>CM053335.1:30974509-32469378 GCA_028583605.1 Dastarcus helophoroides | reverse complement strand
TTCTCTTACTGATAGATCCAAGGTCGCCGCGTGATGGGATGGCAATTTGACTGATTTCTATACCCGGGTTTCCTTAGTTTCACTTCGATGAATACACTTTTAAATTATGAAACTTTAACAAAACACCTTTTTTTATTGAGTTTAAGACGTTTTATTAACTTCGAGTTTTTAAGCCAAATTCTCATTTTTAACTTGGAATATATTGTTCAAAATTTCCAAATTTTTAGAAAAATTAGAAATTACTAAAACGAATACAGCAACTTTTAAGAAATAACTCCAAATTTTAAAAAAAATCGTGAAATTTATTCTTTTAATTTACAACTCGTTATTAATTAAATATTTTCAATTTGAAGTCAACATTTTAGGGAAAAAAACAAGAATTGCAAATTTAAAGTTAGAATGTAAAGTAAAAAAAATAAATTTATTTAAAAAAATGTTTTTAAAATTTCAAGTTGAACTTCCTACTTTTTTTCCTTCGATTCAAAATTTTATTTTTTTTAATTTTTCTCAATAACTCGCGTTTAAATTGGAAAATTCGAGACATTTTTTTAACAAAATGTTTACTATTCTAGTAATTTCAACTTTTTATAGACGTTGGAAAATATCTTTTTATTTTTAAAATCATAACTTTTTCTCAAAATTTCGAATTATAAATTTACAAGTTAATTCTTCTCTTCATATTTCCACTTTAATCACGAAATCAGAACTTTCTAGAAATCTTGTACTTTCGAACGAACTTTTAAGAAAAAATTGGAAATTTCGGTATTTAAAGTCGTGACCGTTATATTTTTTACTCTTCAACTTGAAACGTGTCGCGAACATTTTATATTTTTGCTTTTTTTAATTTTTTACTCAAATTGTCCGTTGATATTTTACCTGGTTATGCCCATTCCATCATTCCATTCCTATACCGACCGACTAATTCGCAACAGATGGGGTGCTGTACTGATTCATATTTTCCCCCTCACGCCTACCTGGCAATTTACAGATTCAGTATGGGACAAAGTTAAGAAAAACCTTAACTTTATGAAAACATAAAATAAATCAGAATAATCGGGTATAAAAATGTTAAATTTAAACACGAAATTTTCATAAAAATATTAATTTAAAATATTTATCCAATATTTGAAAACTTTAAAAGTATTCGAAATTAGGCAATTAAAATGGAAAATATGAGAGATTTTTTTTCATAGTTTTAGTTTTCTATGGAAGTCAAAAATTCCATAAAAAAATGCATTTCAATTACTAAACTCAAATTTTCTATGGCAAAATTGACATTTGAAGATCAAAAACAAAACGAAATTTAAATCTTAACAACGAAGTTTTATGAACGGAACGAACGGACTCCGCAAATGGTGAGTGCTTCTAACTACCAAGCTGAATAGATTTCAGCGGTTAGGGACAGTAGTCACCAAGAGCATGTAAGTTCGACCCACAAGTGTAGTTCAATGCCGGAAGGGGTATTAGCCCTCGGAGTAGTTGTTTCTTGTGGATTGGGCTTCAAATATTTAAATTTTTAACACAGTAAATTAATGATGAAACGTCTATTCATGTTAAAATTTCTTTATTTTTCTTTTTTATATTTAAAAAAAATTTTTAATTTTTAAGTATTTCTTCCCCATTGTTCCCTTTCCATATTATGCACTGCCGACGAACTCAAATGAGAGCGAAACATCGATGTCCAGTGCTACAACCTCTTTTATGTATTATTTTATATTTTCCTAATTTATCAAAAAAACAAAATTTTTATTTTTTCCATATCTAATTTTTGGTCTCCTATTTTTCACTATTCCTATTCTATGTAAAATAAACTAACCTTTTAATTTGTAAACTGTCATGAAGTGACGTTTTCAATAAATTTAAATATCACGTAGTCGCATTTCAAAAATTGTTTAGAAAATTGTCAACAAACCATAAAAATTTAAATATTTCCAAACTGGGCCGAAGAAATGTTAAATAAATTGAAAAAAACATAAAACGTGTGTGTTACTTTACGTTTGAAATAATTATGTCACTGTCACACTGACATCATCAATAACCTACAAAATTCATACCTATTTATTTCAGTTGTAAAACAATAATGAACTACAAATTATGAAATAACAGCTTTAGTAACAAAAAAAACTAAATTACAGTAATTGTTGGAAATGTCCCCCGTTTTGTTCGATGCACAAGTTGACGCGCCTCCTCATGCTGTGAAAAGCGTTTTGCAGCATTTCTGGCGTTATGGTTGCACATTGCTGAACAATTCTTTGTTGCAGTTCTTGCAAATTATTTACCGGAGTTGCGAAAATCTTGTTTTTCAAATAAGGAAATATAAAATGGTCCATAATTGTCAAACAAGGGGATCTCGGAGGAAACTCAACTTCTGTATGCAAACTTATGAGCCGGTCATCAAAAAACTCGTGGAGGAAAGCAATATTTTCTCGTATAGTATGAGCTGTTGCACCGTCGTGCTTAAAATAACCGTACCGAAGTTCATCATCGTTTAACTGGTGCACAAATTCAGCCAAAAAGTTGTGTCTGTACCTTTCTGCGTTGACGGTGAAATTGAAAAAAAAAATGGCCCAATTATTCTTCTGCAAAAAACTGCCATCCAAACACCAATTTTTTGAGCATGTAGTGGCGATTCAGTAAAAACATGAGGGTTATCATTGCTCCACATTCGCATATTTTGAGAAGTGATGTATCCCGAAAGATGGAACCACGCTTCGTCAGAGAAAAACAGTTAAGTCCAGAAGATCGTCATTCATTAAATAATTGACAAACCAATGGCAGTAAGCAAGGCGTCTGGGGTGGTCTGCGGGCAGAAGAGCTTGATATGCTTGCATCTTATACAGATGCATGTTCAAGTCTTTCTTTAAAATTTTCTGACATGTTCCATAAGAAAGTCAATTTCCTGAGAAAGACGTTTCAAAGGTTTTGCAGGCTCCTCTTCCATACGTTGACGAACGTTATTGACAACTTGTTCTGTACGAACTCTTGGTCTACCAGTACCTTTTTTATGAGTCACACTAACAGTTTCGCGAAACACTTCAACGCAATTTGTAAGGCACGCATAAAAATTGTCCAGTAATATTGCCACGTTTGGAAAGTGCTCTCGAAAATTGTCCAAACACAAACGTTGACTGTATTGCCAATTTCCATTAACTAGCGCACCCATTCGAAAATAGGCTTCAATCATGAACATTTTGCGCTGTGTGGTAAGAGGCATGATTCAAAAACTGGATTAGAAAATGTCTGCACAATAACTTGACAGATTCTGACACAACAAAACATATTCATATATTTAAAGTAAGACACACGTTTTACATTTCACAACCACCCTTGACCAAAATAATTTTTGATATAAGACTTAGTATTAAAACTTTGGTCCATGCACACTGCCAAGACATCAATAAGGATATTAATGATCGAGATAAAAGATTTCAATCTCTGAATGACCCTACAAAACAGCAAGGAATTTCAATTTTTCAGAAAAGAAAATTTAAATAGTGAATAAATTATTATTATTATTAGCTCTCATGAATGAAGTATCTCAATTAACAATAAAAAGGTTTTCTTTGTTTCAGTTTCATGACATTCACAATGGAATCATTGGTATTCTTCATAATAAACCCTTTTATCAAGTATTGTTACAATTATATCATGCTTAGGTATAAGGTTAATAAGGAAGCAATTTGTAAGTAGTACTGTTATATGTTAATTATTGTTTAATAAGAACTATGCTTAAAATGAACAAATTACTTTAATATTTTAAGGTTCTTATAAAAGGATATCATTGTATAAGGACTTGAACTAAGTGTAAGAAGTTTCCTGTGTGCGCTTATTTTTATTTTATTATAGAGTTTATTGTTGGCTATTACTATTTTCACTTATTTTTTTGATGTATATAACAAATATTTAATATACTTATGAGGAAGGATGATTTTTTATGATTATTTCCTAGTAATGGATATGGATTTTAAAATGATTGTAATATGTCTACTATTTTTTGTTGTGCAAAATACTTCGCTCAAATGGTCCACATTTGATCGAAGAATTTTTCGCAAGAAAAATGGATAACACATTCGAAATAATTGCATTTCAATTTCCCGATGGTCCCACCTTTTAGTCGATAATAAGGAGTTCTCTAAATTTAAATTTAGCTTCAGCGCCATCTCCGAATAGGGAGTGTAAACTCTGAGGACGTCATCTAGGTCTAGTTCATTACACTGCCGTTACGCGTCTATAGTGTTAGTGGTTTTCAAGAAGACTATAATAAGAAGGGAAAACTTCATATGCTTCGCTGTATAAAAGCGTTGATTGAATATAGTATAGATGGCGGAAGCAATGGAGTAAAAGCGTACGCCATTTTTGGACGCTCAGAAGCTCTGCTTCAGGACGCATCCACCAAAATCAATGATAGTCTTTGCGTCCACTTGATCTTATCCCTGGTCCTCTGCATCCTTTTGTTTAATCTTTTCACCAATAGAGGGACACGGTAATTCCAGGTTCCGACAGCCGTCAGTGATGAGCGGCTGGTGGGGTAGTATTTTGAAATCGTTTGAACTCCTAAGTAATGGGTCACTTCAGCCTTCAGGCAAAATAAAACCTGTTTTATGACTGGGTAGATGGCAAGTCCGACATTAGCATTGTTGCTTGAATTAGCCAAAATGCTCTTGTTGGAATAAACAAATCGTTATATTTTTCTTTAACTGAATTCAACTTAAGATTCCTAAAAGAATTTAAAACAAATTTAAATATTAGTTAATACAATAAACCAGTGTAAAAAGATTATGTATGCGTATTTCTTAAAATTTTTGATAAACTTTTTGTTAAATTAATTTAATTGATATAATTAATTTAATCTCGGAATCTCGACTTTTTCCTTAAAATTTGTAGTTTATGTAAATTCGTTTTTTAAGTTTTTGTTGACTTTTTAATTAATTTATTTATAAAAATTATTACTTTTTCGAAAATATTTTTTATTGTTTAGACAGAATTTTTGGCATTTCAGCATTATATATTTTTTTAAACCGGCATGAATTCTGTTTAAGAAAGAAGCCCTAAGTTTTGGATGTTGCGTATTATTTTTTTCTGACCTTAATATTAAAGACAGCTTCGATAATACCATAATACTACCATAATAATTACTAGAGACCGGATTTTATGTCATGTCCTACTTTTTTACATTTTTCAGCGTTTTTCATGCGTCTTTGCCTTAATTTTAATTTCGTTTGTTTGTTTTTGATTTGGACTATTTTCAAAAAGTGTACTGCCTATTTATCCTTTTCTATTGCTCTATTGGTGTTTCCAAGTACAGCTGTATTTCTAAAGAATTTAAGCAGAAATATGTACTTCATAAAAGAGTATAATTAATCATAATAACAAACTTAAAGCATAAATTTCAACGAAAAGCAATTTTATCATAATTACTGTTATGACTCGCCCAGCCCCTTTTTAAGTTTTGTCTGCTATTGTGACGCAGGCCAATTGAACTACGTTGTTTATTTATCTTACTTTCTAAGTAAAAACAGATGTTTGGGTAAAATGATAAAATTACTGGAAGGGTGTTCCTTTTCTAAAAGTTGTATTTGAACTGAGAGTATTTATTGCCATCAAGATGCACAAATTTTACAATGGAAAATATTTATAGATATTTGTAGTTGGGAAAAAAGTAATGTTCAAATTGAGCAATATCTGTTTTTCTTGTTAATTATGAGTCTTAGAAAAAAACCGAAATAAAATTCTAATTTTAACACGAAAACACTTTGTTTTGAGAAAAAAGTTGGCTTTTTGTGAGACTCGAAAAAATCGAAATAATATTCAAATTTTAACGCGAAATTTCTAGTAAAAAGCTAAGATTTTGAGAATTCGAAATTTATAAAAACTGTTTAAAAATCCAAATGTTAGATAAACTTAAAATTTTGATAAAATTTCAAGTATTCGACTTTTTGCTGAGAAACTTTTAAAAAAGGCAAAATTTCAACATTGGGAAATAAAGTCAAAATTTTGGGAAAAATGTTAAAAGTTTGAAAAAAGGAGGAATTTTCAGAACAATTCATTAGATTAAAAAAAAATTGAAATTGAATGAAAAAACGAAATTTTTAAGATAATTGGTAAAATTTTGAAGAAATTTTAAATTTCTAAAAAAATCTAAACTTTGAAAAATAGATTCATTTGAAAAATGGTCGAAATTTTTTTAAATATTCTGAAATTTAAAAAAAAATGAAAATTAAAAAAGCTAAAAATTTGAAAATAATGATAATTTAAAACACTAGTGAAATGTCAAAATTGTCATAAAGTTGGAATTTAATAAAAATTGATAATTTTGAAAAAAGCTGAAATTTTGAAAAATGTAAAAATTTTCAAAAAAAGTAAAATTTTCAAAAAAAATAAATCTTCAAAAAAAAATCGAAATTATTCACAAAAAGTCGAAATTATGCAAACAAATCGTGATATAATAGTCACAATATTGACGTCAAAAACTGCAAAAAGGAAAATGTTTAAAATAGACGAAATTTGGAAAAATATCAATTTTCAAAAAAATATCAAAATTGAAAAAACTGGTGCAGTGCAGTTCTTTAAAAAAATTAAAAATTTTTAAAAACAAAACTAAGTAATTCGAAAATTTTGAATAACATTAAAAATTATCAAAAGCCGAAATATTCAAAGAAAATCAAAAAATTTTTGGAAAAAGTATAAAATTTAAAAAGTCGAAATTTCAGTCAATTTTTGGAAAAAGTTAAGATCTTCAAAAAAAGTTGACTTTTTTAAATTTTCAAAAAAAAATCATGTTGTCAGTTGGCGTTAATTAGGATGAGTCATGACTTTCTACACCAAAGATAAAATGGGACCAAAAAAATGTTTGATTTAATAATTATTATTGCAGTATTATGGTATTATAAGAGTTGTCTTTAATAATAAGGGCGAAAAAAATAATACGCACAGCTTCTTTCTTAAACACATCGTGATTAAAGCGGAAGTATGAAGAGAAGAACAAATTTGTAAATTTACAATTCTAAATTTTGAGAAAAAGTGAGATTTTCCATTCGTTGGAATTACTAGAATAATAAACATTTTGTTAAAAAAAATGTCTCGAATTTTCCAATTTAAAGGTGAGTTATTGTCAAAAATTTTAAAAAAATAAAATTTTGAATCGAAGGAAAAAAGAATCAAGTTCAACTTGAAATTTTGAAAAGTTTTTTTTTATAAATTTATTTTTTTGCTTTAAATTTCAAAAATTCAAACTTTAAATTTGCAATAATTGTTCTCTTTTTTCCCTAAAATGTTGACTTCAAATTAAAAATATTTAATTAATAACGAGTTATAAAATAAAATAATAAATCTCGCGATTTTTTATAAATTTAGTTATTTCTTAAAATTTTCTATATTCGTTTAGTAGTTATTCTGATTTATTTTATGTTCTTATAAAGTTAAGGTTTTTCTTAACTTCGTCCCATACTGAATCTGTAAATTGCCAGGTAGGCGTGAGTGGAAAAATATGACAGTACAGCACCCCATCTGTTGCGAATTAGTCGGTCGGAATAGGAATGGAATGATTAAGATAACGGGTATAACCAGGTAAAATATCAACGGACAATTTGAGTTAAAGAGTAAAAAATCAAAAATATAAAATGCTCACGACACGTTTCAAGTTGAAGAGTAAAAAATATAACGGTCACGACTTTAAATAAAAGTTCGTTCGAAAATACAAGATTTCTAGAAAAATCCGATTTCGTGATTAAAGTGGAAATATGAAGAGAAGAATAAACTTGTAAATTTACAATTCGAAATGTTGAGAAAAAGTTATGATTTTAAAAATAAAAAGAGATTTTCCACACGTCTATAAAAAGTTGAAATTACTAGAATAATAAACATTTCGTTAAAAAAATGTCACGAATTTTCCAATTTAAACGCGAGTTATTGGGAACAATTTAAAAAAATAAAATTTTGAATCGAAGGAAAAAAAGTAGCAAGTTTAACTTGAAATTTTGAAAACATTTTTGTAAATAAATTTAATTTTTTTACTTTAAATTCTAACTTTAAATTAGCAATTATTATTATTTCTCTTTTTCCTAAAATGTTGACTTCAAATTGAAAATATTCAATTAATAACGAGTTGTAAATTAAAAGAATAAATTTCACGGTTTTTTTTTTAAATTTGAAGATATTTCTTAAAATTTACTGCATTCTTTAGTAATTACTAATTTTTCTAAAAATTTGAAAATTTTGAACAGTATATTTCAAGTTAAAGATGAGAATTTGGCTTAAAAATTCGAAGTTAATAAAATGTCTTAAACTCTATAAGAAAAAGGTGTTTTGTCAAAGTTTCATAATTTAAAAGTGTATTTATTGAAGTGAAACTTAAGAAACCTGGGTATAGAAATCAGTCCAATTGCCATCCCATCACGTGGCGACCTTGGACATATCAATAAGAGAAAATAATTATTGTTTGACTTTGGTGTAAATCTTGGATAAATGGCCAAAACCATAAATAACTCTGTTTTCCCCTGCCAAAGTGTAATAGTTTTACTCAGAGGTTTTACTATTGACCACTAGGTACCAGCACTTCCTTAACAACGTTTTGGAGTATGCATAGAGAATAGTGGTATACGCATTTTGTCATAAGGTATATATATCTAATATGTATTCAATCAACGATAAAAGTAAGAGACAAATTTCCTGGAAATCTGTTAGGCGTGGCTATCTATTGCGCTATGAGATACTGCGCCTCCTGGGGACAAATCCACATTTAAAAGTAACCAGACATTTGTGACAGATTCCTTTATAGGTTATGTTTTGGTGTTCACGTCTTATTCAAGAAGACTATGGTAAGGAGGGAAAACTTGTATGGAAGGGATAATCCCAAAAACGTGGTCCACTGATTAAGTGGTGGGATTGGAAATTGTGCAAAGCGTCTCTGTGCATCTCCTTGCTAGTGATAATCCATGCTACCAACTTGGTAATGTTTTTATTTTTGATCTGTCAACTTTGGAGGTTAATTGAATGAAATTAATTTTTCTTGGAGATTGGAATCTCGTAAAAATGAAAATTATAAAGAAACGATGAGTAGCTGTATATTATAAAGCAGCAGCTGTTTATTTATAGGGAAGCGGACAGTGGTACACTTCGTTGGTAGGAGAGACCTTTGTTATTGGGAAGAGGAAGTTAAAACTTAATAAATTAGAAATTTCAAGTATACTAGAGGCAATGTAAAGGATTTTAGAAATGAGTAAAAGATGCTTTAAACTTTTTTTCAATTAAATTGAAACCAAAGGAAAATATTCTACAATTATATGGTGATACCGGAGCAGGAATAATTTAAGTTTCCCGCTCTTACTCTCACTCTGACGTCGCTAGATGGATCCAAGCACTAGGCATTGACCAATAAATTTCAATCCCCGACGATTCACGATCGTCCCCTACCAACGGAAAAACAACACAAGGAGGGTTGGTCGTTAACCGCCTTTACTGGACTTGATCTCTCCAAGTTTGTACACCGAACCGAGAACACCTACCCGAGAATTCCGAACACGTACCTAGTGCTTCGACCGTTAATTTGCTTTAAGATTATTTACCCGTTTAATCTAATAGTGCCACGGCGAAAACTCCAGCTAAAACTGTAAGTCTGCGCATTTCTTTTTATCCATTTGACCGAATTATATATTTGTATCGTGCTGCATTGTCCAATTGTTGTGAATTGTTTATTTTCGTCCTGTGGACCTAAAACGACCACGTGCTTGTTAATAACGAGCAAGTTCTAGGTGAAATTCAAATTTTATTCGAGTTTCGTCCGAAGAATTAATTCTTATTCCCTTGTCGAGTAATATTTTATATTTACTCGATTGTAATCGCCCCTGGAAGATTTCCTAACCGCGTGCAAACGCCTTAATAGCTAATTCAAGAATCGGCGACTTGACGCCCCTTTTATTTCATTTTGTTTGTTTAGTTGCACGTGTAGAAACCCGTTAGACGCCATTTTCTAGTATTTACCAGTGACATTGTCTTCTGTGGTTGACACGCAGTGCACCAAGTGTTGGTTGACACGCAGTGCGCCTTCTGTGGCTGACACGCAGTGCTACCATCTATTGGTTGACACGCAGTACACTACTTGACATTTCTTTGGCGCAATCTCGCGTTCATAGACACCATTCCATCTGTCACTTGTCGTGTCTATGATACCAACACTCCGTTAGTGACATTTGCAATTTCCCTGTTGGACAGTGTTGCCAATAAGCATTCCTAATTATTGTATGTGTGTGGAGCGAGTTTTATATATGTTTTGTGGTTTTAGCTGTGGTTATCTTCGTATACCCGCTTGTTCCTTTCCTTATCTTCCATTCACTCACCACGCTTTATTTACGCGTTTTTGTTTTATTTTATTTTTAATAATTTATACCGAGTACGGTATAAATATATCATATCTTCTTCATTGAAATATTGCACATTGCTGAGTTATTACAAGAGGAGTCATTAGGAGAGTACCAATATTATTTAATATTAGGAAGAATGTTAAGTTTTTTAGTATTTACAATTCAAGTAAGGATTCCTATTTAATTCGATGTTAGTGTTGTTCTTTTATGTATTAATTTCCAAATTAACTACAAATTATTATTTTAAATGTAGCATTTTGCCCCCAAATATTAGGTTGCACTTCCTCAGATTACAGGCAACATATTTATTAAATATAATACAAAGCTTTTTATCAGGTAATATATTGTTTTCTTAAACCTCTGTTTTATTTCTTCAACCTTATTTGGGCGATTAGCGTGATTAGGTGTAACAAATGTGCTGATTAATGTTGTTATTAGTATTATTTGACCTTCACCCAATGTACCCTAGATGTCGCTGATGGATTTAACCAAAATAAAACAAACAAAATAAAAACCTGCCAATTTCAAGCCATGGTCAATTTTTTTCTTATCTAAGAATAAAGTGGGGGCGAGTGTTAGTAGAAGTTAAGTTTTTTTTGTAATGAAACTTCGAAAACGATATAACAGGTATAGTAAATGTACCCTATATTGTACTCTATGTCTGTCCAGTAAACTCAAACTTTGGCAGTAATGTAACCCAACAATTTACCATGAATTTGCTTACGAAGCTTATTATATGTATACCTTATAACGTTGATCAACGCTTATAATGAAATGTTTTTTTTTTACCTAAAACATCGATGTTTTCGGGCATCAATATTTTTCTTCCGATATTTATCGTACATCGATACTTTTGAACCGATGTTAATATTGACGTCAATATCGATGTTTTTCTAATATCGATCATCCCTACTGTTGAGCATGTGGATTGCCTCGACCCCGACGACACATCATACTCTTTCTACCTCGTGTATTTTCAGAGTTTATTCCACAATTTGGGACCCAAGTCGATACTCTTCTAACATATTGAATGCTCCGTCCCAAGAAGACTATAATAAGGAGGGAAAACTTGTATGGAAGGGGTAAGCCCAAAAACGTGGTGCAGTGATTAAGTGGTGGGATTGGAAATTGTGCAAAGCGAATCTGCGCATCTCTTTGCTGGTGAGAATCGGTTCTACCAACTTGCTAATGTTTTTATTTACATTTTTGATCTGTTAACTTTGGAGGTTAATTGAATGAAATTAATTGTTCTTGGAGATTGGAATCTCGTAAAAATAAAAATTATAAGGAAACGGTGAGTAGCTGTATATCATATTTATACCGTACTCGGTATAAATTATTAAAAATAAAATAACATAAAACGCGCAAATAAAGCGTGGTGAGTGAATGGAAGATAAGGAAAGGAACAAGCTAGTATACGAAGATAACCGCAGCTAAAACTCGCTCCACACACACAATAATTAGAAATGCCTATTGGCAACACTGTCCAACAGGGAAATTGCAAATGTCACTAACGGAGTGTTGGTATCATAGAAAAGACAAGTGACAGATGGAATTGTGTCTATGAACGCGAGATTGCGCCAGAGAAATGTCAAGTAGTGTTCTGCGTGTCAACCAATAGATGGTAGCACTGCGTGTCAGCCACAGAAGGCGCACTGCGTGTCAACCAACAGTTGGTGCACTGCTTAGATAATATAAATAAATGGATGGAGCATTCGGTCCAAAATAAGGGCCGCGAAAATAGAGACAGACAATCGTCGTGCCATCGGGATCGACCATTTGCGCATGCTTGAAAGTATGATATTGTCGACACTAACGCTATGTATAGTCAAAGGTGCACTGCGTGTCAACCACAGAAGACAATGTCACTGGTAAATACTAGAAAATGGCGTCTAACGGGTTTCTACACGTGCAACCGTTGATTGAATATAGTATATATGGCGGAAGCAATGGAGTAGAAGCGTACGCCATTTTTGGACGCTCAGGAGCTCTGCTTCAGGACGCATCCACCAAAATCAATGATGGTCTTTGCGTCCACTTGATCTTATCCCTGGTCCTCTGCATCCTTTTGTTTAATCTTTTCACCAATAGAGGGACACGGTAATTCCAGGTTCCGACAGCCGTCAGTGATGAGCGGCTGGTGGGGTAGTATTTTGAAATCGTTTGAACTCTTAAGTAATGGGTCACTTCAGCCTTCAGGCAAAATAAAACCTGTTTTATGACTGGGTAGATGGCAAGTCCGACATTAGCATTGTTGCTTGAATTAGCCAAAATGCTCTTGTTGGAATAAACAAATCGTTATATTTTTCTTTAACTGAATTCAACTTAAGATTCCTAAAAGAATTTAAAACAAATTTAAATATTAGTTAATACAATAAACCAGTATAAAAAGATTATGTATGCGTATTTCTTAAAATTTTTGATAAACTTTTTGTTAAATTAATTTAATTGATATAATTAATTTAATCTCGGAATCTCGACTTTTTCCTTAAAATTTGTAGTTTATGTAAATTCGTTTTTTAAGTTTTTGTTGACTTTTTAATTAATTTATTTATAAAAATTATTACTTTTTCGAAAATATTTTTTATTGTTTAGACAGAATTTTTGGCATTTCAGCATTATATATTTTTTTAAACCGGCATGAATTCTGTTTAAGAAAGAAGCCCTAAGTTTTGGATGTTGCGTATTATTTTTTTCTGACCTTAATATTAAAGACAGCTTCGATAATACCATAATACTACCATAATAATTACTAGAGACCGGATTTTATGTCATGTCCTACTTTTTTACATTTTTCAGCGTTTTTCATGCGTCTTTGCCTTAATTTTAATTTCGTTTGTTTGTTTTTGATTTGGACTATTTTCAAAAAGTGTACTGCCTATTTATCCTTTTCTATTGCTCTATTGGTGTTTCCAAGTACACCTGTATTTCTAAAGAATTTAAGCAGAAATATGTACTTCATAAAAGAGTATAATTAATCATAATAACAAACTTGAAGCATAAATTTCAACGAAAAGCAATTTTATAATAATTACTGTTATGACTCGCCCAGCCCCTTTTGAAGTTTTGTCTGCTATTGTGACGCAGGCCAATTGAACTACGTTGTTTATTTATCTTACTTTCTAAGTAAAAATAGATGTTTGGGTAAAATGATAAAATTACTGGAAGGGTGTTCCTTTTCTAAAAGTTGTATTTGAACTGAGAGTATTTATTGCCATCAAGATGCACAAATTTTACAATGGAAAACATTTATAGATATTTGTAGTTGGGAAAAAAGTAATGTTCAAATTGACCAATATCTGTTTTTCTTGTTAATTATGAGTCTTAGAAAAAAACCGAAATAAAATTCTAATTTTAACACGAAAACACTTTGTTTTGAGAAAAAAGTTCGCTTTTTGTGAGACTTGAAAAAATCGATATAATATTCAAATTTTAACGCGAAATTTCTAGTAAAAAGCTAAGATTTTGAGAATTCGAAATTTATAAAAACTGTTTAAAAATCCAAATGTTAGATAAATGTAAATTTTGAAAAAATTTCGAGTATTCGACTTTTTACTGAGAAACTTTTAAAAAAGGCAAAATTTCAACATTGGGAAATAAAGTCAAAATTTTGAGAAAAATGTTAAAAGTTTGAAAAAAGGAGGAATTTTCCGAACAATTCATTAGATTAAAAAAAAATTGAAATTGAATGAAAAAAGGATGCCGTCCAGGCTACTTACCAGGTACCCGAAGAAATTATCCAGCTAATTGCGGTTGGGAAATTAGTTGGACAAGCAAAAACATGGTTCCACACAAAATTAGAATACATAACGATGCCATGGTCCCTTTTAAAGCTCGAATTGATAAGTATGTTTCAGTGCAGATTAAACAAGGTGGAACTGATGAGAAAAATGGAGAATCGTAAGTGGAAAAAGGGAGGAAAGTTCTCGAAGTACTTCACTGACAAAGTTTCTTTGTGCAATAAATTATCCATGACTGATAGTGATATAATAGACTACGTTATTGATGGATTTGAGTCAGTTCAACTTCAGAGCCAAGCCCGAATGCAGCGCTTTGCTTCACTAGGCGAACTATTAAGTGCCATGAAAAATGTAACCAGCGAAGAAAGAAATCCCCGCCACTTACCCGATGTAAAAAAAGAGCCAAACACCTTTACACCACGTAAAAATCCTTTAGACCATAAACCAAAATGTTTTAACTGTTTTAAGGAAGGTCACAAGATTTCAGATTGTCCACAGCCTAAGAGGGAAAGAGGAAGCTGTTTCAAATGCGGAAAAATGGGACATTTACAGAGGGATTGCACAGCTGCCAAAGAATCCCCCAGACAACAGACATTGCCGATAGAAGAGAAAACTATACCGCCATATTTGGTCCAGATCAAGATGGAACACGGAACAAAGGAGGATAAGAAGATTACATCAGTGGTGGATGGAGGTTCAGGTATTTCTTTAATATCAATTGACTTAGTGGACATGTCAAAAGTGGTACCAGTAAAAGAACATAATTTTACTGGCATTAATAACTCCCATTTGCAGATCTTAGGTTTATTAAAGACTAATATTTACTTACCTGTATGTAATGTATACTTAGAATGTGACTTTTATGTTGTCCCCCAAAATACCATACCTATTCATCAGTGTATATTAGGACGCAATTTTATAAGTAATCCTAGAATATGTATCACATTGTCCGATGTTATCAATATTACGAAGAATGAAAATTTTCTAGATGGTGGTTTTGGACACAATGAGATTTTATTAATCGAAGATATTAATGACAGCTATGTACCTACCTTAGACGTTGAAGATTCATTGACACCATCACAAAAATTAGCTGTAAAGCAAACTTACCAAGATTTTTATGCACTCCCTAGTCGGAAAAGTGAACCCGTAATTGATTATGAAGTTAAAGTAAACTTAAAACCCGATCACAAACCGTTTTTCTTCAGACCAAGACGTTTATCACATTTCGAATCGGTAGAGCTTGACAAAATGATTAAAGATTTATTAGAGCAAAAAATTATTAGACCTAGTAATTCGGAGTATAGTTCTTGAATAGTTTTAGTTAAGAAAAAAGATAATTCCTTGCGTTTGTGTGTAGATTTCAGAGAGTTAAATCAGTCTGTCCTTTGAGATAACTTTCCAGTGCCCGTAGTTGAAGAACAAATAGATAAATTAAAGAACAAAAAATATTTTACACGTTTAGATTTAAAGAATGCTTTCTATCATATAAAAGTTCACAAAGAATCGACAAAATATTTCTCATTTGTTACACCCACTCAGCAGTTTGAATTTGAAAAACTCCCATTTGGATTCTGCAATTCCCCAGCTATTTTCATGCGATTCATATCAAAGATATTTAAAAAATTGATAGAGCAGGGCAAAATTTTGATCTACATTTTGATAGCTACTAAAACGGTAACTGAGAATTTGGAAATCTTAAAAGAAGTATTTACATTGATGGTAGATAACTTGTTGGAGTTAAGGTTAGACAAATGCTCTTTTTTGAAAACTAGTATTAACTATTTAGGATATATTATCAATAAGGATGGGATTAAACCAAATCAAGAAAATATCGAGGCTATACAAAATTTTCCTATACCTAAAAATAAAAAAGAAGTTCATAGTTTCCTTGGTTTAACTTCGTATTTCCGAAAATTTGTCCGTTTTAGCAAAACCCCTTTATGATTGCATAAAATTAAACAACGGTTTCAAATTCGGCATTGAAGAGATCCGCGTTTTTGAATTACTGAAGAATAAACTTATTAATGCCCCAGTTTTGAGTATTTACTCTCCTAATGCGCCCACAGAGTTGCATTGCGATGCATCGAAGTTAGGTTTTGGTGCCATATTATTACAAAAACAGGATGACCAAAAGTTTCACCCTATATTTTTCTTTAGTAAAAGAACCACAGAAGCAGAGTCGCGATATCATAGTTATGAGTTAGGGTGTCTAGCAATAAAATACGCCATAGAAAGATTTCACGTTTATCTGTATGGTATCGAATTCAAAGTAGTTACAGATTGTGACAGTTTACGATTGACTTTAAGCAAAAAGGACATAGTACCAAGAATAATGCGTTGGACACTTTTTTTGGAAAATTATCGGTACACGGTTGAACATCGACCAAACGAGCGAATGAAACATGTAGACGCGCTGAGCAGATGCCATAATGTCTTATTATTAGAGGAAAGTAGTTCAGAACAGATTTTAGCTTTAAAGCAACAAAGCGATGAAGAAATTACAAAGATAAGAGAGAAATTAATGACAACCGAATTGCCCCTGTTTGAATTAAGGCACGGTTTAGTTTATAGAAAGACGAAAAAGGGTATAAGGTTTTACGTTCCTAAGGTTCTAGAAGATAATATCATTAGGTGCAATCATGATGACATGGGTCACGTAGGTGTAGAAAAGGTAATGGAATTAACAAATCGAACGTATTGGTTTCCGGAAATGAAAAGAAAGGTGCAGGAATATATAAGTAACTGTTTAAAGTGTATAGTGTATCAGCCAGATTACGGGAAAAAAGAGGGTATATTACATAGCATTCCAAAAGGAACAGTTCCGTTTGATACTGTGCATATTGATCATTATGGTCCCCTTGAAAAATGCAAGAATGGTGACAAATACGTTTTCTTAGTAGTTGATGGCTTTTCAAAGTTTGTTAAGTTATATGCATGTAAAACTACAAATACCAATGAGGTTATGAAACATTTACGGTCTTATTTCACGGAATACAGTACTCCAGTGCGTTTAGTTTCGGATAGAGGTACTTCATTAAAGTCAAAAGCGTTCGAAGAGTTTTTAAACGAAAATGAGGTCAAACATGTATTGGTAGCGACGAGGACCCCTCGCGCGAACGGTCAAGTAGAAAGAGTTAACAGAACTCTTACACAAATGATGGCCAAATTATCAAAGGAAAGAAATGAGTGGAATAAAACCTTGAAGCAGGTCGAATTCTGTATGAATAATACTGTTTCAAAAACAACAGGACAAGCTCCTAGTAAATTAGTATTTGGTAAATGTCAGAGAGGAAAATGTGAGGACAAGTTAAAACAATTTTTAGAAACCTTAAATGAAAATGAAACAGATTCAATAAGTTTAGAGGAATTGCGCCAAGAGGCGTCAGGAAAAATATCGAAATCGCAAGAATCTAACAAAAAATATTTTGACCAAAGTCATGACACCCACCAAATATTGTGTTGGTGATAAAATTATGATTACTAATGTTGACACGAGTATAGGCACTAACAAAAAATTATTACCTAAGTACAGAGGCCCTTACGAAATTAGTGCAGTTTTAGACAATGATCGGTATATAGTTAAAGACATTGAAGGGTTTCAAATAACCCAAATGCCTTATGAAGGTACACATGAGTCTTCACAAATTAGACCGTGGATAGCTGACTAAATCTGATTGGGTCCAACCGCCTGAGTGTAACTTATCTGTAAAATGTATGTTCTTTTTATGCCAGAAGTATTTGTTATGTACTTACCTGTCTTATGTTTATGAAAATGAGAATTAATGTAATACTTACCTTATGTACCCTTATGTTATAGTTATGGAAAAATTATGGTATTTATGTCTTTATGCCTTTTATGAAACTTATGTGAACTTATGTCCTTATGCATCTTATGTTCTTATGGAAACGAGCTTATGTTATGGTTAGGATTTATGTACTTATGTGTTTATGTTATGTAAACAAGTTTGCGACTTATTATGGAAAAACTTATGAAGGGAGGAAAATATACTAGGCATGACGAGATAATTAAGGATTAAGTTACTAAATAAGTTATTGCTCATAGGTTGTACCATTACTCAGATTACTTCTTTCTCATGTATATTGTTGTCTTTACGAAATGCTCCAATTGTTAGGTTAAGTTGTTATTAAGGAAGCTGCTAGGAAAGATCGAGGCGATCTTTTGTCAGGTTGACCGAACTGTAGGACGATAGAATTCAAATTTGAATTTGGCGGTCAATCTCGATGACAGATGGCAGCCCCGACTGTCACTAGCAGCTCCCGCGTTTTTTTTATAGAGTAGTCGGACAAGTCTATGCGAGTGGTTGTTATAAGTTGTGTGTGTTCGAATTAATATATCTTTATAAAAATCTCAAGTATTATTCACGGGTTTAGTAGCTCCCCCTTACAATTTTGAAAAAATTTTAAATTTCTAAAAAAATCTAAACTTTGAGAAATAGATTCATTTGAAAAATGGTCGACATTTTTTTAAATATTCTGAAATTTAAAAAAAAATTAAAATTTGAAAAGCTAAAAATTTGAAAATAATGATAATTTAAAACACTAGTGAAATGTCAAAATTGTCATAAAGTTGGAATTTAAAAAAAATTGATAATTTTGAAAAAAGCTGAAATTTTGAAAAATGTAAAAATTTTCAAAAAAAGTAAAATTTTCAAAAAAAAAATCTTAAAAAAAAAAGTCGAAATTATTCACAAAAAGTCGAAATTATGCAAACAAATCGTGATATAATAGTCACAATATTGACGTCAAAAACTGCAAAAAGGAAAATGTTTAAAATAGACGAAATTTGGAAAAATATCAATTTTCAAAAAACTATCAAAATTGAAAAAACTGGTGCAGTGCAGTTCTTTAAAAAAATTAAAATTTTTTTAAAATCAAAAAGTAATTCGAAAATTTTGAATAACATTCAAAATTATCAAAAGCCGAAATATTCAAAGAAAATCAAAAAATTTTTGGAAAAAGTATAAAATTTAAAAAGTGGAAATTTCAGTCAATTTTTGGAAAAAGTTAAGATCTTCAAAAAAAGTAGACTTTTTTAAAAAGGTCGAAATTTTAGAAAAATTCGTGATTTTTAAAAAAGTCGAAATTTTGAATAGTTGAAAATTCAAAGATGGCAAAATTTTTAAAAAAGTGGAAATTTTCATTTCATTTTCATAAAAGGTTAAATTTTCAAAAAAAAATCAAAATGTTTAAAGAAAGTCTAAATTTTGAATAGTTGGAAAACAAATTTTAAAAAAAGGCAATTGCCAAGTTTTCCTAATTTAATTGTTTTGCAGCGCTTATGTTGTCAGTTAGCGTTAATTAGGATGAGTCATGACTTTCTACACCAAAGATAAAATGGGACCAAAAAAATGTTTGATACTTTAAAAATTACTCTGGTATCCAGAAAATTGTGCAGATTCCAAAAGTTTAAGAATATACAGGGTGTTCTATTTAAAAATCAAAAGTTGGTATCAGTTCTAGCGAAAGTGGCAATAGGAATGTAAATTTTATGTAACAATTTTACATTTTATAAATACATCAAGTGTAGCAATTTTGAAAAATTTATCTTTATAAACAAAGAAGAAATAAGGGGTGTACCATGATCTTGCTGCACCCAGTATATATATCAAAAACTAAAATAAATCGAAATTATTTGTTTTGAATTTAGTAGTCAAAATTGTGTGTTGTCTAAAGTGTTCGTTCCGTTGCTCCTTCAACTTTTGTGTCAAAAATCGTCTTTTATCTGTTTTCTTAAAAGGTTAAGTTTCTTCACAAACTTATTAGTTGCAGAGCTACATTTTTTTACAAAACTTCGTTTTTGAGATTTAAATTTCGTTTTGTTTTCGATCTTGAAATTTCAATTTTGCCGCAGAAAATTTGAATTTATAAATTGAAATACATTTTTTATGACATTTTTGACTTCCATAGAAAACCAAAATTATGAAAAAATATCTCTCATATTTTTCAATTTAATTGTCAAATTTCGCATATTTTCAGTTTTTAAATATTGGATAAATATTTTTTGTAAAACTGTCAGTAAAAGTGACATTTTTAGTTCATCGATAAGTGAACTAAAAATTGACTTTTATAATAATACGTGTCAAAAATACTTTTAACACTAGTGCGATAAAGTTTTTTCGCACTAGTGTTAAAAGTAAATATAGCAGCGTTTCCCAAACTTTTTTTGCCCTGACCCGGTTGTTTTTAATATTTCCCCTTTCCGATCCACTAAAAGATGTTTTAATTACATTTTAATGTACAAGAACTAATCATTTGTGAGTATGAAGACAATTTTGCAACCTGGTATTTTATTTTTATGGCCCGGTGCCGGGTTGAGACCCACTATTTAGGAAACACTGATATATAGCAATATGCAATATTATTAAATGGAAAGCTGTACTGAAAAAATTAGAAAGATTTTTTTTTTGGTTAAACGGACTGGTCCTTGATTATTGTGTAATATTGTTTCCAAACATTAAAACATATTTAAATAGTTATAAATTATTTATTTATAATATTAATATTACTATTACAAGCTGAAGGGTTACTTATTTTAGTTTTCCTGAGAAGTAATTGCAGAGATATTTATGCTAGTAATCCATGCAAAACTAGGACAGATGTTGCTTTTAGTTTGACGCAACTTTTTACTACATATTTGGTCTGGAGCTTCATTCAAAAAAATCTTGTACGCTTGTTTTAATACTTGCTTATATGCTAGTTGTTCTTGATTTGAAAACTAGCTTTTATCATAAAGAGATTCCAAAACTTAGAGTTTCCTTCGACGTAATTCAAAAATATATTTTGAGTGAAGTTATCCGCTAGATTCTTTATTTCATACCATCATATTTTTGTCCCGATTTCTGGAGCAATAAATCTCAGTTGATGTATTTGCTGTTTCTTCAACATCTGGTGGAATAATAAAATTGCTTTAATTTCAAATCTTTTCTTCAAAATTCATGTTTATTAGCCATAAAATTTAAAATATTTTAGGACAGGTTCAATTGTGGTTACTAATAAACATTAAACAACTTACAATTGTTTTACTTAGTTACACTCTATCCAGCACCTGACTTGATTGTCAGATGTAATTGTCAATTATGTAATTCAACACGCAAACAATAAATCGAAAATTTAACCCTAGAGGCAGGATTTTCTTTTTTAATTTAACAGTTTTACAAAAAATATTGTATGATACACTTGTTAAAAGTGATTTTATTTTGTTCGTGGGGTTGCTCCACTCGCTACGCTCGTTCCGCAATACTCCCCACTCACAATATAAAATGTCACTTTTAACACTTGTATCATAAATAACTATTAAATCAATATTTTTGTGAAAATTCCGAGTTTAAATTTAATAATTCTAAACCCAATTATTCCGATTTATTTTATGTTCTTATAAAGTTAAGATTTTAACTTCGTCTCATACTGAATCTGCAAATTGCCAGGTAGGCGTGAGTGGAAAAATATGAATCAATACCAAGGTTGTCGTTTTGCCAATAAATACTGGCATTAGCCAGGAATATAAGGTCCTGCCAGTAAACTTGCCAGTATTGACTTATAACCAGGAATTTCAAGGAATAACCTCGAATTTCGATTCGCGATTTTTACACACTACATATTTTGCAATTTTTACACGCTGGCCCCCTTGACAGCGATTCTCTTGTGATATTGGATCTTAAACATGTGTTGTACAGAGAAAACCAAAGCGCATTTAGGGTGCAATTCAATGTCTTTGTTGTGTAGGGTAGGGTTTCTAACTTTTCAGAGTCAAGTGTTTTCAATAATTTTAACTGCTTTTATTACATGAACAAGTTTTATAACCATTGCTTTTTTGTCCCTATTGACATAATTCTCGTAACTCAACGTGGAGAGGGTCACTTTGGTCTGCTAGCGGAAATTCTCCTTACGGTTGTAAAGATCTAACACTTCTCAGCTAAGAACGTTTTAATATGGCAAACATATTTTATATAATATGATTTAAATAAATTTCTGTTAAAATTGATTTGTTAAAAGCTCATTAAAGCAAATATGTAATAAATACAATTTAATTTTGAATTTGTCACGAAATACAAGGAATATAACATTTAAATTTTGCTAGAAAAAGCCAGGAATCTAATTAAGATTTGTCAGTAATTTCGTATTTTGCAAGCGGTAACACTGATCAGAACAGCAGCCCATCTGTGGCGAATTAGTCGGTCGTTATCGGAATGCAATGATTAAGATAACGGGCATAACCAGGTAAAATATCAAGGGACAATTTGAGTTAAAGAGTAAAAAAGAAAAAATATAAAATGCACACGACACGTTTCGAGTTGAAAAGTAAAAAATATCACACTCACGACTAATTAAATACCGAAATTTCCAATTTTTTCTTGAAAGTTCGTTTGAAAATACAAAATTTCTAGAAAGTTCTGATTTTGTGATTAAAGCGGAAATATGAAGAGAATAACAAATTTGTAAATTTACAATTCTAAATTTTGAGAAAAAGTGAGATTTTCCACTCGTTGAAATTACTAGAATAATAAATATTTTGTTAAAAAAATTTCTCGAATTTTCCAATTTAAAGGCGAGTTATTGGGAAAATTTTTTTAAAAATAAAATTTTGAATCGAAGGAAAAAAGTAGCAAGTTCAACTTGAAATTTTGAAAAGTTTTTATATAAATTTATTTTTTTGCTTTAAATTCCCAAAATTCAAACTTTAAATTTTAAATTTGCAATAATTGTTCTCTTTTTTCCCTAAAATGTTGACTTCAAATTGAAAATATTTAATTAATAACGAGTTATAAAATAAAATAATATATTTCGCGATTTTTTATAAATTTGGAGTTGTTTTTTAAAATTTTCTATATTCGTTTAGTAATTTCTAATTTCTCACCCGATTATTCTGATTTATTTTATGTTCTTATAAAGTTAAGGTTTTTCTTAACTTCGTCCCATTCTGAATCTGTAAATTGCCAGGTAGGCGTGAGTGGAAAAATATGAATCAGTACAGCACCCCATCTGTTGCGAATTAGTCGGTCTGTATAGGAATGGAATGATTAAGATAACGGGCATAAGCAGGTAAAATAACAACGGACAATTTGAGTAAAAGATTTCTAGAAAGTTCTGATTTCGTGATTAAAGTGGAAATATGAAGAGAAGAAAAAACTTGTAAATTCACAATTCGAAATTTTGAGAAAAAGTTATGATTTTAAAAATAAAAAGAGATTTTCCAACGTCTATAAAAAGTTGAAATGACTAGAATAATAAACATTTTGTTAAAAAAATGTCTCGAATTTTCCAATTTAAACGCGAGTTATTGGGAACAATTAAAAAAAAATAAAATTTTGAATCGAAGGAAAAAAGTAGCAAGTTCAACTTGAAATTGTGAAAACATTTTTTTAAATAAATTTTTTTTTTACTTTAAATTCTAACTTTAAATTTGACATTCTTGTTTTTTTTCCTAAAATGTTGACTTCAAATTGAAATTATTTAATTAATGAGTTGTAAATTAAAAGAATAAATTTCACGATTTTTTTTAATTTGGAGTTATTTCTTAAAAGTTACTGTATTCGTTTAGTAATTTCTAATTTTTCTAAAAATTTGGAAATTTTGAACAATATATTCCAAGTTAAAGATGAGAATTTGGCTTAAAAATTCGAAGTTAATAAAATGTCTTAAACTCTATAAAAAAAAAGGTGTTTTGTCAAAGTTTCATAATTTAAAAGTGTATTCATCGAAGTGATACTTCCCATCCCATCACGCGGCGACCTTGGACATATCAATAAGAGAGAATAATTATTGTTTGATTTGTGGTGTAGATCTTGGATAAATGACCAAAACCGTGAAGAACTCTGTTTTCCCCTGCCAAAGTGTAATAGTTTTACTATTGACCACTAGGTACCAGCACTTCCTTAACAATGTTTTGGACTATGCACAGAAACAAGTGGTATACGCATTTTCTGATAAGGTTTGTATATCTAATATGTATTCAATCAACGACATGTATAAATGGGCGGTAGTTCCGGTTACTGCGTGGGAGGGCGCTACAAACAGTATATTTGAATTTCGTGCCAAAGTAGAACCCCCGTGCAAAAAAGTTATGATGCTTTAAAATAATGCAAGGTAGTCAAGGTGGCGCCCCCTATGAGTTGCTGACAATATGTTAGCAAATTAGAATTTTTTGACCAAAAAAACCCCCAATGCCAAATTTCTTGTCTACAGTGAAATGTGTTCATCAGTTATGCGAAAAAATCATAATTTTTTTTTCAACTTTGACACCCTGTATCTTTGTTGATATCAACTTTTAATAAAAGGTAAATGTGACTTGATTACGTTATTTTTATACGAAAAATCTACACTTGCTATATGTACCATTACTTATGGTCCATCCTGTATAAAAAATGACACATTCAGGCGCACAACGAAGTAGCGTTCGAGGCTTGATTGCACTATTTTCAAGAACAAAACAATAACAATTAAAGTTTCGATAACAGAAATAAAGTTTCGGGAGATAAAACTTTTTTTTTAATTGAAAATTTCTTTCTCCTTAAAAATCTTTTTTCAAATTTCTCAAACGTTCATAATTTTGAAGCTATTCCCGAAAGACTAAATCTAATTTTTTTCAAATTTTTATTAAAAACTTTTGCAATTGTTCATGTGCAGGTTTGAAACTTTTTCTACATGCTATCTGCATCAAATAAACCCTTGCCAGTAGTTTTACTCGCTATAGCTATGAACATGTTTATAAACTTGTGGATTAGATTTCATTAGACTAGTAGGAATTATTGTAAAGTCAATTAAGACGCAAATGTCATGTTTTAAAAAATGCGCGCTTGCCATCTTATGAATCCAACCAGTAGAAATTCACAAATGACGTGACCAATTTTAACCAATAACTTTTTGGCATATACTTAATAAGAATATACCGCGCATTACGCCAAAATTACGTATACAAGATCAAAGGACATGTATATCATTTCCGCATAAGTCCGTCTACTCGGTCCGCCCTTCCAAACTGCGCATGTCATGTTATTTGGAGGTAATTTCTACGTTTTGAATGCCAGTGGAACGTTGAATTACCTTAAAAAGGATATTGTGACTAAATAATATCTGGATGCCTGAAAATTAATTAAAACTCTACAGTTTTTTCTACATATCTACATAAAACATTAAAAGTATGATTATGTAGCAAATTATAAAAAATAAATACATATTTATTTTAATATATTAAAAATAAATTAAGGATATTAGCATTTCAATAATTTATAATTTAATTAGATGTCCAAATTCCATTATTTGCAATATTGGACCTAGAATTCCTTACATTAGACAAACTATAACAATTAAAGGCTTACTTTACACACAACATAGTTAAATTATACTTGGATTTTTCATGGTTATCCTAACCATAATTACGAAAGTAATTAAGTTGTTGAAGGTAATTTTACTAATGTTTATGCCTAACACATTATTGGTAGAAGAATTTTGAACTCACAGACACATAAAACTCATTATGTTACTAATACATTCAAAATAAAAATACAATGATAATGAAAGATAAAGTGACAGAAAACATGATACCACAAAACACATATATTATATACACATCAGGAAAGTCAAACACTGTCCATAGGGAGAATGTTAATGAGAGATTTAACATTGAGAGCTCTGACATTCTTTGATAACCGAAATACACAAATGCCTCAATGCTTTCTTAAACAAAATAAATAATAATTCTAATGAAGAATATAACATAATAACTCTTTAAACATTACAATATAAGGAGTTTAAATAGGCCGCCAGACCGTGCTAAACAATATTCCAGTCTGTTGTAAAACTCTCGACGAGTTTTTTTTAACATCTAAACTGGAAGATACGAGAATGCTGCGTCAAAGTAGGGGAATACGTTCAGCGGCCGTAGAAAACTATGGAAGGGACAATTCTTGACGTTTTACATGGACAATGAAAATTTTTCCTTATCTGTATATTATGCTAGTGAAGGTTATTCCCGAGACGCCGCATAACATCATGATACTGTAGCCAATGGTTATCGTGTTCCATTTTTGATTCTGCGCGTATCTCTGCTGTCCGAGTAGATGGACTTATGTGAAATATGTATTACACAAATTCTCTATCTCTTTTTGTGGAATATGCCTTACGCCTTCCGCTTATTGTACAAATGGGTTAGGCGCGGTATATGCTTTTTGGAATGCGTCGCGGTATTTAACGCCTGAAATTTCAATTTATTAATATATTCGAAAGAGATGCACATATCTTTGTTGTTCTATCAGCGCTTTCTTTTGCCCTTTCTAGAAAAACCCAACGCTTACCTCTTACTTGCGCAGAAGATCAATGTCAGTTACCACTCCCTAACCCCTGATTTCATCTCTTTCTACAAGAGTAAGGCATCTTTTTTGATTTTATCTTTCCCGAGATGCTCCTCTAAAGGCGCACGTGGTGTCAAAGTTATTTATTGTAGCAAAACTATTAGAATTTGTCAAGTATTCTGTGTTTGCCAATTGACCTTTTTATAAACATGACAGAAATTACGTTCCAACTATATTCTAAGAAGTAAGTTGCATCTTTGGTTGCATGATATTTTTCTTTTTTTATTGCACCATAAATGTTAGCCTTAAAATCTGGTCTTTGTAATTTATGCATTAATGATTTCTTTTAGCGAGTTAAAGAGGAGACTGAAAGCAGAACAAAAAGCCATTAAGAAAGTGGAAAAACAAAATGCTCATCTCCTCACTCAACAAAAAACCAAGGAAAACAAACCAAACGAAGAGGAAATTAGTCCTAACGAGTACTTTAAGCTCCGAGAACAAGCTGTAAAACAATTAAAAAAGATGGGAGGGGAAAACCACCCTTACCCACACAAGTTTAATGTAACCATTTCATTTAAAGAGTTTATTGAGAAGTATAATGGTTTAAAAGATGGAGAAATTCGAGAAACTGATCATGTTAGTGTGGCAGGAAGATTACATGCGCTTAGGGAGTCTGGAGCTAAGCTTATTTTCTATGATCTTAGAGGTGAAGGAACTAAATTGCAAATTATTGCTTCTGCTGCAGCTTATGAAAGTGAGGAAAAATTTATGGAGGTTACAGGTACTGTTTTATTTTTTTTTATGATTTATTAAGTAGAGAAAGGTGGGTATGAATGGGTCATTTCTTTATTGGAGGTCATAAAATTTAACAGAATTTGGTGCAATATGTTTTTTTTTTGCAGTCAGTGGGTAGCTATATAAGTATACTTTAATATTTAATAGACTTAAAACTCTACTAGATAAATAAATATATATAAATAACAAGAAAAAAAACTGATAAATTATATGAGGTGATTCCAAAAGTAGTATCATAAATTCAGGATTGTATTTTGGAGCCCAAAATAAGACAAAAAGTCCATATAAACATATGTAGTAAAACACATTGTTTCCGAGATACATGGTGTGTAATGTTACTTTTTGATTATAGTTTTATATTAATAGTTGAGAAACATGTAGAGATAATTAAAAGAAATTTGGCACAACTCCATACCCTTTTGTGCATTTTCCAAAAATCTAAGATTTAATTAACACAACTTAACCAGTGACGGGTATAATGAGGGTTCGGTGCTTAAAATGTGCCTTATTTATTTTTGTGCACTTCTGTGGCAATTTTTTAGGAAAAATATAAACTACAAACATTTTTACGTAAAAAAGATATTCTTAAAGAAATTCGATATTGTCAGCGGTTTTCGAGTAAAATGCATTTTTATATTTCGATGCATTAAAAGTGCTTGACCAAAAAATATGGAATGTAACATATATTTGGCACTGAAATGAAAGAAAATAAATAGTATTGACATTTCCATGTTTTATTGTCACCAGTGGCAATTTCTGTAAATAAAAGTTAATGTTTATAAATTTGTTATTTATTAAATATTTACGAAACATTTTTTTTACCTAATTATTAGTTAAAGATAACTTTTTTGTAAGGTACATTTTAGCTGATAAACATATCATAGGTTCTCTTTCATTTTAAAGCCAACTTTGTGTTACATCCGAGATTTTTGTGGAAGTGTTTTTAATTCGAGATATAAAAATGCATTTTACTCGAAAACGCCTGACGAGTTTCAGTAGGAGCACCTTTTTTACGTAAAAGAGTTTGTAGTTTATATTTTTGTTACGAAACTAGGACAAAATTGCACACAAAATAAATAAGGCACCTTTTAACCATTGCCCCCTTCGATATACCTGCCACTGGTTAAGTTCTGTTAATTAATTCCTAGATTTTTTTAAAAGGACGCAAAATGGTATACAGTTGTGCCAAATTTCATTCAAATATCTGTGCACGTTTCGCAACTATTAATTAAAAACTATAATCAGGATCTAACGTTCCACACCCTGTAACTCTGAAACGAAGCATTTTACAACATACCCTCCTGCATGCAGGAGGAATGGGTAATAATTTTAATAACACATTTGAACTATAAGATGTAGCTATAAACAACATTTTATTTGTAGCACTGGCGTGCATACAATGAATGCAAAAAGGCATTGCCTACCCTAGCAAAATCAGAAAAGAAAATATAATTAATCCTAAATAAAATTAATTTTTCAGCAGACACAGTATTTCGCTTTATTAATACTTTGTTTCCCTTTTGGATCATTAAAAAAGGGTACAAACTTTTAAAATTAATTCAAGGTTATTGCAAAGTTATAAGGAATACAGTAATATTTCAGTGAACAGTCACACTCCATCACAATATTCCCCTGTAGGTGGCCCATAAGCTATAGGCATAGGCAGATATTAGCAATACCATAGCGCTTATATGGAGATGTAAAGGCAGAACCTTTTATTTGCTAATGTGTATATTGCAGTGACATCCTTGTTGCAGTGGACGTCCATTACATTAGAACTTTCCATTTCGGTAAATGCCCTAGATATGCCCTAGATATTAACTTTTAACGTTTTGTAGTGTTTATTTAGTACAAACCGAATTCATTCATTTTATTTTATAACAAGCTTTATTCAAGACAGTGGCGGCTAGGTTTGCAGGTTTGCGCATACTCCAAAAAAAAAAGAGCCGGGATAAAAATAAAGTAATTGTTGTTTATTTTATTTATTAATATAACGGATTTATCGTTACCAAACATGAGTATAACGGATTCCCCCGGTTAATTAGAATTTGGCAAGGTTGTTGGGTCCATGGTTTGCAGAGTTTGAAAGCAAGACTGCAACTTTGCTTTCCACATATGCACCTGCGCCTTAACTCATATTTTGTTCACTTAAATACTTGCCCATAAGCAAGCATTATGTTGCACTTGTGGATGCAAACCAAATATTAACTCACTATTTTAATTTGTTGTCGGTCAATGTTGTGAGCCGTGAAACACAAATAAAAATGAATTCAGTGCAAAGTTTAATTACACAACCATTCTGTAACTGATCTGTGTCGGAAAAACTGCAAATTAAGCGACTTGGGCGACCTTTTCCAGACTTAAATATTGTGCAGACGATGTTTAGTAAAAAGCGAAGTGTTAACAGAACTATGTAGTTCGCGAAGCTAAAGTACTATGCAACATTATTATCCGCCTAGCTAAAGAACAATTCAGCTTCACTGGCCATTTAATTGCAGCAACCTTATTTTTTTCTGAAAAATTTAATCGATATAGAACCACTTTTCCCGAAAGGAATTTTAAAGAAACCACTAAGGTATATCCATTTTTTAATGTACAAAAGCTAAGAACTGAAATAACTGGAATTTACTAAATAGAAGGGTTGAAATTGGCTTCTGGTTTATTTGTACTCTATAACTTTATTTCAAAAACAGTGAGCTTAGTAAAATTTTTAGTGGAACTCTAAATGCTTTCAAAAATCGTGATAACTTCTGCTGAAGCAGAGGGTGCTTCTAAGGGGTTTCTATGGGTAATAATATTTTTAAGGTTAGACTAGCTGCTTCGCACTTGGTATTAATGCTTTTTAGTACAATGAATGAAACACTCCTTTCGATTTTTTTTTTCAAAATTTTTATTCTAAGAGGTGAAAGGGGGTGCCTGTTTCTCAGAATAATAATTTTTTTATGCTCAGATTTACTTCAAACTTGCAGTTAATGCTCTTACACAATTGATGAAACATATTTTTCGGTGTTTTTCAAAATTCAGCCTCTAATGGGAGAAAGAAGGTGGCAAAGAAAGAACAGTTTTAATGGTAAAATTCACTTGAAACTTAGCAGCTCGTGCTTAAGATATCGTTGCCAGTTTGGTTGTCGCTACTGTATACAGATTGGTTGGTTTCTCAATTTACCAAAATGCTTTGCAGTATGGGGACCTAATAAGAAAGACGAAATGCATTTGCTTCAACCACTCATTGTTATGTCCACTTCAACAAGGCTCACTCGAAAACTGGCATTTTGGCAAATGTCTTCCTTATTTATTTACTGATCATGAAAATTTTGTTTGCTCCATTCCGTATAGAACTATCGCAAGAAGTACTTTGTTATTTAAATTTTTTAAATTTGAGGTTGCTAGCCCTTACTGGTGAAGGGCTAGCTAGAGGTTGAAAATTACACCTTAAAATGGCAATTTAAAAGTAAATATGGACGTGCCTGAGCATTCTTTCTGAAATATGTTTCATTGTGATTTTATAGAATTTATTCGTTACTTTTGGGATGCACTGTATGGACCATTTTGTGTCCAGTGATTTATCTGACCTGTGTATATAAGTCTCGGATAGTGTAAACGTACTGTTATGAAAAAAATTACAAGAAAGGCTTTTCAAGCAAAAGATATCGTAAAATAAAAAAAACAGAACCAATGTCTAGGTCAGTATGTCCTATATCTAAGCCACTGACAAACTTTTGTAATAGGGTAATATTAGCGCTTTACGAGATATTTTATGTCACTGAATATTTTTGTAATATTATTGTTCGTTTGAGAGATATAAAATAAAATCCTTTAAAAGATGAAGACTTTAATGCACTATTTCGAAAACGGTACGTTTAAGAGACATTGTTTATATAACAAAGTTACATTATTTTTTGATAATCTATCTACCTATCTATTCTTTCTTAAAGCTTTCACAATCGAAAGCGGACCACTCTGTACATATTATTAAGGATATGTCACAAATTACAGAAATAAACATAATTCACTTGTGTGAATGTAGAAAAATCAAAACATATAAATAACTGCTGGACAACCTGATGAACCCACCCTACTGAAATTATATCGATGATTTAGATCGCATATCTGAATGCATCATCGTCTAACGTCTAGCAGTGGTAGTCAACCTGGTCCGTACCGCCCATTAGTTGGCGTTTTAAGGTTTTTGGCGGGTGGTACGAGTTTTGAGGGAAGCGCAATAGTAGGTGAAGACGTTCTTTTCTTTCTTTCTTTCTTTCTTTCTTTCTTTCTTTCTTTCTTTCTTTCTTTCTTTCTTTCTTTCTTTCTTTCTTTCCTTCTTTCTTTCTTTCTTTCTTTCTTTCTTTCTTTCTTTCTTTCTTTCCTTCTTTCTTTCTTTCTTTCTTTATTCTTTGTTCTTAGGTGGGCAGAATATAATTCCTTTTTTTATTTTCAACAAAAATTTGCCCAGTAAGCGATGTAAACATTTAATTACCAAAAATCTACAAAAGTGGGCAGCAACAAAAAAAGGTTGACTACCCCTGTAACCCGTAACTTCATATCGGTAATGTACGTTGTATTTACATGGGACGCTCACTCGAAAGACTGTTTGACATTCGATTTTAAACACGAGCAACTCATTTGCACGTCGTTGATATGCCGATGACGTGAACTCGATTTTCCTGAAAAGAACTCTAGTAGTAAAATCATAACATTTTGTAGGAAAAATTCGTCGAGGGGATATTATAGGTGTCGAGGGAGTTCCTGTTAGAACCAAAAAAGGTGAATTATCAATAATGCCCAAGAAAATCAAGCTTCTATCACCGTGCCTGCACATGTTACCACATTTACATTATGGCCTGAAGGATAAGGAAACTAGGTTCAGGCAGAGATACCTGGATTTAATCCTCAATAATCGAGTGAGAGACATTTTTATCACAAGGGCAAAAATCGTTTGGTACATTAGAATGTTTTTCCATGAGTTGGGCTTTTTAGATGTAGAAACCCCACTGATGAACGTGATTCCTGGAGGAGCGAGTGCAAAACCGTTTATTACGCACCATAATGAGTTGAATATGGATTTCTATATGCGGATAGCTCCAGAACTTTATCTAAAAATGCTCATTGTTGGAGGTTTGGATCGTGTTTATGAAGTCGGGAGACAATTTAGAAATGAAGGGATTGATTTGACACACAATCCAGAGTTTACAACATGTGAATTTTATATGGCTTATGCAGATTATAATGATGTCCTGGCTATTACTGAATCTCTTATAAGTGGTATGGTTAAAAGTATTCATGGTACATATAAAATTAAATATCACCCAGATGGCCCTGAAGGTCAAGAGTTTGAAATTGACTTTACACCTCCATTTAAAAGAGTGAAGATGCTTCCGGCAATTGAGGAAGCTCTACAGGTTAAATTACCTACTGATTTTAGCACTGAAGAATCCAGACAAGTTTTAGATAATCTGTGCATTAAAAATAATGTTGAATGCACACCTCCAAGAACGCCAGCAAGAATGTTGGACAAGCTTGTTGGTAAGTAAATATATTAAACCAATTCCTTTTCTTATTTAAAATTTTAGCTGCTTTTATTGAGGAAAAATGTATCAACCCAACATTCATTATGGAACATCCACAAATAATGAGTCCTTTGGCAAAGAATCACAGATCTATTCCTGGTTTAACAGAGCGATTTGAGCTCTTTGTAATGAAGAAAGAAATCTGTAATGCTTACACCGAATTAAATGATCCCTTTGAACAGCGAGCAAGATTTGATCAACAGGCCAAAGATAAAGCAGCTGGAGATGACGAGGCTCAATTAGTTGATGAAAATTTCTGTACAGCGCTAGAATATGGGCTTCCACCTACAGGAGGTTGGGGTTTGGGCATCGATCGTCTCACTATGTTCTTAACAGACAACAATAACATCAAGGTTGTTAAATCAAATTTTACTGCTTTTTATTTAATTTTAATTCTCTCACTTGTCTCTTTAGGAAGTTCTTTTGTTCCCTGCTATGAAACCAGATGTTTCCAATAATAGCAAGCTAGAGGAAACTACCTCAGTCGAACCTGAACAATCATTAGAAACCCTTCTTAGGTATATAAAACCATGATAACATTTATTTTTAGCAATTAATATGGCAATGATTTATTTTTAGTGAATTGAAAACAGAGAAACGAACTGCTCGGCTTTCCATGCAGTTAAGATGTGAAGACAAAAAACCTAACGAAGGAGAAATTAGCCCTAATGAATACTTCAAGCTTCGGAGGCAAGCTATAAAACAACTGAAAAAGTTGGGAGAGGAAAATCACCCTTATCCGCACAAATTTAATGTAACAACTTCATTGGAGGAGTTTATTGAAAAATATAATGGTTTAAAAGTAGGAGAGGTTAAAGGAAGTGATCACTGTAGTGTGGCAGGAAGAATACATGCCATCAGGGAGTCAGGAGCTAAACTTATTTTCTATGATATTCGAGGGGAAGGAACAAAATTGCAGCTTATTGCCTCTACAAAGGCATATGAAGATGAAGAAAAATTTACAGAGGATACAGGTAATATTTCATTGTTTTTACAATACACAAGATCTGGATAACTGAATTTTGAAGCAAATAATGTTAATTTAATATGTTGTCAACATTCCAACTTAACACGTATTTCGAGATATAAGGAATTTTATGAGCAGATACAATTTCAATATTCAAAGGCAGAGTGTCTAGTAAATTTATGGAGTCTTAATGAAGTAAAAATTTGACTTAGGTAAATTTATTTTATTTAAGTAATTTATAATGAGTAAGGTTGGAAGTCCTGTTTATAAAAGTGAAATTTGAAATTTATTGAAATAGGTAGTAAACACTTCCAACATTTGATTTAAGGTTTGTCACTGTCTCTATTACCAATAATTATTATTGTTATTTACTGTTGCTTTGACTGCTTCTCCGGATCTTTGCATACTTTAAAAATAAAAAAATCATAACAAAATACATTGAAATGTTTAAATGCAAATAACTTAAAAACCTATAGATTTAGACGACCTAAACAAGAGTATCTTTTCTTTGTAGAATTTATTGTTCTTTTATATTCCCTACTTATTTTAGGCATAACTCAACAGATAAAAAAAATATGTTTTAATTTATATAATTAACTAGCGCCCTTTAGGAGCAAGATCAAAATAAACCCAAAATTCGTAATTCTTACACGAAAACAACATAAAATTCCCAAATAACAAATTTCTAGCATTAAAACCATCTCAGTTATTGAGAAATTTCAGAATAAATTTTAAACTTTCAACGCACTGCATCTTTTAAACCAGCAACATTGGTATAAGCCAGGTTAATCTCAATTGTAATATTTTGGTGTCTAGTATCTTCAGTTAAGCCTTGGCCCATTCTTTTTGACTCACCCTGTCTATAAAAATGGCTGACTGACTATATACAGTGTAGTTTTTTTAAAACTTGACAAAGGCCAACTTTTCTATTTGAAATAAGCCTTGGCCCATTCTTTTTGACTCACCCTGTTTATAAAAATGGCTGACTGACTATATACAGTGTAGTTTTTTTAAAACTTGACAAAGGCCAACTTTTCTATTTGAAATGATAGACTAGTACTTCCAATTACAAAGCTGTAGGAAACAGCTTGACTAAGAAAAATATACCAAAAAATCTTCTCTATGTTGCCATATTTCTTTAGTAAATACTAAAACAATATTTTTTAAAAATGGCAACACTGCATTTTTTAACCATATTTTAATAGGTCTTCAAATTCTAAACAAAAAGTGTTCTGTCATATTTTTTTATTTGAAGTTGCCATTTTCGAACAATCAACAAAAGGAACTGAAGTTGGCAGGAATTAAAAGAAGCTGACAACAATAATAGGCATTGAAAATTAAACAGAAATTGTGTTGTTTGAAAGAAGCATTCATGATAATTCCGTCGTGATATTTGAAAGCTGTTGCATTGAATGTGTATAAAAAGAAAAAAGTTGATTGTTCAAAAATGGTTACTCCAAATAAAAAATTTAACAAAACATTTTTGTTTCAAATTTAAAGATCTATCAAAATATGTTAAAAAAGTGCTGTGTTGCCATTTAAAAAATATTGTTTTAATATCTAATGAATAAATATGATAACATAGGACAGTTTTATTGGTATATTTTTCTTAGTCAAATTATTTCCTACAACTTTGCAATTGAAATTACTAGTTTATCATTTAAAATAAAAGAGTTAGCCAAGTTAAAGTTTTTAAAAAACTACACACCTTCAAATGCACCAGCCTTCAAATATCACAATGACAGCATAATTATGAAGTTCTCTTTTAAACAACGCAATTTGTGTTTAATTTTCAATGCCTACTATTGTTATGTAAGTTTCTAGTAGGTCTTGTCGACTGAAGATTATTTTAGTTTTTTTTGCTGATTGTTTGAAAACGGCAATTTCAAATAACAAATGTGAATGATACACCCCCCTTTTTTTCTTTATTTATAGAAATAAAAATTTCAAACTTACTGCACGTGATGTACTTATGAAATGTCAACTTTTGATTTTTAAATGGAACACCCTGTATATTATTACATTTTTGGAATCTGCACAATTTTTTGAATACAATACACTTAATAAAAGTGAATTTTAAAGAATCGAAATTTTTTTTGGTTCCATTTTATTTTTCGTCGTAAAAGGCTATGAATCATTCTAATTAATTCTTAGGGATAACATTAATGCTAGAAAAATCAAATCACGTGAAAAAAAGAGTATTTCATTCTTTTATCATGTGATAAAGTTAACAAAAGTGGTTTTTATATCATAACTTCATTTTCTTAAATGGCATCATATTGGTACTGTCGTACCACCAAAAAGTATAATTAATGGCAAATCTAACCATATTTTCTTTTTGTTGTGAAATCAATAAAACTGAAATTACAGCCAAAGGAATTCAAAATATTCGGTTTCAATTTATTTGAAGATTTATTCAATATAAACATAAGATAGCTTTGGAAAACAAATTTTAAAAAAAGACACTTTCTTAGCTTTCCTAATCTAATTTTTTTGCAGCGTTACTGTGGTCAGTTAGCGTTAATTAGGATGGGTCATGACCTTCTAGACTGAAAAATAAAATGGGGCCAAAAAATGTTCGATTCATTAAAAATGACTCATTTTATGTGTATTGTATCCACAAAATTGCGCAGATTCTAAAAATGTACTAAAATATAGGCTGTTCCATTTAAAAATCAAAAGCTGGTATCAGTTTTAGCGAAAGTGACAGCAGTAGGAATGTCAATTTTATGTTAAAATTTGACATTTTAGAAATATATCAAGTGTAACAACTTTAAAATTTTATCTTTAGAAAAAAGGGGGGTGTACCATGATCCTGTTACACCCTATATACCAATTAGGGACTTAATTGCTATTTGCAATTTTTGGAGATGCGGTGAAATTAAACGAAACGCACTCGTTCAAAGGTATCAATATATTGAACAAAAAACGTGCCGGTTAGGCATCGAATCTTATCACAATAAAAATGTCTGGCAGTCGCTTCAGTATTTCCCTTCCTCTTTTTTTTATTAAAATCAATATTTAAAAATATTTACCAAAATAAATAGAAAGAAAAAAATATATAATGCAAATTATATGAATTGCAATGAATAGAAAAATATTGTCACGAATTTAGCTAGGAATTTTCTAGAAAATTTGATAAGGGAAAGCAGCCGCGATAATGACTCAAACGGCCGATAAGCGCTCCAGAAATTTCGGCAAACGATAAGCCTTATCTGCTCGTTTCTTCTAGAATCCGAAACGGGATTTATAAATAAGGCGGTTCGGTCGGCATAGTCATTTTCGAGTGGAATAGCTTCTGGAAAGCGTGTAAAACGATCCATAATAGTGAGACATTGATTGCAGCCATTTGACATCGATAATTGGACTGAGTCGGTATGAATGTGTTTAAATCATCCTGTTGGAGGTTGAAAATTGGCAATTGGCGATGAGACTTGTTTCGCTGAATCTTGTTTCACTGGCAATCAATGCAAGATTTGGCCCATTTTCTGCAATCCTTGTTTATGGAAGGCCAGACGTATCGTTTAGTTATTAATTTTTGCGATACTCGAGAGCAAGGATGTGTTAGTGAATGTAGCGAATCAAAAACTTTCTTCCTGAGTTGCTTAGGAACGTATGTCGCACTGTGCCTAACGCTATGTCACAGTACACTGGGGGTCCATTGTCAAGGTGAATAATCCTTAAGGTCAGTGCTATAATGTTATTTATTATTGTTGGAGCTCGTCATTATCTTTTTGCGCATCAGCAAGTTCTTGAGTCGTAATTGGTAAAGCAACAGTTTCAACACGTGACAGCGTGTCAGCGACAATGTTGTCGCTACCTGATACGTGACGAATATTGGTGGTAAACTGCCCGATGAACTCCTATCAACGAAATTGCCATGGAGATGCTCGTTCAGTGCGCTGTTGAAAGGCATGCTGTAAAGGTTTGTGATCTGTATAGATCGCAATGTGTCGACATTCAAAAATATAACGAACATGTTTGACAGCCTCGTAAATTGCATGTAATTCACGGTCATACGTAGACAATTTCCGGATGCTTGGTGTCAATTTGCAACTGAAGAAAGTTTATACGTTGTTTGAGCACTGCTCCAATTCCAATTTCAGACGGATCGGTAAAAACTGTCCCTTCTGCATTGTTATTCGAATGAACAAGCAGAGTTACTTCAGTAAGAGCTTCTTTTGCAGCGTCAAAAGCGTGCTGAAGGTCATCTTATCAGTTAACAGGGCGAGATCTTTTCACGTTGGGACCTTCGAGAACTCTATTAAGAGGCGAAAATATTTCTGCAGCATTTTTAATGAACTTCCTATAGAAATTGATTGTACCTAGGAATCCGCGTAACGACTTGACTGTTTTGGGAGGATCCATCTTGTTAATAGCTTTAATCTTGTCTGGAAGTGACTTGATTCCATCTTTGTTGATGAGATGACCGAGAAATTTTACTTCTGGTTATCCGATTTGGCACTTGGGCAAATTAATTACGAGTCCATACTCTCATAAACGATGAAACAGCATCCTGACATGTTCCAGATGTTCTGCTTCATCTCTGGATGCGATGGGAAGATCGTCGATGTACGAAAATACAAAGTCTAAGTCTCGTGTGACCGCATCGATAAATATTTGAAATGTTTGCGCAGCATTTCGGATTCATAACTAATAAACTTTATTAACGATAAAAACGCGACAAAATTTAAAAATTTCACAAGATTTTCGATAAATATTTGAGAATACCGGACCAGGTAATGCGACACCTGGTCCGGTGTTATCAAATGTTTATCGAAAACCTTGTGGAATTTTTAAATTTTGTTGCGTTTTTATCATTAATAAAGTTTATTAGTTATGAATATTAAAGAATTCCACGAAGTAAGGGTTGGAAAGGTCAGCATTTCGGAGTCTCAAAAGTCATATATAAAAATTTAAATAGTCCGAATGGCGTTATTATTGCTGTTTTTGGGCACATCCTCAGGAGCTACAAGGATCTGCAGAAATGTGCGAACTAGATCGAAAACCGAAATTATCTTCTTGCTATCGAGGTTCGCGGCAAAGTCTTCCAAATAACGCAAAGAATAATTATCTGGTATCGTCCGGACGTTGAGTGGACGGTAATCTCCCCATGGTCGCCATTCACCTGATTTCTTCTGCACGAGGTGCAGTGGAGATGACCAGACGCTATTGGGCGGTCGGAAAATGTCGAGTTCGATCATTTTCTTAAACTCATTATGCGCAACTTTGAGTTTTTGAGGACAAAGACGGCGTGCTTTGCTCTTGACGGGTGGACCATCAGCCGTCCTAATGTGATGCATCGTAGAATGCTTTTTTGTCCTTGAATAAGTAATGTCAGGTCGTGTGATGTCTTCGAATTCACGCAGCAGCTTAATGTAGACAGAGTCTCCCTCAATTGCTTTAATCGAACTTAGTGACGTAGTGTTTAGGGAACTAACTGGAGTAGAAAGATTCGTTAAGCCATCACGTAAGCGTTTGCGTTTGAGGTCGGCTAGTAAGTCAAAGTGACCCAAAAAATCAGCTCCAATGATCGGTTTTGTGACGTCAGCAATGATGAATCTCTAGGTAAAATTTCGGCCAAGATTGGGCCTTAGCGTGACAAATCCATATGTGTGGATGAGTGTGCCATTTGCTGCATACAACTGGTAGCCTATGGGATACAAGAAGTTTTTTGTAGCCAGTTGCGAGGGTAAACAGGGAGGTCCGAGCCAGTGCCCACAAGATATTATGTATAATTGATATGATCTTTCACAAATAAGCGACGTGACGATGAGTAAAAACCACTATCCGTGTCTAATGATTCTGGGTGGCGCTTCCCTGAAACTTACAGCTGGGGACATACGAATGTGCCTGGTTGCCGAATTTTGTGTGAAACCAACAAATGCCAGTGGTTTTATTTACACGTTTCCCGAAGTTGCTCCGGCGCCTGGGGTATTGACGATTACGAGAAGCTGATCTCCCTCGTTGTTGATTTAATTGTTTCGTAAGCGCGTTGACTTGTAAAGTCAGTGCGTTGATTTGTTGCTCAAGAGATGAATAATGATGTGTCATAGTGACTTTTATGGAAGCAACTTGAACTTGCATAACGAGTGCCTTGAGATGTCTTAAAAACTGCGACGGCGTTCTGTCTCCGATGCCTTCACTTTCTCTTTTTTAGTTCTGAATATGAATTATTTACAGGAGGATTAATAATAAGAGTTTCAACCTCGGCAGCATACATCATTTTTCGCGATGATGCCATGAATTTTAAATTGGGTTTCTAATTGTGCCAACCATAGATGGGTCCGTTCTGGGCAAAATATGGACGCTTTGATCGTGGATAAAACTGATAGCTTTGCAGAAGAAAATTTTTGTACCGGAATAGACATTATTATTCAAACACATAAAATGTTTTATTTGAAAAATAACGTGATGGATTTAGAAATAAAGTACATTAATTTTAATTAAGGGATTAAAGTGCTTTTACGTGTTAACTTACCCTTCAGGTGTGTGCAAAATACTTCTTCTTTTTGACCTTTCTCCCAGAGAGCGCTAGATTCGCTATATCATTTATGTCAATCAATACATATTTATTTTGTCTGTTGAATTAGGCTCAAAACAAATAAAGAATATAAAAGAACGATCAATTCTACAAAGAAACGGTAATCTTGTTTGAGTCGTATAAAACTATCGTTAATGTTAAAATTTTTTTCATATATTTAAAGTTTTTATTTTTAAGTATTTCTTCCTCATTGTTCCCTTTTCATGTTATGCACTGCTGACGAGCTCAAATGAGAGCGAAACATCGATGTCCAGTGCTACAACCTTTTTTATATTTTTTTATAATTTATCAAAAAAACAAAACAAAATTGTTCATATTGTAATGAAATGTAAATTGTAGAATTTAGTACGTAAGAAAATTTTCGTGCAACCTTGCATCTGTCAATTTTTTTATAAAAATCCAATTATCTTAAAAACTATAAATTTTAGGAACAGTGTTTGTTATTCAGAGTGGCCTTAAAATATTAAATTAAATCCAAAAATGCAAAAATATATAGGGTGTCCCATTTAAAATAACGAAGTTGGTGTCAACTTCCGTTATAACTGAAAATACTACAACTTTGCGAATATTTTAGTTGTGTTGGTTCTTTCGTCTTTGATAAGTTGCCAAATGTTCAAATGTTTTAGATGGGTACTTTGTCAGATATCGATCGCGGCGATTCCCGGTGGGACACGCTGTACGTATTTACGTTAAATGGTGTTTACCCCCAAAATGTTTTTTTGACAAAACCCAGAAACAGATAAAATTAACTTTGGTATAAAAAATAACGTTTTTTTTTTTCAAAATTTTGCTGTTATCATGACAATTTTTTTACTTAAAAATTTCGGAAAGAGTAGTTTACCCCCATGGGAGAGAGTGCTAAAATTGGAAAATTTGTTAAACTTTATTTACGCTATAGAGGGTGAATGATTAATACGGTAAAATCCTGTAGCTCCTACAAGTATTTTGGTAACAAAAATCATTTAAAAATTATTATATACTATACAGGGTGAATATATACACAGTGGTACAGTAAAGTTGTTTTTTTTTTAATAGAACACCCTCTATATTATTAGGGGAAACTGGGGTATTGTGGACCGCCTTTTTTTGTTGGCTAAAAACTGGCAAGAAAATTTTTTTTCTGAAAATGTTAAAACTTCAATTTATAGTAGAACTAATAATCTCGCTTTGTGTCGCAGTAGTTTAGTGTCAAATTGTATTAAATTACACAACTTATAACAATTGGCGCAAAAATTGCATATTTGCGATTTTGAAAAATGTCGGGAATTATGGACCACTTTGTAAATCGATTAAAAATTGAAAAATGTAGTAGAAAAACCTTGTTTTTAATTCAGAATGGCAGAGGATTTATTATGAAAGAGAAACAAAGTGAAGTGGAGTGACAATTGGCAATGCAAATCAGTTCGAAACGAAATTATTATTTTACCAAAAAACTATTAAAAATTGCTGAAAAATAATGCTTTGCTAAAAATTGGCATGAATAATCACTTATATGCATCAAATACACAAAATTAGCTTGTGAAATGTAAAGAATCGAGTGATCCATAATTCCACGACAAAAGTGGTCTGTAATTCCCCGAAAGTGATTTTTTACAATATGGCAACATATGAGTAACACAATACAAACTTTATGCAAAACTTTATATTCCTGTCGAAGACTCAAGGTTCCGCGAATATTATGAAGATATTTGCCTGAGTTTGTTCTCGAAGAGTGTGGTCACATTAGAGGAAACTAAAGTCAAAAAAAATTTCGAAGTATCCCATTTCTAATTGGTATCGAAGCGAGGTAACGGTTCGTGTACACAAGTTGAGTACTGAAGGGAATATGAGCCGAGCTGACGACAGTTATTTGTAGCTATCAATCACTATTAAAGAAAAAAATATGAAGTTGGTCCGCAATTCCCCGTGGTCCAGAACACCCCAGTATCCCCTACATATTTAAATGCTATACAAAATTTTGATTAATACGATATCAAACAATAGGGGTCTGCGATTAATAGTTTTTGAGATATTTAGAAAAACCATGAAATTTCAGTCTAATTTTGAAGCACCAGAAACAATCAAACCAATTTTTTTATGCATTGAAAATTAATGTAATTTTATTTAAATAGTATTTGATATTATACAGGGTGGTTAGCAAACGCAAAATTACATTTTTGTCAAAAAATTCAAATAGCGCAACCTGTATATTATTTTTTATTTTTGTTAAGCAACATCTAAGCGATGATCCAGCTCTTATAGTTTGAGAGTTGTTTAAATTTAAATTTGAAAAATAAAAATTGTCGACATTTGGATGTTTAAAATGCATCTTTGATTAAAGTTGTTGAAAATTTATTTCTTAAGTGTAATGAAAAACACTAATAAATAAACTTTTTACAACATAATTTCGAATAAAGTTTTCAAAATCAGGAATTCGACATATCTCATTTCAACTGCGATCTTAACAATTTAAGGCAAAATACACAACAGTTATTAGAGTACTATAGGTTTATTAGGCCACAGTGTAGGTTTAACCTAACTTTCTTTTTGAAAATATGCTGCATAAAATATATTTAATAATTTTTTTTTATTGTCGTTGTGGGAAATGGGTTTGTTTTGCAGTAGCGTCTGGTGACTTTGTGACATGGGGTGCGCAGGTGCAAAAAATATTAATGGTTAGAGCTTAGGTCACTTCAGTGCCGCAGCAAGGTATTAAATTTAGGAGGAACAAAGCGATACAAAGGGTGTAATATTTAATGGTATTTTTACAATTTACATTTAATTACCTTCTATTTGTAGAAAAGTGCTTTGTAAAACTCCTTTTTTCGGTTTTTTTTTTACATTTTCTTCCAATTTTAACACTGGCAAGGGCCTACCTATTCTTTTATTTTCCCTTACTCTTCCAGTGGAAGTGGACAGAAATCGTTTTTTAATATAAAACTTATGCTGTTTATTTTAAAAACAATTAAATCTTCTAAAACCTGAAGTAGTGTAACGCAATGTAAATAGAATAGAATTTACTGCGTAAGAAAAGTTTCTAGAAAGATCTGATAAGGGGAAAACGGCCGCAATAACGAAACAAACGGCAGATAAGCGTTCCAGAAATTTCGGCAAACGATAAGCCTTATCTGCGTGATTTTTCTAGAATCTGGGAGCCAAAAGTATATAAGGCGGTCAGCTTTCCCTCGAGGTCAGTTAGTTAGAGTCGGTGTAGTTAAATAGTGAGTTAGCAGTTAAAAGTCAATAAGTCAGTTAATTGTTCAGTTGTAGTGGTCCGAGTTGAGTTTGAAAATAAAGTGGGTATTATTCAATTCACGTGTTAATCAATTCGAACCGATAAGCGCGTAACAGTAGAATACTGACACTGACAAACATACACTTTAAATTTTCACGCATATTGATAATGTCATAATTAGTGATGGGTGTTTATTCAGCGAACTATTTTTTCTATAATTAGAACCAAATACCAAATCAACAAATTAATAAATAGGCCCTAGAATGGGTACTGCTATCTCTTTGTGATTGGTGGCACTATTAGCAATTATATTCGGTCTCGTCTCGTAAATAGGATAAATTGTAGTACCTTCATTCTAGGCGATACGATCACATATTTTAACGAAATAAACAAATCATAAATCTCGTTATGCCCTCTCAGTCCCCGCTGCGTATGCACCTCGGCTCCCCATATACTTCAGTCTTTATTTTTGTGCGATGCGTTCACGACGCGACATTTTAACTTTCTAAGAAAGAAAGTAGTTCTCGAGTGCGTGTTATACTCGTAAAATTGTTAAAAGCCCTCGGAGTCTGTAGCCATCCCCTTTCAATTAAAGTGTTATCAAATTGCTTCGATAATTGCAATAGTGGGCAAGATGGAAGCCCACAAGACGTTTTTAGTTACACAGCTCCGCGATGGAAAATAATTTTGAAGGTATTTTCCCTCCTTTAGCCGGGTTGATGTCATGCTACACCTACCACCATTGCATAGCATCATATATGTATTACTTCTATGCACAGCATACTGTTTGGGTACCCGTAATTGTTCACTTTTTAGATATTTACTGATTTATTTCGGGTAAATTTCACCAAATTGATTTAAAACAACATATCCATGCCTTTATTTCTCGACTTTTCTACAAATTATTTCGAGTCTCTGATAAAGAGATGTGGTTAGGTGATATAATATTCCTTTCATACACAGCAAGGAAAGCAAACCCACAGCAATAAAGCTGTCAGCGTTTATGAAGGGGACGTAGAAGGCAGCTCTCGTTGGATCGCTCGGGCAAGACATCTGTTAAACTTCTTTTAAAATCTATAAGTTCTAACATATCTCATTTATGTCACACAATAGTCGGTGCTTGACTACAATGTTTGTCGACCTTTGTTTTGAATGACCACATGTTGCTCTTACCACTACCATGGGATAGCAGCCTTTCAGGTGCAAAACGTAGTGTTTTTTGATTACAGTTGACTATTGAATTCTTTGTGATTTCTAGCACGAAATGTTCATTGACATAAAGTGTTGGCCTACATGTGCTAGCCGAATTTTAATGTTCACAAACCGCAGTCGTTGGAGGACCGCATGTCCGACTATATGTCCTACTACTGAATCGCAGTAATTGCGCTGCTTACCTTACTCTTTTTTGATTACAGTAATGGTTGTCTCACAAAAATGTCAATGGTACATAGGCCTTGACCACACGTGCCTGTTGAATCTTAACATTCACACACTGCAATTTTTGGATGACCGGAGCTCTACATGTACCGTTGCAATGGCCACTATTGAAACGCAGCACTTGCGCTGCATACCTTACTGTTTTTTGATTACAGTACTGGTTGACTTACAAATTTTTTTCTGGTATACCGGCCTTGATTATATGTGGCTATAATATTTCTAGATGTACTGCTGCATTTACCACCATTGAGTTGCCGCACTTGCGCTGCTTACCTTACTGTTTTTTGATTACAGTAATGGTTGATTTACGAACTTTGCAATGGTATACTGGCCTTGACCACATGTGCTTATTGAACCATGATAGTCACCAGCTGCAGCTTTTAGAGGACCGCATCTCTAGATGTCCTGCTGCAATTACCACCATTAAGTTGCAGCACTTGTGCTGTATGCCTTACTGTTTTTTGATTCCAGTAATGGTTGACTTACGAAGTGTTGAATGGTATTTTGGCCTTGACTACATGGGCTTGTTTAACCTTCAAAAGTTGCAGTTCTTTAATGATATCATCTCTTCCTGTCCTGATTCAATCGTTACCATTGAATCGCACCATTTGCACTGCACTGCTTACCTTACTGTTTTTTGATTACAGTATTGGTTACCTTACGAAAGGTTTTCTTGCCTAGACTACATATGCTTGCTGAAACTTGACATTGACAAAGCACAGTTTGGAATGGCCGCATTTTTACATGTTCTGTTGCAACTGCCACCACTGCATCACAATACTGGCTGCAAAACATACACTGTAAAACGCACGCTGCAAAACGTTTACTGTTTTTTGCTGATTACAGTATCTAAGGGTTACATTTTATATGCGATCTCCACCGCGAAATCTGCAATGGCAATCTGCCTTTGACTACAGCGCTTGTTGAACGTTGATATTCACAAAGAGTAGTTTTTTGGATAACCCTATGTCTACATACGGTTGCCTACTGCAACTGCCTCCTTTGAATCACGGTACCTACGCTGTACAGCGTACAGTTGTTTGATTCCACTAATAGTTAATAGCCGATGTAAAATCTTCCTCCGTTGATCTTTTGACTTATGTCAAAATATTTAGGAACATGTCTGGAGAAGGGGAATCTCGCCTGATATTCGAGATGTAGAAGTCTGCCCCTTTTATACATTTGGAAAATTAAGTTGATGTGTTTTATATTTCACGCCCAAAATTTCCGTTAGATGGTTCCATCTTATTAAAGCTCAATTAGTTTGCAAGGAAAGAATGGGTATAATATGAAAATAATTAGACCTAGACAACAGTGGCAATATTGGAGCTTCAAACCTATATCCTGTTTTAGAACAAGCCATTCCTTTCCTCGTCTCCCAGAGGGACGAGTCCCTATGCAATAGGCAGATTCCACTTGGTGCCTACTTTTCTGCTATGGATAAAGCACTTTAAGCGTTGTTCGACAAAGAGGGGCGGGGAGGGGAGCGATAGTAAAGCGATAGTATTCGCATCCTTATGGACCTACTGAAAGTTCTTCGACGAAGGATTTCGTATGCCTGAACATTAGTCGAACCCCCGGCAAAATAGAGTTTTAAAAGCTGTTTAAACTTCAAGAGAATGCGTTATATATACAACGCCAGTAGAAGTCTAGAGTGGAGAGAAGTATGGAAAATAGCTGGAATTTTAGGACATTTTTATAAGAGTTGGAAAATTCTGATCACCAATGGTCTTACTTTATTGTGGCTAAGAGGCGTTAAAGCCTGATTCGCTTTTGACTCTTTGACTCCTAGTGGAGTAACCCCACTGATGACTGCAAGAAATGAAACGCATTTTTTTCTACATCTATCGATGACATTTTAAAATCTGAGGCTATTTTCTGAAGCCTTGAACGTATAATTCTTATTCAAATCTTATATTCTTTCGTTTCATACTAAGTTTGAAAAGCCATTATGAAATGGAAGATTGTAGGGTCGCTACTAGCTCAATTTAGTTAAATCATTTTGACACAACTTGACTTGGAAAACACCCATTTCCTGGCCTCAATGATTCAGATTTTCATTCAGTGGCAAAATGCACGAATATACTTGTGTTTGTTTTGGTATAAATTTTGCCCTAATAATAGATGTATTCAAAAAATAAGAAAGACTGATGCCCTTAGTCTTTTTGAATGAGGTAGTTCTTATAAAAGTAGTGTTTCCGATATATTTCAAACAATAAACTAATTGTAAGATTGGGGTCTCATTATCAATTATCGCATTTCTTCAGACCTAAGTATCTCAATTTACTTTCAATTATAGCTATAGCAACAGCTGTTTGCTTCCAGTTAATAAATGAGTCTATTTAGGTGTGTTTTTTAACTCTTCAGTATCTCAATTCAATTTAAAAAAAGTGGATGTTCCATCTCACCTTAAAACAAACAAAACAATAATGACAAAGCAGAATGTTTCCCCACATTAAGGGAAAACTTGGTGTCGGTTTACCCAGCTTTAAACTATGGCTTTCTGGTACATCAAGCTTGTCGAACACATACATTTTTTGGCGCTCAACAGAAGCCAGGAAAATTACAACGCTCCCTGCAATCGGCTCGATTTCTAGCATTTATTGGCAGCTAGAAAACTTGAAATATGGTAACACTCTCTACAGAAAGACACATTCGTTATGGAAATATTTCGCCGGATGTTCTCTCGGTTTTTGGTCCGAGAAAGGCAAGACCCATCCCATCAATTATTTAGAACTTCTAACTCAATTTTTGGGACAGAAGTGGTATACCAAACAATTAAAAGACTGTTCAATTCTCTGTAGGATTTATAGGACTACCGCAATATGATGCGTGAATGGTGAATGACATGGATAGTGTACACAATTAAACATTTTCACTCAATCAATTTGGCAAGGGGGCGAGTTTCAAAGTATCGCCATTATTCCATGTTACATGAAGTCAACAGAAAATGTCGAGGCAGAAAAAAATTAAAAAGGGTTATAAGTGGATACAGGACGGTCACTGCAAAATACAGCATTTCGACTCTTGACTCGAAAATTGGGCTCCTTGGTCATTAATTTATTTGCTAGCCGCATAAATACGAAAAGTAAGGTTTACTTTTTCAGGATCAGTGACCCAGGAAGCCAGTTCTATAGACGCATTGATCATCAGTTAGTCTATTTTACACCTTTTCGCTTTTCCCTTTCTTTAATCATTCTCTGCCTCTTCAAAGGAATTATAAGTGGCTAAGCTCAGGACACAGTGGTCGTAAATTTACTTTCCTTGGGCAGCACTCCTCAACCATTAACAGCCCCGCTTTCCTCGGGAACAATCTTTTATCAAGAAAACATTTCTACAAAACAACGTTCTCAAGGAATGCTTTTAAATCTGTATTTAGCTCTCTTAACTCTTTTTAGTTCATTATTAGCCCAGAAGGCCGGTCCAAATCTATGCCAGAACTTCAGATTCCAACATTTTTCGAAGAGGTTGATATGCTTAGACCCGGTACACTCAAATACCTTAGTCTTTCAAATACTTCGGTAGTCTTAACATTTCTCGACAGGTTGGAAGATACAAAAAAAAACCTTGGCATTATCTCAAAGTTAACTACTCTGTTGGCAACAGCCACAGTCCAATACTTCGAGATCCTTTGCTATAGATATTAATAAAATGTTTATTGGAAGATCAGACCTCTCGAGAAATTGTAGGCAACCCCTCTTAGGACTACCTTTTTCTTCAACTTAAACCCTAATATTTTTGTGGCCACGACTGACATAATATCTGGATAGAACCCAATTATTCAGATGTAATATAAGCAGTTTATTTATTTCGCTTAATTAATATACTCTTTCCAATTAAAGGTCTCGTCGAAGTAAATAGGGTCCCTCCCAATTCCCAAACCCGTATTTAGTTGCAAAAAATGTATAATCTCTGAAATAAGACTCAAGTATATGGGGAGCCGAGGTGCATACGCAGCGGGGACTGAGAGGGCATAACGAGATTTATGATTTGTTTATTTCTTTAAAATATGTGATCGTATCGCCTAGAATGAAGGTACTACAATTTATCCTATTTACTTCGACGAGACCTCATATAATCAAGATCGAACTTCACAGGTAAGTTCGTTTGATCTTGTGATTAGGCTTGTAAGCGGCACAATAAGCAGTCGCAGTCAGATCAGCCGCCACGTAGGCATTTAGCATTTATCATTTCACAGTTAATTACTTGTTCTTTTCTCGATAAATACTAATGCATTATAATAATACAGAAAACATCTTCGTAACTTTCATTCTAATTTAAATGACTGAACATTTTTAGTTTTAAACCTTTAAAGATGTCAGTCTGTCACTAATTTTAAAATTCATTTAAATATTTAAATCATACCAATCAGCCAATCACAACAATAACAGACAGCGCAGAGCGTAGGCAAATGTAACAACAGCCACGCTAAGTTCACAGTTCTGAGCGCACTAACTTATTTACATTTCCTCATAATGGAATAAAACCCATGCGCACTTTATTCCAGGTATATTATAAATCCTAGTCTTTTACATTAAAAAGAAAACAAAAAATTTCTCATTTTACGAGTAGCGCGCGCTCTTTCGCTCTTTAGGACCACTGCCACTGTTGTTTTGTTAGTTTTCATCGCCAAAACAAATTAAAATTGACTAAAATGAACAAATGTTGTACCATGCACTAGTTTTACCCTTATTTACCTAAATAAATAGCATTAAGCAGCATCTAAACCAATATTTTTTTTGTAATTAAGAGTTCATATTTTTGAAAATATGCAATTTATATGATTAAAATTAAAATAGTGAATTAAATTAGTGCATTTTAAAAACATTACTTTTGTTTAGGTCTAAAAATTTTGAGAAAAAACGCAGTTTAAGAATTAACCACAAATGTTTACATCAAAGGAAAGCTTAGCTGTTAATTAACAGAAATAAAAAATAATGTACAGGGTGTGCCATTTGAATTTTTTGAGAAAAATGTCATTTTGCGTTCGCTAATCACCCTGTATAACTGCAAATCTTATTTAAATAAAATAACATCTCTTTTTAAGAAAAGGATGTTTTGAAATGATCTGCACTAAAAATAAAGTCATTTGGGTGTTGACCGAATTCTAAGCGAGCTTGCAATTTAGGATTAATTTTCATAATTTTTCTAATTATCTCAAATACTTTTAACCACAGATCCCTATTGTTTGCTATCATTTTATTCAGCATTATGTGAGAAATTTAAATATGTAAAAATATATAGGGTGTTGCATTTAAAAAAGTCAGCTTTACTGCACCACTCTGTATATGTTTACCCTGTATAGTAAAAAATAATTTTATAATGTGCGTCATATGCTAATGTACCTTAGTACCAAAAATATTTTTGTTAGCGCAGAATCTGTAGGAGTTACAGTGCTTTACTCTACTAATGACACGGCCTGTATACAGTGTGACCCACCGGGAATTGCCGCGATCGATATCTGGCAAAGAAGTTATCTAAAACATTTGAAAATTTGGCAGCTTATCAAAGACAATAGGACCAACACAACTGAAATATTCGCAAAGTTATAGTATTTCCGGTTGTACCGAAAGTTGACACCAACTTCATATTTTAAGGTCACTTTGAATAACAAACAATGTTCCTAAAATTTATAGTTTTTAAGATAATTGGATTTTTATAATAAAATTGACACATGCAAGATTCCACGAAATTCTTTGTATCTTTATCTCTATTTATTTCATATTTGGTATGTTAGTAGAACACATACTAAGCTATCTTACACAACTTTCATAAGTTCAAAAACAATATACCGAGTGTTGAATTTAGGTCTGCATATTTTGGTAAATTCAAACAGCGATAACTTTGTTATCTCAAATAGAACACCCTATATTTTTTCAGCCTATCTTATGTAGATTTTAGTTATCTTTCACCTAATATAAGCTTTCTAAGGGTTGCTCTTACAACTTTTAGAAATAATTGCAATTTTTTACTTTTTTTGCCATTTCACATTAAATCAACTTTATCGGGTCTCATATCAGTGAGGTTATGAGTAGAAATAATCTCTATCGATAATTATACTGTCTGCCTGACCATCTTTTTTAGTAATAAGAATTATCTTAAATTGTTTATTATTTTCTGACGATGTAACAGAGTAATGTCACAAACATGTGATACAATGATAAATTTGCGGTTCGATATCCAACAAAGCTCTCATGAAATCCAATAAAGCGAATGTTAAAAAATCTCACAAATTTCGACTCCGTCAAAGAGAAATCAGAAGAAAATCCGTTGTTGATAATATGTCAATTATGTCAACTAGTCATGTTTTAATTTTAGCTTCATCACATACTACAAACTGCTATAAGTAATTTTACTGATTGTTTTATAGTTTAAATATCGATATCGATTGTTTCTTCTTTTTAAGTACATTTCATTTGTTTCTACTTTTTATGTTACTGATATGCTACTCAATAAAAATTCAATGACCATGAAATAAAAAACCAATGTTAAAATTGCAATTATTTCCAAAAGTTGTAAGAGAAACTCCCGCAATGCCTACATCAGTTGAAAGATAATTTAAATTTTCATTAGATAGGTCAAAAAAAATATAGGCTGTTCCATTTGAGGTAACAAAGTTATCCCTGTTTGATTTTATCAAAATATACAGTCGTGAAATCACCACTCGGTATAATATTTTTTAATTATGAAACTTGTGCAAGATAGCTTCGTATGTGTTCTATTCACATACCAAATATAAAATAAATATCTAGTTTCTGGAAAAAAAACAAAGAATTTCAGAACAAGGTTTGTTATTTAAAGTGACCTTAAAATATTAAATAAAATCCAAAAATGCCAAAATATATAGGGTGTCTCATTTAAAATAACGAAGTTTGTGTTAACTTCTGGTATAACCGGAAGTATTACAATTTTGCGAATATTTTAGTTGTGCTGGCCTCGTCGACTTTGCTAAGTTGTTAAATTTTCAAATTTTTTAGATGAGTACTTTGTCAGATATCGATCGAGGCGATTCCCGGTGTGACACAGTGTATACAGTTTGAACCAAATTTGATTTCCACTACAGGGATCTCGTAAACCATTAGAGATATAAGGAAGCTTAAATGGGAAAATTAGTGCACAATTTAATGCCTAATATTATTCCGCTCAGAAAGCAATTGAATTCCAATTCTTCTTGACTTCATTTAGAAAAAACTGAAAATCGCGATTTTTAAAAATCAGCTGTAACTGGTTTATTTGAAGTCCGATCGAAAAAATTTAAAAACTGTAATTAGTTGTTTTTGGAAGCCTTTTCACTGGTGTACATTATTGTTTTCTAAATTTAACTGTTTCCGAGAAAATTATGTTAACTCTGTTATTTCTTATAGACGCCATATTGGATTTTATCATTTTCGAATATAACATATTTTTCTGATTAATTTAATGTACATTTCAAATATGGCAAAGCGGGTAAAAGGAACTATTTTTTTAAATTTTAAACAAAAAAATTAGAGCAGGCGACGTAAATGCAATAACTTTTAATAATAAAAAATACAGTTCCTAAAAAAGCAAATATTATAACAAACTGTATAGTATTAAAATATTTATTAATAATAGTAACGTGCATGATTCCCTTTAAATAAGGTAATTCTCAGAACATTGTAAGGGCTTTATTAGGAACGACTTTCCCATGACACATACGCAAGTGTGCCTTCTTCTCTAGAATTTAAATATTTTAAGACGGATGATGAGCATAAATATGAAAATTATTACTAATGTTTGATTGTTAGATATTTAACGTTATACGAATAGGTATTCAATGTAGGTACTGTATTTTTATTATTAACAGTTATGGCACTTGCTTCGCCTACTATAATTTTTTTGTTTAAAAATAAAAAATTAGTTCATTTAATCTACTTTACCACAGTTGAAGTATGGCACGTCATATATTAAATTAATCAGAAAAATATGCCAAATTTGAAAATGATAAAAACCAATATAGCGTCCATAAGAAATAATAAAGATGACATAATTTTCTAGGAATTAGTTTTTAAATTTTTTCAATGGGACTTCAAATAAACAAGTTACTGCTGATTTTTAAAAATGGCGATTTTCAGTTTTTTCTAAATAAAATCAAGACGAATTGAAATTCAATTATTTTCTCATCAGAATAATATTGGGCATTAAATTCTGCACTATTTTGCTGATTTAAGTTTTCTTGTAACTAATAGTTTACGAGATCTCTATAGTCTATAGTGGAAAGCAAATTTGGTTCAACCTGTGTATAGAAAGACCGCAATGATCCAGATTTTTTAGGTTTTTCAAGTAGAGAACTCATCCTCCTGGTAGGGTGGGGGGGTGGGTGTGTAAGGGGTTTGATAAGAAAGTTAAAATAACAACGTTTTTTTAGTTTCTCGTTAAAATACTTCATTTCAGAAAGAACGAACCGGGAAATATAAAAATATACCGTATCATATACACATTTGCGTTAAGTGCTGTTTATCCCTCAAAATAAATTTTTTTCACAAAACACAAAAACAGGTAAAATTATTTTGGGTTTTTTGTTACAGAAAAACTTTAAAAGAGGGTAATTTACCCTCTTAAGGAAGGTAAAAAAATTTGGGAAACATTTTTTTTCTCGCAGTTTTTGTCCAAATAAAACTTTTGGAAAAAGAAACGAATCGAATATCATTTTTGGTATCTGACAAACATCAAAATTTGAAATATGTCTTAGATTTCGGTCATCTAAAAACATATCCAAAATTAGCAAAATCGGCGACTGCCACTTCGAAATCTTTCCTTTTTAATTTTAAAATTCTAACTTTGGAGAAAAATTTGAAATTTTCAAATACATTTTAAATCTTTACATTCAAAATATTTAGGTATTTATTTAATTTTTAAGTTTTAAAAATGAATAGTTAATGAATATTTTCAGAGGAATATTTAAAATTTAATTTTTTCATGAAAATCTAAATACTGGATCAATTAAGAATATTTGAAAATACTATTTAATTTTATCAAAATAGTTATTTTTGTTCCTAGGCCGCGAAGTAACTCATTAGCGATCGAGAGAAAGATTGTTGCCGAGATCGCCCTGCAGCCGAGGCTCGACAATCTGGAAGTCGCTAATGAGTTACGTCGCCGAGGCACACACAACATTTTTTGGGCGACCGAAAAATATGTATTTATATGAATATTATTGCTTTTAAAAAGCTGTCATTAAATTTGACGTTTATAGAAAGGTCGCGTTCATGTATCCTACCTGCCAGTATTTTCAAGGTTACTGATAAATAAAACAACATTGATCATTTATTCTTCATGATCATTTACTATAGGAAACAATACAAACTTTATAATTTTAACATTTATTCTAAGAAATTTATGTACGCTGTTAATTTTAGAATAAAAAGTTTTTAAAATCTCTATCTAAAATATGAATGAAATGAGTATTTTAAAAACCAAAATTATGATTCTGTCTATATTTCATAAACGTATATGGTCAATTCATTTCGCGTTCATTCCCAATTCTAACGGCGGCGAAGCATTTCGCGCCCGCTCAACGAGCTGCAAAAAAATTATTATTATTCAAATTAAAATATTTTTTTAATTTTGATATTTTAGAAAACATCGATTGTCAAAAAAGCATCTCTATATTTAATGATTTGTTTTTTAATTTTCCAGATTTCGAAAAAAGGTTTTAGCATTTGAAATTCATTAAGAGAACACAAACTTTGAGGTTTCATAGCTTCATATTTCAGTAGGAATTATCTAGATCTATTATTTTTTCTGCATCCCGCCTAACATTTCTTTGGGGTGAATCAAAAATTCTAAAAATTAGGTAATTTTTGTTTTAGCTTGAATTTTCGATTTTTTAGAAATTTCTTTTTTTTATCTAAAAATTTTAACTTGAAGCTTGGTATTTCGAGGGATTTTTACATTCTTTTAAATTTTCTTCTAAATTTATTTTTTTTTGTTTAGCTTTTGTAATTTTCAGTTTAAACCTGACATATTCTTAAACCCTGTATTTTTTGGACTTTTTTTTTCGGAATTTCGAGTTAAAAGTTACAATTCTTATTTTTTCTAATATCTCAATTCAAAAGTCAAGTGTCAAATATTTTAATTAAAATTTTTTATCACCATTTTAAAATTTTAACTTCTTTTATAAAATTTATTGTCAGATCGTTCAGTCACAGAAGTATTAACTCAAAATTTAACCATTTTTTTTTCAAACTTTCGACATTTTTCTCGAAATTTATAATAAAACATGATTTTTTTTTATGAAATACATGTGTTTTTGTTTTGAAATGTATCTTTTTTTTTCAAAACTCCAAATTAAGACTTGAAATCTCTACGAATTTTCGTAAAATATAGTATAAGTATAAGATCTAAATGACCAAAAATTTTTATTTCATATGTTTCTTATTTTTATGTTACAAATCATTTGGTTTCGAAATCAATTTCAACTGTTAATTTTTTTTTTCTTCTGTTAATTTTGTGTTTAACAGATTATTAAAATCCGAAGTTTTTCTTTATATGTTAAGCTAAAAGCTTTTCTCCTAAAATTTTGACATGAAAGTTAAAATATAAATATTTCTGAAAAAATTTAATCTCAAAATATGCATTGTTTAAAACTTGATTATTATTTTAAATTTCCCCATTTAATTTTCTTCGATATTCAACGTTTTTCTCTAAATTTCGAGTGAAAACTGGAATGTGCTTTTATAAATTAATCAGCTAATACATTTAAAAAGTCTTTAGAGCCTAAACTTAAAATTTGAACACCTGGAATGCTTAAAAAAATTATTTCAAAATTCAGATTTTGAAACTAAAAATCGAAATTTAATATTTAATTTAATATTTTAAGGCCACTTTGAATAACAAACACTGTTCCTAAAATTTATAGTTTTTAAGATAATTGGATTTTTATAAATAAATTGACAGATGCAAGGTTGCACGAAAAATTTTCTTACGTACTAAATTCTGCAATTTACATTTCATTACAATATGAACCATTTTTTTTTTGTTTTTTTGATAAATTATAAAAAAAATATAAGAAAGGTTGTATCACTAGACATCGATGTTTCGCTCTCATTTGAGCTCGTCAGCAGTGCTTAACATGGAAAGGGAACAATGAGGAAGAAATACTTAAAAATAAAAACTTTAAATATATGAAAAAAAATTTAACATTAACGATACGACTCAAACAAGATTACCGTTTCTTTGTAGAATTGATCGTTCTTTTATATTCTTTATTTGTTTTGAGCCTAATTCAACAGACAAAATAAATATGTATTGATTGATATAAATGATATAGCGAATCTAGCGCTCTCTGGGAGAAAGGTCAAAAAGAAGAATTATTTTGCACACACCTGAAGGGTAAGTTAACACGTAAAAGCACTTTAATCCCTTAATTAAAATTAATGTACTTTATTTCTAAATCCATCACGTTATTTTTCAAATAAAACATTTTATGTTTTTGAATAATAATGTCTATCCCGGTAGAAAAATTTTCCTCTGCAAAGCTATCAGTTTTATCCACGATCAAAGCGCCCATATTTTGCCCAGAACGGACCCATCTATGGTTGGCATAATTAGAAACCCAATTTAAAATTCATGGCATCATCGCGGAAAATGATGTATGCTGCCGAGGTTGAAACTGTTATTATTAATCCTCCTGTAAATAATCCATATTCAGAACTAAAAAAGGTTTTGATTGTTTTTCAAAATCGGAAGAGGCTAAATTACGTCAATTTTTGGAAAGTGAATGCATCGGAGACAGAACGCCGTCGCAGTTTTTAAGACATCTCAAGGCACTCGTTATGCAAGTTCAAGTTGCTTCCATATAAATCACTATGACACATCATTATTCATCTCTTGAGCAACAAATCAACGCACTGACTTTGCAAGTCAACGCGCTTACGAAACAATTAAATCAACAATGAGGGTGATCAGCTTCTCGTAATCGTCAATACCCCAGGCGCCGGAGCAACTCCGGAAAGCGTATTGGATTTGCCTCTGGACTACAGAACCAGGCAAGATATAAGCGTTCCAATTGGTTGGTTCTGATGATCATGCACGCAAACGCCTTGGAGTAAAATACAGTTGACATTTGATATACGTATCATTTTATTAATAATATTTTAGTTTTGCTATTGATGTTTTTTATTTGTTTAGGCAGTAATGGTATGTCGGACTAAACTTTCGGATAGTTAGTTTAAATAGCTGTTATTGGAAAACATTTTAAATAGGACTTTGTAAACTTTTCGTTTGTTAAATGTGCCAGATTCAAAAAACTGACGCATATTAATGCATAATTTAAAAGAAGTGTGTGATTTACAAATTAATATACCTAACAGTGGATTGTGTGTATTTATATTATACAATAAAAAAAATAATATGTGGTTCCCAACACATTTTCAGTTGAAAGAAATTGCAATTTCTGAACAATCTTTTCAAATTCGTCTTTGCATAAATTTGGAAAATGATGTAAAGTTGTGGCTGCAGGAATATAGCGAAATTACTAACACGATTTGGATTATTAAAAGTGGTCTCTACAATTCTCATACGTTTTTATTTTATAGTTGAAGTGAAAACTTTTTTAAGTGCTTTGAGCGACTTTTGATAGGGGAAAAACTAAAGGTTTGCGTTACCATCACGCTAATTCTCGTAGACGACACGTTCTGATGTTTACAGTTTATTTACAAAGTTAGTTTTCTAAATGGGTACCCTCTTTTTTTTTAGCTTTATTTTTGACAAATTCAAAATATTAAAGAGCTGTATTGATTTAAATTTTCTATAAAATGAATTTACATTATTTTATTCATTTTTCTGCCGAGTAAATAACATTTTTCATTTACCCTTTGTCACACCATACCAGAAGTTTTATGATGTAGCATCATATGAAAAGTATAAAAATTAAATACCACTATTTTATAAAGTGATATTAAAGCTACAGTTTCTTCCAATAAGATAACTACTACACAACGCAGTTTTCAAAACTGCAATATTTAAATTCAACTAGGAATTAGGTACGGTCATATATGTAATACTTCTATATGGCGTGTTGTGTATAATCGCCACTACAAAATGCGTTGTCAAAAAGATGAGGTGAAAGTATATGTCGTACTCTTTGAAGGACAAGCATTCATTCATTTATAGCGGGAACAGATGACAAGATGGGCGGGAAGACTAATAAATGAATGACAACAAAGATAACTGACGAGAAGCGGAATTGGTTAATAAATTCTGTCCTCCAAAAAGACAAACATATATATCCATCGCGCCTTTTGAACACAATCGAAGGTACAAAACACGCCATATAGAAGTATTACATATATGGGTACGGTTGACAATATGTAAGAAATGGGCGTAAATTAAACACTCAATCATGACGTCAAAACCTACCAATTGGAACGCTTGTTTCTTGCCCGGTTCTGTAGTCCAGAGGCAAATCCAATACGCCTCCGGGAAACGTGTAAATAAAACCACTGACATTTGTTGGTTTCACACAAAATTCAGCAACCAGGCACATTCGTGCCAGTACCAGTAATAAACCATTACAGGTCCGCCAGCATTTGCCCATACTGGTAATCCTGCATTCAGTCACTAATATGCCATTATAGGTTCGCCGGCTTTTGCCGGTACTGGCAATCCTGCATTCAATCAGTAATGAGCTATTACAGGTTTGCTAGTATTGGCAAATACTGGCCAATGCCAGGGCCGTGGTCCAATGTTTGCTGGGAGAAAGCAACAAAGCGCATTTAAAAAAATTAGTTGGGGTAGCTATCCCCCAAGGCGTAAGGCAGGGTGAGTCAAAAAGTACTTTATTTTGGTTCCTTCTTCAATTCCCCGATACGTATTTCAGAACTTCTTGATAGTAATTTTTATCTAAGAGATATTCCTGATTGCTACTTTCCAAATTGTCACCCTGTCACGAATAGTCGTGAATTCCATGAATGCTGCACTTAATTAAATTTGAATTATCATCTGCTGGCAACACTGCAGGTGGAGCATAGAGAAAGTCTCTGCTTCTAAGGTAGAGTGACAGTATGTTACAGGGAATGCCCGGAGCAAATATAAGAAAAAAATTCACAGATTTCGCAATCCTTGCAACCAACGGAGACATTGGAAATGACCAAATAGGAACATAATTAACACTTTATTTAACATACAAGGTTATACAGGGTATTTACAAATTTCAAAGACAACGCTTGGCAGTTGATTCTAAATGATAAATAAATACGAATTACGAAAAAAAAAAATAATAAAAAATGTTTACTTTTCGAATTGCAGACTTTCAAAGTTGTTATAAAAAATAATTTAATTACTATTTCATAACCTCTTTACCGATCGTGTTGAAATATGAAACCTTTATTTATTTAGATTAAAGGCTAGAATCTTAGTGACGTCGACCCTTGTGCTATCCGACACCCCTTGAAATTCCCCACGACAATTATCTATGTATCTTCGAAGTAGTAAATAATAATAATTACATAAAATATCTATTGATTTACAACAATACGTATTACGTTTAGTTTTTATTTTTTTTATAACTAATTAAAATGTCGTTAAGGCTGACTGTGTTAAAAGTGTTTGCAGATGTGTCTTACACCACATGAATTTTATGGCCCTTCACAGTTTGTTTGAACCCCCTGGTTGGATAAGTAGTACATTTCAGAAATTTGTCATTCCGACAAGTGGTTCTTAGATATTCTGTCATCCCTATTTTTTCCAAGTTTAAAAATCATTTTTTGTAAAACTGTTATTAAAAGTGACATTTTTAGTTCATTGATAAGTGAACTAAAAATTGACTTTTATAATGACACGTGACAAAAACACTTTTAACACTAGTGCGAAAAAGTTTTTTCGCACTAGTGTTAAAAGTAAATATAGCAGTGTTTCCCAAACTTTTTTTGCCCTAACCCGGTTGTTTTTAATATTTTCCCTTCGCCACCCACTAAAAGATGTTTTAATTATATCTTAATGCTGGAAAGAACTAATCATTTGTGAGTATGAAGACAATTCTGCAGCCTGGTATTTTATTTTTGTGGTCCGCTGCCGGGTTGTGACCCACTGTTTAGGAAACACTGATTTATAGCAATATGCAATATAAAATAGAAAGCTGTACTGGTAAAATTAGAAAGATATTTTTTTTGGTTGAACGGGCTGGTCCAACAATATTGTGTTTCCAAACATTAAAACATTCAAAATAGTTATAAATTATTTATTTATAATATTAATATTACTATTACAATCTGAACGGTTACTTATTTTAGTTTTCCTGAGAAGTAATTGCAGAGGTAATTATGCAAAGTAATCCGTGCAAAAACCAGGACGGATGTTGCTTCTAGTCTTCATAATATAAAACAAAGATTTTTCAATATCATCCAGTGTTAATTTACAAAATTCTTGAGAGCGACAGACTCCAAATAATCCAAAAACTGACGCAACTTTTTACTGCATATTTGGTGTCTGGAGCTTCATTCAAAAAAATCTTGTACGCTGGTTTTAATACTTGCTTATATCCTAGTTTGATTTAAAAACTAGCTTTTATCATAGAGAGATTCCATAACTTAGAATTTCCTTCGGCGTAAACCAAAAATATATTTTTAGTGAAGTTATCCGCTAGATTCTTTATTTCATACCATCATATTTTTGTCCCGATTTCTGGAGCAATAAATCTCAGTTGATGTATTTGCTGTTTCTTCAACATCAGATGGAATAATAAAAATTGCTTTAATTTCCAATATTTTCTTCAAAATTCATGTTTATTAGCCATAAAATCTACAATATTTTAGGACAGGTTCAATTGTGGTTACTAATTAACATTAAACAACTTACAATTGTTTTACTTAGTTACACTCATTGTCAGATGTAAATGTCAAATATGTAATTCAACACGCAAACAATAAATCTAAAATTCAACCCTAGGGACAGCATTTTCTCTTTTAATTTAACAGTTTTACAAAAAATATTGTATGAAACACTTGTTAAAAGTGATTTTATTTTGTTCGTGGGGTTGCTCCACTCGCTACGCTCGTTTCGCAATACTCCCCACTCACAAAATAAAATGTCACTTTTAACACTTGTATCATAAATAACTATTATTGATACTGAATGTGCCTTCTTTCCTTTTTGAAAGGCAACGTTACAATGAATAGACCACAGGGTGCTCGTAAGTAGTAATTGTCTTGAAAGTGTTATTCGTGGCCTTTTCTTCTTGGGATAAAAGTATTTTGTTTTCAGTTTCCTCTTGATCCTAAAATTTATTGCCCCAGTCATGTAATTGTTCTTCCTGACAAGAATTTATGGTCTTTGAATTGCATGTCATACTTTTGTTTTTTTGAATGGACTTTTAAATGACCAGCTGCATTCAACCCAATTTGGTTTCTTGAAAATGAAGTTAATTATTTCTGATTTCAATGGAATTTCTAATTACTCCCAAAATAAACTTGTTTCAGTTAATAAATCTATTTAGATTTTTTCGCATTGAAATCAGGATCATCTAAAAAAACATTAGAGGGCAGTTGAATGGCAAATTTATCAATCTTAAAAATTGAGGTTCTGTGATTTTGTTTATCATATTCCAGATCACACGTGAATTCGTTTAGATGTGATTTGATTCATATGGTACATTACTTCAAACTCTTTTAAAGAAAATTACAGTTTTTTAACTAATGCTGAAGTAATTTAACTGTGCTAGTTATTTGAATAAAAAAGTTAAATCATTTATTTTACCAGAAATGAGATCTCTTCCACTTTTTATAGGATGAGCCGTTTTCGAGATATTGACAGAAAATGAAGGCTAAAGTACAGCCCCCGCGTCGCGTCAACTAGAATTTGTACTCAAAATTAAACTACTAATAGATTGTAATCATAAAATTTCTGTTGAATTACGTTACCAAAAAAAAAAAAACTCATGCCAACTGGGTTATTTTCACTAGTAATCTCCCTAGTACTTGAATTACTACCGGAAATATTTCCGAGAGCATGAATTTAAAAAAAAAATCATTTTCGAAGAGATATTTTCTGTAGTAATTCAAGTAAGAAAATTTCACACCAAAATAACAAAAAATTATAACATGACATAATGTCATAAAAATCGCGTTTTTATCATGATAGACTTATACCGGTATGCTGAGATTTTGATGCAAACTCGTCCTGTGCGCGCTGGTTACGTTGACTGCGAAGCAAATGTGCGATGCAGAACATTGCTACCATGTTAACATGCCAACATTTTGGCAAATATATCCGTTATTTATTAACCAACATTAAAAAACTTTTTGTTTGTTGTATTCAGTATAAAAAGATCTATTAACCGAGGTATCGCAAGGGGTAGTTTACTATTTGAAATTTTAAAGTTGGGGTTGTTAACGTGTAGGGGTGAAGGAGGGGGGGGGGGTTGAAAAATACATCTTTAAGTGGCAATTTAAAAATAAAAATCGACCTGTCCGAGCATTTTTTTCAAATATATTTGTTCGCGGTTTTATAGAATTCATTCGTTACTTCGAGAAACACGGTATAATTAAACATCTGGGCTTTGGCATCGCGTATTACGTCACAAGATGTTCGTGAACATATCGGTATAAGTCTATCGTTCGTTTTTATATACTTTTATATTTTACCAAGCAAGGAAAGATAGAAATAACTTATTAATAGCATTTTTGTTTTGTAAAGATAAATGATAAAAGGTAAAAATAATTATTTAAAAAGCGTATAGATGGATGTTTGGAAATTTGACAGAAATACTATCGCTGTAATCACACCTAGGGTACTCAGGAGCAAAAACTTCCGGAAAATTTTGCGGTTACTACAGTGTAACGAGTTGAAATGAAAGCTTCTCATTGGCTTTAAAATGATGGTGTGAAATTTTCAGTATAACATATGCTGTGTTCCAAAATTAACCGAAATATATGTGTTGCAGAAGAAATTCTGGTCTGGCGCCCTAGTCGATAATAGAACAATGATCTTTTATGTATTACATTTCGGTTAAAATGAACCCAGAGGATAACAACACTTTGAATAGAAGATTATAAAACTACAGCAGTTATAATGACTTTTAAGGAAAATAAAAAACCCCTCATAATAAGCGAACGTCATAAAAGGCAGACATTATATTTTTCTGTTTATATATTATATTTATATTTATATATTATATTTTTGTTTACAAAAATAATTGAACAATATATTTTAAACAATTATGCAAGAAAACATCATGAATACGTAGTGAGCTCTATATTACAAAAACAATAAGTTTACTGAAAATTTGTGATTTGCAAGCCATAACACATGCATAAAATACCTAGCGTCAGTCATTATAACCGATTAAAATTTATCCAACATTACGTCAATGTGAGCGACATGGTCACAGTAAACAATAGATACAGTAAATAATACTAATAGCAGACTAATGTTTATACAAATTTATATTAAAGTAAATGTTTTTACTAAGGTTGCGTCATACAAACTGATTTTACTGTATAAAATTTTGCAGGAAAAATTCGCCGAGGAGACATCATAGGTGTAGAAGGGGTTCCAGCAAAAACCAAAAAAGGCGAATTATCAATAATGGCTAAGAAAATCAAGCTCCTATCGCCGTGTCTGCATATGTTGCCACATTTACACTTTGGTCTTAAGGATAAGGAAACTAGATTCAGACAGAGATATCTGGATTTAATCCTTAATAACAGAGTGAGAGACATTTTTATCACAAGAGCGAAAATCATGTGGTATATTAGAATGTTTTTCCATGAGTTGGGCTTTCTAGAGGTAGAAACACCATTTATGAACATGATTCCTGGAGGGGCAAGTGCTAAACCATTTATTACTTACCATAATGACTTGAACATGGATTTATATATGCGAATAGCTCCAGAACTTTATCTAAAAATGCTCATTGTTGGAGGTTTGGATCGCGTTTTTGAAATCGGGAAGCAATTTAGGAATGAAGGGATTGATTTGACACACAATCCAGAATTTACAACATGTGAATTTTATATGGCTTATGCAGATTATAATGATGTCCTGGCTATTACTGAATATCTCATCAGTGGTATGGTTAAAAGTATTCATGGTACATATAAAATTAAATATCACCCAGATGGCCCTGAAGGTGAAGAGTTTGAAATTGATTTTACACCTCCATTTAAAAGAGTGCAGATGCTTACGGCAATTGAGGAAGCTCTAAAGGTTAAATTACCTACTGATTTTAGCACTGAAGAATCCAGACAAGTTTTAGATGATCTGTGCATTAAAAATAATGTTGAATGCACATCTCCAAGAACCACAGCAAGAATGTTGGACAAGCTTGTTGGTAAGTAAACATATTAGGATAATACCTTTTCTTATTTGAAATTTTAGCTGCTTTTATTGAGGAGAAATGTATTCACCCAACATTCATTATGGAACATCCACAAATAATGAGTCCTTTGGCAAAATATCACAGATCTATTCCTGGTTTAACAGAACGATTCGAGCTCTTTATAATGAAAAAAGAAATATGTAATGCTTATACAGAATTAAATGATCCCTTTGAGCAAAGAGCAAGATTTGAGCAACAGGCTAAAGATAAGGCAAATGGAGACGATGAGGCTCAATTAGTTGATGAAAATTTCTGTACCGCCCTAGAGTATGGGCTTCCACCTACAGGAGGTTGGGGTTTGGGCATTGACCGCCTCACTATGTTTTTGACAGACAACAATAACATCAAGGTTAATTAAAACAATTTTTTATTTTTATATTTAATTTTAATTCTTCTATTTGTTATTTCAGGAAGTTCTTTTATTTCCTACTATGAAGCCAGATGATCACAATAATAATGAAAATAACTAGAGCAAATCATCCCAAACAATGAAAATGTTGTGGTTAAGATATAAATACAATTTATTACTTATTTTATAGTTCCTTTATAATGTCAGCGAGCAGCTTCTATTGTCATTCAAGATATAATTATATCTTAAAGTAGACTTTCGGGAACGCGATGGAAACAGGTTACCGCGATGCGCGAAATGGGATGGCTGACCGTAACGCTTTCGCTTTATATATGTTACAGGCATAGTAAGAAATTACAAAAGTGTTAAGATTGCCCGGGCAATGTAAGTAATGACCGCTCATATTCGCTGTTGCAGGAAATCGCAAACTATTTTACAGTATTTCCTATTTTGTCCTTACTGAGAGCGCTCCACGGTTTGTCTACAAACACGCTGTTTGTAGCTTGTTGTTCTTTACCTTTCATTATTTCGATTATTTTTCTCTAAATGTTGAATTTAAACAAGTCATTTTAATTTTCTACCCTAAATTTCGTGTAAAAACTAATAATTTTTAATTTCTTTTGAATTTTACTCAACCTTATACATATATTTAGATTTTAAACTTGAAAGTTTAAGAGTTTGATAATTAAATTATTGGAACAAAGGAAGGAAGACTGAAGCAAATATAGACAAGAAATCAGTTACAATATCCAAGGAGCTATGACGCATGTTTTTGTGATGAGAAATGCAAAACCAAAAATGCAAGTGTCGCAAATCAGGAAAATTATATAAACTTAAAATGTCACAACAGCAACCCCTACCTCAAGAATAACTAAAGAAAGATATGGGTCCACTGCTCATATTTTTATAACCTTATTGTTATTGCATTGTAAGTTACTAAGCTACAGATTCGAGACTTCTATTAATAATTTATTAACACACACGCACGCACGCGCGCAATCGATTAAAAATGGAAAAATGTATTAGAAAAACTTTCTCGTTTTTGATTCAGAATGCAAATGCAAAAGATTTATTAGGAAAGAGAAGCAAAGTGAAGTGGAGTGACAAATGGCAATGAAAATCAGTTCGAAATAAAATTATTATTTTACCGAAAAACTGCTAGAAATTGCCGAAAAATAATGCTGTGCTGAAAATTTGCATAAATACTCACTTATATGCATTAAATAAACGAAATTAGCTTGTGAAATGTAAAGAATTGAATGATCCACAATTCCACGACAAAAGTGGTCCGTAATTCCTCGAAGGTCATTTTTTACAATATGGCAGCATATGAGTAACACAATACAAACTTCATGTTCCTATCGAAGACTTAAGGTTCCGCGAATATTATGAAAATATTTACCTGAGTTGGTTTTTGAAAAGTGTGGTCAAATTAGAGGAAACTCTGAAGTGAAAAAAAATTTCGAAGTATCACATTTCTATTTGGTATCGAAGCAAGGTAACGGTTCATGTACACAAGCCGAGTACTAAAGGGAAAATGAGCTTAGCATGAGGCGAGCCGATGACAGTTATTTGTAGCTATCAACCACTATTAGAGAAAAAAATATGAAGCTGGTCTGCCATTCCCTGTGGTCCAGAATACCTCAGTCTCCCTTAAGTATTACATAAATTCATATTTTCATAAGCATAAGACAGGTAAGTACATCACAAATACTTCTGGCATAACAGGGAACATAGATTTTACAGATAAGTTACACTCTGCCCAAGGCGTAAACCATATAGACCAATTCTTCTTGAGAAAACATTGTCTTTCAGTACTAATACCAAGACCTCGCGATAACAATGAGATAAACTGTCAGTTATTGCCGGACAAACGAGACGAAACAAAACCACGACATCCAGGGCTAACGCGATAATACGAAATTAATTAAAATTTTTACAAGATTCTAAATTTCTCAAAAATTATTAGACGGAGGTGGCAATACCTGGTACCAAAAAAAAGGTAATTTAATTTCGCATCCGATAAGATAATCCAAGATAGGTGGTTCCATTTGAAAAAATTAAGTTATGCATGTTTGAACAATGAAGAATTGAGTCGACGGATGTGAAGAAATTTAAGAAATCTTGCTAACAGCAAAGACGTAAACGAATACCCCATTTCTTCCTGAATCCAAAACCGTATGCCACACCACTCTGAGTCATTGCGTTTGGAAAATATCGTTAATGGCGTCAAGCTCCGAAATCGTCAAATTTAACCAAAAAAATTAAATTACGCAAAAACGGTTCAACTAAGGGCCTATGTCGTCTTAATAAATTCATATTCATTTTTAACAAGTAATCCAAAAATGTAAAAATACATAGGGTGTTCTATTTAAAATAAGAAAGTTGTGTTCATTTCCGGTGCAACCGGAAGGCCGCCATGTTTGGCAATAATTTTAGGTTGTGGAGAACTTTATTTCGAACAACTTTTATTTGAAACATTTTTCGATATTTTGAACGATACGCTTACCAAAGACCGATTCCCGCTTAGTAACTCACCCTGTACACATGATTTACAGAGGGGATTAATGAACTTTTAGGTAACGTGACACTTTAAAGGTTAATACCACTGATGGTAACGTAATACTTTTAAGGTCAACACCAAGATTCCTAGAATATGAAGTCATAGAACTTTAAGGTAATAAGATACTTTCAAGGTTAACTCATGTCGATATATAATATGTAGGTCGAGTCAAAGAACTTTAACATTCCTAGAATATGGATTCACGGAACTTTAAGGCAATATGAAACTTTCAAGGTTAACTCTTAGGGAGGTAATGAACTCAAATAGTTATTTATACAAATGATTTACAGAGGAGATTAATGAACTTTTAGGTAACGTGACACTTTAAAGGTTAATACCACTGATGGTAACGTAATACTTTCAAGGTCAACACCAAGATTCCTAGAATATGAAGTCATAGAACTTTAAGGTAATAAGATACTTTCAAGGATAACTCATGTCGATATATAATATGTAGGTCGAGTCAAAGAACTTTAACCTTCCTAGAATATGGAGTCACAGAACTTTAAGGCAATATGAAACTTTCAAGGTTATCTCTTAGGGAGGTAATGAACTCAAATAGCTATTTATACAAATGATTCACCTATTTATAAACCATGACTCATATTTATGCAGCGAAATAGTTATTTTTAAACTTTCAAATTACATTCCCATTTACCTGAATACATGTATAACTTGGAACAGTGAAGATATTACAAGTAATCCAAGTCGCTAAGTGCTTGTACCGCACTCTTTGGCTACAACACCTTAGAAAAGGTATAGTGTAAATTATCAGCAGCTTAAAATTCGGTACCGGGTCACAACCCACCACTTGGGAAACGCTGTCCTAATGCATCGTCTTCAAGAGTAATAATATATGCAACATAATATCGTTAATTTCTATTTGAGATATACGAGGTGAAGTAGCAAAAAACATTGCATTAGAATGTCATGCGTCTATAAAATGAAATCGGGACATAAAAGCTAATATCGTTTGTAATCTACATTAAAAGTATACGAATTATTCTACTCAAGGACTCGCGGAAATTATAAACTCTAAAGCATCGTACCAATGAACTTTGAGATTTGTAGATCTTTAGATAGTTGCAAGTTGCAACAGTTATTGTTTCCTGGAGTATGAAATGAATGCTTTGAGAGTTAATGGCATCTATAATATTGACTAAAGCTGTTTGAGATATTTATACATTCCTAGACGACTTTAACTTGGTAACTTTAAGTTATTCTCAAATATAACTCGGCTTAGACTTAATTACAATTTCCAAAATCGTTTTAAGTCGAGGTATTCATTCGAAGCTAAATAATTAAAGATTTCTGGAATATAAAATTGATTCATTAAAAGCTAATAACAAGTCAATTAAGGTTATTCGCATCCTGTTGCTTCAGACCCACAGTGGGCTAAACATTCTGTATAACATATTTACTTTTGTACAGATAATTTTCGAGGCATACGAGATGAAATAGTGAAAAGCTAGTCCGTTCAGTTCATTGAAACCGATCGGTTAAAGGTGATATGTTAAAACTTATTGTTTTAAAGACGAATCTCTAATAATGGATCAGATGAGTTTAAAACTGTTGCTTATAGCTTTGTTTTCTTAAAACACACTGTATAGATCAGGGTTTCTTAATCTAGGATCCATGGTCATGGCTTACTTATCTAACATCATTTATGAAGGTAATTTATGCAAATTCTTATCCAATAAAAATGTATTTTTAAATTCCATGTCTTCTTGTTAAATCATTATTCGAAAGAAGTCCTTAGAATTTTTTAAAATGTTAATACAAAAAGCTTAAGACATCCTTGTGTAGATGCTTATGAGAATTTGGGGATATTAATTTGACTTCGGTTTTAACCATATTTTAACTTGACCGGATCCAAATAGTTAAATTATAAAAACAAACAAAGTGACCCATGTTGCTTGCAGTCTAATTTATATAGTTTTTAGACTCATAATTTGCTTAGCTTCCTGTATGTCACATTTAGTTTTCTAGAAATTTTATTTCGAAGCATGCCAACTAACATAGCAAATATCTCCTCTGTCCAAGTCGTTCATGCAGCAAATATTTATTCAAAGAATTAATATAATGCGCCGTCTTCAAGCGTGTAGTAACAATATGAAACACAATATTGCTAATTTCTATTTCAGATATACGAGGTAAAGTAGCGAAAACTCTTAAATAAACTGGGTTAGATATGATGCGCCAATAGATTTATGCATTAATTAGCACACGGTCTAAAGCTTCCCAGGTAATAAAATTCATGTCTCCTGGAGAATGAAATTGATATATTAAAGGCTATACGACATTGCATTGCTGCGGATAAAAATGTGTTACATGAACGAATGGATTAGATTTTCTCTCTTTTAACTCGTATGCCTCGAAAATTATCTATAGAAAAATAAATATGTTATATAGGATGTTCAGCCCACTATGGGTCTGAAGATAGACTGTCAAGCAACAGGATGAAAATAATCTTAATTGTCTTAGCATTAGCTTTTAATGTATCAATTTTATATTCCAGAAATATTGAATTATTTAGCTACAAATGAATACCTCGATTCAAGACAAATTTGGGGAATTTAAAGTTCATAATTTGACACCGAAAAGGAAGTCCAATTACAACAAAAAAGTGTAATTTGAGACGTAATTTGATCTGTAATCTGACACCGGAAATGGTGTTGAAATTCGATTCATAATCTGAACCGGAAATTGTGCCCAATTAGACTAAAAAGGCATCATTTGAGACGTAATGATGTAAAATTTGATTCGTAATTTGATACCGGAAATTGTGTTCAATTGCAGTTAACACAAACGTAAGTAATGAACTTAAATAATTATTTATAAATATCAGTCAGACCTGTCTCGAATTTCACTTTCCTGAAGGTCAAACAGTTAGATGACACTCGCCGAAGATGATGTAATTAATCAGTTATTTTTAAGCGGGGTTTATGTAATTTAAAGGATGTACCGCGAATTTGTTACACCCTATATATTATTTTGATAACATTAAGTTTTACTTGATGAAAATATTTGGGATGTGATTCACAACAGATCGCATAACGGAAACAGCTTGCTTAAAAACGACATGTTGAAAGCGATCGGTTAAAAACGGTTCCTTGAAACCGATTGATTAAAGGTGACATGTTAAAACTTATTATTTCAAAACGAATCCCTAATAAACGAATAAGTGGGGGTAAATAAAATCGAAGGTCAAATATTTATCTATAAACGAATTGTTACTTTTAAACTTTCAAATCTATTCGCGCATCACATCTAATGCAGCTTGTTTACATGTTTTCGCTACTTCACCTCGTATATCTCAAATAAAAATTAACGATATTATATTTCACATTATTATTACGCTTGCAAACGACGTATTATGAAAGCGTTTCCCAAATTATGAGTCGCGATTAGAGAATTCAATCCCGGTCTTTGTTTCTAATCCAAGGATTTCGGGATTGTATTTAGTCAATCCCAGGATCCCCGGATTATTTCGGTATTGAGGGTTACAAATAAAAGATAAAAGTTTACAACAATCAAAATCAAAATGTAGACAAAAATCAAGATATTTTACGGTGTACATGCAGCTAATTTAATCACCCTAAGTTATCAGAATTAAGGACTTAAAATCACTCACTCTTCATGTTAAAGTTTTAGCTACTTTTTCAATTCATGTAAACGAATAAGTGGGGGTAAATAAAATCGAAGGTCAAATATTTATCTATAAACGAATTGTTACTTTTAAACTTTCAAATTACATTCGCATCTGTTCGAATACCCTGCATAACATAACAATCTGAAATAGAGAAGAATTTTATTTGAAGAAAGAACAAGTAATCTGAGGCAGATATGAAACAATACAAAATCCTATCGCGATGTAATATGATGATTCTAAGCAGGAATGACCTTTAAATTATTAAAATGTTTTTTTCTCGGACGACTGGAAGTTCCCTGACATTTCCTGTTTGCGATTTCCTCGATTAAATCTGTTATTCAAATTAACAAAAAAATATAGCGACTTGAAACAATTTAGCTGCAACCGATCGGACTAGACATTTTATCATTGCTTGCCGAAGGTTCATCTTTCATGAGTATATGTCAAGTTTGTAAGATTATATCTTTATAAAAAAAAGGATGTACCATGAGTTTGTTACACCTGATTATGTGGAATATGGTACACATCAATCGATCACATTACGGAAACAGCTTGACTAAAAACGATCTGTTAAAAACGGTTCATTGAAATCAATCGGTTAAAGGTGACATGTTACAGCTTATTATTTTAAAACCAATCTCTAATAAGCAATCAGATTGGGGTAAACTGTTGCTTAACCCTTTTTTTCTTAAAATGCGCTGTGTAGATCAGGTGTTCCTAACTGTAAATAAAAAAATATTTAAAATACAAAAGTTATTCAATAATTGGTTCTAAAGTATCATTCTATATACTACAGATTATGTGTTTAATTATGAAATTATATGAGCTGTAGCTGGGTTGCACATTTTTTAAATGAAATTAATTTTTTGCACTAACTTTAGATTATGTTTACTTTCTTTTGAAAAAGTAGTAAAACTGCTCGAAAACAAAAATGTTTTTATACCAATTTCAAAGGCGATGCACCTTCATCGATCTTTCCGCCAACTCATCATTTGTCAAATTTTTTGGGGAACGAGTTTTTAATACCATTTAAAAGATTAGTAGTCTTTGTTTGACATTTTAATGACAACCAAAGTTTACAAGGTTCTCCGTTGAATGGTTTGCAGAAGAGCATTAGTAATAATTATGTAAAGATGCATTTCTTTTAATGTTATGACTGATGAATCACATTTAATAGATTAATATCCTTTCATCTTGCTGGAGGTGTTTTGTTATCGATAAAACAGCCTCAGCAGCCACAGCTTCGTTCGTTTATGTAACACATTTTTATTCAGTGAAATAGCGCAATGCGTTATCTTCAAGTACGAAATATGAAATAGAATATCGTTAACTTATATTCTAGATTTACGATGCGAAGTAGTAAAATGTGTAACAATTCGCTATTATTACTTATAAAGTGGCAATAGCATAAAATAAATAACTCTCCCCTAATTCCTTTGAGATCGATGCCGACAGCCGTGACTTCGAATTGTTATAAACTAATATTTTACATATGTGTACCGTACTTTATTTCAATTATTAATGTAAAATATAAAAATAATTTCATTTTCCTGTCATCTATTCGCCCGTGGTCCGACCTATAAAGGTTCGGTGAACATGGAACATGGATGCAGATCCACAGGGTGGATGGATGGAACTCTAACGGTCACGTGACGAAAGTTAGCCTTCTCGATGATACTTATTTTGAGGCAATAGCTCATGCATTCGTGTTCAGTTTCAATAATTCGCTTATACAGCGTAACTCCTTATATGTGATGTAATTTTTCTATCCGAATAACATAGGGTTTTCTGCACAAATAATCTAACTATGAAAGTAAGCATTTAACCTAAACACACTATATAACATGAAACTGAAATAGTGGAGAATTCTTATACTAAGAATGTAACAAGTAATCTGAAGCGCTGAGGTGATGATGCGCACTTTTTCGCTTTAACACAATAGGAAATTTATTGCATAAATTAGTCTCAGCAAATGTAATTAAATAATAACGCATGTCTCAAAAGTTTTTGTACGAAATATCTGTAGATATTTTTTTGTAACAAATATTAAATAAATTTATAAATTGTAGAAAAATATGGTTAACTATTTTGTATCAAAACTTTAGACATACGTTGGCTCTTCGTATTAATTAAAACAAAGATAATCTAATCCAAATAATGTTTCCTGCAGTCTAGTTATTATTGTTTTTAGACTCATAATTTGTTCAACACCCTGTTTATATGCAGGGTGGACCATAAGTAATAGTGCACAGAGCAATGGTGGATTTTTCGAATAAAAATAATGTGATTTAGCTACATTTACCTTATACCAAAAGTTGATATTAACAGAGATACAGGGTGTCAAAGTTGAAAAAAAAATTTTTTCTAATTTCAATGGAATTTCTAATTACTTCCAAAATAAACTTGTTTCAGTTAATACATCTTATTTAGATTATTTCGCATTGAAATCAGGATCATCGAAAAAAACATTAGAGGGCAGTGGAATGGCAAATTTATCAATCTTAAAAATTGAGGTTGGTTCTGTGATTTTGTTTATCATATTCCAGATCACACGTGAATTCGTTTAGATGTGATTTGATTCATATGTTACATTACTTCAAACTCTTTTAAAGAAAATTACAATTTTTTAACTAATGCTGAAGTAATGATGTTCGCTTGACACCCTGGATTTAACAATGCTGGACATTGTTTAAAGTTACTGCACCTATTTCTAATTAAAACTAGAGCTGTACTGGTTGTACTGATTGCCATTTTCGCTTTGCATGATCATTTAATTTTTCCGCTCTTATGGGAATAATAAATAAAAACAATTCCCTTTTTTACCGAAAGCTCTAAAACCTTTATTACAGTTAATTAGTTGTCTTAGACCGGGTTGTGTGGTTCTTGTAAATTAAAAAATGTTTAGGACAGTTGTGACCCGTTCTTTTATTTTAAAGCGGTCTTGCAGCAACCCTATTGCATAATTAATTAATAATAATAATTAGCTGATAATGACAATGATTCAATAACGTTACTTGAATCTCCTTCCACAGAATCGCAAAGATATCCAAAGATATCAAAAATACGCTTGTCGTAATGAACTGACCACTTAAATGAATCTAAAAACAAAAATGGGAAGCGATGATGGCTTTAAATTAGCAACAGATATGGTATATAATTATCTCGAGCCGTTTAATAATGACAGAGTGAGTCTGATTGAATTAGTAAATTTCAATTTATGTCAGTTAAAATTTTATCGGATGTTCAAATGAAAAAGTCATCAAGTGTGCTGTAAGTTTTTTAGAAGAGAACGTAGCGAACCCGGCATTCGATTACTTATTGACTGTTTTGGTTGATCCGTCAAGGGTCATTTTGACGTCTTATTTATCCAGAGAGGTTAAAATTTTCTAACCTAAAGAAAATCGTCTAGAAATCTATTTTACTCTTATTTTTACTCTTCTTTACAAAATTATGCGCTTATGCTTTTAAAATAATTATAAACACAAATTTTGGGCTTTTCCGAAATTTAATAATTTCTTCCACAATTTCCAATTTTTAAAATTTTTACATTTAACTTGCAATTCTTGTGTTTTTTCTTAAAACTTCGGATTTCAAACGGATTCAAAATTTGAACATCAGTCTTGCGAGTCTATCCCAAGATATTGCATTAAAAAAATAAATATAGAGTATTTTCTTGAAATTATGACTTTTTCACAAAATTCCTCAACCTTCCAAAATGTCATTTATTTTTCTTAAACTGTCATCAAATATTTACGTTTTGTTTAAAATTTTCATATTAAATAATAAATTCTAAATATTTCTAAAGATTTTGACTTATTTTCGAAATTGTGACAGCCTAAAAAATTCTTAAAATTATAAATATATAAACTCGAAAACTTAAGATTTTTTATCGAAATTTTGTAATGTCAACTTTTTTTTCGAAATTTAAGATCCCCTTTTTTATTAAATTATGAGTAGTGGGTTTCCTCAAATTTTAAAATCCCAAAATTCAAACTTTACTTTCTACTTTTATTTCCAACACCAATAAAAGTTTCAACCAGTGTTAAAGCTTTAATTTTTTATTTTTAAGGTTTTAAATTTAATCTAGATTCTTTTTTTAAGAACACAAGCCACTTATTTAAAATCTTGACTTTAAATAAAATATTTTAATTTTTTTTTTAGTTGCAAAATTTTATCTTTAACCTCAAAATGTTGACATAGGTTTTAAAATTTTAGAACATTATGAATTTTTTGAAATCCTGGAATATTTTCCTAAAATTGTCTATTTTTTTTACTGCTTTTTTCGCAACTTTTCTGAATTCAAAATTTTGGCCTTATTTAGCTATTTTTTTTTTAATTTCGGCCTTAATATCGAAGTATTCGACTTGAGATTTCGAGTGAAAACTTGAATATTCAAATATTTTTCTTTCCTTTTTTTTTCTATTTTTAAGGTTATTTCTGCAACGTTTATCTTTTCTAAATTTACAGTTTCCATTAGCCAAGTTTCTTCTGAAAGATTATTCTTTAAATTGAAATATACTCTTATAACCAAATAGACTACGAAATAATTTAAATTAAAATAATATTAAGACATCTATGCTCATGGCTCTTGAAAGAAATATTTTAGTACAAAGCGAAAACAATGAAATATTAAAATATATTTATCTACAAGCAAAAATTTGTCAACTTTATTGTAAAAGTAATTTACATTTATTTGAGCCCTAAAAATTATAAGTGCAGATATTTTACCACATTCGTTTACTGAGTACTTCAAGGTTTTCAAGACAGTACGTGAATTGGATTTAGGGTAAGAGTTTACAGCATAATAATGGAATTATAACCCCTCAGTTAAGGGCCACTGACTTGGGTAGCCCGTGTAAACTTCAGAACCTTTAAGTTTGCGCATCTTTACATGCTCACGATACCGCCTATTGTGTTCAGTTTTTGTTAGCGGTGTTTTCGTATTTAACTCACTAGATTCTCTATTTTCAATCTCTCGTAAACGTTTTTTGCGCTCTCGATATGTCTTACATTTTTCGCTATTTTTCATTCTCTTAATATCCATAGCTGATAGCCTTATCCAATGAAACGTCACTGGATTAAACGAATATGGTGCACTGCGGTGAACTGTAAACTTAACATTCTCCCATAGTTTTCATGCCGGCCTCTCGACGCCGAGAACGCTCGACTGGCGATTCGAGTATGTCCGACCGACCGACACCTTGTTCTCTCAAGCTTGAACGAAAACCCGAAACTTCACCCCATATCTCAACATAAACATTTCCAATGTTAAAAAATATCTACAAATATTTCGTATAAAAACTTTTGAGACATGCGTTATTATTTAATTACATTTGCTGAGACTAATTTATGCAATAAATTTCCTATTGTGTTAAAGCGAAAAAGTGCGCATCATCACCTCAGCGCTTCAGATTACTTGTTACATTCTTAGTATAAGAATTCTCCACTATTTCAGTTTCATGTTATATAGTGTGTTTAGGTTAAATGCTTACTTTCATAGTTAGATTATTTGTGCAGAAAACCCTATGTTATTCGGATAGAAAAATTACATCACATATAAGGAGTTACGCTGTATAAGCGAATTATTGAAACTGAACACGAATGCATGAGCTATTGCCTCAAAATAAGTATCATCGAGAAGGCTAACTTTCGTCACGTGACCGTTAGAGTTCCATCCATCCACCCTGTGGATCTGCATCCATGTTCCATGTTCACCGAACCTTTATAGGTCGGACCACGGGCGAATAGATGACAGGAAAATGAAATTATTTTTATATTTTACATTAATAATTGAAATAAAGTACGGTACACATATGTAAAATATTAGTTTATAACAATTCGAAGTCACGGCTGTCGGCATCGATCTCAAAGGAATTAGGGGAGAGTTATTTATTTTATGCTATTGCCACTTTATAAGTAATAATAGCGAATTGTTACACATTTTACTACTTCGCATCGTAAATCTAGAATATAAGTTAACGATATTCTATTTCATATTTCGTACTTGAAGATAACGCATTGCGCTATTTCACTGAATAAAAATGTGTTACATAAACGAACGAAGCTGTGGCTGCTGAGGCTGTTTTATCGATAACAAAACACCTCCAGCAAGATGAAAGGATATTAATCTATTAAATGTGATTCATCAGTCATAACATTAAAAGAAATGCATCTTTACATAATTATTACTAATGCTCTTCTGCAAACCATTCAACGGAGAACCTTGTAAACTTTGGTTGTCATTAAAATGTCAAACAAAGACTACTAATCTTTTAAATGGTATTAAAAACTCGTTCCCCAAAAAATTTGACAAATGATGAGTTGGCGGAAAGATCGATGAAGGTGCATCGCCTTTGAAATTGGTATAAAAACATTTTTGTTTTCGAGCAGTTTTACTACTTTTTCAAAAGAAAGTAAACATAATCTAAAGTTAGTGCAAAAAATTAATTTCATTTAAAAAATGTGCAACCCAGCTACAGCTCATATAATTTCATAATTAAACACATAATCTGTAGTATATAGAATGATACTTTAGAACCAATTATTGAATAACTTTTGTATTTTAAATATTTTTTTATTTACAGTTAGGAACACCTGATCTACACAGCGCATTTTAAGAAAAAAAGGGTTAAGCAACAGTTTACCCCAATCTGATTGCTTATTAGAGATTGGTTTTAAAATAATAAGCTGTAACATGTCACCTTTAACCGATTGATTTCAATGAACCGTTTTTAACAGATCGTTTTTAGTCAAGCTGTTTCCGTAATGTGATCGATTGATGTGTACCATATTCCACATAATCAGGTGTAACAAACTCATGGTACATCCTTTTTTTTATAAAGATATAATCTTACAAACTTGACATATACTCATGAAAGATGAACCTTCGGCAAGCAATGATAAAATGTCTAGTCCGATCGGTTGCAGCTAAATTGTTTCAAGTCGCTATATTTTTTTGTTAATTTGAATAACAGATTTAATCGAGGAAATCGCAAACAGGAAATGTCAGGGAACTTCCAGTCGTCCGAGAAAAAAACATTTTAATAATTTAAAGGTCATTCCTGCTTAGAATCATCATATTACATCGCGATAGGATTTTGTATTGTTTCATATCTGCCTCAGATTACTTGTTCTTTCTTCAAATAAAATTCTTCTCTATTTCAGATTGTTATGTTATGCAGGGTATTCGAACAGATGCGAATGTAATTTGAAAGTTTAAAAGTAACAATTCGTTTATAGATAAATATTTGACCTTCGATTTTATTTACCCCCACTTATTCGTTTACATGAATTGAAAAAGTAGCTAAAACTTTAACATGAAGAGTGAGTGATTTTAAGTCCTTAATTCTGATAACTTAGGGTGATTAAATTAGCTGCATGTACACCGTAAAATATCTTGATTTTTGTCTACATTTTGATTTTGATTGTTGTAAACTTTTATCTTTTATTTGTAACCCTCAATACCGAAATAATCCGGGGATCCTGGGATTGACTAAATACAATCCCGAAATCCTTGGATTAGAAACAAAGACCGGGATTGAATTCTCTAATCGCGACTCATAATTTGGGAAACGCTTTCATAATACGTCGTTTGCAAGCGTAATAATAATGTGAAATATAATATCGTTAATTTTTATTTGAGATATACGAGGTGAAGTAGCGAAAACATGTAAACAAGCTGCATTAGATGTGATGCGCGAATAGATTTGAAAGTTTAAAAGTAACAATTCGTTTATAGATAAATATTTGACCTTCGATTTTATTTACCCCCACTTATTCGTTTATTAGGGATTCGTTTTGAAATAATAAGTTTTAACATGTCACCTTTAATCAATCGGTTTCAAGGAACCGTTTTTAACCGATCGCTTTCAACATGTCGTTTTTAAGCAAGCTGTTTCCGTTATGCGATCTGTTGTGAATCACATCCCAAATATTTTCATCAAGTAAAACTTAATGTTATCAAAATAATATATAGGGTGTAACAAATTCGCGGTACATCCTTTAAATTACATAAACCCCGCTTAAAAATAACTGATTAATTACATCATCTTCGGCGAGTGTCATCTAACTGTTTGACCTTCAGGAAAGTGAAATTCGAGACAGGTCTGACTGATATTTATAAATAATTATTTAAGTTCATTACTTACGTTTGTGTTAACTGCAATTGAACACAATTTCCGGTATCAAATTACGAATCAAATTTTACATCATTACGTCTCAAATGATGCCTTTTTAGTCTAATTGGGCACAATTTCCGGTTCAGATTATGAATCGAATTTCAACACCATTTCCGGTGTCAGATTACAGATCAAATTACGTCTCAAATTACACTTTTTTGTTGTAATTGGACTTCCTTTTCGGTGTCAAATTATGAACTTTAAATTCCCCAAATTTGTCTTGAATCGAGGTATTCATTTGTAGCTAAATAATTCAATATTTCTGGAATATAAAATTGATACATTAAAAGCTAATGCTAAGACAATTAAGATTATTTTCATCCTGTTGCTTGACAGTCTATCTTCAGACCCATAGTGGGCTGAACATCCTATATAACATATTTATTTTTCTATAGATAATTTTCGAGGCATACGAGTTAAAAGAGAGAAAATCTAATCCATTCGTTCATGTAACACATTTTTATCCGCAGCAATGCAATGTCGTATAGCCTTTAATATATCAATTTCATTCTCCAGGAGACATGAATTTTATTACCTGGGAAGCTTTAGACCGTGTGCTAATTAATGCATAAATCTATTGGCGCATCATATCTAACCCAGTTTATTTAAGAGTTTTCGCTACTTTACCTCGTATATCTGAAATAGAAATTAGCAATATTGTGTTTCATATTATTACTACAAGCTTGAAAACGGCGCATTATATTAATTCTTTGAATAAGTATTTGCTGCATGAACGACTTGGACAGAGGAGATATTTGCTATGTTAGTTGGCATGCTTCGAAATAAAATTTCTTGGAAACTAAATGTGACATACAGGAAGCTAAGCAAATTATGAGTCTAAAAACTATATAAACTAGACTGCAAGCAACATGGGTCACTTTGTTTGTCTTTATAATTTAATTATTTGGATTTTGTCAAGTTAAAATATGGTTAAAACCGAAGTCAAATTAATATCCCCAAATTCTCATAAGCATCTACACAAGGATGTCTTAAGCTTTTTGTATTAACATTTTAAAAAATCCTAAGGACTTCTTCCGAAGAATGATTTAACAAGAAGACATGGAATTTAAAAATACATTTTTATTAGATAAGAATTTGCATAAATAACCTTCATAAATGATGTTAGATAAGTGAGCCATGACCATGGATCCTAGATTAAGAAACCCTGATCTATACAGTGTGTTTTAAGAAAACAAAGCTATAAGCAACAGTTATACCCATCTGATCGATTATTAGAGATTCGTTTTTAAAACAATAAGTTTTAAGATATCACCTTTAACCGATCGGTTTCAATGAACTGAACGGATTAGCTTTTCACTATTTCATCCCGTATGCCTCGAAAATTATCTATACAAAAATAAATATGTTATACAGAATGTTTAGCCCACCGTGGGTCTGAAGCAACAGGATGCGAATAACCTTAATTGACTTGTTATTAGCTTTTAATGAATCAATTTTATATTCCAGAAATCTTTAATTATTTAGCTTCGAATGAATACCTCGACTTAAAACGATTTTGGAAATTGTAATTAAGTCTAAGCCGAGTTATATTTGAGAATAACTTAAAGTTACCAAGTTAAAGTCGTCTAGGAATGTATAAATATCTCAAACAGCTTTAGTCAATATTATAGATGCCATTAACTCTCAAAGCATTCATTTCATACTCCAGGAAACAATAACTGTTGCAACTTGCAACTATCTAAAGATCTACAAATCTCAAAGTTCATTGGTACGATGCTTTAGAGTTTATAATTTCCGCGAGTCCTTGAGTAGAATAATTCGTATACTTTTAATGTAGATTACAAACGATATTAGCTTTTATGTCCCGATTTCATTTTATAGACGCATGACATTCTAATGCAATGTTTTTTGCTACTTCACCTCGTATATCTCAAATAGAAATTAACGATATTATGTTGCATATATTATTACTCTTGAAGACGATGCATTAGGACAGCGTTTCCCAAGTGGTGGGTTGTGACCCGGTACCGAATTTTAAGCTGCTGATAATTTACACTATACCTTTTCTAAGGTGTTGTAGCCAAAGAGTGCGGTACAAGCACTTAGCGACTTGGATTACTTGTAATATCTTCACTGTTCCAAGTTATACATGTATTCAGGTAAATGGGAATGTAATTTGAAAGTTTAAAAATAACTATTTCGCTGCATAAATATGAGTCATGGTTTATAAATAGGTGAATCATTTGTATAAATAGCTATTTGAGTTCATTACCTCCCTAAGAGATAACCTTGAAAGTTTCATATTGCCTTAAAGTTCTGTGACTCCATATTCTAGGAATGTTAAAGTTCTTTGACTCGACCTACATATTATATATCGACATGAGTTAACCTTGAAAGTATCTTATTACCTTAAAGTTCTATGACTTCATATTCTAGGAATCTTGGTGTTGACCTTGAAAGTATTACGTTACCATCAGTGGTATTAACCTTTAAAGTGTCACGTTACCTAAAAGTTCATTAATCTCCTCTGTAAATCATTTGTATAAATAACTATTTGAGTTCATTACCTCCCTAAGAGTTAACCTTGAAAGTTTCATATTGCCTTAAAGTTCTGTGAATCCATATTCTAGGAATGTTAAAGTTCTTTGACTCGACCTACATATTATATATTGACATGAGTTAACCTTGAAAGTATCTTATTACCTTAAAGTTCTATGACTTCATATTCTAGGAATCTTGGTGTTGACCTTGAAAGTATTACGTTACCATCAGTGGTATTAACCTTTAAAGTGTCACATTACCTAAAAGTTCATTAACCCTCTCTCTTAAAGGTCATTAACTGACCCAAAGTCGCTCGTCATTGGTCGAAACTCGCGCATGCGCCGCAAATTGAATTGTGGCGCGAAAACCTGTTCCAGAATGCCTATTACCCCTCTACTCCTATCGCGTGGCAACTCATGAAACTACAAGTCAGACTCCGGCAAAAGTGATCTTCGGGAGGGAACTGCGGCTTCCGTGTGACTTGGTGTTTGGATCACCAAGGGAGATCCCCAGGGAAACGATGGGTTTCGTAGATGACTTGAGGGAAGCGATATTGGAGACGCATGCTCTGGTGCGGAAGAAGATCAACTTGGCGACAGACCGGATGAAGGCCAGGTATGACGTGAATGCCAATCATGGTGGTTTCAGTGAGGGCGAGTTGGTATGGCTATACAACCCTCAGCGAAAGAAAGGAGTTTCGCCAAAGTTTACGCCATCTTGGGAAGGACCGTACAAAGTGCTGAAGAGGTTCAACGACTTGGTATACAGGATCCAACGTAGCTCCAGGAGTAAAATGAGAGTGGTACACCTGAATAGACTATGCAAATATAGTGGCGAAGTGACTGATCGGGACGATCATTCCTAAGGGGGAGGCAGTGTAACGCAATGTAAATAGATGAAGTGGGATTTAGAATAGAATTGTAGAATTTAGTAAATAAAAAAAGTTTCTAGAAGGTTCTGATAAGGGGAAAGCGGCCGCGATAACGAAACAAACGGCAGATAAGCGTTCCAGAAATTTCGGCATTCGATAAGCCTTATCTGCCGAAAATTCTGGAAACCGGGGGCCAAAACTATAAAAAGGCCGTCAGCTTTCCCTCGAGTGAGTCAGTTAGAATCAGTGTAATTAGAGGGTTGCAATTAGTAAATAAGTAGTGAGTTACTGTTCAGTTGAAGTGTGCCGAGTTAATTTAGTAATAAAGTGGGTCTTATTCGATTAGTGTAATCAATTCGAACCGATAAGTCCGTAACAATATTGTATGACGATACAATGTTAAAAGTACCGTTAATTAATTTGGTGAAAATGTAAGTTTACAAAACATAATTATGTATAGACTAGCTGTTTATTTGTTTAGGCACAAACCAGATCCCGCATATGCAGCAGATACACTAGCCGAACAATATGGCCACAGGGTACTGCGACTTCCACTCTACCATTGCATTTTTAATCCAATCGAACATATATGGGGTATAACAAAAAGTTATTACAGAGGTCATGTGGGTAGAGATGGCAGTTCAGTTGAAAAATTTTTGGAAGTTTGGAGAAAAGCTCTAAATAACATCATACCTGAAGTGTGGGCAGCAACCGTTGCTCATACCGAGAAAGAAATTAAGCGTTGGTGGGACCGAGAAGTTTTCTTTGATCGTGAAGATATCATTCCTTTTATCATCCACTTAGAGAGTGATGATGAGATTACTGACAATAGTGAAGGGATCAATGGTGCATAATGCTATGCTGTTAATTATTAAGCACATTTTGTGAAGCATTTTTAAATAAATATTATTACAAATGATGTACTATGTTATTGTTATTGCAGTAAAACCTCAATATAATGGTCCTCGATAAAACAGACTTTGAATATAACTGACAGCAAGTTGTTTTTGTTTGTATTTGTATGCAAAATTGGTATTGATCACATACATTATGTTCCATTTGTTTGATTCTAAAATAGGAGCTTACTTGTGTTTTAATAAATTTTGATAAACTACATCTCTGAACGAAGGAAATTATATTTAAAAGTAAATCTCGCATGTTTTCAATTTCAAAAAACTTTTTCATAAATCTATATTTTTAAATTTTGTCAAAGTGGCTTTTAGCTGTTTAAAATCAGTAGTATCTTTAGAATATCAAAATCATAAATATTTTGTTACCCAAGATTAATATTCTAAATATGTGTTTCTTTAACTTATTGCCTAGTTGATGACTGGCATAGTGCAGTACACTCCCTCTTAACTGGCCTCCTCGGAACCAGGCAAGTGGTCAGTTGTTTTGGTCAGATAATGCGACATGTCCTACACATATCTTTTTTTTTTTTCATATAGACAAATATGTTTCCAGTGTTTGTATTTACAATGTAAATATACAGGTATAGAATGTACATATTATTAGTTAAAAAAATAAGAAACATTGCTTGTAAATATGAAAGTTGTTGGTTGACACGCAGTGTGCCTTCTGTGGCTGACACGCAGTGCTACCATCTATTGTTTGACACGCAGTACACTACTTGACATTTCTCTGGCGCAATCTCGCGTCGTTGATCTGTTGCGAATTAGTCGGTCGGAATAGGAATGGAATGATTAGGATAACGGGTATAACCAGGTAAAATATCAACGGACAATTTGAGTTAAAGAGTAAAAAATCAAAAATATAAAATGCTCACGACACGTTTCAAGTTGAAGAGTAAAAAATATAACGGTCACGACTTTAAATAAAAGTTCGTTCGAAAATACAAGATTTCTAGAAAAATCCGATTTCCGACTTCGAATTTTTAAGCCAAATTCTCATCTTTAACTTGAAATATACTGTTCAAAATATTCAAATTTTTAGAAAAATTAGAAATTACTAAACGAATGCAGTAAATTTTAAGAAATAACTCCAAATTTAAAAAAAAAACCGTGAAATTTATCCTTTTAATTTACAACTCGTTATTAATTGAATATTTTCAATTTGAAGTCAACATTTTAGGAAAAAGAAATAATAATAATTGCTAATTTAAAGTTAGAATTTAAAGTAAAAAAATTAAATTTATTTACAAAAATGTTTTCAAAATTTCAAGTTAAACTTGCTACTTTTTTTCTTTCGATTCAAAATTTTATTTTTTTAAATTGTTCCCAATAACTCGCGTTTAAATTGGAAAATTCGAGACATTTTTTTAACAAAATGTTTATTATTCTAGTAATTTCAACTTTTTATAGACGTGTGGAAAATCTCTTTTTATTTTTAAAATCATAACTTTTTCTCAACATTTCGAATTGTAAATTTACAAGTTTATTCTTCTCTTCATATTTCCACTTTAATCACGAAATCGGATTTTTCTAGAAATCTTGTATTTTCGAACGAACTTTTATTTAAAGTCGTGACCGTTATATTTTTTACTCTTCAACTTGAAACGTGTCGTGAGCATTTTATATTTTTGATTTTTTACTCTTTAACTCAAATTGTCCGTTGATATTTTACCTGGTTATACCCGTTATCCTAATCATTCCACTCCTATTCCGACCGACTAATTCGCAACAGATGGGGTGCTGTACTGATTCATATTTTTCCACTCACGCCTACCTGGCAATTTACAGATTCAGTATGGGACGAAGTTAAGAAAAACCTTAACTTTATAAGAACATAAAATAAATCAGAATAACTACTAAACGAATATAGAAAATTTTAAGAAATAACTCTAAATTTATAAAAAATCGCGAGATTTATTATTTTATTTTATAACTCGTTATTAATTAAATATTTTCAATTTGAAGTCAACATTTTAGGGAAAAAAGAGAACAATTATTGCAAATTTAAAGTTTGAATTTTTGAAATTTAAAGCAAAAAATAAATTTATAAAAAAAACTTTTCAAAATTCCAAGTTCCTTCGATTCTCGATTCAAAATTTTATTTTTTTAAAATTTTTGACAATAAGTCACCTTTAAATTGGAAAATCCGAGACATTTTTTTTAACAAAATGTTTATTATTCTAATAATTCCAACGAGTGGAAAATCTCACTTTTTCTCAAAATTTAGAATTGTAAATTTACAAATTTGTTCTTCTCTTCATATTTCCGCTTTAATCACGATATCAGGATTTTCTAGAAATTTTGTATTTTCGAACGAATTTAAAAAAAAAAATTGGAAATTTCGATATTTAATTAAAGTCGTGAGTGAGATATTTTTTACTTTTCAACTCGAAACGTGTCGTGTGCATTTTATATTTTTTCTTTTTTACTCTTTAACTCAAATTGTCCCTTGATATTTTACCTGGTTATGCCCGTTATTTTAATTATTGCATTCCGATACCGACCGACTAATTCGCAACAGATGGGCTATTGTTCTGATCAGTGTTACAGTGCAAAATACGAAATTACTGAAATTTTGATTACATTCCTGACTTTTTTTAGCAACATTTAAATGTTATATTCCTTGTATTTCGTGACAAATTCAAAATTAAATTGTATTTATTATATATTTGCTTTAATGAGCTTTTAACAAATCAATTTTAACAGAAATTTATTTAAATCATATTAAATAAAATATTTTTGTCATACTAAAACGTTTTTAGCTGAGAAGTGTTAGATCTTTATAACCGTAAGGAGAATTTCCGCTAGCAGGCCAAAGTGACCGTCTCCATGTTGAGTTACGAGAATTATGACAATAGGGACAAAAAAGCAATGGTTATAAAACTTGTTCATGTAATAAAAGCAGTTAAAATTATTGAAAACACTTGACTCTGAAAAGTTAGAAACCCTACCCTACACAACAAAGACATTGAATTGCATCCTAATGCGCTTTAGTTTTCTCTGTAAAATACATGTTTAAGATCCAATATTACAGGAGAATCGCTGTCAAGGGGGCCAGCGTGTAAAAATTGCAAAATATGTAGTGTGTAAAAATCGCCAATCGAAATTCGAGATTATTTCTTGAAATTCCTGGTTAGAAGTCAATACTGGCAAGTTTACTGGCAGGACCCACGATAGACCAACTAAAGGCAGGACCTTATATTCCTGGCTAATGGCAAAACGGCAACCCTGGTACTGATTCATATTTTTTCACTCACGCCTACCTGGCAATTTACAGATTCAGTATGAGACGAAGTTAAGAAAAACCTTAACCTTATTAGAACATAAAAAAAATCGGAATAATTGGGTTTAGAAATATTAAATTTAAACTCGGAATTTTCACAAAAATATTGATTTAAAATATTCATCCAATATTTGAAAACTGAAAATATGCGAAATTTGACAATTAAATTGAAAAACATGAGAAATTTTTTTTCATAATTTTGCTTTTCTGTGGAAGACAAAAATTTCATAAAAATTGTATTTCAATTTCTAAATTCAAATTTTCTACGTTAAAATTAAAATTTCAAGATCAAAAACAAAAGGAAATTTAAATCTTGACAACAAAGTTTTATGAAAAATTTTAGCTCTGTAACTAATAAGTTTGTGAAAAAACTTAACCTTTTAAGAAAACAGATAAAAGACGATTTTTGACACAAAAGTTCAAAGTTCAAGTTCGTTCAAGGAACGTACCATGATCCTGTTACACCCAATATATGGCAAAATGATGCATATCCAGTTATTTAAGAACACAAAAAATAAGATATATTGCAAAAAATCATCTAAGAATTAACAGTACTTATACCGTTGATTGAACAATAATATTTATTCAATCAATCCTTATATCGTTCATACAATACTTATACTTACCTCACGCCTGCAGTCTGTAGAGGCTAATCTCCGTGTCGAAGATATGAATTATAACAATTAAAATGTTTGCATTCTGTCATTAATCTACTGTTCATAAATACAGGTTGAACAAAATTTGATTTCCACTATAGGGATCTCGTAAAAAAATAGTTCATTTAACCCACTTTATCACATTTGAAGTATGACATGACATACATCAAATTAATCAGAAAAATATGCCAAATTCGAAAATGATAAAATCCAATATGGTGTCTATAAGAAATAACGAAGTTAACATATTTTTCTTGGAAAAAGTTAAATTTAAAAAAAATATTATATACCAATGAAAAGACCTTATAAAAACAACTATTTACATTTCTAGAATTTTTTCAATCGGACTTCAAATAAACAAATTACAGCTGATTTTTTAAAATGGCGATTTTCAGTTTTTCTAAATAAAATCAAGATGAATTGGAATTCAATTGTTTTCTCAGCGGAATAATGTTAGACAGTAAATTCTGTACTACTTTTCCCATTAGGCTTTCTTGTATTTCCAATGGTTTACGAGATCCTTGTAGTGGAAATCAAATTTGATTCAACCTGTATATGATGAAAATAAGTTGACTCCTGTTCTGTCCCAAGCAAATCAAAACGGTCTGCACTTCGAAAAGGATCATTTAATGATTCAGTTGTGATTGTGATTGCGTATAAATCTTATCAATATGTTCATAATATCAAAATCATGGAATGAAGCACTTAGTTTACTTTGGGAATTTCCAATGAGCTAGCTCCTATTTGCATCCAATTGCTAGGGTCAACATTAAATAGAACTTATCCTATTATTATATTACTTTAAAGAAATATTCAACATTTCTCAGATGTGAGTCAATTCTCTTAAGAATGTGTCAATGAATGAAACCCTTAAATAATGGGTCACTCCAGCCTCCAGCACCAGGCAAAATAAAACCTGTTTTATGACTGGGTAAATGGCAAGTCTGGCATTACAATTGTTGTTTGAATTAGCTAGAATATTTGCTAAATATATCGTTGTATTTGTCTTTAACTGAATTCAATTAAACATCCCCAAAAGTTTATTCTTCATGGTGGACTTTTATTGGTCGGAAACATTGTGTTTATTAATTTAATTTAAAATTTCTACGACCCAGTTTGGAAATATTTAAATTTTTATTAATGTTTGTTGACAATATTCAAAAACTGTTTTCGAATATTGTCAACAAAGATTAATAAAAATTTAAATATTTCCAAACTGGGTCGTAGAAATTTTAAATAAAATTAAATAAATCCAACAATGAACCGGTGGAAAAGGATTATGTATGCATATTTTCTGATAAACTTTTTGTAAATGAATTTAATTGATATATAATTAATTTAAACTCGAAATCTCAACTTTTTCCTTAATATTTGTAGTTTATGTAAATTCGTTTTTAAGTCTTTGTTGACTTTAATTAATTTATTTATAAAAATCATTATTTTTTTGAAATTATTTTTTATTGTTTACAGAATTTTTGGAATTTCAGAATGTATATGTTTTCAAACCGGCTTGAGTTGTGTTTAAGAAAGAAGCTGTGCGTATTATTTTTTTCGCCCTTATTATTAAAGACAACTCTTATAATACCATAATACTGCAATAATAATTATTAAAGACCTAGCTTTTCACCTTTTTCGACGTTTTTCATGCGTTATTGCCTAAATTTCAATTTAGCTTGTCTTTTTATACATGATTTGGATCTATTTTTAAAAAGGCTTCTGTCAATTTATTATTTTTTATTGCTTTTCCCAAGTTTGTGCATTTCTGAAGAATTTATACAAAAATAAAAACAATAAGAAGCGTCAAGTATTAATTTCCAGGAAATGCAATTTTATGACAATTACTCTTATGACACACCCAGCCCATTTTAAGTTTTGCCTGCTATTGTAACGCAGGTCAATTGAAAAACTGATGTTTGGGTAAAATAATAAAATTACCCAAAGGATATTCCTTTTCTAAAAGTTATCTTTGAACTGAGTGAGTATTTATTGCCATGAAGATGCACGAATTTTACAATGGAATATATTGAGAGATATTTAATTTATAGTTGGGTTAATGGTTAATAACTGTTTTTTTGTTAATTATTGCTTAGACAGAAAATTTAATGCCTTTTTTAATTGTTCGTTTTTGTCTAGTTTAACATTTTGCTCACGTTTTTACCATATTTGTCTAAATTCCGGTATCCAAATTACATATTTGCATTATATACTTTAGAGAAATAAAGCTTACATTTGGGTTTTATGATGCTCCGTGCAAGGAATCGAATTCGTTTAAAACGAATTGATAAGTTTTGGAATGGATTTGATATATCGATATTTTATCAACAATCCAGCAACACACTTACAATTTTAACCTACTTGGGGCCACTTCCCTTCACACTTTGTCCAGGCTTAGGACTGGCAGTAAAAACTGGCGTGTTTAAAAGTTGGCCAAACATCCATTGGTGTAATTAAATTAAATTAAATTAAAAAGTTTAATTCCAAAAATTTAGAAAAAATCGAAATTATTAGATAACAGGCAAAATTTCGAAGAAAGTTAAGATCTTTAAAAAGAAGCTTTTAAACTTGCCATTTAAATTGGTTGAGATGAAAATATGTCCAAGTTTCAAACTTACATTTTAAATTATTCGGAATGAAAAGAAAAACGTGAAAATTTAAAATTAAAATTTTGGAAATAATTTTTATAAATAAATTAATTAAAAAGTCAACAAAAACTTAAAAAACGAATTTACATAAACTACAAATTTTAAGGAAAAAGTCGAGATTCCGAGATTAAATTAATTATATCAATTAAATTAATTTAACAAAAAGTTTATCAAAAATTTTAAGAAATAGGAATACATAATCTTTTTACACTGGTTTATTTTATTAACTAATATTTAAATTTGTTTTAAATTCTTTTAGGAATCTTAAGTTGAATTCAGTTAAAGAAAAATATAATGATTTGTTTATTCCAACAAGAGCATTTCGGCTAATTCAAGCAACAATGCTAATGTCGGACTTGCCATCTACCCAGTCATAAAACAGGTTTTATTTTGCCTGAAGGCTGAAGTAACCCATTACTTAAGAGTTCAAACGATTTCAAAATACTACCCCACCAGCCGCTTATCACTGACGGCTGTCGGAACCTGCAATTACCGTGTCCCTCTATTGGTGAAAAGATTAAACAAAAGGATGCAGAGGATCAGGGATAAGATCAAGTGGACGCAAAGACCATCATTGATTTTGGTGGATGCGTCCTGAAGCAGAGCTCCTGAGCGTCCAAAAATGGCGTACGCTTTTACTCCATTGCTTCCGCCATCTATACTATATTCAATCAACGGCTGTGGTTATCTTTGTATACCCGCTTGTTCTTTTCCTTATCTTCCATTCACTCACCACGCTTTATTTTATTTTTAATAATTTATACAGAGTACGGTATTAAAACTCTATAACCCAATAAAAATAGGCGTACACAGGAAACTTCTAATGCTTAGTTCAAAATCCTTATACAATGATATCCTCTTATAAGAACCTCAAAATACTAAAGTAATCTGTTCGTTACAAGTATAGTTCTTATTAAACAATAAATGCTAATTAACAAAATACATCAGTTACTACTTACAAATTGCTTCCTTATTAAACATATAAGCATGATATAATTTGTAACAATACTTGATAAAAGGGTTTATTGTGAAGAATACCAATGATTCCCATTGTGAATGTCACGAAACTGAAACAAAGAAAACATTTTTATTGTTAATCATGACACTCTATTTATAAGAGCTAATAATAATAACTCATTTACTTTTTAAACTTTCTTTTTTGTAAAATTGAAACTGCTCGCCGTTTTGTTGGGTCATTAACACATTGTAATCTTTTGTCTCTACCATTTATTACCTTGTTAATGTCTTGGCAGTAGGCATGGATCAAAGTTCTAATGCTAAGTCTTATAAAATAACTAACAATAACTTTATCATGTTCTAAACATGGAATAAACGTAAAATCAACAATCGCTTTAATTCTATCTATTATTTTAACTATATTAGGCAAACATGGTTTATTTCGAAGAACCCCCATGATTGTCTCATAAATCTTCATGAAACAAAGGGCAAACTTTTTTGTCGGATAACAGTCATTTTGCTCAAGCTCCACCATATTCCCTTTCTAAAATAAGTCTGTTATCTTCAAGAAGTATTTTATCTGTGCAAAACAGTGCATTTTTGCAACTGTTGCATGATAGAATTTTCTTTTTGACTTTTTTTAAAATAAAGCCTGCAACATAATATTTGTAATGTTAAAAATTGTCTGTAAAATGGTTGATATTGGGGGATCAGGGGCTGTTATTGTGGGTGGTGAAGGAACCAACGGTTGAGCCAATGATTCCTGAGATTCAATGCTTAATGGCTCCCTGGCACCTTTAAAAAACCATTTTAATTAACCTTTACATAAATTTTGTCCCATATCATCTTCACAATGAAACGTAGGATTATATAGATTAAGTGTAGAATTAACACATACAGATTTGTAGGCGCCAATAAAGGCAGATGGAGTAGGCATAATATTTAAAGCACCATGGCATCTTATTTGTCCAAATAGATTTTCAATCGAATCTTGATTTAAATGTCGTCCAAGCAAGTAATCCAACCCATCTGCCTTTACTATTGACCATATGTTAATTAAATTATTCAAGGTGAAAATCCAGTTCCCCAAAATGGGGGGGTCTCTCCTGCTGCTGTGTGTCTGGTGCTAGAAATTTCATTTCTTGTAAAAGTGGTATAGCCTCCTCTCTCCAGAAGCGAATGTGGTCACTCTGATCTGTTATGCCACATCTGAATGTCTTCCCTTTGTCACTTTTTTTTGTCACCATTGACAGAATCAAACAGTTTGTCAAAGAAAAACAAAATCTTCGCTGTTTCGCCAATTCCTTTACACAGATTAGTTGTCCCATCTGTAAAATATCATAAATGAATATAAAAAGTTAATAATCCTATATAAACATATATTGCCAATATTGCTCAGGAGATGCATCGTAGATACAAATCGTTGGCTAAGCACTTGGGCAGCGTGTTTCACCTTCATTTTTCTAATTTTATGTGCATATATATGCTCGTCAGTAATGTGGGGTAGCAACCTTAGTCCCCCAATGGTATTGGGACCATTGTCCAATTCATATACATATGTAATATGTTCCCACTTGGCAATTTTTCCATGGTCAAATGTTAGCCACTTAGTTAATAAATTATTCCGAATTCCTTTCAACAAATGTGGTGGATCAAAGATTGGAAAAATTTTAAATTCTTTAATTTCAATGCTCCCAGATGTATATTCTTTCATTCCTCTCCTTAGGAAATCCGCCTTTGTGTCTTGCATTAAAGATTTAATTACACTTACATTTGTAGCTGCTTGGTCACAAATGGTCGTAATTGGTTTTAAACCAATATCTATTAAAATAGTTAGGATTTCTTTCAGCAATTTTTTCAGTTGTGGTGCTTTCACTCCACCTCTACTGGAAAAAGCATAACAGGCCGGTTGCTTAAATTTTCTTTTTATTCCCCTAACCATAAAAATCAACACAGGATCTGCGATTTCTCCTGATCTCGCACCATCTCCCATGTCTTCAGACCCTTGAATTATTTCTTCATTTTCGTTAAAATTTAGTGCTGGCATCACTGTCATTTCATCAAATATTAACGAGATATACTTATTGGAGGGATCCATTTTTTCTGTTGCTCTTTTTAAGGCCTCAAATATATGGGGATTGATTCCAGCCTTAAAATCAATTTCCCGCAAAAAAATTTTTAAAGTTGATTTGCTGGGTAGCGCAAAAATTTTTGACAAAAAACAATAAGCCTTTGGACTGCGATTAAATAAGGAAAGCGCTAATATTTTTTCATTTGTTGTAAACCGATGTTGCTTAGTAGCTCTTTCAGCTTCTCTTATCTGGCATCAAATAAATTGCGCTGCGAATTCATTCAAAGTTGACAAGTTTTCCTCTAATCCATTTATTTTGGAAACTTTCTTTGCCATAAACAAGCTCTTTTTGTAATTATTTTCGATTTTACAAACATTTTATAGCTTTTTATGAATGCGTTTAACCTGCCCATACAACACCTTCTTCCTGGGGGTCATATCTTTTTTAATGTTTATGCCAACTCGACTTAGCATCCTACGTGGCGTAAGAGGTAATATCTTGGAAGTGGGTCTTCTGCAAAAAAAAATGTTGAATTTAAAATAGCAGCAATAATTGTTTACAAGTGATGGATGTAAAAATTGATTGATTTGCTTTAGTGCATAATATATAAAATAAATAAATATCCATTTTTGCTTAAATTTCCTTCAGTTTATTGTGTAAAGCAGAAATATGCTGTTAGTAATTAATTTATTACCATTATTATAACCATAAAATTGTAATCATGAAGACCTCCACAGCAAAAAAAAGTTAGCATTATATTATTATGTAGGATTGGACTGACAAGAAACCATTGTTTCAATTCAAGTTTTAACTCGGAATTATTAAAAAAAATCAACTTCTCGATTTTAAAGTTGAATTTTTTGAAAGAAGTATAATTTTCACGGTAAAAAGTTTGAAGTTTAAAGAAAAAACTGAAAATGTATAATATAAAATTCCCAAATTTTTGAGGTTAAAATTTTGATACGAAATTTAGAAAAAAGTAGGTATTTTGAATTTAAGTTTCAATTTTGACAAAAAAATCAAAACTCTTGAATAAAGGTCGATAATTTGAAAAACAAAAAAAGTCTACATTTCAAGTTATAAGTCGAAATTTTAGAGAAAAAATAAATACATAAATCGAAATTGCAGATTTAAAAATTCAGACCAGTGAGAAGAAACTAAATACTTCAAAATAATTTGCGATATTAAACATGAACATTTCAATTTTCTCTTGGAGTTCAGACCTTCCAAAAAAATTTTGAATTTAAGGATTAAGGGAAAACTATTTTGAGAATATTAAAATTCTGAAAAAATAATTTTAACAAATGAAAGTTTTTTCAAATTTATTTATAAAGTGTCAGTGTAAAAAAGAAGTAAAAACTTTGAATGTAATCATAAGCCGTAGCTTTTAGTTCAGTGTTATTGGTAATATTGAAAAAAAAAAGATTAAACATTTTAAATTTAAAATCGAAATTTCAACTATAGATACTTTGTTGAGGTTTAAACTATTGTAAATTTGAAGTGACTCAAAATTCTCAACAGAATCTTGGAATTTATAGAAAAATATTTAAAATTAGGAAAAATCAAAGATTATACACATGAACATTTGAGAAGAGGTAAAATTTTGAGGAAAACTTGAAAAATTCACAAAATCCATGTCAATTTTATGTAACCGGAATGAATAAAAAAATATATAAACTAATTTTAAGGGTGTAAAAAAAAATTAACAAGTTTAAAGAAGGTTCAGTTTTGGCCGAAAATCTCTACCTATATGTCAAAAAAATATTAGCTATGAGATTTTTTCCAGTAACATTTTGAAAATTTTTTCTTAAGTTAATTTCATGCAATTATCTTGCATGTCATTTTATACGAGTAAAATCAACATATTGTTTGAAATTAAAGATTGTTGCCACAAAATATTTCATATATAAACTTAGATATTTACTCACTTGCAAGCTGATCTTTGAACTGAGTAGAACATGACAGTGGAGCAAATGAGGAAGATATTTCCAAAGCCACGTTTAAGGAAGTAGGTGTTAATTCCATTTCATGCACAGCAGTTGAAGTAGAGGGTAAATTCTTCACAGTTGAAACCCAGGGCTGTATTTGTTGTTCATTAATTGGTAAGCAAGCTAAAAGGGCAAGATTTAGTATTACTAATTTAATTTTAAGAAAGCAGGTACAAACCATAGTCATCACTAGGTAAGAATAACGTAGGAATTGCATTTAAATCAGGTTCAAAGTATCACTAGTCGATGCACCAAAGATTCTAGACTCATTTTTTAACAATTATGGGCCATTGCATGATACATTAATTTCATCCTCTAAAACAGACAAACTTCGATCACTTCGATTAAAAGAAAATTTGATCGTTTTCTACTAACGTAAAGGAGGGCAAAATGTTGGATGCTGCACACATGATGTCTACAACAGATACCAGGATACTAAAACACGACAATTCTCAATTTTCTATTGATTGTGAATATACTGCTAGTTTTAATTGATTTGGGGTGATGAGGTAATGCTATGCTGTAATCAGACTAGACGATCAATTTTTATAAAAAAAAAATCACCTTATGGTCACTGACTCCGTTCCTGAAACACATACATACATATTACATAAACAACTGAACCAACGGAATATAGCATCAGGAAGCATTTTTAAAAAATTAAAATCCGTGATGAAAATAAATTGACAATTTCCTAATTAACAGATTGAAAATAAAACGTTCGCGTCGCCGCCATTAGTGGATTGAAATTTGTCATTTATTATGAACTAACTTTGTGGTTTTTTTAATAAGGTCTAAAAGAACATTTTGCTACATTGGTAAATGGTGATAATTACGCAAAGTTGCGTAATTAATGTCAATTACTGATGTGGTAAAAATCTTCTTTTTAAATTTAAAATTCTTGGATACATTAAATATTTGAAAAAAGGTGGGAATTTTGTCGATAATGCAGTTTTTTGTGTTGGTATTACAGTGTTCTGTTTTTAAGGTAATAGTTCTGTTAACCACGAGGGGCAAACGCTATCCATAGAATTGCACGTAGTTCATACTCTTTTTTAGTTTCTCTATGAGTGGATTGAAATTTGTTATGATCGAAAACACGGGAAGTGCTAACGAAAACAACCGGCTATGAGCGCTATCTTACAATTGGGAGTCTAACCCAAGCGCCGCAAACCAGCGAAAATCGTGCCATTTGTTTTACCGGTCTATATTGTTAGTGGTTTGTGGTGGCAGTACTGACCGTGGCGCACTGGATTAGCGGCTACTGCGGCTAGACCCTTAGATAATATGTATAGTCAAAGGCTAGACCCTACCATTACAATCCACGATAGACCAACTAAAAGATACAATAGGTTTGTTCCATAGAGAAACTAAGTATAGTCTCTGGTTTGTTCCAACCGAACATTACTGATTAGTTTCCGATTAATTCATGAACTAATTCGTACGCATGCGTGCATTCCGTATTAAACTTCGACTGGTTTGGGATAGTCTTGCGCATTATAGTTCGCAACTGGGAGCGATCAGTTTAGTTCGCAGCTCTTTGGCGAACTAGGTCGTTCTTTTAGTTCGTTAGTTCGCAGCTCGATCCCGCTCACTAAGCGATCGGTGATCTGTTGTATTACATTGGCAGTCGAACTGGTCGCTCTTTTAGGTCATTATTTTGCAGTTTGAAAGCGGGAAATTTCAGATCGCTACGGAGCTATTTTGTTATTTATTTTATTTTACATGGATTTGACTTTTTTGATAATTAAACAAATGCAAGGTACTTATGAACATTATTTTAAATGGTTTTATTGAAATGAATGCAAAATCTATTTTAAAAATAATTAGCATGTTAATCCTCTTAGAGGAGTATTTAAAATAATAAACAAGGGTACTTATTAAAAAAATCTTGCAACAAAAATAATCAGATAATAAATTTATTATACATAATACGTTTACAAAAATCCAAAAATCTGGATAATGCTTAGCCACACAGATCTGGTTTACCCTCTATTCAATTGGGCAATGAAAATATGCATTGTTTTTCGTGGGTTTGATTTAAGATTTGAGGATTTTTGTCCGCTTTGCCTAGGGTTGCCAACTTTTTTTGACAAAAAAAACGTATAAACTGGATTGGATAGGAAAAAAATAAAGTATTAGGAAGAAAAAAGAGTATTTTTCAAATTTTATGTTTTTATTGCTTTAAAAACGTATTTTTGTGTGCTTTTAGCACATGCTAACAATTTTTTGTTATCTTTAAATGTTACAAAGCTTGTTTCACAACTAACATTTAAATTTACATAAATAAACAATTCGTTTTTAATTAAATTTATTGATGCTCTATTTCTCTCTTCTCGCCACTTTAGATTCATTACTGAAAAAAACTCTTTCAGTGAAAGCTGAAGTGGCGGGAATGGAGAGTAGGTAAGGAATCATTTTTTTTTATATTTGGTAAGCTATCAGATGCATTTTTAAGTATATATTGCCATTTTTCTACTGTACTTTTCACTGAATATTCTTTATCATCATTAGTGAATCTTCTTTGGATCTCTTCAAGTCTTATAGATTCGGAATACACATCGTCCATCTTAATATTTAATCTGTCTTGTAATTTGGCCTTTGTAATAATCATTTCAAAATATTCAAATTTTACCTCATTTTTCAAAGACATGTTAGAAATTATTGAAAGCCAGTTATCTTCGCTAAAATCAAACCATTTTATCATATAATTTAAGCTCATATCAATAAAAAGTGAAAAGTTACTGATAACTGTATTGAATTTTCGGATGATGACTTTTGAATTTTTTGTAATCTCATTTTTTATTCATAACCAAAGTACTGTGATGAGCAGCCGTCGTGATTAAATCCAGGTCAAGTCGATTAAATGTGAGGCGCGACCAAAACCCGTGATTGTAGATAAGTTTCCAAAATCGTCGAATTTTGCTCATCTTTAAAAATTTTCGAAGAATAATTTACTTCGATTTTCGGACCCAATTTGTCTACGTTGTGTTTAAAATTATTTTATTCCAATAAATTGTAACCCCAGCTCGTAGAGTCGACAGGGAAGTGTTATCAAATTCAAACAACAATTGACCTCAACGTTTTATTACAATTGGTCAAAAAATAAATCAACAAAATTTCAAGTTTGTGATTTTCAAGTGTTCTTAAACATAATACAACAAAATAAAGTGAACCTGTTTGTTTCAACTTGTTTAAATTTGCTGGACACAGATCTGAGAGAAATATTTCTTTAGAAAATGAAGAGAATTCATTACGCACAAGTAATCTGACATTCTTTGTCTAACTCTTTCGCTCGTATATGGTGCGTCGGTTATTAATTTCCCAAAGTTTATTTTAACCCTAATAATCGCAATGGTTTCCCCAGAAGGGCCATTTAGTTTGTACTCGAAGGTTTTCAAACCAAATGCAGCTAACTTTGTACCTGATTATCGGTGGGTGTTCGTTGGTAAGTTTGTACACAGAGGTTCTCAAACTATTTTCAGGTGTCTGTTTTTTATTTCTTTTGTCGCTTCTTTATTCAAGCATACTTCACATAGCATACAGTTTCCTGTTAAAGCTTTGAGCTAACAACATCCAAAGGATAATGATACGAGAAAATGGAGCTCAAGCTTGGAAATGAAGTTGTGATTTATCGCAATAAATCAAATTTATAAATGTTGATTCAATCTTACAGATCTCTCGTTCTCTCACTCTTTCTTTCTTTCCTTTGTTAACTTGTTCCTTTGTTTGTTTTTTTTTGTTTTTCTCATACCAAACTCAATCACTCGAACTCAAACCAGTGTCATAAAATAGACTAGAAATATTGTTTAAAGTTCGTAGAAGCTTTCTGAGCAGAATTTCCCTTCCAACACTACATCTACTTCTACGGCTACTGTTCTAATAGAATGGGCGTTTTCTGGCTTAGAAAGTGGCTAAGCTTGACTTAGCACAAAAAAAAAACATTTAAATTAAAGTTAGAAACTGGCAAGAAGTTCTCATTTCTTTCGTCAAAACATTTCCCTAACGAGAGCTGATGCTGATACTGCTCGTCCGCCTACGTTAGTAAATTTATGTTGACAGTAAATCTAGGCATGCGGATATAGATTAGTAATTTTGCAAAAGCTTCCCGATCGCGACGCGCGGTGTTGTAATTCTCCGTGGCCTATATAGGGGGTCCTTTTTTTTGGACGTGTAACCGATGAGGGGACCCACGGATAAGGCAGACCAGGCGAGTACACCAGAACAAGAACCAGAAGAGGTTACTACTCCTTCTAGGATGTTAAGGCGTACGTTCCCGCGGAGCACACCCAGGGGTTCACATGTGTTGGGACTTTGTCTATGTCTGGAAAGTTCTTCAGACAACCTTCTTACAACACCGGTTCCGGTTTTCCTTGTTTTTCACGTTTCGAGAACTTACAGTACATCATCAGCAAATCCTAATATAGATGCCTGCTGTCAGTTACCGAGCCTGCGGTGATGGGTGTTATCCTTTTTTTGAACCCCTGGAAACTCAGTTTCCAACAGCAGAACATCGAAGAACGACCTTAAGAAAATAGAAGATTCTCGAAGCAAATTTGCTTTATTTATTTCGTCTTTTTCATTCTATTCCCCTTGTGTTTGTGTTTTTTTTTTCTCTCTTTTCTCTTTTTTTTTGAAACTGAGACTGGTAGTTGCACCAGCCAGCGGTAGGGTTTTTGGCCCTATAATAATTTTCTAACAATGACTTTCTCATTCATTCGGTTTGTTGTGGAAGTTTTACATTCCTTTCTCTGTTTTTTTTTTTTTGTGTACGCCGCCCAACCCCATATTGATCAAAATTAGGAACAAGTATTTTCTCAAATTTTAGGAAAAGTTAATTAAATCATATAAGAGCGAAAAACCATCAAATAAAAGCATCGGACAATTTAAAATTTACTTGCCTACTTATCCCGTAGCAAACATCACACAAATGGCACAAGAACTTCACGTTGAACAGAAATAGAAGTTGTTTTTTTTTTTTTTTTTGTGTGTTCATTCACGTTAATTAGCACAAACAGAAGTAATTTTTTTATTTTTAAACTCCCGTATTTCGTACTCGTTTGCATAACTAGTTTCATCGAAGTTCCGTATTTCCGTAATTTTTTTAAACTAATTTCATCGAAGTTTAGTTCTTGACTATAATTTTTAAACTAATTTCATCGAAGTTCGTTATGTGACTATTTTTAACTTCTTTACGGTGCTTTAAGTTTTTCTTCCCCTACCCTTAACTTCTGGGGACCGAAAGACATCCTCTGCATCTCGCTAGAGGGCATGAGAATGCAGAATTCCTACTAATTTAAATATTTCTAATCCAAATTAGCCCTTAAATCAATTTTGAAAAGGATTCTTAAAGTGCATATCAAACTGCAAACCCCTTTTGAATAATGTCGTCCCTTTATCTTGCAAGTTTTACTTCGATAATTGAAATTTAAATAACTTACAATTGTACGTGTTTATAAGGGCGTTTTTTGAACGTAAAGTTTCTCCACTCCACATGATCTTGCCGAGGTATTTGCTACGGTCGTCGCCGTTATCGGCACTTTACCCTTATTTATTACTCTACTTTTCAGCGGTACTTCAAAACTAACATGTTAATTTACTCAGTTTAGGTATCTGTGCTTGAAACAAACCAGGCCTAACAAATAACCCTTATCTAATTTGTGAACGCTAAGAAATCTGTTTCTCACGCAAAACGCTGTTACAAAAAAATTTTTAATGATACCAGTATTTGTAGATTTAATATTTCCAAGAAAATATTGAATAAAATTCAATTAAATAAAACAAACGAGGAAATAGAACAGTTTAGTAGAACTCGACTCACCACAGTACTTATCAGTTTTTCTTTGTTCTAATTCTTTTCTTAAATTACCCATATTATTATAGACATCTAGTATAGTTACATCATTTCCTTCCAGACGTTTTATCGTTTTATTAAATATATTAAGCATGTGGCTTGTAAAGTGTAGATAAATTTCCACAACTTCCCTATCCTGTTGATCACTTAGTTTTAATAATTCTTGTATAATTATTGCACAATTATCACCTAAACTTATAAAATAATTACCTATTGGTGCCCAATTAAGTAAAAGGGTGTAAATGGCTGGAAGTAGTGATAACCAACGTGTACCAATATGACGTTTGATTTCGTGAAGTTCGCCATCAACCATAGTAACAAATTTTTTTAATCATCTCTTCTACAAGCAGATACCGAAAAATGACTGTATATTTTTAAAACAATATTTTCTATGTCACAAATCAAATAGCCCGTAGCATGTTTCACTGTATTATGGATAATGTGTGCATGAGAGTTGCCTTTTATTAGGTTTGGTACTTCTTTTTTAATATTTGTGTACAATGAGTGATGAATGCCAAAATTAGCATTGCAATTGTCTGCACTGAGACCTGATACTTGATTTAATGACAGGTTGTGGGAATCCATAGACTTCTTCATAGCTTCTAACATGCCATCAGCAGATTCATTAGAATTTTCGTAAAAATCTATCAGTTTATTTTGGGTCCCTTCATTTATTGAAAAATATTGCACTACGAGAGGAAATAACTTAATATTCTTTTTATTTGATGCATCTGTCTGGAGATAGAAAAATACATCATCATGTAAATCATTTATTACATTTTCCACAGAATATGGACCTAACACTTCTGTCACCAAAGCTTCCATTTTAGTTCTTGCCAAGCGTATTTTACTAGCTCTTTTGGAATCTACAAATACAATTTTGTTTAATTTATTTAGGCAATCCATGCTATTATACGATAAATTATGCTTCACAGTGTGAAAAGTCAATGCTAATTCCGCTGCTGTAATATTCTCATCATCACTAGATCCTTGATATTTTGATTTAGTATTTGAAGGAAATTTTGTAATGCACCAGATGTTTTCTTTATTTCAGTTTTCATCCTATGCTTCTGAGTATTTTGATGTTGCTTAATCTATAGAAAGAAAGAAACAAAAACTGAAACCACCACCATATTAAATCATCACCATTTTCAAAATAATACTGCATCATGAATTTCCTATTCTTCAATTAAATGACAAATATTAAAATATCTATTAATATAATTTTATTCAAAAACAATTATGTGAATGAGAATATAAACATTTCAGAATTCTGACAATTATTATGAAAAATATATATTTTTTTATATTATTGTAATAACAAGTAGCAAGATTATTTTTAAAATAACTCAGAATTTGAAACATTGAAACTAATTTCTCATGTTCATGCTTAAAAAATAATATATAAATTGTCAATGCAAACTAAATTTAAAATATGCATGCAACTATAACTATTTTTAAAACTTTTCAATACAAAGTCGTACCATATACAAACTGGTGACTTTTTTTGTCAAGATGTAAAAAAAACCTAATGAATTAGGTTAGTTACGGTAAGTAAGTTAGAAAATGTAAATAAAATAACTATACGAAAGGAGAAGCAACGAAGCTTTAACAATGTTTGTACACATTAATAAATTGTCATACCTGTCCAATGCCAGCTGAACTGATTGTAAAATTTACGCTGCAGGTAATACATTTTGCATTACTTTCATTTTGAAGATCACTTGTTATCCAGTTGTATTGTTTTTCCCACTCAGGTTTATACTTTTGTAAAACTTTGCTTATTTTAGCTTTTTTAGGAGTCACTGGTGTGTCGCTATTAGAATTACTCGTCATTTTTAGCATTAATATTGACTTTAAAATGCATTCTTCAATTATAAACAAAACCAACGGACCATTTTTGTACAATTTCGTCGATAGTGAGTGACATCTGTGACAAATTTCACAACTGACATCTAACATTTCGTTCAGTAATTATAAATCGTTTCCATTATCCGTTTTAAACATTTCGTTCAGTAATTATAAATCGTTAAGTACCCATAATGAGTATGTTGTTTTACGCATCACAGTAAAGGTTGAAAATAAAGTATTTTTGCATACTTTATTTGTATGTAAAAGTATAAAGTATAATTACCAAAAATAAAGTAGGATACGTTATTATAAAGTATGGTTGGCAACCCTAGCTTTGCCATCTGAATCTGAGCCCAATGACCAAACGACTGCTATATCACTCAGCTCACTATCGCTTATCGCCTTAAAAAGTCTGTATCGGGAAAGGAACGAGCGAACTAAAAGAGCGGACGAACTAAAAACCTACGGAGGTGGGAACTAGTTCGCGTAGTTCGTCTGTGGGAGCGCTCTTTCGAACTAGGTCGTTCGCGAACTGCGCAAGACTAGTTTGGGATTGTACACGTTGAAACGCACTTTGGGACTTCTCGGAAAACCCCTGGTCTTCGCCGTCAGTCTCATTCGAAAGAGACGAAAATAAATCTTCATCACATATAAATCCTTCTACGAAAATCATTTTTGTTATTTTTGAGCAAATAGAGTGGATGACAACTTAACAACACAATTTACATTTACCCTCGACAAGATCAAAACATTTGACAATCGTATTGACAAATAACAGCTGAGAAATGAGATACCGCTTATCGATTACTTATTGCGCATGTTCCCAATTGCCAGTACAAGGCATGGCGGTGCTGGCAGCAGGAGTGTGGGGGAAACAGGAACTTTAGTTCGCCAGACAGGGTGGTGGCGCTAGTTCTTGGTCAGATTAAGTGTTTTTTCATATTCAATGTTGGTTAGCCACAAATATTTTGTGTTGGTTACCTGAACTGGCCTGACAATTGACATTTGAATTATACAGTGTTGTCATGTACCCGTGTAGATCTGGCACTTGGAAGATTTTCAACATCTTGGATAGATTTGGCAAGAAAATAAAAGGTGATGTGAGCGATTTATTTTTCGGTCTTTTGGCAACATTGAGCCATTTGTTTGTTTGAGCCATATACGAAGAAGGATGTAAAATGGCGGTTTTCATTTGATGTAAACAATAATTTGGCGGTAAGTAGTTTTTGTAGTAAATATTTATTTGGTAATAATTTAATATATGACCTGGTTTTCCAAACACATGTAATTTTGTAATATTCACTAGACATTGTCTATATTTACTTGACTTAGCAGTTAATGGTTAAAGTGTCTATTGTTTGGTTTTGGAATTAATCCTATAAAAATTTCAACCTAATTTTTTTTGCGTTACAGGCATAATATTTGTAGAAGTAGTCTTGCAAACTAAATAATTTTCTTGTGCCAAACTTTCTAATTGTTTTGGTTTTACTTTTTCATGCTTTATTCTTGGGAGTACTACAAACTACAACCCAAAAGAAGAAACTTTCTAGTGATTAGAAGCCTTGGTTTTATTTAATAGATATGAATTTATAAAGATAGATTTTAGTTAGTATACTAATTAAATGAAAAGTATTATATTTTTGTTAAAAAATAGATAAATTTGTGTTTTATTTGTAAATGTGAACTAATAAAACATGTTTCTACCTCATTTTTGTATTATACCCTTTATCATGTAATTTATGTTACATAAAACCGAACTTGCCCATTGTAGTTAAAATATCTGATGTTTTATTTTTGCATTTTAAATAACATTAAACGCAGTTTTGTAATATTTATCATGCAAAAATAAAATTTACCAGATATTTTAAACTATAATAAGAAATTTACTAATTGAAAATTAAATTTGAATCTGGCGCCGCCTGCCAGACGAATCTGTCAGTTTGTTGTTCTCGCTTTAAATGCTACCTATCCTTCTTAATATATATGTTTTGTGGTACAAGGTCTCGGCTGCTGACTGTTCTGATTGATCACAAATCAATTCACGGAGTATTCAGAGCATTGTTGGAACACCGGATGGTTGGGTTGGAGTTTGTACTTTGTTGGAACGGTAAATTTTGAATGCACATGCGCCGGACGGTTGCAAACTGGTTTGATGTTCGGTTGGAACAAACCTAATATTACGCATCGAGGGCGGAGTCCACTTGGCACGCTATGACGTAGGCAACAGAGTAAATTCAAACTTGAACTACGTAAAACTATCACTAATACTTTTAAATAATACCTATAAAACATGATATTCAGTTATTCAAGCTACCCTTAAAATTGATACTATTGTGAACATTAGTAAACATGGAACAGAATAGCAGCGACTCTAAAATAGATATACATATTCATATGTTATAAAATAAAAAATAAATACATCAAAGATATTTATTAAGCTATGCGTTTGTTGCATCTGGACAGGATAATAACAATTGTTCAAATTTTATCCTCTGTAAAATTTTTAAAACTTAACATCTAACAATGGCATATATTTAGTTTCTCATGCTTTACACACGGCCTTAAAAAACTATTAACGTGTCTTAGTAAATGTTATATTTGAACTTAATGCTTTTATGGTAATGGTAGTTGAACAGCCATTCAAACATTGTATATTTAAATTTCAAGATGTTTCATTGACATCTGGGCACCTGGGGACTTGGTTTATTTATTACCTCCATGGTTGATACTGGATATTAGGGGGTGAGGAAACCATGTCTCAGCAACTGCAGGTATAGAGTATAGGAAGTAAATTTGCCTAGAAATGTCTATAATATGCATTTTATGCTAAAGTATATTTTAAATGGAGAAATTTTAAAAATTATGCATTTTATGCGATTTTTTTATAACCCCATATGCTTTATTTTATTATAATTTATCTAAAAAGAAAATGATATTCTTAATAATAAACAATATGCTTTTTACATAAAAACCTAATCTTAGTGATGATTCAGTATTCGAATTTCATTTCGAAAAGTAAAGCAAAAAGTTGCGTTTTAAGTTGTCTACTAATACTAATTGCTGCAAAATATGTTTTGTTCTCTTTATCAGTTGGTCAGGAAACTGTTTCGACTATTTATGGAGAAAGTTATTATTTCAAAATTTTCTTTATTAAAATTCGGAGTTCACACTTTCAATGTTTAATATTTTGTGGTTTAAAGAATCATTTAGAAAAACAATCGAAAATTTGAAAGTGAAGTCAAAATTTTCAAGAAAAAAACCTAAACATATACCATATATATATATATAGCTGGAGCGGCTAACTCAGACTCCGGTCCATACACATTCCTACTGGGCGCAGGCCTATATACACGCGTTATACAGGCGTTACATTTCCTCAGTCATTGAGCCTCCACTGCCCAGCGGTTTACTCAGACTCCTTGTGTATCTGCAGTTACTGAGCCTCCATTTATATTTATACGATCACATCCAGCCTCCGAACAGTGTTGCCGAAATGACTTTACTGCGATCATGTAAGCTTTTTAACAGCTTTGGTGTCGATAAAATGCTTAATGCGGGAGAGGAATCAATTAATAGCACGGATACACAGAAAACATAACCTCGCGCTAAATTAAATATCCGAGAAGCTGTTGTGGTTAGCTGGTAGCTTTCAAAAGTAACACTGGATCTTTCTAAATGTGTATTTTTAACACTAAAATTTATTTTCAATTCTATTTCAACTTGTTACAACTAGGATTTATTAAACATTTTGCTTAACCCTTGGAATACTGTTAAGCATTTAAATAATTCGATTTGTTATGGTGACTTCGCTGTTTAATTATAAATTATGTGCATAAATTACTACACAAAAGAAAATCACCGAAAATCAGGGTTAACAAATACATTAGTAACATTTCGAAACGTTCTCGAAGAACTTCAAGAGCAAAAATTAAGTATTGTGTTGCTGTGTTTAGAACCTGAACCAATTTAAACTGGTGAAAATATGTAAAGTATATGGGCATAGCAACAATCATCTTAAAAGGACACCTTTAGTGCCTTCGACCTTCCATGTAAATCTAAAGGCAAGAAACTGGAATTTTGGTTAAGTATACGTGTATTTATTACTATAATTTAAGAATTTAATAAAACATGCGTGGCGGCTAATTTTGTTTTTTATTTTACTACACCTCATTTCAGAACATGTACTTTTCAGGGAACTTTACATTGGACGAATAAAAATAATTAGGAGGTTTTCATAAATGAAGTTGCTTGTGTTAAGTTTTGTTTTTTGATTTCTGGTTACAATTGAAAGATAGTTTTGTGTTGGTTATTACAAGTTTGATGTTTGTTTTTGCTACTAAAATTTGAAAAATGTGGGTACCTTTAGCAAAAAGAAGATTTAGCAAATACTTAATTGCGATTTTATATCTTCAATTTAAGCAATTAAGCAGTTTTGGCTATTTACACTTTATTTTCTGTGTAATATAATTTTTGTTGATTTTTTTGAAATTTGAAATTTAAATAGAAGTTTCTCTCAAGGATTATGTTTTTTCTCTTTTTTATGGCTGAGGACAATTTTGATCATAAAATAGAGCTCGTTTTTTTGGCGATAGAAATTATTAGAGGTTAGGAGTTTCCAGCAGCAAAACTTGGGACAAAAACGTCAATTTTCAGATCGAAGTATTTAAAAACAATGAAAATTTTCAACCTAAACTTTAAATTCATGTACTTGTTACTTGAAAACCAAAACTTCAAACTCAAATTTTTGACTTTCACTTTAAATTTCGAAGATAGAGTTAAACGTTTACTTCGGGTTTTAAAATATAGAGAGGAACATCCAATTCAAAGTCCAAACGTGAAGTTTTGAAAAGAAATGCATCATTCAGAGAAAAAACTCTTGATTTATACAATAAAACTTTGAAAACTCGAGGTTATTACCAAATTTTCAATTTTAGTCACGGAGTTTCAACTTTTAAACCTCACAAGGAACGTTTCTTATGACGTTTTTGTGCGTACATTACGTAATGAATAGTTCTTATTCTGTAAAAGATTACTACAAAAAATAATAATGGCTTTCAGAATTCTAAATAAGTAATTATAAATAGTATTCCGGTATTTAAAATTAACATTTCTAGAAGTACCTTGGAGCAAGTGATAAAGAGATTGGTTTTGTCGCTGAAGATCATGCGTTCAATTCCTACGGGTTCCATTTTTTTTTCTTTTTTTTTATAGATTTTTTTAATTTTTATATTTTTAAGTGCTTACCTTGGCACTACTGAATATATAATAAATTCAAATAACAATCTTCTCACAAAAAAATGTCACCATTGTATAAAATAATTAATACTTTTAGCTCTTCAGTTCGAACTGTCATCTAAAACTTGATGTCTTCGATAAGTATAGCTGTTCATTTATTTGCGCGACTGTAAATATATGTGAGATATTATTGCTTGCAAAAAAATTAAGCTTTTGGTTTGAAACTTAAATGTTGATCACTTTTCTAGAAGCCGTAGAAATTCATGGATATTGCGTTAGCACCATGTTACACTTAGCTAGACCTTTTAAACGCATCTTTAATACCTTAATAGAAGCTTTACTTGGAAGTTAAAAATAAACGAAATCCTGAAATATTCGTATAATTCTGAGTAATCCATGGAGTAGTTATCATGATTATGCCAACGTACACTGCTGTTTAGATTCATTGCATAACTAATAATAATAAGGTAAGCATAAAAAACATGAGAAGTTAATAAATCTGTAAAAAAACGAAAAAAAAGAAGCGACACTCGTCGGATTCGATCGCATAACCTTCGGCGTTTTAATAGGTCCCTTACCAACTAAGCTGGCGATTTTTATGTAGCAAAATTTTATGAAACGGTAAAAAATTTAAAGTGTAGAAAATTATAAATATCTGATATCAAAATTTATGACAACAGCGGTTTCCAATTTTCTATCAAAATGTCTACTTTTTCTAAATATTCTAAAGTTGGCATCAAATTTTTTAGTGTGAAAATTTAAAATTGGAGTGTTATTTATAAACGAAGCTGTGATCAAAATAATTAAACATTTTAGTTCTGACAAAAAATTTTTATTAAACTTGGAAAAAACAATTCAAAATTCTAAATGTCAACGTTATAGCTGTAAATTTATCTATTTGGGCTTCAATAGTTTAAAGTAGATATTGGAAAAAAATCAATATTTAACTTTGAAATCAAAATTTGGGATTTAAATCTGAAATTTCAGCTCCTTTATTTACGTTTCAACTATATCTCTAAATGTCCAGAAAAAAAATCAAAATTTTAAATACAGAATTATAATTTCTAGTTGACAGGAGAAATCAACAATAAGCAGCAAATACCTCGAAAACCTAGTGTTTCAAATTGCGCGCGGTGTTCTTTGCTTGCGCGCTCTGTGCTCTGTCATTCAATATTAATATCAACCATGGCAAAATGGGGCATTTGTTTAATCAACAAGTCAACGATGCCGAAAAGGGAAACCTGGCTCATCGTCGGTATATCGTCGGTATATCGGTATATCGGTATTAATAATAATATATTAAGCGAAGGTTTGTCCGCGACATTTACCGATAGGTCACGTGACGTGTTTTGGAGTTTTCGGCGGAAAAGAGGGGTCGGGGGAGAGGCGAGGGCTAGGAGAGAGGTTCGAATCGATGGAGGAAAAATTCTAAAATTCGTTAAATACGAGTTCGAGGGGGTAGGAAATTTTTAAAGGGGTCGAAAAAATTAAAAATTAAAATTTTTGACACGTGTGACGTGGGACGTCAAATTTATTAAAAATCTCAATTTTATCCGATTTAGGAGCCGAAGCGACGATTTTTACATAAAAACACTACACTCAAAATTTATTTTAGTATAGTAAAGTTGGGGTATGGAGTTTTTTTACAATTTTTTAGATGTAAAAACAATATTTCATGACTAAAATGGTAAATTTCAACGAAATGTTCAAATATAGACATTATCGTTTTTCAAATTAATATAATTTTGAATATATAGGCTGTTTTACGAATATACTTTTTTTTTTGTAAATAGCCCGAGTATTTTTATTTTAGAAAATTTCGGTTACATTTTTGTTACATTTTAGCAATAACATTTTAAAAAACTAAAAATTATGTTTAATTGGTGTAAATTATTATATTTATTACTGAAATATTATAAATATTGAAATTTTAAAAAAATCTGTTTCAAGCCCATTTTTTAGTTATTTATGCATTTTTATCAGACGTATCCACTTTATATTTCTATTTTATTGAAAATAAAACTATTTCCGTTAATATTTTACATATATAACCATATTTAAATTGTTTCATTTTTTTCAAAGGGCTGGCATCGGCGACGAAAAAATGTGAAAATTTTTTTTTCGAATATCCACGTGTTTTATATGCTGTCATATAGATTATTATGTGGGAAATAAGAATCGATTAATAATTTTTCGATACGGGGTGTCGTTTTCGAATTAACCCACTTTTATCGATTTTTACGATTTACCTCTTTCACACATATTTATTAATATTATCGTTATTGTATCGAATTTTGATTATTTCTTTTTGCAAATGTTATCAGCAATTTTTATTTAAGATTTTCGGAAAATTTTGTCATATTTAGAGTAATAATAATTATATGCAGGATCGTTTTATGTAAAATTCAGAAAACAGTCTGTATAATTTTTATTATGCGCCCCAAGTCAAATTTGATTGAAAATTCATAATTAACTGTGCAGAATTAACCTATGGTGAAAATTTGATACGTTTTCCTCTATAAATAACCTTTTTATCGCATATGTTCAAAATTGGCCAAAATTTTCACAAAAATTTGGCTTTTCCATAGGTAATTCATTTTACACAATTGACACAGGAAATTAACATAATTTTGATACGCTGATCACGAATACGATGTTTGTTTTTAGTTAAAATTAATATTAAATGAAGAAAATTTTAAGAAAATCTGAAAATTTTCAATTTTCAGATTTTCTGTAAATTTAAACTTTTTACACTAAAAGCATGGACTTTATTTGAGATAATTTAAATATAAAGTCGACAATTTGTCAGTAAAATGAAACATTTCGATAAAACAATTCACATACGGACATTATCTGTTTTTAAATCTGTATAATTTTGAGTATATAGCTGTTCTACAAATGTCTTTAGTTTCATAGATAGCCCTGGTACGTTTATTTCTGAAAATTTTAATTCAATTTATATTATAACATTCTAATCCTTATTATAACATCCTAAAAATCAAGAAGTTATTTGAAATCAGTGTAAATTATTATATTTATTCCTAAAAAGTCATAAATAACGAAATTCTTAAATAATTTGTTTACAGCTTATTTTTTAACTATTTATCAATATTTTTGACACATAACAACTTTTTATGTCTATTTCATTGAAAATAAAACGAATTTCGTTAATATTTTACAAATATAACCGCATTGAATTTTTTTCATATTTTCCAAAGGATCTGCATCGTCGACGAAAAAATGTGAAAATTTTTTATTTCGAATATCGACGTATTTTATATGATATCATATGGATTTTTATGTGGAAAATAAGAATCGGCCAATAATTTTAAAATATGGGGTGTTGTTTTCGAATTAACCCATTTTTATCGATTTTTACAATTTACCTCTTTCACAAATTTTTATTAATATTATCGTTATTGTATCGAATTTTGATTATTTCTTTTTGGAAATGTCATCAGCCACTTTTATTGAAGATTTTTGAACATTTTTGTTATATTTAGAGTAATAATAATTATATACAAGATCGTTTTATGTAAAATTCAGAAAACAGTCTGTATAATTTTTATCATGGATCCTAGGTCAAATTTGATCATAAGTTCGAAATTAGCTCAACAAAATTAATGTATGGTGAAAATTTGATACATTTTGCTTTATAAATAAATTTTTTATCGCATATTTTTAAAATTGGCCAAAATTTTCACAAAAATTTGGCATTTTCATAGTCACTTCATTTTATGCAATTGACGCATGAAATTACCATAATTTTGATACTCTAATTACGAATATGACGTTTGTTTTTTGTTAAAATTAATATTAGATGAAGAAAATTTAAAGAAAATGGGAAAATTCGATATCCTTCAATAAATACTTTTTTTTAATTTTCCAACCCATTTTTGACTCAATACGTGAAAAGAATCAAATTTTAAAAAGATCTTTTTATAAGTTCCAAGTGGTTTTGGATATTTTTTTAAATAATTTGTAAATTTAAAGGAACAATTTCATTAGAAAACATATTTCAGGTCCTAATCAGCAATTTATTTAGATTTTAAACTAAAAGTATGAACTTTATTTAAAATAATTTAATTGTAAAGACGACATTTTGTCAATAAAATAGAAAATTTCAACAGAACAACTCAAATACAAACCTTATTGGTTTTTAAATTGATGCAATGTAGAACATATAAGCGGTTCTACGAATCTCTTTTATTTTGTAGATAGCCATGGTACGTTTATTTCTGAAAATTTTTGTTAAATTTTTATTATATTCCAACAATATCATTTTTAAAAACCAAAAATTATTCTAAATTAATGTAAATTATTATATTTATTACCGAAATATTATAAATATTGAAATTTAAAAAAAATTGTTTTAACCCCTTTTTTTAGTTATTTATACATTTTTATCGGACGTATCGACTTTATAAGTCTATTTTATTGAAAATAAAACTATTTCCGTTAATATTTTGCAAATATAACCATATTTAAATTTCATTTTTTTCAAGGGGGATCGTCGACGAAAAAGTGTGAAAATTTTTTTTTTCGAATATCGACGTGTTTGATATGGTATCATATGAATTTTTATGTGGGAAATAAGCATCGGCCAATAATTTTTCGATACAGGGTGTCGTTTTTGAATTAACCGACTTTTATCGATTTTTACAATTTACCTCTTTCATATATTTTTATTAATATTATGGTTATCGTATCGAATTTTGATTATTTTCTTTTGGAAATATCATCAGCCATCTTTATTGAAGATTTTAGGAAAATTTTGTTATATTTAAAGCAATAATAATTATATACAGAATCGTTTTATGTAAAATTCAGAAAACAGTCTGTATAATTTTTATCAGGCGCTCCAAGTTAAATTTTATTACAAATTCGAAATTAACTATATAGAATTAACCTATGGTCAAAATTTGATACAATTTGCTTTATAAATAACCTTTTTATCGCATATTTTCAAAATTGACCAAAATTTTCAAAAAAATTTGGCATTTTCATTTTATACAATTAACGCATAAAACTTACATAATTTTGATATGCTGATTGCGAATTTGACGTTTGTTTTTCGATAAGATTAATATTAAATGAAGAAAATTTTAAGAAAATTGGAAAATTGAAAATTTTTCAATAAATATCTTTTTACATTTTCCAAATCACTATCAACTCAATACCTAAAAACGTTTAAACCTTAGAAAGGTTGTTTTATCAATTTCAAGTAGTATTTGATATTTTTTTAAATATCTTAATGTACATAAACAATTTCATTTGATAACATTAAGGCTTCTAATCAGAAAATTAGACTTTATTTCTTTAAATATAAAGTCGACATTTTGTCAGTAAAATAAAAAATTTCAATAAAACAACTCACATACAGACAGTATCTATTTTTAAATCGCAGTACAATTTTGAATATGGTACGTTAATTTCTGAAAATTTTAATTCAATATTTATTGTATTACAATTATAACATCCTTAAAAACCAAAATTTATTTTAAATTACTATAAATTATTATATTTATACCCAAAAAGTCATAAATAACGAAATTTTTAAATAATTTGTTTACAGTTTATTTTTTAATTATTTAATAATTTTTTTCACACATAACTACCTTTTATGTCTATTTAATTGAAAATAAAACGATTTCTCTTGATATTTTATAGATGTAACCATATTAAATGTTTTTCACCGAAAATCATTCGGGTACCTCAATTCCACATACACCTGGCAACATTGCACATATTCTATGAAAATTCTATTTGTTTAAATGTCAGGAGATATTCTGTGACTGTTAGCGATTTATGTTTAAGCTTAAAGCTATGAACGATCCTGACAGTTAAATTAAGAAGTGCTTAAATTTTATTTTATTGTAAAATACATTGTTAAAGGTTAGATATAAATCTTCTGTAATTAATAATTTTTAATAATAATTTACCTAACGGAAGGTTTTATTATTATTTTTCGAAATAAAATAATTTTGCTGTCAATCAAAATGAATCTAAAACCGCATTCATGTACATAACTTAATATGAATTGTATTTAAATCAAAACTATTTTAATTCGATTACGATTGAAATATTATTAAAAATATCATTCAAATTTAATATTTCCGTTTGCTCATTTTAAATGAATTAAATAATATGATGTCTAAAATTAATATTTGTTGCATGTTACATATTTCGATTAATCGATTAATCAAAATGATTGATTTTAACATATTGATATTAAATTAAATAACAACGTCGAACCGTACATTTAATTTAGTAAATTGTTATTATTTAATAATGTAATCGTTAAAATTTTTGCTTTTTAAACTTATTAAACAATTAATCGAATATAATAATAATCGATAGGTACGAACATTTTCTATTATATTTAATAATATCTATGGCCGATGTTTGACAGTTTTTAAAATTATTTATAATCGCGTTAAAATTTGTCATTTTAATGATATTGCAGTAAACTAAAGATAAAATTATATCGTATTTTCTTAATCATAGTTGTTAACAACTTTTTATACAAGTAATCTTTGTTTTTTCAACATAAATTATCGAAAAGGAAAAAATGCGACGCCGAGATTTTCGAAGCTGAATGTGCAATGATGTGGGACCAGAAAGGTTACGGAAAGCTTTAAAGGATGTGTATCAGGATGAATCGGATGAAATTTATGAAAATTGCGCCGGAAAATTAATTGAAAATGTGAAATTAGAAAGTCAAAAAGTGACGCATTTGCGGCTACGAAAATGCAGCAATTTTGTATCATCGAATTATGGTGTTTAACGGGAAAAATGTGAGAAGATTAACCCGAATTAGTTTGTAAAATGTATTGAAATGTTTAAAGGTCAGTACTTTTCTCTGAAAATTGAAAATGTTCATCTTTTATTATTTGAGGTTATGTGATGACACTTTCTTCATTTAAGGCGTAAAATTAAGTGGAAATAAGTTTTATGTGTATAAATAAATTGGATAATTTAGCAAGAAAGAACAACGAGCAGATATTTATCTTAAAACGAGTAAATATGTGCCGACGGCCCATATGTATGTAGTGTCGCACAAAAACCCAAATTTTGCATTGTACATTTGTAGACTATACGACGTACAAATTTGAATATGACGCGCCGATTATCGAAATTCCTATTGGAGAATACCGCGGCGGGCGACTCTTGCAGTTTTAAAACTATCTGCCGACATATACGAGGAACGATCAAAGAGATTTGTGTCAAAACCGTTTCAGCCGAAAGAATCTGAGCATTTTTGCCTTTCGTGGATTCACAACTTCTCTCCATCATCATTAGGTCTTTTTAACAAGTATATATCGACAATTTAGTATGTTTTTATTAAAATGTCATCATTTTTTTAGTGCAACTACATTCCTGTCTGTTTTGTCCGACGTTTTTTGAAGGACTTTCTTGATAAAAGTTAACTTGATAGATATTAATCGACAAAAGCAGCAAAGCAAGTTATTCTCATCTAAAGCAGGCCCATAAATAAGGTAAGTACATTTAAGTTAAAAAAAGAAAAAAAAACAGGCAACATTGAAATTAAAACCCAGACCCACAAATTAAAATATAAGATCAACATTTAGAAAAAATAATTTTAAGTTTTTACAAACATTTCAATGTCGTAGCTAGCTTTCAACGGGCCCTGTGTAAAATGTTTAATTAAGGCCCAGAAACGAAATGTTGCACCAGTAAATATTTTTGATGATAAAAAAAGCGCTATGTGCTTTGAATTATTTTATCGCCTACAAATAGAGGACATCATAGTAGTTGCACCTGCTGCAGCTGCTATTAGATGTTAAATGAAACAAAAACACTTAAAATCTCCAGAAAGTTCAAAAAGGAAGATAAATTTATTCTACAAATATCATTAATTTTTATAGTATATTTAAAATTGCTCTAAGGCCTTTTACAGAAATACACTTCTTCCAGGATGGGACAATGACAAGAAACTAATAAAATGTTGGATGTTGTGGTTGCCAACGTAGCGGGATTCTTCAGGAATAAGGGGAAAAAGGAATTTCAAAACTGCACGGGTATTCAGTACGGTAATCCAACCACATATGAAACTCTTCTGAAATGAGTATACAAGTGATACAAAATGGGACAGAAAGAAAACATATTATGGTTTTCTTAGAATTTCAACCTTAATTTTAAAGGTGCGAAATATTTTTCTTTGATATTTCGGAAAAAAATTTAAACTATGGAATTAAAATTTATTCTTTTTTTGAAAATGTATTGCTTTTATTCAAAATATAGATAAATATAGATATAGAAAGAATATAGAAAATTTAAATCGAAATATCATTTTTGAACACTTGACATTCGAAATTTAAAAGAAAAATTATAGAATATAAATCTATGTTCGTAACGGGTCTATTACTCCCAAAACATTCCATGACAACGATTAAACCACGCCCACAACTTCCCCTATGGCGTCCCTAGCACCGCTCCCGCCGAAATAACAAAATACGGAGCGTCCCTTCTTACATTTATCTATGATCGAAACGCAGTCTGTGTCTCCGAAAAATCCTATGAAGACGTCGATTAAGCCACGCCCACGACTTCCCCTATCGCGTCCCTAACAACCGGTCGCGCGTCGTTCACACGCAATTACCGAACGATCCACTCGCGACGCGTGATCCACTTACAGGCAGTGTTCCACTCGAAGATAGTGTTTCACTTAGAGATAGTGACCTACCCGCCTTGGCGGGTGATACACCCGACTAGCTATATTATATTAAGCTTTGAAGTGTGTGTAACATTTACCAATAGAAAAATTAGAATTAGGGTCACGTGGGACGGAATTTTATGGAGACATCTTCTCCGACCGTAGCGTAGGTGGGAGTCGCCAAGTTACGGCAGGCCCGAGAGGACGGGGACTTTTACCCTGTTTGGGATTTTTACGGGGGCGAGTGGAGTATTTTGGGAAGTATTTGCGTTTTTGTGGGGAAAATCGCGAGGGGCGAAGTCCGACGGAGAAACTTCAAAATTGACGGCAAGGGAAATGTTTCCATCGCAGGCGGAAGGGGCCGATGGTGATCCGTCGTCGTGGATACGGTTCGATTCGGCTTTTCGTCGGAGAGCGTGGGCCCCGCGATCGTACGATGAAAGATTAACGTCAAAAATATTAATTTTCAAAAGCTTAACGATCAAACCACGCCCACAACTTCCCTTACCGCGCCCCTAACACCCTCATCTTCTTTTTAGTTTTAATTCGTTTAATGTGGAACAAGGAAAACCAAACTCAACAAGTAAGAATGACAAAAGGGATAATTAGACACAGCTCTTTTTCAAGGAATTGGAAGTGGCAAAAATTCAGTGCTGTGTTTAAATCAGAAGCAATTTCATGTGCAAATTCAAGTGATGTTAAATTTTATCTAGAGCTGCTCTTTTAATGATTCATGTTTAAAAACTCCGGGTATGAAGTGTATTTGTAACTCTAACTTTAAGAATTCAGCAAAACATGCATTGCAGCCGATTTTATTTCCCATGTTATTGAACTTAATTTCACTCGATGCATATTATATGCATTTTTAGTGGAATTTTACATGTTGCTCGAAAACAAATAACCATCTTTTTTTTAGTTTGAATTAGTTTAATGTGGAATAAGGAAAACCTAACTCAACAAATAAGAATGACAAAAAGAATATTTAAATACAAATCTTCTTCAAAGAACTGGAAGTGGCAAAAATTCAGTGCTGTGTTTAAATCCGAAGCAATTTCATATGCAAACCCAAGTGATGTTAAACTTTATTTCAAGCTGATCGTTTAATGATTTTGTGTTTAAAAACTAAGTTTATGAAGTGTATTTGTAATTCTAACCCTAAGAATTCGGGAAACATGCATTGCAGCTGATTTTAGTTTCCATGTTATTGAACTTATTTTCACTCGGTGCATATTATATGCATTTTTAAGGAAATTTTACATGTCATGCTCAAAAACAAGTATAAATCTGTAAAATTAGATGTTCTATAAATAGTTCTTTGCTAGGTGTAAGTGTACCTAGGTACCTTGACTTAATTTTGTTTTGAAGAAATGATCCAGTATTTTACAAGTGTTAAATTTAGCATGTAATTGCGATTTGCATTTTTAATTAGATATAAAATTATTATTTGTTGTTGATTTTATTTTAAAATTGGACAGATAAATAAAAGTTTATTTTAATTATTGCATATTATTTTCCTTTTGTAGATTATAAATTATAACTAAAGCTATGAGCTTCCTAGATAGCTTTTTATATGTAGTATTTTTTCTATTTTTTTTTTTTTCGAATTTGATAGTTACATAACTGGTAACAACCTCATTCTGTTTTCCTTATATGACAAGATTAACATATCATTGAAAAATAATTAGGTAAAGTTGATCATTGCAATGTTGTTGAATCAATGATATTTTTAATACTCGTGTAATGAAACACTGAAATTCAAATAAAAAAATATACTTTTCTGGTTCCTGATAAAACTTTTTTAAATAAAGAAGGCCAACAAAAAACATTTTATAACCCATCCCTCCTCCCAAATATTAATATGGATAACAAACTCGATTCAGTTTTCATTATTGGTTTAACAGCTATTTAAAAATTGAAAAACAAATCTTGTCCTCTGAAACCAAGAAAGATTTAAAAACAAAACAAAGGTTGCTCTAACGCGTTTCGACAGCCAAGCTATCATTATCAGAGAAATACTTACTGATAGCTTGGCTGTTGAAAAGCGTTAGAGCAGCCTTTGATGTGTTTTTTAATCTTTCTTAATTTCAGGAGACAAGTTTTGCAATTTCATTTTCAAAGATAACCAAGGACCTGTCCGTTCCACCAAAATTAACAGCTAATAGTTTTGAATTCTATACTAGGTATTTTAGGGATTTCACTAGCTGGTATTCATGTAAAACATGCATATTCAAATTTTTGGGAAAGGGGGGGGGACTTTTTTATTCTATAAAGTACAGCTCGTATTTTTGTCGATAGAAATTATTACGGGCTAACGATGTCAGTTTTCCCACAGCAAAATGCGAAACAAAGCGATCAAGTTAAAAATGAAATTTATTAAAAAAGTTCCAAAAATTTCCATACTGAACTTGAAATTAAAAATTTTTGCTTGAAAATCAAACTCTAAAACCTAAAATTTCGAATTTTATTTCAACATTTCAGAAAAACAGTTTAATGTTTGTTTCCAAATTTAAAATTTCTACATCGACATGTTAAGATTTCGAATTTTTGCTCAAAATTTCAAATTCAGTCCAAAAATCTACGGAAAGCTCAACTTTAAAATTTAAATTTCAAGTAAAGTTCCAAATCCCAATTTTAAGTTCGTGTTTTTATTTCTTCTTAAAAATAAAATAAAGTTGAACTCTAAACTTAAAAGTTGCACTTTTTCTCGAATTTTGAATATATACCTATTCTGGAAACTGCTATTTTAATTTCGACCTTTACTTCAAAATATCGACTTTACAACAAAACTTGCGATATTTTTTTCAAAATTTTTACTTTCTCTGAAAATTTTGAAGTTTTCTACAATTTTTCTAGTTTGGACGTGCAAATATTCAAAACTGGAGGAATATTTTAATTTAATTATTTTATAAACGCAACTTTGAACAAAATATTCAAAAATTTGAGTTATAATTAACCAAAAGTTTGAAAAAAGTGTGAAATGTAAATTAGGCAAAAAATATCTAAATTGTAAATTGATAATGTTAAAATATCAAGATTAGTGCGGCTATTTTCAGTAAAGTGTTAACATTTTGACTTTAAATGTATTGTAGATATTGAGGGAAAATCAAAATTTTGAATATTATTTCAAAACCTTAGCTTTTTTTCTTTAAATTTTAAGTATAACTTAAAATGTCTAGAGAAAAATTAAAATTTCAAATATAAAATTAAAATTTCTAGTTTATAGGAGAAATATTTAAAAAATAGGTTGTGTTACATGAATTAAATATTCAGTAATAAAACAACAGGACGAATATCACATTTACCATTTTAGTCATTATGAGAGTTCATTAGTTAGGTTTAAAGGTGCAGATTGGAATTTATATTCATGAAATTACATTATTAATAAGTAAATAAATATGTAAGATAACATTTCTATCGACACTTGTCAAAATCCAGAAAAGACCAACTGGATAATTTTAGTGGTAAAAAATAGAGGTAGTCACAATTAATAAAACTATCTCACTTTTTTCAATTTTCTATCTATATGAATAAATACCAAAAAAACCAAATACTTTTAGATTTATTATATGACACTAAAAATTAAAAACGTATGTTTGCCAGCTAATTTTCTTCTGTTCATGTACTTTATTTTATTTCGTGAATAACCATTTTAAGACCTTGATATTTCTGAATTAAAGCTCACTTTTTTCGCGCTTTAAACTAAAGTTAAAAATAATCAATAAAATGAAAATGCGTTAATTTCTAAATGTCTAAATTTATAGTATGAACAGCTATTTTGTATGATATTGTACTGATTAACAAAAGTTATTTGCACGTTTTTCACTTTGTGTAAAACCCAAACTTATGTCTCATTGTAAATTTAAATTAATTTTACACCGCGCCGATTCGATTTACGCGGGCATTTGCAGGAATGAAACAGCGCGGAGGGGTAAACCTAGAGCTAAGTGTACTGAAGTTCTCATTGGTTTGTTCAAGAGAAATGCATTTATTAGAAGCATACGACGTTGCCGATGTTTTGGAAGCTGGGTGAACCGCTGGCTTGAAATTTAGATACGCCTTGGGGATATACGAAGCGACTCGTAGCGGCAAACGAGTAAACTTGATTTTATACGGCTATCCAAAAACCGGCAAGTTAAGCTCCACCGTTTTTTTATTGCAAACGCATCTAGGACCCATGTAGACCCCTCTGAGCTTGTTAAATTGGCTGGTCACTCAGCGTCCGTATATCGGACGCCGAGTTTCGCCGGACGCTGACTGACATTCAATTTTTACATTGCGGAGGCTGACTTATACCCTATATAAATGTATATATATATATATATATATATATATATATATATCGATCTCCCTTCTACCTTTCGGTGTCGGGATTAATAATAATAGCTATTGTCTTTGCCTCTATACATTTTCCAGGAATTTTTTCCACTCTTTTCTATCTTGTGCTAATTGTTTTGCCTCTGTTGTTGTATGTGTTTTTCTCCTGAGTATTTTTCCTATTATGTTGTCCCAGGTTTCTTTCGGTCTGCCTCTACCCCTTTTGATGGCTGGCTTTGCCTCCTATACTCTTTTTACTAATCTGCTATCCTCCATTCGTTGTAAGTGTCCCCACCATGCCAATTGCCTTTGTTCAACATATTCTAGTACTGGTCTTGTTTCGAGTTCTGCTCTTATGCCCGTGTTCCTTATTTTATCTCTTCTTGTGATTCCTTTGACTGTTCTTAGCTATTTCATTTCTATGGCTTGTACTCTATTTTTCATTTTTCTCTCCAGTATCCATGTTTCGCTTCCGTACGTGAGTATAGGTCTGAAGATTGTATGGAATATTATTATTTTTGTTTTCTTCGAAATTTCCTTCTTGCTGATAAATCCGTCTTTTAGCAGATGGTATGTGTTTATGGCTTTTTGTGTTTTCTCCATTATGTCCCTTTCTTGGCTTCCACTGCTGTCTATTATTGTGCCAAGATACTTGAATTGTGTCACCTGTTCGATATCGTTATCTTGAATCTTTATGTTAATCTTTTCTTGTTTCATTGCTATCAACATAACTTTGCTTTTTTTGGTATTTATTTTCATCCCGTTTTTTTCTAATATACTGTTCCATGTATTTAGGTTATGCTGCAATCCTCTTTCTGTGTTAGTCATTATTAGTAAGTCGTCTGCAAATGCGCATTGTCGAATTTGTACTGGTTTTAGTTTCCTCATTCCCACGTGGAGTTCTTGCGTGTCTTGTTTACTTTCTTTAATTAGGTGGTCCATGAAAATATTGAACAGCGCGAGGCTTAGAGCACCTCCCTGTCTTAACCCATTTTTTGTTTCAAATGTTTCAGATGTTTTATTGTTTTTAATTACTTGATTTAGGTTCTTCTTGTATGTACTTTTTATTGCTTGTATTAATTTTCTATTTATGCCCATTTCTCGTAAAATGTTCCATATTTTCTTACGACTAACCCTATCGAAAGCTTTTTCCAGGTCAATAAATGCAAAGTATGCTTTTGTTTTACTAAGTCGAGTTTTCTCTATTATTTGTTTTATTGTGAATATATGATCATGTACGCTTCTTCCTGTTCGAAATTCACTTTGTGCTACGTCTAGATTTGTTTCTGCATATCAGTGGCGGCTAGTGCTAAGGTTTGCAGGTTTGCACAACCTCCAAAAAAACGCTGGGATACAAAAGAAAGTAAATTGTTCTTTGTGTTGTTTATTTTATTTATTGATAACAGATTTATAGCTACCAAATTAACCAAACATACTAATGACTATAGCGGATTCCGTCGATTCGTAAGCGTTTGACGACATTGTTGGGTCCACGGTTTGCAAGGTTTGCAGGCTAGACTGCAAACTTTGCTTTACACATATGCACCTGCGCCTTAACTCGTATTTTGTTCGCTTAAAATACTTGCCCATAAGCAAGCATTAGGTTGCACTTGTGGATGCAAACCAAATATCGATACGCTATTATAATCTGTTATCGGTCAATGTTGCGAGTCTTGAAACACAAATAAAAATGAATTCGGTGCAAAGTTTAATTGCGCAGCCATTCTCTAACCGATCTGTATCAAAAAAAAACTGGAAATTAAGCGACATGGATGACCTATACATGACTTAAATATTGTGCAGATGGTGTTTTGTAAAAAGCGAAGTTTTAACAGAAGTAGTTCGCGAAGTTAAAGAAGTACCTATGCGACATTGTTATCTGCTAAGCTAAAGAACGAATTAGCTTCACTGGCCATTTAATTGCAGCAACCTTAGTTTTTTTTTTTGAAAAGTTTAACCAATTTTAAAGAAACCACTATCCATTTTTTAATTTATAAAAACTTAGCACTGAACTAACTGTAATCTACGAAAAAGAAAAGTTTAAATCTGCTTTTGATTTACTTGTACTCTATAACATTATTTCAGAAAACAGTGAGCTTAGTGAAACTCTAAATCTTTTAAAAATCCTGATAACTATCCCAATGGCTTCTGCTGGTGCAGAGTGGTGCTTCTCCAGTCTGGAAAGAATAAATACTTTAAAAAAAAATTCATTATGCCAGGAAAAATTGTCCTCATTAACGATGTCTTCAAAGAAAAGGACTTAACCCAAGAAATACTCGATTTCAGTAAAAATTTATTGATAAATTTGCAGCTGCCAAAGATCGTCTGTCGTATGCACTTTCTCTTCTTTTTCTTGCTGTTTTTTTGCGAATATAAAAAAAAGGGGAATTTTAGCAATATACTATATATGTACAAGAAACATCAATTTAAAATCCTAAATATCTCCTAATTCCTCAAGCTTAATTTAAAATTTCCAGTTTCGGCACATTTTTGCAAATGTCTCTTTGCAACCCCCAAATTTTATTAGCACCAGCCGCCACTGCTGCATATGGTTTTAATTTTTTTTCTAACATTTTTTCATATACTTTCAGAGCTGTGCTTAGTATTGTTATTCCCTTGTAATTAGTGCATTCTCTTTTATCTCCTGTTTGTATGAATGGGTAATATTATGCCTCTTTGCCAATCTTCTGGTATTTTTTCTTCTTTCCATGCGGTATTACATACTTTCAATAAGAGTTCTGTTGCACTTTCTCCCATATATTTTAACATTTCTGAAGTTATTTTGTCGTATCCTGGAGCTTTCCCATTTTTAAGCGACTGAATTGCTTCTGTAATATCTTCCAGTTTAAAGACTTCTTCTATTTCTTGTTCTTCGATTATGCAATCTGTATCTTCCACTTTTTCTTCTTCATATGGAGTTATTTGCAATAAATCTTGAAAATATTTTTCCATCTATTTATTACTTCAACATCGTCTGTTAATATATCTCCTCTCTCGTCTTTTACTGTTGTGGTGTTCCCCCTCTCATGTTCTTAATTGTTTTATAGAATAGTTTTTGGTTGTCCTTGCTATTTTCTTCCAATTTTTTGTCAAACTTTTCCCAGTTTTGTTGTTTTTCTTGTTTCAACTTATTTTTCACTGTCAACCTTTGTTCTTTATATTCTGCATAATTTTCTTCTGTTCTGTGCTTTAAATATTTTCTTTTCTTTTTTATCTTTTATTTCTTGATTTATCTCTTGGTTCCACCATGAGGTTTGTTTCTTACTCTTATTTACTTTTAATACACCACATGACTGTTTTGCTGCGTCTAAAATATTTGATTTAAAGTGTCTCCAGAGTTCTTCCACTTTTTTGTTATTTTTATCTTTGTTTGTTAATACAGGGCGATCGAAAATGATTGACCGGATTCTGAACGCAGCCTGTCCCCATTGCTATCAAAACTAATTTCCGTTGTCTAAAATTATCTTCTTTTCCGCGGTCAAATGTGCTATTTTATTATTTGACAGCAAATGACAGTTCTGTTCATTGGCTTACTAAATTTTTGCGTTTGGGTACTATTTTGTGGATTTATAAGCTTCATTTCGTGTTTTTAAAACAGTATTTTCCAATACTACAGTCGGAGAAGGTGGAATATATAGGTGGGTAATTAATTTATTAAGTATTTTATCGTTTAACCTAATTTGTTTGTTTTAATTTTAGGCAAAGAAAATGGCATTTTCATTAGAACATGATAAGTTTCTTCTGGAAGCTTATTTTCGTAGTGGACAAAACAACGAAAATAGTTGGAGTTATTCAATGAACTCGTGTCATTTGCAGTTTGCTGAGAAATTTCTAGGTTATGAAACTGATTATGAAATTTTTTCTAGACATGTAAGGAGATTAGTTGACCGCTCCGTAACACTGGAAGTGTTTGTAAGGGAAAATCTTCAGGTAGAAGATCTGTTCTTACAGGGGAATCTTTGGAAGATATTGAAAACCTTTTACGAGCAAGTCCAACCAAACCATTACGTCAGTTATCTTCTCAGACAGCCAATGACAAAGATTCATTGTTAAACTTTTATAATAACTCTTAATCATTTATAGGACTATCATATGGATCCTGCCATAAAGCAGTAAGAAAGTTGCATTTTCATCCATATAAAGTTACTGTCGTGCAAGAATTACTACCTTTAGATTTTGGAAAACGTATAGAATACTGCAATTGGTTTAACGAAAATCTGAATGATGACGGAATTCTAGATTTAACATTTTTTTCTGACGAAGCATGGTTCCATTTAAGTGGTTATGTAAACTCCCAGAATTATCGCTCTTGAAATACAGAAAACCCCCATATTTTACGTGAAACAGCTTTACACTCTATTAAACTTGGCGTTTGGATAGCTATGTCACGTAGGAGAATAGTTGGGCCATACTTTTTTCATGAAAATGTATCTGGTCAGGTATATTGACAGCAAATATTGTTACCATTTTTCGAAGAGCTTCATGATGATGAAATTCATCACGGATACTTTCAACAAGATGGCGCAACAGCTCACACTGCTAATGAGACTTTGGAATTCATCAGGGAATATTATGATGATCGCATAAGTAGTCAAGATAGGTGGCCACCACGTTCACCGGATCTTACACCCTTAGACTTTTATTTATTTGGATTTTTAAAAAATTCAGTTTTTTCTCAACGACTACACACAATCAAAGAACTGCAAGAAGCAATTACAAATGCAGTTAGAAATATTACACCAAATGTTTTACAGAATGTGTTTAATAATATGAAAAGAAGAATTAATGCATGTTTAAACAACAATGGGCATCATATTGAACATTTACTATGAAAATATATGCATTTATTTAATTGTAGTTTGTAATTTTATAATTAAGAATAAAATATTTCATGTGGAAAAAGTGTTAGATAATTACTGTGATATTAGTTTTACCTTGCAATGGATTCCCAAAAAATTAAACTCTATATTATATAAGTACAAAAACTAATTTTGCAGTTTTAGTTATTGATAAACCTATTGAAAGAGTCCAGGGTTACAGATAGTTTGTCACTGTTAGATTTTCTTGCTTTCGTTGTATCAAGATATTCGAATGTGATCCAGTGAAAACTTGAAGAGGAATTACTTCAAACTCGTCAACCTACAAATTTATTTCTTGTACCCAAAGATTCAGGAAATTTAAAATGGTATGGGACAAATTTGACCCTACACATCAGCTGAAAATTAATCACATAAGAACCACAACAAGATTTCATTACATTCTCAATCAAGTTTGAAAACTAAATAAAAATAATGAAATAAATAGTTCTCCGTAAATTTTCTCCAATAACACTTAAGTAATTGATAATTTTTATTGTACATTTCTATTATTATAATAACGTAACTTTATTTAACGTCAAAGTGTTATTTACTTTCATACACATTTCAGAACCCCCATAACCCTAACCTACCTGCGCTCGTGATTTTAGTACTGGTTTCTAAAATAGGTGCGCGGCACAGAAAAAATCAGTACGAAGCGGCACGGTCAATCATTCTCGATCGCTCTGTATTATGCTTTTTATTTCTTCCATTTGTCTTGCAATATCTTTGTTTTCTAGCGGTAAACCGTTTATAATTATATTGTTTTTTCTTTTTCTAGACTTTCTACGGAGCGTTTTACCTCTTTCATTTCTTCAACAATTCTTTTATTTTCCTCTTTTATGTGTTCGTTTTCTTGTTTCAATGCAGTGTTTTCTTGTTTAATTTTCACTATTTCTTTCATGACTTGTTTGTTCATCACCTATTTTTAATAATTTTTCTTTTATTTCCTTTTGTTCAGCTATCATCTGGCGCATCATATTTAGTAAAGCGTCGAGTTTATCTTCTTCTTCTCTTGTATTCTTTTTCATTGGTGTTCTAAAAGTTTTGCTGCTCTTTCCGAAGAAATCTGCTAGATCTTCAGCGCTTTTCCTTCTCCAGTAGTATGTTCATCCTCGCTATCCATTTTATTTCTATACTTATTGATTTTTTGGTATAGTCCTGTTTATGATTATTTGCCGACGGTAGATTTCTTTTCAATATTTAGGCAAAAAAGTTTAAACTGGCTCGCCGTTTCACTTCACAAGTCGATGTTTTTTATCACTATTTATCAATTTATTCGCGATAACTCGCGACCTTCTATTTGTTTCACCTGTTTGGACTTATTCGTTATTATATTTATACTCTCTTACCGCCTTTGTTTGCTATTTTACTGCACTTTTTCCACTTTCAATTGTCTAATCTCACTCATTATTATTCACCTCTTTGTTCTTTAACTTTTTGTCGAAAATCTATCGTAATAAGGCCCAATTTCTGGGTTATTTATTGACGGGTTCTCGACTCGCGTCTGTTCACTTCAGAGGTCATCCTTACCGTCTTTTTGTATATATTATAAATCAAAAATTTGAAAGAAATATCGAAATTTTAACATTATAAAAAATAAATAAATAATTGCAAGAGTTATAAATGATAATTAAACCGATTTTTTTTTAATTTTTATAACAATTTTTTTATATATTTTAAGGAAAACTAGATATTTTGTGTACAACTCGAACATTTCAGAGGAAAGTCAAAATTTCGTAATTATAAACAAATATTTTATTTAATAATATAATTAAATGCACCTACGAAATAAACAATTGCAAAAGTTACAAATTGTTTCTTCGAAAAAACAAGTTTGAGAAACTCCGACCTATACATTTATTTATCCAAACTTCCATAATTCTTTTGATTTATTATTTTCTAAATAATCACAATATCTGTGATTTCTGTAAAATCACAGATTTTAAATCCTACTTGCCACGAATACTAGATAGACAGCTAGTTACATACTATATGTATATTATATTGTACATAATATATTTATGTAAATAAACTTGTTAAAAAATTTATTTTTAAATTTTGTCTTTATACTCAAATTTCAACCTTTTGTCGAATACTTGAATAGGAAATGTCGATTTTATCTTAAGATTTCAATAAAAATGTTTAACGTAAATTTGGAGATTTTTTTTTAAATTTCGATTTTAATCATGAGCTTTCGACTGTATTTTTTGTAATATTAAATTTTCTTGCAGTTGCGATGCCCAGTTAGTTTTTTTACTTTGATAAAAAATAAATGTAATTTCGAGAAATTAGTGTGTTTAAAGTTATCGGATATACAGACAATTTCAAAATTGCTATTTTAGAATTAAGAAATTCAAAGTACTGTTAGAATCCTTCAAAAACACTCATGGCAGAAGCTAAAGAAGTGTGTGACTATAATTGTTGATATTTTGGACAGATATTCTTCCACTAATCATTTAGCGGATGCTAAATTGTTCGACAAGACAAGCTTCTCTGCTTTTAAGAATGAACATTCCACAGAAGGGATAGTACTGGCCACTGATGCATATCCCATGATTGACAAAGAAAAATTTGCAACCGAACTAAAAGTATTTTATTCTAGGTCTGATATTCATGATTATTGTAAATTAATTCAACTGCTGAAATTTATCTTGGAAAATAATCTAGATGATGTTTTTAGTGAAATTACAAAATTAATTAAAATTCTTTTGACAATTCCTATGACTACTTCAGAGGCAGAACGCTGCTTTTCAAAACTGAAAAGGATCAAAACTTTTCTAAGAAGCACTATGAAATCAAAAAGGCTATATGCCCTAGCAGTGCTTTCAATTGAAAAAGATTTCTTTAGTTTAAATAAATAATTAAAACAAGAAGAATAGATTTTACCTTTAAATAAAAGTTTGAACTGTAACCATTTAATATGTAAAAAATATTGATTTTGTTATTTTAGGATCTTATCAAGTTTTTAAATAAATTTTCTTTCTAGACATATTTATTTTCTTTAGCATATTTTTAAAATAATGGCTCAAAATTTTCTGGAGCAGCACCCCCATAAATTTTACTCACGAGTCGCCACTGATCAAAAGTTTGTATCAGTTTTAGCGAAAATAACAGCAGTAGGAATGTCATTTTTATGTAAAAATTTGACATTTCATAAGTACATACATCAAGTGTAGTAAGTTTGAAAATTTCATTTTCATAAATAAAGAAAAGATAGGGGGTGTACCATGATCCTGTTATATCTGATATAAAAAAATCAACTTTATATAAATTTCGACATTGTTATTATTACGTTAAAATTTTACATAAAAACTAAATATTTCGAATTAAACTAATTGGTTAAAGTTATAAAAGAAACCTGAATTGTGCGGTTGCTCAAAATGTGTAGAACTCAAAATTTATAAAAGAATCGACATTCTAGATATTTTTTTAAAGTTCAATCGACATTTTGGAAAAATTATCGAAAAAATTCCTAAAAAACGTTATTAAAAAATATCTTCTCAAAATTATGAGATTTTGATTTTTAGTAAAGGGTCGAATATTTAAAATTTTATTCAAATACCCAATTTGAATTTTAAATTTTTAAATTCGGAAATTGTAAAAATATTATCACAAAATCCAAGTTTTTTTTAGAAATTTCGTGTTAAATCTCGAAAGATAGCTTGTATAAATTTCCAGTTTTTCTTAAAATTTGATTATTTTCTCAAAATGCCCAAATTTTGATTTGCAAAATTCGACATTTTTTTAATAAAATTTAAAACATAAGATCGAAATTTCGAAAAAAGAAGAAATTTCAAGAAAAGTTTAAATTAGGGATGTAACGAATGTTGATTTTCCCACATTCGCGAATGCGAATATTCATTTCAAACATGTCAATTGGTAAATACCACGGCATTTGAATTTCAAATGTCAATTGGTAAATACCACAACTTTCCGAGCTGACCAAAACAAAAACTTACAGTTCGCCTCACTTCTATTTGAACCCTCGCTCACGCATGGTTTAGGTGGAATTTTATGAAAACAGGACTTCCGGGTTGTTTACAATTCTAACGGCAAATTAGATACGCTTTTGGGTAGTTTGAAGGATAAAGTAGAGCAAACGGACAAGTCCGGTATTTATCACATTTCATGTAAAGATTGTCCTCAAAAGTACGTCGGGCAAACTAGACGATCTCTTAAAATCCGAATGAAGGAGCATTTGGCTCATTTGAGTTACGGAAGAACTAGAAGTCAGGTGTGGCTCGGCATGCTTTTGAATTAGATCAAAGGATAGATAATAATAGTAAACTGTTGAGAGTAGTAAATAAGAATTCTATGTTAAATGCTTGTGAAAGCTTAGCTATTCATAAGGCTGGAGATAACTTTATGAATTGTTGCACTGGGCCTTTAGGCCACTCATCACTGTTAAAAATAGTTAAGTTGATAGATAAGGAATTTTGACATTACTACGTGTATGATTAGATGCGCATGCGCGTTCGGATGCGGTCGATCATGCACGAAGTGAATCTTCTTAGTATATAAGGGTTAGTTTTAGGATTAGGTGTTAGTATCTCTCTAAAGATGATAGCTTGGCTATGTAAACGCGTTAAAGCAACGTCTGTTGTGTTTTTTAATCTTTCTTGGTTTCAGGGCACAAGATTTGTATTTCAATTTTTGACCTTTTTACCTTATTTAACTGTGCCTAAAATCCGGCCTCTATTATAGAGAACTGCCTTCTCTATAATCGAGGTCTCGCTCACTGGAGTCTATTTCTATATAAATAAACAGCTACTACTATATAATATAAAGCTGCTCATCATTTCTTTGTAATTGTCACCTGTACAAGATTCCAATATCAAAGATAAATCAATTTTATAACAGAAATAACCTCCACAATTGACATATCAAAAATGTAAACAAAAACGTTAATGAGTTGATAGTAGGTAAAAAGCATAGAGAAACTAAGAAAGAGTATGAACTACGTGCGATTCTATGGATAGCGGACACCCCTCGTGGAAAACGGAACTAATTACCATAAAAACAGAACACTGTAATGTCGGTAACACAGGAAACTATATTATCGATAGTTTCCCACACTCTTTTAAATTAAATAAAAATTCCAAGTTAAAAAAGATTTTACCACATCAATAATTGGCATTAATTACGCAACGTTTACATAATTATTACCAATTACTGATGAGGAAAATCTTCCATACTTCAAAAACTAGGTTGATTAATTACTTCAGTTTAAAATGCAATATTCTAAACCTAATATAATTTAATTTTTATGTATAAATTATAAGGGTTAAAATAAAAAATATATATACTTTTATAGTTTTTATTTTCAAATATAAAGAATAATAATAGAACATTTTTCAATAGTTATAGTTCAACACAACAGTTTTTGATGTGAGAATAATATTATTTTTTTTCGCTGTCTTTTCTGCACCAGTAGTTTGGAAAATAAATTGTAGATATAATTAAATAAAAAAATGTATGACAAGTCAGATTCAAATGCACACCCTAATGGTCGTTTGTATGTCAGAATTTGACTTCTGCCACAAATTTATCAGCAATTTCCAAATATTTCAGCAATTCATTTTTTTTTTAATTTAGAGACAGGAAAAAGTAAAAAAAAATGAAATTAATAATGGAGTTCATACACACAAAAATATATGAGCACCGTTGACTTCTGAAACACATATAAAGTATTTTAATGTAAATAAAAAATAAAATGACAAACAATAGTACAAAGTTGTAAAAAATTAACATAATGTTTATAATAACTTGTATGTACATACATTTTTGTATAGTAAGTACATTTAACTTTTGATATACCTTTCATGTGAAAACAACTGTGTAAATGTTTGTTGGACAGACATAAATCATTTGAAGGTTTGATTTCCCTGCAATAATACATAAAAATACACAAAACATAAAAAAAGAATTCAAAAAAATAAACTTTAAAAACACAACATAAAAACTATAAAACAGAAAATAAATATAATATAAAATTAACAAAAACAAAACAGTTATCCTAAACTACAGAACAATAAATAATATAAAAAACATAGTAATAAATTCGTTATTTATGTAAAAATTTCATTATCGTTTTGTTTCGTCTTACATTTCTTTTGTTCATTTTTAAGTCTTTAAAAAAATTTTTAACCATAGTTTTCATTATACTTGAAATAAGCAACTCTTTTATAAAATTCTTATGAACTGAACATAAATACCAATCAAAATTAACATTAGAAGATAAATACAACTGAAGCTTTTCATAAATATCGAATTCATGACCATGATATTTCAAAGCTGTTAGTATTAAGCCATGTATGTGAGCAATATAAAAACACAATTGCTCAGATACATACTTAAGGCGTTTTTGATCATCAAACTCTTTAAACAGGGTAAATAAGTGATGTTCTAAAATATTATCACTTAAAAGAGATTTGCTGCAGTCTTCGCAAGTGAAATCTAAAACTTTTTTGGTAAAAAAGCCCCCCACATATGTCAGCGCTTCCTTGTCAACAATAGCCAAATCCCGAGGAGGCAGAACTTGTATCAAGGACTTTTGCAGGTTATCATTATCTTCTGAAAACATTTCAATTGGAGTGATAGATGGGGAAGTATCAGAGAAAATCAGTTAGATCTTCTAAAAGATCAAAGTCATCATCCTCGCAATTCTTTCCATAACTTCGTGGTATAATAAGCTCATTCAGAATACTAGTTTTAAGAGCACTAATAAACTGAAAAGGTGATGGATTTGTGTGTGCTCTTCCATGCTGTCTTATTATACTAAAAAGATTTTCAAGTGGATCTTGATTTAAATGTCGAGTTTGCAAGTACTGAAACCCTGCTTTTTCACAAATACTCCATACCATCAAAACTCCTTTAATCGTTTGAATCCAACCTGCTTTGCACCTTGGAGCCCTTGATGCAGATCCTGTTGTTCGATCTAAAAATTTCCAAAATTCAATTTTATTCAACATAGAATGCCAAAAAGTAACATGTTTTTTACTCTTCTTACTCACACTATGCCTTAATTCCTTTCCTTCATTTCGAAAAGGTGTCGCGTTTAAAGAATCAAATAGTAAATCAATGTCTTTAACAAATTCTGCAGTGTGGGCAGCATTGGAAGAAATAATAGAATGTGATGCAAAAGCTTCCAGTGTAGCTGCCATTGTATGACTCAAAGTTTTAGCTGCAATGGAAATTTTCATTTTTAAGTGTGAGTTAGGAAGATCCAAATATTCCCTTTTGATTTTATGTAACATTTGGAATCTACTTTTACTATCAATTTCATAACACTAAAGTATGTGGTCCCACTGGGCAATCTTACCATCCTCAAATTGAATCTTATAATTTTTTAAAGCATTTCTTGTATTTTTTAAAAGATGTGGGATATCATGCAGTACTACAATTTTTTGATGGTTTACCATAAAAAAGTATCTGATTTGTCAGTATGACATTCCTATTTCCTATTTATTGCTTAAAACAGCTGCATTTGTAGTTCCTTGATCTGATACACAACATACAACTTAAAGACCTATATTTTGTAATTCTTTAATAATTTCCTTTAAAATGACTTTTAAATGAGATGTTTTTATTTGATCTTTAGTAAAGTAATAGGCTAATGGTTGCTTCCATTTTTTCCTTAATCCTGAAATCATAAAAACTAAAGCATGGTTAGCCATTTCATTAAAACGTATTGATTTACCTAGATCAACATAGCCAATTACTTTACGCAAGGTAGGGTCATAATTTAAAATCATATGATAACACATATGATAAAGACATCTCATCGAACATTAAACAACAAAATTTATCTAAGGATTTCATTTTCTTTACCCTTTGCTTCAATTTTTTAAAAACATGCTGATTAATTCTAGTATCAAAATTCACAGATTGAAGAACTGATTGCAGGGTAGAAATACTTGATAATTTTAAACATCTTTGCAAAAATCTGTAGCTCCGGGGACCACGTTTATAAAATGCTAACGCAAATGCTTTGTCTTGAGGAGACTAACGTTGACCATGCAATTTTAAGGAACAATTTCTAAATTGAGATTTAATAAATTGAACACCACAATTAGTTATACCTTGTTTAAGTTATCTGAATAATTTTGTAGAAGATATAGAAGCTGCAGTTTGCAATTTATTTTTGGACTTTCTAATACGTCCTTTTAGGTTTAAAATTTGTTGTTTTTGAAATTTTGAAATATCATACAGATATTTCTTACGAGGTGTCAATTGGTTGCTGCGAGTAACACCAATACTAGCCAACAAACCACCACTACTAGAAGAAGCTACATTAATTGATGTATTGCAAGCTGGAGCTTCCTGGAAAGTTAATGAGTTATCAAAATTTAATTTTCTTTTTGCTGATACTATAACATCTGAAGATATATTCTCGTTAAAAGTAACATTATTTTCGGAAGCACTTAAAGCTAAATTTGGAACAGCAAATTTATTTAATCTTATTTTTAATGTACTCGTAAAATTCTTTAATTGAAAGTGGTCCTCACAAATTCGTCTAAAATAACTATACTCAAAATTTGGAAAATGTTCTTTTATTTTATTTATCCAGGAGGAGCACAGATTTTGGCTTAATGGAAATTTAAAAAAATGCTTACCCTTTTGTTTATTTCCAAGTTCAATATATATTGTTGCAATTTGGTATGCAACAAGCGTTAGTAGGCTTGAGGGATGTCATTCTCACAATTTTTGATGTTATTATTTAAACTTGTTAATTCACTTACCTAGAAACGCATTAAAAAATTAAATTCTACATTTAAAGTTATTTGAAATGGTCTTAAACAGACAATTTCAAACAACAAATTCAGCTCAGTTAATTACTGATTCCACGTAATGTAAATACATGATTGATAATGAACTCGAGTTTTACTTCAGTTTTATATTGCTTATTAGTTACTTACCTCAAATTCGTTTTTAAACGTTAATTATCTTACGGGAACAAACAACCGGCGTCCATTTTTAAAGTAAACAAAGGAATAACGAATCTGCGTCAATCGTGTTGCGTTGTATTACAGAGGGAGTGAGAGCATCATACTATTAGTTCTAGTGTCATGAAGTGAGAGGGAATGCTATATTAGTTCATTCTTCCGCACATCGGGGCGCCACAAACACACTTCTTCTTTCTTCTATTTACTAAATGGTCTTTTCCTGTATAGTCTCTGGTAAAAAGTAACAAGTCACTAGCAGCGAGATGAGTGGAGACGTTAAATTGTAGGTTCTCGTTTCTTGTCTTTATTACCGTTGCCGCGATTATCCCGCACGCCGCATTTCAAATTGACCCTACCGGCCTACCAGAATTTTGCCTGCGTTTTTTCTTTTCTAATATAGGCAATTTTCGCTTACGGATGGAATAAGAACAATGATAATCAATTTGAAACACAATTTAAACAATTATGGAATACACGTTTTCGCATATTCAATTTAACTTCAGGGGTAGGGTTAGATTTTACATTATCAGGCCAGTTTCGCTTTCACAATTCAGTGGTCTATTGATCTAAAACTTCTACTTTGCAGTCCGAGGCGCGAACCTCGCTGCAGATTTTGAGTTTTTTAAATTATATTGCGGAAATATTTATAGGTACATGTACCTGCGAGACATTAGAGCATATCGGTAGTTCAAAGTTTTCACTTCAAAAACAGAAAGTAAAATATCTGCAATTAAAATTACCAATAGACCTGTTCGATAAATTTTCCGCAGAATCGTATTTTAAAATAATCAATTCATTCCATACTTTATATCCACACTGTCGAAAATTATTTTATTTTCAATTTTCCGTCGTAGAAGTTCTGCAAAAACACTTCTAAATTCTGCTATTTTCATAGTCTTATTGTCTTGCTCTAAGTTCTACAGTCAACCACCTATAGCGCTGGATGTAAATAAAATGGTTTCTAAGCAATAGTACAATATGTACTCTACTTGATTTATATGTTATTAGTTCTTTTCTCTATGGTGCTTATGACATTTTTGCAGTAAAAGTTTGGTTATGTACAAGTTTTTTTATATACAGATGGTGATATATGTACAGTTTTCTCTAATCATATTTTGACTGATTTACATCTTGACTTGCATCTTGCATTGTTTTCACAAAAATGATTCAATTTTGCTTCTCAATTTCCGCGATCTAATTTTTTACCAACATATATTATTCTTTGTTCCAATGGCGTACGAATCAAAGATAAGTTTACATCTAGATGTTAACAATGGATTAGACAGGTAAATATATATTATTTTGGAGGATTTCTTTAACTAAAACTCATTAATGTCGTAGAGTTACGGAATTGGTACAGACAAGACTGATTGAGTGTGGATGGAGGGATCAAGTCAGATTGGCTTGTCGAAAAGCAATCTTGGAAAATAAAGATAAAAGAATTCTATCTGTGGACGAGTTAATTAACATAATAACACCTAAGGCTCGAAGTATGGTGCCAGATAGTGTTAAAAGGGAATTATTGCATGAGCTTGAATCTATATTAATCAATCTAGATACATCTGGTTATACAAGACAATTTTAATATTAGTGGTAACTTATGAATAAACCAACTATAATATATGGCCTTTTTTTATTTAACTTGTATACTTATTTTTTATTTTAGTAAGGGTGTTCATACATCCTGGTTTTGAAGTAATTTTCTTGTCCCTGTGTTAGAGATTGGGATTTCATTGAACGAATCAATCATTAAGATAACATTGTTATTCGATCGGCTTTTATTAAACTTAATTACTTTTTAAAAAGGAAAAATCGACCATCATAATTAACGAATTAACTGCAAAATTGTGCAACTTTGCTCTAATTTAACCTATGCTGTATTTCTTACCATTTTCAAGATCCCTGTAGTGAGAAGCGAATTTTTTACAACCTGTATAATAAGCGATTTTACTCTTAAAAGTGGGAGTAATGCGAGTCTTTTTCTGCCTATGGCAAAAAAGCTCAGTCAACTTAATTCATGAATATTTTATTATATTTATTTAATATTAATATTTACATTTTTACATTAATATTAGAACCACCACTAACACTAAACAACAATGACATTACCGCATTCAGCTAGTAATGAACCGTTACAGGTTCGCCAGCTTTTGCCGGTACTGCTAATCCTGCATTCAACCATTAATGAAGCATTTCAGGTTCGCCAACTTTTGGCAATACTGGTAATCATGCATTAGAAGTTTTCCAGTACTGGCAATCCTGTATTCAACCAGTAATGAACCTTTACAGAATCTCCAGCCTTATCCTGCTTTCAACCAATAATGAACAGTTACAAGTTCGCCAGCTTTTTCCAATACTGGCAATCCTGCATTTAACCAGTAATAAACCATTACAGATTCACCAGCTTTTACCGGTACTGGCAATCCTGCATTCAATTAGTATTAAACCATTACAGGTTTGCCAGTACTGGCAATTCTGCATTCGGCCAATACTCGGCCATTTCTAATGTTTGCTGGGGAGTCTCACAGACCCAAAAAAATGTTGGGCTCTATTTTTGTGAAATTAAGTGATTGAAACCTTTAATTGCTTTCTACATCATGACAAATTACTGCAAATACGTTTACTTTGAGCAAATAAGAAATAAATAAATAAAAACAATAGTAAAATAGATTTTACTTCATAATTCTTATTAAAAATACTTAATTCAACACTTTTCAATTTTTTGATATACAACTGATTTTCTTGTTCTTCTTGTCTTCTTGTCGCAGAAACAGAAGAGAACCTACAATGATAGCTTTTTAAATTCCATCAAATAAACTTAATATGGAAATATCTACTGATAAAACTAAAAGGATGACCATCGCAAAAGACCCCATCAGATGTAAATTCGTCATTGAAAATCATCTCATAGAGCAAGTTACCCAATTTAAGTACCTCGATGTTAATCTCTCGAGTGGAGATGACCCTGTAAACGACAAAGCAGTCGCAATATTAGGCTGCATACGAGAAACCATTTGGAACAATCAACATATGCACCCAGACAGCAAGATCAAAATATACAAAACATGTATAAGACCAATCATGACATACGGAATAGAGGCACAAGAAGAAACCAACAAAACCAAGGGTATGCTGAGAGTGGCGGAGAGTTAAGAACTATAGCGGAAAAGTAGAAAGTCCAGAAAAGACAGAATAAGAAACACACAAATTAAATAGCAGTACGGTATACAGGATATTGTGCGATGGAGTAGACAAAGAAGGAGAGAATGGTACGCTCACGTAAACAGAATGAGAGAAGATCGATTACCACGCATCGCACTGGAAGGAAAACCAACAAGCACCCGTCCCCCCGGAAGATGGAAGGATAGTTGTCAGTCAACATCCCAGAAACTACAACATCAGAGGCATAACCAGAATTAACACATCGCAAGATCTCTAAAAATAAGAAGACAATTGATTCTAAAAACATAAATCAAACACCTTTATAATTTATTCATAGTCATAAAAATAATAATAAGAGCTCAGAAAATAAGATATAAAAAACCTTTTTCATTGTTTTCAATTTCTTTAACGTGCATGCTTTCTAAGACGTAATACATCTTAATGTGGCTCAGATATAAATATTTATAACCTTGTTTTCAAGAATAACTTTTTTCTAACTAAACCATGAACTTCTTCGTACATATTCTTTTTTTTTTTCAAAGACTGACTAATTCGAAATTGTGATAATTTGTTTTATTTAAAAGTTTAAATTTTAAACTGGCAATTTTTAATATTTTTCCCCAAATTTCTTTCCATTTTAATCAAAACTTTTGGAACAAAACTTCGAATTCTGAATAAGATTTCAAATGAGAACAATTTGAATTGATTGGTTTTAAAGAAGAAAAACTTCCCAACCAGGAAACGTAAAGAGATCATAAGGGGGCCCAACTTGTTCATACATCCTAAATGAAAAATTCTTAAATCCACTAATCACTCAATAATTCATCGGGTTATTGAAGTTTTCACAATTCAATATTTTTTTAAATTGTATAAGTTTTGAAAACCTCTACTTTTTTGAAAGGTTGAGTTATTTGGTAGTTGACTTTTAATTTCACCTTACTTTCTGAACTTCGACTTCTTTAGATGTTTTGATTTTGTTTTTTTTTTTTCGACCTGTTGTAGTTTTGACTTTAGAACTGCCGAGAATTTTTGAAAATGTTTATTACAATTATTTTTTTTTTTGAAATTTCGACTGTATCGATCCTTTGCACTATCGACCTTGTTTTAAATATCAGTTACCTAATTTTCAAAATGTCAACTTTTTTTAAACTTCTATATTTTTTAATTTGAACTTTGTTCCGAATTTTGACTGAAAATTTCGAATTTTTTTAATCTCGAAATGTTTTCCAAATATCGAAACTTTCCCATATTTCAAGTTTTTTTTCAAAATGTCGATTTTTTGAATATCTTAACTTTTAAAAATTTAATTTTTTTAATAAGCAGCACTTATCAACAAAAATTTTTATTGTCTGAGAATTTCAATGTTTTCAAATCTCGTAATCCTTTCAAAATGTCACCTTTTTGGAAATTTTCGCCTTGACAACACTTTTGAAAAGTGGGCATTGTTTTTTAAATTTTGAGCTTTGAGATTTTATTTTTTTGAAATGTCAAATTGACAAATTTGTACTTTTTTATTAAAAATTTCGTTTGTTTTTAATTTCCGCAGCTATTTTAAATTTTCTATTTTTTTTTAATTTTCATTTTTTTTCAAAATTTCGTCTTTTTTTGAATCAGTGAAACTCCGAAATTTTTGACCTTTTTTAAAAGTTGCGATTTTTTCAACTTTATATTTTTTTAAAATTTCGCCTTTTTTGAAAATCTCGACTTTTTTAAACGTTGGAGTTTTTTTAATATTTAAACTTTACTTTTTTTAAAAATGTTAAACTTTTTATGAAAATTTCAACATTTTTCCTAATTTTCACTTTAATTTTTAAATTTTCAAACATTGAATTTCTTTTTAATGTTAGGTTTTTTAAAAATTTCGATATATTTTTTAACTCTCATTTTTTCAAAATTTTGGCTTTTTTGAAATTTTCGACTGTTTTTAAAAATCCCAGTTTTTTAAAATCTTAGCTTCTTTTTAACAATTACAATTTATTTTTAAAGTAAATTAGTTCGACTTGAAAAAAAGCTATTTGAAAAATTCGATTTTTTCAAATCTTCAATTTTTCTTTAATTCGGTTCTTTCTTTTTATTAATTTTTAATTTTTCTGAACTTTTCCTCTACTTTTTTAAAAAATTTTGACTATTTTTCACTATTTTGACTTGTGTAATAGGAATTTCTTTAGAATTTAATTTTTTTTAAATTTTGTAACTTATTTATCTATTTGCAGTTAATTATTATTAAAATTAAATTTATTATAAAATTGCTTCAACTTTATGAAAGTGAGAATGTATACTTTGGTTTTTACTCAAAAGGTCTGAAACCCATGTGTGCCACGTTCAGTCTCTACCTTCTAATCTTCTTTTTGGACTCTTTTTTTTTTAATGGCCGCTGGAGCAATAGCATCGGCGACGGCAGATACTGCATGGAGGATAATTTCTCACGACCCTATGCTGCGATGATTTCAGCAATGAATTTGCTGCAGAGATCCTCAATAAATTTCTTCAGTTTTTTGGCACAGTCTCAATACTAACAGAGGTGAAGATTTTTGACATCACCGCAGAGGGTGAAGCTTTGGCACCTAAGACGGCCAAAAGATAAACGTATTTTTAAATGAAAAGACACAAAACGTGTATGCTTACAATAAAACAAAATTTATGAAGAGCAAACACTTAAGTTTAATTTATTATATTAAGTTTGCTGCAACTGTAGCAATGAAAAAATTGAAAGGGGGGCATGAATATATTTTTCATACTCAGGGGATGTTTAATGGAAAAAAGTTCGAAACACCTATGTTAAAGGATGGAAATCTCTTCTTTTTTTCTGAAACAAAATAAATCCCAAAGCCATTCCCTAATAAAAAAAAAATGCTTAACTACTAAATTAATTTTATACATGCAACTTATTTTTATGTTATTTGGGTTTCAGAGGGCAGCAAGCACCTTTGATCTGTGGCTGCACTTAATGTTTGCATGTAACTTATGGCACCAATCTCCCAACTATAAGATAAAATTAATTGAAATCTATAAACCAACTACTTTTAATATGTTTTACTTCCTAATTTATTTTTACTGCTATATAATACAAGGAAGCCAAAAGTACTTAAATAAATAATAACATTATGACATAATTATATTGTTTTTGATATTGCAATTGCTCCTTTACAACCAAATTTTATCAAATTTGTTAGGGCATTATAAAATGGAGCTTGTTCAGCACCATGATCAATGCCAGTATCATGATGTTCTTGCTCTTCATCGCGAAATTTTGTAATTGTCTCTAATAATTCTTTGTTTATTTCTGGATCCTTCATTAATGTCCTTAACTGGTCATTGTAATGTTCAACAATAACTGTTTCGACCGCCACTGTACACGCCATTGCAGCTTTATCGCCCATCAATGCAGTGGCGGCTCCTAACACGAAACCAGCAATGTTCCATACTGGCACCATAACTGTAGGACGAACCCTATGTTTCTGTATTAACTTTTCAAAGGTTTCGCGGTGATGAACTTCTTGATCCCACATGTGTTTTATTAGGGGTCCTTTATCAGTGCCCCCCAAAACAGCCATTTGACCGGCATATATTCGATCAGCTCCCAATTCTCCAGCGTGATTTACACGTATTATCTCATCGATAACGGCTTTTGTGGCAAATGAACGCTGACTCCATATTCCTAATGAGGGTTTTCTTAAGATTATGGACATTTTTAAAACGATGATAATTCCTTTTGTCCGCAAAATTCAATTTCCTACTCAAACTTTGAAATAAACATAACCTTAAATAAAACATCACAGAATAGCAGAATGCCTCCAAAATATCACAAAACACCATTGTCGCCAATCTAGAGACAAAAATTATTTTTTGATAAAACAACAAAAATTTTGTAACTCCAATTTTATAGTTCGTTTAAATAATTGATATTTCCCATGTTAAATAAAATTAACTACTAATAAAAGTAAGTTGTTTACTACACGATTAGAAACCAAATTGACTAACTTATTTGTGTTTAACCGATAAATACCTAAAATTGGTAATTAAATACACAAGACCTAATGAGAATAATTTTCGAAACCTTTGTAAAAGAAAACTGTAGACCTAAATGGGCAATTTTTTTGTTTCAATTGTGGATTGAATAAATATTTTTTCAGTCGACCATCAAATCAGTCAACGCCTACATTTTGCACATGAAAAAATATATAATTATTTTCTTTATGATTTTTCAGTTTTAAAGGGTTAAAACTTTAACGTTGCCAACAATGGCCGAAAGTCATAGATATAGAGCACATCGACGTTGACTATAGTCCATTTCAGATAAATGTGCATAAGAGTATTAAATTAACCTTTAGATAAGCTACTAAAAAAGTCACCAGACCCAAAGCTGGCTTCGCGCGTAAGCATTTTGATGATTAATGTGTTGCCTATATTTCAGGAGTTGTTTTACAGAAATAATCGGAATAAATGTTTTCCATATTGTTCTTATTACTATTACTTACAGTTAAATGATTTTCAGCAGAAGTTGACATCAAATATCACTCTTAAAAAATCGACAACAAATCAAAATATACAATCCCATTTAAGTTAGGACACTATTAAGGAATGTCATTAGAGATGCAAACGCTAGTTCGATGTCTTGAAAACATCGAAGTTTTAACAAGGTAAAGCATAAAAAATATCGATACGTCGTTTAGTTTATAAACGATGTTTGAAAAATCGATGTATCATCGCGACAGAATGAGCGCCATCTGTTGCATGGAATTGATGGGACAAATAACAACATAATTTTGTAATTAGTCACCCGATGGCAGCAGTAGTATATTTAACGAATTGATGCTTTTTTCAGCCGCAGACGTTGATTGAATATTAACGCCACCGATATGCAATACAATTATTTGAAACTATATTTTCAAAATTTGATATTTCCTGAAAATTTCGATTTTTTAAATTCTTCAGAATCTCGAATTGTTTCCTAAAATTTTTTATTAGGCCAAATTTTCAAATTTGCTTTTTAAGAATTTTAGGTTTTTCTCGAAAGTTAACATTTTTTTCTAAAAATTTGGAGTATTTAATCTTGAAACTTAATATTCAGTTTTAAAAACTTTATTGCAAAATTCGAATCTTTCAAAATCTCCACTTTTTTGGAAATCTTGACTTTTTACTGAAAACTTTAACTTTTTGTGAAAGTGCCTATTTTTTTCGAAATTTCGACTACTAAAAATTTTGATAATTTCTCAAAAGTCGTCTGCTTTTTCAAAATTTTGTTTTCGTCGAAAATTTATATTTTTTACAAATTTTGTTTTTCAAAAAATTTCGAATTCTTTTGGAAATGTTGACGTTTTTTGAAAATTCGTATATTTTCAAATAGTTTCAAAATATAATATTTTCTTAAAACTGAGTTTTTTAATTCCGGCTTTTTTAAAATTTGGCATTTTTACAAAATCTAGTAGGAATTTCTTAAAGAACGTGTCTTTTCCGAACATTGGACCTTTTTTTTGAAAATCCTAAATTTGTTTGAAAATTAATTTCTTATGAAAATTTAAACATCCTGACTTTTAATTTCTTTAAAATTTTAATTTCTTTTTCTTTTCTAAAAAATTTGACAAATTTAAAATTAAAATTTGCAATTAGCTGAATTTTCCAAATTCTTTTTGATGAAAACGGTCAATTTTTTTTGGAAAATTTTTGCGTCTTTGAATTGTCGATTATTCTTTTGAAAAATTTTGACTTTTATTTTAATTTTATTTTTTTGCAGTCAAATTTATTTAAATTACAAAATTCTTTCAAAGTTTCACCTATTTTCTAAATTTTTGGCTATTTCTCAAAATTTCGAATTTTTTTGAAAATCCCCATATTTAAAATTACATTTTTTAAATTAAATAATAATGATTCTCCAAAGATTTTGATTTTTTTTTAAATGTCGTTTTTTAATAAAAAAGTTCAAATTTCTTTTGAAAATTTCATCATTTGAAATTATACAATTTTCTTGAAAATTGTGACGATTTCAGTTTTCGACATTATTTCAAGATTTTGTTCTTTCTGAAATTTTGACTATCTTTCAAAATTCCCACCCGATTTTTTTTGAAAATTTATGAAAATTTCAACATTTTTCAAAATTTAGTCTTTTTATAAAATTTCCGAAATTTCTCAAAATGTTAATTTCTTTTTCCAAGTTTTGGCTTTTTCGACATTTTTAAAGTTCATTTATTTTGCAAAATTCCAATATTTTGTATTAAACGATTGTATTTTTATAAATTTTAGTTTTTTTAGAGATTTGAAGTTTCTTTTCGAATCCAAAGTTTAGCCTTGAATTGTTATCGAAAATTCGGGCATATTTTATAAATATTTGAGACCAAAGTAAACATTTTTAAAATTTTGAATTTAACTTTTTATGCTGAAGTTTTTCTTCTCTCTATAATCTACTTATATATCTAATACCTACTTATTTTAAAAATTTTAATGTTTAAACCTACTCTTCGCTTCAAAAATCAGATTTTGGGTACTAGGTCAAAATTTGTAAATTTAGAGGCACAAAAATACAGGTTTAAATTTGAAAGGAGGATAATTGTTATTTTATAACAAATAATTTTTAAAAAATAAGCTTGAAAAGGCCATCAATTAAAAAAAAATATATTTTAGAAACTTAGAATTTTATGGAGAAATTTCGAGTTTCTTTTTCGAAATTTCGACTATAATCTCAAAATATCGACTTTTTTCTCGAAATTCTAAGATTAACGTCAATATTGCCACTTTTTTCTTGAAATGCAAGACCAAAGTTGAAGTTTCGACTTTATCTGCATTCGAAATTTTGGTATTAAACTCAAAATTTCGACTTTATTCTTGGAATTTCGAGAAAAAGTCGTCATTTAGAGAAAAGTGTTTAACTTTAAGTCAAATTTCTAAAAATAAAATTCTTTTTAAATTGATATTCTTTTTAAGCTTTCGTAATTTTGACTTCTTAAAAGCGGAATTTTTTGAAAAACATCGGGAAAGCATTGATGTGTCGTTACCGATGTTTGAGATATCAATGTTTTTTTAAAAAAATATCGATATTTAGACATCGATGCTTTTTTGAAAGATATTGCATCTCTAAATGTCACAAGACTGATATATGACCATGTCAACGGTGCTTTTACACTAAACACTTTATTCCATATATTTCTCCTTGACATAAATATATTTTCTCCCTGACATGTGTCAACTATCCTGGGAGAAGATATCTCCTCCCAGCTGTGTAGATAAGTCGCTGACAGCTTCTCTCATGATAACTGACACTTATGTCAGAGAGAAATGTACGGAGAAAAGTGTCTAATCCAAACGCACCTTTAATCACATGCCACTAACAATAATTGAATTTAAATTTCCCGCTGGTCCTGCGTTTAATTAGTCGATAATAAAAATATCTATAAATTTAAATTCGGCTGCAGCGCCATCTCCGAATTGGGAGTGTTAACATTGATGACGTCATCTAGGCCAAGTTCATTGTACGGCCGTTACGCGTCTATAGTGTTAGTGGTTTGTGCCTTTAATACTACTAGTTCTTGTGACTGCCTATTTTTATGCAAACTTTTTCAAGATGGACCATAGTTGTTTAGCGACAAGAGCGCCCCTAAGCGGAATTAACAGTTATTAATTGTGTGGTTGGTAGTACGTTATCCCCAGCAGTCTCGATTGTTCCAGAAAGTAATTCGTATTGACATTGGCATATTGACAGTTGTTCCATTTAAATTAAAATAGTGTTTGAAAACGTTGTAGATTTAAAACAAATAAATCGCAAAAAGACAGAAGTATGGTGGATTATAGCAAATGGAAAAACATCGAAGTAAAGTTTAGGTTATCATAAGTTTGGGCTTATTTTGAACGTGGTTGTTTTCATTTAGATATCAGATGATGAAGATGAAACTCATCCAAATATCGACACACCTTCTCTATTCAGATGGAGACATCAGGCTCGAGTAGAGCGCATGGAAGAAAGGAAAAAAGAAATTGAGGAATGTGAGAAAAAGAAAGCAGAACACTCTAAGAAGTTGGCTGAAACCAAGTCCAAACTAGCCAAGGCTGAAGTCAGTGGGGATGGAAATATCGAAGAATTGAAAGCTGCCCTTAAAAAACTTGAAGTAGAGGGAGAGGAAATCCAAAAGAAAGAAGAGGATTTAAGGAAGAAGGAAAAGGTAAATGAACAAAACTGTAAACTGAAGATATTTTATAGTCAAATTCCATGTATCGATTTCTTTATTTATGCATCTTTTCTTTGATTCAGCATTACACTAAGCATTTTGTCTTTTAGAGTTTTTTTAAGGTTAGTATATTGACATTAAAAAGAAATAATGCTCAGATGGTAAACATTTTCTGTCTGTCCTTATGAGAGTAGGAGGGTTTCAGCTTTATTTGCAAACATCATCGAAGTTAAATTATACTTGGAATTCAGTTCATGTCTAATAAATTATTATAGATTTTAAAAGCTTCAAGATAAAGAAGAATATTCAGTCAGGATTCTTTTGATAAAAAATTTCAGTCTTAAGTTGTCAGAAATTTGCTCTTTGAATTTTTACTTGTTATTATAACAGAGCCTAATAACCATTCAACTTCTATCCAGTCTGGTTTACAACACAATTAGTTGCTCTAATACAGGATGTCCTGGAGAAGAATCACTGGCATGCCATATCTTTCCTAAACAGTGAAGTTGTTCCAGGAAGAAAACTTACAAATTTAAATTTTATTTTCAAAATTTTAACTTGTATTTTTAATTTCTTCTATCTTAGATGAAAGATCGAATTTAAGGCTGAAATTTTGTGAAAAAGGTAAAAATCTTGCGTTTGAGGTCTAAATGTTGGGATTGAAGTTAAATGTTTAAAAAAAGTACATAAAATCTTGAAAAAAGTATATTCCAAATTTTTTTTATTAATCTAAACTTTGTTCTAGAATTTTATGTTTAAAGTTGAAATTACTTTTTTTTTAATTTCACTTGATCGAAGTTCTAAAAAAAAGTTGCATTGAAAGAATTCGAAAATTTGAATTTCTATTCAAAATTTTGAAAAAAGGTGGACATTTCCATTTCTAAAATCTGAAATTAGTATCAAAGATTTGAGAAGGAAAAGTCAAAATTTTGAAAAAAATCAAGAAGATATTTTTAAAATTTTTTGGATTTAGCTCAGAAATTTTGACCTTTTTTTTTGAATTCCAGATTTAAAGTAAGAATTTCCATTTTTTTGTCCAGTTTAGACTTTTAAAATCAAAATGTTGAGAATAAATAGTGCTGAACAATTGAGACTAATGTCAAAATTAAACAAAAAACAAGCTCAACATTCTAAGATAAAATTCAAAATTTCCATTTGATATTAAGAAATCAAAGATTTGAGAGAAAGTGGGCTCTTTGAAAAAAAATTCAAGATTTGCGAAATTGTCATTAAGAAAAAAGACGAATTTTTCAAAAAGTCAGTATTCTCAAAATAAAGTCGAATTTAAAACAAAATTTGGAAGATTTTTTCCAAATTAGTCAAAATTAACAGAAAGTCGATATTTGGAAAAAAAGTCGAAATTTTGAAATCGAAATTTTCAAAAAAAAAAGTTTAAATCCAGAATATGTAAAAGTCGGAATTTTGAAAAAAATAAAAGTCAAATCTTTGATGAAAAATAAAAAACGAAAATTTTGAAATTTTCAGAGCAGGAATTTTCATAAAAAGTTAAATTAAGGCCAGTTCTTCAGAAAAAAGTCGCAATAATTTTAAGAAGTCAACATTTCGAAAGAAAAGTCGAAATTTTAAAAAATCTTCGAAAATTTCGTAAAAAATCGAATTTTTCAAAATTTCGAGAAAAAAAATATTCAAAAAAGAACTTGGACTATGACATGTTCTAGAAAAAAAGGGGACATTTTAAGAAAAAAATGGAATTGTTGAAATGTCTTAAAGTTTTAAAACAGTTTAAATGTTCAAAAAAAGGTGGAATTAAAAAATAGTCACAATATTCAAAAGTTGATGTTTTAAAAAGAGTCTGATTTTTCAGAAAAAAAGTCGGAAAGATTTTTTAAAAACAGTCCTTATTTCGAAAAAAAGTATAAATCTTTAAAAAAAGTCCAAATCTTAAAGAGAACAAAGTGAAAAGAAAAAGTGGAAGAGTTCAAAATAAATCTAGATTTTGGAGAAAAGTTCAAATTTTAAAAAAGTGGAAATTCTTAAATGTCAAACTTTTTAAAAATGCCAAAATTCTAAAAAAAAATTTAGAAATTAATAAACGCGTCAATTTTTTTTAAGAACTCCAATTTTTTTAGAAAAAGGCGTATTCTTCAAAAAATTAAAAATGTCGAAGTTGAAAGAAAAATACAAATTTCCAAACACTTCGAAATGTTGAAAAAGTGTTACATTCAACAAAATTCGACCAAATTAAAAAAAATTATATTACTCAGGAGAAAAGTTAAAAATAGTCGACCAAGAGAAAATCGAAAATTTGAGAAAAAGTGGAATTCCTAGAATGTGAAAGTTTCAAAAGAGTCGAAAGAAAGAAAGACGTTTTCAAATGGTCAAATTTTTGAAAAAGTAAAATTGTTTTAACAACTAATTTTCAAAAATATCGAAGTAAAAAAAACTAGTTTTTAAACACGTCAAAATTTTCAAAACAGCTAGTTCTTTTAAAATCAAATTCCTCAGAAGGAAACGTAAATAGTCCCCATTTTTATAAAAAATAGAAAATTTGAAAAAAGTGAAAATCCTAAAATAACAAAGTTTAACAAAAATTCAAAGTAAAAAATGTGGGAATTTTAAAAACGTTGAAATTTTCAAAAAGGTAAAATTTTTTTAAAAAATATAAAATTTTCTCGAGCTTCGAAGGAAAATAGGAATTTTTTTAAGTACAATCCTCGAACAAAATTTCCAAAACAGTCGAAATTTTCAAAAAAAGAGGCTCAGTTTCTTCAAAAAAATATCGAAATAATTTTCAGATAAAGTTGAAAAATAACAAAATTTTGAAAAATACTCGAAATTAAAAAAGAAAAAGTAAAAACTTTCAGACAAAACGGAATTCTTTAGTCAAAATTTTCAAAATGTAAGAAAACGAGTCATTTTTAAAAAAGTGGAAATTCTGAAATGTTCATCTTTTTCTGAAATGTTCGTGTTTTAAGAAAGTCAACATTCTCAAAAAAATGTTTAGAAAAAAACGAATTTTTCAAAAAAATTGTCGAAGTTAAAAGAAAGCTGGAAATTTTCAAAAAGGTTTACATTTAAAAAAAAAATTCGAAAGGGCAGGGACCAAACCAAAAGCACCTGCGGAAAAAGAATAAAAGCAGCCGATACTGCAATATTTCTGGATTTTATGGATGATTTATTTGATTCCGTGAATGGAGGTGTTAAAGGTACTATTTCATCCTAACATGATTCATAGTATAAAAGAGAAAACTAGAAAAAAAAATTAGTAGCAAATTTTGAATTGAGTTAAAAAAATATTAATTCCTCAGCAGAAAAGTTTAAATAAGTTTCAAAAAGTCAACATTTCGAAAAAGTCGAAGATTTTAAAAAAGTCCAAATTTTGAAAATAAGTAAACAATTTTCATTTACAATCGACTTTTTAATGAAAAATCGAATTTTTAAAAATGTATAAAATTAAAAATTTTGAGAAGTCGAAATGTTGGAAAACACTCAATTTTGTAAAAAAAAAGTGAAAACTTCGAGAGGAAGTCGAAATTTTGAAACTTCAAGAGAAAGTCAAGAGGAGTAAAAATTTTAAAATATAAATTAAAATTTTGAAGAAAACTGAAATTTTGAAAAGGTGGAAATTTTCAGAATTAGTCATAATTTTGGGAAAAGTCAAAATTTTAGAAAAAGTATGTGAATTCTTTCATTTTCAAACGCGTCGAAATAAAAAAAAAAAGACAACTTTTTCAAAAACAAAATGGCGAAGTTAAAAAAAACTACATTAGCATTTTTCAAAGGTTTGGAATTAAAAAAATATCGAAATTTTTAAAGTCATAAGTTTAAAAAAAATGAAATTTTAACAAGAGCGTCTCGGAGGAAATTTTGAATTCGATTAAAAAAAGAATTATTCATTTCCCAGAACAATATTCAATAATTCAATATTTCGAGAAAAACTCGAAATTTTTAAAAAGTTCGAATTTTTATAAAAGGTTTTGTACAAATTCGAATTTTTAAAAAAGTTTTTATAAAAATTCAAATTTTTCATACCTTACAAGAACGTAAAAATTTCGATGAAAGTCGACTTTTTGGAAAAATAATTGGATTTTTCAACAAAAAAAAAAGTAAAAACTTCAAGAAAAATTTTTATTTTGAAAGAGCATTTGAATTTTTCGGTAAAGTCAAATCTCGGAGAAGAAATCGATATTTTGAAAGAATGAAGATTTTGAAAATGTCAATCAGAATTTTGAGAAAATCTCAAAGTTTTAAGGTGTGGGAATTTACAAGGGAAAATGTTGGGAAATATCAAAAAAAATTTTGTTCAATGTTTGGAAAGTCAAAAGTTTAAAAGAACTAAGAAAATAAGAAAAACTCTGTATTGTAAAAACTTGGGAATTTCAAATTTTCAGCGAAAAAAATCAAATTCTCCAAAAAAAAAAGTGTACGCTTTTTTGATCATTTCGACTTTTACTTTTCAATGGATATTTCAAATTATTTAAAAAATGTCGACCTTTTTTAATCTCCATTTTCTTTATAATTTTTAGCTTTTTTCAAAATTTTGACTTTCCCGAAGTTTGGAGTTCTATTTTTCAAAATTTTGCCTTTTTCGAAATGTTGAGTTTTTTTTGAAAATTTTACCTTTTTTCAAAGTCTCGGCTTTTTTTTAAGTTTTGACTTTTTGAAAAATTCTACTTTCTTAAGTACTATTTCGACTTTTGAAAATCTTAACTTTGAAAATCTCGCCCCTTCTTAACATAGTTTTTTAAATCCCTCTATTTGAAAAGTTAGCATTTTATTGAAAATTTTGCTTTTAAAATTGCCTTTTTGAGAATTTAGCCTAGTTTTAACTTTGTTTACAAAAACTCTGCTTTTTTTGATAATTACGACTTTTCTGAAATTTCTACTCTTTTCAATGAATATTTCGAATGATTTAAAAAGTTAAAATTTTATTGAAAATTTTGACTTTTAACTTTGTTTTAAAAAATTCTGCTTTTTTTGAAAATTTCAACTTCGACTCCACTTCTTCAAAATATTACAATTTGTTGAATTGATTTTATTTTTAATTTCGACTTTTTCTCGATATATTTTTTTTAACTTTTTTTTGTGAATTTCGACTTTGAAAACAGTCTTTTTTTTTAAATGTTATTTTGTTTAAATTTCAAGTTTTTGAAAATTTCTATCCAAATTTAGAACTTTTAAAAATTTTTTTTGAAAATTTTTACATTTCAAAGTGTGTTTTTCAAAATTCTTACTCTTTTAAACCTTGACTTTTTCCAAATTTTTGCAAATCTTGAGAAGTTCTACGATTCAAAAAATTTCATATTTTTTTTAAAAATTTGAATTTTCTACGAAAATTTCGACTCTCTCTTCATATTTTAACTGGTGTTTTTTTGTGTCAGTTTATTTTGAAAATTTCGACATTTTAAGACATTTTTTTTCAAAATTCCCATATTAAAATTTCGAATTTATTCAAAATCTTTAATTAATTTAAAAAGTTCGTCAATTTCATTATATCCCATTTCTTCAAAATTTTGACTTTTATGAAAATTTTAATTTTTTCTTTATAGATTGACTTAAATTTCAACTTTTTTTTGTTAAAATTGTTTATTGTTTGAAAATTTTGACAGTTGACAATTTTAACTTTTTATAACTGACAGTTTTAAAATTTTGTCTTCAAAATTTTGACTTTATGAAAACGTTTACTTTTTCTTGATGTGTTAACATTTTTTTAGTTTATTTAACTTATTTACTTATTAAAAAAAACACTTTTTTTTAATGTTGTGGCTTTTTTGAATTTCAGTTTTTTAAATTTCGATTCAAAATTTCCACTTTGTAAAATTCGTCCTGTTTCAAAATTTTAATTTATTATAATTTCGACTTTTTATGAAAGTTTTGACTTTTTCTTGATATTGTGATTTATTTGTGAATTTTTTGAAAAAACTCGAAATTATTTTTTGAAAATTTTGACTATTGGAAATAGATTTTTTTGAAAATCTCGTTTTAAACTTCCTTCAAAATTTTTACTTCGTTAAATTTTCTTATTAAGAAAAAATTAATTATACTGTTGTAAATAGCTTCAAAAAACAAGCATAAATAAGTCAAGGTTTTTCAATCGGATCGCAAATAGAGGTTTCACTGGATTATTAGAAAGGCCGTTTTTCATTTTTTTTTTGTCTAAATAAAACGAGGCGATATTCAGTTGTCTTCTCAATCGCTTGTTGATGGGCATGACATTCTACACTACGTTAACCAATTTTCTATTTCCATTAATATTCAGTACCGATATCTGGAGGGACGTACGTGTATGTAGACATCCTAAATATCTTGTTTAAAGGGATTGTTTCCGGCAAAAATAATTTTATTTTTATTTCTTTATTAAAAATGTTTATATACAATATTAAACACAAAAATGTTGACTGTGCCAAAATCGATAGTTGATTGATTCGCTCTTTCGAAGTTAATGTTCGTCATAATTGTCGCATGAAAAATGTTGAAAAACAATATTTATATGTTTAACATCATTTTGCATCGTCACTTTCCCTAGCTTCCATGGAAAGCACGTGCTTTTATATTACAAAATGTTTTCTGTGTTTCATCCTTTTCTTTAGTCATCAATTCAATCCAGATAGTTATCTTTTATTTTAGGTATTCATTTAGTAATTTATTTTTATTTTTGTAACTGGCTTAAAAGTTTAAACTTGTAATATCTATTTGATTAACTAAGTTGAGCATCATGCCTGTATACTGGAAAAGTTCAAATATGTATATTTTTAATTTTATTTTAAGAGTATGAGTCAGGTATTGTTGGTAAATTGTTGTTGAACATCTGTAAAGTATTCTAATTTGGTTAAAAACATTTAATCTTTTCTTTTTTAGAACGCTCCATGGAATGTCGACACAATTAGTAAACCGGGCTTTGCAAAAACTGTCATCAATAACAAACCAGCCCGACCAAAAGAAGAGAATTTAACTGATGAAGAGAGAGAAGCAAGAATGAAGAAATTCATAAAAGATCATGAGTCTGAATTAAAACATTTTGGAATGTTAAGAAGATATGACGATTCAAAGGCTTATCTGAAATCACACAATCATTTAGTTTGTGAATATACAGCAAACTATTTGGTCATATGGTGCATCAATCTCGAAATGGAAGAGGTAAGCTACCCAACATCAATAAAATATTATTGTCCACCTGACATTATGGACAGCAGAGGGGGGAACAGTTTGCTTATTCACTTGCTGTTACGTCACATTCTACTTAAATATGATTGGTGTCAGAAAAGAAGGAGATTGCTTATGTTGCAATTTGCTTGATGGTGCATTCTTACTGTTCATCAAATATCTGTAAAGCTATAATTTATTAAAAAATCAGACTAGATACAGTTATTTCCTCCATAATGAAAACTTGTCATTTTTATATTTTTACCTGGAAAACTGTACAGAGGCAATTTGCTTTAGGATTTTTTTAAGGTTTTAAAATAGAAAAAAAAAATCATTTTTCTGTTTATATCAAAATTGAAAGAAAATACACAGTGAAAACTTTATTTACTGAAAATTATGTAATGTAATAGAAATGTCACCCACGAAAAATTCCAATTTCGCATTTAGACTTGAAATTCCAGTATTTGAGTGGAAATTTCTAAAAATTACAGATTTAACGTTTAAGTTAAATTATTAGGTAAACAGTCGAATTTTTGAATAATAACCTGAGATTTTTAAGACGATGATTTCTTTCGATATTGTAACTGTCGAGAAGATTTCACGTTTTTCTCTCAATATCAGGATTAAAATGTTGAAATATTAAGATATTGAAGAATACAAAGCTTATTTTGAGAAAACATTCAAATTTCTACTAATTACTCAAAAAAAGAGGTTTAATAAATTCTGAATTGCGTTCTGCAACTTATAGAAGTAATAGACATTTTTTGGAAAACACTCCGCATTAAATAAAAGGTAATCTACTTCGAACTTGTTCTACAATTTTTACTTTTTTTCGAAATTTCAAGTTTAAATTAGTTATTTAAATTCTCTACATAAAATTTTCATTTTTTAAAGCGAACCTTTGACTTTATTCATGTTATTTTCAGAGAAAACGTCGACATTTTAAGATGAAAATCGAAAGTTATTTAAAAATGTTATCGGAAAACTAGTTTTCGAGTAAAAGTCCACATTTCCAGAAGAACTCTAAATTAAAAAAGAATCAGAAGATTAGAAATTTCACGTTTAAATAGAAATTTCGAGAAAACAATTTTTAAACTTCTTTCAATCTCGTGATTGAAAAAAAATCCTTTAAAGGGTTTCAATTTTTTTATCTTTTTTATTTGTTTTACTTTAACATATATTTTTTTTTCATAAGTTGAAGTTTCAATTTTTAATTTTTCATTTAAAATTTCTATGTTTAGTCGAATTTTTCAACTGAAAACTTAAGTTGCGGTTATAAAATAATAATTTTGTGGTTCGTCAAAATTTCGAGTAAAATATCAATATTTCCAAATGAACATCTAAATTTTTCAACCAAAATTAAAATTTGGACAAAAAATTAGAAACCTAGAAAAACTGTTAACTTGAGACCTAATGGTTAGTGGAAATTTTAACTTTGTTGAAATTCTTTAGAATTTTGACTTTTTGAAATTTTTAACATCTTTTAAATGTCAACTTTGTTTCAAATTCTCGACTTTTGTTGAGAATTTCGACTTCTTTAAAAAATGTAACTTAACAATACTTACCTTTTTGAAAATTTAGATTCTTCAAATTTACGAATTCCAGCCGCGTGATTCCATGAGTAGTAGATGTAACATACTAGTCGTGGCCTAATATTATGTATTGATGATTATTTTTAATCATCATACTTAACAATTTTTGACACCAACATTTTTATTTATTTGATTATGTTTGTAATTGAGAAATAAATGCCGTGAATAGTTTTTTAAAGAAGCAATGAAAAAACATTAAAAAGGGAGAATGAATATAATTTGTGGGAGCTAAACATAAATAAGGTTGGGGACCCCTGGTTTATAGATTTGCGAAATTTCCACTTTTTGCTCGAAATTTCAAGTTGAAACTCAATATTTGTATACTGAGGTAGTTTATTTATTCTTCTTCTTATTATTATTGTTACACGTTTTTTATTAACTGACTTTCTTGTCTGTGATTAAAAAGGAGCCTCAGTAGACGTTTGACATTGATGTGTAGTTCCACAAATTTTGCAATTGCAACTTTAAATGCCAATTGCAAGTTTAAACTTCAATTTTTTTAAAAACCACAAGATTTTCGAAATTTTTACTTTTTTATCTTTTTTCCAAGTTTCGAGTGTATTAACCAAATTCCTATTTTAGACATGTTCTACACAGTTTTCCTGAAATTTTGACTTTCATCTGAAAATAACTATTGACAATTTTCAAGAAATTTTGACAATATTTTTTATATAAATCTTGGTCTTTTATTCTGATATTTTGATTTCAGTTTTAAAATTTCCTCTTTATTTTTCGAATTGCAAAATTTTTTAAATTCGAAAAACTTAGAAAATTGGAATATTTGAGAAAATAAACTGAAATTTTGGGGAAAACTGAAAATGCATAAAATTTTGAGTTGAAGAGTCGCAATTAAAGAAGGAAAAGTGAACATTTCAAATTTCAACTAATTTATAGATTAAAATTGCTTCGGAGTTAAAACAACAATAACAATTTCATTTTTTACTTTTCTACTAAAAAGTCTATTATTAACTCAAAATTTGTACTTTTTCCGGAAATATTGTTTTGCAAATTTCGGTCCCAATTTCTAAATGTCAGTTTTTCTTTGAAAACAATTTTAAACTGGAGATTTTTGTAAAGAAATGTTTTTTGGAATTTCGCCTTTTTCAGTTTTCATCAATCAAAATTAAAATTTAGAGGAAAAACTCAACATCCCTGGGGAAAAATCAACATTTTAGGAAAACATTGAGAGTAAGAAATTGGAAATTTCAAGTTTAAATTGTAAATTTCGGAGAAAAACTTCGAAAACTCTTCAGACAAATTCTAATTTAAACAGAAAATTCTGAAAATATTTTGATTTAAAAAAAAAAATTAATCCACTGGCAAAGGGCAACCCCATTATGCCTTTAGAGCACCGTGCGTAGGATGCGGAAACAAGGATAGATGGCGATGAACCACCTTCGTAAACAAAGATAGGTTGTAATTTTTGGAGAAAATTCCGGTTAATAACAAATTCCATACCTTGTATGATCTATAAAAAAAAGGGTCTCCATAGACAGAAGTCCTCACTGTGTCAAGCTGGACCGTATAGGAATTGCTGCCCCTGACTGCCTTCAATGCCTTAAAAATTTTATGCGTGGAGGGATCAATCCTATTAGTTCCTACGAAAAAACACTCAGAATTTATTTTTTCTTAAAAATGGCGTATTTGGCTTCAATTTTTTTTCACGCAGAATTTCGAGTTCAGAATCGAAACGTTTGTATTTGTTGTTGAAATTGTGACTCTAAAATCAAAATTATATGACTAAACCCAAAATTTTCAGAACAAAGTTGAAATTTCGAGATGAAAATTAGAATTTCTGGATTGAAATGAAAATCTAGAGGAAAAATTCCATTCTGAAAACATTAATATTTTGGGAACTATTCGTTGTTAAGTAAAACGAGTTTTTATGGAATGTCTATTTTTATGACTATTTAAAAATCTTAATTTTAACTATAATTGCAAATAAATTTTTCAGAAAAAATTTTCCAGCTTGAATGCTTAATTTTATTCTAGGGTCAAATATAGTCCAGGCAATAAGCCGGGAAATAGATAAAACTAATATAGTAAGTTAGATTTTCAAAATTCTTTCTTCATTCGATTTCTGATGACCCGAGGATTATTCAGTGCTACTAAGACGAAGGCGCTCAACCCTCCTTCACCCCTTAATTTTGAAAACACCTCCCCAAATGGGGCGTTTCGCTAAGAAATTCCCAAAATCGGGGAAAATTAACGCAAATTGTCTTGGAAGTGCATCCTAATAGGTTACTTACTATATTATTTTTATCTATCTTAGCATTTTTCCCGGCTTATTGCCTGGATTAATAGTTTATATTCAAAACGCTGACTAGGTAAGTCGATTATAGATGTCAATTTATTTATTTTTTTTTTTTTCTTATTTTTATCCCCATTTCATTATTTATTATCTGTGTTAATAAATCTATTTCTTTTCTAGAAACATGAGCTTATGAATCATGTGGCACATCAAACCATATGCATGCAGTTCATATTGGAATTGGCTAAACAATTAGAAACAGATCCCCGAGCCTGTGTCGACGCATTTTTCTCAAAAATACAAGTCGCCGAAAGGGAATATAAAGCTTCATTTGAAGACGAATTGGAACAGTTTAAGGAGCGTATTAGAAAGAGGGCAGCTGAAAAAATTGAAGAAGCAATAAAGGTGAGCAATAAATTTCATCCATGTGTTTCTTTTCAACTTAAATTAATGGTTTATTCATAGCACTTACGGGATCTATTTGTTTTATTTGTCTTGATTTCGAAAAAATTACTAAAAAGGAATTTGCAAAAGAAATTAAAATTTTTAATAGAAATTAAAAAAAATTTTAATTTTGTTTTGTTCAATATTTTTAAAACCTGAATTTTAGCAAATTAAATTTGTATGTTTGTGTTTTCAAAATATATTGATTTCTTTATTGCCAAGGCTAATTAATCTGGGGAGGTCGCGATTTGTATACGATTTTCGCTAACAAATTTTCTTAGGTTTGACGCACACAGAAAGATCAAAACAGTTTTAGTTATAAACGCTTTGCTTTATCTGTGTGTGTCAAGCATATAGCGACAATGCAACGCTCGACGGTCGAACAGCCTGACTTTCACTATTGATGCAAAAGATAGTTCGATGTTTTGAAAACATCGATATATCGTTTGTAAACATCGATATTTCAACATCGATGATAAAGCATAAAAAATATCGATACGTCGTTCAGTTATAAACGATGTTTCTCTAACACTATCATAGAATATACTATTAAAAAGATCTATGTGTCACATGGCGACAGAATCTACTGCATAGAATCGATGGGACATACGACCACACAATTTTGTGACTAATCACACAATGGCAGCAGTGCATACTTAAGAAATTGATGCTAAATTTGTATGTCGCAGGTATACAATACAATTATTTGAATATTCATATATAATTTCGCATTCTATAAAAAAGCCAGATTTTGAGATAAGTTTTTTGAAAACTCGAAAACTTTAACTGCATTTGTTAAAATTTGGGTATTAAATTCACAATTACAGTCGAAACCGGATATAACGACATTGAAGGGAGCATAAACTACGGACGCTGTAACCGGTAGTTATAATAAGCAATATAACTGGCAGCTCAGTTAGTTTTTAAAATAATCGGCCGGGACCTTGCCATTTAGTCGTAATAACTAATGCGTCGTTGTAAACGATGTCGTTATATCCAGTTTTGACTATTTATTTAAGTAGTATTTGTTATATTAAATTTTCGGGCAAAAAGAAAAGAGAAAAATTCCAGTTTTTATTAAAATTTTTAGTTCAACCTTAAAATTTTCCACTTTTTTAAACTTTTACTTTTTTTGTACAAAAACCGAAATTTTCAGAGGAAAAAAAAAACATTTTTAAACAAGTCTAATTTTTGAGTCAAACGTAAAAGTTTCCAAATTTGAAATATTTGAGAAGTTGTCAGTTTTTAAGTAAAAAAATTTTGATACCTACTATTCTGGAAATTGGAAATTTTTATCAAAATCCCATGTTTAAATTTTAAAATTGCACATTTTTTAATTTCTAATTTTCTTCGAAATCTCGAATCTGTCGTAAAATTTTGTATTAAAACCAAATTCTACTTTTATTAACTTCAGTTTTTTCTCGAAATTTCAGCTTTTTTTCCAAACCGGACTTTAATCTTGGATTTTTATCGAAAATTAGCTATTGCCCGCGACTTCGTCCGCGTGGAATTAAATAACTAAATTTAAAGAAAAACTTTGAATATTTGAAGGGCGAAATGTTTAGTAATAATAATTCAAGCTAAAACAGATTTAATTTTTTGAATTTTTGGTTCAGCCTAAAAAATGTAACTCGAGATGCGGGACAAATAATGATAAAATTTAGATAATTTCTACCGAAAGATGTAGTTATGAAACCTCAACCTTCGATTTTCCTTAATGTATTTCAGATATTAAAACTTTTTTTTTGAAATTTAGGAAATTAAACAAATCATTAATTTTGGAACTGATATGCGATAATCTGATTTTGACATAATCGGGTGTTTTCAAAAGAAAAAAAAATATATGTGAAAAAATATTTTAATTAATTTGAAATATAATAATTAAATTCTTTCTTAGAATGAAATATTATATTCGAAAATTACTAAAATACTGATCCATATTTCAAGATTTTCACAGAGAAATTAAATAAAAATTCGAAGGTTTTTCCAAAACTAAAATTTTAAATTAGGTAATTATCTATGACAATGACAATCCCCAAATTCGGTTCTTTCCAATATTTTGCTTCACGTTGGAGTTATCAAATAAAGTTATAGAAAAGTTGATTTTGAGCCCCAAACCAAATTTCATTATGAAATTTGAATTTTTAATTTCTGCACATTTTTCTAAAAACGGCTTGTGAACGTTGGGGACAAATATTGCAGAACCGTGTTCTGATCTCGCAAAAATATACTGTTAAATCAAAAATGCAAATTTTGCAATGGTGCTCAAAATTAATGAGTTTTGAACAATTTATCTTAAAATCCTACTTAAATTTAAGTATATTTGCTTCAAAATGTATATCTACCTCATATAGGACCAGAATTGTGCCAAAGATTAAATTTGGATATGAAATAATTACGAAAACATTATTCATTTTAAGAGAACTTTACTGTAGGAAGCTCGTTACAAAATTTTAAGTTTCTTACGGTCAAATTCCATCACTACCATCTTCAGTAATGGGAATGTCAATTTATTGCGGCACTTCCCTATCAATACTTGTCCATCTATTAATCATTTATCAGTTTAATCGATAAATTAAAATGTTTAATCAATGAAAATGGCATCTAAAACGATTGCAGTAACCGTATTAGCTAATAGCATGAACTGTTAGTGTACAAAGTTACCAAAATATTTGGTTAATGTGAAAACAATCACATAAAATGTATATGTTACGGCTAAAATGAATACTTTGTTAGTTTTAAAACTAACCAGTTAGTTTGCAAACATACTAAGTTAGCTGCTATTTTAAAGAAATCATCCATTTCCAACATTGGGAGTTAAACTATTTGGTTAGTATGCAAACTAATTATTTGCTTTGGTTTATTTATACATTTTATGTGATTGTTTTCACATTAACCACACATTTTGTTAACTTTGTATACTAACAGTTCGTACTATTAGCTAATACGGTTATTGCAATCGTTTTAGTTGCCCAAAATAGCAAATTTACTGGTTAGTTCATAAACTAACTAAACAGATAAGCAATAACTGGAAACTAGAATCTCAAATAGCAGGAGTGAGGTTATGTGTAAGTTAGTTAAGAATTATTTCGTTTATATTCAAAAATTGCTGTCAATTGAAACTGTGAAAGATATGGAAAGTACACTTCGAGCAACATTTGAATATACTTCAGTATCAAGAAGTAATCAAGATTACGTTAAATGCCATTGTAGCAAAAGGTGTATAACAAGAAATGTAAATGCGTCAGCTCTAGATAGGACTATCAGCTGTCCTAATTAGGGTGAAATATTTCCAATTTTTTAATTATTTGTCCTGTGTTCTGTCTAACTTTCAAATATTTCTGGTTTTTGACAGTTCAAGCTTCATGGCTGTCGCAACTAAATTTACAATTTTTAAAAGTTTTCCATTTCTTGGAAGACGATAATCGTGCGGCATTTTTTTAGTGAATAAGAGTTATTTATTAGTGTACCCCTTGCTTTAATTTGGAAACTCGACAATTCTATTCGACATTAAAATACAACAAACATTAAATGCATCCAAAGCAAAGAATATAATTACTTATTTGTTGTTTTTATGATAAATTAGAATATTTAGAATAAGAATTTGTCTTACATTTATAATGAAATGAAATTAGCTCGTGAATTCGCCTATTTAAAATACCAAAGTACTCATATTAATAGAGACTAAAATAAATGTTGTAAATTTTCATTTAGTATCAAAATTAGCCGCTATTATATTAAACTTACTCAAAATCACCATTTTAACCATAATAAGTAGATAGTTTGCATATCGACTAGTTGGTTTCTAAACTATCAACTGATTTTCTGCTATTTTGCTGGAAACGGCTGATTTCTTCAAAATAGCAGCTTCGTTAATTATTTTGAAAACAAACTGGTTATTTTCAAAACTAACCAAATATCCATTTGAGCCGTAACATATAAATAAACCAAAGCAAATAATTAGTTTGCATACTAACCAGGTAGTTTCTAAACTCTCAATTTAGCATCCGCTATTTTGTTGGAAATGGCTGATTTCTTTAAAATAGCTAATTCAGTATGTTTGCAAACTAGCTGGTTAGTTTTAAAACTATCCAAGTATTCATTTTAGCCGTAACATATATAAAGATTTGATTTTTTTTATAAACATATGAGATTAAAGTGAAAATTTCTGAAATTTTAAATGTTGAAAATTCTCTGCAATGTGAGTCTGTGATTTCGAAATGCCTACTTTGTTTGAAAATCTTTAGTTTTAACAATTTTTTTTTACAAAATTTGAATTTTTCAAAATATCTTTTTTTTTTTGGAAACCTTGATTTTTTATGGAAATTTTTAATTTTTTATGAAAATCTCGACATTTTTCCCAATTTCGACTATTTAAAATCTTGATATTTTCTCAAAATACGTTTATTTTTCAAAATTTAGATTTTTTCAAAACATTGGAATCTTTTGAAATTTCGTTTTTAAAAAAAATTTTAATTGTTTTGAAAATGTTGACTTTTTCATTAGAAAATTAGTAGGAAAATGTTCAGAATTCGATTTTTTCTTAATACTATGCTTTTTTTTTTAATTTCGACTTTTTTAAAGCTTTCCGTTTTTACAAAATCTAGCCTGCCTTTTTAAAGGTTCGAGTTTTTTCAAAATTTCGACCTTTTTTGAAAATCTTGAGGTTTTTTCAACATTTAATTTTTTTATGAAAATTTCAACATTTTGACTTTTAATTTCTTTAAGACTTTAATTTCTCTTTCTCTAAATAATCGACGTTCTTAAAATTCCTTTATTTTTTGAAATTCCAAAATTTGTATTTTTTCTGAACATTTTGCTTTTTGATAAAAACTTTCGAATTTTTTCTTTTCGAAGTTTTTTTTTTAATTGTCGATTATTATTTTTGAATTCATTTTAAAACTTCACTTATTTTTGAAATTTTTGGCTATTTCTCAAAATTTCGATTTTTTTGTTGTTGAAAATGCTTACTTTCAGAATTACATTTTTTAAAAATTAAATTAGAACAACTTTTCAAAAATTTTGGCTTTTTTGAAAATTTCGTTTTTTAAAAAATTTTGAATTCTTTTAACAAAATTTTTAAAATTCGATATTTTCTTAAAACCTCGCTTTTTTTTGAAAATACCGACTTTTATAAATTTTGGCATTTTTACAACATTTTGCTTGACTTTTTAAAAAAATTTTTATTAAAATTTGGCTTTTTTTGAGAAACCAGAATTTATTTAAAAAGTTTAATTTTTTGCGGAAATTTCAATGTTTTTCAAAATTTAATTCTTATAAAATTTTCTAAAAAAGCTTTTTTTTCCAATCCGAAGTTTAACCTTGAATTTTTATCAAAAGTTCGAGCGTGTTTTATCAATATTTGAGAATAAAGTGAAAATTTTTAACATTTTGAATTTTACTTTTTAAATGTTGAATTTTTTCTCCAATTTTAGGCTGTAATCTCGAAATGTCAACTTTTTTTTGGAAAATTTTAATCTTTAAGCCTAATCTTCGGTTTAAAACCTGTAGGTTTTGAGGAAAAAAAATAATAAAAAATGTAGGTTTAAATTCGAAAGGAAAATGATTTCATAACAAATAATTGTAGAAATTAAACGTAAAAAGGCCATTAACTAAAAAAAATGTCTTAGAAACTTCGAGTTTCGAGTTTTCAAATTTTTCGCGAAATTTCGACTCAATCTCGAAATATTGACTTTTTTCTCTAAATTCTAACAGGGAAGTTTCTCACATGTGAACGGCAGATCAGCATGAATCATATATCGATGGAAGCGTCTTTGTGAGTACATTACGTAATGAATAGTTTTTTTTCTGTACACGATCTCCATAAAAGAAAAAAAATAATTTCGAAGTTCCTAAATAAGTGTATATTATATAAATAGTAATAAATCAGCTTTTAAAATTGCTTTGCACAATAGTCGCTTGGCCTAGTTGATGAAGATATCGACTCCAGCTCTGAGGGTTATGCGTTCGAATTTGACCAGCGTCGCTTCTTTTTTTTTCGATTTTTTTAATAGTTTTATTAGATTTTCATGTTCTTTGATGTTTACCTATGTAACTTTTGTTGCATTCGCAGGTTATTTTGTAAATAAAATGTAAATACAAAATAACCTGCGAATGCAACAAGATTTACATATGTGAAACATCCAGACCTGTGTGGATTTGCATTAACGAACATAAAAATTACCTAAGTAAGGGAAATTTCTCAAAATCACAAATGTGCGAACACTCATTTCAATATGAACATAGAATTCAGTGGACAGAATCCTGCATTATTCACAAAGAAACACATTTAAAAAAAATAAATAAAATAACAGAAGCAGCTTTAATTTTTACTTAATGGAGATAACTGTAATGAATTGTTCGATTGATATAAACGGTATGTGGCTGTCATTGTTAAAACAAAAAAAAAACAACTGGGTTACCTTAGAATCACCTATGGAACAACCTAATAAACTGTCAGAATTATTTCTGACAGCATGCACAAAATTGTAGAGGAAGAAATTTGAACTGATTTTCTGACGGCGGGCAGAGCACTGCCCGAAACGTAATAACTTTAAAATAATCTTGTTATTTAGTTTTTACGTCGTTTAAATTTTAAGATAGTTTTAAGTGTTTTTGGGGTAATCTATAACAGAGGTTGCTGAAAATTTAGGATTATGAAAGGATTAACTGGCGAAGAAAAAGCTAATAAAACACGAATAGAAGTACAGAGAATATACTTAAAAATTTCGAATTTTCGAAAAAATAGTAAAAACTTCGAAAAAAAATCTTGCAAAATATAAGTACAATGTCGAGAAAATGCCCAAAATTAAAGAAAAAATTCAAAAGACGTCAACATATTAAGAAAAAGTGTAAAAATTTTAAAATAAGTAGCATTCCTTTTTATTTTTAGATCATTATTGACTCGTCTTGAATTATTTTAAAAATTTTATTTTAGCTTACCAAGCCCAATTTGTGGGATATTTAAATTATTATTATAAATAATTTAATTTAATTTCAGTTATTTAAATAATAATTTAAATAACCTACAAACTAGGCTCAGTAAGCTAAAATAACATTTTTGAAATAAGTACTATTTTTAGAAAAAGTTGAAATTTTGAAAGAAGTTGAAAGTTTAATTGTCAGTTTCAAGAAAGGTTTTAATTTTCAATAAAAGAAAACTAGAATTTTCGAGATTTTCTAAAATGCTGTTTTTTAACATTTTTCAAAAAAGCCGGAATTTTTAAAATAAAACTATAGATTTTCAGACAGTTAAAATTTTAGAAAAAATGAAAAGGTAGGAAATTTTGCGCTAAAAACTGCCTTTGTCACCACCGTTGTACGTGTAATGACGATCATTTCCTATCATAGTAGTTCCGTTACTTTAAAAAGTAGATCTTAATGTAAAAATTTGTGACATTGACAAAATATTTATCTGTCATCATCTAAATTAATCATTTTAAAATTCCATTAACAATGTAAAAGGAAATTTAAATCTCTACTCTCGGAAATTATGTGCAAAACCCGGAAGGTAATTTATTTTCATTTCGTTGGCACAGTATGCAAATGTTGCATCGGTTTGTTCTAAAAAAGTTGAGTTGATTGATAATTCTTCAATCTTTTTGTTCAACAATTGCATACATTTACTTTTAGAATTAATGCACTCAAACTAACTTAAATATTACGGAGTTGTAAAGTCCCCAACGGAAGTTCAGTTTTCTTTATGAAACGACAAATTAATTGTGTCAGATTCAGCTGCATATTTCCAAAGAGGTATGACAGAAAGGTGGGTTTGATTTAAATTAGTAATTATTTAAGTAATTTAAACAGAAGTTGCCTATTAATGATAGTTGAGTTATAAAGTTGATTTAAATTTGAGAATGCTTAAAATAGCGTAGTTTTATCTCGATTAACAAATATCTTGCCTTCCGTGAAATTCCCTCCTAAGCAACATTTTTGCATTGAGGTTTTACGTTTCATAGAGATGCGTTTATTCCGCTTCCTCAATCTAAATTCCTGATTCAAACGAAAACTTAACCCCCACAAAAAAACGTCTTTATTTTCTACTGTAATTTCGAATTGTTTCAAATTTTTGACCCTCAAGTTTAAAATGTAAACTTAAAATTTTTTCTTTTTCTCAGAATGTTAACTTTTCTTTCGAAATTTCCTGTCAAAATTATTATCTTTTCTTAGTAAAATTGGTTTCTCTAAATGTTTAGATTTTTTCCTCAAAATTACAAGTCGAACTTTTTAAATTGCAACTTCAGAAAATTTTCTTCTTCAAAAATCCAATTTCAACTTTTTCAACTCAAAAACTAATGTTTTTGCAAATTTCATATTTTTACCCCGAATTTTTCAATTTTCAACTTAAATTATGTACCTTTATGGTCAAAATGTATACACTTCTTCTCGAAATATATATTTATCTAGAATTTCGTATTCTCGAAATTTTTTTCTGAAACTTTCAGTTTCAAGTTTTTATTTAAAATTTCCACATTCTTCTTGAACACTTGGATTTTAAAATTGATATTTGAACTTAAAATTTCATCTTCAACCTAAAAACATCTCACGGAAACACTCAACAAAAAATGATTGTAGATCAAGTTTCTACAATCAAGTTTATTGTGGAATTTCTACTCTTTTTTTTTTTTGTCTCGAAATTTGAATTTCTATTTCAAATTTTTTGCTTAATATTTCAACTTTCGTTTTGCAGGAAGCAGAAGATGAAGAAAGACAGGCGAGGCTAGGTCCAGGAGGTTTGGATCCAGCCGAGGTGTTTGAGAGTCTTCCAGATGCATTGAAAAAATGCTTTGAAACACAGAATATCCAGTTACTTCAAGAAACTATTAGTCAAATGGATGAGGAAGAAGCACGGTACCACATGAAAAGATGTGTCGATTCTGGTTTATGGGTGCCAGACGCTAAAAAAAAAGACGGAGAAGAGGCTGATAATGAAGAAACACCTTCACAGGGAAGTTAATTTTTTCTTTCGTTTCAGTTATATTATTGATATAAATTAATTAATAATTACCTACTTCAAACGTTTCAATATATTATTACTTAGAAAGTTGTATAATTATTTTGCAATTAGAAGTTTATGTAGAATATTTTTAATAAACGCCAATTTGCTATTCAAGTTATTTTTTATTACTTCTTAATTGAAATTCCAATATCCCGCAATAGGGGTGTAATGACTTTTATTTTTCCCACATTTGAAATGCAAATGTTGGCTTTTTCACTACCACAGTTTCTAAAAATATTTCTCTCACAATTTTTATTTTCATTTAAATGTTGACAATCTCGAAATTTACAAGAAATCTGTTTCTCAAAATTTCGTAAAAATATTCACAAAGTTTCCATATTTTTATTAAAATTTCATGCAAATTTAGAAAACGACAATTCATAATAAAAAAAACCCAATTTTGGGATGAATTTGGAATTTTATGGAAATCAAATTTACAATAAAAACCCGACCTTTTGAAAAAACTTGAAATATATCGAAATTTAGTTGAGAAAACCGAAACAAGTTTTGAAAAAAAAAAATCAAAATTTCGAGGAAAAGATCGGTATTTCGAGAATATGATCGAAATTAAGAGAAAAAAGCCGAAAGGGTCTAGCCATACTTCCATAGTGAAATTGCCCTCGCTGGGAACCTATGTCGTTACGTACAGGATGTCATTAGAAATTTATATATGTGCATTTCCCCCCTCCATCTTCAGTTACCATGGAAATAATGAAAAAAAACCTTTCTCAGGCACCTTTTTTCTAAGCGATTTATCTGATAGACTATTGAAGCTAACAAAGAAAAACAAACTGATTGTGAAGTTGCACTGCAGGATCCATTTTATAAATTTTTTCGGGGGTCTAACCCCCCTAGAAGTATCAAAATAGAAATAAAGATTTTCATTATTAATTTCTACAATGTCTTTCAGAGTGATCACTTTACAAAAAATACAGAAAATGTATCCATATGTTACCTAACAGCATGCCATGTTTCCATGTTTCATTTAAATCCAGTTGGTACAACATGTCAAAAAAAATGAAATATGTCTGCATATAATTGTTAAGCCTGCTGATATGAAATACGGAAAGTTTATAATTATTATCATTATCACACCTTAAATACGTTTTCATATTGAATAATATACCTTTGTGGATTACTTAAGGAATAAAAGTTTATGTGAACACAACTTCTAATCTTTTTTATTTCAAAGTTACAGGCTGTTTCATTATAGAGTAAAATAAAATTATTTTTATTTATATTTCTGAAACCCTTTGACTTACCGTCATAAAATTTGATACGTAGCAGCAGTACTTTGAAGGGAAACTTCTGTATTTATTCGGCTTTTTCAAACGCCAGGGGCGAACGTTAGAATATTAACATTAAATTTTCATATGAGAAAAATGCCATGCCACAGTATTTTAAGGTCTTAAAAAGATGAAAGTTTAAAAATTGTTATGTAGTACCAAAAAATGTATAACTGAAAGCAGTTTGCAAATTTATAGCAATTTATATACAGGGTGAAGCAACAAAAACTTAAGCTAGTACCGTCGTTAGTGCTAGAGTCAAAACCACATCAAAAGTAAACAGTACCTCGTTTGACTAACGTAGTATTTAGACTAGACAACGTCGCAATGAAATAAAAGACAGAGGAACTTCTATGTCCGAATCATATATGTAATACTTCTATATGGCGGGTTGCGTATAATCGCCACTACAAAATGCTTTGTCAAAAAGGTGAGATGAAAGTATATGTCGTACTCTTTGGAGGACAAGCATTGATTCATTTATAGCGGGAACAGATGACAAGATGGGCGGGAACACTAATAAATGAATGACAACAAAAACAACTGACGAGAAGCGGGATTGGTTAATAAATTCTGTCCTCCAAAAAGACAAACATATATATCCATCGCGCCTTTTGAACACAATCGAAGGTACAAAACACGCCATATAGAAGTATTACAGATATGGTCCGAATAGTGTCCTCATCAAAATCGTTCAGTCACAATAAAGAAATATTTCATTGGAAAAAAAAGAGTTACTTAAAAAAAGATTCAAAAACAGGTTGCAGTAAATTGAATTGACATATTAATTATTGGGCAATCCTGAAAAGATTGACACATAACCTTAAAACGAAAGTAGTAGTAATGGCGATTTATTCTGTAAAAACTCGCCGCATAATTCATATAAAAACAACGTGGCCATATCTAATAAACTACGAAAAATGTAAGTTAAAAATAAATTTTTGATAATTATTCGCTAATTACATATATCACATGCCCTAAAGCTGTATTTCGAAGTATCTAAAATGTTTTATATTTTATTTGCTATCGTTTTCTTCCTTTTACTAAAATCTGAACGATCATTTTTGTAAAATATGATAAAATCTTTGATTTCTCATAAGGCTCAATGTTAAGAGCATAAATTCTTAATGTCAACAACTTTTTACTTTTTACTCTTTAAAAATTTAACTGGATCATTATTTTACTATAATCTATCAGTATGTCCAGTTTTATGTAATTCTAAAACCGACAGTACCAACACCAGAGCCAATAAATGGTAGTTTTTTTAATGTTGAAAAAAAAATGCAAAAATAGGCTGATTTTGTTTGAATCAAGACAACTTTAGTTGCTTATTTTGTTGTTTTAATGACAACTTCTTAAACGGTGCTTGCACCTCTTTCAACAATTTTAATGAAAAGGGGCCCATGTTGGAGATCGTTAGAAGAGCCAATTGATACTCTTTAACTATTTTTAATTTGATTAATTTTTTAAGTAGGTAGTGTGCTTGTCATTCACGCCCAGTAAAACATTTGTCTTTTATTCGGATTTATTTATTTATTTATTTTGTTCTATGTAGGAATAAAAAAAGATTCTGATAATAGACCAGGTAGTACCTCTACGATTGTGACAAGAAAGTTAATTTACTCTGACATGTTATCTATAATTAAAATGGTTTATTCGATTGCGGGAAGGGTACCTGGGATAAAATTGTTTTATAAAAATAACTAATAAATATCTCATCTTTTCGACAAACAACATTCCAATAAGAATTGCACTGAAATTAGTAGTAAAATTTCGAGAGACGCGATCTGTGGCTAATAAAAAGAGACAGGACAGACCCCTGATGCACCCCTGCATTAATCGCAAATGTCTCGGATGAGATACCATCGACGACGACCTGAAGAGATCTGTCAGCCAGAAAACTGGATATCAAACGACAGAGTCCAGGAAGAAGACCATAAGATGTTAATTTAACGAGAAAAGATCGATGCCAAACTCTATCGAAAGCCTTTGAGAGATCCAATGACACAATTCTAGCCTCACCATGTTTTTCCCTAATGCACGATCGTAAAAAACGATGTCGAAAAGACGTCTATAGAGTAGGTGTGATGGAATTCTACTACCAATAAGGAACGAAGTAAATAAATATGGCTACAAAAGAGCTGTCAAACTTTGCCGATTTTATTTAATTTTAATATTATTTCTTAGTGTGTTTATTCATATTTTTTACAAAAAAAAATGATGTAGGAGAAATCTAAAAATGTTTCAGATGAGCTTTTTTGCAGCCTTTCAGCGGAATAACTGATTGTGAGTTGCAATTTCTATCATGATATCTTGCGCCATTGATTGTTCAACGTTTGGCCATTGACAAATGATTTTCAACGGGAGAGGGAAAAGAAATAGTCAGAGCTACTGCACTTTCTAGATGCATTTCCGTCAAATTTTTATGCATGGTCAATATAGGGCGAGCATTATCCTTATTTTATCATCCGTGGGCACGACTCCCTCTCCTCGGCTTTTCTGCGGTGATACAAGATCTCTCTAATTTTATGAGTTCTTCCATATTTTGGTAAATCCGTGTTTGGAAAGAAATCTCCCACATTTTAAAGAGTGTACCGTTAACACAAATTTTATATGAAAAATATAAAAACTTTTTTGGGTCAGAAATTTTTCTTGAAAGACAAAATTTTACTTTTAACTAATCTCAGGTAAAATATTTCTAAACCCGTTTTTCATATGCTAATCTCTCGCTGTGCCGTGTGCTTTGTCATTTTCTGATTTAGACACCCTTCACTTACGAAGAAAATAGGGAACTGATAAATAGCAGTGTTAGATATATCCCCAACACACATGTACCTTTACATCGTGCACTTACAGTAATGCATAATTTTCAGAAACAAAGGAAATATTGTTTATAAAAAATCTCTCGAACCTGTCGAATTTGTTTTGTTCTTTTGTCATTTTTGTCAACTTTATACATATAACATGTTTTTAAAACTGTACCCGAAATAAAATTTTATTATTTGAAATGGAACTTACAGAATAATTTCGTATTTTGAATAGAGCTTTTCTTTTCAAATATGATGATACTTATAGGGTTTGATAAATAACCCTTTAGTCAAGAGAAGATACTACACTCCACAACTAATTTCATTAATGAGAAGCACATTTGAGCACCATCTATTGCAGAGACAAATTAGAACATTAAAACAAATTAATTGATCCGTCAGTTCAAAAAATTTTAAAAATCTTTAATTTTGGACAGTTTTTCTGTTAAATTCTAATTATTCATTTCAATCTGCAGACGAGGTCGTGGGTAGTAGCTAGTAAATTAATATTGTTCTAAAAAATTTTACTTGTTTATCAAAAGATCTACCAAATTTCGCTACAAAGCGAAGTTTGATAAACAGTCGAAATTTGAAAAAAGTTAATTCCAAACTCAGTCGAAGTTTGTAATCAAAAGTAATACCAACACGAGAATATTAGTTTTTGTAATGAAAATTAAAAGATATTGATAATTAGTTTTGAGATCAAACAATTATCATTTTGTTAGTTAAAACCAACTTTTAAAACATTGTACTTTTCAAACAATTTTAATTTAAAAATTTGAGATTTTGAAAAAATACTCTTTAATATTTCTAATTGAACTAATTTAACGTAGATACTGGTATTAGAGAAAAAATTGATTTACGTTTTAAGTATTTTTCTAGGATAACATAAAAAAGATTCTGATTAGACAGTTACTCTACAGTGTACAAGAATTTAATTTTGTGACTGTGGGACATGTATCTATGAACTAGGTTATCGATGGGGATAGGTACCGGGAATAAAATTTTATTAACAATTAATACATAAATCCATCTTTTTGAAAAAACATTGATTGATAATTAAAAAATTCGAAAAATGCGATTTGTTAAAAGAACGGCGAATATGCACCCCTATTAATTGCAATTTTCTCGATGTGATCATCACAATGAAAATTGTACCAGAAAAATATATAACGAAAACAAGAACTCTAAGATGTAATTAATCGGGCAGCTCTAATTAGTAACCACAATTGACTTCCTAAAATTAAATGCAAAAACATGAATTTTGAAAAAAATAAATTAAAAGAATTTTATTTTATTATTTGGAAACACAAAACAAATGAATTATTGCTCCAGCAATCGGAAAATTTGTTAAATCAAATTCGGTAAAAAAAATAATTGTGTTTTACGAAGGATTCTTTAGGTCTTTTATAAAGCTTTTTTAATTGGATTAAATATAAAAAGGTACAAATTTTTTTGAAAATAAACCAAATTTTCATGAGACTTTTACCAAATATTATTTTTTTTTCTTTTTTATTTCCCCTTGGAAAATAAATTAATGTTAAAATTTAAAACAGTTTTAATCGCTAGTAATTAATTTTTGAAAATTTATAAATTTCAAATTGTTGTTTTTTAATAAATAAATGAACTGTCCAAAATTATTTTATAAAAATGTTTTGATAAATTGATTAAAAATTTGAGAAGACATCATTTTGCCCAGATCGCACATAAAATAAAAAACTTAAAAAAATTAAAAATAATTTTTTTAATTAAATTTAAATTTAATATTAAAGCAAATTTTGAAAAAAACAATTCGTAAAAAGTTGTCAGTTTTGGATTATTTGATTTCGTCAAATTTGAATTACGGAAATTAAAAACGAATTTGAGGTAAAAAAACTTTTGAGATTATTTGATAAACTCTCAATTTTAGGAAAATAAAATAAAAGAGATTGAAAATATTTAAAAATAATTTAAATTGAATTTTAATGTTTGGAAACAATGTTGAAGTGTTACCAAAAACGAATGGCGAATAAGAGATTCAATATATTTGAAATCATGGAACAATTTAAAGAATTACAAAAGATTCAAAATCGCGATTTGATAAAAGTACATTGAGATTAAGAGAAAAAGATCGCACTTTCTAGCAAATTTTTTTAACTTTCCAAGAGAAAATTCAAGTTTAAGATCAAAATTGGAATTAAAAAAAAACTAGTAATTTCGAAAAAGAAGAATTTCAAGGAAAAAAAATTGGAAAAGTCGGAGTTTTCAGTAAATCATATTAAAATTAAAAACCTAACCTTCCACAGAAACTCGAAAAATGTACAAAATTCTAAAATGTTAAAATTTTGATTTCTAAATTTGTGGAAAAGTCGAATTTTGAGAAAAAATTGCAATTTTCAAAAACATTGTTCCCAAAATTTAAAATTCAGTAAAGACGTTAAATTTATAAAAAATCTTTTTCTCTAAATCCTCAAAAATATTCTCAACATTTTTATTAACATTCCAATATAATTTAGAGAGAAAACATTTTCAGAACTATAAAACATCACATTTTGAGATAAAAGTGGAAATTTGTTGAAAGAGATAAATATGAAGAAAAACTGCGGAATTTCGAAATAAACGATTTTTGACACAAAAAGTAGATTTTTGACAATAAAATCGAAATTTCGAAAAGGTCGAATTCTGAGGAAAAGGCAAATACTATTTTTAAGAGAAAAAGTAAAAATTTCAAAAAAAGGATAAATTTATCAAGAGAATATTAAATATCGAATATTGAGATAAAATTCAAAATTTTATGAAAAAGAAACCAATCGAAATTTCCAAAAAATCAGATTCTAAATTTTCAAAAATAGCTACATTTCAGAAAATTATCGAAATCAGAAAAAAAGAAATTTCGAGAAAACTTCTAAAAGAACCAAAATTCAGAAAGTTCCAGAGTCAAATTTAAAAATAAAGTCGAGAATTTAAAAAAATTTAAATTTTAGAAAAAAACGAAATTAGGAGAAAATGATCGAAATTCTGCGAAAAAGATCTAAATTTTGACAAAAAGCGTTGAATCCTTTAGTGAAAATTTGAAATTTACCCAGAAAAAGTCAGATTTTATTGAAATTAAGGAAAAAGCAAACTTTAAGGGAAAAAAACCAAATTTTAAGAAAAATATGGAAATTTTCTGGGTGAATATTTATTTTCTCCTTACTGCTCGACTAAAAGAAGAGAAGCGCCCTACCTTGCCTCATGTGGCCTCACAAAATGTTCAATATTGTGATACACGTCGAAATTTTGACAAACAAATTGAAACTACCAGAAAATTTATTCGTAAATTTCTTACAAAATTTTTAATTCAAATTTCAAAAAAACATAGTTTTTTTATCAGAAGATCGACCAAATTTCGAGGAATAGGCAAATTTTAATAAACAAGCCGAAATGTGTAGAATTAGAAAAAGTCGAATTTCCAGATATGACAATATTTCGGAAAAAACGACGAACTTTTACATACAAATTTGAAATTTTGATAAAATCATATTTGATAAAAAAGCGGAGTTTTATGAATACGTTCAAAATTTCAAAAAAAAAAGACAATTTTGTAAAAAAAAAACAAAATTTGAGAAAAAAGTCGAAATTTCGAAAAAATATTTCATGGAAAGAATGAATTTTGAAGCTGGAAAGAAAATTGTTGGTTCTCTAGTTGAGTACATAAATTTTCGGTTTGCTGCATGAACTAGTGGGCCCCACCCTGCCCTATTCTAGGTGCGCCTACGGTTAGCCAGGATAGGTAACAGAAATAAAATTTTATTTAATCAACTATCCAAAGTTACAAATAGTTTAGCAATTTCACGGTTTGTTAAATTGAAAGAGTTCGATTTGTTTTGTTTTACATATAAACTCGATAACAGCACAAACATTATTTTATTTCTGCTAGCTGCTCAGCCAAAACAAAAATTAAAAAAAATATATAGAGGACCCCGCAAAAAATCTAATCGGGCCCCGCACTTATTGCATCCGGGCAGTTGCTAGCACTTGTACGAAATTTCGTCAATGTGAAAGAGAAGGAAAGAAACATTCATTGAAGTGACCGAGACAGATATCAACGCGACATCCACCACGCAAGAGAGCAGCGAGTCGAGTTATATAATGCGCGGCGTAAGACGCGAAATTCAAATGAACATTAGAATTAGTATTGCTGCGAGAGTGCGCGAGGCCCTGGGCGGTTGCCCTGCTCGCCACCCCTACCAAGGAGTTGCTTCGTTTAGCCGCAAGTGGCCAGTTATTGAATTTTGTTTTCTTCGATGAAACTCCATTCCTAAATGGGCAAACTAAATGACGAAGTTAACTTGCCAAAGAGGTCTTTTGAAAATTTATACTTCCGAATGGTCACTAGAAAACAGAGGGTGCCACTAGTGACGGTTTGGACTGCCGTAACCCCTGATGGTCGCTCGTCTGAAGACTGTAGTACGCGTTAAGAGCGGTTACATCGAAAATGGGTGGTTCATTATAAAAACTGCAGTACTTGTGAACATTTTTTACTGAGCTTCAATAAAATAATTCAGCATTTTAATTGACAGTTCAATTGCGCCACCTTGTGTGTGTAAGTTATTAATTTCACTGAATAGAATTCATTTTTAAAAATTATTGATCTTGGAAAATTAAGAGATTTTAATTATATTCAAGCAACAAGTCAGACTGACCAACTGCAACTCGTTTTTAAGTTGTAGATTCAAAAGACACTTTTTGCAAAATATTTATTAAATGCTACATAAATTTACAGAAATGAGAAGCGTTCATTAATAGTAATGTTTGTCACTGCTGGCCTGATAAAAGGAACTCCAAGTATTATCTCCCTCCCACCAGAATCCTGGATTAGTTTTATTTCTGACTGGTACAGTGGATTTAGTTTCAATTTGAACCGAGAGGGGTGCCCGTTCTCGTGGGTGTTATTTTTTACTTGTACAATAAACTGAGGAAGATTCCTTCTCAGTCTAATCCTTTTTGGTTGCTCTAATCCATATGTTGATGAGTGAGCAATTATCTCTTGGTGATTTTGTCTTATGTTGTTAAGACGAGCTTGTGCAATATTCATGTTTTTAACTCTGGTAATCCTGCCTTGCTGTACATTATTTCTTATGAATTTTCTTTTTGGCAGAAGAGCGCTAGTGTTTGTACCTAAAATTGGTACTCTTCTGCCTAAGCGCAAATGCACTGGTTTTCGTTTCTCTCTAAGCAGCGGACTTATTCCCGAGTTTTCCGTGTGTTGATAATATAAATCCTGTGCCAATTTTTTTGGATTGCTTTGTAATGATTGCAGATTCTTCTTGATAATCTCTGGAATGAAAAAAAGAGAATAAATGAAAATAACACAAATATGCAAGTTTAAATTTTGTTGTATGAATAATGTGACTATAGGTCGGTCCTGTTTTAAAAATTTCGAAAAAAAATCCGAATTTCTGATTTAAACTAAAAATTTCTATTTTTTTTTTTATTTTCGATTTGAAGCCGACCATTTATCCAAAAAAATATGTTATTAGAATATTTTCATTTATTTTTTTCTGTTTTTATTTCCTCCCCAAGTTTTAAATGAAAACTTGGGTTTTTTTTGATTTTGATCGTAAAATCGTGGTTAATGCAAAACATTTTGAAATTAAGGTCAAAACGAGAATTTGGAAATGTTAATATTAAATTCGAAACGTCAACAATAAAGTCTTTGATTTCAAATAACTTAGAAATAATAAATAAATAATAATAATAATAAATAACTTGAAATTTCGAGTAGTTTAAATTTTTAATTTCGAAATTTCGTCTTTAAACTCGAAAAAAAATTTGTAATTTTAAATTCAAATTTAAACTAACAAAAATTTGAAAAGACTCGAAATTTTTAAATTGTCAACATTTTTAAAACTAGTTAAAATATTAGAGAAAGCTGAAATAAAAAAAACGGAACTTTTAAAAAACTGGAAACAAACTTCGAAAATCGAACTTTTCAAAAGAAATCAAAACTTTAGAAATGGAAATGTTTAACTCAGAATTAAACAAATTTTCAAAAAACGTCGAAATTTTCGGAGTCAAAATTAGGAGTAAAAATCGAAATCTTGAAAAAAGCCGATATTTAATTAGTTTTGAAAACAAACTTGAAATTTTTAAAACAAAACTAAAGTTAAAAAATTCAAAGTTTAAAAAAAGCTGAAATTTTGAATAATTTTAAATATCTTGTGTCAAAAAATGTTTTCAAAAGTAAACAATTTAAATTATTTAAATTGGGCTCCGCAAGCCAAAAAAAATTGAAAAAAAAATTTTTTCAAGTCAAATTTTTCAAAATAAAAGTTGAAATATAAAAAAAGTCGAAATTTAAAGCAAAAGGTAAAATTTAGAGAAAAAACCGATATTTCGAGGAGTCAAAACTTTGAGAAAAAGGGTTAACATTTTCAAAAAAAGTGAAATTTGCAATTTTGAACTGAAACCCGAAATTGTCATATTTACTGAATTGTTACCTAGTAATTCATATTAAAATGTTAAAAGGACTTTAAATGTGACATGAATTAAAGTTGAAAAAGTGACATTTCTAAAAAAACTAGAAAGTTTTCAAAAAATATTTTCCATTTAAATCTCTGAATATCAAAATCTTCAAAAACCTAAATATTGAAAAACGGTTAAAATTCTAGAAAGGCGAAACTTTCAAGAGAGAATATTTTAAAATAAAGTTGAAAAACTCGAAATTTAAAAATGTTAAATTTTTCAAGTCGAAATTACAACAAAATGTATATTTGGGGAAACAGACAAATTTTGAAGAGTCGAAAGATTAAAAAAATATATGAAAATTCTGAATAAAGCGAAAATTTTCAAATAATTGTCAAAATTTTCAAAATATCAAGGTTTCTACAAAAATCGAGTTTTTAAAAATGCAGGATTTTTCAAAGAAAATCGAAATTTACAACAAAATCCAAATTTCTAGAAGAAGCTAAAATTTTAAAAAAGTCGAAAGTTTCCAAATACTTAAAATTTTCGGATAGGAGTCAATTTTGGCGCAAATTTTGAAAAATCGGAAAAGTCAAAATTGCGAAAAAAGTTAAAATATTCAAGTTAACTTTCAAAAGTTTGATGCTTTGAAAGGTTAAAATTTTCAAAAAAAATTCGGTTTTAAGAAAGTCGAAATTATTAAAAAGCAGAACTTTTTAAAAAAGGTCGAAATTTAAAACAAAATTAAAATTTCAAGAAAAATCCTAGAGCTGATAAAAGTGGAAGTTTCGAAAAAAATATCACAATTTTGATAAAAGTGAAAATTTTCAAAGAAGCAAAATTTTTCAAAGAAAATCGATATATACAATCAAATCAAAATTTAAAAAAAATTAAAATTTTCAAATAGGTGAAATTTTCAGATGAAGTCGAGAATAATTTGAAAAATAGCAATTTTCAGAATGCAAAATTTTAAGAAAGGTCGCAACTTACAAAAAATAAATAAATTTCAAGAAAATAAAATTTTAGAAAAAAATTAAAAAAAAGCAGAATTTTGCAAAATAAAAGTTAAAATATACAAAATGTCGAAATTTAAAGAAAAAAGCGAAATTTAGAGATAAAATCGAAATTTCAGAGTAAAAACTGTCATGAAAAGTAAAAATTCTGTAAAATGGCTGATATTTAAAAAAAAAATGAAATTTGTAATTTCGAACTGAAACCCGAAATTGTCATATTTACTGAATTGTAAGCTAAAAATTTATATTAAAATGTCAAAATGCCTTCAAACATGTCATGAACTGAATTTGAAAATGTTGAAAAAGTGGATTTTGTAGAAAAACTTGGAAGCTTCCAAAAAATATTTTGAATTTAAATATCTGAAAATCTAAATTTTCAAAAATTAAAATTTGGAAAAAAACTTAAAATTTAGAGAAAAAAAATTAAATTTCAAAAAGTTAAAGAATTCGAGAAAAACGTAAATTTTTTCAAGTCGAAATTGCAACAAAATGAAAATTTGAGGAAAAAGCCAAATTTTGAAGAGTCGAACGTTTCAAAAAAATATCAAAATTCTGAATAAAGCGAAAATTTTCAAATAATTGTCGAAATTTTCAAAATATGAATGTTTTTACAGATGTCGAATTTTTTAAAAAAGGAGAATTTTTCAAATAAAATCGAAATTTACAACAGAATCAAAATCTCTAGAAAAAGCTGAAATGTTGAAAACTTCTTAAGTTTCAAAAAAACCGAAACTTTGTTGAAAGGGTAGAAATTTTCAAAGTACAGAATTTGTTAAGGACGAAATTTACAAAAAAATCAAATATCCCGAAAAAGCCGAAAGTATGCAAAAAGTCGGAAGGTTCAAAAAAATATCACAATTTTAAAAAAGTGGAAATTTTCAAATAATTGAAATTTTCAGATTCTCAACATTTCGGAGAAAAAAATGGGAAGTTTAAAAAAAAAAAAAGAAAAAACAAACATATTAAAAAAAAGTAAGACTTTCAAGAGAAATCGAAAATTCGAAAAAACAGTACAAATTCCTAATAAATTCGCAATTAAAAAAAAATCGAAACATTTAGAGGGTCGAAACTCTCAAAAAAAGTAAACAGTTTGAGCAAAAGTGAAGATTTAAAAAAAAACATGTTTTAGCACTAGCTTGACAAAGGTTATTAAATATAAAATAAAATTTGAGTGAAAATTTCAAAATTCCTTTGTAAGTTGTTGTCAGTTTAATGAATGTCTGGACATCACTACATGCTAAACCTATAATAAATGACAGCTGAAAGTAACTGGTTGTTACCTTTTTTGTAGGAAGAAACTGGCCTCAAGTGGACAACTTTTTTCTTCTCTGAAACAATAAATAAATAAACAACAATACATATATTTTTATAAATAGAAACGTATTTTATTGATAACTCTGAAGTAAAAAAATACTACAAAAATTATTTAACATTTTTGTATCATTTAAACAATTTTTGTTATGAAATCTCGAACCTAATAACTAATATTCCTGAAAATGTCCGATATTTTGCTAAGATTTCGAACAAAAAACTGGTTAGTAAAAAAATACTTCAGAGTGCATAGTAGTTTCCAAAATTTTTGCTATCGTTTAAGTTTGATATTGTTCACAAATTTCAAGTTTTGTTTTCGATATTTCGATTTGTAGAACTTCAGAATTTTCACTTTCATTGTTACTGTTTTATATTAAATTCACAATACAATTTCTAAAAAAATATTCAAATTTGAAGTTGGAGGCCTACATTTTGAAAAAAGTCAAACATTTCTAAAAAGTCTAAATTTATTGGAAAACAGTAACAATTGAAAGTGAAAACTCAGAAGTTCTCGAAATATCAAAAACCAAACTCGAAATTTATGAAAAAAAAAATGTTTTAAGTTTTTTCTCGAAACAATTAAAACTTCCAAGATGTTGGCAGAAATTTCGGAAAACAATTTTGTAGCTTTAATACATATTTTAAGTTCACGTTTAAAATAAATACATATTCAAGCTTAACAAAATTGGTGTGGCAGAACCAACTAATTTATTTACGAATAGTGATAGAGTATATTACCTATTACAGTTTGTAAATCAATACAATACAATAGACAAATGATTTTGAAGATAAATTTTAACGAGTATTAAGGTTTGTAATCAAACATCTCAAAATAAAAAAAACTGTTGTTTGAAGATAGATGTTAACAAAAACCTGTAGAGCAAGTGAAGTAGCAGTACAACAAAATATAACTTTATAAGTACTAGTGATTGTCACACAGTACGTATTCGTTTAAAAAACATAATTCTCTCTTATGCACATTCTTAAAAAAAGTAATTTAAAACCACAACTCTAAGCTTTAATGCAAGACGCGGAAGATTTACCAGCTAATAAAATTCTACCATGTAAAGAAACCCATTTTAAAATAATTAACATACCTTCCATATTTAGTTTTTAACTGTTTACATATAGAATATTCTGGTCTCTAATGTTCAAGCAAAAATATTTCGATTCTGGATACAATTAGGCCATCATAACCTTAAATACAAAACAATCCATATCTCTCTTGTCTCAACTGCGCAAAACATTTGAAAATCAAAGTTACTGAAATATGTCAAAGTTCCTTTTCTATGAGATCAGTTTTAGGTGACAAGCTCTGTTGCCAATTCTACAAATTTAACTGTAGATTTAGATTTCCAATTTTTCAAAATAGTTTCTCTACGTTAATAATCATTCCAGTTTTTTTGTAGTTTAATCCCCAAAATCCACAGTTTTTTACTTCTTTCATGTTCCTAGTAAAATTAAAATATGTTTCACGACTAGGCGTCTACAATAAAAATTTTAACTTCTTTGCTAAAACTTTGATTTTTTTCTCAAAATTGTGACCCTACGCTAAAAATTAAAATTTTTCTAGACATTTTTAGTTTAGACATCATAATTTCGTTCTTTTTTTTTGAATTTTTCAATCCATTTTTCCAAATTTTGACTTTATTTACGAAAGTAAATTCCAAAATTTAACCCATACCTCCTAAAATTTTATTTTCATAAGGTTCGCTAGAAATTTCGACCCTTTTAAACTTTTTTATGTACACAAAGTTTTCTAATCTAGTGTGTTTCTGTCATTTTTTGACATATTCACGTATGTTCCTTATTTGATTCGTACTTACCAAATTGACATTTAAACTTGACATAAAAATTCTGCAGTACTATCAAGAATAGAAGAAGTTCATTCACTACTGCTTTTTTGGGTTTTTCGAATGTAGCATTCAACAATAAAAGGCTTTTTTTTTTCATTATAACGTCAAATCAATAAAATATTTTTTAAGGTTATGTTAGTTCACCTGTCTGAAATACCGATTAAGTAAGGAACATACGTAAACATGATAAAAAATGACAGCAGCACACCAGACTAGAAAACTTTTTTCCCACTCCCACCCGTATATTCACTGTTTTCTTTATACCTTACGAGCAGGATGATAGACCATATCAGTCTAGTGAACGAATATAACGAAAGTCGCGCCGTGATTGGTCGATTTCATATTGACCAAATCACGGTATGCGATAAAAACGAATGTCATTTTTAGATTCAGAATTATACCACAGAATCTATCAAACTGACCGGTATTTCCCAAAGAAAATATTTAAAATGAGTACTTTTAGTGCAGAATCAGTAAACTTTATCCCAGCGGACATTTCTGAGGCTGCAAGTGAAATATTCAAGATATGATTACCTTAAAAATCAAATAGTAAATATGAATTTTGTTGCGATAAATTTATGACGTTTCATTGACGCATGGACACTATATAAAATATATTAGAAACTACAAATGTCACATGAAAAATTATTAATTTGCTAAATCGTATTTTAGTCTTTGATAGATCGTAATCGTGGGAAAAATACGCTGTACAACTCGAGCGGATTGTCCATATCGCACTCGAACGATTGAGGCACTCCGCCTTCGGCGTCGTGCTCAAACTTCGTTCTCGTGCGATATGGACATCGTATCCGCTCTTGTTGCACAAACTACCTACTATTGTACACAAGATATTAGGTGCTCAAATAAAAAAGGTCATAAAGTTTTCTGTGAAAATTTTTTGTGTTTCTAACGAATTTCTTAAATAGGTAAACATACATTAGCAATTGCAAGATTTTAATGCCTTTGGACTACTATCATGACCAACCTACTGATGAAAAACTCCATAAAAGTTGTATAAAATTATTCGAAAATGGAAGACCTCTATTTTATAAATTTTTGTTTTCAGTATTTTGACTTGAATGCTTTACAATCGAAAGCCAACTGTTAATTAAAGAGTTTTGGCATTTAAATCTCATTTGTTCTTTTTTTTACCTGAGGAGCTTTACTAGAGGCTATACAGTTAATTTCTCTATGAGCTTTACCATGAACAAAAAGCAAATACGCCACTGATTTACGGTTGGCGACGCTGGTGGAATCAAAGAATATGAAAACCTATTCATAAGTTCATAGTTCTTCTATGGTTGGTTGTCATTTGTCAATAATTAAATTTAATTTTTTAGGTTATGTGATTGTGAATGCATGTATGTTTTGAGCTTTTGAGGCAGAAACAAATTTAGATTTGCCCCTAATTTAATATTATTGTAATTATATTTGCACATATTGCAATGTCGGGTGCTAGTACTCAACCAGTTCCAGAACAGGGCAACACAAACGAAGATTCAACCACTTCTGTTGATGTCATTTTAAAAGTAAGTTTGCTTTATATTTTTTTATGTTTAATGCTATTTATTTTCAATGTTTCTAATTCATAGTAGTCAACAAAGTAAAAATCTTCAGAATTCGCATAAAAAGTTTAATTTAAAAAACTAATTGGTTATAAGAAGTGATTAACTTAACTTTTCCAAATTTTTTTATACACAAGTATTTTTATTAGTTCATTTATAGTGTTTAAGATTATTAACATCCCTTATGCATACTCTACCTTAAGGCTTTACCTAAAATATTTATCATGCTCTCATTTAGTACTTTTTTAACTAAAGTCAGTATTCATTTATCGTGATTACTTTTCCCTTTTTATTATGAATGATAAATGGGTATTTTGCTAAATGTAAATCAAAAACGTTTTACATTTTCAAACGATTTGTTGTTTTTTTTAGGATGGCTTCAAAACTCTGGCTGATGCAATAAGATATTCAAATGCCCTTCCGATTAGTACAGATTTCAGACTTCATGCCATAAATCAAACATTTAGTAAAATACTTAATTCAGAAACAAACAAAATTTTGTCTTCGATGAATAATATTTTGCGGCACAATGAAATTGATGGTAACTTCAAGACTCGCTCCATAGAAGATAGAACGGAGCTTCTCATTGAAGCAAATGACATGATTTTGGAGAAGACTGCTAATTGTATCGATGAGTTGAATGGTGTAATGAAAGGTTCAGTGTTTCCCGTTGCCATACAAACAGTTAGCGCAAAATTGCCATTGAATGGCTCATGGAATAATGTTCGAGGAACTTCAGTTTTAGTGACTTCAACAACTGGTTCAGATGTAAATCTATGAAGTAATGGTATTTCAGTAAACTCACCGAATATGTTTCAGTCTCATTTTGACAGATCATTGCCAAATTCGATAAGATTGTTAACAGCAAAGAATATAGCTAGACCGCAAAAGTTTTTTAAAGATAAACTTGATAATAGTAATCGTCATCCTTGGCAACCGAGGATATCAGAAAAACCAAACTCTATGAAACCATTGGCAATATTTTTGGAGGAAACTGAGTTTGGACAGGCGTAAGTATTCATTGTCATTGCAAAGTAGTGTCAAATATCCATGGGAAGTGTGACTCGAATTTGTTGTTATTAATCAAGATGAACACTGTCCTATTCAACCATCAAAATAACAAGTTAGTTTGGTAGCTAAACGTAATAGAGCCCCTGGAGCCGTTCTTCATTTGTCTTTTGACTTATTTGTGTTTAGTATTTTTTTATGTATCCCGAAGTAGGAATGAGCACTGTCGAGAATTTATCAATGCTAAAATCAATAACTGAACATTAATAATATAATCAAATTAATCAATGTCAGAACTGTAACTAGGAATTTGTTAAGGAGTTATTAAATGTCAAAGAAATTGTGCATAAGTCCCCCATAAATTATATAAAGCTATCTTTGGTCCTCCACCCATCCTGGTAATATAAGAATGAAACCTCGCACTCCGTTATCAGTAAAGACCAGATGTTATTGCACACAATTACCGAAATTGCGCCTTAGAATGCATTAAAAAAGGTCAAAAATTGCAGTATAATTATTACAAATTGTATCATAAAATACTACTATAAATTAATTAAGATTAACAAAAAATTTTTATAATTAAATAATGTTATATTTTTATCAGACATAAACATACGCAGTTATAATTACAATATACCACCAAATCCATTTAAAAATTTACTTTTATTTGGAATATTTTTTCCGCATACATGACTAAAAATTCTTTTAGGGTATCGGAATCTTAATTTTTTATAAACATATTGCTTTTTATAAGTCCCATATAGGCTAGGTAAAATTTGGTTTTTTATCAGACATTACAGGTATTGTAAGTAACATTTGTTTGTTAATAGTCTTTGTAATTGTTTTTAATGCTGCTTTGGGTATTTCCACAAAAATTTTGTTTTGTGAATACTGAATAGTAAAGTATTTTTTAGTCGTAAATTGTACCGACACAGCACATCCTATAAATTATCTTTTTACGTTCTATAAATTACACTTATACAGATAAGGAAAAATTTTCATTGTCCATGTAAAACGCTAAGAATTGTCCCTTCCATAGTTTTCTACGGCCGCTAAATGTATTCCCCTACTTTGACGCAGCATGCTCGTATCTTCCAGTTTAGATGTCAGAAAAAACTTGCCGAGAGTTTTACAACAGACAGAAATATTGTTTAGACAGTCTAGCTGCTTATTTGAACTCCTTATATTGTTATGTTTAAAGAGTTATTATGCTATATTCTTCATAAAAATTATTAATAATTTTGTTTAGGAAATCTCGTTTATTTATTTTGGTTATCAACGAATATCAGTCTTATTTTACCTCAGACGTTGATTAAATCAACGAACTAAAAGAACAAACAACATGTGGTACGCAAATTTTAATAAAATTGTTGCCTGCCAGTAGTAATTCCGTAACAAAACATGTTAGAAGCTATGATGTACTACTGAAATCTCCACCAGCACTGATCGCTGCGCTCTGTGTTGAATTGTTTACACCGGGGTAGGAGAATACAAGGCACCGCCCATCTATCCCACTATTAGCTCTCAATGTTAAACCTCTCATTAAGATTCTCCCTATGGACAGTGTTTGATTTTCCTGATGTGTATAAATTTCACTCTATTGTACAGGGTGAGAGAGACTTGATGTCTCAGCTCTGTTATAAGAAAAGGAGAAACGATATAAGAAATCTGAAAAGACGTTCCTAAATTGGATTAAGGTTCATTTTAAGCCAATTTGTATATTTTTTTATATTTGTGAACTAAAGTAATGACGTCTTGAACTTTTTTTCCCAGAAATATACCTATATTTTTGCATATTTAAAAAAAAGTTAAACACATTTGTAAATAAAAACATTTATATCTTTTTCGAATAAAAAGTTATAAGCAATTTTATTGTAAAAAAAAGTATTATTAAAAATTTGGAAATGCAATAATTCAAAAATCAAAGCATACTGGCATCAGTCAATAATTTAACTAATGGTTGACAAACATTTCTTGTTGCCATTTGGGGATCTCAACAGAACCCTAGAAGAGAAGTTGAATACGCTATGAGATACCTCGAACATGTTATTTGAAGCCTAAAAATATTTAATAGATTTTTCCAAAGGCGGCTTGTTTAAACCCTGACGATTTTTTAATAATATTTTTTTACAATAAATTTTATTATAACTTTTTAACGGAAAAAGATATCTAATTCTTATATTTGCAAAATTTGTTTAGAAAAATTAGCTTTTTTTAAATGTGTAAAAATAGGCGTATGTTTCTGGAGAAAAAAAATTAATGACGTCATTAATTCGGTTTCCAAACATGGAAAAATATACAGATTTGGCTTAAAATGGACCTTACTCACCCCCAATTAGTAACCTCTTTCCAGATTTTTTATATCGTTTTTTCTTTTCTTACAGTAGAGCTGAGACATCACCCTGCACACTCAGTGTGGATAGATTTATTTATTGTGTGTCGGCAATTCTAGTTTCAAAAATCGCCAAATAATCTAAATGTCGCCAATTCGGCCTTAAGTTTTTGTCTAATAAGTACACTTTACCGTAAATAAAATAGAAAAAAATCATTACATTAGTGACGTGTTGTGCCTTTAACGAAACTGGCCGAAAAGAAACAGAAAATGTTTTTTAGATTTCATACTATAAAATAAAAAATTGTAAATACATTCCGACACATTAGTCTCAATTTCTAAAAAAAGTCGAAATTTAGACCACAAATTTTAGAAAACATATTAAACATTTTAGCTAAAGTATTTAATTTTTAGCTGAAAACTGATTATTTTGAAACAAATATCAAAAATTCGAGATATTATTCGAAATTTTCTATATTTAACAAAAATCTGCATTTTAAAATTTCAACTTAACACTCTCAAATTTTGAGAAAAATTCGAAATTTATAAAGCAAATTTGAAATTTGACCCAAAGGTTTTACATTAAAGTGGGAAAAAAACATAATAGCTTTATATTTGAAAAAAAGGTCGGATTGTCTAGAGGGAAATCTAAATTTCGCGACCAGGTGTAGTATTAGAAGACCAAATTTGATTCAAATTATTAAATTGATATTTTAAGGAAAAAAATATATTTCAGGATTAAACTCAGAAAACAAGTTATTCAACATTTCGAAAAAGCTTTTAAACTTATGTACAATAAATTCTTACAGTTTCAATTCTATTCTCAAATATTTAAACCTAACATTTTGGGATAAGCAAATTAAATTTTACTTTAAACTTGAAGGTTTTGTATTTCGAGAGAAAAATCTTATTTCAACCTTAAATTGAATCTTTCCGAAAAGAAGTTGGAAGTATTGAACAGGCAAGGTCAAAGTTTAAAACAAAGAGTGTTTCAACATGAACGGATTTGCAAAAATTTAAGAAGAGGTCGAAACTTTTTTGTCAAAATTTTAAAAAATCGAAATTGTCAAAAGTCAAAATTTTCTCGAATTGGTTTTATACACAACTTGTTCAAAATTTTAAAAATTCCTAATTTAAAAGGCCAGATTAAAAAGAAATTCGTAAATTTCTGGAAAAAGCAATTTTTTTTAATCAAAGTTTCTCGATGTTTTGAGAAAAAGTAACGATTTTGAAAAAAAAATCGAAATTTTTGAACATAGGCTAAGTTTTAAAGGTGGAAATTTTGAAAAATTTCAATTTCTGAAAAAAGTCGAAACAAACAGAAAACTAGAAAAAGTCAAAATTTTTATGATAAAAGATAGGCATTTAAAAAAAAAATGAAATTTTAGAAAAAGTGCAGACATTTTAAAGTTAGCATTTTAAAAAAAAATTTAACTTTTAAAGAAGTCAAAAGTCTAAGTTTTCAAACAATAGCCAAAAAATCGAAAATCTAAATTTTTCAGGAAAAAAAAAGTTTCCAGAAAACGTCGAAATCTTGAAAAAAGTCGCGAAAAAAAAGTAAATTTCAAGTACGGTTACTCAATGTTTTCAAAAGACGAAATTTTCAAAAACTCTTTTGCAAATTAAACGTTTTTTGCCCCCGAAAATTTTACTTTAAACTTGGGTTTCCTATTTTGAGGATAAAATCAGAAAATTAATTCGAGCCTATATGAACTGTTGAAAAAATCAAGATTTCAAGAAAAATGCTAAAAAAGCGTTTGTTTTAAAACTATTTTTATAAATTTGGAATTTTACCCGCTTTTATTCGCTAGACATTTTTAAAAGCAAACTTGATAAATATAATACTTTTTGTTCAAATTTCGATTTGTTTTTGGAATGTTTAATATTTTAAACTTTCAAATTAATTTAAATTTTAAATTTTTGCGTTTGTTTAACTTCAACTGGAATCAGAATGTCCAATTTTTTTCGAAATTATAACTTTAAAGTCAAATTTTTGAAAAAAAAATGATATATCGAATTTACAATTGAAATTTGATGTTAATCACGAAACTATTTTAACTTTATCGCGAAATTTCGACCTAATTACAAAATTTCGGCTCTAATAATGAAATTTTTATTTTAATCTTGAAATTTTAATTTTAATGGCGACATTTCGAAATAAGGTGGAATTTTGAAAAAAAAAAAAGTTTATAAGTTTTTTTTTACTAATTTTCAAACTTATAACCATCAAGTTTGAACTCAGAATTTTGATAACATTTGGAACCTTTGTAAATAGAATCTCAATTCTTTAATTAGAAATTAAAGGCTTTCGGAAATGTTTGAAGTCTGAAAATTAAGTACGAAATTTTGAGAAACATATTTTTAACAAATTTAGTTGTGTTCCAAAATTATCAGTTGCTCTCTTAAAGTTTAGATCGTTTGCTCTTTAAGAATTTAAAGTTGGACTCATTTTTTGGGAATGCAGAAAAACTGTAGAAAAAGCCTGGACATTTATTCTCTAAATTTGTTTCAAAAGTTCAACATTTCCAGAAAAAATTGAAACTAATGAACTTTGACATTTTTTTTAAATTGCACCATTTAAAATAACTCAACTGAATCTTGTAATTACAATATTTTTTATTAAATTTCGATTCGAAGGCTGATTGTAGGAAAAGAAATTTTGAAAAAAAATATTGTAATTACAAGATTGACTGACTGATGAAAATTTACATCATAACTATTACCTCTAGAAGTATTTAAATTGTTTTAAAAATTTTGTATTTAATTTCGACAGAAATCGAAATTTTGGGAAAAATCGATTTCGACTCATTTTGACTTTGACTTTTAACATTTTGAATGTAGTCTCGAAAATTTTAAAATTTCGAAATTTCGAAAAAAAAGATATATGCAATATAGTGAAAAAATAGCCAAAACTGGAAATTAAAAGACAGAAGTGAATTTTTAGGAAAATACGTAAAGTAAATTCCACATTATTTTTAGTTTTGAGGTTGTTCTTTCGGTTTTAAAATTAAAATTTTTACTCCAAATATTTTGTTAAAGTTTTTACTCGAAAGTCCGAATTTGATCTCGAAATTTTGTCTTTCATCTTGCAATTTTTACTTTGGTCACGAAAATGGGTAAATTTTAAAACAGATTAAAGTGCTGAAAAAATAATCAAAATTTCGAATTTAAAAGTAGAAAATTCGAGTTTAAATGGAAAAATTTGGGTTTCAGATCAAAAAATATGAGGTTCTAGGAAAAAGTTATGTTTCGGAGAAATTGAAAATTTTTAAATCTATTTCCTTTTTTTAATTTTTTCAAATGCTATCTTCTTACTTTTGATTCGGAAATTCCAGAAAAAATGTATCAATAACAAAATTTTAACAAAAAGCTTGACTTGTCACGTTTTCTGAAGTTTTAAGTTTTTTTCCAAAATTTGTAAACTCGGAAATCCTATGAAATTTTGACAAATGTCAAATATATTTTTCTAAAGCTTACAATTAGACTTCTTTCCTAACCCTTATTTTTTTTCTGCTAATTTTGACATTTTATGAAAAATTCGAATTTTGATCGAAGTTTTATGATTTCAGTTGCCTTTGAAGGGGACTTTATTTTAAAGATGGCCAAAGGACACGCAACAGGTCTCGCACACAATGTTATTCCCAATTCGTTCATTTTCTGTTAACCATGGCATAATATTAAATACGTAATCTAATCATTTTTACAATGACTACTGCAAGAAAGACAAAAATGGCGCATTGTATTGCCAATTTCTCTGAAAATTGATCAGAAAGTTCAAGGTTGAACGTTGAATCTGACAAACTTGATCTCTAAAGCAGGATTGTGCCTGTAAACGAGTGAAATTGTATAATCCTGTAAACAAAAAAATATCATACTTTTGCGATTTGCAACAATGTTTAAAATCGCCCAATTTGCGATAAATCGCCCACACAGTGTACACACTAAGCTAAGAAATAGAGCATTTACAAGAATATGGCGCTGTGATCATTATTAGCTATTAAAGCACGACTTTGAAATTGTTTAAAACCCCTCTTGTGCAATTTTCTTCTCGCTTCTTATCTGCATGCTGTTTTATTTCTTTAAACTTTCGCCAATATCTATTGAACAAAAATTTTTTATTAACAGTTTTAGAATTTTGACATCATTAAAGAAATTTTCACTTTAAAATCGAAATGTTAAAAAATAAATTCAAAATTGTATCTCAAAAGTTTTATTGAAAATCGAAATTACGGACTTCACCTCAAAATCTTTTGAATATGTTCCTTGGAATTTCGACTTTTGTGTGAATATTTTGACTTTATCCTCCATATTTCGTTTTGAAGTCAAAATTTATGAAAAATTAAATTATTGTTTTAAATTTGAATAAAAAAAGTCGCCGAAAATTCTAAAGAGGGTAAAAATTTGAAAAACGGCGAAATTTAAAAAGTCAAAAAGTTAAAGATAAAAAAAACTAAATCTAAAAAAAATCTCAAACTTTTTGAAATTTTTTAAAAAGTAAAAATTTTGATCAGAAGTATTGAAAAAAGTTAAAATTTTGAAAAAAAGTCGAAATTTTCAAATAAAGTCGATATTTTGAAAAATGTTGAAAGTTAAAATATCCAAAAAATTAAATCAAGATTTTAAAAAAGAAATGTCAAAATTTTGAAGAAATCGCAATTTTCAAAATTCGAAAATTAAAAAAAAATTACGAAATTATCAGTATTCAAAATTTTTGTAAAAAGGTTTAAATTTTGGAAAGTAATCTATAAATTTCAAAAATGGTCAAGATTTTGAAAAAAATTCGAGATTTAAAAAAAAGGATCTACGTATTCGTTCAAATTTTCAAAAAGCAGAATTAGATCATCTTAGACAAAAATAGAAGAAAAACCAGAATTATCAGAACAAATAAAATTTTTAAAAATTATCGAAATTTTGAAAAGTAAAATTTTTGAATAAATCACAACTTTGGATAGTTAAAATTTTAAGAAAGCATTTTATTTTAAAAAAGTGGAACAAATATTTTTAAAAATAAAGCTTTGAAAGGTTTTGAAAAATTCGGAATTTTGGAAAAAATCTCGACATTTTGAAAAGTTTTTAAAAATGACGAAATACAAATTATGTCCCCTAAAACCAAGAAAGATGTGTTTTTTAATCTTTCTTGGTTTCAGGAGACAAGATTTGTATTTCAATTTTTGCAGATAACCAAGGATCAGTCCGTTCGAAAAATAGCCAAACGGTTCAAAAAAAAGTTGACATTAAAAAAATCTTATAATTTGAAAAATAATCGAAATTTTTAAAAAAGATCGAAATTTTGAAGTAAGTCGAAATTTTCAAACAAAATTAAAGTTTGCAAAAAGCCAAAAAAGTAATATGTTGGGAAGGTCTAACATCCGAAATTTTCAAAAAAAGTAAAAATTTTGAGAAAGCAATTGAAATTTTGTAAAAAGTGGAAATTTTTAGATGTCGAAATTATAAAATTTTCAAAAAATTTCGACTTCCTCAAAAAAAATTAAATTTCTCAAAAAGGGTCAAACAAAAAAATCAAATGAAAATTTCGAAAAGTCAACATTTTAAAGAACGATCAAAATAAGTCAAAATCTCGTGAAAAAGTTACAATTTTTGAAAAATATAAACCTAGAAATTTTAAAACTTAAAAATTTTCGAAAAGATCCAAATTTTCAAAAGATAAAGCTTTTCAAGGAAAATGAAAATTTTGAAAACATTTCAAACATTAAAAAAAATCGAATTTTTAAAAAAAGTCGGAAATTTAAAGAAAAGTCGAAATTTGAAAAAGAAATAGTATTTTAATAACGTGTAAATAAAAAAAATGAGATATTTTGAAACGGATTAAAATGTTCGAAGTCAGCATTTCGAGAAAAAGGCGCAAAAAGGTCAAATTTTTTTTAAAACGGAAAATTTTGAAAAAAAATCAAAATTTCCAAAAAAGGCACAAATTAAAAATCCAAATTTTGAAAAAAGTCGTAAATTTAAAAAAAAATCGATTATTTTAAGAATAAGGCCAAATTCTGAAAAAAATTCAAAATTTTCAATAAATTCAAACACTATTTTTGTAAAAGTTTAAATTTTCAAAAAAAAAATGAATTTTGTAGGTTAATTTTTTTAAGATAATTTGAATTACTGAAAAAAATGGAACAATGAAAAATGGTTTAAATTTTTCAAAAACACAAAATATTCAAAAAAAATTAAAAATTTAAAAAAGGCAAAATCCGAAAAAACTAAAATTTTCAAAAAAGTGGAAATAAAAAATCTAAATTTTCATTAAAGTAGCAAATGTAAAAAAAAATAATTTTTCCAATAAATTGAAACCTGAAAAAATTCGTTTTTTTTTAAATCAAAATGTCTAAAAAATGTTAAATTCTTTAAAAAGTTGCGATTTTTTAAATTGAACACTTGAGAACAAATACTCACAATAATGTTTAAAGTAAATAGAATTCCTGAAAAAATATTTTTTTATTGTGAAGTAGAGTCTTTCATTACAATGTATATTTATAAAAACTTTTTAAAGTAAAATTCACTCGCAAACTGTTATGTCTTAAGCATAAACGCTCAAATTATACCTAACCTCGACGCTAGCGTTTTTTAGCTGATTTTCATTTTACTGAGTTACTGTAAATGCTCTATTAATTTCGGTAGAAATTGAAGAAGAGGTTTAGGCATCTTACAATCAAATAGAGCTCCTAACGCCATCTTACGAGCAAGCTCTTATGAAGCCTTTATCAAAATTCCCCCCAACAATGTAATTAAAGTGAAATTAAATGAAAGTAGAAAGAAATTGCCTGAAAAACGGGAATTAGGATAGTAATTAGGAAATTACCAATACTATAATTACTAAGTATTGCTGTTACCGCACAACAATTACTACTAATATTTGGAAAACTTTAGAAAATTGACAAATAATTGCATTTTTGACTAAAATTGCACAAAAATGGCAAAAATTGCAATTGTCAATATCATCCGGTCTTTGGTTACATCACCTTACATAACTTGTGGATGGTCTATGAAAGCATGTTTGTCAACGAATATATGGTAATAGGGACTAACCGATGTTTCAGTTTTGATAAAAACAATTTTTTTTTCAGTCCAAATTCGATTGAAATTTCAGCTTCGGTGAATCTTTTCTCCAAGTTTCAATGTTTTGTAAATGCCACGTTTTTTGTTACTTTCGCTTTATAATTTGAAATTTCGAAAAATGAATCTAAAATTCGAGTCGAAGTGCAAACTTTAAAAAAATAATTGAACCTAATAAGAATAATTTTTATGAAAATGTTTAGTTCAATCTCTCATCTCACAATTTTATCAGAATTTTAGGTTTGATATTAAAATGTTTAAAAATTTTTTAATAAATCTTCAGTTTTTCTCAAGATCTCGACTTTTTTTTCTCATAATTTCGTGTTGTTGTTGAAGAGTTTCTCCCAAAATATGCACTGTTTTTAATATTTATACCTGAAGTTTGTAAGCCCAAAAATTGACATTTTGTGTAATATATTGTAATTGTAAGATAATAATCGAAACTTGATGAGTAAAAAAGTTAACTTATCGAAAAATTAAAATAATGTATTTGTAACTCATAAAATATATTAACAGTAAATATAACAAAATTCCGGGATGTTTAATATGTATTCTTAATATATTTTATGAGTTATGAATACCGAAGAATTCCCCAAAGAAGGGATTAATAATATTAATAATTTATTTTTCAAAATTTGAAGTGTATCTTGGAAGTATTTCCTCAAATGTCCAACTTTAAACTCAAAGTTCTGAATTTTTTATAAATCTTTAAGCTTCAAATTAATCTTAGGTTAAAATGTTGGAATTTCGAAAAAAAAATTCGAATTTAATATTGAATTTTTAGGATAACAGTAAAAATATTGAGAATAAATTGGAAATTTTAAGAATTTCTTCTAAGAGATTATACCTGCTTTTTTTTCTTAAAAATTTCAACTGAAAACCCTAAATATAGACTCAGTGGAAATTTCGATTCTGTTTGTTAAAACCTCCACCTTAATTGCAAGTTTTCTATCACTTTTTCCCAAAATTTTGAATTTAAATTCATTTTTTCTCGAAAATTCGTCAAGTTCGATGTTTTGATTTGCAGCTTTAAATTGTTTCTTGTTTTGGACTCCTTCTTTAAAATTTCGTGGTCCAACTTGAAAGTTATATATATTTTTTTTAATAAATTTCGAGTTTTTTCTCTAAATGTTCGCCTTTTTTCTCTGAAAGTGGCCAGTTTAAAGATAAACATTTTACTTCCTTCTAAAATTTAAACTGTAAAGTTGAACTTTCTCGAATTCGTTTTATACATTTTCTCAAAATATGATTTTTTTTTGAAAATTTCGACTTAGGAACTTGAAATATGAAGTTTCAGTTGAGCCGAAGGTTTGTCTGAACTTGCGGTCAATCTCTATTAAAAAATAAATTATTTAAAAATATTACAAATTAAAGTTTACCCCTAGAAACGGAAAAAAAACTTCATGAAATTGCACCAAATTGGACCAAAACCAGTCTAGACCATGGACCAAAAAAAAACAATTTGTTAAAAATAAATGATTCTGGAGGAAGGAGATTTGTAGATTTTCAAATTAATGCCACTTTTTTTGCTTTCCAGATATTCCCATCCATACGAATTTGAATTGGATCGTTTTACTCCAATCCCAGAGCAGTTACAAGAAGAGAAACCTATTTTACCGAAACCTGTCGCAGAAACGGAACTTATTGAAGTTGATACGCCAGCACAGCTTGATGAATTAGTTGAAACTCTTAGGAGCAAAAAAGTTTTCGCTGTAGATTTAGAACATCATTCATATAGATCCTTTATGGGAATAACTTGTCTGATGCAAATTTCTACTGAGGACAAAGATTACCTAATCGATACTTTGGCTTTAAGAGATAAACTGTATGTCTTAAATGAAGTTTTCACAAAACCCTCAATAGTTAAGGTTTGTATATTTTTTACACATAACTGTCTGTTCTTGATGGAGGTTTTTCAGGTTTTTCATGGAGCTGACTGCGATATTAAATGGCTGCAAAGGGACTTATCTTTATATGTGGTTAATATGTTTGATACACACCAAGCAGCAAAAGTCTTAGAATATCCAACGTTATCGTTGGCGTTTTTATTGAACAAATTTTGCAATTTCACACCAAACAAGCAATTTCAGTTGGCAGATTGGAGAATACGACCTTTGCCAAAAGAACTAAAATTGTATGCTAGAGAAGATACTCATTACTTGATATACATGTATCAAATGATGAAAAAGGAATTGTTAAAGAAAGCACATGGTGGTGACAACTTACTGAAAGGAGTTATACGGAGAAGTACCGAAATTTGTAAACAGGTATGTTACTGGCAATTTAAAAAAGATTTTAAGAGAAAAATAGTTCCTTTTTAATATAAATTTAGTTCTAATTATGATTAAAGTATTAATCCTCATTTGTAGCATTTACAAAAGTGTTTGTTTAACATACTTTTTGCCTTATTGTTTTACTACTGATATTTTAGAGATATGAATAATTCTTTCTCTAGTCAGTAGTGGTTTTTCAGGGTGTCCTCATTTTAAGGGCCTTAAATTAAACACATAATAGAAAAAATAATGTTAGGCAAAATGTTTCACATGAACAAAGTATCCAGAAGTCCTTAATTACAAAGATGCAAGGTGTTGAACATTTAATTAAAAAATAAAAGTTTTTAATTTTTCATTTCTGAATTGTCAAAGATATTTAAAGCAAATTTTGAATGCACCTGGATCATATCGTTTCCTTTAAAATTGCATAGAAAACCAACGATGCGACGCTACAGTGACAAAAAGTTTCAAAAGACAAATTTTATTCAAAATTGAAAATTTATCCAAAAATAGTTATTTGTGTGCCTAGGCCGCGAACTAACTCACTAGCGACCAAGAGAAAGATTGTCGCCAAGACCGCCCTGCGAAATGCAATTTCGCAGCCGGGAAACGAGCTGCAAAATAATAGCTTCTCGTCCGGTTGCATAAAATTGTTATTTCTGCTTAATTTTGTTCAGTATCATACCACTTTCTTTTTTTAATGAATGTCTGTGATTACCAATAACTGGAGTTGTTTAGATAGAAATTCAATTTTTTCTTTTATGACCCTTCATCCATATACCATTTCTGTAAAATTGGAAGAAGGTGAGGAAAGGAATTTAAAAAAAAATGTATTTTAAAAAATTGTTTTCAAAAGTAAATTTGAAAAAAAATGGAGTTTATTGAAAAAATCAAAATTTTGGGAAAAATTCGGGATGTTAAATAAAGGTTGGACTTTTAAAAAAATTGAAATTTTAAAGAAATCGAAATTTTCAAAAACATGGAATATTATAAAATCAAAAATTTCAGGAATCGAAATTAAAAAAGTCAACATTTTGAAAAAGTCGAACATTTTTAAAAAGGGGAGTTTTAGAAAAAAGTCGTTGAATTTTTGAGAAAAAATTGACATCTTAAAAATATATTTTTTTTTGTGGAATGGGCTGGCCCCTTGGTTATCTTAAAAAATTAAATACAAATCTTGTCCCCTGAAACCAAGACACACAATAGTTTGGCGATCGAAATGCGTTAGAGCAACCTTTGTTGTGTTTTTTAATCTTTCTTGATTTCAGGGGACAAGATTTGTATTTCAATCTTAAAAATGGTATTTTTTGGTAAGAGTCAATATTTTGAAAAAAGTCAACATTTCAAGCCAAAAAACTTCTAAATTTTGGAAAATCATGGATATTTCTCCATCCTGAAAATTAGAAAATTTCAAAAATGTTGAAATTTCGTGAAAAAGTCGAAATTTAGAAGAAAATTGGAATTTAAAAAACTTAAATATTCGAAAAATACTCGAAATATTGAAAAAGTTCGGAATTAAGAAAAAAAAAGGCGGAAATTTTCAAAAAGGAATGAATTTCAAAAAACTTTTTCAGGAAAGATTTTTTTTTTGAAAAGTCTAAATTTTTATAAAATGTGTATTTTGATAAATGTCGAAATCTTCTAAGTCATAATTTCGAAACAAGGTTGATACTTTCCAAAAAAGTTAAAATCTTTGAAAAAAAGTCGAAATGTTAAATAAAGATTTCTAAAATATTTTGAAATAGTAATTCGGACTTTTCCAAAAAGTCGATTATTTTCCAAAAAAATTAAAATTTACAAAAAAAATCAAAATCTTGAGAAAACGTTGATCATTTTTTCAAAGGAAGTACAAATTTTCAAAAAAAAGTTGAATTTTGAAAAAAGACGAAATTATTAAAAGAAAAATCCTCATTTTCAAGAAATCCCAAACTTTGAAAAAAAGTCCAATTTTACCAAAACAAAAATTTATAGCAGAAATTTACAAAAATCTATTTGACAAAGTCGATAATTTTTAAAAAGGCGAATTTTTTCAAAGAAAAATACAAATATTCAAAAAATGTCGAATTTTCCGAAAAGTACAACCTTTTCAAATAATTTTGAAAAATGGATTGAAATTTTCAAAATAAATCCGAATGTGAAGAAAAGTCCTATTTTGAAGAGAAACGAAATTTTCAAAATAAGCGAAATTTAAAACAAACGTTTTTAATATAAATTTGGTTCTAATTATGATTAAGATATTGTTGCACGTTATCGGTTCGAAAATTAAAACTTCGTGAATTGTAACACTTTATTTCCACACTGATTTCGGATCACTAGAATTATGATTCACTTAACTAGCAGACTATCTAGCTATCTGACTATCCGACTAACTAACTAACTAACCAATTCACTACTGACTGAGGGAAAGACGACCGCGTATTTATAACAGGGCTTCGAACCGAAACTGAACCGAAAACCGGAACTGAACCGGAAACCGAAAAATAACGGTTTATTTCGGTTCGTTGAATTTGTATGTTCTTAAAATAATTTTTACTTTATCCTAAATTTTGGGATTTTTTTTTAGAAGTTTCAAGATTTTATACAAATTCATGGAGCTTTCATCTCAAAATTACGAGTTTAGTTCAAAGAACATTTTTTGTTTGAAAGTTGGATTAGAATCTTACAGTTTCCACACTTTCTAAGAAAATGTTGATTTTATTCTCAAAATTTCAAGCCAAATTAAATTTTAAGTTGTATAACTGGAATATTCTTTTTCCCGAACTATTTTTGTTGTTTTCTTAAAATTTTGAGTTAGAAATAAAATTTTATGTGCTATTGTAAATTTAGACCAAAGCAGTGAAGCCTTTTTCATTGAAGCATAGTTTCCTTGCAATTTTATTGGCAAATTCGATTTTTTCCGAGAATTCGAACTTTTTCTTTAGAACAAATACTCAACATTTGTTTTTTTTTCTTAAACTTGGGTTTTCCCTTTTATACTGATACCTCTATTTTTTTAAATTATTAATAAAAATGTCGAGTTTTCTTGAATATTTTCCTTTAAATTTCACTTTAATTTCAATATGCCAATGTTTTCCTCCAAATCTCAAATTATAATTATTTTTTTACGATGCCGACTTCCCAAAATTCCAGGATTTGGCTTTTGTTCTCAACATTTTTTTCAGATTGTTTTGAATTTAGGCAGCTTTAAAATCGAAATTTAGTTAAGTCTTGAATTCGTTTTGTAGAATTCGTTCAAAATTTAAAAATTCGTAATTTGGAAAATTAGATTCTAAAAAAGTTACAGCTTCGAAAAAAAATCGAAATATTGATGATAAAAGGTCAAAATTTACAAAAAAAATTCTAAATTCTGAAAAAGATTCGAAGATTCGAAAAATGTCTAAATTATTTTAAGAAAAATTTAATTTTTCAAAAAAACAAAAATTAAAGGAATATATAATTTTTTAAATAAAAGTGTAGTTTATTACATAAAAGCCGAAACCTTGAGAAAAAGTTGAAATTTAAAAAAATCTTAATTTTCAAAAAAGATCAAAATTGTCAAAAGTTGGACCAAGGTGAAAACTTAAAAAAACAGAGTAGAAGTTTTCAAAAGTCAGTTTTTCAACATCAATAAATTTACCGAAAAAATTAAAATTTTGAAAAAAAAATAAAAATTTTGAGAAAAGATCGAAATTATGTGTAAACATTTTCAAAAACATATGAATTTGGAAAATAAATTAAAATCCTAAAGAAAGATCAAACTGAAAAGTCTTGCGATTTATAAAATAAATAAATATTTGAAAAAGGTGAAAGCTAAAAAAAAGACCATTTGAATTTTAAAGTTTTCAAAATACAAAGACGAAATGCTCTAAAGAAGTCGAAAAATGTTTAAGAATTTTCAATAAAAATTGAAGGCAGACTTTCCAAAATGTAATCATTTTTAGAAAGTCAGAATTTTGCAAAAAAGTAAAAATTGAAAAAAAGTTGAGTAAAAAAAACAAACACTCGGGAGTCGATATTTGCAAAAAGTTAAAACTGAAAAAATTCAAATTTTTAAAAAGAATTGAAATATTTTGAAAAAATCGAAGTTAAAACTAGTTAGATTTGCAAAATAATTGAAATTTAGAGTGTGAAGTTTCAGAAATGGTCAATATTTACAAATATAAAATCAAAAATTAAAGCTTCGATATCAATTCAAAATATTGAAAAAAAAATTGAAACTTTCAACAAATAAAATCTTTACTAAGGACAAAAGTTATAAAAAGAGTAAAATGTTCAAACAAATCAAAACCAACCAAATAAGATAGAATTTAGAGGACTTTGGAATAATCGAAAAATTAAAATTAAAAAAGTTGAAATTTTCAAAATCAAGTCAAAATTTTGAAAGTCGAACGAGAAAATATCGAGTTTGTGAAAAAGTTTTGTTTATTGTCGAAATTTTCAAAATAAGTCAAAATTTTCAATAAAAATTAAATTCTTAAGAAAAGTCGAAACTTTAAAAATAACCAAAGGATCCTTTCTCTTTTTTCACCTAGGCGAAAGCGCGGGTATCAGCGAATTTTTTTTATATAAAGTTCGGATTTTTTTTTGAAGTTTTAACTCAAAATGAACCTAGAATTCAGTTTCAGCGTGAAATTTTTAAATTCGAAAAATCGAGAAATATTTTCTTCAAATTTTAAGCATTACCAGAGTAGGTATATGCTGTAACATTTAAAAAGAGAACTTTACCTAAATTATGTTAGAAAATCAATTGTTAAATCAAATAAAACTTTTAAAAAATGAGTCACCTGGAACTGAACCGAAAACCGGAACGGAACCGATATGATTTTTTTCCTGAAATGAAAACCGGAACGGAAAAAATATTAGTCCGATGCCCTGATTTGTACCCTTCAGGTTTTCTATAACGGAATCCGTACAGATAAGATTATCGCTTGCGGAAACGTCTGGAGCGCTTATCTGCCGTATGATTCATTCTCACAGCCGCTTCCCATTATCAAATGTTTTTAGAGAATTCCTTACACAATACTAATACAATTTTTATTACTACATTTTGTTACAGTATTAACTGTCACTTGTAGCATTTACAGAAGTGTTTGTTTAACAACTTTTTGCCTTATTCTTTTATTACTAATATTTTGGAGATATGAGTAATTCTAAAACATGTTTTTTATTGATAGTTGATAGTTGAATTTTTCAGAAAAAAGTAGAAGTTTCCATAAAAATCGAAATTTTGAGAAGTTAACATTTTGAAAAAAATAACTATAATTTAGAAAAATGTCAAAATTCGAGTAATATTCGAAACGTGGGAAAAAATCTGAATTAAAAAAATTAAGTTTTTGGGAAATGGTAAAATTAAAATTTTTAACAAAGAATTGGATGTTTAAAAACAAAATTGACTTTCTCGAAAACTATTAATTCTTATAGAAATTTTCGAGAGTTCAGGTATTTTGGAAAATGTCGAATTTTTTAAAAAACAGACATGATTTCGAAAGAAAGTCAGAATTTAGTGAAAGGGTCGAAAATTTCAAAAAAGGCGAAAAAACACAAATATCAAAAAATCTACATTTTGGAACACTCGGAATTTTTAAAAAAGTGAAATATTTTCCAAAAAAAAAACAAAATTTGCAAACAAATTGAAATTTTCAAGAGTTAAAATTTTTCAAAAAAAGTAAAAAGGAAAAAATCGATACTAAAAAAGAGAAAATATTATTTTTAAGAGGCGATTTTGAATATTTTTGGTCGAAAAAATGAATCCAGTTTCCGAAGTCATAATTTTTAAAAACACGTCGAAATTTTGGAACAATGCGGAATTTTGAATAAAGAACGTTGAATTTTTCAAAAGAAGTTGAATTTTTCAAAAGAAGTTGAATTTTCAAGAAAAGTTGTATTGTGTGTATTTAAAAAAAAAGAAGTTAAAACTTCAAGAAATAGTTGAAATTTTGCAAATTTTCGAAATTTTGAGAACACAATTTTCAAAAATGTTCCAATTTTGTAGTAATTGATTTTTCAGAAGCAGAAATTTCCATAAAAATCGAAATATCAAGAAAGCTGGAATTAAAAAAAATTCGAGAAATATTTGAAATGTTAAAAAAAGTTCGAAATTTAAAAGAAATCAAAGTTTCGGAAAAATGAAAATTTTCAAAAAAGCTCAAATTTTCAGAAACTAAAATATTTCGAACAAAATCAAATCATTTGAAAAGTCTTATTTTGAAAATGTTAAAATTTTCAAAAGAAAGTCAGAATGTCGAGAGTCTAAATTTTGTGAAAAGGTCGAAATTTTAAGAAAGCTAAATTTCTAACAAGGCAAGGGAAATTACCAAAAAGAGAAAATATTGGAGAAAGATCGCAATTTAAAAAAAGTGGATATTTTGAAAAAACGGAATTTTCAAAAAAATGGCCGAAATTACCAAAAATGCCACATTTTAAGAAAAAGCTCTAATTTTTCAAAAGACGCCAAAATTTTCATATTCTCATTCATTTGGAAAAAATATGAATATTTTATTATTCAAGATTTTGTAACAAAATCTGAAAAATGTTTGGAATCTAAAAATATTTTAATTAAACTAATTTAAATTGGACGAAGTAGAAGAATTGGTATGTTAAAGCAGAAATAATCAAAATTCAATTTTTTTTCGAAATTTAAATATTGAGTGAAACTTCCACTCATATCAATTTTGAATTTTCGATTTTATCTGGAGTATTTCAAACTTTTACAAAATTTCGACCTATTTCATCGATTTTATCTCGAAATTTCGTGTGGTAGACTCGAAAACTGGAATTTTTGTTCTTAAACTCGTATATTTAATTTTTGTAATATATTTTTTCTTTTCAAAATGTTTAATATATTAAAAGTTGTTTTATTTGAAATGTCATGTTTAACCTGAAAATGTTGGATTTTTTTTCTTGAATTTCGGTTTTCAATTAAAAGTTTTGTTAAAGACTTTAAACTTCAGGTGAAATTTCGTGTTTAAATGTTGAAACTAGAAAAAAATTTGAGTATTTAAGTTTAGTCGCGAAATTTTGAGGTAAAACTTGATTGTACTTTAGGAAAATGTAGAATAATAAACTTGAAATTAAAATTATCACAATTACGAGTTTTTTCCTAAACGTCGAGTTTCTTAAAATTCTTGTTTAAACCTGCAAATTTTAATTTTTTTCTTGAAAATGTGATTTTTTTTCTTTCATTTCGACATTAAACCATGTGCCTAGTTTTGTTGTTGTTTAACGGATTAGTCGTCGAAAAATTTATATACAAATCTTGTCCCCTGAAACCAAGAAAGATTAAAAAACACAACTACAGTTGCTCTAACGCGTTTCGTTAGCCAAGTTAGAAATACCCATTATCTTTCTAAAGCTGATTTTTGTCTACTTGTTTTTATAAATTTTGAATTACTTAAATTCGAAATATCTAATTTCTCGAAATTTCGTTCTAAAATTCATTGTTTTTTATTAATAAATTTAAATCTTTTCTTGTTTGTCTTATTTTCTCAAACATTTGGGAATATTTTTATTGTATAAGTTTTTTTTCTAAATTTCGATTGTTTTCTGAAATTTCTTTTACCTTAAAAATTATACTTATTTCTAAAATTTCAACTTAAGAATTGAAATTTTGAATTAAATCTTGAATTTGTTTTATAAATTTCGAGTTTTTTCTAAATTAGGTTTTTTTCTGAAAATTCGGATTTTAAAGATGTTTCGACCGCGATTTCGGTGTTGTTTGATTATTTTCCAATTTCAAAATATCATAATTAATATTTTGTTTATTAGTCTAAATAATAACATGTGAATGATAAAATTAAAAACAGACAATTTAAATATTACTTGTTCCTTCTATATTTCATCGAGTACACCTACAAGATATTGATCTATTAGCTGTTAGATTTCTTCATTATGTAATGCAATGTAAAATAGTTTGTAAGTCGGTTATTCATTTTAGAGTGGACTGTTTGGATTTAAAATTACACCCAGGAACCAAAATAAAAATCATGGAATGTTGTAGTAGATTTTAATAACATTAGTTTACATGTTAGTGTTTTTGTAATTTTTAAATTTTCAATCCCCATTTGATAAATCTTATTTAGAAAATATTGAACATTTGTGTCTAAAATTTTTATTTCTTTGTAGAGATATTTCAAACCTATTTGGACAGAAGAGAGCCATATGGATTTCTATAGGAAATGTAAAAAACTGTTTGATAATAGACAATTATACGCGTTAAAAGAGCTTTATAAATGGAGGGACACAATTTCTAGGGAAGAGGATGAAAGTACTGGGTAAGTTTTTATAGTTTTAGTAGTAACTATTCATGAATTATGTACATATTTTATTTAAAAAAAAACATAAGCAATTTTTCAAATAACCATTACTAATGCATCCGTTTGGAAAGTCCTATTTTGTATATTTTTAATTCAGTTTTTCTAGCATCTAATGTATCTAATGTGTGGATTAAATTTAGTAAAACTGCATAAAAAAAATCATGGAGCCTTTCGAATTTATTTGATAAAAATATATATTTTTGCATACAAGATCATTTTCAACATTACGCATTTGTTTTTGTGTAATAACAGTCATTAGTTTTTGTTTAATGGCAATGCGTCTTTTTTTTTTCTTAATTTTAAGGATCTTTGTAAAATGAAGACATTTTTTGCTATCATAAATATTTGTTTAAGTAAGTGGCAATTGAATGTGAGAAATCATACATTTTATAATTAACAAAAAATACTCTTCACAGAATTGCGCAATGATCACATGTTAACAATAAATGCAACAAAATTAATCTGAACAGGAATTCGAGTGTGTAGATAATAAGTTCACTTCTGAGTAGAACTATCACGACTAAGATTTTCAAAAACAGTAGTGAAAGGCACACCGTTTTATTTACCAATCTATAAATGACCCGAGCTGTAGGGAGTGTTTAGAAGAAGATGAGAGTGGCGAGCACGTGATGTGTTACTGTCCGACATTGGCAACAATCAGAGGATCCACACTGGTTGACTTCTGGCCTAGTGTGGCCAGTTTGAGAGGGGTGTTCTTCAGTTTCTCAACAAGATTGAGTGTCTAAATGAATGAGCAAGGACGCCTTAATCACGGAGATAGCATAATTGACCCGAAAAGGGTCGGCCTAAATGCTGGACTAAAATTTTAAGACAACCCACCCCAAATCCAGAATCCCGAATATCTACCAATCTTTAAATTTATTACTCGCCTTAATTGAACAATATTTTTGTTTTAGATATGTTTTGCCAAATCATATGCTATTGCAAATAGCAGAAACTTTACCAAGGGAAATGCAAGGTATACTTGCATGTTGCAACCCAATTCCACCACTAGTAAGGACAAATTTGTTGGAACTTCATCAAATTGTTTTAAAAGCTAGAGATCAACCGGCTGAAAAGGTGAGTTACGTGAGAGTTTGGTTAAAACTACAACATTATGCAGGTGGTCAGCTGCTCCGACCCTGGGGTAAAGGGAGAGGTGCAGTCGCTATAGCCAGCAATGTGACGAGGGAGACCAAAATGCCAAATGCAGAAAACAATTTCGAGCAAATAATAAAATTTTAAATCTACCATAATTTTAACTGTAGATTTACCGTTTTTAGAACTCAGTCCAGTTTTTAGTTTAATCCTCAAAATCTATTTATTACGTGCTGTGTAAAACTGGATTTTTTTGCTACCAAGAGTTTATGACTAAAACTTTAGCATCTTTCCTAGAACTTTGACTTAATTTCGACCATAGCATGTAAAGTTATTTTTTCTCGAAACTATCGTTTTCTAGAAATTTTCAATTCATTGTTTCAAAATTTAGATTTTTTTCTCGAGATTAAATTCCGAAATTAGACCTATTTGTCAAGCTTTCATAATAAAATTGCATTTTTCTAGGATGCTTCAGTGGCTTTGAAAATTTCCACTCTGTTTCTTTAACTTGAATGCATTTAAAATATTTACACTTAGAATTTCTGCGCGAAAATCAGGATTTTGGCTTTTCTCTTAAAATTTCTGCTTATAAATCTGGAAATTTTGAGCTTTAAAGTTGAAATTTCAAGAAAAAAGCAGGATATTTAAATGCGAAGTTTTTAAATTAAGGTTGAAATTTTGAAAATAAACTTGAAATGATACCTTGTTTCCCAAAATTCCTAACACAAACTTCCAATGTTTACATATTTATCTGATTTTTCTGAAAGTTCGATTAAAATTTTATTTTTAATCACGCAATATTCTTTTTATCGCTACTACAATTTACTCTCGCAGTTTTCTTCCTTATTTCAAATGCTTGGGTTAACGGATTTTTTAAAATAAAACTTGGCTTTCTTTCGACAAATTTTTAAGCTAAAATTGGAAATTTTTTATTTTTTGTTCCTAAAATTTGGACTTTGAAATAGAAATGTCCACGTTTTTCGCGAAATTTTGTCGTTGATCCCGAAATCTCGAAAATCTTCTAGTTCTAGAAAATTTATTTTAGAAGTTCTGTTTATTTTTCTTAGAACTCTATCAATATCAAAAGATTTGATTTCCAAATTTGACGGGTAAACTGAAAATTTTATTTTATTTCGAGTCGATCAACTTCTAATGAATGAACTGAATTTATTGATACAATTATTTTGAAATTTCAATTTAAATCTCACAATTTCTATTGTATCTAGAGATTTTGAATTTTTAAACATAGTCGAATATCGAATTTTATCAAAATTTGTTGCATAAACTAAACTTTGCAGTTCTTCCAGTTCAAATTTAAACGCGAAATTTCGAGAAAAGGATCTTAACTTCGTAAAAAGACAGTTTTTGGAAAAACTATAAATTTTGGTTTTGATGTCGAAATTTTAGACAAAATACTGCAAGGTTAAGTTAGGGATTCTAAGAAAAAAGTGAACTCTTTGGAAACATTAAAAGTTATTAAACGAAACTCAAAAATTTGTCTTTTTCTGAGCAAAATTTCCATAAATCATATGGATTTAAGATGAATATTTCTAAATTAAACTAGAAATATTGAGAACTTTTCAGGATTTTTTTTGAAATTTTGTCTACTGTTTCAGAAATTAAAGTTTAAATTTTCACTTGTTTTGGTTTTATTTTTCAACACGAATTTTCTGAAAAATAAATTCCAATTTTGAAAGACAAAAATTTTTAGGAAGTCCGAATTTCAAGACAAAGTGGAAACTTTGAAAAACTAATAAAAAAAAAGCTTTCAAAAATTTTATCTCAATCTCCAGATTTTGAATATTCTAAGTTTTCAATTTTTTAGTAAACTTTTTTTTACCAAATTGGCATTTTAAACTCAAAACCGAGAAGTTTTGATTTACAAAATACATAATTGATAATTTCAAGAATCAAATTTTGAAGAAAAGTCGAAATTATCAAGAAATCAATATTGAAGAAACTCGAAATTTTATAATAAAAGTCTAAATATTAAAAAAGGCAAAATTTTCAAAAAGTCAGAAAGTTCAAAAGTCGAAATTTTCAAAAAAGTCAAAATTTCGAGAAAAAATCGAAATTTAAAATACAAAGTTCTAGATAAATCTGGTGACAAAAAATTCAAACTTTTAAATAACTTCAAATTTTGAGAAAAAAATAATTTTGAAAAAAAAAGAACAAATTTTAATAAAATGGGAATTTTAAAATGTCGAAATGTTCATAAATAATTATAATTTTTGAAGTAGATAAAAACATTTTAAATTTAGGAAAATTGGAATTGAATTTTGGAAAAACTCTTAAAGTTTCAAATTAAGTAAAGTTTTGAAAAAAGTTATTGATTGTTAAAAATTGAAATATTTAAATCAGGCAAAATTTTGAAAAAAAGAAGAAATTTTAAAAAGGGGATATTTTGCAAATATTGGAAATTTTAAAAAGGTTGAAATTTTTAAAAAGAGACAAAATGTTCTAAAAATCTAAATTTAAAACAAAATAGAAAAAACCGGTTTTGGACGAAAGTCGAATGGGAATTTAAAAAAATTGGAAATTTTGAAATATCGAAATGTTTTGAAATGTGTTCATTTTTTGAAAAAGTCTAAATAACAAAAATCATCATTCCGAAAAATGCTTAGTTGAAATTTTTACAAAAAGGTCAGATTGTAGAAATAGTTGAAATTTTCAAAAAGTTGTAATTAAAAAAAAAGTCAATATACAAAAAAGTCGAGTTTGCCAGAAGAAAATCGAAATAATTTTCAGAAAAACTTAACACTTCCAGAGTAATTCAAAGTATCTAAAAAATATTTTGAAATAACATTGAAATTTTCATTAAAAACAATTTTTCAAAGTTACAAAAAAATCAAATTTTCGAGAAATCGAAATTTCGCAAAAACGTTTTATCAAAATAAGTTAATCAATTTAAAGAAGTCGAAATTTTCAAAAAAACATCCAAGTCTTAAAATGTCGAAAAAATTAAAATGGTGGACATTTTGAAGTCAAAGTATTTAAAAAAAAATACAAATATTTAACAAAGAACTTTTTAAAAAAGTGCTAATTTAGAGAAAAAAAAAAAATAAGTCGAAATTTTTAAAGCGGAGTTCAGTTCAAATTTTCAACAATGAAGAAATGCTGATTAAAAAATTCGTAGTTGGTTAATTTTCACAAAAAGTTTATTATTTTCTGATTTGTTTATTTTATATCTTCCAATTTCTTTTCATCTTCATTTGATTTTTATATTTGTTGATTCAGGCAATATTAAAAGAAGATGGAAGGGCAAGGGGAGCAACAAATAAAGCGTCAAAGATAAATCTAGATAGTGCATTATATTGTCCACATGATTTAACCAAATCTGCTGAATTTCGTGATGATCTTCCAACTTTATTGCACACCAATGATCCAAAATCTGATTCTTATAAGGTAAAGCTGGAAGTTGAAAAATCAGAATCTGTATATTTAATATTTAATGAAACAGATCAGAGTGATCAGGTAAGAATTTTCACTACAAAAAATTGAAAATAATGATCTCCTTTTATGTTTGATTCATATTTATTTTTTATTAGGTTTCAGCGGAAGAAGATACAATTAACAACGTCACCTACCTCGGACCATATGAAAGATATAAACTGGTTAAACCTTTTATTCAAGAGGAAGAAAAGTTGAACATGAAAAAAGATTCTGAACAAGCAACTGACCAGAATTTAGAGCAGAAACATACAGATCAAAGGATAGAAAGTGTAAGTCGAAGTTGCTTAATTGTGGTTGTATTTCGCAAATACACAACGAATTATAAATCCTTGACTGTGAAATGAAAGGAACTGTTATTGTAAATTTGCTTTTAATTGAGGCTTCTTAACGAAATTATCAGAGATAAACAGCTCTGATATTTCCATTGTAGAATTTAACATCCTGGGTATTTTTTGTATTGCATCCCCATTGCCTGTCAAAACAAATAATAAAAAAATGAATTAAGTTTACTTTTTTTTTAGATAAGAAGCCATTTCGTATTACTAAATAAACGGACTGAGGAAGAATTGGAAGAGACTAGGAAAAGAGAAGACCTCTCCTTGAGAGAAACGGACAACTCCAAGAAAAGAAAGAGAGATTCCATAGAAGACGCACAATCAGTAGATACATGCGATCAAATCAGTCACTCTTCATCTTATAGTGAACATAATCAAGGATCAAATATGAAGAAGAGAAAATATGACAAAGATTTTCACAGTGAAAGTACTTATAGTAATAGAAATAATCAACAACAGCATAGAAGTAATCAACAGAATCGTAAAAACAAAATCAATAAAAAGGGTAGGAAGGGCAAAGGCAAGCCGCCCGCTCAGAAGCAACATTTTAATACTAAGGGAAATCAGACAAGTTCTGGTGATAGACCTAATTCTGGGTAAGTTCGCATTTATATTTTTGTTTAGTTAAAACAGTGCAGCTATACAATTAGTTAAATATTTAGTGACATTGACAGAATGCTTGTTAATGTTATAAAATCGTAATTGTGTAAAAACTTATTACACACACAGGTGCCCGGTTTTGGAGATCATAAATTATAAATTTTTAAAAAGTGAAATATTCAAAAATATTTTAACAATTAAAAAAAAGTCAAAATAATTATTCAAAAATGTTTCAAATATTTAAATGTTTAGTAAAAATTAAAATTTTGCATTTTTCTTCAAAGTTAAAAATATTTTCAGTTTGGAGAAATGATCATTTTGGGGGAAAAATGAATTAAAAAATTCGGATTTTTAAAATATTTTTGGACAAAAAATACCTAATTTTTAAAATCCAAACATTAAGTTTAACAAGTTTTAAATATAAAATATTTTATAAGACAGTTACACATTTTTTAATCAAATCATTGACAAGGTATCAAATTACATAGTGCTTCAAGTTTAAACTCTGAATTTGTAAAAAATTGAATTTTAAATCTTGTTCCCTGAAACCAAGAAAGATTAAAACACACAACAGAGGGTGCTCAACGCATTTCGATAGCCAAGCTATCATCTTCAGTATCTCTCTGAAGATGATAGCTTGGCTATCGAAACTTGTTAGAACAAGCTCTGTTGTGTTTTTTAATCTTTCTTGGTTTCAGGGGATAAGATTTATATTTTAATTTTTGAAGATAACCAAGGACCAGTTCGTTCCATCAAAATTCTGAATTTGTAGAAAAAAATGAAATTTAGAAAAAAACTCAAAAATAAGAATTTAAGAAAAATTCAAAATTTTTGTTTTTTTATTTTAGCAAAGGTTTCTCTAAGCCCAAAGTACAAGAGGGACAAATACCATCTAGTAGCAACACAGATAATAGGTATCAGAACCAGCAAAAGAGACATGAACAGTTCGCTCCATTTAATTACGCCTCTGTCGACTTTAGACAGTTCCATAAAGGAGCAAGTCCAGCTAAAAAATCCGGCGATTTTCGAAGTAAAAATTTCAAGGTAAAGAGTTTTTGTAGAACAATCACACGCGATAACACATATACAATTTCAGGCAAAAAATAAGATGAAACAGAATAAAGGATCATTCAATAAGGCTTTTTCATTTAGAAACTCAAGGGAAAGTGGTAAAAAACCGTAATTGGTTTTTATAAATGTAAATAAGAATGTATGATGTTTAATAAATATGTTTGTTTAAAAATATGAGCTTGCATTTTATTTTATAATAATCACATAAAGCCATCGGTAAAGGCAGTGTGCAGCACTCGTAAAATGTGAATTGCAACATATACTTCGTAAAAATATTGAGATTTTTGTGTGGTAAGTGGTATGGTGTCCCTTACTTAGTCTTCGAATTCCTTTGACGTCGCCCCTCAAAGTTCATATTATAGGGGGAAAAAAGTTCGCACAAAGTTTGAGCTATTTCTGATAACGCTAACACGTATCGCTGTGTTATTGAAAATTGAATTGAAAAAATTTAAATTTTTACAAATTGTCTTTATTTTAACAATAAATGTAAGAATAAATATTATATTTTAACAATAAATGTAAGAATAAATACTAAAAATTCCAGGACATTTGGATAATGCTTACAGACTAGGTTTCGCTTATCAGTATTATCAGCAATTATATTCCGTCTTCATCTTCAATACCCAGATCAAGTGTAGTACCCTTGTTTTGTACCGACTTGCCCACGTATTTCAGAGTCCAGAAAAAGCAGTAGATTCTTGTTCCCTTGGGTTTACCTCTTGCCTCCCCTGTCTTTGTTTTCGTGCCAGCTTCCACGCCTTGCGCACCGCTTCAGAATTTTACGAGTCAAGCACGTACTAATTATATACTCGTAATCGCCTTCGTTCAATTATTATTTTATTTGTGCAGGGTGTCATGCCTAAACATTCTAAAAGACAGGTGAGGTTAGACCCGTAGCCCATCTCCTTCTCGCTCACGTTCTTATAAACTTCGATGCCATGGCAGTTGCAGTAAAGACAGGACTTTAATAGAAATGAAATTGGAATAAAAATAAATAGAAATGCCCAACCAATTGCAGTTGTTGGAAAACCAAACTAGGGAACGTTCCTCCTCACCGTCCAATTATTAGACGACCCGTGTTGCTGACTAAAGCGATATTTCAATGCAGGAACATACGGCCGGAGACGTTGATAGTAAGTTGTCCACATAACCTGTCTTTGATTTTTCGTTCCGTCTGTATCACCCTAGGTGACTTACCCCGATAAAGTAATTTACAGATGTTTAAGACATCTTTCTTACCTATTAGACACTGAATTAAGTTACTCCGGACCAATAGGCAGCTCTTTAAAGGAAGTAACTAGGTGACCTGCCAATATTCCTGCATGGAAGAACACTTCCCTACTAGCAATATTAGTTACTTCACGATGGAGATGTCTAGGACCGCAATTTTGACATTCTGCTTAGATTGCTTAGTTGAGAAGTATCTCCAGCTGATCAGGACATAGACAGCTTGATATTTATTCCCCATTTATGGCAAATTTTTCTTCCTGTCTGAAGGAAGTCTGCCTGTATCAGGGAAGTCTTTATGACTAGCGATGGGCAAAACTGCTTTTTACAAGTAGCAGTTACGAGTTGCTCCTATTACAACCAAGTAACAGTTTTAAATAGCTGCTACTTTTGTCACTGTTACTTATTATGAATACGCGTTAGGCGATCACATATAGCAGTCCCAGTATACTGAAAGTCGGAACGGGACGGAACGGAGCAAGTAGGTAGCAACTTACAAAGAGTACCTGCTACTGCTAATTTGTCACTGTTACGCGATCGCAAATCGCACTAAGGAGCAACCGACAACAAATAGCTCCTACTCCATTAAACTGTTCCTGCTATTTAGTCGTTCCTGCTACTTTGCTACACTATGATTAAACAATAACACTACCTACGCTAAATCACTGAAGTCGCAGTTACGTTCGGACGATAGGAGAATTGGTACATGGATATGTTTTAAATTCATTTAGCAGACAATCTTTTATAAAGGGAAACTCGAATGTAGGGTATAACACTGATCATTTTTGCTATTATGAGAATTTTAAAAGACGTCTGAATTTATAAGAGGTAAACATGTGATTTAAATCGTAAAATTTCCCAGTCAATAGCAAATAAAGGTATCAGTACAATTAAGCTGTTTTATTTTGACATTATCTTCTTATAGTAACTAATTAAAGATAAAGAAGGGTAAAAATATAAAAATAAGCTTCATGATTATCAACATCACTTGTTATTTATTACAAGAACGAAATGATTTATATTCCGATATAACCTTAGAATTCCAGGGTGCTTCCGACTATAGAAGAGAAACACTGATAAAGCCCACAATTCCCTAAGGAAACGAACCGAACGTACTCGGAGTTAATTGAGTCCAGTAAGTAAAGTAGCAGGTAGCAATAACGTTATGTGTAACAACTGCGACTGAAAAATCTTATGTGTTCCAAAAGTAGCAGTTACTTTTAGGAACTGATAACTGTTCAAACTACTACCCAATAAGTAGCAGTAACAAAGTAGCAGATTGCTATGAAGCAACCCAGCACTATTTATGACTTTCATTTATTCTTTCTTTTTCTGAACATGCAAACCTTTTGGTTGGGACAATTTCGGACAGTCCTTTCGTTAATTTCGTTCAGGGAAACCAGTGTAGTGCAGACTTGAGGCTGGACAATTTTATGCACAGCTGACAACTTTATTTTTATTTATTTATTATCCTGCCCAAATAATTTCAATTACAGAGCATATAAATGTGAACAAATATATAAAACAAGATACAAATTATTATAATCATAAAAATATAAATAACAGATAAATTTAAATTTATGTATAAATATAAATTAAGAATTACAAATCAAAAACACTTTTCTAACATGAAATTCAAATTTCATCAAACATTTTTCCCTTCCAGAGGGAACAGTAAATGAGAACAATTCAGTTTTTCTTATAGAACTCCCTTCCGCAAAACCTACCATTAGTGACGATATTTTGCTTTTGCTTGGAGAGCAAAGGGCTCATCATTAAAGAATGGTCCGTGTATCCAGACCGATTTAAAGTTCCGTTAGGAAAAGGTTATTTCCAATGGGTTAACCATTGAGAGGCGGATGGAACTTATCGAAAGATATCCTCCTCCAGAGACTGCTCAAATGTTTTCTCCACCAACTCTACCAGGAAATACCGTATTCTATCAGTCCCTCCTTGCAACTTAGGGATGACTGATTATTGCTGATACATAAACAATTTGATGCCATTTTCTCTGCTGTGGCATCAGCGATATCATCGCTTTTAAAAGCGAAATGGGAGGGAAGGAAGCCCTACCTGCACTCATTGGGCGATGTAGGGCATCTAATTGCCGATTTGCATTTTATCCAGTCAACAAGTCCAAGGCACATGTCAGGGCAGACATCAAAACAACCAGCAACATCCAACACTTTACAGTCGCCTACAATATCATCAGTCACCCTTATCAGGGATGGAGAGATGGAAGCCAGCGGGCAGCAGAAGCGGAAGATATTTTACCGATCCTAAATGAGGACTTATCTAAGATTGGTAGAATAGCAGGACGTTTAAAATATTTCTACTATAACTGGTTAAATTACACCAAGGACAAAACTTTATTATCTTTGGTCAAAGGTATAAACCTTCCATTTTTGGCTAACCCTAAACAAGCATTTATTTTTTTATAAAAATCCAATTATCTCAAAAACTATAATTTTAAGAACAATGTTTGTTATCTAAAGTGGCCTTAAAATATCAAATAAAATCCAAAAATGCCAAAATATATAGGGTGTCTCGTTCAAAATAACGTCAACTTCTGGTGTAACCGGAAGTACTACAACTTTGCCAATATTTTAGTTGTGTTGGTCTTGTCGACTTTGATAAGTTGTGAAATTTTCAAATTTTTTAGGTAAGTACTTTGTCAGATATCGACCACGGCGATTCTCGGTGGGACACACTATATAGTTCAGACCCCTGATAAAATCGTGATCAAAATACCCCATCGTATACAAACCTCAGCTCAAAATAGGTTACAACCACTCCTAATCTTACCGTTTCTTGATGCAGACCCAAATGTTTGCGTTGCCCGAACTTTGCAAGCATGTTTTAAGTTAAATGACCTTTTTATAACAACCACAAGGCCTTGCAAGAAGGCAACAATTTGCGAATAGATAAAACATATCCTTAATAAAGCTTGGCTACACAATTGTAGCACATAGTACAAGCTGCTGCAACATCTGCATTAGCTCGGAAAGGGGCTATGCTATGACTATGCGACGGTCAGAAGGTTGGACGAACAAGTCTGAGACTTTGCTATTTTTTGTAATCGAACACTAGTCTCTAGGGATGATTTCGCATAGGCTGTGGTCAGTAGTTAATGTTTCCTCTATTTTCGTCTAATTTTATAGTTTTGTGTATTACATTACTGTAAGCACTTTCACCTAGTTTCATTCTGTTTTCTTTTCCTTTTTGTGTTTTCATAATTATTTTATTGTTGTTTGTTATCTACAAATTTATGTTTAAAATCTGCTAAGACCTTTATCCTTCAAACTATCCAAAAGCTTTTGGGTGGTTTACAGGATAAAGTAGTGCAAACGGACAAGTCCGGTATTTACCAAATTTACTGTTAAAATTGTCCTCAAAAGTACGTCGGGCAGACTAGACGATCTCTTAAAATCCTACTGAAGGAGCATTTAACTCATCTGAAGTACGGAAAAACTGAGAAGTCAAGTGTGGTTCCACATACTTTTGAATTAGATCATAGGATAGATAATAATATAAAACTGTTAAGAGTAGTAAGCAAGAATTCTATGTTAAATGCATTAAAAGTTTAGCCATCCATAAGGCTGGAGACAACCTTATGAATGGTTGCGCTGAGCCTTTAGGCCATTCATCGCTGTTAAAAATAGTTAAGGTTGATAGATAAGGAATTGTGACAGTACGACGTGTATAATTAGATGCGCATGCGCGTTCGAATGCGGTCGATCATGCACGAAGTGAATATTCTTAGTATATAAGGGTAAATTTTAGGATTAGGTGTTAAGATTAAGATCGAAATTTGAGAAATCGAATTAAGAAAAAAAAGACCAGACTTTGATTTTAAGTTAAACTTAACAAATAAAAATTGCAGGTTTAATCTCGGAACTTTATAGACTTCAAATTTTAAGATAATTCTCTAATTTTCGAAATTAGTTAATTTCTGTTGTGTTTTTTAATCTTTATCATTTTCAGAGAGATACTCTCCGTATCTCTCTCAGTACCTCTGAAGATGATAGCTTGGCTATCGAAATGCGTTAGAGCAACCTTTGTTGCGTTTTTAAATCTTTCTTACTTTTAGGGACAACATTTGTATTTCAGTTTTTTAGAAAATTTAAAGTCAAAATTTTTAGAAAATGCAGAAATGATAAAAATGGGAATTTGAAAAAATGGAAATTTTCAAATGTCGAATTAAAATTTCAATAAAAAGGCAAACATTTAGAATCAACATTTTTACAAAAAAATTAAAAGTTATTAGAAATAATAAAAATTTTTGAAATGTCGAAATTTTCAAAAAAAGTTGCAATTTTCATAAAAATCGAATTCTTCAGAAAAGAATAAAATCAATACTTAAAAAGTGATCATTTCGAGAAAAACCAACATTATGTAAAGAAAGTCAACCTTTTGAAAAGAGTAGAAATTTTCATTAAGAAAAATTAAAAAATTTTCAAAAGTTACAAAAAAGTTGAAATTTTAAGACAAAGTATGAAATTTAGAAAGTAACTGGAATTTTTCAAAATTAAATTGAAATCCTTAAGAAGTCAAAATTTTCAAAATAAGTAAAATAAAATTTTCAAAAGCTATGCATTTTGAAAAAGGTGGGCATTTCCAAATTAACTCAAAAACTTGCAAAAGACGGAATTTCTAAACTAAGGGATTTTTTTTTTGAGGAACCGACTGGTCCTTGGTTACCTTTAAAAACTGAAATACAAAACTTGTCCCTTGAAACCAACCAAGAAAGATTAAAAAACACAACCGAGGTTGCTCTAACGCGTTTCGGTAGCCAAGAGATAGTGAGTATCTCTGAAGATGATATCTTAGCTGTCGAAACGCGTTAGAGCAATCTTTGTTTTTTAATCTTTCTTGGTTTCAGGGGACAAGCTTTGTATTTCAATAAGTGAAATTTTGAAGAAAGCCACAATTTTGAAAAAATAAGAGTTTTAAAAAAGTGTAAAATTTGAAAATAAAAGGAAATTTTTAAATGTCGCACTTTCGAAAAGAGCCGAAATTTTCAATTAAAAAACTAGAAAAATGTAGAAATGTTCTAAAGAGTAGATTTTTTTAAATTCGAGATTTTCAAAAAAGCGGAATTCTTCAAAAAAGTTTGACTTTTTTTATAAAGTCAAAATCTTTAAAAAGGTCGAGGTTTTTAGTCAGAATTAAAAAAAAGTAACCGTTTTGAAAAAGGTTGAGATTTGCAGTCGATCGAAATTTTCAAAAAAAAAGTTAAAATATTCAAAAAAGTCGAAAGGTTCAGATAAAGAAGAAAAATAAAATTTTAGCAAAAGTTTCAAATATGTATTGTAAAGGTCAAAATATTCAACAAAAAAAAATCTTAATTTTTTTTAAACAAAGTCAAAATTTAAAAAAATATCGCAAATTTGAAAAAAAGTGTCCTCAAAGTATTAAAATGTTAAATTTCAAAGAGAGCAATCCATAATTTTTAGGAGTATAAACATATTCTGAGTCAAAATACAAAAAAAACTCTAAATTTAATACATTAATTTAAAAGTGTCCTTGCTTCACACTTATATGGTTACAAAAGACACTAGAAATTTTATCTCATGTTCTCATAAATTTTATGAATCTGTTTGAACAATAGGGAGACAATTCTGCGACCCGGTAATTTATTTTCGTGGCACGGTTCCGGGCTCAATTAGTCAATCTGATATTTATCTTCGAGTGGAGGCTTTTTTCAGAAATTTCCATTTTTCTTGAAAAATCGTTATTTTGAAATTTCGAAATTTTTTCGAAATACCCATTTTTTTCTCAAAATTCAAAAATTCCTACAGACTTTTTTAAAATTCAATTTTCTGAAAATTGCAACTTGCTTCTGAAAGTTGTGACATTATTTTAATATTGAACATGGCGGGGAGCTCATCTCCCCCTGACTTGAGCAGTCAAAATAAAATAAATATTCAAGCGTTCGATATTTTTCATTTTCCATCATTCTTTTTTGTTTTTGGAAGTTTTCATTTTTTCCGACATTTCAGGTTTTTTGAAAATTTCGATATTTTTGCTAAAATCCGTCTATTTTTGACATTTGTGGACTTTATCTCAAAGCCTGATGTTGTACTGGAAAATTTAACTTTTTTCTCGAAATTTGTCTTTTTCTGAAAATTAAGATTTTTCCAAAATTCGTCTTTTTTATAATTTCTATTTTTTCTCGAAATTTCGTCTTTCTTCGAAATTTTTTCAGATTTTTTTCCCCTCATAATTCGCTTCTTTTAATTTCGATTTTATTTGTAAAATTCTACTTTTTTTAATAAATATGATTTTCTCTCAAAGATTTCGATTTTTTTCTCAATTTTCTTTTTTCGGAAATTCCGTTATTTTTCTTAACTCTGGACTTTTTCCGAAATTTTCTATCTTCTAGAATCTGAATTTTCAGAAAATTTTGAATTTTCCTTGAAGTTTGACTTTTTCTTAAAAATTTTTGTTTATCTCAAAATCAGATATTTTACTCTTCTGGAAATGACGAATTTTTCTTCGAAATTCGTCTTTCATTTCGAAATTTCGAATATTTTTCAAAATTTATTTTTTTGGAAATTTAGATTTTCCCTCGAAATGTCGACATTTTTGTCAAAATTATTTGAAATTTCGAATTTATTTTACAATCGGATTCTCCTTTTTTTTTTAAATCCTATCTTTTTTGATTTTTTGTTTAAAATTCATCTTTTTTTAAAAACGGCTATTCTCAAATTTGATTTTCCATACAGGAATTCCATTTTTTTCTCCAAATTCGTTTTTTTCTCTCAACATTCTCCTTTTTCCCGGAATTTCAACAATTTTTTAAAATTTCGTTTTTCTTTTTTAATTCCTACTTTATTCGCAAAATTCGGTTTTGTGTACAAAATTTGGAAAGTTGAAAAAATGTCGAAATGCAAACTTCAAGAAATTGAATTTTGCTTTTTTTTAGAAAATCCGTTCATTTTTTTGATTTGGGCCTTTTTAAAAAATTCCCAATTCCCAGAAATTTTGACTGGATTCTCAAAATTTGACCTCTTCGAAATTTTGATTTTTATCTCAAAGATGTTAAATGGTTCCTATCATCAAATGGCTAAAAACTGTTTTAAATCAAGGGTCAGTCAGTACAAAAATAAGTTTCCAGTTGGTAATGGTACTTGTCGATCAAAAAAAGAAAAAGGAAAGACGCCTTCAACGAAGCCGTTCGTAACTGTTTCAGCGATAGTCGAATTTCAGTTGCTGTTCTGGTTTGGGCCAAAACTGGAAATTAGTAAAAAAAATAAAAAGCTCTACAAACATTCAAATTCCAAGTCAATCAAAACTTCCAAAAAACAAAGTCAATTCGTTAATAAAAATTTCTCAAAATTTCGATTTGGCACAAAATTTCAACTTTTTCTAAAAATATTAAACTTTCCAACAAAAGGCAAAGAAATATTCTAGTTTATTAAAATTCCCAACTCTTGAAATTTTTAGTCTTTTGAGTTTGAATTTAACTTCAAAATTCGAGAAAAAACTTTTAATTTCGAAATGAAAGTCAAAATGATAGAAGAAAATATAACTACATTTAAATTAAATTAGGAACAAAATCAATCATCTCAACACAAAGTACTAAAAGCGTTCAGCAAATTCCGGTTTTATTTAAAAATTTTGAAGTTTAGACAAATGTTTGAAATTTTTGTTATTTTTTTTTCAAATAAAATTACTCAATAGGGTATTTGCAATGCAGGGTCAATCATTAACATGTGACATGCTCAAGCACTACTTGATCATACCTCTACATTTTTCTGAATTCAAAAATATCTCCACAGTGATGCTCTTAAAAATAAGAACTTGCACATAAATTGACATATGAAAATGAATTTCTCGCATTATAGTGAAAAAAATACATCACATTTAAAACAGTTTATTGATCTTTTATTGGATATCTATGTACATCATAGTTTTGACTGTATTCTGAATGACATACTTTTAATTTGATACAAGGTTCAGGATCGACAAGATAATTAAAAATATTTGAAACTTCATCCCCTTTATGCACATAGATTGTCTTTAGAGAGGGAGGCAAAGGAAATAACGTACACAAAATAATATTTTTACAAAAAGCAATGTTTAGAACTTCCAGCTTTTTGCATCTTTCTTTAATATCTGATAAATTGGTTATGTTTCCACAACTCTTCAAATGAAGCTTTTTTAGCTTTGTACAGCAGCGTGCAATTAATTTTAGTAATTCGTCAGACACCTAAAAAACTTAATTAAGTACATACTATTTTATTTAGAGGGTAAATTACTTTTTTCTGATATTGTTGCTATGTTATATTAAGTAAACTTTACAAATTTTGAAGTTTTGGAAATGCATGCAATCGGATGATTAATTTTTTATAAAAAAAAACCTAATGACTTTTGTTATTTATTAAACAGATGCTCTAATAATTTATAATTGGATTTTTATTGAAGCAATGTGAATATTGTATATTCTTAAAAATTACCTTCCAACAACCACTTAAATCCAAAAGCTCGAGATTTCTCATGACATGTTTTCCATTGATGAACAACATTTCGAAATCTTCAAGAGAAACTTGATAAGCAAATTGTAATTTTAATGATTTCAAATGTTTAAAGCTCATCCATAAATTAGAAATAGAATGCCCATCAATGCTATAGGCACTCGAAATAGCTAGTTTTTCTAGATCCCTACATTGCAGGATTCTCTGAAAATAAAATATAAAAATTAAAGTTTTCGAAACTCATAAAATACAATTTGTTAAAATGTTGACATTTCTAGAAGAAAACTAATAAGGAAAGTTATCAATAATTCTGCAATATTATTTTTTGGTATCTGCCAGGATGGTGTAACAATTTTCTGAAATTAATAAATTTTTGATTTTTTAATGTTTGTCAAGTCTTTTGTTACAAACGTTGACCGATCTGAACATAGTTTTGCTTCAATTAAATAAAAAGATCTTGAAGAGTCTCATAGCTGAAAAAAATTTAAAATGCCCCAAAAAAGAGGTCTTTAACAACAAAATAGGTAGAGACGAGACCGATTAGAACTTTCTCAGCGATAACCGAATTTCAGCTGCTGCTGTGGTTTCCACCGAAACTTAAACTCATTTTAAACAAAAATAAAAGTTTTACAAACATTCGAATTCCAACTTGGTCAAAACTTCTAAAACACGAATACAATTCGTTAATAAAAATTCCTCAAAATTTCGACTTGGCACAAAATGAGTATCGTTATAAACCCAATACCAATTACTTTTTTTTAATTAGCACGAATTTTTTGGATCAGTAACATAGACAAGAGAGGATCAATCTCTTCTCATGAATTTCTAAGTCTAAGCCACAAATTATATATTTCAAAAACAAAACATATATTTCAAACACAAATTGCGATAAAGTCCGAATTTCAAGATTAAACTAGAAAGTTCGAGCCAAAAATAAAAAGTCCTAAGTTGACCGTGGTCAATTTTTGGGTCAAAGTTACAAAAAATGGGATTTGGTATTGCCATCAAGATAACTAAGAAATAAAAGTTTTTGATGATTTTTTTTCTCTAAACCTCCAATACAAAGGAATAATTTTTAGTAAAAAATTTTATGTCGAAGTTAAGACCTTCTTTTTCTCTATGGAATTTTTAACTCTTTCCCTAAATTTAAAAATCCAAGCAACATCGGTTTAAAAATCGAAACTTCGCGATTAAAGTTTAAAATTCAAGAATTTCTTTTGAATGGTACGATTTTTTTTCGGCTGTTTTATCAAAATTTTGAGTTTAAAATTGAAATTTTGTTTCTATTTTGTCGCATTTTAATTTGAAATATGAAAAATTAAATTTATAAAGACGATTTTTCTCAATATCTATATTAATATCTATATTTTAAAATTTTGCCTTTTTTAGAAATTGCTAAACAAAAAGTTGAATAACCCAAATTTTATCACATTTCAAAATATAAAATTTGAGTTTCTATAGAAATGTGAATTTCTTAAAATCCAATTACGTATTAGTTAAGTTAAACATAACATTTTTAAACTCGAAATCTCGGCATTTTTTTATAAATTTAAGAATTAAAGTCGAAATTTACGGAGTAAAAAAATTCAAAAACTATATTTTATTTGTTTAAAAAATGTTTTAGACAATTTCAATTTCTAATTTTTAATTTTTTCCCAAATCTTCGACTTTAAAGTCAAAGTTCTTCTAGACATTTTAAACTTCAAGTGCAATCTGAGGTTTAAATTAATGTCGGACCATGAAGAAAAAATTCGAATATTCAAGTTTAACATTAACATTTTTGAGAGAAGTTGGGAATAAACTGTAAATAGGAATTATCTGCATCATAAATTACGAATTTAACTGTGGAGTTTTTCTCATAATTTTGAGTTGAAACATAAAATTTTTAACTTAGTTTTATCCTCCAAATAGAAATTTGAAATGAAGAATTTTCTTATCGAAATTTTAAATTGGTTTTCTAAAATTTTGACCTTTTAACCCTAAAGTTCGACTTTTATCTTGAAATTCGGAATTAAACTTGAAATATTCCCTTTTTTTGGAAAATTTGCCTCAGTTTTTTTTTGTTATAACTTTGATATTTTCTTGTTTGAGTGATTTTCTAAGAATTCCGTGTTTGAATTTTAAACTTGAAAAATGCGAGATTATTTTTATTATAATTTTTTTGCTAAATAAAAATCTTTTAGTGAAAGTTTTCTTGAAAATCATCTTGCTAAAATTTCAAATCCAAAATCGAAAATTCGTGTTCAATCTCGAATTTGTTTTAGAAATTTCTAGGTTTTCCAAAATTTGATTTTTTTCCTGGAAATTCCGAGTTTGAATTTAAAGTTTTGGCCGAGCCGAAATTTCAGTCTAATTTGAGTTGCCAAAGCCATGGCTAAAATTCTTTTTTTTTGGACGTAGCTCACTGAAACCGAAACTTTGATCGGTATGTATTAAAGTCGAAATTTAAGTTTAATTTCGAATTTGTTTTATTATCGAATTTTTTTCTGAAAATTCAAACTTTAAACTTAAAATTTGAGGTTTGATTCAACTGAAATTTCAGCCGATTTTTGGCTGACCAAAGCTACGGCTAAAGTAAAGGTTAAAACCAGTTTTTTTGCCGAAACTGGCTGAAACCGAAACCTAGGTCTGTAAAAATAGGTATTATAAGAATAATTACAATGTGATTTTGAAAATACAGCACAGTGTATATCTTACTTGGAAACTCATGTTTGTTAAATTGGTACCATCAACCGCTAAACCTGTTAGACGTCTTGACAAATTAGATATCAGGAAGCTACAGTCTTCATCTCTGAAATAGTAACTTTTGTCCTCGCATTTGATTGGAAAAATGTATAACTCTTGCAAGTTATGACAATTAAGAGCGATGCCAAACAATATTTTGATGTTAACAAAAGCTGTATCACTTAAATTTAAAGATCTGGAAAATAAATTAGTAGTAAAACACAATGACTAAACCTTATATTGATTTTTTATTCACTTTCTTAAATCACGCCTTTTTTCAAAATTTTTTCAATTTGTTTTCCTAATTTACCATTTTTAAATTTAAATTAAACTTTTCTAGAGATTTTGATATTTTTTAGATGTTCTAGAAATCTCCTGTTTAAGCTATTTTATTTTGATAAATTCCCTTTTAATTTTTCGAGTTTCAGTTCAAAATATCTACAATTTATTTCAGAAATTTATAGCATTTCCAGGAATGTCTGTTTTTCCTTGAAATTTCGCTTTAACATTTAGAATTTTTTATTTTCGAATTTAAATTCGATTTTTACATAAATAGTGCTTACTTTTTCCGAAAATTTTGTCTTTTTGTCGAAATTTTTAATTTTTTGATAGTTTTGAAATTTTGACTGTTTTGGAATTTCTTTTTCCCGAGTTTAAATGTAAAATAGCAAAGATTTTTTTAATTTCTGGTGTTTGCCCACAATTTCTACTTTTTTAAAATAAAAATGTCAAGTTTATCTTTTCAATATTTTGTTTTTTCCTAAAATTTTGATTTCAAACTCAAACTTTTGTTATTTATTTCTAAAATGTTAACTATTTCTGAGTGTAATAAACTTGCAACTTTTCAACGTTGGGTTTTAAATTTTTATTTTTGTTCCTTTTTTATTCGAGAAATTCTTTTTTTTTCAAAAGAACATCAATCAATTTTAAATTCGTTTTTTTTTTCGAAATTTCGAATTTGATCTAACAATTTATTGTTTCTTATTATTATTTTACATTTATTTCCATTTTTGTTTGTTCTTTCCTAAAATGTCAATTTTTCTTTATTTTTTCTTCATTTTGGCATTTTTGAAATTATTGTTTGCTTTTTTAAATTGAAACTTCTTCAGTTTAAAATTGCCAGAAGTTTTTTATTTTCAAAAATTTTTCTTTTTTGTTTAAATCTTAAGTATCCTTTCGATTCATAATTTTTCCTTCTAAAACTTCAATTTCAATCTCAAATTTCTAAATTTTTTGAAGATATTCGACATTCTGAGTTTTTTGAAATATTTTTTAATAATTCAGAATTAAACTTTATGTTCTTAAGTTTTTGTTTAAATAAATTTCACTTTTATTTGCTAAACAATTTTCAAAATTTTACTTTCACTGTCCTCACAAAATATCAACTTTATAATTTAAAAAGTTGAACATTGTTATAGAAATTTTGGGTTTAAACTAAAAAGTTCACCCCTTTTAACGAACTTTCGCTAAAACTCAAATTTTTATTAAGGTCAGGTTTTTCTTGCAATTTTGACTTTTTCTCTCAAATTAACATCTACATTTTTTCCTAAAAATTTGACTTGAAAAGCTTTGATTTTTCTCAAAATTTTTTCGTTCATCCTACAACTTCAATTTTCTTGTAGGAAATTTGAGATTAGAAGAGAAAATCTTGTTTTTCTAGGATTATTTAGTCTTTCAAAATCTAAATTTTAATTTTACAGTTTAGAATTTTTGCTTTGCAATAATCTATTTTAATCTCAATATTTAGATTTTGATCAGAAAATTTCGACTTCAGTCATGTTGAATTTTTATTATTTTTTTTTGCTTTCGAGTTTTAACTGGATGCTTAAAGAGAAAACATCGAAATTAAAAAAAAAGTATAAATTTTTAGTCAATTAAAGCCTTGAAAAACCAAATTAAATGTATTAATAAAAAATTTAATTTTCGAGCGAAAGTTTTTTCAAAATTCCATTTTTTTTAGTTAAGTTCGATATATTCAGAAAAGATAGAATTTCAGAAATTAAAGCTAAGGCACGGAAATCAGGTTCGGTTTCCAAATGAAATCTGGCAGAAGAATGAACGCATTTCTATAAAACGAAAAACCTAGCCTGAATTCCGGATTCAAAAACCTAATCTGAATTCCGTGTATGTACAATCGGCCTAAATCCAACGAAAAATTTCTCAAAATTTTGATTTTTTCTCAAAAAATCTTAAAAATATGAGACCAATTTCGCCAATCAAATATTCCAACTTTAAGTTTCGAAAATTTCGAAAATAAAGTAAAAATTTTGATTTTTTTCTACAAAAATTTCGAGTCAATTCTTATTGTTTTCTTAAAATCGCGACTTTATGTCGAAACTATAGGAAATATCGAAATTTCAAAAAAAAATCACAACTCAAAAAAGTCTTAACGACGAGTTAAAGTAACAAATTTACCAGAAATATTTTTTTTAATTTCGCATTTAATCTCTTTTAACTTTCCAAATTTGAGGTTGAAATTTTTAAATTCGAAAATTTAAGAATTATTTTATGAACTTAAAACTGTTTTTTTTTTTTCGAAATTTCGTGTTTATATGTAAAGTTTTTCTTCATGTTGAAATTTCAAAATTCTGAATTAAAGGTTAAAATGTTTGAATTAGATAATTTATTTAGTAAATTTATCATCAACAATCAAAATGGAAACGTCAAACAAAAAATTTGAAATTTCGAAAATACAATTTTTAACAATGTCAAGTTTGAAATACAAATATTGTCCCCTGAAACCAAGGAAGATTAAAAAACACAACAAAGGTTGCTTTAACGCGTTTCGATAGCCAAGCTATCATCTTCAGAGAGGTAATGAGAGAGATACGGAGAGTATCTCTCTGAAGATGATAAAGATTAAAAAACACAACAGAGGTTGCTCTAACGCGTTTCGATAGCCAAGTTATCAGGGCGATACTGAGAGAGATACAGAGATTATCTCTCTGAAGATGATAGCTTGGCTATCGAAACGCGTTAGAGCAACCTCCGTTGTGTTTTTTAATCTTTCTGGGTTTCAGGGGACAAGATTTGTATTTCATTTTTTGAAGATAACCAAGGACCAGTCCGTTGCACCAAAATGTCAAATTTAACCTTAAAATGTTTTTCTCGAATTTAATTTTAATCTCGAAATCTCACTTATAGAGTTTTTCAATTTTTGAGTGATATTCGAAATTTTAATAAAACAAAAGGAAATTAATTAGAAATAAAACAAAATTTGCAAATTTGAAAAATTTTTATATAAACTTCAAGTTGTTCTTAAAATTATGACATTTTTTAAAATGTATTAACTAATTTCGAAAATTAGAGAATTATCTTAAAATTTAAAGACTATAAAGTTCCGAGATTAAACCTGCAATTTTTATTTGTTAAGTTTAACTTAAAATCGAAGTCTGGTCTTTTTTTTTTAATTCGATTTCTCAAATTTCGATCTTAATCTCATTCCTAACTTAATCCTAAAATTTAAACTTTCTTCTTGAAATCTTGATTTTTCTTTAAAACGTTTCACTTTAAGTACATTTTTTAAATTACAACTTTAAACTGAAATACAAATCTTGTTCCCTGAAATCAAGAAAGATTAAAAAACAACAATGGGTGCTCTAACACGTTTCGATAGCTTGGTTATCGAAACGCGTTAGAGCACCCATTGCCAAGTTATCGAAATGTGTTAGAGCAATCATTGTTGTGTTTTTTAATCCTTCTTAGTTTTAGGGGACAAGATTTTTATTCCAATTTTTGAAGATAACCAATGATCAGTCCGTTCCACCAAAAAAACTTTAAAGTCTTAATTTCGAGTAAAATCTCGATTTCATTTTATTTTCTAATTTTTATAAAAGTTTGAACTTTTGCCAAAATTTCGAATTTAACTTTGTAATTTAGAAATTCGTGTTTATTTCAATAAGTTGCTAGTAGTTTCTCGTATTACCCATCTTTGCCAAAAACATTCTCGACATTTTAATTTTAACACAATGAGATTTTCTTTGAAAATTCAATGTCGATGATAAACCCACGAGATATGGGGCACTTTTTGCTAAAGATCGATTTTAATTGCCCAAATTTTATCTTCGAGCTTAAGAGCATTTTCTTTGAATTTTGACCAAAATTTATTTATTTGAAAAGTCACCTTTAACGATTTTCTAAAATTTTAATTAATTGAAAACATTTTTGAAATAAGATTTTTTTCGAATTTGTTGTCACAATTTCGAGTTCATTTTTTTCTCAAAATTTCGACCAAGTTCGAAATTTTGACAATTTTGGAATGTGTGAACCGTTTTTCGTAATTTTGAAATATCAGTTTTTCGTTAAAACTTAGATTGAACTCGTTTTTTATTGGAAAAGTCCATCAACCAAGCTCCACCATTTTTGAAATCGGTTAAGTTATAACTCATAAATAGAGACCGGATTATATGATACATAAAAAGCTTGAAATATGCACGCAAAATGTTTAAAGTATGCATGAAAATTGTCAAAATATAAACTAAATATAAACTTTAAATAATAATGTTGATAATTTTAACAAATTTGCTTGATTTGGAGAATTTTTCTTTTCTTTTAAACAAATTTGCTTCTAATTGCTTCCAGTTTGAACAAATTTGCTTCTAATTTCAATAAGTTTGCTTCTAATTTAGGTTTCATTCTAACTGAAAAAAATTTTCTGTTAATTTAAATAAGTTTATTTTTAGTGTGAACAAAGTTGTTTTCCAATATTTGCTTCTCATTTGTACAAATTTGTTGTCAGTTTGGACAAAATCACTTCCGATTTTAACAAATTTCCAATTTAAAAGCTTTTTTCGAAATTCAGTTTTTTCTCTCAAAATCAATTATGTTTTAATAAATTTTGAATTTCATTCTTCATGGTGGACTCTTATTGGTCGGAAACAATATGTTTAATCATTTTATTTAACATTTCTACGACCCAGTTTGGAAATATTTAATTTTTTTGTTGTTTGTTGACAACATTCTAAAACAGTTTTTGAAATATGACTACGTGATATCTAAATTTATTTAAAACGTCACCAAACGGCAAAAAATTGGAGGAGGCAAAAATGGGGGGATGAAAATATATAAAAAAATTGGGGGTTGGGTTGAAATGAAAATATATAAAAAAGAAAAATTGGGGGTGGTGGTGGTTATATGAGGGGGGGGGGGAAGAGTGGATGTTAGTCGCCGCCCTCAATTATTTGCTAAAAGTTTGGAAAAAGATTTTTTTGAAATATCTTGAAATTTGTTTTCTCATAGTTTTAAGTTTTCACTTCTGCCGGCAGTCCCCATAACTGCTCAATTTTTTCTTAAGGTTTCGACTTCAAAAATTTAATTTATTTTTAATTTCGATTTTTTTTTTGAGTATTTCAAAGTTTTTTGAAAATCTCGTCTTTTTATTCAAAGCGAGACTTCAAATTATCAACTTTTTTAAAACTGTGACTTAAAATTGAGACTTTTAAAATTTAACATTTTCAAACATTGAATTTTTTCTGGAAAATTCCTATCCTTTTTGAAAATGTAGATCTTTTATGAACTTTTTAGATTTTTTGATTGAAAATTTTCATTTTTTTTAATTATTTCAAATTTTTAAAAAGTCTTGTATTTTTGTCAACGTATAACAATTAAGATACTTCGAATCCTGAATTGTTACATTTTTTTTTTGAAAATTTCGAGTTTTTTCTTTAAAACTATTATTTTAAGAAAAATTGATGGGTCTTCAAAAAAAGATAATGTTTCGATGAAAAGGCCAAAAAAAAACCAATTTTGAGAATAACGTCGAATTTTAGGAAAAACACTTATTTCAGAAGAAAAGAGCAAAATTTCTAGAAAAATATAAATTTCGAGGAAAAAGTAGAAATTTCTAAAAACTTTAAGAATTCAGTCAAAATTTCTGAAAATTTAGATTCTAAAAGATCTAAATTTTTAGAAAAAAATCTAAAATAACGGAATTTCGAAAAAAAGGGCGAAATTTCGGGGGTCGAATTTTAAGAAAAAATTTGAAATTTTCCAAAGAAAGTCAATTTTGAAAAGAAATTGAATTTTGGAATAAAATTTTAATTGGAGAAAAATAAAACGAATTTTGAAAAAATAATCGAAAATCCCGAAAAAGACATTTCGAGCAAAAGGACGACACTTTGAGAAAACAATAAAAATTTTCCACAAAAAAATAAATTTTAATAAATTAGGCAAATTTGAGAACAATTGTCGATGAAAAAGATGAATGTTGAACAAAAAAAAAATCGAAATTTAAAAAAAAAAATTAATTTCGACGAAAAAGTTGAGATTTCTAGAACCATAATGGATATGATATTGACATAAAAATCGAAATGATGATTTTTAAGGAAATAATCTAAATTGCCAAAAACAAATTTTGAAAAGAAAATAGAGATTTTGAGAGAAAGATCGATAAAAAAAGATCGAAAAAAAAACAAAAAACATTAAAAATATTTTAACGTTCTGATTCTAAGAGGTAGAAAATTTAAAAAAAGATGCAATGTTAAAAAAAAACGTTTCGAAAAGGACTAAATTTCGGTAAAAACCTTTAAATTGGGAAACGAAATTTCGAGAGAAGTCAAAAATTAAAAAAAAATTTCAAGGAAAAAGACGAAATCTAGTAGAAATTCAAAATATCTCAGAGACTTAAATTTTGAAAAAAAGCCAAATTTTAAGAAAAACTTTAAATTTTCCAGTTGAATATTTATGTTTTCTCGACTGCTTATGTCAGAGAGAGAAGTATCCCACTATCTCGTCAAAAAATGTCAAATATTGATATTAAAGTTAACATTTTGAGAAACAAGTTGGAACTGACTTTAAAAAATACTTGAAAGCTTGAAATTTCCAAAGAAAATTTACTAGGCGTTTGGTCTTTTTACAAAAATTTAGCAATTCCAAAATTTGTTTCCAAAGCTTTTATTTTTTTTATCAAAAGAGTGACAAAATTTTGAAGAAAAGGGAAATTTTAATAAACAATTCCTAATTTGCAGAAATTCGGATTTTAAAAAGATGGAATTTATCAAAAAAGGTCGAATTTTAAAAACTGGAAATTTTGAAAAAAAAAGAAAAATTTTGAGGTGAAAATTCAAAATCTTACAGAGAAAGAAGTTGACTTCTTTCTTATCACTGTCATAAAAATTTTTTAATAATGAATTCGAAATTTTAAGAGAAAATGTTATTAAACACAATACAATAATAAAAATTCTTTGCACTGTACAAACCTTAATGATTTTAACATCATGAGGTCATCGTAAAATCCATATCCTTTAATGCTTGTTCCTTTTAAGTCCAATTGCTCTAGATGCTTGCACTCACGAATAAAATATCGTAATGTTTTGTCACTAACGTTGTGGCAGTATCTTAAAGTTAGTGCTTTTATATTCGGTAGGTAGGTGGCTATTTGCCGAAGAATTGTGGCTACATCTTGAATTCTTTTAATGTAAATGTGTTCAAGCTTATTGAGTTTCCAAATTCTTCTACAGATAGCTGACAGTGCTTGCTCTGAAGATATGTTACAAATTTTAAAATATTTCCAAAGGATTGGATCTAATCCAATAAATTTCCATTTTGTGCAAACCTGAGCAGAATAAAAAATAAAAGTTCATCTGTATAAATTAATCCTAAAATGTTCAATTTCCAAGAGAGTTTTACCTCCAACAAATTACATTATATGTTCCTGACATTGCATAAGTTTGTAATCTGTTTGGATAAAAAGCGTACCTGTATAACATTTCTAAGATCATTTTCCTTTAGATATCGAAATATTCTTAAAAGAATACTTGTGGGAAGAGAAGCAAATCCTCTTGGAATACCCTCATCAACTTTCGAAGATATCCTTTGCCTTATTTCATAAGGAGTTGTTAAGGAAGCTGAAGATCTTGCAGGGCTTTCGGACAAGGAAATTGTAGAAGTAACTGAAAGTGTTGTGTTACTTCTAGATGAATCCATCCTTATAATTTATAAGTTTCGTGGTTATAAATTGTCAGTGTCAAAAATATCACACTTTATTTATGCGAAACTTTTGGAAACAAAACCTCGTTGTCAGCAGAAATACCGATTTAATGCTAAATTTACTTAAAGAAATAAACCAAACACAGAAATTAAGAAACGTAAAAGAATCCAAAATGTTTAATGGATTATCAAATGGAGAGAATCGGCGGTCGAGTTAAATAAATTAAATAAAAACAAGTTAAAGCTCCAATTTTTTATTTTTTAAATCTTGAGTTTAAATTTTTCGAAATTTGGCAGTGTTTGAATAATCATAAGGAAATTATCGGAAAAAATCAAAATTTTTGCTCGCCTTCAAAAGGGACGATATACTTTAATAAATTGTTTCCAATGATTTCATTAAGAAGCTCTTCTTAATTTAACAGGTTTTCTAGTCCTGTATGATGATTTTTCGATGATTTATTGTCCTTCAAAACAAAAAAGTCATCTCTGATTATTAGAGACCGGATATATGCAACATAAAAAGCTTGAAATATGCAAGCAAAATGCCTAAAATTTGTCCCAAAAGTGTCAAAAAGTATGCAACTTTAAATAATAATGCTGTTAATTATTATTATATTATATTATTATTATTATATTATTATATAGGAAAAAATGAAAGGATCTCAAAAAAGAAGATTTTTGGATGAAAATACCAAAAAGTAGAAGTTTGGAAAAATGTCTATTTTAAGAGATAAGATTGAAATTTCGAGAAAAAAGATAAACTTTGAAGAAAAAGTTTAAATTTCCAGAAACTTTAGGAATCCAGTCAAAATTTTTAGACATTGAAGTTATAAAATATCGAAATTATTAGAAAAATAAACCAAAAATAACGGGATTTCGGAAACAAACTGACATTTCGAGAAAAACCGTCGAAATTTCGACAGCCGACGGTCGAAATTTTCCAAATAAATCAATTTTAAGATAATGTCGAATTTTTAAATAAAATGGAAATTTGAAAACGAATAAATGATTCGCAAATCCCGAAAAAGACGAATTTCGAGCAAAAAGACGAAACTTCAAGAGAACAATAGAAACTTTCCACACACATTGTGAAAAAAATAGTTTCATTTTGATCATAGTTGTCAACGAAAAAGACGAATTTTAAACAAACAAAAAAATCGAAATTTTGGGAAAAAGACGAATTTCGAAAAAGTGTTGATTATTGAAGTATCATAAAAGTTAAAATTTCGAAAAGACGATTTTTAGAAAAATGTTGAAATTTCCAGACAAAGACGAATTTTAAGGAAAATAATCTCAATTTTCAAAAAAAAATTGAAAAAAAAAAATAAAAATTTTGAATTAAAGATTAAAATTACCATCAAAAAGACCAATTTTGAAGAAAAAATCCAGAAATATGAAATATATAATTTTGAAATAAATATGAAAATTTACGGAGAAAAGCAAATTTTAAGCAAATAGTCAAAATATCTGAAAATTCTAGCAGGTAGAAAATCTCAAAAGAATCGAATGTTAAGAAAAATAACGGAATTTCGAGAAAAACCTTGAAATTGAGAAAGAAAATTTTGGGAGAAAGTCAAATTTTAAGAAAAGCGTCAAGTTTTGTAAATAAAAGCGAAATTAAAAAAAAAGACGAATCCGAGAAAAAATTAAAATTTTGCAGAGAAAGTCGAATTTTCAGAATAGAGGTTTACGAAAAAAATCTTAAATGTTGATTAAAAATGAATTCTGAGGAAAACAATTAAAATTACTAAAAACAAAATGAATTATAAAAAAAAAATTCCATAACAGATCATGACGAGAAAATGATCGAAATTTCAAGGAAAAAGTCGAAATCTAGTAGAAATTCAAAATATCTCAGTCTTCAATTGTGTTAATTTTTACAAAAAAAAATGTCCTAATTTTGAGAAAATGTCAAAATTTTCTGGTTGAATATTTATTTTTTCTTGTCAGAGGGAGACAAGTGTCTTACCATGAGGTCAGCAAATATCCAATATTGAGATAAATCTCAACATTTTGAGAAACAAGTGGGAATTTTTGAGAAAATTTGATTCAAAAAAATCTCAACAACTTTGAAATTGACAAAGAAAATGTTCTAGAATTTTTGTTCTCTCAGAAAAAATCAGAATTTCCAAAAAGTGTTCTCAAAGTTTCTACTTTTTTGTCAAAAGATCCTCCAAATTTTGAGGAAAAGGTAAATTTTGATAAACACTTCGAAAGTTGCAGAAATTCAGATTTTAAAAAAGCGGAAATTTCCAAAAAGTCGAATTTTAGAAAATGGAAATTTTTAGGAAAAAAAAAACGAAAAATGTTGAGATAAAAATTTCAAATTTTAAAAAGATTATATTTTGATACAAAATGAGTCAAACTTTAATAATAAATTTAAATTTCAAAATAAAAAGACAAATTTTCGAAAAAAGTCATTATTTCGATTGAATTTCAAAATTTCAAACAAGGGACACATTTTGAAGAAAAAATGGTAATTTTTGAAAAAACCTACTTATTTGAGTAAATTTTAGATCGACTACTTTAACAAAAGAAAGTAAATGCCCACCCAGCGCCTACGTTAATGTATTAGTTATTATATTATTAACTTTTTGTTTTGTAGAAAGGAACCTTGGGAGCATTCTGCAGGTTACGTACCTACCCAACTGGGTTCTTTGGTTGTTAGGTACTGCAAATATGCAAATACATATAATCCGGTCTTTACTGATGATGCTTATAAAAGTCGACATTTTTGTTCAAAATATTTATCTCTAATTTTATTAATATTCAAATATTTTGAAAGCTAATTCGGTTTTTGTAAGAACTAACCCATTTCCTAAGTATATCCATGTTTCTCTACCGCATTCAAACGAAAGTGCTGAAGAGTATTTTCTATAATTAGTGATTTTGAAAATAATAAAGAAAATGAATGGAGCAAATAAAAATTCCCTTTATTATCAAAAATTTCCAAAATTTAGGTGGATAAAAATCATTTGGATTTTATTATATCCACAAACCAGTATTTTCAGTTAGATTATCTTGTAATAAAAATATCAATTTTATTAAAAAGTATATTATTTTATTGTAAATAATGCATATCTTTTTATTTCGTCTCATTTCTGAATTGTGAAAAATTCTTGAGTCACAAGTGAAGAAATGCCAACACCGCAGAATAGTTCCTGAATCTGGTTATGATGGCGTCTCAAAGCCATGTTTTAATGACTCAAGAGTAAACGATCTCCTTTGCCACTTTTAAACATACTCTGTGCTGCTCTGTGCCTCTATGGTTGAATGATTGACATATTATGTTTTATGGTTGACTTTTGACTTTTGTTTTATTTTTTTTTTGTTTTGTGCATCTGTCTTGCAGTTCCAGCAAAAACCAAAATGCATAATAAAAATCAAACAGGTAGAATGGGGGCATAAATTTACAAAAGAAAATAAAGTTTATGTTGCCAAGAAGAAAACTTAGATAAATAACAAATTTTTCATGTTATGCGATTAATTTAACAATAATGGCATTTTTATGCCCGGTTCGCATCCGTAGAGGGAAAAAGAAGAAAGGTGAGTTGATGTAAATGAAAAGTTAGCTGCCTTATAAAACATGTTTGAATTTTTTATTGACTAAGTTAATTGTTTAATTTTTAAGCCTCCTCTGTAGATCTGGAAAAGGATTTGAGCAGAACTTCTGGTGGCATTTCACCTGGTATGGGCAGGATAACTGGTTCGGCCAGTATAGAAACTCTAGTTAGGGTAGGAATAGAAAAAGAACATGGTTTGTCACCAGATAGCAAAATGATTGTATTGCACGATTTCACACCTTGTGTTGATGATGAACTTGAAGTTAAGAGAGGGCAGGTAAGGGCTAAATAATTTTCTAAAAAAAACTAAGATGTTTTTGTGATTAGTCTACACAAAAAAATTGTAGCAACAAAGTTTTTTCAATTGACCATCTGTAGAACTATTACTCTAATAGTAAACACACATTTCCTGAAAATTTGACTTTAAATTTGTCATTTAAAAAAATATGTGTTTTAAGTTTGAACTTAAGGGTTCTGATAACTCCTAAAATTATTAATAGTAAATATAATAATAAATATTAAATAGCCCACAATGTTTGAAAAAGTGGACTATATCAAATGATATAATCTACCGACAATGATGAAAAACAAAACCTAGTCCTACAGTATCTAATAATTTATTCAAACATTGTGGAATTGTTAATATTTATTGTTATATTTATTGCTAATTAATTTTATCAGTTATAAGTATTGAAGAATCCAACAAAATAACAGATAAAATTTCAAAAGTTCTTATATCTCAACATTTTCAAAAAAAATATCAAGTTTTTCATGGGACTGGAAGTCTGAACTTTAAATCCAAAATTTCAATTTCAAAATCAGACAAGAAATTTCACCTAAGTAGCTGAATTTAATAAATTTATTAAATTCCAAAAATCATAAATTTCAAGAGTAAAGTCTGTGTTTCACTTTTAAAGTTGAGAAGAAGGTGAGACAATTTGTAAGAGGTCAAAATTTCGAATTTAAGATTGCAATAAGAAAACCACAGTGACTGCTACTGCTACTACAATGTTAGTATATCAATTAGTGTTGGGCTATTCGAATACAAGTTGTGAGATGTATCCGATTCTACCAAGATCTCGAATACATCCGATTCTCAACTGAAGTATTCGAATACTTCCAGACTATGTGAGTTGAAGTGAGAATATGAATAGAATCGGTTCTCGCCTCGCGCAAGCAACATCTCATCATCGCATGATTCATAAGTTCTCGGGTACTTGCTTGCATTCGAATACAAAATATGTATTCGAATACAAAATGTGTATTCGAGATTGTGGTAGTCCGATACAACAAAACATTGGAATGCTGGGTAGTGAATAGAATCGGTCTCCTAACTACGCTATATCTCCGATTCTTAACTTCTCCGTTGTTGAATACTGTACCCGATTCTTGTATTCGACATCTTGGACATGCTTTATTGAATGCGTATTTTAGTCGAGATCATTTTTATTCGGGATGGTTGGTTACGCATTATGCTCGCACACTCATGCATTCGAGTATGTATCTAATTTTAATTTATTGCTTCATCCTTCTCATAAAATTATTAAATAACGAAATGCTTAAGTACTTTTTAAAATCTGGATCTCAATTTTAATAATGAAATTTAACAATATCTGGAAATACAGCGCCAATATGCGAATCCAATCAAAGTTAAAGATATGTATGTGAATTCTAAAACTTCAAGATTTATTTATATTAAGAAATTTAAATACATTCAATTAGGGAATTGCCAATTATGGGCATAGGTACGGAAGTAGTGAAATCGAAAGTCATATCTCGCCACCACATACCTCGAATAGGCCGCCGAGACAATTTTTCTAGTAGGTATTTCGGTTAGGTTATCCCATAATTCGATTCTTTGTATTCGAATACTTATTCGATTCTCAAAAGTATTCGAATTCAATGTATTCGATTCTGAAAATCGTTCGATTATTCCAACACTAATATCAATATGTTGATAATTTTTTTATAACATTCTGGAGATACTGTTTTGTAAAATACTCTATCTTTTACATGTTAACTCTGGCGTTCAGCACTGGTAATACATGAATTTTTGTAGATATTTTGCAATTTGGTACCCCACTGGTATTTCCTTTCTTTTTCTCCATTTAACTGACAGAAAACCTACATTACCTACTTTTGTACTAAGCTCTGACAATGTGGACAGCAAAGGACATTTTGATAAAAAGGCAATATATTTATAGCCAAAAATTTTATAATTCGAAGTTTTGAAATTAAATACTCCCAAAAGTTAAAATTTTCAATATAAAAGTTGAAATTGAACAAGTTGGATTTTTCAAATAAGTTCAAATGAAACAGAAAACAATTCAAAATGGCCAAAATTTTTCCAAAAAGAGGAGAATTTTTCAAAAATGGAAAGATTTGCAAAATAATTCAGAATTGCAAGAGACAATATTTTGAGGAAGAAAAGAAAAAATACGAAATATGGTGATGTCCGTTCAAGAAGGGAAAGTTAGTAATAAGTGCATTCGTTATAAGCGGACATTACTATATTCAAAAAGACAACATTTTGAAAACTCACATTTTGAAAATTTAGAATATTCAGATTCAAAATTTTTTAAAAATTAAACCAAAATTAAAATAGTCAAAACTTTTAATAAAGCTGAACATTTAAGAAAAGTAAAGATTTATAAAATAATCCAAAATTTCAAGAGACAAATATTAAGCAAATGGAAATTTTCATTGCGACATTTTCAAAAAAAGTAATTTTTTTAAATTTCAATCCAAGTCGAAATTTTTTGTTTAAAAATAGCCGAAATTTGATACAAGTTTGAATTTTCAAAAAAATCCTTATTAAATGATTAAACATTTCAAAATAAAACGTTGAAAAAAAGTGAAAATTCTGATATCTCGGAATTTTGTAAAAGTCGAAATATTGAGTCCGAATTTTCAAGTAAAGTTGAAATCTTCAAAATCGAAAAGTTAAAAAAAAATGAAATTTCTCAAAATAAGTTGAAATTTACAAGAATGGTGGAAATTTCGAAAAAAAGTTAAAATTTCCTAAACAAATCATAGTTGTGAAAAAGAAAGTCGGCATTTTGAAAAAGAATCGAAATTTTTTAAATAATTTAAAACTTTGAGGAAAGGTAGCCATTTTGAAAAAATGGATAATTTGAAATTTTCAAAGGAAGTAAAAATTTTCAGTCTAAGTCTAAGCGAAATTTTGAAACATGAAATTTTCAAAAAAAGTATCTATTTTCAGATAAAGTTAATATTTGATAAAAGCTAAAATTTTAAAAAAAAGTTAGAAATATTTACAACAGTAAAAATTTCGAGAAAATGTTGAAAGAAAAAAAAACGATTGAAATTTTCAAAAAAAAAATTTTAAATACAACATTTTGTAAAAAGTGGGGATCTGCAAAATCTGTAAATTTTAAAACGTTCAGATCTTTTTTGAAAAATTTGAAATTACAAATATGTAAAAATTTGAGAAAAAATCGAAACGTTGAAGTTTAAATTAAATTTGGAGAAAAATTAAGAAAGAGATCAGTATCTCCCTGAATATGATAGCTTGGCTATCAAAACGCGTTAGAGCAATCTTTGTTAGGTTTTTTAATCTTTCTTGGTTTCAAGGGACAAGATTTGTATTTCAGTTTTTGAAGATAACCAAGGACTAGTCCGTTCCACTAAAAAAAGTGTTAAAATGTTTGGAAAAAGTTGAAATTTAAAAGATTCTCAAAATTTTCATTTTAAAAAATTCTCGTACGTTTTTAATTTCGAATTTTTGTAAATATTGAATGTTTCGCACATTTCCAAATTTCCAATGTATTATAAAATTTTGACTTTTATTTTTCGACAAAAAGGGTATGTTTTAACTTTTTTGTGAATATTAACTTTTTTTAAAAATGTTAACATTTCAAAGTCTCCATTCCCATTTTTATCAAAATTTCGACTTTTTCTCAAAATTTAATTTTAAAATTTTTACTTTCCCTTTTGATTTGTTTTTGACCATTTTCAAAAATTGCGACCTCAAAATTTCAACTTTTTTCCAATTCTCGATTTGAACTGAAAATTTTAAGTTTTTTATAATTTTTTTTTGAAAATTTTGATTTTTCATTGTAAATCTAGACTTTTAGAAAGTACCGACCTTACAAAATGTTTATTTTATTCAAATTACAATTTTTCTCCAAATTTTGAATTCTTCTAACTTTTATCAAAAATTTTAACATTTACAAATTTCCATATTTTTTTTTCAAATTCCCATTTCTATGAAAATTTCATTCGTTTTTTCAAAATTTTGAGTTCTAAAAAGTATTGTTTAAAAATTTCAAGATTTTCATCAGAGCCAATTCTTGAAAATATAAGTCGTAAACATTTTCAAAGAAAGTCAGCATAAAAATTCGAAATATTTAAAATTTTTGAAATAAAGTCGATTTTTTTTTCAAAAGTTACAAAAAAAATTTTGAGAGAAAGGGAATATTCGTATTTTACAATAAAAGTAAAATAACTTCGAAGAAAATTTGAATTTTTTAAAATCCAAGATTTTAAAGTATACAAGTAAAATTTTGAGAGACAAAAAATGAAATTTTTTTAATGTCAACGTTTTGAAATTTTTATTAAAAAAATAAAAATTAAATTTATTAATACAGTGGAGATTTGGAAATGCGCAAATTTTCAAAAAAAATCGAATTCTTCGAAGTCCAAATTAAAAAAAATCAAATTTACGAAAGAAATTGAATAAAAGTCGAAAAAAGTGAAAACTTGGAGGTTTTAATAAAATAAAAATTTTGACAAAAAATGGCTATTTTTTAATGTCAACGTTTTTGAGAAGTTGAAATTTTTATTAAGAAAATAAAAATTAAATGTATTAATACAGTGGAAATCTGGAAATGTGCAAATTTTTAAAAAAGTCGAATTCTTCAAAAAAAAGTTCAAATTAAAAAAAAAGTCCAGATTAAAAAAAGTAATTTAAAAAAAATCAAATTTACGAAAGAAATTGAATAAAAGTCGAAAAAAGTGAAAACGTTAAGATAAAGTAGACATTTTAATAAAAAATCCTTGAAAAATACTGAAAAATTGGATAGTTAAGTAATACTTTGAGAAAAAAACAAAATTAAAAAAATGAATGTATAAAAATAGCAAAATTAAAAAAATCAAAACTTTCAAAAAAAATCAAAATTACAGAAATGTCAAAATATTCAAAAAAACCTAAATTTTTAAAAAAGTAAAGTTTTCAGAAATATTAGATAAATTTAAAAAACGTCGAATTCTTTAAAAAAGTAAAATTTTTGAAAAAAAGTAGCAATTTACGAATAAATAAAAAATTTCTAGAAAAATACGAAAAAAGAGACGAAGCTTTTAAGTAACAATTTTTAAAAGATCTAAACTTTCAAAAAAGCTAAAACAGTCGACATTTTAAAAAAATCGATTTAAAAAAATCACATTTACTAAAAATTTAATATTTTCAACGATCTATATTTTTAAAATCGAAAATTTTAAAATAATTGAAAAAAAAATCAGAATTTTTAGAAAAATCAATATTTTTGTAAAGGGTAGTTTCAAAAAAGTAAAATCCTTGAAAAAATGTCGAAATTTTCAAAATAACTCCCAATTTTCAACAACAAAAAATTGTAATTGCAAAAAAAGTAGCATTTTTTGAAAAGAAATTCCAACGTTTTAAAAAGATCAAATTTTTGAGCAAAAGTCGAATTTTACAAAAAACCCAAATTTTAAGAAAAGTCACAATTTTGACACTAAAAATTTCAAGACAAAATCAAAATTATTGAAAAGGTGAATTTAAAAAAAGGGGAAAATGCTAATCTGTCTAAATTGTCAAATAGAATTTTTTTAAAAAAATCGTGTTCTTCAAAAAATATCGAATTATTTAAAAACCTGGAATTTTTAAAAAGTCGAAACTTTCGTCGAAATGTACAAAGAAAATATAAAATAAAAGAAATGAACATTTAAAAAACGTCAAATTAAGAAAAAGTCGCAGTTTAAAAAAAACGTGTCGAAACGTAAAGAAATATTGAAAAAAAATCAATATCTTCAAAACGAAAACCGAAATTTTGAAAAAGTCACGATTTTCAAAAGAGATTGAATCAAATTTTCAAAAATATAGGTTTGAAAAGTCGAAATTATCCAAAAAAGTATGATCAAATATTCTTTGTATTTTCTTTGCAAAGTTGAGTTAATTCCATTTATAACATATTAATTGGCATTTTCTTGACCAGTTACTTCCTTCACAAGTCCGGATTAATATGAATGGAATTAAAGTCGAATTCTTCAATTCATAAATAGTCAAAATTTCGGAAAAAATTCTAAAATTTGAGAAAACAAATCGAAATTTTCAAAGGTCGAAATTGGAAAAAAAACCGTCAAACCGAATTTCAGATGTTATTTGAAATAATTCTACTAATTCCAGTCGAGTTTTTTGGTCGACTAAAATTATAAAACAAAAGTAACTTAGCACATCTTTTTTATTTTATTTTGTCGACAAAAATAATTTGAAAATGTTCTTCGTAACCGTAACGAAATTATATCCGAAACTATCGGATATCCAAAATAGTCTCATATCTGTATCCGTAATAACCCTAGTTTATATCAACCAGAGATTAACATGTGAATGAAAAACAAGGTTTCCATTCAGGAAAAATTGTTGACAAAAAAAAGAAGTCCTTACATATTAGAAAGTTTGTTTTACCGTTGCAAAGGTAAATTAACTAAAAAAAGCTCTTTAGCTTCGAAACCGACCAACCCAGAGCCCTGAAACCCGAAGAGGTGGTAACTTTAGTTAATATACACAGCAGTTTCTTTTTGACACATTGTCTTTTCTAATTAAGTGATTGTCACTTCATATTCAATCTTGTTTTTCAGGTTGTTAATATTCTTTATAGAGAAAATGATTGGGTGTATGTTATTGGAATGGATTCTAGGCAAGAAGGATTTATCCCTTTCTCTTATTGTTCTCCGTACAATAGCCATTTAGCTGAATTGTCGGTTAAAAAGAAATTACCCAGAGAAAGACAGCTCACTACATCCGCTGAAAATTCAGACTTAACCACTGATTGGTAAGCTCGTATTTTTGCTGAATTAATTTAAAAGCTATATCTTCAAATATCTTGATTAATGTTATCTAACAACTTTTATATTAACTGGAATATTAATTTGATTAATAATATTATAATTAGAGACCGACCGAAGTTTTGGTTTCTGTTTCGGCCAAAAAAACGGATTGCAGTCGTAGTTTTGGTTTGGGCCCAAAATAGGTCAAAACTTCGGCTCAACCGAAATCTCTAATTTTAGGTTTAAATTCGGAATTTTAAGAGAAAACTTTAAATTTTCAGAAGATCTGGGCATTTATAAAACGAATTCGAAATCTATTTCGTTTTTAGACTTGTATTTTAGGAAAAAAAAATAATTTATAAGTTTAAACTAAAGAGTTTCAGAAAAAAGTCGAAATTTACAAATACAAGACGAGAAATTAGAAATTAAAGTATATTCTCAAGTTTTCGAGTTTACAATGTAAAGGCCAGAGTTAGGGAAAACACTCCAAGAAATAATAATTTAAATCTATTTAAATGAATTGAATTTTTAAATGAAATTTCGAAAAATTGTTCACATTTCAAGAGGTAAAAAAATTATCGAAACTTTAGGCTTAAGGTTCGAAATTTTAAAAGGCGAAATTCAAAAACTTCCAGAAAAAGGTGAATATTTCAAATTTTAGGACGAAACTTTAAAAATTCAAAGTTGAAGCTCAGAATGTTGCGAAAAAACCCAACATTTTAAAAAAAGTCCTATTTGATGTAAGTTTATGTAGGTTTATCTTCGATATTAATCTCCCAAATTACATTTCAAACTGAAAATTCGAAGTTCTCAAATTTAAATAAATTTTGATTTGAAACTTTTTCCAGAAAAACTTAAGAATGGTGAATTTAAAATCGAAAATTCAAAAAAATAATGTAACACATTTAAAAGAAACTTTTTTTCGAAGGTGTGCCTTTTTGCTCTCGAAATTTTGCCTTTGAATTTGAGATTTATAAAAAAATATAAAATATTTTAGTTAGAAAAATTCAACATTTTGAAAAATAAAATCAAAATTTTGAGAAAAATTCTGCTTCAGAGTTTTAACTCAGATTTTTGGAGCAAAAAATTCTTAGGAAAAAAGTCAAGGTTTAACGTGGAATTTTGCGAAGAAACTCTACCTTTCCCGTTACCGTTATTTTCGCTGGAGCGAAACCAAAAAAATATCGGTTTATTTCGGTTCGTCGAATTTATATATTTAAGATAGTTTTACTTTATCCTTAGGATTGGATTTTTTTTGAAATGTCAATTTTTTTTCAAACTTTTACACAATTCCAAACAACTTTCATCTCATCTTTATTTCTCATTTATGATTAGATTAGATAAGAAACTCACAATTTCCACATTTTCTAGAAAATATTGACTTTATTTTATTATTTATTTTTTCACGATTTACGACTTTTTCTTGAAATTTGAACTTTTATCTGGAAATTACTCGAAATATTTTTTTTCTTTTCCTAAAATTTCGAGTTTTATCTTTGGAATAAAGTAATAGCGTGTTTTTCATCCAAGCTAGAGAAACTTGTTTTCCTTACAATTTTTTTTGGTTAAACGGACTGGTCCTTGGCTATCTTTAAAAATTGAAATACAGAACTTGTCCCCTGAAACCAAGGAGGATTAAAAAACCCAACAAACGTTGCTCTAACGCGTTTCGACAGCTTGGCGTTCGAAACGCGTTAGAGCAACGTTTATTGTGTTTTTTAATCTTTCTTTGTTTCAGGGGACAAGTTCTGTGTTTCAATTTTTTTCGCAAATTCGAGTTTTTCTTCACATTTTCTGGACACTTTTTTTGCAAAAATCTAAATTTACTTATTTCTTTAAATTTCAATTTTCTTGTCCTAATTTGATATCTCTATTTTTTGAAGTTATTAGTCAAATTTTCGACTTTTCGTGAATATTTTTCCTTCAAATCCCACTTTGATTTTAGTATCCCAATTTTTGTTGAAATCCCAAATTTAAATTCCTGCTGCCGACTTCCTAACTCTTCCAAAAATTCCAGGATATGATTTTTTCTCAAAATTTTCGATAACCTAGAAATTTTTAAATTTCAAGTCAAAATTTCAGCAAAAAATCCAACATGATATTACTATCTAAATTAAATTCAAAAGTTCGGCCCTTTGCTCCTTGAACTTTTGTGTCAAAAATCCGTTTTAAAAATGTTAAATTTATGCACAAAACTTTTTAGCTACAACTGAAAGTATTTCTAAAATCTCGTCTTTAAAGTTGAAATTCTCGTTTATTTTTTCAGAAAATTTGTCGTTGATCTTAAAATTTCAATTTTTTCATAGAAAATTTAAGTTTAGAAACAATTGAAATTGCACATTTTGAGGAATTTTTTACTTTAATTCTTAAATGTTAGCAGAAGTGAGATTTCAAACGCAAAAGTGCTATTTTTAATTTAAAAGTTTTGTTTTATTTTTTATTTTGAATATTAATTGAAAATCTCGAAAAAATCCAAAGTTCAAGAAAAAAAACAACATTTTTAAAAAGTCTAAGTTTTCAGGAAAAACAAACTAAATTTATGACAAACAAGTTTTCAAAATTAATCTCAAAATTTCGAGTCCTGAAAATTTTGAGCTTTTGAACGAAAAGTCGAAAATTCCAAATTTAAACTTATATTTGTCAATTTCTTATAGTCACAGGTCTCAACTCATAATTTCATACATTAAACAAAACTTTTTGAAAAATTTTACTTTTTATGGAAATTTTGAAGTTTTCAGCAACATTTCCAGAAAAAAATCGAATAATTGGGTTTAAAGTCAAGACCTCTAAATTGGGGTGAAAATTTTGAAAACTCTTTTTAAATAAATTTGAAATTCTCTTTTTGAAATTGTGACTGTCCCGCAAAATCTTAATTCAAAACTTTTTATTTTATAATTTTTGGTCTTTTTTATTGTCATTTATTTTTTTAATTTGATCTTTTTAATCGAAAGTTCTAGAAAACACAAGGCGAAACACTAAAAATCAATTTTATTAGAAAAAGCGACTCCAAGTCAAAACTTCGATAGAGAATCAAAATTATGAGAGAAAATGGTCTCTCAAATTTTAGATTTTAATCGCCAAAGTTCACATATTCTAGTGTATATAATTTACAATTTTTATGAAAATTCTGAGTTTAAATTTGAAATATCCAAACCCGAAATCCCGATTTAGTTTTTTATAAAGTTTAGGTTTTTCTTAAAATTTGAACTACTCAAAATTCAGAGTTTCAGCATGAAATTTTTTAACTTTTTCTTTAATTTTAGGCAAGGTCAGAGTAGTTAGCTGTTGTAATATTAAAGAAAAAAAGATCACAATTTTTTATTCGAAAAACTTTTAAAAATCAATAAATGAGTCGCCTGGAGCTGAACCGAAAACCGAAAAAAAAAACGTTATTATTGTCGGAACGAAAGCCGGAACTGAACCCATATAATTTTTTTGTTGGAACGAAAAAAAATAGCGGTTCGAAGCCTTGCTTTATACTCAGATGTTCGATTTAGTCACAGATATTTGAATTTTTTGAGTTTCTTACATTTGAATTGATCAATCATCACTTGAAGTTGATAGCAAAACTTATAATAATCCTTAATTTAAAATCGAAAGTTCGATAAAAAAATCAATAATTTCGAACTTAAACTTTAAATTTTAAAAGACATTTGATTGAGTTCAACTTTTTTTAAGATTTTGACATTTTTGCTATCGAAATTTTGATTTAAAATTTTTCATAAAAATGTACAATTTTTGAACTCACAAAATTCAAACTTTAGGTAGCACCGTGTTTCAAAAAAAAGTTTACTTTTTGCAAAGGCCTCAAAATTTATTAACGTGAAATTTAAATTTTAACACCAAATTTCTAGAAAAAGCCGCGATTTTAGCAAAAACTCGAAGCGTTTAAAAAAAGTTTAAAGCTCAAATGTTAGATAAAATTAACATTTCGAAAAAATACCGAGTATTCAACATTTTGCTGAGAAACTTTCAGTTACAATTTGAGAAAAATTGTTACAAATTCATGAAAGTTTTCGCTTTGATTTCACATTTAGACATTTTTATCCAGTTTTAAATTAAAACTCAAAATGTTATAATTTAAACTTGGAATTTTGAGAAAACAGTTAATAATTTGAAGAAAATCTTAAAATTGAAATTAAAAAATCCAGTATTTCCATTTTAATTATGTATTATTGACTTTGAACTTGAATATTCTGCTTTTATCTTAATATTTTCTTCGAAACCTTTAATTTTGGCGACTAATCTATTTTTTAAAACTTTTCATTTCTTCTGAAAAATTCCGGAACCGATTTTAAAATCTTCACTTCAAACTTAAAATATTTACTCCCATTTTTTTACAAATTTAAATGAGATTCCTAATATTTCCCTTCAAATTTAAACTTTAAGTTCTTAAAAAGCCTGCAAAGATCAAGTTAAAATTCAAAATTTTGAAAAAAGTCGACATTTCGTGAACCCATCACCGATTTTCATTATTTTCCTAGTTTCGATTGAGAACATGTCTGTGAGTATAAGACTGTTTCTTTTTTTTTAGTTAAGTATTAAACTGTTACTCACTAAAGGTATAAAATCTAAATTAGCTAGTAAATTAGTTGCCAAACATTTAAATTATTGCTACTTATTGTTTTTGTTTGATTGTTAAACAAAATTTTCATAAGTTTCGGTTTCGGTTCTGGTTTCGGCCGAAACCAGAGTAGAAGCTGAAATTCGGTGTCGGTTATGGTTTTTAACAAAAATCAAGTTGTCATCGGTCTTTAATTGTTATCTTTATAGAATGGTGACTTTTACATTGAATGAGTACAATAAAACTGAATGAAAATTGTTGTCACCAAGTCCTAAAACAGGTCGATTGTTTTTACGATTTGTCAAATTTTTTTGTATTTTTCTCCTTACAGGAGGTGATAACTAGATCCAGCTATTTTCTTTTTTTTTTAATGCTGTGTTCCCTTATGATGCTCACATCGTAAGTGAAATACTCGAAAAATTAAATTTTGAATTGGTACAGTACATAACTTTTCCTTTTTGTTATTTATTGCAATGAGAACATTGCATAACAGGGCACTTATATTTGGTATTATTTTAGTGATGTTGCTGGTATAGATAATAGTGATTGTGAGTCAAGTGGAAAAAAACAAGCAGCAAGTGCTGGTTCACCTATTACTATTCATTCTGAACCTGACATGTTGCCTTTTTCCAAAGATCCGTCTGGTCGATACATAGTTCTTTATACTTTTATTGCTAGAGATGAAAATGATGTTTCTGTTGAAAGAGGGGAATTTGTAACAGGTAAAGTTAAATTAATGAAATTACGCCGCAATTTTTATTAATGGTAAGGTGTTTACAGTTTTAAATAAAGAAGATCCTGATTGGTTTTGGATTGTACGGAGTGATGGCCAGGAAGGATTCATACCATCTGGGTTTGTTTACCCAGCAGATAATGTCATGCAAGGTAAACAAAGGACGATATTTTGTTACACACATTGCTTTGGTAATATGACAATAGTAAATTAGAAAATATATTTTTATTTACAAAGAAAACTTAAATAACCTAAACATATCAGTGACCCGTTTAAATTTCCAAATGATTAGACAGAGTAGATAAATCTACTTTTAAAATATGATGCTCTTTCAAAACTACTTTTTTGAAAATATTTAAATAAATGAAAACTTCAAAAAATTTCGACTTGATTACTCGCACAATGCTCCCAAATTGGAACGAATTTTAAATCTTGATTGAAATGATGCTTACCATGAGCAATGTGTATATTTAATTTTATATTCCAGTATAGCTTCGTTTCCCTTAAAGGTCATTTGAACTCCGGAAGCAATCAACCAGGAGCCGGAAACTTTTCTTCAAACAATCCGCATCATAGTAATAACAGTGGAGAAGATCTGAGATATCATGGAACTGAACTTGTGATGCTGTATGATTACAAAGCTCAAGCCCCAGACGATTTAACCGTCCGTCGAGGCGACTGGATATACGCCGACCTTAACAATCAGACTGTGGATGGTTGGCTGTGGGCGTATGCTCCAAAGACCAGGAAGTATGGCTTTATACCAAAGGCTTATGCCCGACCACCTGCTATGACAAGTCTTTAAAGACGCATGTAAATGTTTCGTTCATCAATGACAAACAATTGGTTACATTAAAAAGGAAGCTTATGTTAGTGTAAGAAGGATGATATTTATTTGTCATAGAAATTAAAACTAATTTATATAACTTACTGTAACAGCAATATTTTTAATTGCTGAAAGACAAAACCTGATATGTCTTTCTAACAGAAACAGTTTACACTAAAACGATTAAGTGACAAATATATGTTTTAAATTTTTCTTTTTTGTATATTTTTCAATGGTGACTTACTGACCTAAGAATGTTCAATATTATTAAAATTTTATAAACAAAAGGGGCCTAACCGAACTTTAGTGACACCTTATTAAATGTATTCTTTGTAATATGTTTACTGAATTTCTTTTAATGGACTCTATGACTTGTCTTCCTGAAATCTTTAAAATACTTTGATATTGTTAATTGGCAAGTTCAGTAAATTGGCAATTACTTTTTTTTAACAAGTGTTAAGTTAGTCATAATTCTATGGCTAAAAATGTTTTCCATTACTCTGCACTTATACAACATTTCATGTAATAAGTATCTGAAAATTGATAGAATGATGAAAGACTGAAAAGTTCATTAAAATGTAATCTACATTAAAACAAACAATAGTAAGCCAAATCTTTTCATGAGAAGATAGCACATATCAACTGCTGTCTGGTACTGTTGCAGTTATGTAGCAGGGAAGGTTATCTGCTATGACAAAGGCAAGTGAACTTCCAAAGTAGCCCAATGCAACAGAAAACTTGTGACTTACAGTATATCTGCAGCTGCATAAATATCTTGTTATCACCACATATAAAGAGCTGTTTTGTTGCAGTAGGATAGGTAAAGGTAGAATTTTTGAATTCAAGTCAAGTATGTCATAAGCTGATGAGTCCAAATAAAAAAGTTTTTTATCATCAGAATTCTATTGTGCCTATCTGTCGATTATACTTTGAGTATGTTAATCTTCTATATTCAAGAAAAATATCTAATCTGTAAATAATTTAAGACATTCTCTATAAATATATAAATTTGACAGCAATTATAATTCTCTATAAGTGATAAATGCCTGAAGTTTTTTACAATTTATTTTTTTATAAAATTACAAACTTGTTTATATGATATATATTTATTAAATTGGATTTTTTAAAATCGGCTAATTTATTTTAGAACAAAACCTTATCTATACTAATGTAATCAAGAGAATTTCTGAGTGACTTGTTAACACAGCATAGTAATTACACAATAAGAAAAATTCATCCTCCAAAGGAAAAGAGTAAAATGAATATTAAGTGTGAAAATAAAAAGTGGACACCCTTGTGTCCATCTGACCGTTTGTTCTTCACATAGCTGTAACAAGGCAGTTTCAACACCACAGGGCCCAATACTAAAGGAGGCACAAAATTGTTGAAGATTTTTTTTTAAATTGGGGACGAGGCTGGCTCTAGAAGACGTCATGTCGAAGTTTTGCCCAAGGGAGGCAAATTCAGAGGGTGGGATATGGTTGTGAACGTTATAAAATTTAATTATACAGGGTGGACCATAAGTAATGGTACAAAGAGCAAGAGTAGTATAAAAATAACGTGATTTAGTCACATTTACCTTATACCAAAAGTTGATATTAACAGAGATACAGGGTGTCAAAGTTGAAAAAAAATTGTGATTTTTTCTCGTAACTGATGAACACATTGCACTATAGACAAAAAATTTGGTATAGAGGGGTTTCTTTGATCAAGAAATTCTAATTTGCTAACAGATTGTCAGTAACTCATAGTTACTGTTAATGTTTTGACTGTATATGTATATTTTGTTGATTCTAGAAAAGCTCTTTCTAGAACAATATTAAAGATGAAGTATTGAATAAATTTTTTTTGTCGAATGTTTGGCACTAAAGTAAAGCGAAAATTGCTAGAGATTTTAAAAAGCATACGTTTTCAAAATGTTCAATCATTCGAAAAATGGAATTTTTCTCAAAAATCGTTTTTAAACTAGAAATTTTGACGTAAACTCAAAGTTTTGATTTTATTTTCAAGATTTTTCTTAAAATGTGGAATGAAAGTCAAAATTTTAAGATTGAAGTAGAAATGAAACTAAAATTTCGAAGATAAAGCTAAAATTAGAGTTTTAACCTATATTTTGCGGAATTCTTTAGATTTTAAAACTGAAGAGTCGAAACTAAAAAAAAAGAAATTTGGGGCAAAATTTTATTTTAAATATTTTTTTCGAAATTCGATTTTGTTTTACAGTTTCGAGTTATACTGGGGGTTATGGACCGGTGTTAACGCACGTCACACTCGAACTTTTTTCTAAGTAAGGCTCTTTTGGCATACTTTGTTGTTGTTTTACGCGTCACGCCTTTTCATTTGATGCATTACAAACCACACCCTTCTTGAGTCTCCACTAATTCTTTGGTCACGTACCATTCGATGCTGTTACGTCACGTTCGGTCTACAATCGCTCTGATAAATTTCGATTTTGAGTTCGAAGTTTTAGTTCATAGATGCGAATTTTTTGAAGTTTATTACAAACACTGAATTGTACATGAAATATAATGAAAAATAAAAAAATTTGGAACGTTTTAAACTGAAAAATTTAAAAAAGTATGATAAAGAATTTGTTTTAAAAAATTCGAGTTTTAAAAGGAAAGTCAAAATTGTGGGAATAAAATTCAAAACTAGAAAAATACTAAATTTTGAAATCAAGTATAACAAATTTTAGAGAAAGCCAAAATTAAAAAAAAACTCGTTATTTAAGGTGGCAAAAAAATTCTAGAATTTTAAGGTTACTCTCGAAATTTTGACTTAAATAAAATTCCGACCTCAAATTCAAATATTGAACATTCTTCTTAAAATGTCGATTTCAAAGAAAAAAATTTAAAAGCGTAAACAGATAAATAAAAATTGTTTTAGTCCGAAATTAAAAGGAAAGCAAGTTTTGGAAAGAAGTGGTAAAAGGTATAAAAGACTCCCAAATATTTTTGGTGGAAATAATAACTTGTCCCCTCGATATTTCTAATAGAAAAGTCTAAATTTCCAGAATAAAAACTACATTCCAAAAGAAATCCTAAATTGTCAGGATTAAACTCATAATTGCGAAATTTTGAGATTGAATCGAAACATTCTCGACTTTTGTTATGAAAATTTTGACTTTAGGGACGACTTGAAGTGCAAAATTATGACAAAAAATTTCTATTTTAAAGTTAAAATCGACATTTCGTTAACAAAGAAAAGTGTTCAGGCTTAAACCTGAAATGTTTAGAAGTAACAATTTCGAAAAAGAAATCAGGAAATTTCGGTGTTCAGTCAGAATTTGGACAGGTCGGAATTCGGCTATTTTCTCAAAAACTTCGATTTTTAAAACTCTAAATTCGCTTCAACTTTAAAAAATTCAGCTTTTCTCTAATTTTCGACTTTTGAATTCGAAGTTTAAAAATTTCTATAAAATATATCTAAATCTAGAAAGGAATGTTGAATTTAAACTCTACGTTTTAATAACTTTGATAAAGTTTCAAATTTAAACCGGCAATGTTTGCTTTTTTTTCTAAAATTTCGACACCACACTTAAAATGTTGACTTTTCTCTAACTTTTTTCTACTTTAACCCCAACTTTCAACCAAATCGCTTTTTTTTTTAAATTTCTTGACCTTTTTCAATATTTTGATTTTTTAAATTATACGAATCTTTTTTCATAATTCTGACTGATTTTTTTGAAAATTTTAACGTTTTATGAAAATTGTCACATTTCTCAAAGTTTTTCTTTAACATTTCTTCCTTTTTTAAAATTTTTAATTTTTAGAAAATTTGGCTTTCTTAAGAATTGCGACAATTCTTGAAAATTCATCTAATTTTCCAAATGTTGAAAAATTTTCTGTTTGTTTTTAATAAAAAATTTAGATTTTTTTAAATTTCGTGGTCTTTTTAAGACTGAATTTTTTTGAAAATTTTGGTTTATTTTTTCAAAATTTCACTGTTTTGACATTTTTGAATATGTTGCAATATTTCGACTTTTAAAAAAATCAAATAGGAATTATTTTCAAAATTTCATTTATTCTGAAAATTTTGTTTTTGAAAATTTTTACTTTTTATAAAAATTAAAAAAAGTAGAAATGTTAAAGAAAGAAATTTTCCACACAGACTTAGTTTCCAAAAAAAGCCAAAAATGTCTAAGCTTTCATAGAAAATCAAAATTTCCAATAAAAGTTAAGGATTAAAAAAAACAGTACATAAAAAATGGCCAATTTAAAAAAAAGTTTAAATTTTAAAAAAACAGTCTGAAATTTAAGAAATATTCGAAATTATAAAGAAATGTCGAGATTAAAAAAAATTCAGTGAAATCTCCAAAACACCCAACAAAGATTAAAATTATCAAGAATTTCGAAATTTGTGTTAGTTAAAACTGAGAAAAAAGTTAAAAGTCACAAATCTTAAAAAGAAAATCAATGTAAAGAAAAATGTCGAAGTTTTCAAAAAAAGGTAAGATTTTCAAAAAAAAGTCGAAATCAGTCCAAGAAGTATGTGGTAAAGGGGCGAAACCTTCTTGGACTTAATCACAAGCCACAGTGTTTAGTTCAGTGCTTTAGGGAAAAGTCGAAATATTGAAAAATAAATCGATATTTTGAAAAAAATTCAAATTTTTGAAATAAACCAAACACTTTAAACTGCATCGAAAAGTTTACAAAAAATCCAAAGTTTCGGCAAGAGTCAATTAAAAAATCCATATTTTCGGATAAAAGCGAATTTTAAAGAAAGTGTTTGTAAAGGTCAAAATTTTGCAAAATTATGCAATTTCGAAATTTTCATAGAAAATTAGGATTTAAAAAAAAACGAAACTTTTGAAAAATAGTGTCAACATTTTGAAAAGATTCTGTTAAAAGTCGACCTTTTGAAAAAATTCAATTATTTTGATAAAAAAGAAATTTTCAAAAAAAACCTTTAATAAAGTTGATATATTAAAAAATTATGCGGATTTCAAAAATAATCTAAATTTTGAAGAAATGCGAAAATTAAAAAAAAAAACATTTTCAGTTAACTTTTTCAAAAAAGCCGAAATTTTCGAAGGGCCTCAATATTGAAAAAAAGTGAAAATTATCTAATATTTCTAAATTTAAAAAAAAATAGAAAAGATACGTAAAAAGGCTGAGAAACAGAAAATTTTGGTTCAGTTAAATTGGAAAAAAAAGGGTAAATATTATTTTTTAGAGTCAAACTTTTGGATTGAATATTTTCCAAGAGATTGAAATTTTGGAAAAATGCCAAAATTTTTGAAAAAGTTAAAATTTAAATAAAAAGCTGTAAAAAGTCGACACTTTTACATAAGTTGAAATTTACAAAAAAAAATCGAAAATTTTAAAAAGCAGCGAAAGTATCAAAAAAAAATTTGCAAAATAGTTCAAAAAAGTCGACTCTAAGAAAATGTCGCCATTTAAACAAGCTGAAATTTTCGAAACTAAAGAACTTTACAAAAAAAATCCAAAGTTTTCAAAAAAGATAGAAATTTTTGGAGAAGTCGAAATAAAAAAAAAGTTAAACTTTAAAAAGTCGAAATTTTGATAAAAAATTCGACATTTGGAAATAAAATCGGAATTATGGAAAAGTTCATTAAAAAAACTCGACATTTTGATTTTACCAAAGAAGTTGAAATTTCAGAAATTTTAAATTAAAAAAATTGAAATATTTAAAATCACATTTTTCTTTCTTAAAAAGTTAAATTTTTCAAAAAGCTCAACTGGTCGTCTGGTCGATACGTTGAATAACAGTAAAAAAAATCGAAATTTTCACCAAGTCAAAAATTTGAAGAGGCCAAATTTTAGAAGCCCAAATTTCAGAAAAAGCGTAATTTAAAAAATTAATTTATTTAAACAAATTAAATAAAGTAATGGAGTGGGATCGGGTGACATATCAGCTATTCCCTAAATAAATTTTAACCGTCGAAAAAGTAAGATTTTTTTAAACCTACTTTACCATCGAAAAAATATGTCAATACATCGGAACGAAAGTATTGATACAAAAATATCAAACGTCGAAAAGAAAACATCGATGTTTGTGTTACATCGATGCATGGTGTGCACCCCCTTTGTCTATATTGCACATATATGTAATACTTCTATATGGCCTGTTTTGTACCTTCGATTGTGTTCAAAAGACGCCATGGATATATATGTTTGTCTTTATGGAGGACAGAATTTATTAACCAATCCCGCTTCTCGTCAGTTATCTTTGTTGTCATTCATTTATTAGTGTTCCCGCCCATCTTGTCATCTTTTCCCGCTATAATTGAATGAATGCTTGTCCTCCAAAGAGTACGACATATACTTTCATCTCATCTTTTTGACAACGCATTTTGTAGTGGCGATTATACACAACACGCTATATAGAAGTATTACATATATGATATTGCATCCCTAAATGAATCACCATTGTTTATTTCCGTTTTAGGGTTATGTGTCAAACTGCAGAACTGCCCGTTAAATAATTTGCTAATTCAAACTGCTGGAACCTGTTCTCGAACGTTTTATTAATGTAACTCTTTTACTTTTCCAATAAAATATTTCTTTATTGTAACTAAATAATTTTAACTATGACATTGTTCGGTCATAGAAATTCCTCTCTCTTATTTCCTTGCGACGTTGCCTAATCTAAATACTACGTTAATCAAAAGACAATGTATATTTTTGATGTGCTTTTGACTCAAGTAGTATCGACAGTACTACCTTAAAATTTGGCCCACTCAAATATCGACGATTAGAAAAAACCAAATATATTGAAATGGGGGTTACTTTGTTGCGCAAAACGATTAAGTTTTAATGAACGTATCATGCAAGGTATCATTTGAAAGCATAGAGAAACTAAGAAAGAGTATGAACTACGTGCAATTCTATGGATAGCGGACACCCCTCGTGGAAAACGGAACTAATTACCATAAAAACAGAACACTGTAATGCCGGTAACACAGGAAACTGTATTATCGATAGTTTCCCACACTCTTTCAAATTAAATAAAAATTCCAAGTTAAAAAGATTTTACCACATCAATAATTGGCATTAATTACGCAACGTTTGCATAATTATTACCAATTACTGATGAGGAAAATCTTCTATACTTAAAAAAACTAGGTTGATTAATTACTTCAGTTTAGTATAGTCTCTGTATAGTCTCTGTTTGAAAGAGATACATCTTAAAATTCCAAAAAATATTTCATATATTTTGGTCCAATAATCTCTTAACAATGCAGCCAAAAATTTGCAAGAAATGTCCTCCCTATTCGCCTACCATTCAAAAGATAAAAATTTGATTTTAATAGGATTAGTAATATTAACTTACAGATTATCAGAAAACTGCAGTTTCCTCAATATTGTAATAGTTACTAAGAAAAAATTATTTGAACCGAATATGGTTTTTCAATTTCAAAATAAAACGCACAACTGCACAACATACATTTTTATTGATGTGGATCGAGCTTAAAGTCTAACTGCATATCATCATTTAGGCGATGCAAAACAAGTAAAAATGATTTTGTTTGGTCTATTGATTGCTCACTGTTGTATTGCTACAGAGTACTAATTCTGCGAACTCGACTCACTCTTGACTGATTTTTTTAACTAGAGGAAGGTTTCAGAATAAAGACATAATATATAAAATATTTTTTATTCACAACACAGTTGCTCCAGCATTTTATAATAACAATACTTGACATCAAATTGCATGTCATACCAATAATTTACAGCTATACATTGATGACTTTGTTGAACATGATGAAACCAGAAGTTTGGAAGATACAACATGTCCCCTTTATGAACTCTGACTCTGTACTGATGAGCTTTTGCAAAATTTGGATAGTTTCTACAAGATTCATAATTCAAGGGATCTACTGCAATCCAACTAACTTTCTGGTTCTGATTTTCAATAATATCGAAACCATCAGCGTTCATAGCATATGTTGCTACTGGATAACTCTTGTATGGTATAAAGGGCAAATCAGTCGGTGGTATTAAGATGAAATCTTTATAACCATCAATGACACAATATATATTTTCATATGGATCCTTGTGCACTGAAACAAAACATAACATTTGTAAAATGTTTGTACTCAAGTTAGCAAGAGTAAAAGAATGTTAACAATAGTTCGTCTAGAATGTCATTAAAAAAAAAATTGAACAATTATGGGGACTGTCGACAAAAGTGAAAAGTTAAAACTATGATATAACAGTGTTTTTTTTTTTAATTTTTAAAATGTAATACCAAAAATAAAAATTTCATAATTTGTAAATTAAAATTATTATTTCTAGTTTTTATAACTTTTATATTTGTATATAATCTAGTCTTTGATCTTGTCTATTTTGGGTAAATGCATATTAAAAAACCCACCACATTATTACAATTTTATATTTGCATAGCAAATTTCAAGATATTTAAAAAAATAGGTGTTCAGTGTACTGATTTTTCAGATTAGGGGGTGTCGGATTACCGAAATTGGGAATTAATTCGGAAAAAACTGCAATTTTGTTTAAGTCCTCCATATTTTCGAATTACGGTATCATCTCGGTAATACGACACGTCTCACTAGTCCGAAACGTTCAATAATCCGGTGCCAATTTCAAAAGCCTAAATTTTGAAAAAGCACGCGAATTCTGGGAAAAAATGATTTTCGCATCAGCGAAGTTCGGATTATCGGGGTGTCGGATTACCGAAATTATGCATTAATTCGATAAAAAACTTCAATATTGTTAAAATCTTCCATATTTTCGAATTAGGGTCTCATCTAGGTAATACGACATCTTCGGTAATTCGGCGTCAATTTTAAAAGTCGTCGAAAATCACGAATTTAGAAAAAATAAATTATCAAATTTTTTAACAAAGTTGAAATTCAAAGCTTCAAAATTTTGGAAACATAGGTACATGTGCCTACGAGACACTAGAGCATGTCGGTAGTTTAAGTTAACGTTATTGGTAACGCGAAACCATTCGTTTGACCCTATCTTTAGTCGCTCAACGCGCCGAAAGAAATTTTCACTTCAAAAATCAAATTTCAAGTTTAAATACGTGTAAAAAAATCTAAATTTTGAGATAGACTTGTATTTATAAAACAGATTAAAGATTTAAAGTTCTAGAAAGGAGCACAATTTACAAATTTAAACTAAACAGTTTCAAAGAAAACCAATTTAAAAAAAAAGTTCTAAATTTATGTTAAAAATATTTTCGAGCTTTAAAATTTAAAATGTAAATACAGAATTTTGAAAAAAAACCCGAACTTCCGTAAAAATGTTAAGATTATTAAATAAATTATGTGCGGACATCTAGGCACGAACTTTTTGGGAAACAAGTCAAAATTGGCATAAAATGGTCAAAATTGTTAAAAAATTAAATTTGAATGCCAACTTTAGAGAAAAAGGTCGAAACCTCTATTTTTAAATTGGCTACTTAAAAAAAACAGTCGAAATTTTGGAATTTAAGGCAGCAATTTCGAGAATCCAAGTCAAGATTTCTAAAAAAAGTTTAAATTTTGAGTTTTATTTCAAAATTTAGTTTTAAATAAAAAAGTTATCAACATTAATCCAGAAAATTCAACTTTAAAATCCAAATATAAGAAATTTTCTCGAAGTTTTGATTGTTAAACTTAAAATCTGACAACATTTTTAAATTTAAGTAGACAATTTGAAGCAGTAAAAGTTAAACCTAAAAGATTTGATTTTTTTACCTAAGCTATTTTCCAAATTTCAATTTTAATCTTAAAATTTATAGATATAAATTCACCAATTTTCAAGCTTAACCTAATTTTAACACGACATTTTGCGAAAGCTTTCTATACGAACAAACAAATTTTCGAGTTTAAAAATATCAAGTTTAAAATCTAAATTTTGATAAAATTTCAAATGTTCTACCATATGCTCAGAAATTGAAAACATTTGTAAAAGTTGAAATTTTAGGATTGAAATCGAAATGATAAATTTTTGAATAAATCTTGTCTCTCTCACATTTTTTATTTCTTCTATTAAAAAAAAATAATAATAATAAAAGTTCCAAGTTTAAATTCGGTATTTTAAGAAAACAGTAAACGTTCAAAATGAAGTTCAAATTTTTTCCAAACGCTGAAAATTTCTACAAAAAGTCAAAATGTTCAGTTTTAACAGATTTGATTTTTTTCCGAAATTTTTGCGTTTTCTCAAAACTCCTAATTTAATTTTTTTCCCTAAAACTTCTACTTTAAAATCGAAATTTAGATTCTTACATAATTATTACTTTCTTTGACAGTTCGACTACCAATTTCTAAATTTTCAATTTTTTTTCAAATTTCGAAGTGAAATTCAAAATGAAATTTAAACTAGAAAGGGTATAGCAGGATAAGCATAGGAAATCTGCCCCCAGAGCCAAATATGATGAATGTCGATCAGTAGGTCATCGGTATTTACCAAAATTTCATGATTAAAATCAACATTTCCAGAAAAAGCTGTTTCGAAAATTTGAAAAAAAAAACATGAAAACTCGAAATTTTGATTTTTTGAATTCGAAAGTGTTTTATCTTTGATAAAACATCATGAAATGCTGGTAAATACCGATAACTTTAACTCAAAATCACCAGTAGCAATTTCGAAATTATCGTAAACTTTAAATTTTATCTAAATTCCGAGAATTTAACAGATTTTCCAAAACCTTAAAATTTTTGTCGGGAAATTTCAATTTTACTAACGAAATAAGTTTCAAAATTTAATTTTAACATCAAAGATTCTAAAAAAAAAAAATAAAATTTCGAGAAAAAACTCACAATTGCTAAAGAATTACGGAATTCTTATTTCAGTCTCGAATGTTCCAACATCTCAATGAAAATTAATTCTGTAAATGTTCAGAAATTTCTAGTACCAACGCGAAATTTTGACAATTTTCAAGTCTTAAATAGGAACTCTAAGAAAAAAATTGCACTTTCAAGATTTCAGTAGTAACTCGAAATTTCAGGAAATAATCCAACTCTATTTTTTTTGTGGAACATATTGGTCCTTGATTATCTACAAAAATCAAAATACAAATCTTGTCCCCTGAAACCAAGAAAGGTTAAAAAACACAACAAAGGTTCTTCTAACACATTTCGCTATCTCTCTGAAGATGACAGACAGACAGATTCCAACTTCTTTCCCAAAATTTTAAATTTATTAGACTTAAGATGTCTAAACAAAATCAATGAATTTTGATTTGTCTCTTTATATGATCTTCGAAATTCCACTTGAAATTTGAGTTTTTAATAAATTTTGGGATTATTTGAGAAATTTCGAGGGCAAACTTAGAAAGTTAATATGTGACAAAATTTATATACATACTGATTCAACTTACTGCTAGTAATTGCTCTTTTGTCTCCCATCCAAAAATTAACTGCTTCAGGGCTATTAGCAAAAGCTCTTGAGGCCCAAATAATATCTGGCGCACAGTCATTAGAAATTTCCTTAAAATCTTCTAACAAATTTGAATTTTGTTTCTGAATATAATAAACATAATTTTCCCTGAAATTAAAACATTAATTAAATAAGAAGGCGTAAGCTTCTTTTTTTACAGAAAAATATTAAATTGTTTTGTACCAGAAATTATTTTAATGTGGTTATTTCATAAGAGATACTTCCTCCTTCAGTTGAAAAGGGGAAACTAAAATACGAATCCTATAAGCAACTTTAGTATTTTTTCTGTTTCAGGTAGAAGTGTAGTAATAATGCAATTCTTACTTTGGATGTTCCAGTTTACCCAGGAAGTCCGCCATTTTTAAATTACATTCATATGGCAAAACAAATACTTCTTTTTGTTCACGTTCTAAAACGTTCAAACCGTCTGCATATCCATTAGGTGTCACCGCTACTGTGACTTCTTTCTCTGGTATTATTTTCCTGAAAGTGGATTTTAGTTTAACAAGGAACGAATCTCAAGTCTATTGATTTTAATCGATTTTAAATATGATTATGTAAATTTTAAAGCTAAACACTAATATGTATTTTTTTTTCGTTTGTATTTTCGCTGATAATTTTTACTGCTAATTTAGTGTTTAGGTATATGCAGAGGTGTAATTAGGGGGTGGTAGTTGCCACCCTAGAATTGTTCAGTAAATAAGGGTGAAATATTTTAGGGTAAATACATAATGTTAGCAATTCAGAAGTGAATCGAGTCTTTTATAAATGAGGAAGCTGATCAGAAAAAAAGAGTACATGTAATTTTTTTCAGATTTGAAACCCAAATCAAGAAAATTTAAAATGAATTAAAAAAAATAGTTTCAGTGTTCGAATGTTGAGAACAATCAGGCATTTTAATTTTAAGTCAAAAAGTTTTGGACAAAGTCAAAAATACAAAATATTATTGAAAATTTATTGAATAAATTCCTAATTTCAAATATCAAACCAAAACTCTATACTTCAAAATTAAAAACAAAACGAAATTTACAATTTAATTTGAAATGTCGGTCTTAAAGTTACAATTTAGAATAAATTATAATTTTCGGGTTAAATGGCACAGTTTCAGAAAAAATCTAAATATTGAGAAAAAACCGGAAATTTATACTAAACAAATTTTAGTTTTAAAATTTCCGATTCAAATTTAAACACGGAATTTTGAGAAGTCTCAATTTCGACAACTTTCAAGTTAAACAAAAAACCAAGTTTATGAAATTTCGAGGAACAATTCAAAATTTCTTGCTTAATTTAGAAATGTCGATACAAAAAATTGCCTTAAGGTCGATAGACCTAAAGCCAAAATTTCCAATAACTGCACAGATTTGAGAATCAATGCGAAATTTTGAAAAACAAATTCAATATTTCGAAATAAACTTGTAGTTTATACTTTACAATAAATTATTAGAAGTCGAAGATTATTATCCAACTTTGAACTTTAATTTTTTCAAGATTCGAAAAATATTTTTATTTTGGAAACCAAGGCAATTCCAGGATTTAAAAATTTGTTGAATCCTTGGACTTTCACTCTCAATGTCTCTTCATTAGCTGGGCATTGTTAACTTGAAATTTATAAGTTAAAATTTTTGATTTTAAAAATCAAAACAGAATCAAAAATTTCGAATATTCGAATTTAAAAAATTGAAAATTTCGAAATGAGAGTCAAAATTTTAAGAACAAATTTTTAATACTTTTGTTTCTTCTTTCAAGTTTAGATTTTTTCTAAAAATTTTTATTTTTTTCTCGAAACTTTTTTTGGGGTTTCCAGTTAAATACAAAAATGAAAAAGAAATAAATAAACAAATAAAAAAAATAGAATTAAAGTTTAATCTCAGCTTTTTAAAGACGTAGTAAAATCTTGAGAGAAAGTCTTAAAACTTCTGCAGTAGTTTAGAAATATTGACTTATTCTTAGGAGTCATCCATAAATTACGTCATCAGAATTTAATGATTTTTTGTGCTTGTCACAGGTTATCACATTTGAAGGATTTCCCCCATGGTGTGACGTCAAATATTTTTCAATTTAAAAATTATTAGTTAAAAGGAGCACTTCAAAAATTTACTGATTTATTATTTTTTTCGATTAAAAAAAATACAAAGATTCCCCTTAATTCAATAATTATGCGGGCCCAGTAAATACGACCAAATCAAATTCCAATAACTTTTGATAACCAAAAAAAAAGTCCACTATATCTATATGGTGAAAGTAGATGCATCCAATAAATTTCGACGACTAAAAAAAAAGTAAGGAAAAAAGGGGTCCACAAACCAAAAAATATTTTAGTAATGTCACTCATGTGACATAACAAAGCTTATAACTGGTGCCCCCCTTGTCACACGAAGTCGGACTTTGTTAACCCCCTTGTTTTCCCTTAATGTGTGAAGTAATATATAAATGACCCCTTAGGTGTGACTTTTTTCTGAAAATTTCGCCTCAAACTTGAAAATTTCTAAGGGAACTTGAATTTTTCAAAATAATTTGTTTCATACATTTAGCCTTTTTCGAAATTCCGTCCTTTTTTTGGAGATTTCTAATTTAAACTTGTAATTGTTATTTTCTTATAAAATTTTAATTTTAAATGTCAGAATTTCTAGAAATTATGATTTCTTTTCCCTCTGAAATTTTGCCTTTTTTCTGAACGTATCTATTTAAAACCTGAAATAAATTAATTAGTTTCTAGTTTAATCTCGACATTCTGAGAAAACAGTTGAATTTTCGAAAAAGACTCCATATTTTAAAAGAATTCAAAATTCTACTTTAATTTAAAATTTCTGAACTCTCTAAAATTTTTGCTGGAAATGTCCATCAAAATTACAAAAGATCTAAGAGAAATCGAATTTTTGAAAAGATTTTTGTTAGTGCAGTTATGTTTTTTCGAAATATTTTTTTTTAGAAATTTCTCATTTAAATGTGCATTTTGTATATTTTCTTGTGTAATTTTGTCTTCAAGCAACATTTCAATTCATTTTTCTCTAAATTTTCCAAATTCCTAGTTTAAACTTGAATTTTTGCACGAAAGTTCAAAATGTCCAGTTAAAGTTAAAATTGTGGGGTTAAAGCGAAATTTTGAGAAAGAGAAAATATTTAATCAGTTTATTTTTTCGAACTTTTAAAGTACTCAAAATTTAGAGCTTTTTTAATCCTCATTTAGTTTCTCTTAGAATTTAAACTTTTTTCTTGAAATTTCGAATTATATAAAAACAAGTTTAAAGAGGAAAATTTAAAATTTAAATTTAGGTAGATATTTTTATAAAAAGTTCGAAAATACAAAAATTTCCAGTTTTACAGCTAAACAGTTTGTAAAAGGTTCCAAGATTTGAGAAAAAGTACAGCTTTATAAAAAATCGAGTTTTTAACAGAAAAGTTTAGGAAACGGGACCAACTTTCGAGTGTAAAGCAGAAAAAATGTTGAAACTGATATCGACATTTTATAAAAATTTGACATATTTTGAAAAAAAAAACGAAACTTTGAGGATTTAAATCGTACGGAAAAATTGAAATGGATCACAATTATATAAAAATGATTTCTAATAAAGAATAACATTAAATAAATAATAATGGATTGATACCGACCGAAATTTCGGTTTCGGTAAAAACACCTAATTTCGACTCAGTTTTGGTCAAAAGTGGAAGCTTCTCCAAAATTATAATAAAAATTCAAAATTTAACTTGAAATTTCGATCTTGATATTGATTTTTTTTTAGAGAAAAATGTATATAAATTTTAACTGCAATTTTTATTTAAAAAAGAAGTCCAAATTTAAAGAAGAAACTAAATTTATAATAATAATATTCTCAAGTTTTAGAATTTAAAACTTAAACTCGGAATTTTGAGAAAACAGTCCAAAACAAGTCATATGAAAATAGGGTTGATTACAATTTTAAATTCGACGTTTTGAAAAAAAAAAAAAACAAAGCGATAAAGGTGGAAAATTTGAAAAACAAATTAAACTTTTCTAAAAAAATATTTTTGTTTTCAGTCAGAATTTTAAAATTCCAGGTTTAAGCTTAAATTTTGACAAGCAGCTGAATATTTAAAAAATATTGGTAATTTATATAAATAAAATTCTTAAAATTTGAAGTTTATTCTAAACTTGACGACTTTATTCTCAATATTTTGATTTAAGATTCGAATTTTTTTTGAAGATTTTTCTTGATTTAAGCTTAAAATTTCTAGAAAAACGCAAAAATTTGGATTTAAAACCCCATTTCAAGGGTAAACTTTTTGAAAACCAGTCACTTCAAAGTAAACCTATTTGTAATTTTAATTTTTTATTCTTAAAATTTCAACTTGTAACTTAAAATTTTTAAAAACTTCAATGTCAAGCTTGGAATGCTGATAAAATTTCGACTTTTCAAAAACTTTTAGAAAAGGCAAAAGTTCAAGATTAAAGACTAAAAAATTGAGAAACTTTTTCTTATAAAAATTTAACTTTTATTCCAAAGTCCATCATCCGCCATAAACTAGAAATTTTAAGAAAAAATTAAAATATCAGTCACTTATAAAAATTAAAAGTTTAAGATTAAACTCGTAATTTTGACATAACAGCCAACATGTTGAAAAAATCTTGAAATTCACCTAAAAAATTCCCAAAATCTTCGTTTTAATCACAAATTACTGATTTTTATCTTTGATATCCAACAACTTTTTTCTTGAAATTTCCCTCAAAGGTTAACATTTCTTAAAGAGGTCAAAATTTTGAGAAAAATGTTGTTAATTAATTTCTTCCAAAGCTCCGATTTCGTTTTGAAAATTCCAAAATTATTAATTTTTTCAAACAAAAAACGTTATCTTGATGGACCTTCATCGTTCTTCCTGCAAGCTCCTCATGTTATAATTTATTATCCCCCCTAGACCCTATTCATAATTTTGTATATTTTGTTGCATTTCGGGCTCATGATGATTGTACTCTTATGTGATTCTCCAAATTTCATTTTTGTAAAGTTTAAGTATTTCTCAAAATTTGAAAATACTCTCACTTGTGTAAAAAAATTAACATTAGATTTATGATGGGAAGAAGAAACTAAAACTATTAGAAATATACTTGAAATAATTACTACTCCACAATTTAGTGGCTTTAAAATCTGCACAACCTCCTTTGATAAGTAATGGTCGGTTTTTTGAAACATAATCTCTGCAGAATTTTAGTGCCCAAGAGTCAGAATTAATATTTATTTTGTCATTGTCTATTTCATCCACTGTAAGGTTGTAATGCAGCAAGTCTAAAAAGATACGAATTTAATGAATTCAAATAACAGAAATAATTCATTTCTGTGCCTACCTCTTGTTTCTTCATGTAAAACTGATAATGCTTTAGCAGCTTTGGTTTCCATAATTTTTGTTAAGGAAAAGTTATTTTTTAATCAAAATCACTCTATACTAGTCCTGGCATAAAAAGGGCCCCACTAACTTCCGACAAAATCATATGGTCAAAGCACAAAACTCTAGGACGGATAGGCCCCAAAAAAACAAATTTGAAATAAAGTATCTAATAGATACTTTCGATTTTGATCTATGGATATCTATCAGTATCGAGTATCATAATATCCGTATCTATTATATATCCTTGTTCCCCTGCATTTTTGTGACACAAAGACAAGTGCTGCGGTAAGTTTACATGAAGGTATTCTATGGTTTAGTAATGCTGCATTCACCATTCAAGACCACAGAGTAAACATTATAGAGAGGAAACGGTAATTTTTTGTCTAGACCGGATTCTATGCAACATAAAAAACTTGAAATATGCATGAAAATGCTTAAAATATGCTTGAAAAGTGTGAAAATATGCAACTTTAAATGATTATGCTGGTAATCTTCACAAATTTCCTTCTGATTTAAAGTATTTTTCTTTTCTTTTAAACAAATTTGCTCCCAATTGCTGTTTGAATAAATTTGCTTTTAATATTAATAAGTTTATTTTTAGTATGAACAAATTTGTTTCTAATTTGCATAGATTTGCTTTTAATTTGTACAAATTTGCCGTCAGTTTGAACAAATTTGCTTCCAATTTTAACAAATTTTTTACTAAAATATTAAATTCGACCCTCGACGGTCGAAGTTTCGACCGTTTTTTTCAAAATTTCGCCTTTTTTATTCGAAATTTCGTTATTTTAGATTTTTTTTTAAAAATTTAGATCTTTTAGAATCTGAATTTTCAGAAATTTTGACTGATTTCCAAATTTTTGTAGAAATTTCAACTTTTTCCTCGAAATTTTGTTCTTTTCTCTTAAAATAAATGTTTTTCTTAAAATTCGGCTCTATTCTAAAAATTATACTTTTTGCCTTTTCATTCAAAAATAATGTTTTTTTTTGAAATCGTGTTATTCTTTCTTAAAGTAATTATTTTGAAGAAAAAATTCGAAAATTACAAAAAAAATGTAATAATCAAAAGAATTCGAAGTATTATAAATGTTACATTTTGACAAAAATACAAGATTTTTAAAAAATTCCAAATAATTAAAAAATCTCGCAATTAAAAAATATTTTTAAAGAATCAAATTTCCTAATTTTATAAAAATGAAGACTTTAAAAAAAAGGTAGAAAAGTTCATAGGAAGATCTAAATTTGCAAATATGAGAAAAATTTTCAAAGAAAATATTTGAAAATGTTGAATTTTGAAAGTCAGAGTTTTAAAAAATCGACATTTTGAAGTCTCTATTTTGAAAAATAGACTAGGTTTTCAGAAAAGTCGAAAAAGGTCGACATTTTCATAAAAGTAAAACCACCTTGAAATTTGTTGAAAAACTTTCGAATCTCAACTTAAATTTTTAGAGAAATGTCGAAATTTTAAAGTCAGCACACTCAGAAGAAAACAAAACTCAGGATTTATTAAAACTAAATTAATTTTGAAAGAAAAAATTAATTTTCGAGGAAAATTGAAATTTTTCAAAAAAAGTCGATTATTAAAAAAAGTTGAATTTTGTAATAAAATGCAAATTTCGGGAAAAAACAAATTTAAAAAAATAATAGAAAACCCCGAAAAAGAAAAAGACATATTTTTAAAGACGAAACTTCTAGAAAACAGTAGACATTTCTCACAGAAAGTTAAATTTTAAAAAAATAGTCAAAGTTGAAAAGAGTTGTCCATGAAAAAGACGAATTTTGGATAAAAAAAAAACAAAATTTTGAAAAAAAAGAATAATTTCGAAGAAAAATTGAGATTTCTAAGACCATATGGATATGATGTTGAAATAAAAATCGAAATTTCCAAACGATGATTTTTCAGAAAAATGTCGAAATTTCGAGAAAGACGAATTTCAAGGAAAAATTTAAACTTTCAAAAACAAATTTTTAAAGGAAAATAGAAAATTCAAGGAAAATATCAAAATTTCGAAAAAGGCAAATTTTCGAATAAAAAGTGGTTTTTTCCAGAAATATTAACTACTGAATTCTGAGATAAGCATGAACATTTCGAGAAAAAGTCAAATTTTAAGCAAACAGTAAAAATATCTGAACGTTCTGATTCTAGCAGGTAAAACATATCAATGTTAAAAAATTTATGATAATTTTGATAAAGAAATCTAAGTTTGCAGAAATTCGGATTTTAAATAAGTGGAAATTTTCAGAAAAAGTCGAATTATTTTGAAAAACGGAAATTTTGATTAAAAATTTTTTTTGAGATAATTTAAAATTTTAAAGAGAGCAGATTTTGATAAGAAGTCAAACTTTAATAATACATTCCAACCTTTAAAATAGAACAAATTTTGCAAATGAAGCAAACTTTTGAATAAAAAATGGTACCTGCATCTAGCTGAATATTAATTTTCGACTGCTTTAACCAAGGAGGGTAAACGTCTCACCTAGCGCTTAGTAAGAATTCAAGTTTCCATAGAAAAATATGATAAATATAGCGAAATATGCATCATGATTCGATTTTAGGTGAAGTATGGTTAAATATTTATTTGCATATGCAAATGCATATAATACCATGGACTAATACGGCCAACTATTGAAAAACACAATGCGGGACATTTGTATTTATTTTTGTCGACCAAAAAAAAAGGTCATCACCTTCTGTCTCTTTCATAACTTAAAAGGAAAACAAAAACAAACCAAAACATATGTCGTCCCCCTACATATCTTTGAAATATGGTGGTCGGCATGGGTTGGATTTGGTATTTAGCGATTTGAAAATCTATGAATGGATTATTTTATTAATTTTTTCCATATATGTAATACTTCTATATGGCGTGTTTTGTACCTTCGATTGTGTTCAAAAGGCGCGATGGATATATATGTTTGTCTTTTTGGAGGACAGAATTTATTAACCAATCCCGCTTCTCGTCAGTTAGCTTTGTTGTCATTCATTTATTAGCATTCCCGCCCATCTTGTCATCTGTTCCCGCTCAAGTAGCCCCATTCTTGAAGTTAATTTTGAAAAACGAAAAAACATAAATGTGTCTACATATCTAATTTCACAAGAGAAGAAAGAGACTTTCTTCTCAAGAAGTTTTTTTATAAATTTTAGAATTAAGATCAAAAATTTCAGTGCACCTCGATTCCCATCGTGGTTACTTGCTGCCTGGGGATGTTTCGACTCATATAATCCTCTCCTTGCTTCCCGCCTGACGCAAATAAATGTCATCGTTCCTCAGGAAAATAAAATCTACCACCTTTGTACAGAGTATGGTATTAAATTTGGAAAATGTAAAATTGAGACTTCTTCGAGATTTCGATACAAAACTCGAATTATCTACAAAAAAGTCGAAATTTAGATTTTAAATTCATTTTGGATAAAAACTAATACATTTCGAGTTTAAAGTAAATTTTTTCAACAAAAAAAAAAAAAACGAAATTTCAACTTCTTTCACAAAATTTAAGTGTTACATTTAAAATGTATAACATGGTCTACGGACTTGTTTTATCTCCAAAAGAAAGTCAATCAAATTTGAACTTGAATAGTTCAATTTTCAATTTGAAAATTTGACAAATATTATTTAATATATCCCAAATTTTCTCAAAAGTTCGAGTTTCTTCGGAAAATTGTAGTTTACACATTTTTGAATATCGTTTCTCGAATTTGCACTAAGAAAATGTAGATATTTTAGAAAATTTAATCTTAAAATATTGATGTTTGTTTCAAAACTTTTGAGTATAAATTCAGAGATAAAAAATTGAAAGCATAAGAAGTGGAAATTTCGAGAATTATGAAATAAAAAAATCACGAAAAGTTTCTGTCTTAGAAATTTCAGAAGTGAGCACTTGCAGAAAAAAATCAAAATTTATAAATAAATCCTCAAAATTCTTTTTTGTTTTTCTTAAAAATTTCGAATTTATTTCCAAAATGTTGACTTTTTCTCAAATTATTTTTGAACTAATTCCTACCAGCGTTAATCTACTCCACTCAAACACCTCTTGACAAATACACATTTTTGGCAATAAGGAAGATTTGAGCATTTTATCGGGTATGCATGATTTATAGTATGTTATGCAACCCACTCTACAGACTGGCACACTCAGAAAACCAATAAGCAGTTAAATAAATGGCTAACAGTAGGTGGTCTTCCCAATTAACCGGTGGTCCTCAAAGAGTTATGTAACTTTTAAAATAGACGTTTTAGTAAAAAAGTAATGTATTTTAAGTTTAAACTGGAGCTGTTTGGCGATATTTGAAAATGATATACAATAAAAACATTTTATTTCATAAAATAAAATCAAGAAAACAATTACAATCAATATGATTCACACAAGCAGGTTTTCACTACTGGCACTTAAATTAGGCATAGATATAAAAACAGAATTATTTTTCTTCACTCTATTTTCAGTCTTAAAGGAATGGTCCTTGCAGGTACTTTTGGTACCGGTACTGTGACACTCAATATCCAAGGCTAATATTTCTCTGTTGGAGGAAATTAAGGACGCAGGCCAAGAAGGTCCATCTATGAAGTGAAACTGTTTTTTCTCTGGAGTTTTATCACATAAATCTTCTAATTCTACATCATTCTTTTGAAGTGAAGAATTACTACTAGTTTCTTCTTTAACCTTTTGCTGCTGTTCTTCAAATGTGTAACATAGCTGCATATCATTGTTTGAATTAGAATATGTAGACGGCATGTTGTACTCCACGTGTGCTACAATTTGGGATGACAAAGGCTGCCTATTGGACTGACTATAAACAAATGTGGGAGACGGGGGAATAGCCGACGGCTTTTCTGGTGCATTCTGAACCAGGATTATCCTAAAATAGAAACAAAAAAAATGTAGTTATGCCATAGCGCAACATTTCTTTTAGGAAGAAAATTGTTTTTACATTTTTTTAAGTACATTCTACTCGCAAACAATAACCCTCTTATGCCTTCAAGCAGAATGCTGAAATAAAGACACATTGCGACGTACCACACTTTTAAATCAGCAATAATTATCGGGCAAAATTCTATTCAGTAACGAATTCCAGAGTTTGAAGTTCTATTAAAAAGTCTTCATAGATAGAAGTTCTTACTTTGCCAAGTGAACTACACAGGAATTTGCAGTCTCCGATTGCTTTGTATGACACAAAAACTGGGGGATAACATTCCTGCAAGCATCTTCCATGAAAGTACTTGTAGAAAAGAAATGTCACCAAGCATCCGCTTCCTCTGCTCCAGTGTTTCAGAAAAAAACCTCTCATTATCAATTAGATGAATTGCTTTTCCCTCTTGAATTGAATCCAAAAAATCCAAACTGCCCTTTGTGATTGACCTCCAAATATGAGAACAGTATTCTAGTGCTGGTCTAACTTGAGCTTTATAAAGAGCGAGTAGATGACGAAATGTGAAGTACTTTTTCGCTCGAAAAAGCAAGCCCACCTCCTGAGACCTTTAGATCGGTTCTTTTATTTATTAATAAAAAATGTTTTGTTGGTCCTGTAATGTTTAAAAATGTACACAAACGAACCACCGAAATCACTGTATCATCCAAAGAAACCTCTCTTGTGTTTCCATTAGTGTATAGACTGATACCAGAGAGAGTATTTCTTGGCCTGATTTGTGATTGGGTTAATTGAATTTCGCTGGTCCAAGAAATCTGTTTATATGATCAGTTTATTGATTTTTGTGATCATCTGAAATCATATCCTTATGAATAAAAAAAAAACTGTGTAACAAATGAATATTCGAAATTTTCTTAAATAGTACATAAATATGTATAATAGACTGATTGAAACTAGATTTTTGGTCGAAACCGTTGCGTTGTTATTCTGATCTTGACCAAAGCAGAAACTGATGGAAATTGTCTTAATATACACACAATATCTCCCAAGATAGAGTACTAAAGAGGAGTTTATTTTTTTTGTGGGTTCACGAGAAAAAGTCATTCTTTATAAAAAGTCCTGCTTGATCTTAAATCACTAAAAATGACATTATTTTCTATATTTTTTTAGGGAGCTCAAAGAAACAAAAAACGATTTGTTATATTTTTGTAATATTCCATATTTTCAAATAAAAAAGGTTTACAGTCCTTCGAAATTTGCTGTAAACTTTCGAAAGTTTTCATAAACCTATTTTTTTTAACAATTCGAGTTTTTTTCTGAAAATTTGTACTCTTTAAAATTCTCAACTGTTTTTCGAAAATTTAGATCTATTATGCATATTACTTTAGTTTGAAATTTTTGAACATTACTGCTGTTTTGAAAAGTTTATTAGTAATTTCGTCTTTTTTTGAACATTTTAACCTCTTTTGTACTATTTTTGAAAATCTCAACTTTGAAGATTTGTACCAAAAGTAATTTTATGACATTAAAAATATTACATATGATACATGAACAAATGATCAAAGTATTAATATTTTGTTAAACCACCCTTGACTTTTATTAATGCGTCAAATCTTCTGGCCATATCAGCATTTTTTTCCCTTTTGTGGGGGCCGTTATAGACCGTGTCACCTAGATTCAAAATCCTTTGTAACTTCCACAAGTTTGTTAGGGTCTCAGTCCGCATTATATATCCCGGCTTTTACAACCAGGCTCAACATCTGACCTACAGATATTCTCTGTATCTTCTTTGCGAAGTATTAATATTCTAAAAGCCAATAAAACATGAATAGAAATCTAACCTACACTCATTCCTTCCAGATCTTCGGGTTTTAATGTTTCTTTGCCAGTAAGATTATATCTGTATCTGGCAAGGTTTGCACAAACACACAATGTGTAAACTTGTTTCCTTTTCAGTCCCACACAGTCGACATCGGTCGCTTTCTGCTAGGTTGAGTTTAACCAGGTGTCCTTTAAAATTCCCACGGTAGTGATTTGCTTAGTCTGCTCTTATTCATTGCAATAAGTGCTTCATCCCTTGATTGCAAGGTATAAGCAATTTAGTATAACTTATTTTAATATATCTTTGAGATTTCCATGATATATTACATTCTCAACTGGATTCATATTAGATGACTTTTCAGGTAGAGGGATTTGTAGCTCTTCTAAGTTTTTTTTGGCAATGTGACAAGGTGTCTCATCGTCCATGAATATCTTCTGACCATGACCAAACAATTCCTCAATCTGGGGATCAATCTAGTCTGCAAAACTCTCAAAACAGCAAACGAGTCTAATAAAGTTACCAAATTCTATCATACTCATATTTCTCTATCTTCTCCTCAAACAAATGACATTGACTACGACACCTTGTATAGATGAGGTCAAATTACATGTAAATACACGAGAGAATTTATCACTGAATGCAAAGTAAATACCTGTTATGGGCTTTCCAACGTGCGAACAGATGCAAGTACTGACGGCATTGAATATACATGAATACTGCGCCTCCTGTAAAACCGACGGCCACTACTACTAATTTTGTCCAAAATGGCCATGCTGTAAAGAGTAAAATATGTATGGATGAATTTGGAATAACAAATAAAAATATTCACATAATAGTCACATTAAAGGGAACATATTCTTATTATTCTAATTTAAAACGTTCTGCCTTTACACTTTTAAACCTTTGTTTAGATGAGAGCAATTGAGAAATCCCACATTAGATAGGAAATATATCGAGGGTAACATAGGTGCATCACTTTTTTTTGTTATTCATGAAGATCAAATTTTCTTAAGTTGCTACAATTAATGTACTTATGAAACGAGAAGTATTGACATAACAATGATATTCCTACTAATGTCAGTTTTATATATTTGATTTTAAAATGGAACCTCTTGTACTGGATGGCCAACTAAGAGACGAAGCCGGTTATATCTCAGCAACGAATCATCCCACAGCGTTGAGAAAAAAAATCAATAAGATAAGTGGCCCTGAAAAATCGCTGGAAAATATTTTTGAGGTTCTAAAATGACCGCTAGGTGGCGTAATACGCAGAACTAAACAGAAAATTAGGATTTTCTCCAAATTTTGCTTAATAAAGGTACATCAAGAATACATGCATTGTAATCCTAGAGTAATTTGGGCTTGTTTTCATTTTACACTTTTTGTTCTATGTCTAAAAATAAAGTGGTGGGGAGAAACCATCGAAAAAAAATTTTAAACACCATTTACTTCAGTTAACCTTAATGAAATTTAACAAATTTAATCTTTACAGAAAGATTGGTATTTAGCCTATCGAAGGCACTTTCATATGTTTTTATTTTAAAATTATTGTCGCTGCTATAGCGCGTTACATAAAATGGTATCAAATTTCGGCGTTTTTTTTTTAAATTAAATAGAATTATATGTCAGTTTTGATATCTTAAAATAGACAATTGAAAGTCCGTGCCGTCGATAGACTAAATAGCACTCCTTCTACAGAAACTAAATTTGTTAAATTTCATTAAGGGTAACTGAAATGGCATTAAAAATACATTTTCTTCGGCGTCTCTCCACCACTTATTTTTAGAGAGAGAACAAAAATAGTAAAATAAAACAAGTAGAAATTACTCTAGGATTACAATGCATGTATTTTCAACTACCTTAATTAAGCAACATTTCCAGAAAATCCTAATTTTCTATTCAGTTCTGCGTATTGCGCCACCTAGCGGTCATTTTAGGACTTCAAAAATATTTTCCAGCCATTTTTCAGGGCCACTTTTTTATTGACATTTTTCCCCAAAGCTGTGGGGTGATTCGTTGCTGAGATATAGTCGACGTCCTTTCGTAGTTGGCCACCTGGTTCATTATTATTTGGGATCTCAACAACTTTCTGAATACAATAAATAAAAATAAATGATCTCTGAAGTACTGAACATTTTTTTTGATTTGATTTCATTTAACAATCTAGAGGACCATGACTCATCCTAATTAATTCTAGCTGATCTAAAACGGAACTTCATAGTTAACGACAATAGTAGTTTGTGCAACAAGAGCGGATATGATGTCCATATCGCACGAGAACGAAGTTTGAGCACGACGCCGTAGGCGGAGTGCCTCAATCGTTCGAGTGCGATATGGACAATCCGCTCGAGTTGTACAGCGTATTTTTCCCACGACTACGATCTATCAAAGACTAAAATACGATTTAGCAAATTAATAATTTTTCATGTGACATTTGCAGTTTCTAATATATTTTATATAGTGTCCATGTGTCAATGAAATGTCATAAATTTATCGCAACAAAATTCATATTTACTTTTTGATTTTAAAAAAAAAGCCGAAATTTCTAGAAAAAGTTAATGCTATTAAAAAATAGTTAAAAACCCAAATTTTAGAAAAAACCAAATTTCCAAAAGAATCGAAAATTTCAACATAATTAACAACTTCGAGAAGTTACAATTTTATAAAAAAAGGTCAATACCTCGAGAAAAACTCAACATTAAAAAAAGTTGAAATTTTCAAAAAAATGCACATTTTCATTCGGAATTTCGAGAAAATGTGCAATTATATGCGGTCCAATATTTCAAAGAAAATTACAAAAAATTACAGATTAAAAAAATATTGCAGCGTTTTTTAAGAAAAGGTCAACATTTTAAAACTTTTCACAAATTCAATTTTTATAAGTCAGAATATTTAGAAAAGACCAACATTATTTAAAAAAAATGGAAACTTTAGTCACAATTTTAAAAAGCTCAAGTATTCACAAAAGACAATTTTTTAAAGGTCAAATTTTTCAAAAAATTTTAAATTTCGAAAAAAAGTCAAAATTTTCAGGACAAAATTACAAACACCGAAAATTTTCAAAAAAAATTGAATATATCAAAAAATCTCAAATTTTCAAAGAAGTCGCAATTTCCAGAAAAAGTTGAAATTTTGAAAAAACTAATACACAATTTTAAAAAATAGTAAAAACCTAAATTTTAGCAAAAAATCATATTTTCAACAAAAAAGTCCAATATTTCAATTTAAGTAAAAGATTACAGAAAAGTAAAAATTTTATAAAAAAGTAAAGCTTTCGCCAAAAATTTAAATTTAAAATAAAATCGAAATTTAAAAAAAAAAGCACAAATTTTCGGGCGGAGATTCGGAAAAAAGCAGAAATTTTGAGCAAAAAGTGTCAATATTTTTTGGTAGAAATTTTGAGAAACAGTCTAAAAATTTTGGAAAATTTAGATTTTCAAAAAAGTCTACATTTTAAAAAAAGTTGAGATATTTTTAAGTCCAGCTTTTGAACAAACATAAAACAAAAATCGACCTGGTTTAGGAATTACATCAGAAATATTTTGATCAACTTTTATTGAATTTTATTCTATTTAATTCAGGATGAAAATCTCCATTTCTTTAAATATTGTAGATTAGATTATATATGGGTCATTTCGTGTTTCTCTTTGTCCACCCCGCACCTCGACCTAAGGAGATCTTTTGTGCATACCCTGATCTATGTAGTTCCCAGATTCAAACTCTTGTAGAAGTTTATTATGGACCTGAGTTTGAGTTTTTCCACATCTGAGGGGTTTAAGGACGCCCATCCAAGTTGGCACTTGCATAGCACAGTTCTGCGCTAAAGTGACATAGGTCTGTTTCAACCTGACCCACTTTTTTGAGATGATACCTCATAGGGCAATGTCCTGTTAAAAGGCCCGTTAGGATCCTCAATTCGGATTTGCTGAGTTCTAAGTAGACCTTTGTCTCTTCAAGCATTCCAGATATGAATCTTTTCGCTTGTCGTAGTCCTGGATATGATCACCAGTGGGAGATTCTTGACTTTGCTTCCCTTTTTTTTCACCTCATTGTTGATTTGACTTTTAGAAAAACTAAAGCCGGTTTAGGTCCAAGAAATGACGATGCAGATCCTTCTCAGCGAGTTGGTCCGCAGCTTCATTCCCTTGTATTCCTTTGTGCCCTGGCGCCCACTTAAGGCTGATCTTGTTGTGTTTAGCCAGTTACTTTAGAGTTTGTTAACAGTCCCATACTAGTTTCGATTTGACAAGGCAGAGTTAATGTAGATCTTTGTTCCTTTGAAGTAAATATTGTAACAAAATGTAATTATAAAATTTAGATAGGCATTTTCTAGAAAATTTGATAAGGGGAAGCGGTCACAATAATGAATCAAACGACAGATAAGCGCTCCAGAAATTTCCGCAAATGATAAGTCTTCTGCTCGTTCCTTCTAGAACCCAAAATGGGATCTATAAATAGGCGGTCCGGTCGGCTTTCCCTCAGTTAGTAACTTAGTCAATGAATAAGCTAATTTATTAAACAGTTTAAGTGAGTTAATTAGTCAGTTGTAATGTTCTGGAATCAGTTTGGAAATAAAGTGCTTACAATTCATGAAGTATTAATCATTCGAACCGATAACATGCAACAATATGCATGAAAATTATAGAAGAAAGGCACGTGTTTCTGCATTAGAAACCTTGCCCACTGAATCTGTAGCATTTGATATAATTTTTCAATATGACAAGTATAGCGTCACAGTTAGGTTTGCTACTTTCTCTCTCAAGGCTCTCTGGTTACCACTTTTGTCAGTTGGCGCAGTTTCCAAATGAAAATTTCCATATGTATGCCGCAGCATGTTCAAAATGTATGCGGAGGATGTGTTTGGTATAACATGTATTCATTTTTTCGAGTAACTCTTTCATAATGAATGTCATGAATTGTTTCTGTCCGAAAAGTGCACAAACATGTGTGCCATCTAATATGTTTCCTGTTTTTATATGAAATGAATTCAATTCAGGTGCCCGAATTGAATTGAAACGGGTTAATTTTTAAAACAATATACACCTTAGAATCTGATACTGACCATGATTATCAAACATTTCAGTTGGAAATTGTAAATTGCCATTAACATGTTACGCACCTATCATTCCTTTTTGAACTTCTTCAGCGGCTCTATCAATAAGTACAAAAAGTGACCACACCACACAAATAGCAGCAACAAAATGAAATAAAATAGCACAAAACAGTCTTCTTCTTTCAACACTGCTCATTTCTAATCTTCGCCACTAAAAATAATGAACATACAATATGTACTAATTACATTATATCACTTACTTCTGACAATGGCTTAATCTTTGTGTGTAGTATAAAATTAAATTTGCAGAGTTCACAGGACCTGGTATCTGAAGCGGCCAACCACTGCCTTAGGCAAGACTGATGGACATACTTCAAGCTGCCCGAACAATAACATGGTGAAAGGAGAGGATTTTCATTGTCAGCCTCACAGTGACATATGCGGCAAATATCTCCACTTGAATATGATATGTTGGAAGATGAGTCGCATTTCGCCCAATCCTGTTTTTCCGTGTACATACTATCCTTATTTACTGCAGCATTATTCCTCACTTTAATGAAGTGCTCTGGCATTTCATTGAAAAGTATTCACTTATGGTACACAATATGAACATTTCTATAATCTGGTTATTACCAACAGCGACATTTCATCTTTAATTAACATTTTTTCCATTAACTTTTTTGTTTTATAACAATTCTGTCAGCCACACTTACTAATACAATAAAATGTCAGTCGACTGTCAATCAATGTCAACACTTTCAAGTGTCAAAACATCACAGCTGTTGAGGTAAATATTGATTATTGTTCCTTCGGTGGACTACTAGAAATCGAAGTAGATAAATTATCCCCATTGTTAAAGTTATGTTGGTATTCCCGTAGAGTAGTTGAATTTTGTAGTCTGTGACCTAACCTACAAATCAAAAGTGACAGCTTGGTAAAAGACACGCAACCAATTACTTTTCCTTATTTTGGTCAGTTAACTGAGCCTACGTGGAATTTGAACATATTTTCTATCAAATGGCTCCTCAGGAATCAAAAGAAAAGGAAGAAAAGGTACAACACCCTCATTATTTCGATTTAAACTTTGATGTGAGCTTTATTTCAGCCCGTTAAGATAAACAAATGGGACGGATCAGCCGCTAAAAACTCGATAGACGACGCTGTAAAAGAGGTACAACAAAAAGAGTTTCTATTAGTATTAGACTAAACTTATTTTGTGTTTAGGAATATATAAATTCTGGTTTTATTTAATAACATATAAAGTAGAGAAAAAATTATAAAATTGTTGTATCAGTTGATTTTACTTACCTCCTATATTTGCTTTGTAGGTTTTCAACAAAAAATTTAATTATGTGGAAAATTTCAATTTAATGGATGGAAGACTGCTAATTTGTGGTATTGCTGTAGGTGTTGCAATGTTTGCTCTCCTTTGGGATCATTTGTATCCTTTTCCACAATCTAGGTATGTACTCTTATGCTAAATTCATAATAAAAAGTCTTGCAGATGGTGCTGCAACAAGTTTTTGTTATAAACTGAGCATTTTTATTTTCATAGAAATGTTGATTATACTTTTAAATTTTAATGTTAATTTTGAAATTTTGTTTTTTTTTCTTGAAATTTTGAAGTTATAAGTTTCAAGTGTTTTCAAAATTTTGATTTGTTTCTTATAATTTCAAGTTTTTGCCATTTGCTTTTTTTCATAAAATTTCGATCGCAAATGAGTTTTTTTATATGTTTGAAAATTTCCACTTGTCAAGATTTTTTTTGTAATTTTTAAGTTTTTTTTTTCAGAAATTCAATTAACTTTGGACATGATGAATTTCAATTTCAAAATGTCTTCTTTTTTCTTGAACTTTTAAGAATTTCCTAAAAATATTTTGAATTTTTTGTAATTTCACCTTTAAATAATTATAAGGGCGTACCGAGGCGGGGATGTTGGGGGTGTGACACCCCCCTAAACTTTCATGCCGAGTCGGCATTTTCGTCCGAGTCGGATTTTTTTACCAAACTCGGCATATTTCAGAAATTCTTCTGTAAAGTCGACTGGTCGGCAACAAAATTTTTAACTTGACTCACCCCCCAAAAGCGTCAGGCTCGGTACGCCACTGAATAATTATGAAGTCGCTTCTGTACATTTCAAGCTTTTCGTAAGACAAATTTTTCCAAGCGCCAGCTTGTACTGTAAATAATTTTGTTTTAGGTCAGTTTTAATTTTCTGTGTTAGCACATATTTTGTTATGATGGGAATTTTGACGTTGTACACAACTTACAAAGAGAAAGGTATTTTTGCCGTTTTTGTCCAGAAGGAGCCAAAAAGGGTGTGGGAAGCCAGCTCTTTTCTTAAAAAGTAATTTTATTTTTATTTTTGCTTTCCAGATATATCATTGATATATTTTTAGATATGATGATAAATATAACTTAACCCTGGTTTTGATTGAGGGAAAATCCAAGAAAAGGATCGAAACGTCATCAAAGAAGAGTATTGCCCACTACATAGATGTTGAAGGCCATGTAGTCTATGAGCAAGTGGAAAATGAAATCACACAATTGCATAATTCACTTCTTTCTGAGAAAAAGGACAAGTAATGTTGCACCCTGAAAATAAATTTGTCTGTATTTATACTGTTGTCTCATTTTTCTTTGTACTTATTGGCTTCATTTTTTAATAAAGATTTGTTACAAAAATTCCCACATCTGTATGTAAAAAGTAAAGAAAATACACCATGTAAATCTATCTTTTTAAATAATAAATAAAAAAACAATTTCTTGTATAATAGGAAATGCCACAAATTTTCTTTAAAAAGCTCAAATATGACAACCTCAACATTCTCAAAATCAAAATAGTTTCTGATATACTCTAATGATCTAATGATTATTGGTTAAAATGAATGTATAAATTAAAATAAGCACAATAATCCCTTCCCATTACAATTTGTCTCCTAAGAAAAAGGTTAACTCAAGGAAAATGAGGAATTCATAAAAAAGCTTTTAGCTGAAACTAATTCTGAGAAAAAAATTAAATTCCAACATTATTATCAAAATTTTACAAAAGAGATTGGGATTTATAAAAAGAATTCTCAAAATTTTATGAAAAAGAGATTTTGAAGCTATGAAAATAAAAAAAAAATGTCGATAATCTTATGCCCTGGAAGCACTCTTGAGTAGGAGGTAGAGATGACTATAGACTGTGATGAACCTCTATTTTAAACGAGGGCAGGTTGTAGTAATACTGGAATAAAAGTGATAGGAAAATCGAAAGAAAAACGACTGTACAATCTAGACTTGAAAGAACAGATAAAATAAATATTTTCATTGCATAATAACAGTCTTATATTGAATTAAACATTGTAAATATAAATTTTGCAATAGAAACGCTCACGGCTTGAATAAGGCCAGCTTTGCACATTGATTTTGAACCTTTTAGCTTCCCTATCCACCTGACATCAGTCCCTGTGACTTCTTCCTAAATTGAAACGTCCTTAAAGGATGCCATTTCGGGACTGCCGACAACATCCAAAAGAGTGCTGCGGACATGCTGAAGACCATACCGATTGAAGACTTACAACGCTGCTTCCAAAACTGGGAACAACGTCTGCATCGGTGTACAGCTGCCCAAGGGAACTATTTTGAAGGGGATAACATTGATATTTGCGAACAATAAAAATTTTGGTAAAAAAAAATCAGTCTCTTTACTTTTCTGCCACACCTATTATATTTCTTTCAGATAAAGACATTCAGTTGTTTCTGGTACCAGAAGATGATACTAATACTGTGTATAAGCTTAAATCCGCTGTTTGCTCGTAGAAGGCATTAATGAACTTATTGAGGTAGTATCAATACGCTATACTGTTTTTTTATAATCAGTATCTCGTCTATGGACATCAGTCAGAATATGTACATCTTCAGCTCAGATAATTTTTTACTTCAGTAATCATGGTTAATTTTGTGCCAGAAAAAGAGCACATGCAGGAAATTCTGCTTTTCTGCTTCGCCAGACAAAAAAAGTCGTTCCTACATCGGATTGTAATCGGGGATGAAAAATGGATTTACTGCAAAAATCCTAAACGCAAAAAATCGTGAGTTGATCTCGGTCAACGTCTTCCACAAAACCACCAGATCTCTTTGGATGAAAGACTGTGCATTTGATGGAATCAGCAGGATCTCATCTACTATGAATTGTTAAAACCTGGTGAAATTGTCACCAGGTTTTAACAATTCTGCGATCCTTCTGCTAAAACTACCTAGTCTTTGTTTGCGGTTAGGTTAGAGCTAAGAAGCTACGGTCCAATACTACTTTACTATTAATATTACTATTGTACCCAACTATACTAAAATATAAAAAAATACACTAAAAACATTTCTAGAATCTAACTCTTCTAACATTCTGACAAAGTCAAAAAAAAAAAAGTTTTTGCTATAAAGTTTTCTCTTTTTTTAAGCTTTACCTTTAATCTCAAAATTTCGACCTTTTTTGGGAAATTTTCAATTTGAATTAGATTTTTGTTAAGTGCGAAGTATGTTAATACTTTACTTTTTTTCTCAAAATTCAAAGTTTAAAATCTTGGTATTTACTTCAAACCCACAAATATTTTTTTAAACTTCGATTCTTTCTAGAAACCTGGAAATATCGCCAAAATTTTTGTGAACAATTTCAGATATCGAAATTCTGAACTTAACTTTGAGTTTTTTGAATTTTGAATTTTAATTCGAAATGTGTAGAAAAAGTCTACATTTAGCGTGGACAAACTCGTTCTAGAAAAATTTTAATTACGACCTTGTTTACACTTAAAAATAACCAGAATTCATTAATAAACATTTCTGAAAATATTAACTTTTTTAGAAATTTTTAATTTCCGAACAAAAAGTGGGATATGTTCGAACTCGAAATGTTTAGTTTTTTAAATTCGAAATTTTAGAAATAAGTTGACATTTAGAATTACTCTCTAAATCCGAAGAAAAAAGAAGCTATAATTTTTGAAAAAAAAAGTTTGAAGTCAAAATTTTCTACAAAAATCTGTAATTTCCAAAAGATAAAATCTATTAACAAAAACTAATAACATCAACATTTTTTCTTGAAACAAAATTCAAAAAATAAACTTTGATATTTCCTTATCTTGTCCCCTGAAACCAAGAAAGATTAAAAAACACAACAAAGGCTAAAACTTTTAGTGTTTTCTCTTCTTTTTAAATTAAATGTCTGGAAAAAAAGTCAAAATTTTTTAAAGAAGTCTGAATTTTGAACCAGTGCTAATGTAAAAATTTTGAAAAAGAAACTAAAATCATTAAGCACTTTTTTTTTCAAAATTTCGACTTTAATCTTGACACTTTTAAACTCGTCGTAAAAAGTGGTAAAAATTTTATAAATTTTCTAAATATATGAATTTGAAGTTGAAATGTCGTCATTAAAAGTAAAAAATTTCTTAATTAAAGTTAAAATTTGATAACTAAGATAGAAATTTCAATATTTTTTTGAAAGTTTTCACTTGGAAGTCGAATTTTTGAGAAAAAAGTTGAATTTTCAACATTGTAATCGAAATGTAAACAAATCAACTTCATAACAAAAAATTTCGAAATTTTTTATTATGAAGTTAAAACTATTTGAAAAAATTAAAAATTTCAAACTAAGTTGATGAGTTAAAGTTATTAAAAAAATCCTAAATTTTCCAACCTAAAAATGCTCAAGTTTTGTGTAAAACTCGAAATTTATAGAAGAATCACCATTCTGGACATTTTTTTAAAAGTTCAATCGCCATTTAGAAAAATTATAGAAAAAATTCATACAAATAACTTATTAAATAATGTCTTCTCAAAATAATGGCTTATAAGAGATTTTGATTTTTTAGTACAGGGCCTAATATTCAAAATGTTATTCAAATACCGAATTTAAAATTTAAATTTTTAAATTCCAAAATTGTAAAACTATTATCACAAAATCCAAGTGTTTCTCAAAATTTGGTGTTAAATCCCTAAAAAACGCTTGCATAAATTTCAAGTTCTTCTCAAAATTTGTCTTTTTTTTTTCAAAATGGCTTGAAAAACTTGCAAAATTCAACATTATTTTAATAAAATTTAAAACGTAAGATTGAAATTTCAAATAAAAAACAAGAAATTTCAAGAAAAGTTTAAATTTTTCTAGAAACGAAATCTCAGTAAAAAATTAGGGTGAAGATTCGAGAATGAACTGGAAATCTTAAGAACTTCGTCACTTGAAAATGATAACATTTTCTGAATATCCTGAGTATAACCTAAAATCTATTTTTTTTAAATTTCGACTGAGATTTCAAAATGTTTTTTTTTGTTAATTATGAGTTTTGGCCTGTTAATGCCTTTTTTTAAAGAGTATTTTACCTTTTTGGTGCTTTCTTTAACTTTTCGTTTTTGCCTAACATTTTGCTCACCTTTTTACCTTGCTTGATTGTGCTTAAAATCCGGTCTCTAATAATAATAAATGGCGCCAAATTTGAAAACAAAACATTCTTGCTTTTCAGTACGAAAACAAAATGATCCATCAAAAGAGATTTTTAAAAAGATCGCACATATGGAAAGTTTAGTTCTATCTAGTGTACAGCCAAAAAATTTTGGGGGTGAATCCAATGCAATTTTGAAATTATACAAATAAAAAGAATATACGGCATGTAAAATTATACTAATTATAATATTATATAATTATAATTAATAAATCTTCTAGTTATTTATCATGAGATTTAAATGTTCTCATTTTACCGTCAGAATAGTTCGTTCAGTCAATAACGTCGATATACTTATTTGTACACCGTGTTCGATCTAAGGCTAAGGGTTTTTTGAACATCGTTTTCAGAGTTAATAAACCAATAATTTTGGTACATTATATGAATTTCCTACGTAAGTTTTCCAAATTTGTTATTTTTTCACAAGAAAAAACAATTGAACATAAGAGAAAAAAAGATATGGCTATAAATTGTAATTTTTAAATAGAAATTCATTTTTATCAATTTTGAGCAGCTTCTCCAAAAATTTAAACTTTTTTCTCAAAATGTAGTTTAAAGCTTGAGTTGTTGTTTGTTAAGTTGAAGTTTTATGGTTAACATCGAAATTTAGAGGCAAATATTCAAAATTTTGAAAGACGTTTGATTTATTAAAGAAAAATATGTCAAAGAATTTTAGGTTTAAGCTTGAAATTTCAGCTATTGATTCAAATTTTTTGACTTTAATCTCAAAACTCGGAATTTAAATCTAAACCTTAATTTTTTTCTTTAAAATTTCGACCTAAAAATTGAAATTGGATTTTTTAAAATGAATTAATTATGAATAATTCATTGAGTTTTTAACTTATATCTCACACTTTTCATTCTTTTTTTTTCTTTTATTTTGTAGTTCTCGCGAATCACATTAAAAGTTACCGCAAGCGCGATATCCACATGGCTCGCGAGCTGCAGGTTGGCCATCACCACTGAACTATAAGTTTGTATCCTTTTTCAAACATTGCGTAAGTATTAAAAAAAATTGCAGTAGGAGTGTGACATTCTTACCTAAATTTTAACAAGTGGTAGAGCGTTTGAAACTTGAATTACCAAAGTTTCTTATTTGTTCAGTTATTATTTAAATGTATGCTTTATTTATGAATCATGTTGATTGAATAATAAGTAGTAAATAAGTGAATGCGTAACGAAAGCAATTACTACAGAAGATCGTCTATACAAGTCCTTACCTATCAATAAAAAAATACATCTCTAACCTGTTCAAGATAAAAATAAACAACATAGTTAAAAATTATAAAAGATACAGAGTGACCAAAATTAGAGAAAACATTGCGTAATAGAGAGTAATTAATTATCTTGTTTTGTTTCCTTACCGTTTCCGATATTAATACATAGTACCGGATCTTAATTTTGTGGATCCTCTGGTGCAATCTGGCCTGAAAGCTCGATATTGATTCTATTAAGAATATAATGGTTAAAAAAACAGTGCCGAAAATGTACTTTTTATTTGGAAAAAACAACAGACACATACAAATAAAAAAATATTTTTAGATATTAGCAATAAAAATAATCACATTCCTCAAATAATCACACTTTCTGGGGTAAAAACAACTAAATTTTGTGTCATACTTTTAATAAGATATTATATAGTATTTTCTAATTCTCATATAAGCAGAAAATAAAAAATTTAATTAGGACTGAGATGAGGCGCCGAAGGATTTTGATGTCCTCACTTTGCTCAGGGCGCAAGCTAGTTTTATCTGAAAAGAAAGACGAGGATGATATTCGATATTTGAAATTAGTATAATATTTACACCCTTGCCAACCTCCATACAGTCATCTAGCTAAAATGGAGGTTAAAAGGACTTCATGGCCCCCCTCCCCCACGCTATCCCAAGTAATCATAGTAATTCGCGAGAATAAAATTAACTTTTGGAAAATTCTATCTTTAACTTCTTTCCAAAATTTTTGAAGTTTAAATTTCAAATTTTCTATATATTTTGAACTTCTCCCAAATTTTGACTTTCAAGTTCGTAATTTGAATTTTTTCTTTGCAATTTAAAGTTTAGATTTGGAATTTATTTTTTAAATCCGGATATCCTTTCGAAATTTCAACTTCAATAAAAAAATTCGATGTTCTTTTTTTTAATATTAGGATTCCTCTCACCTTTTCAATCATTTTCTCAATTTTCGGTCACAATTTCAATTTGCATAGGCGTAGCTAGAATAGGGCAGGGTGGGGAGCTTATCCCCCTCTGGCATCAGAAGCCACCTAAAATTTACATTTCATTCTCCATTTTTTCTTAAGAATTTGTGTTTCTAAAATTTTTTGATAATCTCATTTTTTTTTACATTTCGTGATATTTCACATATTTATATTTTAATTTATGGATGGCAAAGAATGGCTTTCTCTAGAAAATTTCGAATTTCAAATTTTTTCTCCAAATTTTGATATGTTTTTTAAATTTCGATCTTTTTCTCGAAATTTCAAAATTTTTCAAAATCCGTTTTTGCTTTTGCGATTTTCTTAAATTAAGTTAGTCTTTTTTCGAAATGTCGTTAGTTTTTTGAAAATCGTATCTTTTTTTAGAAAATTTTGACTTCATTTCAAATTCAATTCTTTATGTTCTTGAAAATCTCAATAATTTCGTCAAAGTTTCACTCCACCGCAAAATTTCAATTCTTTTTTCAAAATTTTTCTTTTATAAATAATTATTTTCAAACTTGGATCATTTTCTCAAAATTTAACTTTTGTGCAAAATTTTTATTTTTGTTCTCGAGGTTTCGTCTTTCTTCTCGATATTTATCTTTTTCTTTAGATTTTCATTACTATGTTTGTAAAATTGTTTCTTTGTTAATTTTGACTTTATTCGCAAAATTCGACTTTGTTTCGTGACATCCTCTGAAAGATTTGGAATCTCCCCCCAATTTCGAAGTTTACTTGAAATTTCAAACCGATTTTTCGAAATTTCACCTATTTTTCCAAATTCCTTTATTGTTCTTAACATTCGGATTTTTCTGAAATTTGCAATCTTTTAGAATTTACTTTCCAAAAATTTTGACTGGTTTCTTAAGATTTGCTTTTTTTTTCTGCAAGTCCTGATTTTTATTCTCAAAATTCGATATCTAATATCTTTGGAAATTTCGACTTTTTGCTTGAAATTCGTTTTTGACCGAAATCTTCACTTTATTTCTTCAAATTAGTCTTTTTTCTAAGATTTTCCTTTTCATCAAAAATTCAAAATTTAGCCTTTATTGTCATAATTTATTTTTTGGAATGTTCTTTCAAAAATAGTTGTTTTTTCAAAATTCCGCTATTTCACTTAATATTCCTCATTTTTCGAAATCCTGTTATTTTTTTATATCAGTCTTTTTCTGAATATTTCGACTTTTCTCAATTCAACTTTTTGGACATTTCAACTTGTATTTCAAAATTTGCCTTATTTTCGAAATTTCGGCTTTTATCTCGCATTATTTTAGGTTTCTCGAATCGTAGACCTTTTCATCGAAATTAGCTTTTCTTGAAATTTCTACTTTCTCAAACTTCGCTTATGTTCTGTAAATTCGATCGGAAGATTAAAAGGGAAGCAAAAATGTTGATAAAAATATTTCTATGTTCAGAGAAAAAACTGAATTTCCTTATCGAAATTTAAATATTACGTCAATATTTAAATAAAATAGTAAAAATTCCAAAAAAAGCCATTTTCGGCAAATTGCGATTTTTTTCAAACTCCGCTTTTTCCGAAAACTGCAACTGTTTTTCACAAAACTCGACCTTTGAAAATTTTGACTTTCGATTTTTCAACATTTTTCAAGTTTTTCCAAAATGAAATTTGGTTTTGTGAAAATTCTGATTTAAATTCGTCTTCTCTGAAATTACGACTTTATTCGCTGAGTTCTACTTTTCCAGTTCTTCCCCTACTTCTCTTGAAAATTAGGATATTATCTAGAAATTTTGATCATTTTCTCGAAATTTTGACGCTATTTTCGAAATTCATTTTTCTTAATGTTCGGTTTTTTGACTTTCTAGGTTTCCACTTGTTTCTCCAACTTCATCTTATTCTCGGAACAACATGTACCTCAAAATTCGATGTTTTGTATCTAAAAATTTTTTCCTTTTCCTAATTCCGGTCTTTTTCCAAAATTCATTTATTTTTTCAAAATTAGAACGAAATTTTAATAAAATGTTATAGTTCTGAGAATAATATTTTTAGAATATTTTGAGAAAAAGTCTTTTTTGTAAATTTCGATTATGTTTAAATTTAAATAAAATAAAATTCTGAGAGAAATATTTTTGAATATTTCAATTTTTTTTTTCACAAAATTCATCCTTTGGAAATTTCGACCTTTTTTAGAAATTAAAGAATATTCCGATAGGTTGTGGTTTTATTTCAAATTCTATTTCCTGACTGTTTCTGGAACTTCCGCTTATTTACGAAATTTAGACGTTAATTTGAAAATTCGATCCTTCAAGTTTGTGCAGTTCAGTGAAAATATACAATATACGTACGCAGTCGAAAGATTTTCTGGTTTTGTTTTTTTTTAATTAATTTTCAAAATAATTACTGCCTCTGAACGAAATCTCGTTTACGCCCATGTCAATTTGTAAATTCTTCCATAAAATTTGAACAATCTCAAAATTATAATTTTTTAGAATTGTAGACTTTTTTTCAAAAATAGATATTATGTATCTAATAGTATAAGCAATAAATTCCAGGACGACGGTGTACTTTTACTACGTTTTAACTTTAATCTCAAAATCTTTCCTTTTTTCAAGAAATTTTAATTTTGCTTAGATTTTTTTTTTAATATCGCTTTTTATATTATATTCTTACTTCTTTTTTAAAGTTTAGAGTTTGAAATTTTGATTTTTACTCTTATCATAGGTTTTTAGTTTTATTATTTGTAAATTAAGGCTTGTTATTATTTATTTTGACTATTTTTTCGAAAATTATAATTTAATATCAAAATTCCGAGCTTAAATTCAAAAGTCTGGAACTGGGAACTCAAAAATCTAATTATTTTATAGTTGTAGATTCCTTTGAAACTTGGTTACTTTTTAAAAAATTCACTTTCGGTTTCAATTTTAACTATTGTTGTCAAAAACTTGATTTTAAATTTTAAATTGTGGCTCCCACTAGAAATGCATATTTTTTCTTTGAAAGTGTAACTAACTTATTTATTAACATTTGCATAAAGTTTTATTATTATTTGCTTTTTTCTCAAAATGCATTTTAGTTTTTAAAATTATTAGTTTAAACGCGAAATTTTGACCTAGGAATTTTATTTTTATTTTAAAATTTTCACCCTTATCCCGAAATTTGATTTTTTTGTCAAAATTTTGATTTTAGATTATTTGATAAATTTTCCGGATGTTTTCAAAATTTCGAATTTTTTCACAATTCTTATTTTCACTGTTGTAAACTTGAAACTTCAAGAAAACTTGTATCAATATAATTGGAAACTTCGCCTTTTCTTGTCAAAATGCCGATTTACCATTTTCTTAGTTGTTTCCTTAAAAATTAAAGTTTTGAATTTACTAGCAATTCTGATAAAAATAGTTGCAAATTTGATAGAAATGTCAGGAATGGATGAGCAATGAAAAAAAAGTTTGTTTACGTCATATTGCGACTGAAATGCATTGTGAAGATGACCAAATTAAAGGAGTTAAATGCTAACATTATTTAATTTATTAAGATAATTTAAATTCGAGGAATACACCACCAGATGACAACTTTGATTGCCCTGACAAGGCCGTTGTCGACGCCCGAGTTAAAATCACAAATAATTCTCATGAACCAGATTAAAATGTCTGCGCTACAAGTTATCGCATCGGTTTATTTAAAATAGGAGACCTTCTTGAAGTCGAAGATTCTCTGCTAGCTAACCAAAGAAATTTGAAAGTCAAATATCAAGAGCCGCATACCTGGAACCAAGGCTTCTAGTCTACGCCATATACTCTTCCTAATCTACTACCCTATGAAAAATTCATACTTTCAAAAGAAGAACAGATGCTCAACAATCCATCAAAACTCTGGCCCATTGCAGGATAATAAACAAATGTGAGTAGAAGTTATATTTCTAGCACAATGCATTGCTTGATTCAAAACAAGTATTAAAAAAGTGAAGAAAAAAGATAGAATTAATTGTTATCGAAATTGTTTCTACATTTTTACAATGTTACACAACACTAACACCCGAAAGTGGCGATCCCACTGTGCTAAAGGAGTGGCGATCCCACTCGATGAAATACTAACACCCGAAAGACGACTAGTGGCGACCCCACTCGATGAAATAGTAACACCAGAAAGACGGCCAGTGGCGATCCCATTCGATGAAATACTAACACCAAAAAGACGACCACTGGCGATCCCACTGTGCTAAAGGAGTGGCGATCCCACTCGATGAAATAGTAACACCAGAAAGACGGCCAGTGGCGATCCCATTCGATGAAATACTAACACCAAAAAGACGACCAGTGGCGATCCCACTGTGCTAAAGGAGTGGCGATCCCACTCGATGAAATACTAACACCAGAAAGGCGGTCAGTTGCGATCCCACTGTGCTAAAGGAATGGCGATCCCATTTGATAAATAAATAAATAAATAAGACGTTTATTTCAAACAGGTACACACCCAATTACAGGAAACATTTAAACTATCAAAATACAAAAGTAAATGAAATTATACGGTACAAAACATTAATGTATATGTATCTTAAATTATATTCGGCTTTCCAGATATGTGCTGATTATAGTTTTTAATTGGTCATAATTAATATCACAATAATTCGAAATGCTATTGAATACATTACACATGTTATATATTGGTGATGTTAGTACGGAAATGTCGACAATAAAAACAGTTATTTCCACGAGAATGTTGCCGGGGAATCAAAAAACAAATTTTATTAATCAAAGACATACAGTCAATATTATTATGCAGTAGGTTATATAAAAACGTTAATACAATACAATTTGTCCTATTGCATAAAGAATTCATGTTAAACATATCTAGCAAAATTCTGGTGTCAATACCTCTGTCAGGATAAAAACCTTGGGACTTGAAAAAGATAAATTTTAGAAATGTTCCTTGAGTCGACTCAATTAGCCCTATATTCTTTTGGTAAATAAGATCCCATATCAAACTTGCATATTCTAACTTAGATCTAATATATGAAAAATACAGTAGTTGCAGACTTCTAATATTTGAAAAACAATTCCAGTTTCGCCTAAAAAAACCAAGTAACTTGTGAGCGAATTTAGTGGTATGATAGATAAGGCTCGAGAAGCTAAGTTTGTCGTCGAATACAACTCCAAGATCTTTCAGTTCAGGGCATCTTCCCAGGGTGTAATTACTGATATTATAGTCGAATAATATATAATTTCGTTTGCAAGCAAAAGTTACTATTTTGCATTTGGATATATTTAATTTTAAGGAATTACTATTGCATCAGCTTAAAATTCTATTTAGTTGTTCTTGTAAGTAAAAGCAATCGCTAATATTAGTAACGGTATTGTAGATTTTTAGATCGTCTGCAAATAGCAAATGGTCACATTCAATGACAGAAGTTATGTCATTAATAAAAATTAAAAAGAGTAGTGGCCCTAGATTCGATCCTTGCGGAACTCCGGAAGTTGTTATATATCTCTGAGATTTGTGGCTTCCATATTCGACAAATTGTTTTCTGGAAGACAGGTAGGATGTGAATAGTAGCATTAAATCCTCAGTGAAACCAAAACCTTGGTTAGTAGTAAATAATGGTCTATTTGATCAAAAGCTTTCTGTATATCTGTGTAAACCACATCCACCTGTCCTCCTAGATCCAAATTGTCGCATATAAAGTCACTTATGGTTGCTAAATTTGTGACTGTCGATCTTTTTAACATAAAACCATGATGATTTGGTGATATATTGATGAAACACTAACAGCTGAATTACGGCTGGTGGCGATCCCACCATGCTAAAGGAGTGCCTCCGAATTTTACAGTTCCAGAAAAAAAATGAACCTAAGGTGCGAGGACGCCCTTTACAGGATGGCCATGTTAGCGATATCGTCTAAGACCCCCGTATAATCGTTACGTTTTGGAAACTGAGTCATGTCAGAAGGGCGAGCTGAGGAACAAATCAGGAAGGCAGTTCGCAAGCAGCATTCGAGAGAAGTACCGTGAAAGAGCCTCAGTTAATCTTTTGTAATAAGAGATTAATAGACTGATTTAGTTTAGTAAAGTGTTTTATTTGGGGAAAATACCTCCCCCATTTATTTCTCTACGTTAACATATATAGCCAGTCTTGTAGGGTGCCGACAGAAGTGAAAACTTAAAACTAGGAAATAACAATGTCTATGTAGTGGGAATGAATTTAATGTTCATTGATAAGAAATCACTTACACATAATTTTACACTACTTTTATTTATCGCACGTAATATTCAACATCTAACTAGTACTGTCATCTATCATTTCACAGTAGCACATTTTATATCTTACATTTTATTTTTAATACTAACCAAATGTTTGGTTATAAAATGGTGAGGACGACGCGTGATGGTTAATAGATTAATTTATACCATTTGAAACTTTTTTTGGTTCACTTTTCTATTTTTTCAACTGAGATATTACCTGTTAAAATCTTATAACACCCTCTGTAGGCACACTGGGGTTTATAGGCTTTATTTTTGTGATTCCTAATTAAACGCTTTTTCGTCATTTATTTATGAAACGTATACCTAATGTATGCTTTTGAACTAAACAATATTGTTCATTAAAATGTATCACCAAAGTTTTATGTTTCTGTGCATTTTGTTTTTGTTGAAACAAATTATTTCGTGATAGAAGTTACTCAACTGTAATTCATTAAACGGTATAACGACACAGCAATTATTTTAGATATAAAAACTGGAAGTGTGGTTGTAGGTTGCTAAATAACAGTAAAATTCTGTAAAATAATTTTAAAGTTCTTTTAATCCATGTTACAGATTTCTTTTGCTGAAAAACATTCTAAATTGTTTTCTTAAGTATATCTATTGCGGTTGGAGACATCACAAAATATTTACATGATGTTATTCTTTACCTATTCGAATTTTAACAAAATCTGAATGGTAAAACTTGCTACTAACTTTTTAACATATTCATAGCACATATAAATTAGAAAAGGTCAGTTGCAGCAACATTGCAAATTACATAAATATTGCGTCTTTGCAACTTTCGCCAATTATTGGGCTGTAAAAATTGTATGCAACGCACTGAAAAAATTACCAGTTTTATGGGTTTTTGTATTCCTTGTATCGATGTAATTTCACTTAATCCGCCCAAAGAAGAATTTATTACTGCATTTGTGGAGTGATTATTAAAATTTATCATATGAATGACTAACGTTAAAGTTAGTTCTACCTTACATTGCGCCTCTAAAGTCATTCGCATTTCAGAAATTGGCAATTTTTTGGAAAAATCGCTCGGACAATTTTGTTTTTCAAAAGCATGAATTTTGGTAAAATTTATTACGTAAAACTTTAATCAAAAGCGGTGGGAGAGGATAAGGATGGTTTTATAAATAGCAATCATCTTTTTTTATTACACTACTATATGAAAGCTTAGTTTTTCTCGTGAATATGAAGTACAACATATAGGGAGTTGGTTGGAAAAGTATTGGAGAAAAATCAAAAAACCGTGAAAATAAAATTCTGGACTATGCGGTTTTTGATTTTTCTACAAAATTTTCCTAACACATTGCATTCCAAATTAATTAAAATATATAGATTTTATATCAAATAATAAGCAAAGGTGGTTGTTGATTAAGATAGAAATTGGCAATTTTTAAAATAATTACTCAGACAGGTCAATCTTGTTTCTTGAAAACATAAACTTTGACATTTTAAAATCTTACTATGTGGAATTCTTCAATACTCTTAAATAACTATTAAACTGTATTAACAATAAATATAACGAGAACTGTTGAAAATTCCACATTTCTACAAATATTTTATATGACCATATGACAGTAGTTTGTTTAGCCATTGTTATGCTAACAAGCTCCATGGATCATCACAGACTCCTCCTAATATTTCGTCTAATCAGAAATCTCATCCAAAGCTTCTGTTAGAGGTGTGTTCAGAAGATCTAGTTGCTCGTTCATAAGTGTAATTAGTCTCGATTGTAAATAGTTGTAAATTTCTATGGCTTCTCAAAAATAAAGTTTTTTTTCCATTATTGCAAATATATAATAGCTGTACTGGATTCACGTTTGTAAGTTTATGTTGTGTTTCTAATAGATGCTTTGCAGAATTTGACCATTCTGGATGTTTATTTTTGAAGGCAGTGAGAAGTTCACTATGCCAAATATAAAAATGGCTTGATTTTTGGTCTATGTACACCGCAATGCACTTAGAGCAATTCAATTTATAAATACTAGATAAACCAAACCGTGGAGTTTTTCTTTTGCATTAAAAATCATGTTAATTAAAGTATTTAAAGCTAAGTGTCGTTTGGGATGTACTAAAATTAATGAAATTATATTACTTATCTTTTTTGAGATGTTTCCAAAATATCTTACAGCCAAATAGTCCGTTTTTGTGCTTGGTTGTTTAGGAAAAAAGTAATAATAATTAATTTGTGTTCTTTTTTTAGATATTAACCTATTAATGGTGTATTCAGAATATTCATTGCTCTAAGCTATTTGTTTAATTATCTTAATTTCTCGCTTAAAATTTTCTTCATTCATTGGTAGCATATTTATCACCGAATTGTGTGCTGCCAATTTATGTAAAATTGGATGCAAGGAATCATTTGAAATTGTAACATCTGTATGAGACGGATTTTTGTTGTACATACCTACTAATTCATCTAAGTTTTCTAATATGGTTAAATAAAAAAAAAATATTTTCATTTTCAATTTCTGCGGTAAATGTAATATTTGAATGTAAAATATTAATGTATTCTAAAAAATTATCTTATTGGCTAGAAAAGTCCAGAAAGCCATCTAGAATATCATCTACATATCTGTTCCAAAAGATGATATTCCTCGACTCATGAGAATTAAATAATTTGGTTTTGAAATTATCCATAAATATATTTGATAAGATGGGTGAAATTGGGCTAACCATTGGAAGACCTTCATTTTGTAAGTACAGTAGACTCTATGAAGCTCTCAAATGTATATTAATAAAGTCATAGAGTCAAAAAATTCGAGTACGCTTCCAAGAGATCCAACAAATAAATTTCAAGATGAATTGAAAAAGACGATCTATAATATGAAATTAGTCTTCAGTGAAGCAGACAAGCGGTATATAGTCATTAAAAATGCAGAAGCTCTAAAACTGTAAAACTACCTAAACAAAATTTTACAATTTGATACATTTTTAAATTGTGATTAACTCCAAAATTAGTCATTGAAAAACTACTGTCAGTCTGTGTGTATGTATGTTATCACTAAAGGCCGGATGTTTAAGTACTAAAAATCTTTAAAATAAGCTCTTATATTAGCACTAAAAAATAGACATTTTAAGCATTAAAAACAATATTTTATGCATTTATTTCCAAATAATTTATATACATACATAATTTTTTCTAGCATTGGTCATCGCCAACATTATTATCATTAATATTAAAAATGATTACTAAATATCGTTTTAGGTTTTCTTTGCTAAAATTTTTGACGTCTGCCCGAAATGATATTATATTTTAATTTAGAAAATGTTCTTTCTACCTCTACAGTCTTAAAACACATAATTTTGTCCATTGCTAATTCGATTTTAACTTCATTCCCACAAAACATTTCTGAAATATTTTTTAAAGTTTTGTATCCAGTATTCGCACTTATTACCTGTTACAATTTAAAAAAATCTTATTTCTCCTATCCCCAGGAATTCTAGACATTTTTCTATTACATCTTTAGCGACTTTAATTAAAGCTGCTAGTAATTCATCTCGTTTTTCCAAAGCATTGAATCACACAAATCAGAGTGGTTAGAAGCAATAAAACTGAGAGCATTCTTAACACTTTGTTGCTGAAAAAGTTCTTTAATGATTGCTAAAGATGATGCATTATCTTCGTCGAGGTTGTCCACATTTTGCCTAAATGTGGCAAAATTCTTAAAATAATATACAACAGCTGAAATCCAAGTACCTTGTTAATTTTTGTTGAAGAGGCAAAGGTAGATCAGAAGCCATTTCTTTAAACATTTGGATTCCTGAAGGTGCTTTTTCCGAATTCGTGAAGAAATTTTATACTTTGTCATTTAATAAAAACGCAACTTTAGATGTTTTTTTTAATTATGGACTAAGAAATTTCCAAAGGAAACATGAACAAACTTACAACGTAGTAAACACGAAATAATATTGATAAAATAAATCTATCTCCAGAATTTAAATATACCTAAAATTGCACCTCTATTGTGATTTATTGTATTGTATAGAGCAAAGGCTAATAAGTAGAAGAAAAACCCCAAATTTTAATGAACATCCTGATGGAATTATAATTAGAACATAATTAAGGGATTGTGAGATTGTGGAAAAATTCATTATTATGTTTCTATAAGAAACTATTTTCTATTATAAGCTTTCTAAGCAGTAACCTCTCAAAATTAGCAAAAATAAGCATTTTGCTTGAACTTCCGGGCATTACCTATAACTTATCACGCTATAGGTCGCAATTCTTAACCAATTTTTCTCATTCTTGTTTCTATAGATTCAGAGTTTCTTGGAATAGAACACTATTGACTTTGGAAATGATTGGTTGAATAGTTTAAATTTTATTAAAGAAAAACTTAGTTTATTAGAGAAAAACTTAGGAATCTCATATCCTTATAATTTTTTTACATATTCTACGTCAAGTTCCTCTTAAATGCAGTATAAAAGAGTAGGACGTAAGTTGTTTCCGATAAAAATTAATTTAATAAAAACTATTTTCTTATCAGTTCATAGAAATTGTTTTGTGCTCTTTGTTCAGGTAATCTCTACATATCCATGATGGCAAAATTATGACAAGGCATGTCAAAGCTGACACGTCAAAATTATTTCTTTTAGAACAATAATCACATTTAATAAAGTGAGACGATATCTAAAACTCTAGAAACTACACATTATACCCTTAACAAAAGATACCGAAATGAAATGTACTCCAGTAATTGTTATGTAAATAGAAGCTGTACAATTTGCACACTGACTTCACTTTAAAGCTTTACAGTAAGTTCACTAAACAAGATACTTACTACCGAACAAAACATTTTTAATTGCAACCAACCTAACTGGTCATTTTCGGAAACGCAATGATGCTGAATAGTTTTTGTGAAACGCATGTGGCATAAGGTATGATTGATGATAGGAATAGTTTTACAAGAAAGTAGATTTGAATGTTGAGCTTGAAGACGAAGATTCTGCTTTTTTCTGAAAGTTTATATAAAACCAATTTCCGTTGTATACACTTTTGGTTTTACCAACGATTTTCCATTTTTCGCCAAACATTTTTTTACCAACCCCCTACATTTGAAAACCAGATTAACCAGAAGAAGCTTTTTTTATATGGGTAATAAAAAAAGAAGGTTGCCATTAAAAAACCACCTTCATTCTCCTTCAAATGGTTAAAATCTTAAGAATTAAATTTCAACAAAGTTCCTCCCAAAAAAACCATAATTGATTTGTCCAAGCGATTTTTCCAAAAATTGTCCTTTTCTGAAATGCGCATAACTTTATTTTGAGATGAGTGTATATTAAGAGTATTCGATAACTTGTATCTTGATTTTTAGAATAACGTAGCAGCCGAAGCTACAGTCACAATTCGTGAATATACCTAAGTGATATTAAAAACAACGTTTTATTTCCCTGTTATTAAAGCACAGCGCTTTATTTAATTAGTCCTACTCGCCCTACTATTACTTTAAAAACTTGTCCACATGTTTTTTTAAGTTATTGCTGAATATTTTTGTTCGCAACTATTTGTATTAGGATCTGTATTTTATTGAACTTATTTTATATTAGTTGCAGTTCAAAAAAAAATTAGATTTTCTTAATAGTTATTCTAGTTTACTGGTTTGACAAAAGTGCAATTATTTTCTGAAAATATTCAGGAAACCTTACAGCAATGGTGATTATTAAGAATAAAACTGTACCAACTGCTAACGTTAACAAACGTGCTCTTTCGTAATATGGCCGCAACAATTTTGAAATAAATATAGAGCTAGTGAAACGAGAATCAACGCGTAAAATAGTCGTTGTAAGGTATTTTATTAAAAGGAATGTTAAAATTACATGTATGTTGTTATTAAAACACGATTATAGTACTTTGTTCTAACGAATCAACTGTCTACGAAACTTACTAATTAGACTGGTGAAGTAAGCTTCTTTCCCATGGCCACATCTTTACTGTACACTTGGTGCCAGATTATACATACATTGTGTATTAGAGAAAAATAGCAATATCTATATTCTGAACTTCTGAAGGAAAGTTGTTACTTTGAAGCACATTTTTCTTTTATTATATATTGAACGAAAAGTTTGAAATATTTTTCCGCGACTATAATAATAATAATAATAGTAATAATAATTAATAAATTAATTAATGTAGTTGTAATTTTCCCACTGTTCATTCTTGCTTGATGTATATTTTATAAAATAATCCTAGTTAAAAAATACATGAACGAACTTAGAAAAATTTAAGTGTTCATTCTTTTAAAGTTCCAAGTTAAAAAAATAAGCGGAAATGGCTCAAAGTAAATGTTTTGAAAGAAGTATTTAAAATTTAAAAATGCTTGCCAAATTAAAAAAATTATTTAAGGCTTTATATTGTAAAATAATACCTAACTCTCGAAGTTAATATTTAAAATGATTAAAATATGTGTTCTGTTTTCTTGTACATTATTTTATAAAATCCTGATTATAGCTAAATATTCATATACAAGATATTTTGTAAAGAATGAGCTATAATGTAATGGGAGATCCCTTAGGTGAAAATAGGGCGATTTAATCCAATTTTTTTTTAGTTCAGAAGTTGGTAGTTGGAGCAATATAAAGTAGGGTTTCGAACCGGAACTAAACCGAAAACTGGAAACCGAAAAAAATCGTTATTTTTGTAGGAACGAAAACCGGAACAGAACCGGAAAAAATAACGGTTTATTTCGGTTCATTGAGTTTGTATGTTCTTAAAATAATTTTTCTAAATTTTCTTTTAGAAATTTCCTTTTCCAAATTTTAAACAAATCCTTGAAACTTTCATCTCAAAATTATGAGTTTACTTTAAAGAACATTTTTTTGTAAGTTCAATTAGAAACTTACAATTTCCACTCTTTCTAAGAAAATGTTGATTTTATTCTTAAAATTTCAAGCCAAATTGAATTTTAAGTTATATAACTTGAATATTCCTTTTTTCAAATTTTCGACTCTTTTGTGAAGTTTGGCCCTAATCAAAAAAAGAAGTTAAAACTTCGAGAAATAGTAAAAAGTTTGAGCTAAAGTGGACATTTTCAAAAAAAGGTAAAGGTTTAAAAAAATGTTTCAACCTAATCATATTATAAAAACTCCAAAATTTAAAAAAATTGAAATTTTGAGAAAAAAAAACTTTGTGTTGTCAAACTTTTTACATAAAGTCAAAGTTTTGAAAAAAAGAGGAAATTGTTTTAAATGAAACAAATTCTGAAAACGTTACTGCTTCGAGAAAAAGTCGAAATTTCGATGATAAAAGGTCGAAATTTTCAAAAAAAGTCTAAATTCTGCAAAGGGTTCGAAAATATTAAAAATGTTGAAATTTTGAAAACAACAAACAACAAAAATTAAAGGAAAATCCAATTTCTTAATTAAAAGTTCAGTTTACTACATAAAAGTTGAAATTAAAAAAAAAATCTCAGTTTTCAAAAAAATTAACACTTTGAGAAATTGTCAAAAGTTGGACCAATGTGAAAATTTAAAAAAACAGGAGAGAAGTTTTTAAAAGTCAGTTTTCCAAGATCATTAAATTTACAGAAAAATCAAAATTTTGAAAACAATATAACAATTTGGAGAAAAGATCGACATTATGGGTAAAGATTTTCAAAAAATTCAGCATTTGGAAAATAAATTAAAATCCCACAGAAAGGTCAAACTAAAAAAGTCTTGCGATTAATAAAATAAATAAACATTTAAAAAAAGTAGAAGCTAAAAAAAAGATAATCTGAATTTCAAAGTTTTGAAAATATAAAGACGAAATACTTTAAAGAAATCGAAGAATGTTTAAAAATTTTCAATAAAAATCAAAGGCGGACTTTTCAAAAAGTAATCAATTTTAGAAAGTCAGAATTTTGCAAAAAAGTGAAAATTGAAAAAAAGTTCAATAAAAAAAACAAACACTCGAGAGAGTCAATATTTGCAAAAAGTTAAAACATTGAAAAAATTTAAAATTTTAAAAAGAATTGAAATGTTTTGAAAAAATCGAATTTAAAATTAATTAGATTTGTAAAAAAAGGATGAAATTTCGAGTCTGAAGATTCTGATATTTACAAAAATAAGGTCAAACATTCAAACTTCGGGACCAATTCCAAATGTTCAAAAAAATTTCAAAAAATAAAATCTTTAACAAGACCAAAAGTTATAAAAGTAAAATATTAAAAAAAGATCAAAACCAACCAAATAAGACAAAATTTTAAGGAATTTGGAATATTCAAAAAATCAAAATTTTGAAAAAAGTCGAAATTTTCAAAATCAAGTTAAAATTTCTAAAATTTGAAAGTCGAACGAGAAAAGGCCGACTTTGTGAAAAAGCGGGTTTTTATTGTCGAAATTTTCGAAATAAGCCAAATTTTCAATAAAAATTGAATTCTTTAGGAAAGTCGAAACATTTAAAAAGTAAATAACCAAAGGATCCTTTCCCTTTTTCACATTTTTCACGAAAGCTAATTATCTAATCAGCTAATTTTTTTATAAAGTTCGAGGTTTTTTAAAGTTTTAACTTAAAATGAACCCAAAACCCAGAGTTTCAGTGTGAAATTTGTAAACTGGAAAAATCGGAAAATATTTTCTTCAAATTTTAAGCATTACCAGAGTAGTTTTATGCTGTAATATTTAAAAAAAGAGAGGGACCATTCCCTCAATTATGTTAGCAAATCAATTCAAATAAAAACTTTTAAAAAATTAAAAAATGGGTCACCCAGAACTGAACCGAAAACCGGAAAAAAACCGTTATTTTTGCCGGAACGAAAACCGGAACGGAACCGATATGATTTTCTTTACGGAACGAAAAGCGAAAACCGGAACGAAAAAAATAGTGGTTCGATGCGCTCATATAAAGTGTCAAAGTTAAAAAGAGAAAACCGTTATAAATCTGACAGGTGTTACGTATGTCGACCAAATTTGATATACGGGATTGATATACGGGAGTTTGTCATGATGTGGAATTCAAAATTGTTCAGTATTTTACCATGGGAGCAGTTGGTACAGACAACATTTAATGCTCATTTAAAAGGTTTTAATTTTTTGACGCTTTGGGTATGACAGTTTTGATAAATAACGATTCTTTAACGACTAAAAAATATTTTTTAATAAACTTTGCCAGAAGCGTTAATTTTCGGTTAAAAAGTGCTTTTAACATACAGTTCTTTCCATTAAAAAGTCACGATTTGCTTGAAACGAGATTTGTTATCACTTATAACGAAAGTTGAGTTTTACCTCATCAGTATCTGCACGTATCAATGCAGTGACGTGCAAATTACTGTGCAAGTGCGTTGCTTGTGTTTAGCATCGAATATCAAAATATTGTTGCGGGCTATCGGTTCGAATTGATTAACACGTGAATTGAATAATAGCCACTTTATTTTCAAACTAAACTCGAATAGCTATAACTGAACAATTAACTCACTTATTGACTTCTAACTGCTAACTCACTACTTAACTGAACTGACTAACTAACTCGAGGGAAAGGCGACCGCCTTATATAGTTTCGGCTCCCAGGTTCTAGAAAAATCCTCCAGATAAGGCTTATCGTTTGCCGAAATTTCTGGAACGTTCATTTGCCGTTTGCTTCGTTATCGTGGCCGCTTACCCCTTATCAGATCTTTCTAGAAAATTTTCTTACGTACTAAATTCTATAATTTACATTTCGTTACAATACGTAGATTATGTTTTCAGATGTAAGTACAACCTGCGTTACTGATATAAAGTAATGGGTTAGGCTAGGGTTTCTTTTTGTAATCGCGGACTACTTTCATAATTTCAAAAAGGAGTGGACCCTTACTCCCTTTCACGGAAATGTTACAAAACCGTCCATTTCCACAGTATGATATTTGTCGAATAATAAAAAAATTCATCATGCTTAATAATGTTGTAAACCCCCACGTTGCATTACAATGTTTTTGACGACCAAGAAAAACTCATAATGTCTAATGTTGCAAAATTTTTCATGTCGTAATCGCAATATTATTCACGTTTAGGTAGTCATGGTAATTGCCAACAGAAGTGAAAACTTAAAACTAGAAAATAATAGTGACACTAGAAAACTCATTGCCTATCTTAAATATCTCATCGCCTTCCCTAGAAATATTGAGGCCACATGATACTTTTCTAGTGAAAACCTTTCTTTTTGTAGTTATTGAAGCAATTATTTATTTTTTAGGAATCAGAAAAATAAAAGGACTTTTAAAAAAAAGAAAAATATACGGGATGTTCACTTAAAAAAACAATTTTGATAGAATTCTGCCATTTTGCGATTGTTTTTTTGTTTGGTTGACAGATTAGATTTAAAAAAAACAGGAAACACCCTACAAATTTTGCATAAAAAAATTTCTGTATATTTTTAAATAGCCTATAGAGGAGTGGCACATTATATGAAAAAACCCTGTACATTTTTATTTATGAGTAAAAACATGACAGGTTGCCCAAGTCCAGAACAAAATGTATAGTCTATTTCATATAAATGTGCATCTCTGTGTGGACGCTCTGTGACATTTTTTAATACTATTCTTTCTATGTTCTTAAAATCCTAACCTAAATATCATTAAATATTTTGATTTGTTGTCGGTTGATTTAAGAGTGATTCTTTTATACTTTATATCAATTTCTGTTGAAAATTATTAAATTGTTAATACTGGTAACAAAAATAACATAGAAAACATTTAGACCGATTATTTCTGCCAAACAACCCATGAAATATAGACAACATATTAATCATCAAAATATCTATAAACCAGTCTTACAATTAGTTCTAGTGATTTTTTTTTAGTAACTTATCTAAAGGTTGTTTTAATACTTCACGGCCTATTCTTATATGTTTTTATCTGAAATAAAACTATAATTACAACTTAATTGTAACCTTTCCTGCTCGGCTATTGAGCCTTTGCGCAAAATGTATTACTATTAGACGCTTTGCATTATTCTACTGTAAATTTGAAGATAAATTATGTTTTTCTAAAATCGTTATTTTTGCAATATTTATTATGATTAAATCAAAATATTGCATTGTCATCCAGTTTTGAACTATGTTTAAAGTTTGAAGTGTCTAGCTCATCGGGAAGTCAGCTTAAAATCGATCACAAGATTTTTACGGAATTGGCAGATACGAAAGCGCCTATAATAACCAAGAAGACAGGAAAGCGAAATTTCTAAACGTAATTTTTGATATAATATTGACAATATTTGAAAATAAATGCTTTAGTCCATATTTATAATAAGAAGTACCAGCTTTTGCTTCGCAAAAATAAAGGAAATACTTCAGATGTTATGCATAAAAAATAAAGGAAAAGGTTTTGCTTCGCCGTTGAAAGTTTTGCTGCAAAGTAAAAGGTTTTACTTTCTTCGTATTCATAAAAAAAGTTATAACTTTAAAAATTAAAGGATTTGCTTTATCAAAAATGCATCTACTAGGAAAGTATATCAAGTTATTTGTCTGTTTATCAGTTGTGTAAATTTTTGTTAGTCTAAGTTTATGGTTGTAATTGAGTGTTTGCAATGACTAAATGGTGAATTAACGTGCAGGAAAATATTATAAATCAAGAACTGTTTTTTTCGTGGCACGGTTATATTCAAAAATTGATATACAAATCTTGTCTCATAAAACCCAAGAAAAATTAAAAAATATATTTGTTCCCCAAGAATAGAAAATGATGTCCAAAGAGAAAGAGCTTGTTGTTTCCTTTTCCAAGAACTGTTGGAGATCCTGACTGTGCCATGTTCATATTGAAAAGCCGGCCAATTTTATATGAATATATAAATAAAAAAATGTTCAAGTTGGAACGTCTAAGTTACTACATGCGATTCAAAGCGTGTTATAACTATTATTGATACGAAATGGCCTAGGTCAGTTAACAAGAGGATAAAAAACACAGTTACACTAGGAGAAAGTGGATGTGGAATAATGACATATCTGATAACCAAGTCTGCCGAGAGTCCTTTGGCAATTATGATGTTCTGATCTTTAGTTGGATACTAGACTCCCATAAAACCAGGGCCCAAAGGGCATCTGCTCCCTTTACACCTCCTCCTCTTCGCGAGCCTACTGATAACTCCCTACATCAAACTCGAGGAGGAATATTAGAACCTGTATTATATTTGAAATAGCAAGTTCTTATCTTTTACTTTAATTTTTCAAAGGATTTGTTTTCAAAGAAAAGGCTAATATTATAAATACAAATTAATGTAAAACCTTTTACTTCTAGCTTTTACTTCTCATCCTTACCTTTTGATTTTGCTTTTTACTTCAAAGTAAATCCTTTAATTTTATAAATATCGCCTTTTGTTTCGTTGTATTGTACAGTTATTCTACAATTAAACAATTACAATTACAATTACAGGTTAACATTAGAGTTTGTTGATAACGCAACATTAGTGTGATGAACACGCGCAACTATAAGATTTTTCACTCACCAAAAATCTCCCAAAACCCCTTCATTTAAAAAACCAGAAAAGAGCGGACAGTAAATAAAAATTTTACAAGGTGACTCTAAAGCAAATGGGTCACAATAATTAATATGCCGCAAATGCTTTAAAATGTTTCATTTCGGTATAAATGTAAAATAATGAGATTTATCTAATTAATTATCCATTAATAAGAGTTGAACTATAAATGTGAGTTTTCAGTACTTTAAAAATACTTCTACAGCGCATTTTACATATACATTCGTCATGTATAATGATCTTGGTGAAAGATTAGGTTTACGTTAAATAATAACACCGAGTTAACATGCATAATAATACGTATATAAATCATAACCACTTTTACCGAAATGAAATTATTTACTTTCTTTGTAATCTATTTTTTTCTGCACACCTTCTGCAATCAAAGATGAGGGAATTTTTTAGTCAACCTCAGGTAACATTTCCATTTTTTGCAAATAATGTGCTATAAAAATGTTTGCTTTATAACTTTTACATTGATTTACTTTGACCATTTCATATTTTAGTGATTGATGTTGCTCTTGGCATTGATAGTGACGTCTAGAAGTGCGCTGCTACTTGAAATGGTTCCGCATGGGTGTACTAGCGTCCGGGAAGTTGTCGAGCCGTAACCAGCGACCCCTCCATTCTAGTCATGCATCAGTAATGTTCGCTCTACCAGCGGACAGTGTGTTTATTCCGGTAATTTAAGTCGAACAAACATCTTGTATAGATATCTCACTAAAGATGCTACAAGACTACAGAGCACCCCCGAATGACATGTTATTCGGGCCTTAAAAATTATTTAGATTTTTCAATAACAATATAATCTTTAAATTTCCTGGTGTCACTGTTAGGATAAAACACCGATTTCGGCCAATGGCCGAAGAAAACGGCCAAAATGCGTTCTGGCCACTAGCAAATTGCCAATGTCCGAAAAATCGCTTTCTGGCCGTTTGATATAGACCAGGACGCGTTCTGGATCTCTCACGACTGCCAGAAAGCGAAGCTGTTGAATAATTCGCGAACTGGCTTTCTGAAAATAGCTAGAACGCGTTCTGGCATTCGCAGCAATACCAGAATGCGTCGAGCACAAAGAACAAGATGTCCAAAAACAAAAGATTTTTATTCTTGATGAAAAACATAATAAAGGAACGATTTCAACATAAAATACATTTTCCGCATATGAGTACTTTTCCAATATACCTGTATTTACTTATTTTTGCACGAACCGTTGTTATGACATTTGCTGTTACAAATTACTTTCTTTGCCCTACACGCACATTTTCTGTTGATGAAATAACGTTTGCAGTTACACTGTATAAAGCCCTGTGTCGATCCGGATGCTAGGCCCGAAACAGTACGGAGGGATACAGACGATGACGGAACTGATGAAATATCAATGAAATCGGAGTCGGCTAAGGTAAACTCATTACGACCGTACAGCGACTGCAAAGTTCCATCTTTCGTACCTGAAAATTGATTTAAAAGTGGGTTAAGCATACAATCCGAATTAATTTACCTACCAAGTTAATAAAGTCCACTGTCGTTAACACCAAGTACAACAGCTAACACATTTCTTGGGGCAAGCCTACCTCTGTCAACATCAGGTACGCGAAAAATAACAGTTCTTCCTACATCAATGGGTGGCGAGTTCGAGTTGGACAGAGAAACCATTTTCTCGGCTTGCTTTTCAAGTCCGCTTTTGGCCTGCTCCCGTACATCATTTATTTTTTCACTTCTCAAACATCGGTTACATTTAATGTTCTGTTCACCTCCACCATTTCCTTCGTTAGTTGCCCCGCAAATATTGTGAACGGGTAAGGAACACACTAAACATTTATGACTGTCTAAAACTTCATTTGTGCAAATTGTACACACATCTTTTCCTTGTTCTTCATTTTCAGTGTTCCTTCTGTTTGTCAAATTATCTTCCTCATCTAAGCACAAATGTTCGTCCTCACGCATGCGTGGGTTTGTTTGATCAACCAACTTTTGCAGCTCTTCTTCTGTTTCAATGTTTGCCAAGAGTTCCTTTGGAAGTGATGAATCTTTCAGCCCAATCCTCTGAGGCGTGCCAAACATAGCTTCATAAGGACTTTTAGTTATTCCTGTATGCAGGGAACGATTTTTATTACTTTGCACAAATCGCAGCCCTTCAGACCATTTCTTTGTGTTTTCGTCTGCCATCCATGTAACTAGCATATCTCTTACATCCTGATTCGATCTCTCCACGGACCCTTGACTTTGGGAATGGCGAGGTTTTCCATGCACCAGCTTCAAACCGAGCCACATTTCAGAAAGATTTTGTACTATGCGGTTTGCAAATTCTCTGCCATTGTCACTTTGTAGAATCATGGGTGCGCCAAACAAACAGAAAATGTCTAATAAATGATAAGCAACTTCTTCGGCTGTTTTTGATTTTAATGCCCTTAGTACCGTGAATTTTGTTAAGTGGTCTTGGTAATTGAGGATAAAACGAAAATCACCATCTGGTTCACTTTGCATGTCAATTAAATCTACTTGACACCGAGAGTTCATTTCATCTGTTACAATTGGCTTTACAACTAAACCTTTTCTTTTCACTTTCTTTTTTAATTGGCATTGTTCGCAAAGTGATAAATAAACCTCAATTATTTGCCGCGTTATGTTATAATATTTTCTTTTCAGCTCACAATTCATAACTAAAAAAAAGAAATAAATAGATTTATATCCCAGCGAAAAACCGTAGAAAAAAAACAAACCTCGTAATCTCTTGTGTCCTGTCCCTATATGCGCCGAATGAATGATGTCAAATAATTCGTCGGTCGTGCAAAAGTAACGCAACTCAGCAGTTTCCTCCGTCCTGCTCTCTATTAGCTTTTCGGTTTCACCAATTTTCAAAATATCGTACCTTTTTAATCGTCGCCGTTGTTTTGAAGTAATTGTTTCACCGTTACTCTTACATGCTTTTGCTAATTTTACATCTGCAAGTATTTGATCGTATCTTTCTCTTGTAAAAATGTTACTACGATCATTGCTATCACTTATGACTTTTTGCAAATCATTATTGAACCGCAACTTAAGATCTTCTATGGCACTGGTACACATTTTTAACCTACCACCTATCACAGTTGCACCAAACTACTTACTACCCACTACACACTCGAATGAAGATAGATTTAGCCAGCGTACATGTTGAGACAAGTACAAAATCGGATTTTGTACGTTTCGTTTATGTGCTCGACGCGTTCTGGTATAGCTGCGAATGCCAGAACGCGTTCTGGCTATTTTCAGAAAGCCAGTACGCGAATTATTCAACAGCTTCGCTTTCTGGCAGTCGTGAGAGATCCAGAATGCGTCCTGGTCTATATCAAACGGCCAGAAAGCGATATTTCGGACATTGGCAATTTGCTGGTAGCCAGAACGCGTTTTGGTTGTTTTCTTCGGCCATTGGCCGAAATCGGTGTTTGATCCTAACATCACGACAAAACGATGCGAAGATTTAGACGCACGACATTCGGACGCGGAATAAAAAGACATGTGTGATTAATGGGCCCGGTTTAAGAAGACGCACGACATTAGGACGCATGTAATAACAACGCCAATAATAAAAATTATCACTAGAATTGAATAAAATATATAATTTAAATTGCCGACCTAATCAGTTGATGTACAAGAAAGGTCGAATAGATATATATACCAAAAATTAATTTTATTCAAAGATTAAGGTCGGAATCTATCGAATCTTTTTTATTTTATCTTTCTTTCCAAAAATACTTACATTGAAATAAATACAAATGTAAATAGTACTTAAATATTGAATTCAAAGTAAAAATACTTAATAAATAATAACTTTTATGCTATGCCATTATAATGATGTATCTCCATTTAAATTAATAATAGGTTTCGTGAATTCCAGAAAGATGACAACATATTTCGGTAATATAATATTCTATGATAATAATCAGGACATTTTAAAATATATATAAATTTGCCAATGGCACTGTTCAAACTAAACCAGAAGTTAAACGAATCGCTAATTTAAACCGTTAGTAGTGAATTCTTGTATTGAGGGAAACCGAAATGAAACTCTGAAACTCCAAAAGCAGCACAAAATTAAAGAGAAATCAAACTGCTGCAGAACAAAAAGTAACATTGATCGCAGAATAAAAAATCTTTGGTAAAACCATAAGTGTACACCACAGGAATTGATTTTATAGTTTACAGTTAAAATTTTCCCAGAAAAGAAGAAAGTTCGTCCTCAACCTTAACATATAAAAATTGTCAACCAAACTCAGTGCGTAATTTGTACAGCTTTTATTTTCATGACAATTATACCACCACATTTCGTTTCAGTATCTTATATTGAGGTTGTGTAGTTTCTGGATACCTTTCTCTCACACTGAATGTCAGCAGTGATTATTATTCTTGGGCGAGGACAGTTCTGAAATAAATAAGTCTGACGTTCCAACGTTGACAATCTTGTCATAATTTCACCATCATTGGAACAAGAAGCACAAAATAATTTCTAATAAATAAAGAATTTGGTGTTCTTACCAGGTAATTCCGTGAGGGAAATGGTTTTTTTAAACATCATTGATCTAGCTTCGACAAACATTATTGAGAATAATGCCAACTATCCAATGAGAATTATCTCAAAAATCAGTCGATATCCCAACAGGATGAAGCTCCCCCACACTACGCCCTGCCTTTAGGCAGTACCTTGATCGTGGGTTTCCGAATTAATAGCATGGAAAAGGAGGCTCCGTTGAATGGTCTGCACAAAAGCCGAATTTGTTTCCAATGGATTTTTTCTTGTGAGATCCAGCGCCAACGCATTATCAACGAATGCCACCAGAAATGTTTGAAAATGTGCATAAACATTTAATTCGATGTATGTTTCTTTTTAATTAACAACTTGTATCTCCGAAACTAATCAGTCAAATTGAAAAATAAAATTCGATACTTTTCAAATATTGTTTCAATTAATCCTTCTTCCCCATTAAAATTTAGAGAGGGTAGAGTCTATAAAACGAAACTTATGTAAAAAGATCTTTACTTTTGATCAAAAATCGACCTTTGGATAAAAAATCGATCTGTTTTGGCATATCTCAGAACAATAATTTTCCCGAGAGGTATTGTCCCTATTTTGTTTTCAAGAGCCAACTCTATATATAAGAATTTATTCATAAAACACGATTCTTATAATTTCGAGAAAAAAGTATGCATTCGAAGTTTTCAGAACATCAATATTAATGGAAAAACCCCAAATTTGGAGTTAACGTAAGAAAAAATTCAAATGATGTAATTTTGCTTTTAAAACCAATTTCCGGTTTCGGATCAAATCAAATAAAAAACCCCTGGAGTAAAAATTTTAGTACTTTAAACATGTCTTAATCTCGAAATTGAACTTGTTTTTTTTATAAATTTCTATTTAATGTCTTAAAACCGATTTTTTCGACTAATTTTGATTTTAGTGTTTAATATGTTCAAGGTAATTTGTCCACTATTAAGATATTTATACAGTCTTAAACAATTGCTGACTAAACAAACAATATGCATTTTGATTTGGGTCTAAGAGGAAACAACAACAGCTCCTCAGCTCCTTACACAGAAGGGTATTTCCGGAGACTAGTTTCTGGGTATTTCTGTACCACACACGGATCCCCCCCCCCCCGCAGCCAAGTTGGTAAAAGTTTAAGCAACAATTCTTAGTATCACAGGATAAGACGAGATAATAAAAGACCAGTTTGCTGAATGCCTCAGACTATTACTATTTTAAACCTTAAAATTAGTAATTGGTTCCAGCAAACAAATTGTTGTAAATTGAGATTCAAAGATAAACAACCTAAACGATTTTATTTAACTCGGCATTCTGCGGTAAATACTTTGAAATTAGATCAAAGTTCAAAACATCGCATTTAATCCACACATTTCATTTCATCAACTTTCACTTTACAATTGTGCAATCGTTAAATCTGTCTTAGGGTACTTAAAATATAAGTCAAATTATTATTATCCCAGCGAAAACAATCAAATTATTAAACTTGTATGAGAAAGAAACTTCAAATGTTTGTAAAAATGACTGCGGCAAGATCAGCGAGCTGAAGATAAAATTACGTCACGATTGTAAGTTAACAATAATACCGTCTTCTTTGTTCTAGATTGGTATGAACTCTAATGGCCCAATCATAGCGTAAAGATACATTGGTCCGAGGATTTAAATGGTTGAGAAGAGTTCCTTCTCTGCGGGAGAGTGTTTTGATTGTGCGTTTCTCTGTAAGCGTCTAACGGTGCTTCCAAAGATTGAGTTCCGATTTTAGTTGCATGCTTCGAAAATTACGAAATTGTAACATCATATAAAATAGTGAACATTCAGGCGAAGGCAATACATACCGCATAATTCTTGTGCAGCAAGGCCTTAATTTTACTAACGAAGCTCGCTGACTATTGCTTGTTTAAAATTATGATAATAATTAATGATATGGTGCAAAAAATTCAACCTAAATAAATAAAATCAGAAATCCAGTCATTTTTATTGCACTCCGCGACCATTGACACTAGTCTACTCTATTATCCACAAATTCATAAATCTTGACTTTTCGCCATAAAACTAGTTATATCTCGGCTAATATTGCCCCAAATCAATTGTAATAGGGTAAGCTTTCTCTAAACCAGGACTTCTTAAACTCTGGCTTGCGACCTCAAATTGTCCATGAAGCGAAATATTGGGGTCGCGTATGTAAAATATTTAAATATACAGTGTGGTCCAAGATATTCTTAACATGTGATATCTCAGTTAGTTGATCAGATAAAGAGATGAATAAACAATTTTTTTTAAATGGCATCAACTAGTCTATTACATCAATTAGTCTATTACAATGCGTCATCGAAACTGTATTAGATGCTCCCACCTTGAAAGAACCACCCTCTCACCTTTTTTTTTCAAATCGCAGTTCCTTTTTTTTCATAAAAATGAACTTTTAGTTCATTCTGAATATAGTTATATGTAATATTTGATAACTGAAATGATCTGTAACCCCTAAAAACAAGAATAATAGTACTAGTACAAGTAGTCCTTCTAGCCTGTATGAAATAAGGTTATACCTAAAAACCAATGGTTTTATACAGGCCTGCCGAGAGAAGAGGGAATGCCCCAGGTTTCGCGCTTTATGAGGATCAGGTAAGTTGCCAAGTTGATAATTCGTGAATTACAAAAATATTGAAGCCTTCTTTTTTTCGAAATTTAATGTGAAAAATTAGGTTTTTTTATGTAACTATAAATATTTGCTTGAAATGTGTGCTTTTTTCTGAAACTCCATGTAGAGATTTTGAATTCCAAAATTATTCTAAATTTAGATCTTCTTTTAAAACTTTTCGGCTTAAACTTGAAAAATACTCCATTTTAAAATGTCAGCTTTAAATTTGCAATTTAAAACTCCCGATTCTTCAAAAAAAATTGCAATTTTCAGCAGAACGCCAATTTTTCAAAAGGACGAATTTGCAAAAATTCGAAGACTCGAGGTAAATGTCACAATTTTAAAAATGGGTTGACATTTTTTCTGCGACTCAGTATGGAAATATTTAAATTTACTACGTGATATTTAATTTTTTTAAAACGTCACCTCATAACAATTGACAAAAAATAGGTTATTTCCATTCATGTTTTATTGTCTTTTTTGCCGGTTGCTCCTTTCACAATTCTAAATTTTCAGTAACCAAAAAATATGTTAGTTTATTTTATATGGAATGGAAAAAAAATGACATACCGAAACCAAAAATTAGATATGAAATTTATATATTTTTTAAAAATAAATTATGGAAATATAAAAAAAAATGTAAAATATGTGAAAAATGTTGTAGCACTGGACATCGATATTTTGCTCTCATTTGAGCTCATCAGCAGTCCACAACATGGAAAGGGAACAATGAGGAAGAAGTACTTAATGATAATAAATAGAAGTACTTAAAATTTTTTTATGTATTTTAATGTATTATTCTTAAGTACTTCTTCATTGTTAATGAGGTAACGTTTAGAAAAAATTTAGATATAAAGTAATCATGTTTCAAAAAATCTTTCAGAATATTGTCAACTTTCATTAATAAAAATTTAAATATTTCCTAACTGGGTCGCAGAAACGTTAAATAAAATTAATAAACATAATGTTCCGGCCAATAAGAGTCTACCATGAAGAATAAAAGTGGTAATTTTGAAAAAAAGAAAGCTTCGAGTCAAAGTTGAAATTTTGAAAATAAAAAATCGAAATTTTCAGAAAACGTGGAAATTCTGAGAAAAAATCTAAAATTTCAAAGAAAGTCGAATTCCGGAAGAAATTTAACTTCTCAAAAAAGTAGAAATTGATAAAAAGAAGGAATTTTTTAAGAAAGAGGTAAATATTCATAAAAGTAGAGATTTCGCAAAAGTCCAAGTTTGAAATAAAAAAATAGACTTGAATTTTTGAAAAAAGTAAAAGTTGAATAAAGATCGAAATTTTCAATTAAGTTGCAATTTTGCAAAAATATCGAAGTTTTCGAGAAAAAAAAACCGAAAATGTTAAGAGAAAAAGTTTTGAAACAATTGAAATGTTGAGCAAAGGTTATATTTTGTGTCCAAATGTTAAAAAAAACTCGAAGTTTTCAGAAAAAGTACAAATTAACATAAAAGTTATTAATAGCGACCTCTAAATACGTTTTTGTTAACTTATTTGATGAGATTGCAATCTAAGCTTTTCTAACTCTAAAGTGCCAAAAAGATATAAATGTTCCAAAAATTTGAAACTTTCACCTTACCGTTCTAAACTTCGTTTAATTAGCTTATTTGATGCGATAAGTTCATTTCTGTGGACGGACGTAAGCGGGGGAAAAATAACTCTTTTGTCTGCACGCTTGAAAGGTTATTTTTATACCATAGGTAACGAGGCAGGCGCCAACCGTATTTATTAACGATTTTGAAAATAACATTACTTTATGCATATGTCAAAGTAACATTGATAGTTTATTCAAAATGAATATTTTGTACAATTAAGGTATTTTCCCAAATTTTTTGTACATACTTTTCAGGGAATCAACATTTTTTTAGTAAAGATTCAAAAAATTACAAACAGCAAGAAAACAATCTATCTTTAAACATATTATTTAGACATTTTGAATTTTTTCTTGAATTTTTAACTTATCGAAATTTGATGATTAAATTTTTCAGTTAAAATTTTAGCGTCAAAGTCGAATTTTTTGATGTTAGACTCTAATTTTAGATTTTGGTCCTAAAATTGCGATAGTAGGGAGTAGAAATATTAATTTCGAAATTTCGAGAAAAAATTGAAATAGAAAAATTTTGAAAAAAACAAGATTTTTGCACGAAAATAAACATTTCTGAAAAATTCAAGATTTTTTAAAACATTTAGAAATATAAAATCAGAAATTTTACCTCGAAACGGGAAATTTCAATATTTTGAGAAAGTTTGGAATTTTTTCAAAGATGTTTAACTTTTTCTCAAATTTTTTTATTTTAAATCAGTGTAATGTTTTTACTTCATTTTTTATTTCAGAGTCGACTTTTTCGACTTTAAATTTTAGTTTGCGTCTTTGTTTCCAAAATTCCTAAAAAAAATGTTTCCAAGATTTAGAGTTTAAATTCAAATTATTAAGATTGAAATTCAAAGATTCATTAATAAATCAAAATTGAGCTGAGTTTAGTGGGAACAAATTTTAGCATTAAAGTCAAGATGTTTAGAAAAAAATTAAGTCACAGTTAAAATTTTGTGCTTATTTTCGAGAAAAATGAAAATATTGAAATGAAAATTGAAATTTAGAAAATAACATTAAAAAGTTAAAAAAATGAATTAAAATGTGGCGAAAAATTCAGTTTTTACTTAAATTTCAGATATTTAAATGGTGTCATTTTGAAAAAAAAAATAACATTGTACCGTTGCTTTTAATTTTAATATTTTTTGAGATTAAAGTTTTTCCAAATTTTAATTTGAGAGGGGCGCCAAAATTTATTACTCTTAAACGTCGAGAATGTTGACGAAAATAAGAGAGGTATGAAAAACAATCGAAGGTGTAAGAAAAGAAAGAAAAGAGGGAACAAATCTAAACCTAATTGGTCAGGAAGAATGGGAAAAAATCTAACAGATGTTATTAACGGAAAAGAAGAGAGGAGTTTAAAGGGAATCTTGACAGAATTCTTAGCGAACGGGACCCAAACGTGGAAAGGATAAGTGTAGAGGAAGTTAGAAGAGCATTAACGGATATGAAAAACAGAAAAGCTGCAGAGCCGGGTGACATCCCCATTGAGTTGGTGAAATGTGGTCTACTAGAAAGATTAACAGACTTGACTGCCTGATCACGGCAAAGGATATTCTGACAGACAAGAACTTAACTTATATAAATTCAATTTATAAAAAAAAGCAATAGAAAAATATGTGGTAACTACAGAGGGATTAGCATCAGTGGGGAGGTTGTGTGGAAGAATAATTAAGAAAATAATTAAATTTCCGCATAAAGATATGGAAGAACAAAATGGTTTTAGAGCAGGAAGATCATGCATGGACAACATCTTCACTCTTCAGCAAATATTGGAAAAACAAAATATTCAGAACCTACTTACTCACCACTCGCCGACAATTCAGTACCTTTAAAAAGGCTATTTAACATATTAACGAAAGTTGGCCTCAGTGCGACATATGTTAGGGCAATATATAACATCTACAAAAATCCACAAAACCCAATATAAACTGGAAAGATAATACCTCCACCGTTCAAGGCAACACAAGGTTTAAAACAGGGATGTTGCCTCTCGCCTACACTATTCAAAATATACTTACAAGAAGCACTGGAGGAATCAAGGAGAAAGTGTAAAGGAATAGGCATAGAGATCGGTAATCAGTACCCAACAACTCTATTATTTGCACACGATCAGGTACTAATAGCAAACTGCGAAGAGGACCTGAACTACATGCTGAGAAATTTAAAAGAACAGTATGAAAGGTGAAGATTGAACATATAACATAGAATTAAAGGAAATAAGAAAAAGAAAATGCAAAGAATTTAAATATTTAGGAAGTGTAATATTCCAAAAAGGATCATCAGAGAGAGACATAACTTATTGGACACAGAAGCGATTCTAAACTCGTTACTGTGGTTAAACCGGATAAGAATTCGAACAAAATTAACAATATACAGGCCAATAATGGAACCGATATTGACGTATGGATCGGAATGCTGGCAGATGACAAAAAACGATAAGCAGAGAGTAGACTCGATGGAAGTGGACTATTTGAGGAGATATGCGGAATATCCAGACAGAAACACATTAGAAATGAAGAAATAAGAAGAAGAACGGAAATAGTGCATACTACCACAGAGAGAATAGAAACTAGACAATTGATATGGTTCGGACACGTAAAAAGAATGCAGAACAATAAATGACCAAAAAGAGCATTAGAATATATTCCTACAAACACGAGAAAGAGAAGAAGACCAGCTAGAACATGGATTAATGGGATAATGGAAATAATGGAAGACAGAGCAATCCATGACGACTGGAAAAACAAAAAAGTCGAAATGCAAGATGCAGCAGCAGCTGTAGGATCCTCGCTATTAATAAGTAAACTTAAGAAATATTGCTCTTAAAAACGTTTTGTCTTGTTTTGTTTTTGCTCACAAATTTTTTGTCTTGTTCTTACAGCAAGATTTTTTTTTTTGGTAGAACGGACTGGTCCTTGGTTATCTTCAAAAATTGAAATACAGAACTTGCCCCCTGAAACGAAAAAAATATTAAAAAACACAAGAAACGTTGCTCTAACGCGTTTCGACAGCCAAGCTGTCATCTTCAGAGAGATACTAGAGAGAGATACAGTATCTCTCCAAAGATGACAGCTTGGCTGTCGAAATGCGTTAGAGCAACGTTTTTGTGTTTTTTAATCTTTTTTGGTTTCAGGGGACAAGTTCTGTATTTCAACTTACAGCAAGAACAAGACAAGAACAAGAAAAAGCAAGAAAAGAAAAAAAAATCGTGAAACACCATTTGCGCCCCGTTTACCTTTAGGATTTAATTGACTTGAAGATCTCCGCGCCCCATTTACTTATTTAATAAATATTTCGTGATGTCCTTGCGTCGCATTTCTGCTATTAATAAATTTTTCTATCTAATCGCTACAAAAGTAGACATTAAATGTTCTAAAAATTTGAAACTTTGACTTTACCAAAAGTCACTGGTTATTAAATAGCGATCTCTAAATACGTTTTTATTAACTTATTTGATGCGATAAGTCCATTTCTGTCATCAAAATTTTTCTATTATTTTTATACGTAGGAGTTTAAGGAAAAATATACTTTATTCCGATTCTGTCGTAATTATTGCGCAATGTGGTTCAGTTTCTTGGCATGTAATTAGCTACATTTTATTTCTGCTGGCATTAGTTATGTTATTACTAGGTCGTGATGGGCGATCTCTCTGATTCAGTTTACATTCTATTATGATATTTGAGGTCATTATTTAGAGAATAAAGTATGTTGAAAATTGTTATAACGTTCACTGTGATGAATCACAACTAATTTCAAGGACTTTAGCGTTATTTTGAAGCTTATTTTGTCAATATGTTCAGATTTTTGTATGTAATGTTTCCATGGGCATATTTATGGGAATATAAGACGTAATATCTTAAGTATACTTTAATATGATCGAATATGTAATGTATAATAAACAAGCAAATAAATTTTTTAGAATAGGTATTTGAGGGGTCTTTTTTCAATTTTTTACCTTGTTTAAAGGCTTTTTTCAAAAACTGCATAAACCTTAAATATAAAAGTTAAATAATAAATAAATAAGCAAACGTCCAGTGCTTAATATTTAAACTGATTTATTTTAATATATTTTACGACTTATCCAAACGTCAATAGTATACCTACGTATACAGGGTGAGTCAGAAGGAATGGGCCAACACTAAACTGGATATACTAGACATCAAAATATTACGATAAAGCTCAACAACAACCTTATATCAATATCGCTGATTTAAGAGATACAGGGTGTTTAAAGTTTAAATTTTATTCTGAAATTTTTTAATAATTAAGAAAGTTTTGATGCTATAAATCTAAAAATTGGAAGTTTTATATTTTTTGGTATGGGAGGTATGAATTTTGGTCTTATTTGGATGATCCAAATAAGACTAAAATTGGATCTTACTCCTAGAGGGCGCCAGTTTCACCATGTTGTTGCGGGTTATCGGTTCGAATAATGTAATTTTTTTATGATTTTTTCAGGCACTGACATTGCTATATTTTTTAAATTTAAAGAATTTAGTCTATCAGGAAGAATTTAATTTAAATTTAAAAATAATTGGTGATGAACACTGCCAGTATTGGATTTGAAGTTTGTCATTGTTATTATTACTAGTAATTGTTATTGTTAATTAGTGTTTCTTTGATTGCTTCTCCGTTTCTGCATATATTTTAAGAATAAAAAAGTAGTCTAAAGGGCTTTTGAACAAATTTGTTAAATTTGGGTATATCAATGTCATTTTGACAAGTGGTAACTTCGTAACTTGATCGAATAAAAAAATTTATTTCACGTATTTTAATGTATGGAAATTTTCAAACGGGTTTTTTCTGAAGTGCATTGTATCAATCTGAAAAAGGTATAACTTTTCTTCGCAGAATTAATTGCTTTATCATAATTTTGAGTTAAACGTATCAGAATAGGGCTAGCAAACCAGATACGATAAAAATGAGATACAAAAAACTGCCGACAGAGCCCTCTACAATATACGGTACTATTTATCCCTTTGTAATGCTTGTACCTACTTAAAACAAAATTATACCAAAATATACAAAATTTCAACATGATTGGACGTTTACTTTTCTGAATTATACCCACAACAAGAAATTTTTTGTTTCTTTAAAGGCTTGTAACTTCTAAACCAGGCACTTTTGGACTAACTTTGCCTATATTGGTTCTATTTTACCACAGGAAGCTACATTTAAGTTAAGTCGGAGGACTTTCCGGATATCGATACATATTTTCCACCTTAGGAGTTGAATTCTTAAAATCGTCCGAGTATGTGTTTGATTATTATTTATTTCATATATTTTTCACATAAAATGTTGGTTTATAAAATGATTTTTAGATATTTTTCTTACAAATATGTATAAATATACATTTATTTGTACCCCCTCGGGGATTGAATTGGTAAAATTGCTCAAATATGTGTTCTATATACAAAATTTTCGGTAAAAATGATTTTTTTAAATATTTATTTCTTACCAACTTTTGACGCCCCTTCTTAGCGCCTTAGAACTTGAATGCTTAAAATCTGCCATCTTCGATTCACGGGGTTTAGTATTTTGTTCATAGATTATTTACAAAAAAAAATGTCATCAAACACATTATTAACTTTGTTCCATACAAAACTCGAAATTCGATTTTATCCCCTGTTACGCCCTTAGAGACTAAATTGTTAAACCGATCAAACCTTGGTCTAATAATTTTTTTTTATAAGTATTTATACAAAAGTTTAAATTTTAAAATGCATTATTAACTGTCCTTTAAGCTTACATCGAAACTCCATTTCAGTCCCTTTTTACCCCCTTAGAGAACGATTTTCTCATCTGTATCAAGGAATCTTCTGTTCAAATTTCATGTTTCTGACTTCAGTAATTCTGGCTGTGCGTTGATAAGTAGATTTTTCCGTATATCAGAAGTTGTCTCTTTAGAACATTAGTATTTTTATCACTTTTTTCGACAATAAAATTGAAATTTCGTGATTAAAATCAAAATTTCAAGAAACAACTTTAAAATTTTGAAATAAAATCAATAATATACAGTGCTAGTATGTAACATGGAATAAATTCAATAAATTAAAGACAGTTTTTTTCGGAAAATGGTTTAGACACGTCGATTAATATTTTAATTTGCGACCTTTTAAATGTGGGAATATTTTATACAACATGTCCCAAATTTAAGATAAGACGTCATCAACAATTTTTTTAAATAGCAACCCTATTTTTTTCTTAACTATTCTTAAAGGCTATATTAAGTTTTATTTTTTATTTCTTGTCATTTAAAAGATATTCACAAATTTAGTAACTAATTCGAAAAATTAAGAAATCTGATTCAATTCAATACAATTTTCATAAAGTTAAATATTCTTTTGACATTTTTTGTCAAACTGGGTTGACGCCTTATCACAATCTTATAAAAAAAGTTAATCAAAACAAATAAGAAGAGTAGTATCGTATTGATCGAAGAGGCTATTACTTTATTGAGAAACACTATTTATTAAGAAATTGACCAAAATGCCGTACTTAACTGACACCCACAAGATTGAAGTTTCAATAATGATTGGCTACGGAAATAGAACAAGAACGCAAAATGAAGTTATTCGTTTATTCAGAGAGAAGTATTTTGATTTACCACCCACATCGCAAAGGACCGTAAGAAAGATTAAAAAAACAGTTTCGGGAAAATGGGCATTTAAGAAAAACAAGTAATACCCGTCAGGATGCGCTCAGTGAAGATGTCAAAATTAATGTTCTTCTCTCTCCAAGAAAATCCTCCTGTCCCCACTAGTCAAAAGGGTAGGGAATCCGAAATTAGTCACTCTTCAGTTGCAAATATTCTGAAAATGCGAAAATTTCATCCTTACAAAATGACAACCCTCCATGAACTCTTAGAAGATGATTCGGATAGAAGACCCCAGTTTTACAAACAAATGAAGGATCTACTGGACAGAAATGTTCTAAGCATAGAAAATATCCTGTAATCAGATGAATCAACGTTTAGGTTATATGGTGAGCCAAATCGTCAAAATTGTCGTTATTGGGCAGACAACAACCCACACTGGATGCGTAATGGCCACACTCAACAACCAGACTAGTGATGTAACGAATGTTGGTGCTCCCACATTCGCGAATGTGAATGCAAACGCGAATATTCATTTCCAACATTCGCGAATGCGAATGCGAATGTTGGCTTTTTCACTGGCACTTAGAAAACATTGTGAGCAAAATCGAAATTTTCAAAATGAATCGAATTTGGAGAATATCCAGTTTCTAAGAATGTTTCTCTACTACTATTCTCAAAATTGTTATGTTTTTAGCAAAATTTTAATCCAATTCTAAAAAAATAAACGAATTTTGATAAAAAATCGAAATTTGAATAAAAAGCTCAATTTCAAGTAGAAAATTCTCGAAACATAAAACATTTAGTCGAAACTTCAGTAATAGAACGTATTTTAAGAAATAGGTTGAAATTCCGGCAGTAAAAATTTCAAGAAAAAGGCCTAAATTTGTTGAAATATTTAAAAACTTCAGTGCAGCACAATTTTGAGAGAAAAAAGTAACATTTTTAAGTTTATACTCAAAATTCTACTTTATAGTCCCAATTAAGAAAAAGACGAATTATAATTAAAAAAAACAGGTTTAAAATAAAGTGGGAATTTTCAGGAAATCAATTTAATATAAAACCTTGACCTTTTGGAAAAATTTGAAAAATATCAAAATTTAGAGAAACATGATTTTCGACGTAAAAATCGAAAGTTACAAATACCCAAACAAATTTTGAAAAAAATGAAAATATCGAGGAAAATGTCGACATTTTGAGAAAAAGAACATTTTAACAAAAAAGGCAAATTTTGACGAGATTTTAAATAAGGGGCGAATTTTGAGGAAAATTTTACAAAGAAAATCGATATTTCAAAAAAAGGGTCGAAATTTCTCGACTTAATATTTATTTTTTAATGGCTACGTGAGTGAAGAACCAACTGCCTACCTGCCCCTTTGTGATGTCAGAAAATATCTGCTATTGAGATAATGGTCGAAATTTTGAGAAATTACCTTTTCTGGAATTCTTGTCTTTTTGCAAAAATTCAACACTTTCAAAATATATTTTTCAAAATTTTTAAATAAGTATTATTCTAAATATTTTTACTTTTTTATCAAAAGATCTATCAAATTTTGGGAAAAAAGCAAAGCTTAATGTAAAGTCGAAATTTGCAGAAGAACGAGTTTAAAAAAAATGAAATTTTCAGAAAAAGTCAAATTTTGAGAGATGACGAAATTTTGAAAACTGACGAATTTTGAGATAAAAATTTAAAATTTTTAAAACGTCAATTTGAATAAAAAGCTCGAATTTTAGGTTCAATTCGAAATTTCAAAAGAAAAAAAGAAATTTTGTGAAAAAAGACGAATTTTTATAAAAAGGTGGAAATTTCAAAGAAAGGAACAAATGAAAATTTTTGGAAAAGGGCCTCGTAGTTAAGAGAATAAATTTCCAGTTAATTTTATGAATCAGGGAAGAGCAAACGCCCTAGTGCCCTATTCTAATTAATGAGAATAAAAATTAAAAAAGAAGAGAAGAAAGAAAAAAAGGGAATTCAAAAATACTTTTTATTAGGTGGGACTGGATAATTACCACATTAGGTGTTAGGTACGCTATCAATGGACCCCGAAACGCATGATATAGATGCCTCAAAGGTCCATGAACCCCAATTTAAGAAACCCTGTCTTAGCAGTTGCATTGTTATTCCATAAATAATTTCCCGTTTTATTGCCAAATACATTCGCAATATATTCGCAAACTTTCTTGTGAATGCGAATGCGAATTTGAAAAAACAGGCGAATATTTGCGAATGCGAATGCGAATGCGAATATTCGTCACATCACTAATGTAGACAAAGTCAATGTTTGGGCAGGGATTAGTGGTGATCGAGTTGTAGAACCAATTTTCTTCCAAGGAAATCTCAATGGGGCAGGATATTTAGAATTCTTGCAGGATTAGCTAATTCCTGATTTAGCTATTTTGTTGCCTGATCCGGTCGAAGTTCATCTCGTTTCAACAAGACGGTGCCCCTCCTCATTTTGCAAGACCTGTCCATGTGTGTCTGGATGTTTATGGAAGTATTTGAATAGCGAAGGTTTTAAGACCAAACCTCCAAATATTGAGGAGTTGAAAGGACCAATAAGACATGAGTGTAGACTAATTTCCCCCGAAGTAATTACAAATGTTTAAAACGAGTTTCAGTTCCGTTTAGGGTATTATCAGTTAGTAAATGGACAACATTTTGAACATTTATTGAAGAAAGATTATTGAATTGGATCAGATTCCTTGATTTTTCAAATTAGTTAATATTTATTAAATATCTTTTAAATGACAAAAAATAAAAAATTGATATTTGGTACGCATGTGTAACTTGATATATCTTTTAAGAATAGTCAAGAAAAAAATAGTGTTGCCATTTAAAAAAATTGTCGATGAGGTCATATCTTAAATTTGGGATTTTGTATAAAATTTTCCCACCTCAAAAAGAGCGCAAATTAAAATAGTAATCGACGTGTATGAGCATATTTCCGAAAAACAAATATGTTTGATTTACTGAATTTATTCCAAGTTACAGACTAGCACTACATAACTTTAATTCAAAATTTGGAGAACAATATGAAATTTCCGACTTTAAGTCAAAGGTTCGAGATAAACAATTTAAAATTTAATAGAAATGGGATCGTTTTGAAGAAAATTTTCGAATTGTTTTCTTTTTAGTTTCTCATCTGTTTTTTTTTTAATTTTAACTTTAAAAACGAAATTTGAAAATAACATCAAAATATTGAGACAAAAGTCAAAACGTTAAATAGCAAGTTCAAAATTAGTGTTGGAATAATCGAACGATTTTCAGAATCGAATACATTAAATTCGAATACTTTTGAGAATCGAATAAGTATTCGAATACAAAGAATCGAATTATGGGATAATAAAATACCTACTAGCAAAATTGTCTCGGCGGCCTATTTGAGGTATGTGGTGGCGAGATATGACTTTCGATTTCACTACTTCTGTACCTATGCCCATAATTGGTAATTCCCTAATTGAATGTATTTAAATTTCTTAGTATAAATAAATCTTGAAGTTTTAGAATTCACATACGTATCTTTAACTTTGATTGGATTCGCATATTGGCACTGTATTTCCAGATATTGTTAAATTTCATTATTAAAATTGAGAGCCAGATTTTAAAAAGTACTTAAGCATTTCGTTATTTAATAATTTTATGAGAAGGATGAAGCAATACATTAAAATTAGATACATATTCGAATGCATGAGTGTGCGAGCATAATGCGTAACCAACCATCCCGAATAAAAATGGTCTCGAATAAAATACGCATTCAATAATGTATGTATAAGATCTCGAATACAAGAATCGGGTACAGTATTCAACATCGGAGAAGTTAAGAATCGCAGATGTAGCGTAGTTAGGAGACCGATTCTATTCGCTACTCAGCATTCCAATGTTTTGTTGTATCGGACTACCACAATCTCGAATACACATTTTGTATTCGAATGCACATTTTGTATTCGAATACACATTTTGTATTCGAATACATATTTTGTATTCGAATACATATTTTGTATTCGAATGCAAGCAAGTACCTGAGAACTTATGAATCATGCGATGATGAGATGTTGCTTGCGCGAGGCGAGAACCGATTCTATTCATATTCTCACTTCAACTCACGAAGTCTGGAAGTATTCGAATACTTCAGTTGAGAATCGGATGTATTCGAGATCTTGGTAGAATCGAATACATCTCACAACTTGTATTCGAATAGCCCAACACTATTCAAAATGGCCTTTTTTTCTTATTTAAACTGTTAAAAACAACTCAACATGTTTTATAAAAAAAATTGTTTAAGAAAAAACTATAATTTTGAGAAAAAAGCCGAAATAATCTTAAAGAAAATTTTAATTATTTTTCTAAAACTTTATAAACTTTTAATTCAAATTTTCATCGTCTTCTGAGAATGTAGAGTTTAATCTTGGGATTAAAAGTATTTTTATTTCAAGTTTCAAAGTGAAATATTTCTATTAATTTTTAGGAAAAAAAGTGATGATCTCAGAATAGTTTTTTATAAATATATCAATTTTTCTCAAAATAACAAGGGTGGATATTTTATTTATTTTTTTAAAGTCAAAACTGAAAATTAATATTTCAGAAGAAAATCGATCTTATTAAAAATATCGTTTTCGATATTTCGCGGTGGAAATTTTATATTTTAATTAAAATAAATTTTATATTTTATTTAAAATTTTCTATATTAAATGAAGGTATTAAAGTCAAAAAAACTTCGAGGTTTCTACAAAATATTTACCTGAATATTGATTTGTTTGGAAATATCTAAAAAAATTTTCTACACATTTCGACTAACCATAGTTATTTCTAGAGATCGGATTTTAGGCACAGGCAAGGTAAAAAGGTGAAAAAAAAAGTGAAATTAGGCAAAAACAAACAGCTACAAAAGGCACTAAAAAAGAAAAATACGTTAAAAAGGGATTAAAAGCTGCAAACCCAATTAACAAGATAAAAAATTATTGACCATTTGGAATATTGCAACTACAAATTAAGAGTTTCTCAATATTTTCCATTGTAAAATTTGTGCGTCTTCACGGCAATAAATCCGCATCATTTAAAAAGTTTGTCTCTATATCGCCAGACAATGTCGAAATTACATCATTCTCATTCGGTAACGAGACCTGTTGCTTTCATCAGCATTAGTTTGAATGTAGTCAAAATCTATAATTTCTTCGAAGAATGAAAATTTTAAAAGAACTTTTAAATAAATTGATTTTTTTGTCAAAAATTCCCACTTTAACTCATAATTTGGACTTTATGTTCATTTAAATTCGAATTAAAAAATAGTTTCTAATTTAAAATTTAAATGTTGAAAAAATAATTCAAATTTTCAATTAACGTAGAAAATCCCAATCTTGTAAATAAATAATTTTTGATTCGCATTATGATAGACATTTCCTACAATGACGATCATAAATACAAAATTTTACCCATAAAAACATTAAAAAAAGTTCAGCTGTAAACAAGACGGTATTCAATTTTTTTTTTCGACAGAATACAGATGATCTTCTTAGAGGTGATTTACATACTACTTTTAACCGAATGTCCAAATGTCTCTGTCCTCTAATAAACTAATAAACAGCAATAAAGAAGAAGATGACAACCTGTAATAAGGGAGTATTACAGTATTTTTATAGCATTAATATAAAATTAGTTATTCTTACCTTATTAAGATTATTACTCTGAATATGTATTTGACAGTAGAGAACTAATTGTAATTAACGCCGCAGAAAGATAGTTGCTTAGCATTTCAGATACATATCCAAGGAATAATCTTATTAATGGGATAGAATTACTAATTTTACATTAATATTAAAGATATGGGTTTGTTTAAATAAATTAGTTATAAAAAAGCAATTCGCATAATCACAGCAATAATAAATAGAACTTAGGGTGTATAAATTTTAAGAATGAATTAGTAGTTTAATGAATAAAATATGTAACATTTTTTAAACAAATAACTGGTTTAGATGAAAACTTAAAAGTAAAAATATCCACAAAACAAAAATAAATAATGGGGGAAATACTGACGATGCAATATTAATAAAAACTGTAATAAAGTAGAGATAGTAATAATGCAATAAATATAATTTACAGTTGGTCTGCTCTAAGTTTGTTATTGCGTCACGAATGTGCAGTGATAACAAAGACCCTCGTGCTATGCAACTGAAATAATATAAACCCCCTTTAAAAAGTGATGAATTACATTGGAGATATATCCAACTTTTCGAATGCATCACATACTTTTTTATTTCTATTTCACGAACGAACGGATTAAGTAGAGGAAATAGAGAGTAGTGGAAATTTATCTGGTATTAAATATGACACAAAGATCAGCCTTGGATAATTTGAATTTGACAGGTGTCAAAGAAATTCTATCACTTATGTACATTTTGTATTCATTGGTATTTTGACTTGTATTTTGTGTTTTCTTAAGATATTAATAATGTTTATTAAAAATGGAGTTGTTTTACGAACTATAGAGGAAAATTTTCATAAAAGGCTGGGTAAGTTAACAATCATTTTATCTTGTATTTTAATTAGTTTGACATGGAAAACCACTAAATTTTTAAGCTCAACAAATGATATTCAACCTTTTGGAATATTTTGAAGCCAAGAATAGAACTATAGGTCCATTAATACGTTTGTATGCCGTTCAAAAGCGTTCCAAATCTTTTTTTAGAAAATACATATATACAGTGGTACACAGAGCACGATAGGATTCTTCGCATAAAAATAAAGTGATTTAACTGAATTTACCTTATACCAAAATTTGATACTAACCGACATACGGGGTTCCAAACCTGAAAAAAAATCCGATTTTTTAGCATAACTATTGAACACATTGCAATATAGGCACGATATTTGGCACAGGAGAGTTTCTTGAGTTTATTAATCTTAATTTGCTAGCAGTTTACCATTAACTGATAGAGGGTGCTATCTGCGCTGTCCTAAATGACTCAATCATAAGTGCTTTGTTCTCTACGTATATTTATTTTCAATAGGAATTTTTATTTCTCCAAATTTTTACGTAAAAAAGGTATAAAATTGATCCTTTTGATTTTTTAAATCTTGACCATTTTTGAAATTTTATTCCACTAATTTCCAACATTTTAACGTTTTTGAAAATTACAAATTTTTAAAAAAATTCTTCAAATGTTCAAATTTTTAAATGTCAAGTTTTTCAGTGTTGATTTTTTTTAGAATTTCGGTTACTTTTTAAAAGTCTTATGAATTTTAATTTTCCATGAAAATTATTACATTATCAAAATTTCGATATTTTCGAAAATTTTAACTTTTTTTTGAAAATTCTCATTGGTTTCAAAATTTTAACCTTTTATTTGAAAATTTAGATTTGACTTTTTGTGTTTTTTAAATTTCAACTTTTTTTGATAATTTTGTCTTGTTTTCTAAAATTTCGACTTTATGACTTTTTCATTTCAAAAATTTCGTTTTGTCCAAAATCACAATATCTTTCGTTTCTAGATGAAATTCGAAGGTAAGATCATTTTTTGGAAATGTACTTTTAAAACTTGAATCACAAAGTTCGAGAATTTTTTCAATAAATTTCTAGTTTATCGAAATTTCTTCTATCTTCTTCTGAAACTTTTCAGCTCAAGTTTAAAAGTCTCACTACTTTTTTTTAAGTCAACGGTAATATGAAAACTGAAACTTTAAATTCAAAATTTCAAATTTTTTCAAAGTTACGAATTTTTTCGAAAATTTCGCCACTTTTTCCAATTTTAGAATGTTTAAAATTATCGATTTCTTCTTCTTCGAATTTTCTTTTCAAAATACCTATGTTTTTTAAAACCTTAGTTTTTTTCTGGAAATTTTATCTTTCTACGACAAGTTTGAATTTTTTTAAAATTCCGACGCCTTATCTTCAATTTTTCAATATTCTTTTGTAAATTTTGGTTTTTCCAACATTTCTACTCCTTTTCACATTGTGCTTGTTTTTTTTTTAATAATTCTGATTTCTAAATTTCTCATTTGCCAAATGTTGGTTTTTTTTCGAATATTTTAATTTGTTCAAAAATTTAACTTTTCAAAATTTTGAACATTTTTAAAAGCTTTCAAATTTTCTTATAATTTTGGTTTTTCTTGAATATTTAGTCTTCTACTTTTTTGAAAATTTGGAAATTCCAAGTTTACGATTTTTTTATTAAGATTTTTTTTCCAAGCTGAAATTTGAAAAAGAGTTTTGATATTTCTGAAAATAATTTCAATTCTGATTCTTGAACTATTTTACAAATTTGAATTTTATTCAAAATCTGGAAATGTGGAAATTTTTGGGTTTCAATTTTAGAGATTGGAGCGGAAGATCTGAGTAGAAAATGAAAAAATTTCAAAAAAAATTAACAACTTTTCAAAAAATTTTAGGTTTTTTTCACCAATTTTAATCTCCTGTTTTAATGCAAGCCTAAAATAGAAATTTCAATTTTTCTGAAATTTCGACTTTAAAACGAAATATCGAGGGTTAATTAATCGAAATATTCAGATAAAAGTCAAAAGTTCAAGAAACATATTCAAAATATTTTGAGGTGAAATTCACAAGTTAAAATTTTGAGTTAAATTTTGGAAAGTATTTTTAAAAAATTTGGATTTTATAATCAAAATTTTGAGAAGGAAATGAAAATCCTGAATTTATTAAAATATCATTTTTTGTCAAGTTATGGTTGGTGAAATATTAAACAAGTAAGATAAAAAAATAAGTTTAAATATATAACATGCGAAAACCAAACTCACGCAGATGAGATAATTTCTAAAATAAAAAATTAATTGCAAAATATGTGACGTCGGAGTGAAGAGGGTCATACAAATTTGACCACCTGCTGCATGGACAAGATGGGTCTCAAAAAATCATGAATGAAAGGATGACCCCTAAGTTTAAAGAGCTCTTATTGATTCTTGAAAAAGAATAATTTCAACATAACGATTCAGTGATTTTAAGCCTGTTTAGTCTACTTCTTAAATCTGATTAATTATATCTGCGTTTTTACCGCAAAATACGTTGTTTTGCATAAATTTTGATTGCGTCCACTGTTTTGATTTGTTGGTTGAAAAGCTGATTATTTATAACCTTCAATACAGAAATAATCCCGGGATCCCGGGATTGAGTAAATGTAATCTCGAAATGCCGGGATTAGAAACAAAGATCGGGATCGAATTCCCTGATTTCGACCTACTTCTATAAATTAATGTAGAATCGGATTAAAGTGGTTTTCTCACGAAGATGTACAGGTAAGATAATGAAGGCTTCCACTGCCAGAGTCAGTACAGGATATACTTCTTCCTGGATTGGACCGTGTCAAAGAACTACTAAAAGTGTTCGACGTTTTGCCCACCATCATAGGGGACTTCTTCAGGAACAAAGAAATAAAACACAAGCAAATATACAAAAATGAAAACTTCTATTGCACTGATAATTATATTTGAAGAGAAAAAGAAGAGAATAAAATAGACATACCGGTGTTTTTTTTTTTAGTTGAGAGGTTACTTTTATATGGAGTACTACTTAGTATAAAGGCAAACTGATTTTGTCGATGGGGCTAATCAGGGCTAAACTATCTTCTAAAAATATTTTCAACTTCCCCCTACTACCGGTTATACCGGAAGCAGACATCAATTTTCTTATTGTAAACAGCAACCCCAAAATTTTATATTTTATTTGGATTTTACGTAAAAAATTAAGTTTATGTACAGGGTGAGCGAAACTCTGAGTGAGTTTATGTATACATGTTCATTGCTACATTTGATAGTTTTAAAGATACTTTAATTTTTCGAAAAAAAAATGACAGAAAGGACGGTTATTTTGACTTTGTATCTTTTTTCATTATTTGCAGTAAAAACATGAAATTTGGGTTGAAGTCGCGGAATATTATAAAGACTATAATAACGTAATCAGATTTTACATTTTTTATGCAGGGTGATGAAAATTCTATAATCTTTACTGTTTTTGTTTTATTCAAAAAAAAAACTTTGTTTTTTTAAATAGGAACTGTATGTTTTTTAATCATTTTTGGATTCTTTACATAAAGAGAAGAAAAAAGTTATATTACTTATTTTTTTAAATTTTGTGCCGTTACAGAGGTATTTTACATACATCTCAAAATAAAAAGAATTAAACATCTCTTTTTTGTCCAAGTTGGAAATTAACTGCAGGCAATAAAAGCCTAAATAATTAATCATGATAAGTAATAGGAAAATAAAATAATTGACAAAAAATTTACATCAAAAACAACAAGGACGGTCTTCTGTTTGAATACATTTAAAGGCATATTTTAAGATTTCGAATTGGGTAACCTTTTTAAGCCCATCCGATTGTTCCTAGCATTTTGCTTGTCACGCAGTAGTCGTAAAAAAATCAATAAATAAACATTTTTCAATAAGTATTCTAACAATTAGCCAAAAACTTATTCGTCTTGTACGTCTTGTTGTTTTTTAAATGTAATTTAGCCTAAAATATTTAAACCTTGTGGTTATGGTTTTTTTTTGAAAATTTTGTTGTCCACTACCAAGTTGCTACTAGAGAAAAAATATATTTTTCTTTTTTATTTTGAATTATATCTCTGTAACGGTGCAGAATTAAAAAAAAATTAGTTGTTTAACTTTTTTCTCCTTTTTACGTGAAGAATTTAAAAATAATTGAAAAACACATAGTTTCTATTTAACAGGGTTAACAGAGTTTTTTTGAATAAAACAAAAACAATAAAGATCATAAAATTTCAATCACCCTGTGTAATAAATGTAAAACCTGATTACGTTATTATAGTCTCCATAATATTCCATGACTTTAACCAAAAGCTTATGCTTTTACTGTCAATAATAAAAAAGATACAAAGAGTCAAAATAACTCTCTTTTCTGTCATTTTTTTTTCGAAAAATTGAAATATCTTTAAAACTATCAAAGGTAGTAATAAACATGTATACATAAACTCGCCTTATTTTTTTACGTAAAATCCAAATAAAGTATAAAATTTGGGGGTTGCTTTTTAAAATAAGAAAGTTAATTTCTATTTCCGGTATAACCGGAAGTGGGAGGAAGTTAAAAATATTTTAAAAGGTAGCTTAGCTTTGATTAGCCCCATCGACAAATTCAGTTTATCTTTATAATAAGTGATACTCTATATAAAGGTAATCTCCCGATTAAAAAAAACACGCGGTATGTTTAGCTTGAAATTTTCGCCGTTTTGGAAGTTTAGAATTTAAACTAAAAATTTAGAATTTAAAATTGAAATATCCAAATAAATGGAAGATTCAAGTTTAAACTATTAAATCAACTTGTAGGGTTTGCACTTTTGGTTTTAATGTTAGTTTTATCAACATATCAAATTTAAAGTTCGTGAGTTTTTAAAAACGCTACTTTTATTTTTTAGCTAATTGCCTGTAAAATTTTGCATCTAATTTTTAAAGGTATAAGAATTTTTCTGATAAATACAACAATATTTCCAGACAAATCAGTTTGAAAGGCTTTTTTTCTAAATTATTAAATAAATTTCCATATATCGAGTAATACTAAATTTATAATAGAAAGATGACAATGTACCAATTGCAATTCTATTTTCACATGAACATTAACTCCAACGCAATTGTGTTAAAAATAAACAATAATATTTCCTTTCATTAAATCGGAATTATATAACCATGTTGAAATTACATATTATTAGAACTTAATGACAAAATGTATAAGACCAAGATTTTATTCCCTGAATAATCAACTTATTTCAAACAATGATAAATTCTGTGTGAAACATAAATGTTCGCATCACACGCGTTTCGATTAGCTCACACATTTTTTCAAAGACATTCCATGAAAGAAATCTGATATTACATTTTAACTTTTAGTTTACATTTTTAACATAGAATCTTTGGATGAAATTATCCTAAACATTATCAATATTAAAATTAGCTATACCAATTTAGAATATTTTGTATTTGAAATAAGTATTCAGAAATAACTGGTACGAATAACCAATCTTTACTATTTGTGTATCCGACAGAGTAAACGAAAAGCAATACGTACTATTTATTATTGCAAATGGCTTCATTGTTTTTTAAATTATTCTCCACGCGGCACATTTTTATTCAGACTGGTATAGTCTGGAAAACATGTATCTTGAACGCATCTGTTTCGGCATTTAAAATTATTATTGACCACGCTCTTTGTTGTTGGAGAGATTGAGCGTTTATGGGTTCTAATTAGTCTCTGGTTCTAATTTAAAGAAATCTTTTTCACTGGAAATGTTTACACAATATTTTAGGTATGCCTCAATCTCATCATAGACAAATGACCATCCTACATAGCGCATAGCATCCCTAATAGAATCTTATTATGTGTTCCAAAGTTTGTGGTCCTACAAAAAGAAGTCACAAACTAATAGATCTGATGATGCGTTGAACAGTTGACTATATCGGCTGTAACAGGAAACAGGATCATGGTACACCCCCTATTTTTTCTTTATTTATGAAGATAAAATTTTCAAATTTGCTACACTTGACGAACTTGTGAAATGTCAAATTTTGTCCTAAAAATGGCATTCCTACTGCTGTCACTTTCGCTAAAATTGATACCAAATTTGATTTTTAAAAAAAGCACCTGTACATTATTACATTTTTGGAATCTTCGCAATTTTCTGAATATTATACAGCTAAAATAACTGACTTCTAAATGATGAAATTTTTTTTGGTCCTATTTTATTTTTCAACCTAGAAGGCTATGACTAAGTCTAATTAATTCTAATTGACCACATTAACGCTACAAAAATCAAATTACGTGATGTTTTTTATAATCATAACTTCGTATTCTTAAATGGCACCATGTTGGTCCTGTGGTACCACAAAAAACTATAATTAAAGGCGAATCTAACCCCATTTTAAATTTTGCTGTGAGATCATTAGAACTGAAATTACAGCCAAAAGAATTCAAAATATTTTGTTTTAATTTATTTGAGGATTTATTCAACAAGAACATAAGATAGCCGTGGAAAACAAATTAAAAAAATTGACGTTTTCTAAGTTTTCCTAATTTAATTGTTTGCAGCGTTTATGTGGTCGGTTAGAGTTAATAGGGTGAGTCGTGACCTTCTAGGTTAAAAAATAAAATAAGATCAAAAAATTTGTTATGTGTATTGTCTTCAGAAACTCGTGCAGACTCAAAAAATGTAATAAATATACAGGATGTTCCCTTTAAATATCAAAAGTTGATATCAGTTGTAGCGAAAGTAACAGCAGTAGGAATGTTATTTTTATGTCGAAATTTGACATTTCATAAGTACATCAAGTGTAGCAGGTTTAAAAATTTTATCTTCATAAATAAAGAAAAAATAGGGGGTGTACCGTGATCCGGGCAATTCTTAGGAGGGTGATCAGTGGCTCGTCCAGCTCAAACCATATTTTCGAACATTCACATCAATATTGCGAAGTTCATGTTCAAGGTTATGTTGCAGTGTTGATATTGTTGTGACTCATACAAATGATTTTTTTTTACAAAATTATAAATTCTTAAAATTAAAAATTCCAAAGACAAATGTTACATACAACACTAAAACTTTTAACTATGGAGCGGTAATTCGTGCAATTGCCTAAATTTTTAGACACATAGCTACTTTTTATAAGACGTTTCAGTTAGCTAATATTTTTAATGAAATATAGAATATTCTTATTTAATGTGCTTGTATGCTGTGAAAATATTGAAGATGATTGAAAATATTCGAAGTCAGAGGAGCGAAATTTAAGTAGACGCCAAGGTTTTTATCTTTGAAACAGCTTGCATGAAATAATATCAACTGATTAAAATAAAAGTTTTAAAACAGCTGATTGTTTATTCCAATGTATAATTAAATATTGATAAAGCACTTGTCTATTGATGAGTCAATGAAATGTGTGAAACATCACTACGACAACAGATAATCTATGAAGAAATGAACATTGAAAACTGCACCAATAAACAGCCTTATATTTAGATTTCTTTTAATAAAATAATTACGAAATAAACAAAGATTACATTACTTGCAGGTTTCTCAATTCTTTTTTGCTAGCCTTTGCTCGAATCTAAAAATTAACCTTTCTGACATGATTTTATTTGATTTAAATTTTATTTCCTCTTTTGTTGTTCTCGTAATACATAAGAGTAAAAAGAAATAATTTGTATAAATCAACAAAATTATTATTAATGCATTTATTATATAACTTCGCCAGTTTTTGTCCCTGTCCTTATAGAGAATTAGCAAAAAAAATATCGGGTGTAACAGACTCATGTTAATCCTTTATTTTTATTTATACACAGAAAATCTTCTAATTTGCAACATTTAATTTCTTCAAGAAATGTCTATTTTTGACATGAAAATAACATTTTTTTTTTCATTTTTGCCTCTTATTGACTCAATATGATATCCTCAATATCATGAGATGACGTTTTAAGAATTTTAAATATGTAGTGCGTTTCAGTGAAAACTTTCACCCTAAATAACTTTTTAGATTGTTCTTTTTTAGGAAAAACGCAAGAACACGTCAGTAAATTATATACAGGACAACTTATTTTCTCATATGTATACTGAGTCTAACTGCCATTTCCGCGCCTACAGACTAATCCCTTCTAAGTTTTTTTTTAAATAGAACACCCTATATTTTATTAGGGTTTTAGATTTCTCTGGACGAGTAGATTTTAAAAATGTGTAATGTTTGGTGTCTAAAGTGAACAATTGAAGAGTTATGGATCCATGCATTTTAGAATTATGTTAATAAAGGTGCTTAACATTAACAGTGTAATGAGTCATTACACTGGTTTACAAATGTCATTGCTAATGACATTTGTAAACCATTTACAATCTGTGTTTCACATATATACAGCATAAAGCATCGCTATTAAGTGTGGGTTAAAACTATTGCAAGGCCTGCAGCTACATTTTTTTAATGTTGCTTTCCCTGGAAAAAAAGCAACTCAAAAGTATGTAACACAATTGAACGGAATTGATGCAAAAACTTAAGGATATAGCTTCTGCGGGTCTGTGGCTAAAAAAGTGCACAAACCAGAAAGGAGTAGTCTACAAAGAAGCTACGGAAATGGCAAGTTGTTTTCGAAAACTAACAGGCTAGAAATACCTGTAATAATAGAGAATGATGAAAATGTATCCGAAAATTTATTTAGGTTTCAAAATGTTAATATTAGAGGGAGATAGACAAAAGATATGCGACGATGAAGTGGTTACCTAGGTCATCTGATATGACCTCTATGGATTTCTTTCTGTCAGTTCTGTTACCTAAAAACAAAAATGTAAGTAACACAATCAAAATCCAAAAATAAATTACAAGAAAGAATTATAGATGAAAGTTAAAAATTTACTCCAGGTATGCTACCAGAATCGGTGAAATTAAGAACAGTACAAGTCCAAATATTTGAATGTTGGGAAAATAAAAAAAATGTTTATTTCGTTTGTTATGCTTCCTACAGGTTAAGTAGGTATAGATAAGTTTTAGTGTATCCCTTTAGGCACCCTTTAAACAAAAATTAAATTTATTAGTTCATGCATTTTTTTCATTTCCACATAAAACAAATCTGGACTTGTACGGTTCTTAATCTCAATATTGGTAATTATTAGAATTTTGCACAAAATTTACATAAAAAAATAAGAATACGGTGGTAAAGCATATTGTATTAAACAAAAATATTCAGATTTAGTTACCAGCATCATCACCATTCTGCAAATTAGTGGTTCTCCAGGATATTATAGGATAAGAAAACTCTTACTGTTCTTCCTCCGTGCATTTCATTATAATATGTTTTATATCATTCAATTTCTTCTTGTTAATTGGCACTAGTTCAAAACTGGCTTGAATGGTAGAAATATACGGACTTTAATTTTGTTTTAGTAACTTTAAATTATAAGAATTAATCATTAATAATGCACCGTGCACAAACTCTATGTATTGCGAAATTGTAAAACTTTTATTTATTTTATTTACTGGAATTTTGTTTAGTTTGGGGGCCGCAATTCTTAAAATCAAGTGGATGGGTTTATAAGAAGTCATAGTTATAGAAAATATTTTTTTTTCTGAAATTTTGAGTCACTGCCTCATATTTATCTGGAAGGTATATAGGAAAACATCTTTTGATTAATTTTTTTTCAGCATGAAATGCCACTAAAATAGCTGAGCCTGATCATAAATCGTACCATAACGCTATAAGTTGAGAATAAGAACAGTTACAAGTCCAGGACTGTTCTTACACTCAATGCAGTGCGACAAACTCTGGAAAGGGTATCAACAAGGCGGCTTTATTACTGTTTTTCTACTGATTTGACACAGCTTCATATTTAAAACAAAATAACTATGATAGATGAAAATGTCAAATTTTGGACTTGATCTTGTTCTTAATCTCACCGATTCAATTAATGTTAGGGATGCCTTTAAAGCAGCATTAGTTTTTCAGCAATTTCTAGTAACTTTTTGGTACAAAAATGATTTTTCAATTGTAAGTATACAGTGTTGGGGTGAGGTTCTCTTTTGTAGAGAATTTCCGTTACATTTTGAAAAAAAAAGAACATTCATAATTCCGAACAAAATTTATCGGTCATCTTGCTTCGCTTCGAATATACCACAGAAAAAACAACAAATTAATAAAAATTGTCATAACTTTATTTTATTAAATAGCACAATAATGGTACTGTGGTGCCACAAAAAAGTACGACTAATGTTAACTTTCGCTATGAAATCAATAAAACCGAAATTACAGCCAGAAGCATTTAAAACATTCGGTTTCAATTCACTTTAAGACTTATTCAATAAGATCATAAGATATCTGTGGGGAACAAATGAGAAAAATTGAGTGCTCCTAAGTTTTACTATTTAGAAAGAATCATGATCAAGGCTCGGATTCATATGCACAAGAAATGATCCAAATATGCCCATATATATATATAGGCACCTGAAATCCCCATTATATGCAGATAATTCACAAAAATATGCACGATTATATGCATGATATGCACGATTATGTGCATGATATGTATATAATATAGAAAAAATCTTTTTAGTTTGAATAATATGTATTGCAAACAGTTGCGTAAGGACTTTATTAACTTAAATTGGGGTAAAATATTTTAAGATTTTGATCTGCTTTCATCATGTAAGCGGCAGTATATGTTAGCATCAATACTACTTTTTCAAATCGACAAGCAGCTGAAACAAAAAAAATTTGTAAGTCCCTCGGTTACAAACCTACATATTGTTGCGTTATTGGTTTTGTCAAGTTCTTTTGCACTTATTAAATAACCTGTACCAAATTTGTCTGCATTTAAAATTCCAATAACTAAATTTGTGATACATTGTCCACAACTGTCCGTAGTTTTATCCACTGAAAAATAAATATAGTTGTCCGCTATTATTTCACGGATGTCTCGCATTGTTTTTTTGTAAATGTTTTTATCATAATTTTTTCGTAAAGTACTTTCATCGGGTATTTGCTTATTGGTGTATTTTGCCAAAAATTGTCTAAAACTGACATTGGTCAACTTAGCCAAACGTATATTGGCAGAAATTAGTGTATTGTATAAATCCACGTTAAATTTGTCCTCTTTATTGCTTCTAGAGGATGAAGTAGTTGTCTGAAGCAGTAACGTTTGCAGTTTTTTGTTAACTTTTAAATTCTGTAGTTTGTTGTGATGCAAAGAAGTTTTAATGTGTTGCTTAATCTAAAGTTCCTTTTCAGTCGGAATCTAAGAGAAAATATAAAAAATATATCAAACAATAGGTTTCATAATAAAATAAAGGGTTATTGCTTACCATTTTGCTGCAAACTTTGCAAAATATTTTTTCCGCAGACCGGGAAATTTTTTTATCAGCAGTTGGGGAAGACTACTGTCTTTAGGTATCTTTCATGTGCGTTGTTATTCAAACAATACTTAAAAGTCACATTTCCACATACAACCGATAGAGTCGAAAAATTAAAGTAAACTGCGGTAAATGCCTTCAACATTTGAGAAAAAATACTGACAATTTCCAAGAACTGAGCGCTCTCGCAAACATTTCTCTTTCTTGGACTTAATTATCTAGGTCTTAATTCAAGCTTTCAAGAGGTAATAGAACCATCTAAAGGCTGGGGAATGTCCAAAACTTCTTCAATAATTACAGGTCATTAAGAGCAAAACCCAAAACAGCCACTAGGAATACAGGTAGTTTTGGAGGAAAAACTTTTAGAATGAAATATAAAAATCGTAAAATTTCACAAAAATATGCCGGCATATGCACTTTATTGAATTGTATGTACTTAGTTGATAAAATATGCAAAATATGCAAATTATATGCATTTGCATAAAATCCGAGCCTTGATCATGATCTTCTAGATTGATGAATTCTTGATAAATGGATTTAAAAAATAATCAGTACTTCAAAATTTATTTATTTTAGGTTTATTTCATTTAAAAAAATGTGTATCTTTGAAAAAATAATAATATACAGGAGGTTCCATTTTATAATCATATATTGGTATAATTTTTTGACGAAACTGGCTTTAGTAGGAATGTCATTTTTATATCAAAAATTGACGTCTCATGAATATGTTAAGTGCAGCAAATGTAAATATTTTATATAAAACCTCATTTATCAAAGGTAATGTGGGGTAGAGAGCGGAGTAAGGGAAAATTTGGATTATACGCACGGATTAACTTTGTTGAAAACCCCGTTTATCACACTGGTGGGAGCCCCTAAGTCATGTTTTCAAAATTAATGACTTTAAAAAATAGGTCATCTATTCAAAAAATATTCCTTTATGTGAGGAGTAATAGTGATTTTCATGCTTAAAAAAAGGGGACCTCTTACTCTTGTGGGGGAACCTATGGAGTTGCACATATTCCACACTCCTAAATTCCCGCCTTATAATATGAAAGAAAGAAGGCATAACTGCTTTATTCGTTTTTCCATATTACCTGAGTATATACCAAAATTAATGCGGAGTACTTGGTAGATTCGTTACCTCGGATAATGTTGAAATTTGTATAAAATCAAAGGCCGGCCTACTATAAGTCCGTTACATCCGATAGAGTTTATAGGGAATAAGTAAACTATTTTTGCTTTCAATTTTAATTAATTTAAGAAATGCTGATTTGGTCTATCATTGTGATGATAATTTCTAGGGTAATTTTGCACCAAATCAGTTATAACAGGTCAAATTCGGAATTCTAAGAATAAAAAAATCAGAACTGAAAAATGAAGAAAACTCGAAATTTAACAAAAGAATACGAAATTTAGCTTAAACTTTTGATTTCATCGTTAAATTTTAAAAAGAACTGTAATTTTTGACTCCAAATTAAAAAACACTTGTAACTAATATATTCTCGAATTTTCAAAAAGTTAAACGTGGAATTTTAAGAAAAATACCTTTCGGAATAAATTATAAACTATTTAGAAATTTCGAGTTAAAATTTGAAGTTTTCAGGGAAAGGTATATACAGTTTGAGATCAAAGTCAAAATTTTGAGAAGCTAAGTTAAAATTTCTAAAAAAAAACTTGATTTCGAAATTTAAGTCGAAAGTTAAATCTCGAAAACTTGAAAATTGAATGAATCTTTATTTGATATTTCCACTTTTTTTAAATTCAGATTTCGGTGTTAGTTTCATTTAAAAAACTCTCAGATATTCGACAAAAATGTCAAGCTTAAAATCCGTATTTTGAGAAACATACAAATATACAAATCTCCAGAGAAACTCGAAACTGATAAAAATGAAATTCAAATCAATTCGCAACTAAGAAAATTTTAAAATTTCGAGAAAAAAGTTAAAAAGGAAAAAACTTGAAATGTATCTTTTTTTTTACAAATGTTTGTGTTTATAAATATGAAATTTAAACAAATTAGAATAAAATTTTGAATACTCACATTTTTGTTGTGAAATTTAAAACTTTTAACGAAGTAGACATTTAGAGATTAAAATTAGACTTTTGAAATTTTTTTAATAAAATTAGTTTTTCTTTTAAAGTTTGTACTTTGACGCTAAATTTCGAATTTAAAATCTTTAATTTCTAGGAATTCCCAGTTTAAACTTGAATCTTTCTCGAAGTTTTGAATTAAAGGTCAATTTTTTTATAAAGAACCCACTAGGAGTTGAGTTATTATTCAAATACCATTTTTTGAAACTATTCAGTTTAAACTTTAAATTTTTACTTTTTTGCCAAAATATCTATTTATAATCAAAATATTAACATTTTTTTTTCGGCATTTCAGCTTTAATTTCGAAATTCACCTTTTTCTCGAAATAGATATTTGGAGAAAAGGTAGATTTAATTAGAATATTTCATCGTTAATCAGGTTTCGTTTTAATTACAATAGTTCGATTGCAACAATGAAACATCGAATTTTATCTCCAAATTCTGACATTTTAAGACAAATGTCAAAGTTTTTACTTTAATCGCGACATTTCGTGACAGAAGTCGAAATTTTGGAAAACATTTTACAAATCTTCGAATTTAAAATTGTAATGTAAAGTTTAAATTCTGAAATTCCATATAATTTTGAATGTTCAAATTTTGTCTTATGTTTCAAAACTTCTAAAAATCGAGTGGATTAAAGTCGAAATCTCGAGAAACATTTTAAAAAATAAATTTAGGTTTTCTTTCAAAAGTTTATGACTTTCACCCAAAGTTTAGACTGGTTAAAAATATTTTGACTTTTTTCTATAAAATTAAAACTTTTTTCCTTAACAAATTTCGTATTTTTCTCGAAATTGTAAACATTTAGGTCAAATTATTTTTTATAACCTATGCATATTTTTGTTTGAAAATTTGATTTTTAATAAGGTTCAAATATTTTTAGGGGTGCTTAATTTGTTTTTTTTTGAGGTCCTTGGCCCTTTCAAACCCTTTTCCTAATTGCTTTTAATTTACAGTTGGTGCATTTTTAGTTACACGGGACATGTATATTTTTTGTGAAGCAAACTAAATGTTGTTTGAAAATTACTAACGACTTTCTAAAAATCTTTACAGGGGTCCAGAATGTTGTGTATATTGTTCACGAAGAAATAAGCAGATATTCCTATTTGCTGAGTAAAGAATATTTACTTACAAAATTTGAGGACAATAACTCAAATGAATTTGTAAAAAATCCCCGGATAGGTTGATTTTGATTTTTAAAAAAGCTTCTTTCTTAATAATTGTCGTCCCTGGATTGTTTTTTGATTTTAAATTATGACGTCACTGTCATTTTTTTTAAATACACACTAGTTAGTTTTAGGGTAAAATTGTGATTAACTTAATGCGATTTGTCAATCTTCTCGAGATATTTGTATAAATAAAAATTCAAAACTGCATTAGTCAAGGTTAATAGATTGAGAAATCTTTGCAGATGTCAATTCAACTAGGTCATAAAATTGTCAACCCTTTTTGACAAAGTGCTAACCGAAATTAAAAGTCATTGAAGAATATTGCATATTGTGTTCGTTATTCAAATAGAGTTCTAATTTGCATAAGAATTTCATGTATCAATTGGACGACAAAATAAAGAAATAAAATGAAAAAGAATATCAGATGATCGAGCTGTTCAATAGCTTCCCTTCTACCGATGAATTTGTTAGATAAAATGTCGTTAAAATAATAATTTGGGACCACCATCATTAACAAATGTGTAGGAGCACCATCGTCTTAATACAATAAATTATTTATTATTTGGTTCTTTAAATTTAATAAAGAATGTCAGATCTGAATTACGCTGTAAAAAATCTAAATATTTCTCTACTATAAATGTAGAATAATCCCCATTTTCTATAATCTACATTGCCAGCTCAATTCCTTGTATTTCTGTTTCCTTTGAATGTCATAATATTTTACCATCAATTTTATAAAAAATTACTTAAGACAACACATAATTAACAAATTAAAACGCACAAAACAACGTTAACTCTAATAATTTAGCATGAAAAATCAATTGTTTGCATTTGGAAGAAGGCAAGTGTAACACGATTATAATTAATTCTTTCGCTTTAAACTTGATTATCTCGAAAAATATCCTTGTTGATGGCATGCAGTGTATATCATACAATCGTGATTTCAACCGCTTTCCAACTATGATGAATAAATTCGACGTTGTATTAAAAAAATTGCTACGGTGTTATAATTCGAAAACAATAGAAATCAAGCGACGACAATGATCAAGTGAAAAGAATTTTAAGCCTTCATTACTCATTTTTTTTAGCAAATAGAATTTGATATATATTTAGGACGGGTTACAGAATATAGGAAAAATATTTAAAAACATCTTTCACTTACAGTTTTTGAGAAAAGTTATTTTTTGACACTTCGCACAAATGTAAAGCAGGGAGTATACAGGATGGGCCAAGCTGAACGCTATGGCTTCTAAGGGCTATAAGATAACACATTTTAAAAAATAAGCAATATGGTTAAATATGGGCCGCTGGACTCTACTTGTTAAACATATTTTTAAATATACATGTGTTCCATAAAATTGTTACATATCAAAGATGGGATTTTTTAAATGGGACACCATGTTTTTTGTTTCATTTTTAAATTAAGCTCCAGATTTAAAGTCAATTTTTATGAGGTTTTCCTATACCCAAACCTTCCTCTTTTTGAGACAATCCACTTTTTTTTAAATACAAGGTTTTTACAAAGGAACCATTTTAAGTAAATAATGTTGACAATGACGTCTTTAAATTTTCAATTGGCATGCCATTTACTAGAAAATGCAGTTTGGACAAGTTCCAAATTTCATACAGGATGTTCTAAATTCACCGGAACATTTACTTAAACTTCAGACGTCGTTTTCTTTGTTAATTTAAATAGAACACGCAGTATTTTTTTATTTTAAATATTGAGAAATTTAATTATCTCCAAGTTGGTATGTAGATTTTTTAGCCAAAATTCAATAGTTCAAGAGATATAGCTATTTTCACGAATTGTACTATTTTTCATCATTATTCAAAAGAAAATGATTTTGATCAAAGATGGCAGGCTTCGGTACATTATGGTTACCGTCAGATAAGTTAATTTCATTTGTTTCATTGTACCCAGCTAAATTTACAAATAGTTTTACAAAAAAAAGGCAACTACCCACTTAGTTTACTGTTTAATGAAATTGCAAATCAAATATCCGACACAAATAAAAAACAATGTTCTACTCTAACAAATGTTTAATGTGGGAACCATTTTGTTCTAAACAAATCCTTATTTTTCATGTCCTTTGGGTGGTAGGAAAAACATTGTATAGAATATTTTTTTACATACTCTTATAGCAAAAAGTCCATTGGGGTTAGGTCCGGCGACGGCCTCTTCCAATCCATGTATTTTGAAATTTCGTATTTAAATATTCCCTTACAGAATTGTGAAAATGAGTAGGAGCCTCGTCTAATTAAATCCACATTTTTTGCCAACTATGATCAAATGTTATGTTGGATATCGGATTAAAAGCAGCACAATTCGTCAAAAATGGGTTTTATCTCCCAAAGCATTGAACTAAGGTATAAGAAATGCAAACCATCTGAAATCTAATTAAATTTTGTAGTTTTTAAAATAAAAAATACTGGGTGTTCTATTTAAATTAACAAAAAAATTTGAGTAAATGTTTCGGTAAATTTGAAACGTCCTGCTATAAAATTAGGTATTTATCGCAAAAGAAAATCAATAGATGAATTAAATATCGTAATCAAAAATAAGACAATTTACGTAATCTGTCAATAAGTAAAAGACAAATAACTATTAGTTATCATAAAATTGTGATAAAAATTGAAAAAATTATGTATATCGGGTATAATAGGATTATGGTACACCCCCTATTTTTTCTTTATTTATGAAGATAAAATTTTCAAATTTACTATGCTCTGTTCACCCAACAGCCATAGTTAGGCCACGCCCATAAACAAAGAGCCATACTTCAATAAATTATTTCTATTGGTTGCATTTCAAAATCCCACATCACACGCCAAAATAAGTTTGATGGGTCGAGTCATTAGTAATATGGACTTTTAAAGTGACAATTATGACCAAATACGTTTCGTTTTTCGTACTATATAGTTGCAAAACAAGATTCATCGTGCAAGGGAAGTCGTCTTATAGTTCTACACAAAGGATCAGAGAAGGGTTTTGTTGAAGATGGTTTTTTTGTACAATACCCTTCGATATTTGACTGTTTTCTATGATACTTTTACTATCACAATTTATCGTTATTCCTTGATATCGTGTGAACCTATCTTTTTTCGAGAAGGCGTGGCCTAACTACAACTATTGGGTGAACAGAGTATACACTTGATGTACTTATAAAAGGTCAAATTGTGACATAAAAATGACATTCCTACTGTTGTCAGTTTAGCTAAAACTTGCAGCAACTTTTGATTTTTAAATGGAACACCCTGTATATTATTACATTTTTAGAATCTGCACAATTGTCTGAATACAATACACCTTAAATTAGTGATTTTGAGATCATCAAAATTATTTTTCGTGCCATTTTATTTTTCAACCTAGAAGGTCATGATTCACCATAATTAATTCTAACTGGTCACATTAACGCTGCAAATTAATTAAATTAGATAAACTTAAGAAGGGTCATTTTTTTAAATTTGTTTTTCACGGCAATGTTATGTTCTTGTTGAATAAATCCTCAAATAAATAAAAACAAAATGTTTTTTTCAATTTATTTAACATTTCTTCGGCCCAGTTTGAAAATATTTAAATTTTTATGGTTTGTTGACAATTTTCTAAACAATTTTTGAAATGCGACTACGTGATATTGAAATTTATTGAAAACGTCATTTCATGACAGTTTACAAATTAAGAGGTTAGTTTATTTTACATAGAATAGGAATAATGAAAAATAGGAGACCAAAAATTAGATGTGGAAAAAATAAAAATTTTGTTTTTTTGATAAATTAGCAAAATATAAAAAATACATAAAAAAGGTTGTAGCACTGGACATCGATGTTTCGCTCTCATTTGAGCTCGTCAGCAGTGCATAACATGGAAGGGAACAATGAGGAAGAAATACTTAAAAATAAAAATTTTTTTTTTAAATAAAAAAAAAATAAAGAAATTTTAACATGAATAGACGTTTCAACATCAATTTACTGTGTTAAAAATTTACTGTGTTGAAAATTTAAATATTTGAAGCCCGATCCACAAGAAACAATTACTCCGAGGACTAATACCCCTTCCGGCATTGAACTACACTTGTGGGTCGAACTTACATGCTCTTGGTGACTACTGTTCCTAATCGCTGAAATCTATTCAGCTTGGTAGTTAGAAGCACTCACCATTTGCGGAGTCCGTTCGTTCCGTTAGAGGAATAGGTTTATTCTTCATGGTAGACCCTTGTTGACCGGAAATATTATGTTTTTTTCATTTTATTTAACATTTCTTCGGCCCAGTTTGGAAATATTATGTTTTTTTTCAATTTATTTAACATTTCTTCGGCCCAGTTTGGAAATATTTAAATATTGAAAAAAACATAATATTTCCGGTCAATAAGGGTCTACCATGAAGAATAAACCTATTCCTCTAACGGAACGAACGGACTCCGCAAATGGTGAGTGCTTCTAACTACCAAGCTGAATAGATTTCAGCGGTTAGGAACAGTAGTCACCAAGAGCATGTAAGTTCGACCCACAAGTGTAGTTCAATGCCGGAAGGGGTATTAGCCCTCGGAGTAGTTGTTTCTTGTGGATCGGGCTTCAAATATTTAAATTTTTAACACAGTAAATTTTTAACACAGTAAATTGATGATGAAACGTCTATTCATGTTAAAATTTCTTTATTTTTTTTTTATTTAAAAAAAAAATTATTTTTAAGTATTTCTTCCTGATTGTTCCCCTTCCATGTTATGCACTGCTGACGAGCTCAAATGAGAGCGAAACATCGATGTCCAGTGCTACAACCTTTTTTATGTATTTTTTATATTTTCCTAATTTATCAAAAAAACAAAATTTTTATTTTTTCCACATCTAATTTTTGGTCTCCTATTTTTCATTATTCCTATTCTATGTAAAATCAACTAACCTCTTAATTTGTAAACTGTCATGAAATGACGTTTTCAATAAATTTCAATATCACGTAGTCGCATTTCAAAAATTGTTTAGAAAATTGTCAACAAACCATAAAAATTTAAATATTTTCAAACTGGGCCGAAGAAATGTTAAATAAATTGAAAAAAACATAATATTTCCGGTCAATAAGGGTCTACCATGAAGAAGAAAACAAAATATTTTGAATTCTTTTGGCTGTAACTTCAGTTCTAATGATCTTACAGCGAAAATGAAAATATGGTTAGATTCGCCATTAATTACACTTTTTCGTGATACCACAGAACCATTATGGTGCTATTCAAGAAAATGAAGTTATGACATAGAAACCATTTTGGCTAACTTTATTACATGATAAAAGAATGAAATACTCCTTTTTTCAGGTGATTTGATTTTCGTTGCGTTAATGTGGTGCATTAGAATAAATTAGAATGAGTCATGGCCTTCTAAGATGAAAAATAAAAGGTGACCAAAAATTTTGGATCCTTAAAAATTACTTATTTTATATGCATTGTATTGAAAAAATTGTGCAGATTCCAAAAATGTAATAATATAGAGGGTATTTTATTTAAAAATCAAAAGTTGGTTTCAGTTTTATCCAAAGTGGCAGCAGTAGTCGTCAAAATTTGACATTTCATATGTACATCAAGAGTAACAAGTTTCTAAATTTTATCTTCAAATAAATAAAAAATAGGGGGTGTACCATGATCTTGTTACACTCAATATATGGAAAATAAACAAACATGACTGAAGCAGTTTATAAGCAAATATCAAGTCAAACTAACCCAACCTCCCTTCAACCTCCATCTAAAAAGCTAACCAAAGTGCAACAATGTTGATTTTTATTTTAATTGTTTAATTGTAGAATCACTGTGCATTACAACATAAGTACTGTAGTAATTTGTACAACAAGAGCGAATATGATGATAATTTTAATTTACAAATTATGAAATTTTAATTTTTGGTATTACAATTAATTTGAAATTTAAAGAAAAAAATCCTTGTACAAGATTAGTGAAACATCCGATATGCTGTAGGGTGTGAAAGATGGAACAAACTCAAAATTTTTTTAGAAACGCATCCCTCATCCCTGCATTGCTATTTACCTATAAGTGGTAACAATCTGAAAATGACGGCTTGTTAACCTAATTTCTCTATTGTTCTGGATTTAAGGTGGGTTGCCACGAAGGCCAGCAATTAGGCCATCCTGTTTGAGCCCATTATGCAATTACCCTGACTGAAACGTCCATGTTTATTAGGCCACCCAAATTTATTAAGATTCAGCGTTGTTTTCAAGAAAACAAATTTTCGAATTTTAACTCAACTTTCATAGATTTGTAAGCTTTTATGATATTTTTCAAAGTCATTAATCCTAAAACTGATAATTTTAAACTTGACTATTTATACAGCAAAAGAATAAGAACTTTTATTAAGCCTAGTCCAAACTAATTTATTATACAAGATTTATTACACAAAAATAAAACCATATTAATGGTACAATATTAGGAGAGTTGCGTCATGAAACGCCTTGCTTCCTGATGTTTTTCTTCTTTTAAATCGCTGTGACTTCCATCGTCAGCGCTACAGCGATTATTTTAATTGCATAGGAAACAAAAAATTGAAAAATTTTCAATGGTATTTAAAGCTGCTGTGAAGTGATCAACAATGTTTACGTAACAAACTTTAATCTGAAACAGGAAGCTTGAGAAACAGTCTGTAACAAAAAGTATTAAACTATGAACAATTCTTTAAATGCTAAACGAAGAAGAGGTAAGGTAAGAATAGAGAAAAATATATGAAGCTTAATGTTTATTATGACTGTTTTATATTCGGCAGATATAAATGCATTCATTCTTGAAATATGTAATCAGAAGGCGTAAGACATTTTAAACAACAATAATTTGTTTAATTAAAGAATCCTTTAAACGTATTGTTATTTGATGGAAGTTTAACAAGATCCCTATCTTAAAATTCATTTAGTTAATGTCCAATGTATTCAGAAAATTGTGCAAATGCCAAAAATGTGGTAATATACAGAATGTTCCATTTAAAAATTAAAAGTTGGTATCAGTTTTACTGAAACTGAAAGCAGCAAGAATGCTCTTTTCATGCCAAAAATTGACTTTTTATGAGCAAATTATTTGTTTTAGGATTTCATTTTCATATAAATAAAGTAAAAATAGGGAATGTACCATGAGTTTTTTTTACATTTATCTGTTAATTTTATAAGCTCACGAATATTTTCTTTGCGGACTTTTGGATAAATTTTAAGTAAATATATTTGTTTGTATTCCGTGTTCGTTTTTCTTAGTATTTTTTATAGTAAATAAAGTGGTGTAACGACTATGTGATTGACTTATTTCTTTTTTTAAATAAGTATATTTAAACCCAGAAATTTCGTTTTTTTAGGTGCATTGCTAGGTTTACGAATACTTTTTACACTCATTCTAGATTCATTTGAATGCTGATAATACTACACTTTATTTTAGTTGATAAAACTTCGCCACCTTTCTTTCAAATTCAGTTAATGTATGTATCGCATTATAATATGTATTTTTGTCATTCTATTTATAATTCCAAAAACTTTATTTTACTTTTACAGAACGAAATATTAAATTCAAATAAGATTTCTACTTTTGTGCATATACAATATATATGTAGGGATTCTAACTAAGCAGATAAAAAAAGAAAAAATCGTTTTCTGTCGTTAAAAATTTATATTGTAACTAGAAATGCATGACAACGAGATTTTTTTTGGAATTTCTTTATAATTTAAAAGACACTTAGAAGCCGAGTCATCATTACTGGTTGTATTTTGTAGTCTTGAAGTGGCTTCATTAATTTTAAGCTACTTCTTCTTGATACAAATAATTACCCTTAGAAAATAAAATGATGATATTCTTTGAATTATGATTTACTTTACTTGTTGTTAACTTGCTCCGGGAGGGGCAAATTTAAAAATTTCCAGCCATCACTACAATAATTATTTGAAATTCCCAATAGTACTAAATATTTTAGCTATAATTTGCTGTCATTTTGCTTCAAACTTTATTTTTACTACTTACAATAAGCACATTAACTCGACCAAAATTGGGAACACGTCCCCCCATGCCACGTCTTAGCGACACCAACATTAGTTTGTTGATACTATAGATTTACATCAACATTATATCGTACTGTTTTTAATACAATCCACTCGCAAAGGAAAACCCTAATAAACTCGTGGAGCATTGTGAGTAGAAAAAAAATTGCTGACGAACTACCGTTTTAAACAAAGATAGGTGGTAATTATTAGGGAAAATTCTACTCGGCAACGAATCTCAAAACTTGAGAGTTCTGTAGAAGAAAGTTTTCATAAATAGAAGTTCTCATTGTTTCAAATTGGACCGCACAGGAGTTTGGTGTCTCCCACTGTTTTGTATGTCTTAAGAAAATCGAGCGTGGGGAATGAGAGCCATCAGTTCTTGCAAACATCTGTTGTGAAATTACTTAAAGGAACAACTCGTCCACCACCATTCTGTACACTCCAGCTTCTGAAGAGACTCGTTAGTGCTTGTATTCACTAGTGAGAAAAATTAAATAGGTTAGAGTTTATAGCAAGGATTCTAACGACCATGAGAATGTTGAATGCAGCTTTATTTCATTTAATGACGTTTTCTTAGAGAAAAAAAAAATTGTGTGCTTTTTGGAGTCTTTAAAATCATCCAGAATTTTTCTTTCCCATTTCAGAATGATCTTGAAATCACGATTAATCTTCTATTAAATCTACTGTTTTCTTACAATCCGCGAGCTACCATCTGTATAGTAGTTATACAGAGCTTCACAAAAGTAACAGTTAGGGGAGATAGAGAAGGTATGGGCACTTTTTTAAATAAGACGTGATAAAAAGTTGTTTTTTTATACAGGGTGTTTCAGTCCTAATGGTATTAATTTTAACTACGTGTCCGGTAAGCTTAGTAAAGACAGAAAATCAAAGAAAATATTTGTTTTTTTTAAAATAGACCCAAATCAACCCATTGACCACCAAAAGCCCGACTATTTACTGCTTATCACGTTATCATCCACTAAACAGCTGCAATGATAAGCCGGCCTGGCGAGGGGGAAATATCGCTAAATTAATGGGCAATAAATCCCTATTAGTTATTTTGACGAATAAGTATTTCTATTTTTATATACTTAAAACTTTTTACATTTTTTTGTTTCGGTAATCAATCGGTCTGATGAAGGGTAAAACGCAAATTCAAAAAATAAACGAACCCAAGCGACTTAAACTAAAATATTAATTCTACAAAATAAATAACGATACAATGCACTGGTTTATTTAATTTTGAAACATATTAACGTAGGTTAGCAGTTAGGTTGTTGTTTATAAAAAATATGTCAACGATAGCCCACAGTCAGAATAGATGACATTAATACTCGAGTGCCTGTTTTCCGAACTATTTTAGACCTGCCGGCGCATGAAAAAAGTGATGATTCGTCGGTAAACTACACATGGTTTAAAAAATTTCCATTGTATCACAGAATGTCACAAAAAATAAGACTTCGGGAAATAACTCTCCAGTTTTAACCACTTTTAACACTTGCACCCACAACAGCGAATTTAATTCATTACTTGCATCCATCTCGCGATTTCACATTTTTTATTTTCGCGTAACTTTCTTCTGCAATTCGTTGTTACCCGTTTTTCACATAAAAAAGCAAATCATCCAACGACTTTTTCGCAACCATCGGTGCCGCCAATCATTTAATATTTTTCGTATTGTCATTTAGACATAACTCAGCAACGTTTTGTTTGTTTCGCCCAAGCCCCAACTGCGCAACCGTAAACTCTTCTCCTTTTTTTCTATTTATCTGGGTTTTGAAGCTTTTGAGTCAGTGATAGCTCAAAAAGGGGTTTAAATTATAATTTTAAAATATTTTTTTTAGCGTAATTATACCTGAAAAGTAGGTATTATACTCATTTTTCTCTATCTTCCCTTAAAATTAATGCCCCTATGACTAAATCATCCTGTATGGTAAAATATTTAATTTTTAAATCAATAGGCTACAAATATAGCAAAGAACCAGTTTGTAATATGCAATCAGTCCCAAAGTTATAAAAGGATTTTTGAAACATGTCAAATGTCCCCAAGTCTCCCAACGGTAAAGTGGTTTGGGCACTTTAACTTAATTGTCGTTTTTATTTATTTATGTTTTGTTTGGACTTATAAGGTTTTATTAAACGTGTAATTAAAGCTTGCACGTTTTGTATTATTTAATGTTTTTTAATCTGGAATCTTGGTTTTCAATTTATTGAAATTTGTCTATTACCTCATCTATTTCAGGATAAAAAAATATATTTGCCACCTTACTTTAACACATAAATTGTCTGTTTGTTTTAGCCTAATCTTTTTTCGGGGATATCAGTTAAAAATCTAGTTTCTTCTTTTTTCCTTTTATATCCAATAAATATGGCGCGAATATTGAGCATGCCCAAACCTCCCGCAAAATAAACTGCTTATTGGTCCCTCTGCAAACTTTTTCAAATAATTTTTTTTGCTGAATTTTCTGGTGAATTTTTTTGGCTTGATTAACAGGTCAACATGGAGCTTATAAAATGCACAATAAAAAGAAAATATTATAGATACTTGTATTCTCGCGGACACGTATATATGAATTTTGAAATCATCACCAAATAATACACCAGGTACGCACATAATCACAAACAGCTTATAACTTTGACAACTAAATTGATCAAAAAATATTTTATGGACGGAATGTGTTGCCAGTGAACGAACTAAACTGCTATCGTAAAAAAATTAGATAACCTTCAATAGATTTTGCTTTACGAAGGAGCGACCATGCCTCCCTATTGCCCAACTCTCCCTTATCTCCCCTAAATTCTCAAAAATTGCAAAGAGACATATTTCATAATAATTCTAAGATATGTATCTGTTTATTGCCACTGTGGCATGCAATTTTCAACCCCCACACCTACACCCCTAATGGTTAGCAACTCCAAATTTAAAAATTTAAATAGTAAAGTACCTCTTGCGATACTTCGATTAATAGATTTTTTTAAATTGAAGGCAACAAAAAATAAAGTTTTTTATAATCGGCTGATAAATAAGGGAGACATTTGCCTACATAAATTTTAATTAACAGATCGACCAATAGAGGTACAGCAAGGGGTTACTTTGCTATTTGAATTTTTAAAGGTGGGGTTGCTACCCCTTAGGGATGAAGAGATGATATCTACATGTTTAAATGACAATTAAGAAATGGAATTGGAAGCAGAATCCAAGAGATCATTTATGTGTAACAAAAACAGAGTAACAGAACAGACCCTTGAAGAACTTCACATTTTATAACATTAATTACTTATGTTGCATTAATTATAATCAAACTTCAGTTAGTTTTTTCTGCAAAGAAAGAGAACGAAAACTATGTCGAGAGCCAAACAATTTTAGTTAGAAACTTTCTATTATTTGTTTTATTGTTGTAGAGTAATAATTACGGACATTTGCCATATTGTGCATGTGAACAAAATTTAACGAAACAGGTCAATATTATTTTGAGGGGCAAATCTTTTCATGTCAAACTGAAATTTTTAACGTCAACCCCCTACCCTCAGCAAAACCTTACAATATAAATAGGAAAAGTGGGTGTTGTGACCATTCGTTTAAGAGGTCTTGCAGTTCTCTTTCATATGAATAGTCACAACACCCACTTTTCCTTTGGAAGGGGTTGTGATGATGAGGGTAGAGGGTTGACGTGAAGAATTCAATTCGGCATGAAGAGATCTCCTCCTCAATACTAAAACTGACCTGTTTCTGGAAATTTTGTTCATACGCACAATGTGGCAAATATTCGGGATGGCTGGTTTCAACTGAAACGCCTTGTATATAGTACAATTCATTTGTTGCCTAAAAATGAATAATCGCTAATCTGGATTTTCCTTTTGAGGATCAAGTTTCGAAATATTTGATAGTAAAAATTTGGGAAAAAAATTAGTTACAAAATGATAATTTTTGATATTTATGACTGACACAATCAATTAAATAAAAATAAAGGTAAACAGGTAAATTATCATGTTAATATATGAGTAAAGGAACGAAAAGTTTTAAAATAACAAATTAAATGAGTAATTATTTTTATGACTTACTAATGCTTTTTCAAAATATATTTGATTGAGTACCTAGTAAGTTAGAGTAAACTATTTCAAATGTGAAAGTTTATCTTTCTGAGAATTTGGTTTTTCTGCTTTAGATTCTGGTGGCGATCTTATCGCTAAAAATATGAGCCCTATAATTGAATATGTTATCCTTTTACATGAATCTATCAGTTTTTCTGCACTAAAGTCATAATAACTACTAAAAATCATTGCTAAAACCAAAAGTATGCACCACGTTAGTTATTTTTGTAGATTAAACTTGAAGTATCGATAATTTTCTCGAAAGTTTAACTTTATGCTCGAAGTGTCGATTTTAAATTCCAAGTTTCGAGAAAAAAGTCGAAGGTTCTACCTCAACTTCTATATTTTTCCAAAAGTTTGATTTTTTACTCAAAATTTTCATCTCGAAATTTTTTCTTTCACATCAAAATTTCGACTAAAATTTTCGAATTTTAGGATTTTGAATAGCTCTAGAAAGTTTAAGTTCAACTTGAAATTGCCAATTGCTATTTTTTAAATAAAGAATTTGCAGGGTATAAAGCAAACAGCAATAGATCTTGAGAAAAATAAAATAAAAATCATAAATGTGCGGTTGACTACATGCTGCAAATAACATAATACAGTTTATTCTCTAAATGTGTTTTCTCTAATATTATTATAGAATATACTATTCCAAAATCACTTGCATCGCAATATTACATTAACTAATAGTTAATGCAATGCAAATCCTTAATATAGTTATTTTTATTAAAGAGTTATATTTTATTTAGTCCCTCCATATTCTGTTAAATAGATATTATCAATTTAAATCAGCCTAAAATGGTTCTTATTTTAATAAAATAGTTTTTTTTTAAGTATAATCCACTCGCAAAGGGTAACTCCATTATCCTCTTGGAGCACTATGAGTGGATACTATTAATAAGATATAAGTATTAATAAAGAAAAATTGACTATTACTTTATTGAAAATTGCACACTATCATTTTAAAGCCAATGATAAGCTTTCATTTCAGCTTGTTACTACAAGAGTCACAAAACTTCCCGAAAGTTTTTTTCTCCTGGGTACCCTGGTGATTACAGCGATAGTGTTTCTGTCAAATTTCCAAACATCCATCTGTTCTGTTTTTAAATAATTATTGTTACCTTTATCTTTTATCCTCACAAAGCAAAAATGCTATTATTAAGTTATCCTTACTTACATCAGTAAAATATAAAAGTATATAGAAAGGATATTTTTATGACACTATATCCTGCTATAACCTTTTATGTTATTCTGGTGTGAAATTTTCTTACCGAATCTCCCACATTTTTGAATTACTACAGAAAATATCTCCTCGAGCATGCTTTTTTTTAGAAAATTCATACTCTCGAAAATATTTCTGGTAGTAATTCAAGTACTAGGAAGATTACTAGTGAAAGTAATTTGGTTTCGATTAGTAAGAAAATTTATTTTATATTTTTATAATTACAATCAGAAGGTAGAAAATATATGCATATTGCTAAGGTGATATTATTAAAGTTTTGTGTTATCTATATGTCGGAAATATGTTTGACTGTTGTTATCTATTTATCATTCTCATTAAATAAAGTTCATTAGAAACTTCCACTAGTTCAAAAATATGTATATTTTATCCTCGGCTGAAGAATTTTTTAAATTATTGTGGGTTAAGTGCAGTTACATTTTCATGTATAATATTCCATCATTTAATTATTCAAGCTCAATTTATTATTTTATATATACCGGGTGACCTGTTAATGAAACAAACAGAGCTATATAGTAGGGTACGCCGAAAATCATTTTTTTTAAATGGCTATTTAAAGAATGTTGTTACATTGTCCTAGACTTACTGACTGACTTGGGGAGTTTTGCGATTTTTCCCCCAACATCGTACCTCCTTTCTGTTCATCTCCGACTTTACTTCTGTTTCCACTCCAACAGCAGATTTACAGTCGACTCCTGCTAAAGTTGCGCCTGTTGCGCTCATTAAATTTGTCAGGATACGATCGTTAAAGTTGCGCGGATATTCCCCCATTCTAATTCTCTAACAATGAATTGGACTTTCGAGTTTTAGCGCCACTTTTGAATAACCTACTCAACTAACAATATTTTTCGATAATGGTAAGGATAACGGGGAGTAGCAACTGTGACGGTCGAGCCAGTACGGTGAGCGCAACTTTAGCGACAGTCTATTGTACCTCGAAATAAACTTCCTATCTACAAGGATATGACGAAATGATACTCAAAAGTAAAAGATGTTTTGTCACGAAAAACTGATATCAAAAAAGTTGCTTTTTCCAATATAGTACAAAATATTTCTAAGAAAATTATAGTATTCTTTGAAGAAGCGGCAATTTCACGTCTTTTTAAAAGAAGGGATGTGGGATGGTAAAACATACTATGATAAATACGGTAAGGAATTTGTATTTGCGTGATCAAACGAAAGAATTTTTCATAACTCGTATCATTAAAATATTTCAATTTTTTATTTCTTGCCATTTAAAATATATTTACAAATTTAGTAACTAATTCGAAAAATCAAAAAATCTGATTCAATTTAATACAATTTTCATAAAGTTTAAAAATTGCTTATCAGAAGGTATTTCTTTGACATTTTTTGTCAAACTGGGTTGACGTCTTATCACAATCTTATAAAAAAAGTTAATGAAAACAAATAAGAAGAGTAGTATCGTATTGATCGAAGAGGCAATTACAGAATATTCTTCTTCCGGGATTGGACCGTGTTAAAGGACCACCATCGTAGGGGGCTTCTTCAGAAACAAAGAAGAGAAACAGTAAATAAAAAGGGAAATATAAGGAAATATGCAGAAATGAAAGAATGAAAAGGCCAATTTGAAAACATCAGAGCACGGTAACTCAGTATGTCCACCATACCAGAGGCGAAACTCCCGAATTGAAAATTGGTACAAAGGATAAGAAAGTTAAGGCAGAAGAGCACGATAACTCAGTATGTCCACCATACCAGAGGTGAAACTCTTCTGAGACGAAAGAAAGAAAGGGAAACTTTATATACCATTCGTCTGCGCGATCACCCTCGAAGATTTCCGATGGTTGGTTTCCAGATGGAGGAAAGCATGTAATCGTCGTCTCTGTTGAGGTTTTTGGGGAATTTTTGGATTTCAATGGCCTCGCGTATATTCCTATTATATGAATTGGGAATATTGGATATAATTGAAATATTATCAAAGAGAATCCTATGTCCGGTCTTATGTTGATGTTCCGCAATGGCAATGTACATTAGTTGTTGTTTGTTTTTGCTTGACATTTTCCATCATATACTTTGCGAGATAAAAGTGCCCAAAAACCGTCAACTGAATGAGCCTGACATACATAGGGGGGCAAGTATGGGAATTATAGTTTCGCAGAAGAAAGAGTTAACAAAGGACGAAAAATGGAGAGGAAACAATGGGCGATAGATTGAAAAGTGTTGGACGAAATTTGCTTTTGTAAACGATCATCACATTGGAGGGCTACTTGGCATTCTGTCCGTATTCTAAGAAAACGTAACATTAATTTGGTCTAAACAACAAACTGTTTGATCCCCAAAGCGAAAATTCTCCTAATTTTATTCACACCCGCCCAGTTGAAGATTTTTGGGCACTTTTATCTCGTAAAGAGTATGATGTGGGATTGAAGATAAAAAACAAAATAATTAGTGCGTAGAATTTTCAGAAAGGTACGTCAAGTTGATGTTCAAGCCGACCAAATAATTGTAAGGTCTGATATTAGCAGAAAATTGGCTCTGGTTGAAGAGTATGGACCCCTTCATTTAGTTTAAGTTAATAATTTTGTTAGTTACTAAGCTGCTAATTATGGTAAATAATGTAAGTGTGTGTGAGTAAAGTGTAAGTAACTAATTTATTATAAAAGCATATCGTTAAATATTTTGTGACAAAACTTTTGAGGCACACAATTCGTACGAGAAATAAAAAAATCGCACAAAGAACAAAAGGATTCCTGTCATAAGTCTGGTAACAATAAAACTAACTGACAAATTTCATGGCGGTGGGATGGAAAAACAGTTGGTAATCATGGAAGGGCAATCATGAGAGGAAAGAGATAAAACGTTAGGAGAAAGGACATTCAGGTCCCCTAGTCAGTCAGTCATCCTGAGGCAAACTTTCAGAATAAAACTTTTACCCTAGTTTGGAGAGCTAAGTTTGAGGTTAGTATTGAATAATTAGGAGTCCATAACTATTAAACTTTATTAACGATTAAAAAGCAACAGATATTAAAAATTCCACAATGTTTCGATAAATATTTGCTACCACAGCAATTTGTTTAGCCGTTGTTATGTTAACAAGCTCCATGGATCGCAGACCCCTAGGAATATTCCCTCTGATCCGAATCCTCGTCCAAAGCTTCAATTAGAAGTGTGTTCAGAAGATCAAGCTGCCGTTCATAAGTGTAAATTGACTGGATTGTAAATATTTGTGAATTTCTATGGCTTCCAAGAAATTAAGTTCTTTAGTATTTTTATAAATATGTAATATTTCTACTGAGTGCGCGCATGTAAGTTTATCTTCTGTTTCTAATAGATGCTTTGCAAAATTTAATCTTTCTGGATGTTGATTTACGAAGGCAAGATATTCGCTGTACCTAATGTGAAAATTACGTGATGTTTGACCTATGTAGACAGCATTACACTCAGAGCAATTTAATTTATAAATACCAGATTTGCTATGTCGTGGAGTTTTTTCTTTTGCGTTAAAAATCATGTTACTTAACGAATTATATGATTTAAAGCTAGGTGTCGCTTGGGATGTATGAGAAATTATATTATTTATCTATATATATATTTTAGCTAATTTGTGTTCCTTTTTAGATATTAATCTATTAATTGTGTTTTCAGAATATCTATTGCTATAGGCTATTTGTCAATTATCCTAATTTCTTGATTAAAATTTTCTTCATTCATTGCTACCATATAAGAATTATTTATCATCGATTTGTATGTTGTCAATTTGTGTGGAAATGGATGTAAGGAATCATTTAGAATTGTAACGTCTGTATGCCTAGGTTTTCTATAAATTGAAAATTCTAATTCATCCGAGTTCTTTAATATGGTTAAATCCAGAAAATTTATTTTATTTTCATTTTCGATTTCTGCAGTAAATTTAATATTTGAATGTAGGCTATTAATGTATTCTAAAAATTTATCTAATTGGCTAGAAGACCTCAGAAAACCAGTTTGTATATCATCTTCATCTATACGAAAAGAGGATATTGCTCGACTCATGAGAATTAAATATTTTGTTTTCTAAATTATCTATAAATATATTTGATAAGATGGGTGAAATTGGACTACCCTTTGGAAGACCTTTATTTTGCAAATAATGCTTTCCTTCAAATATAAAATAATTTTGGTTCACGCACACCTGAATCAACTAAATTATCTCAGCTGTTAAGTTTAAATTTGTGTTTTAATATTAAATAATTCCACGAAGTTAGGGTTGGAAATGTCAATTATTTAAGTAGGAGTTTTAACTTTTTTCATGTACCTTCAGCTTTACCCTACACAACGTGACCTAGCGTCTTTCATATTTATAGCTTTGAGAGTTCCAAAGAATTAGTGAGAAAAAATTCATTATTTCATTTTTTCAAAGTTTTGGAGTAAATGCCTGATCGAAAGGTATTTTTTTCACACATTTTTTATTACTGTTTTTCTTATCTATAAAAAAAAAGAAAAAAATGATTTTCAGCCCACTCTAGTATCTAGCCCTGAAATTCGTTGCCAATTTGCCAATATTCCCCGATAATTATCGGAGAGTTATAGTTATAACTTTTTGCTTAAAGTTTCAGTTCGGTATTCGATCCAGTTCCTACCCGCAGTATTCCAAGGGCATAATAAGGTTCCCCTTTCCGAGTCGATTTTGCTCAAAAAAAAGTCGCAGGGCTCGTTTATTATTTAAAATTTGTCATGGATATTTCGTAGATTCTATTGTTTGATTCAGTAGATTCTTAATTTCAGCATTTAGGCACACGATAACCTTTATAAGTTTGCTCTAAACTTTTAAACTAATAAGTTACAGAGAACCACTTATGCTTAAATACAAAGTTAGATTTATTATTTATTTGTTTCTTTCATTTCGGCCATCCCAAGGAGATTGGGAACAAAAGAACTATAGAACGCACCTACTCTTTTCTAAATATGGAAGAAAAATGCGCCTCAAAATAAATTTGCGATTGCTAGCATTTTTATCTCACAAGGCCGTGCAAAATTTAATGATAATGCTGATGATGACACTAATTCATTCATTTGGTTTGAGTCAATAATTTTCTTATTTACCAAATTATTAGTTATATTAAATAAAATTAGTTTAAATAAAATTATTTATTACAAAAAACTATGATCAATTATTTTGTGATACATTTTTTGAGACATGCCTTAAAACTGAAACGCCATTTAAACAATGCACATTACACACACATTAAACTTCTGAATTTAACTTATATAGGATGAGTGAGAAAGAATTTGCTAACGCTAAACTAAAGATACTAGACACCAAAATATTACGATTGAGCTCAACATAACTTATACCAATGTCACTGGTTTAAGAGATACAGCTTATTCAAAATTTAAATTTGATTCTAAAATTTCTCAATATTTAAACAAATGCTCATAGTATAGATGTGAAAATTGAAAGTTTTATATTTTTTGGAGTAGGAATTATCAATTTTGGTTTTATTTTGATCTTGCTAGAGGACATTAATATTTACATAAATTAAAACATATTTTCTATCTGTTGAATTATGCTTAAAACAAGTGAAGTTAGATCAATTCTCCAACGGAAAGGTACTTATGTTTAGGTCCTCAAAAGCTATCGGTTTTTAAGTTATTTGGATTTAAAAGGTTAAAAGTTATTTTGTTAGAATTTTTTTATTCTTAAAATACGCTAATATATGAAAAAGTTATCAAAGCAGCAGTAAATAACAATAAAAATTATTGGTAATAATGACAATGACAAACTTCAAATCAAATGTTAGAGGTTTCCACCAACCACCACAATACAGTTTAATTGACACTTTCTTAAATGTCATTATTATCAAAATTACCCTTTTATTTGCGGCTTTATTTATTATCTGCCGCATCCCATGAAATACTTCAAATTTAAATATGGCAATATGAGCGCCTGAAAAAATTCATAATAAAGTATTTTCATTAAAAGTTTTAAATGTAAATAACTTAAAAACCAACAAGAGCAGCAATTTTTTTGTAGGATTGATCGTTCTTTTAGATGTTTGTCTTAATTTAAGCCGAAAAAACAGATAAAAGAGTACATGAAACTATTTTTAGATTCATAGCATTAAAACTTTCTGAATTATTTATTTGAATAAACTTTGACGCGTCGTATCTCTTAAACCAGCTACTGGTGTCTAGTATCTGCAGTTTAGTGTTAGCCCCATTCTTTTTGACGTCCAATCGTACGAATGTGTTATATCACTAAAAATTGTCAACATACTACGTTGGCGCATATGATAAAGAGTTGGATTCTCAATGATAGTTCCTGGGTTTAATTCCCAGTGCCGCATTTTTAATTCTATTACAGATCTTATCCATAGCTACATATAGTGTTAACATTAAAATATGTTGGTAACGCGATTTTAGAGTAATGGTGACGCGAAACCAGTATAAAAAATTGGTCAGCGTGGCTCCAAAAGTTTTCATTTCAAAATATACCGCCACAAAACAAAATATTTGCGATCCCTAGCTGTTAAGATTTTGTCAAAGAATCTTGCTCATTATTTTCAATGATACCCTTCTGCCGCTCTTTAAATTTCAGCTCCCTAGGCAGTATGGCTTATATGTTCATGTTCGTTAAAAAACATTTTTAATGCAAAACAAAACACTTGAATCAATTCTAATGAAAACTCACCTTCACATTAGAATGCGGTGTTTCTTAAGAAGTGGACTTTGAAAAGAAAAAGCAAAATATAATATTAAGCGGTCGGTTTCTAAATATGTATGTCTATTGTGTATTGAATCATTTACAGATTAGTAGGTATGTCACACATAGGATAAGATTTTTGCGTGACGATTCGGAACTCTTTGTTGAAAAACCTGAAATTTCTCAAAGAAATGTGGAAACGTCATTGTCACTGTGGAAGAAAAGTGAAATACTAGCAGGGAGAAATTGCAGAATGACAGAATTTGCTGATTTAATATAAAAATATTAGATATTTAGCACTCGACAATATGAGTGCAACACTCGCTAAAATCACACATCACATTTTGCTTTCGACATTTTTTCAAAATCTTGTTTTTTTAACCTTGGGCTTTTTAAATTGCGACTTCTCCTGAATTTCGACTTTTTCAATAGGTTTGACTTTTTTTTCAAGATTTAAAGTTTTCGAAATTTTGACTTTTTGAAGACTTTTTCAAAATTTCTGTTGATAATTTAAACTTTTTAAATAAATTGAAACTTTTTGAAAGGTTGGATTTTTTCAAAATTCCATTTTCCAAAATTATATTTTTTTTAAATTTCGTCTTTTTTTAAACTTTGTCCTCATTGAAAATTTTCTACTTTTCTAACAATTTCCACATTTCAGAAATTTTGGATTGCATTTTTTTGATTTGACTTATTTTTTGCAATTTCCATCTTTCTTGATAAAAGGGAGTTTTTAAAGGTTGGATTTTACTTAAAATTTCAATTTCAGTTCAAAATTTTTCCAAAACTTTGACTTGCCAAATATTGGGTTTTTCTTAATTTTCAGGTTTTTTGTATTTTTTCAAAATTTTGACTATTTGATTCAACTTTTTTGAAACTTTCGACTTAACCAAAACTTTTCATTTTTAAAAATTTAAATATCAAAATTTTGATTTTGTTCAAAATTTTATCTTTGCTTGAATATTTTGACACTTTTGAAAACTCTTTAAAAAATTTTAACTTTTTTAAAAATTTACGACTTTTTAAAATTTGGATTTTTTTTTGAAAATTTACTTTTTTTTGTAAACTTTTACCTTTTTGTAAACTTCGTCATTTTTTCGAATTTTTTTGAAAATGTCGAGTTTTTTGAAAGCCATTGTTTTTTTTTCTTATTTTCGACCCTTTTTTAAATTTTCAATTTTTTTTTTAAACTTGTGACTTCTTTTATTAGATGCACTTGCATCGCAACTAGTTCATGTAGCGTCCATAAGAAATAACAAAGTTGACATCATTTTCTCGGTAACAGTTAAATTTAGAAAAAATTAACTTACATCAATGATAAGGCCCTAAAAAACAAATAATTACAGTTTTTGAATTTTTTCAATTTGACTGCAAATAAATAAGTTACAACTGATTTTTAAAAATGGCGATTTTCAGTTTTTTCCAAATAAAATCAAGACGAGTAACAATTTAATTGTTTTCTAAACGGAATATTATCAGGCATTAAATTCTGTTCTACTTTGCCCATTTAAGTTTCCTTGTATCTTTAATAGATAACGAGATCCCTAGAGTGGAAATCAAATTTGGTTCAACCTGTTTATATAAGTAAATAGTTTATTTCGGAAATTTGAATCAGGTGTATTAGGACGGTAGAAAGAAGATATCGTGTGATGAAATATGATAACATCAAACAATTGTTGTTGTGCTTTTGTTTAAAAAAAAAGTGTTAATCAAGTGCAAGTCGTACTTGCGCAATTAGTGTTCCATATTATGAGCTGTTTTTACAAGCTTTAATTTAACTTTACTGTATGTAACTTACAAAGTTTATGTCAAATCTGCCAAATATCTATAACTTATACCAAAGGCACTGTAATTATTATTATAACAAATAAGTTTTTCAAGTAAATAGTGTCAAATACAAAACAAAGTTTGTCGTGTAACTTTCTTATTTCTAAAAACAACATATTTATTTTTCGTTCAGACTAGTCTATACCGCCATTCTAATGTTAATGATTTGTTTTTTAAAATTTTTATGAGCAACATTCTTAAGGTTTAGAAGACAGTCGGAAACGGCAAATTGCTATGCATTCCAACTTGACTATGGAGATTGTTTTTTCTACAGTAGATCTAAACTCTCTAGTTTATTGCCGAGCAGAAATTTTCCCGAGAATTACAACTTCATTTCCGCCTCCTATTCAAAATGTCTTCCAGGCCATGATAATTTTAACCTTTGCGAATGAATTGTACTTAAAAATGTGGTAGATCAAACCAGATACCTCACTGGGTGAGCTGCCAAATTAATTTTCCTCATTTAACCCCCTAAAATACTCCCAAAAGTCAATAGTTAATTTTATTAATTTATATCTGCATTTGTGGCATTGTTTACTTAAAGTTTTAAAACCACAAGTATTCTGTAAAAAAATCGCCTCTAACAGACTGAAAGGCGACATAAACCGATGCCAAGTGTTGCGTTTTCCTGATTTGGGTATGGAGCACTAACAAGCCTAATGAAAATGAAATATTTTCTTGGACTTATTTAAATGTGGATATTTAAGTAGTTGAAGTAAATGTTTCCATTTCAATATTGTTCACATAAAATTTAGTGCATAATTTAGTTCCACAAATCAAAACTGTCTGTAGGCTTGTCACAGAATATGTTATTAGGATTGTCACTATTGTTTGTATATCGCATATACAGTGAAAGCACGTTTATTTCATTCCAACTCCCATTTTATGTATTATATTTAGCTGAATTAATTGCGACCCACTAACAAAAGTCTCATTATTATATCACTAAAGATTGCAAGTTATGACATTTTATCTGTAATTTTATTCTCAATAACTACTAAAATATCGAAATAATCTACAATATTCTGATAATTTATGATCCAGTATCTAACCCTATTAAAACCTATTTTATTCTTTAGAAATTTAGGAGCTCCTGGTGGTAACGACCATTTCTTGCAAATTTTGAGCTGTAATAGCAGTGGACGAAAAATTATTAAAAACATAATTTTCTATGCTTAGAGGCAGCTCGTTTACATAATATCTCACAAAATATATTAATAATTAAAACTAACCCCTCATTTTAATATACAGGGTGATTTATTAAGAATGGGCAATCTCTGAACTGGAGATACTACACACCAAAATATGGTGATTGAGCTTAACATGCCTTATACAAATGTTGCAGGTTTACGAGGTACAGGGTGTTCAAAGTTGAAATTTTAATTTGAAACTTTTTAATAATGTTGTGATTTTAAGCAGTATCGTTTGGAAAATTGACAACTTTATGTTTTTTGGCATGATAATTACGAATTTAATGCTGAATTTCGTACTATTTATGCGGGGCGTTAGTTACCCCCTGTTACTTAAGTGACTAAAAAAAAGGCAGTTCAATTTTGAATAAAAACGGTACTTCTGTTTATTTCATGTAACCCTATCAGTTTTTGAGTTATTTGCATTTTAAACATTCAGTGTAAAGACTCTTGAGCCACCGTTATTACTTTGGCTTTTTTCAAGTAGGCTTGTGTCAGCACATAAGTTTTTCGTGTAAAGAATTATTTGACAATTTTACTGACACCAAGTAAGAGTGTTTATTGTATTTTTTTAATTTACTTAGTATTATTTATAGTTAAAATTCTAAAATAAGAAAATGCCACAACATAATGAATTTTATAACAGTGAAATGCGTGATATAATTTGTGTTTTTGCTCAGTCAAATTATAGTGGACTTGGTGCAGCCAGAAGGTATTTAGAATTATACCCAAATTTAAGACAATTCAATCACAAACTGTTCAGACGTATTTACACCCGCTTAGGTGAAACAGTGTGTTTTCGTCCTAAAAGCTTAAATGGTGCTAGAAAAACTATCAACGTTGATGATGAAGAAGAGGTTTTAGTTCGTTTTTCGGAAAATCCAGATATCAGTATTCGTCGGTTAAGTGCTACAACAGGAATAAGCTAATCGTCTATCTGGAGAATTTTAAAGAAAGATAATCTCCGTCCATACCACTATACTTCTGTCCAAAATTTGTTACCTCAAGATTTACCAGTTCGCCTACAGTTTGCTCAATTTATGGTAGGTAAACAAACCGAAAACCAGGATTTTCTTAATAACCTCTTTTTCACCGATGAGGCGACGTTCACTAGACGAGGTGTTTTTAACTGGAAAAACAATCATTTGTGGAAATCCGAAAATCCACGTGTTCTAAAGGAACGACCTTTTCAGCATGAATTCAAGGTAAATATTTGGTGGGCGTGATATCTGGTTTTTTTATTGGTCCTTTTAAACTTCCTCCTAATCTGAACGGGCCCCTCTATTTAAACTTCCTTGAACAAAATTTAAACACACTACTAGAAGATGTACCACTAGCCATAAGGCGGAACATGTGGTTTATGCAAGACTGGGCGCCGCCACATTTTTCTCTGCCAGTACGCCAATACCTGAATGAACATTTTCCTCACCGGTGGATTGGGCGTGGCAGTGAATTTGTTTGGCCACATAGAAGTCCAGATTTAAACCCTCTAGACTTTTCAATATGGTCACAAATGAAGGACATGGTTTACAAAGAAACAATTAATTCCATCGAAGAATTACGACAGAAAATTCAAGAAGCTGTTAATATTATTAAAAATAATCGACAAATGTTATTTAATATTCAAAGAACTTTAAGAATACGCATTACAAAGTGTATTGAAGTGGAAGGCGGTCATTTTGAGCATTTACTTTAATTTTTTTTTGTTACTGTTACTGATTTTTATTTGTTGCCTTTACTGTTGTTACCTCGCATAGTAGTAATTTAAAAGAATAAATTCATTTTACAACAAACAAATTCATTGAATGTTTAAAATTCAGATAACTTAAAAACTGATAGAGTTACATGAAATAAACAAGAGTACCTTTTTCACTTAAAATTGAACTGCCTTAAAGATTTTCTAGTTATTTTAGCCAGAACTTATTAGGCAAAAAAGATATGTTGTAATTTACTTAACTAACAGGGTGTAACTAACGCCCAGTTTGGAAATATTTAAATTTTTATTAATGTTTGTTGACAATATTCTAAAACATTTTTTGAAATATGACTACGTAATATCTAAATTTATTCAAAACGTCTTCTCATGACAGTTGACAAAAAATAGGTTAGTTTATTTTACATAAAATAGGAAAAATGAAAAATAGAAGACCAAAATTAGATATGAAAAAAAATTGTTTTTTTGATAAATTATGAAAATATAAAAAATCTTGTAGCACTGGACATAGATATTTGGCTCTTATTTGAGCTCGTCAGCAGCGCATAACATGGAAAGGGAACAATGAGGAAGAAATACTTAAAAATAAAAAAATTTAAATATATAAAAAAAATTAACATGAATAGACATATCATCAATAATAATAATAATAAGTGGTAAAAATTTAAATATTTGAAGCCCGATCCACAAGAAAGAAGAATAAACCTATTCCTTTAACGGAACTAACGGACTCTCCGCAAATGCCGAGTGCTTCTAACTACTAAGCTGAAGAAATGTAGGCGGTTAGGAACAGTAATCACCAAGAGCATGTAAGTTCGAATCACAAGTGTAGATTAATCCCGGAAGGGATATTAGCCCTCGGAGTAGCTGTTTCTTTTTTTATGATTTAGTTTTTTATTTTTCTAATAAGTAGTTTATTTATTCTAACAAAATTAATATTTTTACGAATTACTTGTTAAAATCATGTTTCTGTTTAATTAAAGAAAAAAATTCGACCGTCTGATATTAGGGAACATTTGAATGTGGTTTTACTAGGTTAGTTGTTTCTTAATAACTGTTACGTTTAAGTTTATAATTGAGACTGCTTACATATTTTTAGGTATTAATTGAGATCTGATTAAGCTTAATAAAAATAGAACAGAATATGCATGTTTTTTATTTTATTCTTCCTTAATGGTTCTCTACCTCACCCTACACAAAATTTTCTGAACTTTTTAGTTTACCCTTGAAATTAGTCATCAGAGCAAAAATCAAAATTATGAAAAAAAGTAAAAATTTTGAAAAAAAACGAAGAATTTAAATATAATCCCAAGTCAGTCAGAATTTCAAGAAAAATCAAAATTTCTGGATTAGGATGGAAATTTCAAAATAAAATTTACATCCTCATGAGTTGAAACTTTGAATTTGAAATAATATTTAAAAAAAAATAGAGATTAAATAAAGGCATTTAGAGAAGAGTTAAAATTCAACAAAAATTATAATGGAGTTACTTAAAATTTCGATAACAAAGGACATTTGGAGTCAAAAGTTGAGAAAAAATGAACATTTTTAGAAAAAGTGAAATTTTGTAGTATTATATAGAATTTTCAAGAGTAGAAGTAAAAATTAAAGGGCAAATTAAAAAGAAAATGCTGTTTTAAAAGAATGCACAACTTTCGAATCAGAATTTAAAAAATCTTGAGTATTTGAATATTTCAATTTTAAAATTAAAGTCAAAATTTTCATGTTATGTAAACATTCCCAGCAAAGTCGATTTAAATTTAAAAAAATTGAGGTAAAATAAACATTAAAAGTATAATTTGACAATTTTGAAAAAAATATTAATATTTCAAAAAAAAACTCAAACATTTATCAATAGAAATTTTTTCTTTCGATTTTAAACTCGTACCTTATTCCAGTCGTCTTTACCTATGTTAACCTTACAAGTGCTATATGTCAGTGACTTTTTGGACGTTTGTTGAGGGACTATTAAAAGATATTTTGCTAAGTTTTTGTCAAGATTAGGTGGGGGGATTACCCGCCAAATTGGAAAATGTGTCGTTGGTAGTTGTATTCAAATAAATCTGCAATCCTTCAAATTAAAACAACATTTTAAAAATTACTCTAAAAGTGCTACAACTTTTTAACCACTTTTATCATCAAATGTATGGATTTTTATTTATTTTACGGTAAACTTTTAAATTTGGTTCCAAATTGTTTGTTTTTGGTTTTTTAATTTGTTTCTTGTTAACAGTCCTATTCTGGAGAAAAACACTAGACATCAAAATAATAGCTCTGGAAAAAATCCACAAAATAAAATTTTGTTTGTTTGTCTCGTGTGAATGATGTACAGTAGATTTCCGCTAAAGTTGCACCCACCGTACTGGATCGACCGTTAAAGTTGCTACTCCCCGTTATCCCTACCATTGTCGAAAAATATATATGTTTTATTGCTTCTTGCGCGGTTGAGTGAGTTATTCAAAAGTGACGCTAAAACTCGGAAGTCAAATTCATTGTTCGAAAATTAGAGTGGGGGAATATCTGCGCAACTTTAACGATCGTATCCTGACAACTTTAACGAGCCTACAACTACTATTCTAATAAGGAAAGTACCCGAAGTGTACCTCACCCATTTTCCTCATTTTGTAATATGTTATAGTACATAAAAAATATGAGACACGTATCTGTTTTAGATTCTAACTCGGCGATTTAAGGGGTGAAACCCCCCTTAAAGTTAACCTCCCAGAATAGTTTTTCTTTAATATCTCATAAATAAATAGGAATTTTTCAACGAAACAAACGTTACATAATTTTCCATAAAAATGCGTTCCTAACAACGTACCATTTATGTCAGAGAGTTACAAACCCCAATTTTAAGGGTGTCAGTTTTATATTTTTCTTATATATCAACTTTTAAACGACTGAATTTCTTTGAATTTGGCAATTTCGCTAAGAAACTTAAAAAATAAAATTGACATGTCCCCGGGGTTTTGCAAAAAAATCATTGGAAGGGGTGCTTTACTCCTTGGGTTAATGTTTTTCTGTGCAGTGATATGAAAAACTAATCACAACATATATTTTTAGTTTTATCAATATAATGCCTATTTTATATATATTTTGAATTAACAGTGAAATAACGTAACAACCTTATTTTTATGAGGGTTGCTCCACCTTTGTTGTGTTTTTTAATCTTTCTTGGTTTCAGGGGACAAGTTTTGTATTTCAATTTTTGAAGATAACCAAGGACCAGTCCGTTCCACCAAAAAAACAAAGTACTATAACATATTACAAAACGAGGAAAATCGGTGAGGTATACTTCGGGTACTTTCCTTGTAAGACATACGTCAACTAACTTCAAAATTTTTACTTTTTTCTAAAAATTCCATATTTACCATAAGCTTAAAATGTTATATTTTTGTTTAAAATTTGTAAATCGATAGAGGTACTATTTTTTTACGAAAAGCCTACATATCAAGTCGAAGTGAAAATTTTGAAAAAAAAATTGATATATTAAAATATTTATGAAAATTTTAACTTAACTTCGAATTTCTGACTTTTGGTCAGAAATTTAAATAACAAAAAGCTAAATTTGCAGTATGTTTTGTCAAAATTCCGAGTTAAGATATTTAAACTCAAAACAAAAATTTCTTCAATTTGAAAGTTTTCTTGAAATGTAGCCTTTATTCTCAAAATTTTGTGTTAAAACTTGCATAACTTTTGTACAAATCTCGAGTTGTCGTGGAAATTTGAAGTTTTATTTCAAACTCGAAAAATCTAGAAATTGTTAAATAAATGTAAGGGTTAAAGTTGAAATTTCAAGAATAAACAAAATGAAATTTTGAAGAAACATTCATTTACTTAAAGTTAATAATTTGGACTTTAATTAAATAAAAAAATAGGACTACGGATTTAGAGTTTCAACTCGAAACTTTGGCTTTAATTTAGAAATTATTATGTTGTATAGAAATTTGGAGGCCGATCTTTTGCAATTTTTAATTTTTCTTGGGGCATTTTAAGGTAATTTGAACTTTTCGACCTTTTTTGTCAAAAGATAGGTGATTTGTTTACCTAATCTCTAGTTTTGTACTTTACCTTCAATTTTTAACTTTAAATATAAAGTTCTAACTTTAAACTCTTTAAATTTCAAGAACAATATTCCTAGAGTCTCAATTCAGTAATTTTAATTTTAAGAAAATAAATTTCGGACGAAAAAACCGATATTTTTAAAAATAATTTTTAGTTTTGCTTTTCTTCGAAGTTTTAAAAAAATAAGACATTTTTTTCATATCATTTTTATGCTTTTCTTAAAATTTTCATTTTTCTCTACTCAATTTTTTTCAAATGTCCAGATTTTGAACTATTTTTTGAAAATTTAACTTTAAAGTAGAATTTTTAGGAAATAAGTTAGAATTTGTTAGAAAATGTTTAAGCGTCTCATCTTTATCCTCGATGTTTTATTTTAAGGTCGAAAATAAAAAAAATCGAGATTTCTACCAAAAAAAATCGATCCCTTTTTCTTCGACTTCAATCTCAGAATCTGAAATCCATAATTTTCCAAGTAATTCCAAGCTAACGGCATAAATCGAGGTTTTGAGGAAAACCATAATTCAAAAGTTTCTGAACACTTTTTTACAAATTTCGAAATTTCCCTCTATTCGAATTGTATTTATGAGACTTTCTTCATTTTTTTTCTTGAATACATAAATTTGAATTTCAAAATCGAAATTATTACTTTTTTTTAAATTTTGACTTATTTTGAAGCTTTGTTTTTAAAGTTAAAATTAAAAAAAATAATAAAATTTACAACTGACGTTCTCGAAAAGAGCGAAAGAGGTACTTGGATGAAAATATCTAAACTTTTCTGGTCAGTTTCTCAATTTATAAAATATACTAATATGAATTCAGAAGATATGGAATCCTTAAGGCGATAGTTTATTATGTTTTTATAAACATTGCATACAATCTTATTTCTCATTAAACAAAATTATTACATGAATTGTCGTCAAGAAGTATCGATACTATTGACAGTTAAAACTATCGATGTTCGGTAAATACTTTCTAGCAAAAACATTTTTTCGAAATTTACGAGAAACAAATGCGTGGGCAAATTCCAAAGTCTGTAGTTGTAGTACGACAAATAAACTTATTATTTTGAGATTTTCCGATTTCCCAAATTTTAGGAAAAAATATAAAAATTGAAATTGTAACCAGCAATTTTGGAAAAAACCAAGACGTTGAGAAGAAGCTTTAAATTGGAAAAAAAATATTCAATTTTCTAAAAATTAAAATCGGAATTTTAAAACAATATTCAAATTATATAATAAAAATTCAAATGTTCGAATTTAAATTTCAAATTTTGAGGAAAAAGTTTAAATCACGAATTTGCAGTCTCAATTTGAAAAAATTGAACTTTTTTTCTTTTGGAAAACATCGAATTGGCAAAGTTTCAACAATTTAGGAAAGAAAATTAATATTATTCTTCAATTCAAAGAGATCCCGCTTAGCCTCCCCCCTCTGAAGGTTGGGGAGGGAGTGAACATAATATTAACCTAACTTGAAATATCAACCTTAATCTTTAGGCAGAAAAATAAATTTTTTTGGAAACTTCCAGAAAAAAAAGTCGAAATTTTAGGGATAAGGCAGAATTTTCTGAAAAAAGAGCCAAGTCAAAATTTTAAAATACAAAAAATAAATAAATAAATGAAAAATTGTAGTCTTAAATTCTGAACTGAAGTTTATTAAAACATAGATTTCGTTCGAAGACCTAAGATTTCAGAAAAAACCAACACTCACAGGTTGGAGTTGAAATTTTGAGATCTTCCTTATTTTGAAATTTTACTATTTTATTCAATTTTACTACTTTTTAAAATGAATATAAATCATAACTGAATTTTTGAATTTAGAAATTTAAATTTCGAAATAATTGAAAAATTTACAAAATTTAATTATAGGTTCAGTACAAAATTTTGAAAAAATTTTGAAGCCTGCAGAAAAATTTCATAAATTTTCAATTTTAAAGTAAAAATTTTAATAAAACCTAAATATTCAACTTGTTATTTAGAAATTCCAAATGTTCACAAAAGTAAAGTAGAAATGTTCGTAGATCTTATAAATAGTGGTTCTTTGTTTTGAGATTTAAACATTTATTTGTTTTTTCAATTTTTCGATAAACATTTGGTTTATCTATTGAATAGAAATATAGAATAAACAAAAAGGTCAAAAGAGCCTTGAAATTTATGTAAGATATTCTTTATTTTCTAAATGTTCATTTTGGCATGGAAAATGCGATTTTGTTTCTAAAATGCATTCAAGACTTCGAAAATTTTAGACGTCGTAAAAACGTAAAATTTTTATATCTTATTTTAAAATCAAAATTTTAGAATTAAATATAAAAATTTTACAGCCAGTTTTTCTAAAAGTGATAATTTTGTCTCGAAATTAGACATTTTTTTAGACTTTTTTGAATTATTCGAGTGTATCGTCGACCATACATTTTTATTTGCCTTTTAATAAGAAAAAAGCAGAGAATTGGTGTTTTTATCAAGATTTCTAGTGTAATCTTCAAGAATTAAATTTACTTTTGAAGATTAAACTAGAAATCTTGATAAAAACACGAATTATCCGCTTTTTTCTTATTAAAAGGCAAAATTTAAAAAAAAATGATTTCAGTTGGATTTTTCAAAATTAGTAGTTTGTTTAAAATTTTTGGATTTTAAAAATATGATAGAAATGTCCTATTAAAAGTAAAAATAAAAAACTAAAATCTTAAATATAAACTAGTTATTTTAATAAAATAAAAAATTCACGTTTCCATCATAAAATCTTGACCTTCAACTCAAACATTCCATTTTTGATTTTCGTTTCTAAATTTCTGTTTCAAAATTTATCGGAAAAGTCGAAATTTTGAGAAATTATTTTTTAATTTCTTTTTAAATTTAACTTCAAGCTCAAAATTTAAACTTTTTCTAGAAATGTTGAACCATCTTTCCAAAAATTTAAAGTTTTATTTTTAAATTTCGACTGTTTTTTCAAAAGTTGAAGCCTAAGCCCGAACTAAAGAAACTTTGAGAGCTTCAATGCTCAAAAACAAAAAAGTCGAAATTTCGCGAAATACTTTTCCATCTACATCTCCCTAGCTTCCATGGACAATACGCCATTGCATTATGAATTGTTATTAATTGGGGGATTTTAGCGTTCATAAAAGTGACCACATAAAAAACGAATATAAATAAAGATGACTTCAGTGACAGTTGTTTCTTATTGCAGTAGTTTCCAATTTCCACTAAGGTTGATTTATCTTGCCATATAAAAAACTGCCTTTGAAACACCTTATGAAATGGTTTGAAAATATATTTAGACAAATAAAGTTTGATTCCGATTATTGAGAAATCTAAAAGTGAAATAATTATTTTAATAACCCTGTTTAATAAATTGGTTGCAAGTTTGCAACAGGTGTTCCATTTAATATTTTATTTTTAAACTAACCGCATTAATTGCAGACCTCAAATATGTTTGATGGATCAAAGCTTTGGGTTAGGGCTCCGCGGCGAAATTTCGATATCTAGGGGCGTTGGGAATCAAACAGGTTCGTTACCCCTTTAAATATTTTCTATGTTATGCTATAATGGAGCTCATTTTTTTGCATTTTCGCAACGATAAAGCGAAATAAAAGGAGCAGAATAACACGCTTTACGCTTTACGCAGTTATTAAAAATATATTTATTATTAACACGCCACTTGTTTTTGTCAGAAATATTACTCTTATTATTGATTTATTTTTAATAATAATAATAATTTTATTGTACTTCACCAGACCGTATAAGTAGCATGACTAACTTTTTTGCCATGATTCCGTTTTAGATGATTGAAAATTATAAATAACAGATAAACTGTTGTGGTTTTCCTATACCAGGAGCCCACTGATATAAGGTCGGAAATTAAATAGCTTCTCAATGAAACGAAATTTTAAAATTTGTTCTTATCAATTGGATAGATGTATGCAGATTTTAAAATAAACTTCATTTATGCACTGTTTTGTTAAACTTATGCTTTTTTTTATAGAACACATAGTATATTATAGCACATTTATAAAGTGTATTTATATAAAGAGTGCTGCACTTAACTTTTGATTTTTAAATTGGTATTTGAAAAATATTACGGCATTATTTGCAGTCACATCGATGTTGATCTTTACACTCTATTGCATTGAGATAGTTTCAATCGTTTTTCCGCTTGAAGGAGTTTATTGTGAAGAAAATGGCCTGCTACAGAACTTTGTAACTGCCCTATATTTGAAACATTGACATCGGATCTTCACATAAGAATTTGATGGTAGCCCCATTTTACATTTTAAATCTCCAGTTCGAGTACTCCGAGGAGAAAAATTTAAATATCAAGTGTAGAAAAAATTTTCTTATCTGGTGCATAGATCTCATTTTTTGGCATGTTCACGTAGGCTTCTTATTTGATCCATACATGTTAATTTGACATTTAATCTTGACATAAATATTTGGCAGTACAATCAAGAATAGAAAAAGTCCGTTCAATTGTTGTTTCGAAAGCAGGATTCTGGTTTTTCTTTCATTGTAAAATCAAATCAATATAAAAACAATTTTTTCCAAGATTCTGCTTGTTTTTTTGTCTGTTCCAGATACTAATCAAATAAGGATTATAAGTAAATATGACAAAAATTACAGCAGCATAGGAGGTGAAAAAAATTTTTGTACAAGCAGTAGTTTCAATTTTCTCTTCCTCAGTTTAACAGTATCAGAAACAGTATCAATATTAGAACAGGCAATAACTACATTACACCAAAACTAGAGAAATGTGCAACTTCAAATCTCGATTCAACTACCAAAAAACAAACTCTTTACGTGACTCCCTGTAAATTTCAGTCTGCGAAATCGTTTATTTAAAATTTTGAATTAATATTTCTATGAAACAAAATGACGAATCGAAAGTAGTTTTTTTACAACCAATTTCTTCTATGGACAAGAACATACATAGGAAATTAATATTTATAAATTTTGAGCTTTATTCATCTAAAATTCTGAGAAGCAATTTTGAAATACAACGTGTCTCACGATGTCCATAATAGGTGATATCTCGGTTAGTCGATAAGATAGAGATCTGAACCAAAAAAATTGTTTAAATGGCATCAATTGATCTATTATTACGCGCCCTCAAACCTTTGGCACTTGCTGCCATCCTGAAGAAACAACATTTTTTTACTAGGAATGAATCTTCAGTTCATTCTGAATACAGCCATATGCATATACATAACTTTTATTATTTTTTTAGTTGGACCACGTCAATTCAATGACGAAATACTGCATAGGGCTTTATTCAGGATGAACTGAGAATTCATTCTAGTGAAAAAAGTGAGGGGTGGAATTTAAAGAAAAGGGAGGGCGTGGTTTCTTTAGGTTGGCAGCAACTACCAAAGTTTTGAGGGCGCCTAATAATAGATTAATTGATACCATGCAAACATTTTTCTAATTCATGTCTCTTCTTATCAACTAACCGTTATATCGCCTAATATGGACATCGTGGGATACGTTGTATATCAATTGTGTTTGACTAGAAGTTAAGGTAAAATTGGAAGGTAATTTCGTTTAGTTGGTGGTTCTCTAACAATTACATATTAATTTTGACCCACTCGAATTTTCAAAAGTTTAATGAAATTATTTCATAGAAAGGATACTAGAGTTTAACACCAATATCCATATTTTTTGCTATAAATACATCATTCTTTTGATATGCTTCTTTCCCTTTACTTTTAATTTTATAAACTCTTTTCAATGATTGTTTTACCTCAATGCGAATCAAAAAGTTTGGATTATTTTACGGCAATTCACTCTTACAAAATCTCTAAATTGAACAAATAGGTAAAATATTGCATTGTCACTTTCCAAAGCTGGGTCTACAACATCATGCTCTAACGATTTTTTAGATTGATAACATTTGCAAAACTGATTGAGGGGTGTCTATAAATTATGTAAATTCAAAAAGTTCAACGGAAGGAGAAGGATCAATATAGATCCTACGTAAACTTTTTAGTTTAGACAATGTGCATTATTATAAAAGATAACGTTTTCTCTTACGTCACATGTCCAATCATTACAAAAAAAAAAGGGTATGAACCCCAAGCTAGGATTGAGAAAAGAAAAGTTAAAGTGGTGTCGCAGCATATTTTTTACTTTTAATTTATTTAAATTTCTTATAGTGCACTTTGAAGGTAGTATCATTTTTCTCTTCATATTAGTATTAACGCTTAAGTATAAATAAAGAAAAACTAGGGAGTGTACCATATATCGGGTGTTCAAATGAAAAAATCTTCATGTTGACGGAAACATTTTTTCTTCTATTTTTTAAATATGTCTTAAATAGATTATCAGTGATTGACAACTACAAACTGCAAGGTTTTAAAGCATTTGAATTACTATCATAAAACAAACCTACTAATGGAAAACTCCATTGGTTTTGTATAAAACCTTTCGAAGACCTTAAAGCGACTGACTATTTGATGAATTTCTATATCTCATTAATTCAAATTCCATTTAGTCAAAGAAAATAACTTTCTATAGGGTTTTTTTTTTGCTTTAGAAAAATCTGACCTCTTTGCATAAGTAAAACATCTAGGTGACACTTGACAGATCAACTAAAACAATCAATAAGTAATCGCATGCCTTTTTTGCTACTTTCTCTTCTAACAAAAACTCACAGCACACTTGATGACTTTTTTATTTTAACACCCGATATTTAGTGGCATGAAGTAAAATACATAAACATATCAAATAAATTTAATTTTATAGATATAATTTTCATAGGATAAATCTCACTTGAGAGAGTGGGGGTTCCTACCACATCTTACAAAACCTCACCTAAGGGGAGAGCAATCCAAATAAGAAAAAAACACCTCTCGTAATTAATGGACTCTTTTTTGTAAAATTTGATCGATTGTGAATATTGCACACTACAACTTCGCGTCAGTTGTGCCTAATTTATTATGGATAAGAAAAAATAGTTTCCGGTATACAGCCTAGCCTTCCATTTTAAATTGTAATTACTTCCTAACTTTGTCACTGAAAAACGATAAGAACCTCCGTTCGTTGTTCTATACTCTACATATATCTATGTCTGAGTGATTACACCAGAGTTCTCAATTCTTGACCGATTTTTGAAATTCTTGGATCTATAGATTCAAAATTTCTCAAAATAGAAGCGTATGATTTGAGAAATGATTGTTCAAATGGTTTAATATTTATTAAATAAAAAAATAGTTTCTTAGAGAATAATCAAACTTAAGAATCATTATTAAATTTATACATGTTGCAGATAAGGTTCCTCTCAACAACAGTATAAAGGAGTAAAACACAATTCGCTTTCGTTTTAGAAAATGTTTATTTAACGTTGTTAAATGTTAAAATGTTAACGTATTATTTCGTTTACGCCAATTTATGCTCACTGCCCAAGTAATCTGCATAACTCAATGATTGCTAATCTATGACACGCGTGCCAAATTTTGCTCGTCAATTATTGTTATAGACTGTCAACACCTAGGAACAGTGAACACTGCTGATGTTCAATAATGTAAAATGGCCGCGGCAAAGGAAATTACGCACAATAGGCCAAAATAATATGAGATACTGAAAATAAAAGGGTGTAGTAGTTGTTATGGAAATAAAAATTTCACAAATCTGACACTGACTTTTACCGGACAATTTCGTTTTTAAACTTTTGCAATAAATCGTTTAACAAAATGCATACTTCAGAACACAAAATATTTGTATTTAACCATTTCAGCTGCTAGTATAGGAAAAGCTATAAGACGAGAAAGACTGTTGTAAAACATATGGTGCTTTGATGAAACACATGTTTTATTTAGTCTTAAAGTCCACAAAGTAAGCTCTTTGAATAAAATCCAATCACTGTAACTGTTCATACATATGGGAAACTTAATAGGACGAGGAAGAGTTTTTGTGAAACATAGTATTTTTCGATAAATTGCATGTTTCCTTATCAGATATGTTATTAAAGAGGTAAACAGATTTGTTGAATTGAAAAGACTACAAGAAATTTGATCATATGTAGAAAGGAGTAACTGTTTAGTGTATATATTTAGGCATGAAATATTGGGCCCATATCTGGATTAAACTTTCGACAAATTTATAAATTTTCATTTTGTTCCAATTTCGAAATATCAACTTCTCCCAAATTCCAATTTTTACAAATACCTAAACATTTTGATTCCAAGTAAGAAATATCAGAAAAAAATCATTTTACAAATTTTGATTTCTTCCGAAAATTTTGAGTTTACTCTAGAAATTATTGTCTCCTTATTTTTTCTTTAATTTAAAAAATCCGATATTTTTTCACAAACTTTTGTTTGTTTTGTTTAGTACAATTCATTTTTTTCTGAATAAGTCAATGTTAACAGAAAAAATAAATCAAATTAAAAAAGTAGGCAGTTTTAAGAGTAAAAATAGATTATGTTGAGTTTGAAGTTAAAATTTCTTTTTTTGGAACCTTAGAGTGGAAAGTGAAAATTTCGAATTTAAAGTTAAAATGTCCAAAATTCAAGTACAATCTATGGAATCAAGTGGGGGGATTACCGTTAATTTCGCCAACAATTTTTATAAGTTATATATTTCGCCCACTTATTTGAAACGCACACATTCAACATTGACATTTTAAATAAATGAAGATTTCAAATACAAATTAACTACACTAAAAAAAGTCTAAATATGAGTAGGACTTCATCTCTAGAAAATCATTCAGCAGCTCATTAGATTATAGAATTCACTGGAGTATTTTATTTATAAAATTCAATCGATTACGCCCATTTTAATTGAAATTGCAGCCAAACTGGCAACATAAACAAGACAAATATCCTTAAATTGACTAGGAAACATGCTTACATTAGGCTCATATTTAAACTTTCGTATTTGAAGAGCGGCAAACATTTTCAAAATTTTAAATATCTTGCAAAAAACCCAAATTATTATATAATTAATGCGTTTTTGGATAAAAAGAAACTTTAAGCCCTCTTTAAATTGAATCCGAGGACAATAAGTTTGATCATGATCATCATATTAGACATAGTTTTAAGAAAAACATAAAAGCAGTAGATGTTCAAAATGGTTAACTGAATAAAATCATCACTTAAAAATAGTTTGATATTAAATGTATGAACAACTAATTGTCAAGTAAAATCCAATGTTGCAAAATGTATCATCATTTTTTGGGATGGGATTGCAAATTGTCTAATGCTTAGTATTTATTTTCAATTTATAAAATATTAGAAATCATTTATAAATCGTTTAATATTAGGGACAGTTGAATAGTAGTATAATTTGGAGGGGATAAATTATATTGGCGTGACAAGAGATTCTAACAGAAATCGTTTAAATTGCTCCTGGTCGAATTTGAACATACATACATATACATATATAATTCTTGTTCATACACGCTTTACCCACATCTGCAGGTCGATGACCCAAAGGATGAGCGAATTTTTCTAAATAGTTGTCCCATTATATCTGAAGACAATATAAGATTTTGGAAAAAATACGTAGAAATAAGGCAGGCAACTTCACAATAAAGAATTGATTAGTCGATATTTTTCTTATTATTATCATCAGCGAAAATATTTCAATTTTTTTTGGAAAGTTGTGTACATATCTTGGTTAAAAGAAACCAGGTAATAGTACTAAACTTCAAAAAAAAAGACTTTTCCATTTTAAGATGAGTAGCTTATTTGTGTTTGATATTTTTCAAGCAGAGTCTGAAGTTACAACCAACTTAAATTAAATTTTAAAAAGGTACTGTAGAAGTCCCAATACATTTGTAAAAAATTACATAAAGAGGGCTCTTGTTGGAAAGTTATCACAATGATACACTGGTATCTAAATTACAATCTTGTATTTTCATCTCATCAGTTTTATGGTAGTGTTCATTTTCATATTCAAAATGTGTAACTGAAAAAACTTCAATATTTAAAAAAATAATAATTTGCTTTTAGGACGAAGACGTGCGTGTTAAAACCATTTGTTTAACAATTGTAGAATATACGTATTTTTTATGCCTTTAAATAGGAAAGCTATTCATCAGAAAGCATCATCAGAAAGTATATTTGATTTATAATTTAATAAAATCAGTTTAAAAACGATTAATTTTATGGATTTTAAATCAGATTTTCCCATCCTTTATGTCAGGAAAATATAAAAACGTTTTCTTGACATACATACGCAAATCCTTTTACGTTTTCCTGACACAGGATGAAGCAAATCAAGTGGTTAGGACGTTGTGATAAGTTCTTAAACGTCGAATTGGAAAACGATTACGAGACGAAGCGAATAACCTGAAGATACATTATTATAATGGCATAGAAAGGGAAGAAATGGAATGTTGTTGGTATTCGTACCTGACAGTTCCGTTACAATTAGCCTAGGAGTGCTTGTTCGGTAACACAAAGAGAAATACTTCTTGGAATACATACATACATAAGAGTTGCTGTAGCACCTGACGCCGGCAAAACACGTCAATCTCCTCTAAAACGACACGTACTATCGACATTTTCACCACATAACACTCCCTTGCACATTTCGCTTATTCGAAGTGGACCCAAAGGCTCTGGGGATGACACTCAAAGATCACGGACGTTGCAATCACCCCGTGAATTCTTCTAGTGCCATTCACAGGCCGATGCATTTTACTTGATGATTGTGATGGTACCTTGTAGAGTACCACGGTTGAACTCGAACTGCCAGCGAATGAAAGCCGGTGCGACTTCTACAGGTAGGTAGGTAGGTCCCCTCCGTACTGCTCTGCCCCCCTAACGAGCTAGGACATTGCACCTGTAGTGAGTCTAATGCCATGACATTGGACGATGATGATGATGGGTTGTTAGTCATAAGCAGATCGTTGAAACGTAACTTGCCCTTTTCTATATGATGGTCTAGCTTACAACTTTAAAGTAACATTATTTTTTGCTCATCCTCATATAACTTTTACGACTAGGGTGTTAAGTGAATTAACTATTTATTTGAAAATTGAAATTTTGAATATGACAAAAGAAATATTAATAGATGTAACTGCGCTTAACTTCCAGAGTCTTGTGATCTGCAATAGTGTTAGTAATCCTATTACAATAGAACCCCTCTATAACGCGATCGGTTATAAGAGGAGATCGGCTATGGAGAGTGTGTTGTTTATAAAGATAATCGCTTGAAACCAGAATGTTGGCTGGTTCCTTGCATTTACTTTATAACGGGATTCTGCTGTACTAGATAGGGCGAAATGTCAGTAATTGGGGGGTGATTAATTCACTAAAAATGCAGTTCATTGTTGCTAACCGCTATTTTTTATCCTAATTTTTATTATTTATTTATTCAGTTAAAAGCCGACTTTTTGTTGGGAATTTTGAATTCATTGCTTTTAAAAACCAAATCCCATTTTCGAAATCTACATTAATTTTATCATGAGTTTATCATTATTCATTTGTTTAAAAATATGGATTTATCGAGTGATAGTAGCAGCCAAAATAAATTAAACCAATAAAAATTATTACCTTTCAGAAATACTCTATATCATCTTCGGTAACGAGTGTTGAAGCTACAACCCTGCAGATTTCATAAAAGTTGCTCCATTTCAAATACTTCAATAGGTTTTCAACTGTATGAATCTAGACGAATTTGAAGAGACATTGAGATCGGGGGTCGAAATACGTTGGACACCTGCACAACTACGCTCTTTATTTTTATTTTGTTGTTCATTGCAAAGTGAAGTTTTACTGAAAATATAGCTTTACACATTTGATGTAGCTTCAAATTGTTTGTGCAATGAAAACGAGCACAGCTGAAGTTCATTACCAAGCATCAAGTAAGTCGAGGTCTTAAAACACTTCAGAAATAATCTAATTACGATCATCAGTACAGGAAGGTATCTGACGTATATCAGTTTGGTGCAGTGTAAATGCTGACAACTAACATCCATACCATTTCATCGAAGTTCAGGATTTGTAAGAGAGATATTTCCAGAACCGATTAGATTTCTGCAAGTGGTTACTTATCATGAATGAGTTAAACGATCACTTTCAAAACCAAAATTTTGTGGACAGATGAAGTCACATCCCCACATAGTAGTTCTTTCAATTTTCGTAACAATCATTTCTGGGCGCACAAAAATTCTCATGAAATATGTACTTTCTAATATCAGCTTTCCATATGGTGGTGGGTTGTTGGTGATCATATTTTTGGAGCCAGTACACAAGAAAGAGACATTACGGAGTACTTGAATCGAGAGTTTCTTGGGCGATAGGAGGATAGGAGCCCGTGGTTTGACCAACGAGAAGTACTGATTTGATCATATTGGATTTTTACATATGAGAAACTTTTAAGGCACCAGTGAACAGCATTCCTGTTGACAAGAGACTTCGGTTGATTGCTAGAATTTGTTCGCTCGGTTGCGCGACAGTCTCTTTATTAGCTCCAATTTACACCAAAAATTCAAATTCTTATGAAGTTTCCTACCCTTTCAGAGATATTTATTTTAAATAGTTTTCTGATGTAAGTGTAATGTTTTCTCTTTTTTGTTCCAAAACAAAATTTTTGCTTGTATGATTTTTCAAATATTACAAATTTTAACTTTGCAAATGCAATTTATTATTGTTCAACAAATAATAAAAAACCTACACCAAATGAGTGAGACTGTGTTACCAGTAATAACTCACGTTCGACTTTACCAAAAAAAGAGTAATTGAGTTATATTTCGTTAAAATTCGTAAAGTTGGATAACCTTGGAAAAAAGCAACTTTTGTGAAATCCGCAAGGTTGCAGCTCAAAAATAATTTCATGGCGAGAGGATTCTACAGGACACTTCTGAAAATTACTGATTTTAATTTGTTTGTTTTAAATGTTATGATCCCCTGAGGAACCCATATTTTCTAATAAATGGGATGGTATCTTAAGGAAAATTTAAGATTAATTCCGATACTGGAGCCAGATTTGCGTTTAGACAGCAATCAAGTACAGAAAAAATGTGTTTGTTTTTGACAAAAAGCAGTTTTTTGACTACGGCCTAGCACTGACATGCAACTTTTAGTCGGCCGACTGTTTGGTTGCTAAAATGTGAACAACATGCTCTTATGGAACCGTGCTCACATGCAACTGAATAATCGGCCTATTAACAGTTTGTGGCACTTTTCGGTTGTACAACTGCATTGTAACGTACTGATTTAGATTTGTCCGCGCTGACTGGTAACTAAACAGTTGCCTAAAAATCCTGAAATTTTCTTTTTATGGTCTTTCTTCTGGGGGAATAGAATCTCTTTATAATGTATTCTGGTACAATAAGCAATAAAGGTTTATCAAATAGTCATCCTATAAATAGTTGAAAAAAAATATCGTAGTTATGTTTTTAGTTTTTTAAAAATTTATTTGGTCTTTTAATAAACTTGGCTTATAACTTATGTTCTCTTTGTCTTCTTCTAATCTCTAGAGCAATAAGACAGGCTATCTCTTTGAACTCCATTTTTAAACTGATGATGATAAATTCTAATAATCGGCCGACATCTGAGCGCATCTTTGAGTCGGTCGACCATTTAATCGTTTAGGTGATTTAGTGATTAGGCAACCAAATAGTTGGCCGACCAAAAATTGCATGTCAGTGCTGGGCCTTAAGGCTTAGCGCTGACATGCAACCAAAAAGCCACCTAAAAAGGATTTTGGGGGGGGGGCAGAACTCATCAATTTCAGATAAAGTTGTCAATTTTAATTCTCCTTTGATCCTTTTTAGTATCTTATGCTTGTTTTTTCCATTTCTTATGGGTCTATTCAGAAGCGGATTTAAGGATGTGCAACATGTGCAATTGCATAGGGGTCCCCACGAAGTTAAGAAAAGGTGGTCAGACGTCAAAATCACCACGGACACCACATGAAGACATATCTTTGAACATGATGACCTTTTTTAAACATTCAAAATATTGTAAATATGACATAAGGACCCACATCCGTGTGCGGCGCATTGCTTCCAACAAGGTTAATAGGTTGGTTTTATTAGATATCTTTTTTCTTTTAATTGCCAACATTAGCTATTTAATTGCCTGATTCTCCCATGGCGAAATAACGCAAAGCTAGTAATGAACATCACAAAAGAATTTAAGTAATTTTGTCCAAAGAAGGTTTCACCCCTTTACCACAAAGTACTTTAGTAATGCAGATTTTGACTAGGAAAAGTTATACGGCGTAAATATTTTTACCAAATGCGAAAAACGATTTCTCGTTCGGATCATATAAGAGTCAGTAGATGAATTTTTAGATTTTATAAAACAAGCAACACAATTGGAGTATGAGACCCCTAACAATATATCAGTTTTAAGCTTCCCACAAATGCAAGAAAACAAAACTCTTCAATCTACCACATTTTATCTGAGGCTAAGATTGATTTTTCAGCTTTCACAGGAGACACGAATGCATTGGATCTTTTAGATTCAATCCAAAGAAGATCAATAATAAGAAAAAATGCAAATGTCCATTGGTAAATACCACAACTTTCCGAGCAGATGAAAGCAAAAACTTTAAGTTCGTGTCACTTCCATTTGAACCCTCGCTTTCGCATGGTTTGGGTGGAATTTTACGAAAACGGGGCTTCCGGGTTGTTTATACTTTTAACGGCAAATTAAATTCTCTTTTGGGTAATTTGAAGGATAAAGTAGAGAAAATGGACAAGTCCCGTATTTACCGAATTTCATATAAAGATTGTCCTCAAGGGTAGGTCGGGCAGACTAGACGACCTTTTAAAATCCGACTGAAGGAGCATTTGGCTCATTTGAGGTATGGAAGAACTGAGAAGTCAAATGTGGTTGGACATGCTTTTGAATTAGATCATAGGATAGATAATAACATTAAACTGTTAAGAGTAGCTTAGCCATCTATAAGGCTGGAGACAACCTTATGAATGGTTGCGCTGGGCCTTTAGGCCATTCATTTCTGTTAAAAATAGTTAAGGTTGATAGATAAGAAATCGTGACACTACGACGTGTATGATTAGATGCGTATGCGCCTTCGGATGCGGTCGAAGTGAATATTCTTACAAGGAAAGGTCGCGAAGTGTTCGGCGCCGATTTTGCTAATTTTTGGATATGTTTTAAAGGACCAAAATCTTAGAGGCACGTATTTTTTTTTATCGGCTGATAAACGGTTTTAAAAAAAAATTTTTTGGGGGGTAAACACCACTTACGCGAATACGTATATGATAGGATGTATTTTTATGATTTGATAGAAATTAAAAAAATAATTTTTTAAGATTTTTTCGGTGACCCCTCATCCCCACCCTCTACCCTTCCCTTATAGGAGGGTGAGCTACCTACTTAAAAAACTGGAAAGTTCGAGATTATTATGATCCCTCTACTATCTATATACACCAAAAGAAAAGTTTACCAAATTTTTTTAACCCCACCCCTCCTGATAGGGGTAAATTACCCCTTATGAACTTTTTATTAACAAGAAAATAGTCATTATAGCAGCTAAATTTTGAAAAATAAATGTTATTTTATACATCAAAATTAATTTTACTTTTATTTGGGTTTTGGTAAAGGAAAATATTTTAGGGGTAAACACCCTTTAGATCAAACACGTATATAATAGGATGTATTTCTATGATTTTTAATTGGTTTTTAATCTGAAAGAAAGTATTTTAACGAGGAATTAGAAAATTCATTTTTTTGAACTTTTCCAGTCACCTCTCTTTCCTCTCTCCACCTTATCTTACCAGAGGGTGAGTCATCTACTTAAAAAATCGGAAAATTCGAGATCATTACGATCTTTTTTTATACACCAAAAAAAATCGAAACTTTTGCACCTTCGTAAGGGGGTAAACTACTCCTTTCCGAGGTTTTTAAGTACTCAAAAAATTGTCATTATTTATTTATTATTGAATTTTTTTGGGGTTTGTCGAAGAAAAATTTTTGGGGGTAAACACCCTTTAAAGGTGTATGTGTATAAAATATCTATATAAAAACTGCGGTCAGTTTTCTGAACTTTATAAAAATTTAGAAGTTATGTATATTAGATATACCTACAAGAGAAATATGAGAATTTACCAAAACATTTAAGTGCATATTATTATAGCGGTAAAGATATTCGTTTCTTTTTTTCCTGGAACAAAATATTTCAACAAGAAACAATAAAAATAATTTTCCCGAATTTTTCCAGCCACACCTCGCATCCTATTTCTATCAGGATAAGTTATCTGGGATGGGAAATGCAAAAATTTAAAACCTTTCTAAACTCTGTTTTGTGGTATCTAGAGAGACAGCAATGATCTCGAGTTTCCAGTTTTTTAAGTAGATAGCTAACTGGCTCATTCTACCGGTATGCCAATACGAAGGGTGGGAACGGTAGAACCAAAATTTAAAAATACTATTTTTCCACCTTCTTTAAAATACTTCGTTTCAAAAATAACGAACCGAAAATTATACAAATATATCTCCTATTATATATAAATATTTGCGTTAAAGGGTGTTCACCCCCAAAATATTTTCCTTCACCCAAACCCAAATACAGGTAAAATTAATTTTGATGTATAAAATAACATTTATTTTTCAAAATTGAGCTGTTATAACGACTATTTCCTTGTTAATTAAAAATTTCCTAAGGGGCTAATTTACTTCTATCAGGAGGGGTGGGGGTAAAAAAATTGGGCAAACTTTTTTTCGGTGTATATAGATAGTAGATGGATCATAATAATCTCGAATTTTCCGGTTTTTTAAGTAGGTAGCTCAGCCTCCTATAAGGGAAGGGTGGAGGGTGGGGATGAGGGGTCACCGAAAAAATCTTAAAAAATTATTTTATTAGTTTCTCGTCGAAATACTTCGCTTCAGAAAAAAAATAAAACAAAAATCAAAAAAATACATCCTATCATATACGTATTCGTGTAAGTGGTGTTTACCCCCAAAAAATTTTTTTTCGACAAAATCCAAAAACAGGTTAAATAGTTTTGGTGTATAAAATAACATATATTTTTTTCAAAATTTTGCTGACGTAATTACCATTTTTATGATTAAAAAACTTCTAAATGGGGTAGTTTGCCCCCATGAGGGGGGTGGGAAAATGTTGTATTTTTTTTTCTTTTATTTCTCGTCAAAACAAAACTTTTGAAAAAAGAAACGACTCGAATATCATTTTTGGTATGTGAGAAACAGCAAAATCTGCATTTTTTGCCCCAACTTCGAGGGGGTAAAACTACCCTTAAAACCGTTTACCAGCAGATAAAAAAAATAAGTGTCTCTTAGATTTTGATCCTCTAAAACATATCCAAAAATTAGCACAATCGGCGCCGGACACTTCGCGACCTTTCCTTGTTAGGGTATAAGGGTTAATTTTAGGATTATGTGTTAGTATTTCTAAATATGATAGCTTGGCTATCGCGTTAACGCGTTAGAGCAACCTTTGTTGTGTTTTTTAATCTTTCCTGGTTTCAGGGGACAAGATTTGTATTTCAAAATTACATTAAACAATATATTTGATTTCCACACCTTAACGGTTTGAATTTTTAAAATCGACTAAGTATGTGTCCTTTTTACAGACTTTTGGATTATTAAAAGATTACTCATTTTTTGTATACAAACTTCTTTACCCCCTCTCATTTCCCTTAGGTACTGAATTGTTAAAATTGGCCAAATATACGTGTTTAATTAATTTTTTTATAGATTTGTTACGGAAAATTTTAGCTTAGGTAAAAAAATGTTATTCGATTTTATTAGAAATCTTATTTCGAAACCCCATGTCATTCACTTTTTACCCCGTTAAAAAACTAATTTTTGAAAATCCTTTCTCGTTGCGCCTAAATCATTAAAGAAAACAACAATGCAAATTTCGTATTCCGAATTTCAGTTAATATGATTCCGTGTTAATGAATCATTTAATCGGTCAATTAAGCCTTCTTTCTTTAATGTATTAGTGTAGATTCATCCCCTTGGTGCTTAAGTTTTTAATATTGACCTAGGACCTGTTTCATATTGTTTTACGCAGAATTTGAGGTTACGAAACTTTTCTTTTATAAATTTGTTGCATAAAAACTTCGATTTCCCCTATTGCCCTCTTAGATATTAAATTGTTAAAATCGACCGAATAAGGCTAATTACACAGGTCCACAAAAAAAAGTGGTGTGAGCTGGAGGCCGGACTATCATTTTCTAGGGTCTTTCTTCCAGCTGTTGTGCGTTTATAATTGGGTTTTCAGTCGATAAGAAATTTTCTTTTTGTAATATTACCAAAGAGAGGGATATAGATTAGTTTAGGCCAGGGATGAGCAAGACGCGGCCCGCGGGGCGTATGCGGCCAGCCTAACATTTTTGTGCTGCCCTCCTAAGCTCTAATGCTTTCCATAAAAATTTTGGACAGAAAATGTCAAACAATCTGACGAGAAAAAAAATTACCGTTTGAAAGAAACATATGTTGTCAAAAAACACGAAACATTTTTCATGCTTGCGAAAACAAACTCCTTCAGATAGAAGTAAGTATGCCCAGGAAGTTCAAAACTTAATAAACCAATTTGAATTGAGATTTAAAATATTCCAATCCGAAGAAATTCGTAATTTCCGCATTTTGTCTTAGTCATTTAATATAGGACACAGAAACAGATCCAAATGAGCACAAACGGAATTAATAGATTTACAAAACAACACCAATTTGAGGATCAAATTTCACAATAAGGACATTTAAAAATTCTAATAAAATAACCTACATTTTTAGTCAGATATGCAATGCAAATCATAAAATATTTTGGATATGAGCGTAGGCAGGATTTTCTTTGAGGGAGGGGTAAGAATCATTCTGAAAAATTCATCGACAAAAAAGAAAACCTTATGGCTGAGTAATGTGTATTTTCACTAAAAACTACAAAACTGGGAAGGCTGCATTTTCAGATTAAAGGCAACATTTCCAAAACAGCTCAATCTTAAGAAAAAACCTTTGGAAGAACTTTAAGAACTGTTCAAATTTCGAAGAAGTGGAAATGCAAAAAAGACAAAATTTTGAAAAGTTAATTTTTGTTAAAAAGGTGGTCATTTCTGAAAAAGTCGAAGTCAGGTAAAAAAATTGCAACTTTTAAAAATATTCTCTTAGATTTTCATTTTATTTCAATTTTGCCATATTCTTGAAATTTTTTAAGAAACCGTTTTCTCCTAATTTCCTAAAAATATTGTCCTCCGATTTTTATATTTTTATTAAAATTTTGATTTAATTTTAAAAACATAAACGAATTTTGTGAATAAGTTTAAGTATTCAGAAAAAAATCAATTTCAGATGGGAATATCCGGACATAGATAATATCGAATTTTAAGATAAAAGTTAAAATTTGGAAAATAAAATGAATTTCGGACAAGTTGAAATTACCGAGAATCAAATTTAAAAAAAATCAGAAAAAACAAAGACTTCGAAAAAAAATCATCGAACTTTCTAGAAAATATTTCAAATTTCCAAAAGACGTCCAATTTTAAGAGGGAAAAAGTTGGAATCTTCAATAAATCATATTAAAAATAGAAATCTAACCTTCCTCGAAAACTCGAAAAATATTTTAAGGTCTATTTTTGTGAAAAGACGCAATTTGCAAAAAAAAAATCGAATTTTGAGAAAAAAATGGCAATGTTCAAAAACATTGTTCCCAAAATTTATAATTCAGCAAGGATGTTAAAACAATAAATCGCTTTCTCGAAAACCCCAAAAATATTTTTTGCAACATTTTTATTACCATTTCGATCTAATTAAGAGGAAAAAGTGAACATTTTCAAAACCACAAAACCATTTGAGCTAAAAGTCGTATTTTGTCGAAAAAGACAAATATTCAGAAAAATAACAAAATTTGGAAATAAATAAACTATTTTTAAAAATGTCTAAAAAGACAAATTTTGAAGCACAGGGGAATTTATGGTAAAGACTATTTTAGAAAAATTCAAAATTTTGAAAAAAGACGAAAAGAAAAAAATTATAAAAATATTAAATATCGAATAATTCAGACAAAAATCTAGATTTCCTGAAAAAAGCAAACTTTAGGGAACCAGTCAAAATTTCTAAAAAAAAAATCATAATCTAAAAGATCGGTATTTTTAGCTAAATGTTCAGAAAGATATCGGATTTTGAAAAAAAAAGCGAATTTCGAGAAAACTTTGAAATGGACCAAAAATTTTGCAAAGAAAGACCAATTTGAAAAAAAGTCTAAATTTAAAAAATAATAGTCAAAACCACGAGAAAAAGACGATAGTACGAGAGAGCTTTTGCGAAAAAGATCTATATTGTGAGAAAAAAATGTTTAATCTTAGCGAAATTTCGAAATTTCCCAGAAAGAATCAGATTTTATTGAAATTTGAAAAAACAAATTTAAAAAAAAATCGAATATTTATTTTCTCTTGACTCCTCAAGTCGGAGGAAGATAGGCGCCCTAAACTACCCAACGGGCGTCAGAAAATGTCAAATATGGTGATATGCATCGAAATTTTGACAAACAAGTTGAAACTTCAGAAATTTGGATTACAAAAGAGTTGAAATTTACAAAGAAATTTTGTTCGTAATTTTTGTCTTTTCATAAAAATTCCAAAAAATATACTTTTTTATCAGAAGATCGACCTGATTTTGACGAAAAGGCAAATTTTAATAAACAAGCTGAAATTTTCGGAAATAAAAAAAGGTCGAAATTTTTAGAAAAGTCAAATTGCAAGAAATGACTAAATTTCAGAAAAAAACAACGACCTTTTAAATTCGAAATTTTGATAGTCATGTTTGGTAAAAAAGTCCAATTTTATGAATAAATGCGAAATTTCAAAAGAAAAAGAAAAATTTTGTAAAAAACTTTAAAAAAAGATAAAAATTTCGGAAAAATGTTTCAAAAAAGGATGAATTCTGAGGAAGTCCCCCAATTGAATACATATAAATTTTTAGTTTGCTGCATGAACCAGAATAGGGCAGGGTGAGGTGCTTGCCCCAACTCTGCCCTATTTTAATTACGCCTATAATTTTGGAAGAACTTATGTTTGCGTAATGGAGGTAGCTAAAAAGGAACACAGGTCCAGACTAGCGATGTAACGAATATTTGCATTCGCATTCTCATTCGCAAAAATTCGCATATTTTTTAATATTCGCGTTCGCATTCGCATAAAATTATGCGAATATATTGTGAATGTATTTGGCATCAAAATGGGAAATTATTTATGGAATAGTAATGCCACAGGGTTTCTTAAATTGTGGTTCATGGGCCTTTGAAGCATCTATATCATGAGTTTGGAGGTCCATTAGTAACATACCTAACAACTAATGCGGATTACCCAGTTCCACCTAATAAAAAGTAATTGTAATTCCCTTTTTATTCTTCCTTCTCTTCTTTTTTTATTTTCTTTTTTATTAATTAGAATAGGATACTAGGGATCTTGCCCTCCACTAGTTCATACAACCAACCAAAAATTTATATTCTCATCTACGGGATCCTTTTCCAAAAATTTTCATTTGTTTCTGAATATTAGTCCTTTCTTGGAAATTTCGACCTTATCTCGATTTTTCTCTAAAAATCCGTTTTTTCCACAAAATTTCTCTTTTTTTTTCTTGAAATTTCGAAATTTTTTCTAAAATTCGAGCTTTTTTATCGAAAGCCATCTTTTTCAAAATTTCAACTTTTTATCTTGAAGTCTGAAAATTTCAATTTTTTTTAATTCGTCTTTCTGCAAATTTCGACTTGAATATCAAACTTCGCCGTTTTCTTGAAATTTGATAGATGTTTTAATAAAAAATTAAAAATATTTAGAATTACTTACTAGTTACTTACTTACTTACTTACTTAAATTAACAATTGAAAAATAAATATTAATTCGAAAGATTTCGACTCTTTTTTCTTAAGGTATCGACTTTTTTTCCAAAATTTTCCTTAAAAATTCGCCTTCTTTTTTTTTGAAATTTTGTTACAATTTGACTTTTTTCTCGAAATTTGAATTTTTTCTCAAAATATCGATATTTTCATCAAAATTTTCTTTTTTTTTTTCAAAATTTGTTTGGGTATTTGGAATTTTAGATTTTTACCTCGAAAATCATCTTTTTCTCTAAATTTTTATATCTTGTAAATTTTTCTAAAAGGCAGGTTTTTTATTAAATTGATTTCCTGAAAATTCTCAATTTATTCCAAAACTGTTTTTTTTTCAATTATAATTTGTCTTTTTCTTAATTACTGCTATAAAGTCGAGTTTTGAAAATGCAGAATTTTGGGTATAAACTCAAGAATTTTACTTTTTTCTCTCAAAATTGGACAATACTGAAGTTTTTCAATATTTCATAGAAATTTCTGCCTTTTTCTCGAACTTTTAATTACCCGGAAACAGCCTGTTTCTTAAAATTCGTTCTCTTTTTGAAGTTTGGACCAAATGTTTTGTTTCGAGAATTTTTTACTTAAAATTGAGTTTTTTATCCAAAATTCGACTTTTTATTAAAATGCATTTATTTTTCAGAACTTGATTAAAATTTTGCTAAAAACATAAAAATTTTGAAAATAGTATTTCTACGAAATTGACAAAAAATAATTCTTGTAAATTTCGAGATTATGTCAAAATTTAAATGAAAATAAAAATTGTAAGAGAACTATTCTAAGAAACTGGGTTTTTCTCTCCAAATTCGATTTATTTTGAAAATTTCGATTTTTCTCAGAAATTTTTTTAAGGGCCAGTAAAAAAGCCTACATTCGCATTCGCACTCGCGAATGTGGGAAAACCAACATTGGTTACATCCCTAGTCCATACTAAATAACGTAAAATCTGTGCGAGTTGCTGTGGCAAATTAGGCACAGAAGCAACTTTAAAATTCTCATTAGAGTTTAAATTTTTTTTCCCATAATAATTTCCCTCTTATTTCTATTACTACTTTTGTTATTTTTGTTTTGTTAATAGAAACTTAATAATTAGTGTTAATAATCTAACCTAGTGTTCATATTTTCCTCACATACGGCCGGCGCAAAATGTTTAATCTTGCAGTTTGCCCGCTGTAAAAAAAGTTGCTCATCCCTGATTTAGGCTATGGAGAAGTTTCATGATGTTGTTAATACTATGTTTAATGAAAAGAGATTAAAATATAGATCAAAACTAATAAATCACTGAAAAAATCATTAAAAACCGTTTATAAATGACTGAGAAATAGATTATTGAAGTTTACGTATTTTAGGGCGAACGTCTGTGTGTGTGTGACGTCATTTGACCCGTCCGAGATCGTCGCATCACAAACAAGAAGAAAAGCTCGCGGATTCTGCTAATTTTTGGATATGTTTACGAGGACCGAAATCTAAGAGACACGTATTTTTTTATCGACTGATAAACGGTTTTAACGGTAGCTGTACCCTTGTGGATTAGGTCAAATGACGTTACACGCGTAACGAAATTTATTCTTACAAGCGCAATTTCAAAAATCCATAACTGTTTCATTTTTAGAGATATTTGAATGATTCTTTCAGATATTTATATCATTTTTCTTAGATATTTATAATTAATGAATAAGAAACAAATGAAAACTTCTCCATTGCTCATTTGTCACCCTTTATGTGTGCAACCTATTTTCTTGTATTGAATTTGAGTCCTCGTTTTAGTAAAATGAAATATAATAGAATGGCTAATATCATATAGCAAAGATATTCTTTGGTTTCACATACATTTTCGGTAAAAATAAAGAAATTCTGAAAACATTAAAAAAATACCCACCGAAGCTGGCAAGCATGCCATGTTGGAACAGATGACAGACGTAAGCTGATTTGCTAAATACAGTAAGCGCGTATAGAATGTCTTTACTTACTAAAGTTGGTAACAATATGCATTTCTTCTTTGCAGCCGTCAATAAATAAAATGATCTTATTCAAGCTACAGCAATCCTTGTCATATGTACCATACATAAGCAACAATTTAAATTTAATTTATTTCGATGACGTATTTTCATAAAAATATTACTTTAGTATAACATTTTCAAAAGGTTTAATATATTAACTTAATTTTAGCATTTAACATCAAAACCCTGTGCTTTTATTTTCATTAACTGTAATCAAAAACTTCTTTCCAATTAAAAAAATATCGATTGTGAATTATGGTGAAAAGATTTAGCAAATATGAAAAGTATAAAGCAATACAGAGTGATTTATTAAAAACAAGAAATCTCTAAACTGGAGATAGTAGAGAATAAAATATGACGGTTATGCGAAATCTGCCTTTATAAATATTGTTGGTTTAAGACAGTGGTCGGCAAACTTTTAAGCCAAAAGAGCCAACTGCACTAAGAAAATTGGTTTCGTAAATTTCAAAGAGCCACAAATTTTTACTATTGATTTCACATTTTATTTCAAAATTAAATCAGATAAATCAGAAGAAATATGGGACAGGGAGATACCTCTAATTCATGTAGTCAAACGAAAACATATACAGCCGAAAAGACCTTTTATTTCTCAAAATTTAGAGCTTTATTTAAAAATTTGCCTTTTTCTCGTAAATACGATTTTTTTAGCTCTTCTCTATATTCGTCTTTTTTTTAACTATTTATTTTGTTCTTAAAATTAGATTTTTTTCCTGAATCTTCCCTTATTCTCAAAACTCGATAATCTGTGAAAATGTTTACTTTTATCTAATTCGACTTACTGGAAGATTCGACTTATATATCAAAAATGCATCTTTTCTCGATTTTTTAATAAAAAAAGTAAAAATTTAAAGTAATAATTTGGAGATGTTAAAAAAAATAGTTCTTGAAGATTTCGACCTTTTTCTCAAATTTTCGTTTTTCGAAATTTAGATTTATTCTTAAATTTGACTTTTCTCCAAAATTACATTTTTTTGACTGTTCTAAATTGCGACTTTTTTCTCAAAATGTCTATTCTTTTTAAATTAAGTCCCTTTTACAAATTTCATCATTTCCCTCAAATATTGACTTTTACTGAACTTTAAACTTTTATTTATTTTCAACGTTTTTTTCTAAAATTTGCTTTTTTGAGAATTTTTGACATTCATATTTTTCGAAATCTCTTTTTTTCAAAGTTCGTATCTTTCCGGTAATATCAACTTTTATTTCGAACAAAATTCATCTATTTTCAAATTTCAACATTTGATTTTTTTCCTAAAATTTGACTTTCTCTGGCCTTTTTTAAAAGTTTAGCACTTCTCGAAATTGGAAGTTTTATCAACATTCTTTTTCCTTTGAAAATTATTTTATCAATTTTCTCCAAATTCGATTCAGCTGAACATTTTTAGTTTTTTTTTAATTCGTGTTGTTTTCGAAATTTTAAATTTATTTTTAAAAGTTAATTTTCTTTGAAAAATTGTAAATTTTCATCGAAATTTGGAACTTTTCTTAAAATATTGATTGACCTTTTTTCTCTCAAAATTTCTTTTTTTTTTAAATTACGTTGTTTTCCAAATTTCATCATTTCCCCCAAATATTGACTTATACTGAACTTCAAATTTTTATTTATTTTCTGGAAATTTCGACCCATTTCGCAGAATTAGGTGTTTCCGAAATTTCAACTTGTAACTGAAAATTTGACATTTTATTAGGTTTCTGCAAGCTGCGATTTTATCGATGAAATTCATCCATTTTCACAATGTTTAACTATCTAAAAATGTGATTTTGTTCCTAAAATTTGACTTTCTCTGAGAAATTTTGACCTATTTTTAAAGTTCAACACTTTTCTCGAAACTGGAAATTTTATCAACATTCCTTTTTATTTAGAAATTATTTGACCAATTTTCTCAAAATTCAAATTTTTCTAAAAATTTGAAGTTTTCTTTTTATTAGTCTTGTTCTCGAAATTTCAAATTTATTCTTAAAATTTAATTTTCTCTGAAAAATTGCAAATTATTTATTTTCTTTTTCTCTGAAAAACTCTGACTTTTTAAACTTCGGCAATTTTTTCGAAGCTTTCAATTTTTTACAATTTATGTTTTCGAGATTTTGCACTGTTTCACAAAATTCAAATTTCTCTAAAAATTTCAGGTTTTCAATTTGTTCTGGGTTTCAGTCTATTTCAAAATTCAACGTTTTTTTCTAAAATTTTACTTTTTTGAGAATTTTTTAGAAATTCATATTTTTCGAAATATCTTTTTTTCAAAGTTCTTATTTTTCCGGTAATATCAACTTTTACTTCGAACGAAATTCATCTATTTTCAAATTTCAACATTTGATTTTTTTCCTAAAATTTGACCTTCTCTGGCCTTTTTTTAAAGTTTAACATTTCTCGACATTGAAAGTTTTATCAACATTCTCTTTCCTTTCAAAATTATTTTACCAATTTTCTCAAAATTCGATTTAGCTGAAAATTTTTATTTTGTTTTAATTCGTGTTGTTTTCGACATTTCAAATCTATTTTTAAAATTTAATTTTCTCTGGAAAATTGCAATTTCTCATCGAAATTTGGAACTTTTCTTAAAATGTTGATTGACCTTTACCTTGAAAATTTTCCTAAACTTTGACTTTTTTCTACTTCTCTCAAAAACTTCGATTTTTTTAAAGACCGACACAATTTCTCTTTTATCTAAAAATTTCAGGTTATTAAATTTGTTTTGGGTTTTAATATATTTTCGAAATTCGACGTTTTTTTCTGAAATTTTGTTCTTATTTGAGAACTTTGGATAAATTAATTTTTTTTAAATCTCTTCGTTTTTCCCAATTTTTTTCGAAATCTCTTCCTTTTTCTGAAAATTTGACTTTTCCGAGAAATATTGACCTTTTTATAAGTGAAAACATTTTTCTTGACATTTTCTTGGACTTTTCTTTCCAAATTATTCTATAAATTGTATCGAAATTCGAATTTGTCTGAAAATTTGGATTTTTAAAAATCGTCTTGTTTTTGAAATTTCAAATTGATTTTTAAAATTCAACTTTCTCTGGAAAATTGTTAATTTTTTGTCCAAATTTAAAGCTTTTCTTACTATTTTTACCTTTTCATAAAATTTGACTTTTTTCTTTTTCTCTGAAAAACTTCGACTTTTTTAAATTTCAACAATTTTTTCTAAGCTTCCAGTTTATTTTTACAATTTCTCTTTTCGAATTTTGCAATTTTTTAAAAAATTCAAAATTTTCTACAAATTCCAGGTTTTAAATTTAATTTGGGTTTCAATCTATTGTCGAAATTCGACGTTTTTTTCTAAAATTTTGCATTTTTTTAGAACTTTCGATAAATTCATTTTTTTCAAAATTTGTCCCTTTTTCCCAGTTAGACAAATTCATTTTTTTTATCTCTCTATTTTTCCCAATTTTTTTTCGAAATCTCTTCCTTTTTCTCAAAATTCGAATTTTTCTGGGAAATTTTGACCTTTTTTTAAAGTCCAACACTTCTCGAAATTTTCTTGGAATTTTCTATCGAAAGTATTTTACGAATTTTCTCAAAATTGGAATTTATCTGAAAATTTGGAGTTTTTTTTTTAATTCTTGTTCTCGAAATTACAATTTTATTCTGAAAATTCAGCTTTGTCGGGAAAATTGCAACTTTTTATCGAAATGTCGAGCTGTTTTAGACTTTTTCCATGAAATTCTTCCTAAAATTAGACTTTTTTCCTCTTCACTGAAAAACTTAGACATTTTTAGAGAAGGCAATTTTTTCTAAGCTTCCCGTTAATTTTTACAATTTCTCTTTTCGAAATTTTACTATAATTCAAATAATTAAAAATTGTCTAAAAATTTCAGGTTTTTAAATGGTCATGGGTTTAAATTTATTGTCGAAATTCTACGGTTTTTTTAAATAAAATTTTACGTTTTATTGAGAACTTTTGATAAATTCATATTTTTTGAAATCTTCCTTTTTTTCAATTTTCTCGAAATTTTCTTTTTCTCAATTTTTTTCAAATCGCTTTTTCTCAAAACTCGGCTTCTTCTGGAAATTTCAGCTTTTATTTCAAACTTTGATATTTGCCGTTTCTGTAAATTTAGATTTTTTCTTTCTCACAAAAAGTAATTTACATTTTTTCACGAAATCTCAAGGTTGTCGAAGATTTACAAATAAAAAGGTAAAAATCATGAGATAAATATTTTTTAGAAATTTCGACTCTCCAAGTTGGTCTTTTTCTAAAAATTTTAAATTTCATGCTTTTTTCTCAAACTGTTAATACAAGTCAACCAAAAATTTTGGAAAAACTCTTTGAAATCATAACTTTTTGTCAAAATTTAAGTAAAACGTAGAAATTCCTAGAAAAGTATTTTTGGAAATTTCGAATTCTGCAGGTCACTTGTTCAATAAGTGTCTGCGGGTCTGTTCGTTCTAGCTTTTATTTATTTATTTTTTTAGGGGAATTTAAAGAGCCGCAATTTTCTTTTAAAAAAGCCGCAGTTTGCCGACCCCTGGTTTAAGAGATAGAGTTTGAATGACATCAGCTAATCAATTATTACGCGCCCTTAAAACTTTGGTCATTGCTGCCCCCCGGGGGAAACTAAGCTTAACTTTTTTTTTCTAACTGCACCCCTCACTTTTTTTAAAATAGGAATAAATCTTCAGGTTATTTTGAATACAGCCATATGTAGTACTTCATCACTGAAGTAACCTGGAAAGCTATAAAAAAGAATAATAGTTACTGTAGTAACTAATAGTTCCTGCCTGTATAAATAAGGTTGTAGCAAAAAACCAATAGTTTTCGAAAGTAGGAATTGGTGAGAAAGATCCCTGTTAAAAATTGAATTTTCTTCCTGTCGTTAGTGTTCAACAGCGTTAAACACTGGATCTCCAGGTCACATAAATTGTTAAGCATTACATATGCAATAGGTTGGTTAAATTTTTATTTTGGTAGGTCTGTGGTGGAAAAAGTTGCATATTGGTACCCAGTTTTTAGTCCTAAAATATTATTTAACTTTAATAATGTCTAGCCCTTCCGCCAGGTCCCTAAATATTTATAAAAATTATAAATTCTAAAATTAAATTTCCTGTACTAGAAATGCTTTGAAGTCTTTCATTGGCCAGAAATAAAACATATTTTTTAATTATTAACATATTTAGATAATCACCAGCCCCCCTTGCCCCTCCAATATCTACACTGATTTAACTGTGTGATAGGCCCAGTAATGGTTCATTAGCTGCGAATAAAATATATTTTGAAAAATGACGTTTTTTTTACGGCTGCTTGTGACACGTTCCTGTTCTTCATACACTACTAAACAACTCAGTCTTATCACTACAAACAATAATAATGTGTCATTCATCATCCCAATCTTAATCTTATCTATTTTCATCTAAGAGTTGATGACATTGTTTGGTATTAAAAGATAACAGTAAATTGGTCCGATTAGAAAAAAAAATGGTTCATCTAAACCAAGTTTGCAATTAATGCAGATCCAACCTATTTCATTTCATAAAGAAACAACATTTTTTAAGTCAAATTTTTGAGTTTCTGTCGAAAATTATAATATAAATGTTGAACCTTCAAGTTTAAGGCTGAAATGTTGGAGATAAAAGATAAAAATTACAGTAACTTGTAAATTTACTTTTGAGGAAAACACTGCTACTTTCAACCAGCATCGTTTTAAAAATACATTTTTAGTATTTTTTTAATTTCGAGATTTAAGCCGCAGTTGTAAAATTAGAATCAAAACATTAAGAAAAATTTAAAATTTATAGTAAAAATTTTCGAAGTTCAAATTGAAACTTTCAAATGAAACGTATTAAATTTTACAAGTCGAAATTTAAAATAAAACCAATTTATAAAATTTAAATCAAAATTTGGAAAAAAAACTGTAATTCTTTGAATTTAAATTAGTAATTACAAAAAAAAATAAAAAAATCTGTAGGAAAACTCCAAATTTTGATAAAAAAAGTTGAGATTTTCAGAAAAAAATTAGAAGAACAAAGTAAATTTCACACTTACAGATCCTATATTAAATAAATAGCTCAGAAAATAAAAAATAATAATTGGTCATAAATCAGAAGAGGGTTTTAGCTTCCTCAAGTCGAATGACTGACTTCACCCATGCGGCAGATAACCAAGGACGGTTGTGTTGGTTAGGATTGCTGAGTTTTAGGAGGTACTGGACAGTACGGCCTGTTATGTGAATAAATGGAATCAGAACTGCTGCCGTATGTTTGGTTGCTGACATGGAAGGAAACAATGAAAAATAACTTATTAGAAGTTTCAGTGTGAAGTTCATATCAAAAAGTCAAACCAGTTTTGCGCAATAAAGTTTGCAAAAAAGGATGTCTATTGAAATAGTGAAAATCGAAAAATTGAAGTATCGAGCTATCAGCAAATATCTATATTTAAAGGGGTTAAGAGGTAAGCAGATTTATGAAGATGTGCTTAATATCTTTGGAGATCAATGTCCTTCGAATTGGACCATCAAAAATTGAATTGCAAGCTTCAAAAGAGGTAAATGTTCCGTTGAGGGTAAAGAGCGATCAGGAAGGTAAGTTTCTGACAAGCGCCTATTCGACGCCGATCTTATTGTTCCCTATGGCGAAATGTTACAAAGAAAACCGAAACAACACAAAGCAAGTAATTATTTTTCTTGTTGAATAGTTTCTGAAAAAGTTATGGCAACTTGGTTTTTTCTTATAGACGCCATATTGGATTTTCTCTTTTTCAAATTCAACAAAATTTTATGAATAGGTTGATACGTCACATGTAAAGTTTATTATCAAAAGTTCGACTAAAACTTTTAAATGTAATATTAAAAATATACACGTTGAGAAAAATTTCAATATTTTGAAACTGTACTCGTAAAATAAACATTTTTCCAAATTTCTAACCATTTCAAATTTTAGGGTTAAAACTGGAAAGCCAAATTCAGTCCAAAATTTTGGAAAAGTAAACAATGTTTTGACACTTTAATGGTAAATCTAAAAAAGTTAGGTTTTAACTATACCCTGTTCACCCAACAGATATAACTAGACCACTCCCGTAAATAAAGCGCCATATTTGAATGGATTATTTCTATTGATTTGAAAATCTCACATCACACAATTATAACCAAATAAGTTTCGTTTTTCATACTATTTACTTACAAAACTAGCAGTTTGAAGAATCCATCGTGACGGAAGTCATCTTATAATTGTACACAAAGGACCAGAGGAGAGTTTTGTTGAGGATATAATAATATAACGATTTATGAATTTTTTGTACAATTCTATTTGAATTTATTTTCTATGATTTTTGATCACTATTCCATAACATCTTGCCTTTTTTAAGGAAGAGTGGCCTAACTATATCTGTTGGGTGAACAGGAAATTTAAATTAAAAAAAAAATATCGACAGATTAAACAATGAATTTTTTAGAAAGTTTAAATTTTAAGATGCCTGAATGTTTTGTGTAAAGTTGAACTACTTGTTATTAGAGTACATAAATAATAAATGCGGGAAAAATAATTTAAAATTGGGACATTCCCCTTAAAATCGAAACTTCTGACACACATTAGTTAATGCAGAGGAAATTAGTGTAATTAGAATTATTCATCTGCATATTTCGAGCATGTTTCGCTAAATTTTAAACAGTAGTAAATTGTTTCTGACACACAATACTTAATATCTTTTTCAGACATTTCTAAGAATGCAAATATTTCAGAAGAAAAGAAAAAGTCAATTGACAAACCAGTCAATACACAAACAAAAAAAAAGAATTTTGAAATAATGGTAAAACTGCACTCAATCATATGGTTTGTTTGTGTTGCACCCCTTCTCTCGCAACATTTCACCATCGGGAATAAGGAAGACCGGTGTTTACTAGGCGCTTGTAGTTTCTGTGCCTCCTAAAATATCGAGGCAGTTCATGACATGATTTTATTAGACCGTACAATTCGGCTTAAGCGAATATATGAGGTACCGAATATTTCATATGAACGTGTCCATCATATAGTTTACGTTGATTTGCATATGATAAACATTTCTGCAAAATGGATCCCCAAATGTCTGTATGTTGACCGCAAGCGATGCACATTTCTTACGCCGTATTGTTATTATGGATGAAATTTGGGTACAATTTTCTACAACCCAGAAACAAAGCAACAATCGATAAAATCAGAGAGTTTCGTGCTTAAAGATCTGCTGTAAAAGTTCTTGCTTTAGTTTTTTGGTATTGCGATTGAATAATCATGGTTAAGGGTAGAGCAATCACTGGGAATTACTATTCTACATTACTAACTACTCTGCAAGAAAAAATTAAGTGGAAAAGATGCGAAAAGTTATCCAAAGGCGTTTTTTTGTTGCTGGACACAAATCGCATGTTACCATGTAACAATTCGTAATTTAGGAACACCTTCCTTATTTACTAGATCTGGTTCCGTCCGGCTATCATCTCTTGCCTCACCTGACAAAAAGTTGAAAAGGTCGTAAATTTTCTTTCAATGAAGTGGTGGGGTCTGGTTTGCAAAACAACATAAAATTTAGTATAATAAATTTATTAAATTAAAACGAGAACATTGTTGCATGTTATCGGTTCGTTGATTAAAACTTCGTGAATTGTAAAAACTTTATTTCAAACTTATTTCAGAACACTCACTGACAATCTATCTGACCATCTGACTGACTAATTGACTGACTGCTTGACTGGAGGAAAAGATGACCTCGTACAAGGTGTCTTAAAAAAGTAAAGTGACTTTTCAAGTTTCGCCATCAACGTACATTCGATTATCGATATTTTGTTGTTGTTGTTGTTGTTGTGTTTCTACACTTGTCCCGAACATATGTTCACAGTTTCAAGTACATGGCATACTTAGTTTGTTTTTGACAGATAAAAAGGTTAGACGTATTTTGTTATGCTCGGCGATTTTCTATTATTACAAATAATGAAGCATAAGATTTGCATCAAATTTTGTGTGAAAAATGGAATTAAGTGCTCTAAAACACTTGAAATGTTGACACTGGCGTACGGTGAGTCTACTCTAAGTAAAAAAATGTTTACAAGTGGTACAAACTCTTCCAAGATGGCTGAGAAGAAGCCAGCGACGAACCTCGCCCTGGGCGCCCCAGCGCATCAACAACAGAAGATATCGTCGAAGCTGTGACGAAAATTGTTTTTGAAAATCGTCAAATTACCATAAGAGAAGTTGCTGAGGATGTTGGCATATTAGTCGGCTCGTGTCATGCAATTTTTTCAAATGTTTTGGGCATAAGACGTGTGTCAGCAAAGTTTGTTTCGAAACTTCTGAATTTTGAGCAGAAGAACCGTCGCATGAGCATCGCTCAGGAGCTCTTGAATAATGTCAGTGATGATCCTGATTTATTCAAAAGGGTCATAACTGGTGGCGAATCATGGGTACATGGTTATGACGTCGAAACCAATGGAAGCACCCAGAAGAGCCAAGACCGAAAAAAGCACTCCAAGTCCGATCAAATGTCAACGTTTTGCTCACTATTTTTTTCGAATGCCATGGCATAGTGCATTAGGTGCTTTTACCTAAAGGTCGTATGGTTAATAAGGATTATTACCTTGAAGTAATGCGCCGTTTGCGAGAAGCAATACGAAAAAAACGTCCGGAATTATGGAAAAATAATTCATGGCTTTTGCATCACGATAAGGTACCTGCTCATTTATCGTTGCTTGTGAGGGGTTTTTTGGCCAAAAAAAAACACGACAATCATGCCTCGGCCACCATATTCACCGGATTTGGCCTCCTGTGACTTTTTCCTGTTCCTAGAACTTAAAAGACATATGAAAGGACGGAGATTTGCAACGATTGATGAAATAAAAACTGCATCGCTAGAGGAGTTCAAGGATATACCAAAAAGTGCTTATAAGAAGTGCTTTAAAGATTGAAAAAAGCGTTGGCACAAGTGCAATGTATCTGAGGGGGATTACTTTGAAGGAAACAGTATAAATGTTGATGAATAAATAAATATTTTTTCATAAAAATATAGTCACGTTTCTTTTTGAAGACACCTCGTATTTATACCATTCTGGTTTCTAGAACGGATCTCCTTACATATCGGACTGGCGCTAGCGGAAACGTCGCGGTCGCTTCCATTAATAAATATTTTCCCACTACACAATTACTAATACAAATTTTACAACTTCGTTACAATATGTTGAATAATGAAAGATTTTGACTTTCAAATTTTGTTTCTTTTTATAGGAGGCTAAGATTTTTTAATACTTCTTCGTACAATGCATATTAAAATTGTAAGAAAATGAAATAAAACCAGATTTTATGGGTAGATTCTAAAACCTAATTTGATGAATCCATCCTATTCAGTAGTTAGTTTCTCTAAATCATTTTATATTCTAAACGATAACAGTACGTTTACACTAGACACTTTATTCCGCACATTTCTCTCTGACATTGTAGTCATTAAGGTACCAAGGGAATTATAAGAATAATCGCGCACCGAGGTCGACAGTGTACTTTGACTGAGAGCGTTATTATCTTTTAACACCTTTGGTGCCTTCAACGTTTAATGTTCTACAAATCTGCTGTTTAAATCGAATCCTTTTTTTTGACATTTACAATTATTTAATTTGACATCTATTATGTCAATTTATGTCAATATGATGACGCGTTATCAGCTTATAATGCCCCAGAACGTTATAGATATCCATAATGCCCTTGGGCATTATTTTTCATGTAATACCATATACCTCAAGGTAGGTTGATAATTGTAAAATAACAGACCTGTAAGACATTAAATATATTAAGTCTCAATCAGTCTGAGAGAAGCTATTCGAAATTCTCAGCTGTGTAAATAAGTATCAGATAGCTTCTCTCTTGACCTAGTTGACACTTATTGGATTCACATCAATAAAAGTTTGTGTTTTGTGTCTTTTGAAATTTAGAAGACATATTATTTTACAGGGTAAATAGTGTAAATACTGCCGGTGCAAAAATGATGGGTATAAACTAACTTTTTGTGACAAATACAAGGCACAACAAATATTTCTATTGGTGTGGATCCAGCTTTAGACAAATAAAAAAGCCACATATAAAGCAAGATGGTTACATATATACTCCACTTAATTTAATTCTTGGTCAGAGTTCGCTTTGGAATCTTCTTGATTTGCAGTTTTTTTTTCTTTCGCAGCTATGCTTACTTTGGCTTGTGTGAATGTTATTCCTGAAGAAATTTGTTGTAAAGTCTTTTATTGCACCCAAGGTTCTAAATGTATTGAACCGACTCTAACCAGAAAAATAAACTACAATTTTTCCCACAACTTTTATTTATAATAGTTAATTATTTTGCCCTTATTTAAATTTACTTGCTCGTTTCTGTGACAGGCAGCTTAACATTTTTGTTGCGTTTTTATCGTTAATAAAGTTTATTAGTTATGAATATTAAAGAATTCCACGAAGTAAGGGTTAGAAATGTCAATTTTTGTGAAACCTAATGTTGTGGCTAGGATGACCAGACGTATAGTTCTCTATAACGCACTTTTGTACTATGTCCCGTTACCTATGAAAATATAAAAATATTCTATTTTTTTTTTCGTTATTGGTTCCATCATCGGAAAGATGATAGGATTGATAGGGTAATTGTTGCTATTAACTACAAAGATCTTGAGTCCTTTATTGTGAAAATATATTCAAGTTTTAAAGTCTATACTTTTTGACTGAAATCATTGAAAGAATTATGCATTATGTAATGAAGTTAAAGGTTTTAGCTTAAATTTGAAATTTCCTCTTTTTTTGAAAATCTTAACAAAACTTAAGATTTCAAGCTAAAAATCTTTATTAATTAGTCACTTTCTAATATCAATTTAAAAGAAATAACAATGATGACATTGTTTATCATAGAGTTAAATAAAGCAATAATCAATAAAATCTTTCCAAAACACTGTTACATTAAATGTAGTTGATTTGTTACAAAAATCTTGAGATATAATAATAATTGTACTGGTGGTTAATTGATAATAGAAGACAAGCTGATCCCAACATTTTTAAAATTACTCGTCAAGAGGAATCCAAAACATAGAGTGTCTTATTTAAAAAAAAATAGGAGTAGGAGGGGCTGACCTGTGGTCTAAGGATCAGTTACATTCAGTGTAAATATGGCGAAACATTAGTGACCTAAAAATTATTTAGGGTGGTTGTTTTCATTGAAACGCACTGTACATATAGTAACTAATTAGAATCAATTGGGTAGTTGACAACTTTATAAAATACCTTATTAAATGATGTAAATACGATAAATTATTGAATGAAAAATGGGACATTATTTGTTTCCATTCAAAAAAAAAACACATGATCGGTTTATTATTAGTTTATTACAATTTTACAATTACAATATTTTGTTTGATAAACGAATGTCACATAATGAAACAAGTCATGACACTTTTAAGTGTGACGTCACTTGTGGAGCATAACCCACGGTTGTCAGTTTGCTAATGTTTATCTTTGACTATTGTATCATGCTTTTATGCATCTTGTGGTGCTTTTGCTCCGTTTTTTTAATGAAAATATGGGCTAATTTATTATTGTGTAAACGCATCTTTCCTAAGCCTTCGACAGAAATTTATTATTTTATATAACAATTTTAACACTCGGTACCTAACATTACTTGTGTTTGTTTGGTTGCTCTACAAATGACGTCACATATGTTTAAACATGGAGGCTCGTGTTTTCGCGTCAATTTAATTAGGTGAATTCTATTTCACATATTTTATCGTATAAAGCGATTTTATTTAAGGGAAATATAAAGCTATATGAAATAATACAGCAGTGTGAATATTTGAAGACAATTTAAAAATAAGAGTCAAAAGGTAAATAAAAAATACACACATAATGAATAAAATCTGTTTTTTTTAATTTTTTTTTTTTTGGTGGAACGGACTGGTCCTTGGTTATCTTCAAAAATTAAAATACAGAACTTGTCCCCTGAAACCAAGAAAGATTAAAAAACATAACAAAAATTGCTCTAAGAGAGCTGCTCTCTGAAGATGACAGTTTGGCTCTCGAAACGCGTTAGAGCAACCTTTTTTGTTTTTTTTTAATCTTTCTTGGTTTCAGGGGACAAGTTCTGTATGGGTATGAAACCCTAAAAAATTAATATACTTACATTTTGCCCAACAATAAATTAACTATTTTAAGGGTATGGTGGCATACTCTAGGGTCGCTTCTTCGCCACAGTACATATTGAACTTCTCAAAAAAAAGTAATCAAGCAAGAACTGTTTTGAAAAACAAAACGCACTCTCAGCTCTAAAGCTAAATGTTTGATCGATTGCACTTGTTCCAAATCTTATATGACAGGCGGAGCGTTTAAAATCCTACAGTTCAAAATGGTAAAAAGCAATCCTAATCACTCCGTTGCTAGCTTACACACACCACGAAAACCTATGCAAATTTTCAGGGTCTTGAAGAACTACACAAAAATGGCCACTAAAATTAATCTCTTCGAAATTATTGCAAGTAAATGTTTGAAAATTCAAAATGTAAGCTTAATCTTGATGTTTCTTTCTACAGTGAGCAATAAACTCTGAAATAGAACTTGGCCACTTACAATAGCGATTTATATTCAACGTACATTCCTGGATAGTGTACACGGGCAAAATTCCTCGTGTTCTTTGTAAGTATCTCCTTTATTGCTGTAAAAGCATCCATTCGTTTAGTTCTTGCATGGAAACGTGAGTCTGAAGCGGATACTTTCCAATACGAAACATCTGGAGTCACGTTTGAGTGCTCCACATCTAGAACAGTTAGTACATACGAGGGTAAATCAAATATGAACCGGAATTTCTATCATGTCGCCAAGAGGACGTCGGGAGTGTGCGCATACTCTTAGACATGTTAGGTGGGGATATCACGTAATTTCCTGCGCTCAAGCGAATTGCGTTCTCGTCGTTCGTCAGTTGTAAATACAATGAGTGGGTAAGATATTCATCTGAACGTTGCATAGTGCATTATTATTAAATTTCTTGCCATTGGAGGTGGAAAACCCACCAAAATTCTTCTTAAACTAGAAGCACAGTTTGGGGATACTTGTTTGAAGAAAACTTAAGTGTATGAATGGCACAAACAATTTTTAGAAGGACGACATCAAGTTGAAAATGAACCCCATGCCCGTCGTCCTCGTACCAGTGTGACTGCGAATAAGATTAACTCTGTTTTTAGAGGGTGATCACCGTTTAGTGTTGGTGAAATTGCAGCTCAGATAGGGAGAAGCTTTAGAGGTGCTCAATCCATCATTACAGATGAGCTGGGGTTTCGAAAAATTTCTACCAGGTGGGTACCTCATCTTTTGACTAAAAAACAGAAACAACAACGTCTGGAGATTTGTCAGTGCCATCTTGGACATTTTCAACCTGAAGGTGATGGTTTTTTACAACGTATCGTTACGTGTGATGGGACTTGAGTCCACCATTACACCCCTGAATCTAAACAAGCAAGCATGGAGTAGAGAAGAAAGGAGGAAGGTGTACCTGTCAAAGCAGAAACTCGCCTGTCAGCTGGAAAGGTTCTTGCGACAGTGTTTTGGGATTTTAAAGGAGTTGGGCACGTCGATTTTCTGCATGAACGTCGTACGGTTAATGCTGCCTACTACTGCCACCTATTGGATGAAGCAAAACGTGCATATCGGTGGAAGAGGCGCGATTTTTCGGTCAGAAATGTGATTTTGCTTTACGATAATGTCCGCTCCCAGTTAGCCAATCTGACACATCAAAAATTAGAGAAAATGCATTAGGCAACATTGAACACCTCCTTATAGTCCCTACTTATCACCATGCGATTATCATATGTTTGGGCCATTAAAAGAAGCTCTGGGAGGTGAGCGATTTCATGATGATTGGGCTTTTGAGACGTTTGTGAGCAGTTAGCTAAAAGCACGCCCCCCTTCTTTTTATGATGATGCCATTAAAAATCTTTCAATCCGTTGGGAAAAATGCATATCAAAATTAGGAGATTATGTAGAAAAATAGTTAAAATCTTTCATATATGTATCTTTTACCAAAAAATTTTTAAAAACAAATTCCGGTTCATATTTGATTTACCCTCGTACATTTCTCGAAGACGCTCGAACATAAGGTATGTCCTATGACATATTGGCGATTCGACGGGAAGAAATACTTCAAACACAGCGGACACTCGAGTTCGGCCAAGATTTTATTTTTCAATTGCTGGTTTTTAATCTGCAACGAAAATTTAGTTTAAGGAATACAAAAGTTAATATTGCATCAAATCGTTTACCAAGTGGTACATATTTTTCTAATGGACTAAGGAGTATGTCAGCTTCACCGAATGTGGAATAGAAAGATATCTCTGTAGTGCTTAAAGATACGAAAAACTTTTAAAGGGGAACTCCCCTTCTTTTTCAAAGCCCGTATAATAATAGATTAATTGATCCCATTCAAACATTTTTTTTTGGCTCATGCTTAAAATATTACACAGGATGATCAAAACATTATCAGAGAACTTTAGATGGCCAAAACTCGCTATTTTAAATAGAACATTCCTTATTTTCTTTGGTGATTGAATCGGCCTCTTAATTACCTATAACTTTTTTCTTAATACTCTCTATGCTAAAATTTACTGGTTATCGAGATATTGTCACTTTTCTTTTTCTTTCTTGATAAGATTTTCAAAATCACTCTGTAGTTTAGAAATTAAAGCTGCTATGACCATTTTTTTGCACTAAAATCTTTCATTTAATTAAGAAAATTTAAACAAAATATTAAAACAACATTTATTTTCAAAATGAAAATTCGAGTTTTGTATCAACATATTTATTTTTTTTAATTACGGTTTTGTTGCAGATTTTTCTAATACATTTTCAGTTTTTTATAATTTTGTACCTTAAGTCGAAATCTCGAGATTTAATGTAGACCAAAGTTAGGTCAAAATTTTTAGATTTTCTAAACTTCGACATTAAATTTGTTTTGGTATTAATTAACCATTTACAAAAACTTTTTTTTAAACTTAACACTGTCACTTTTTTTAATTTCGAGTTTAATTTCGAAATTTAGATCAAAATTTAAAAATAATTAGACACTTCCAAATTAATTTCCGAAATTTTTACCTTTATTGAATTTTCGACTTTACTTTCGAAACTTCGACTATAATTTCGCAAGTTCGACTTTAACCTCAACACTAAAAATTATTTTGAGTTTGAATTATAAATTTTGGGATAAATTTAGGTATTCCCTCAAAAAAAAAAATTAAAAACTTAAAGTCGAAAAAATGGAAATTTAAATTTGAACGTCGGAATACCGAAAACAAAGACGAAATTTCGGGATGAAAACTAAGACTAATTTGAATCGAAATTTCGACTTTTAATTTATAATTTTAACTTTTTTTTATAAAAATGTGCAATTTAGGCTCCAAAAGTTTACAAAACAAAAATTAAATTATGAATATTTTGACTAAAGAATAGGATTTTGGAAAATAACTAAAAAGAATTACAAAGTTTCGAATTTATGGTTGAAATTTAGGGAAGAAAAATAAAAAATTTTAAGAGAATATCGCAAATTGACAAAAAAATAAATAAATAAATAAATAAGGAACTTGTAACTTCAAAAACTTTTTAATTTTAAGAGAATAATAAAATATACATGGCGGAGCTTAGTAATAGTACACATCGCAAGGGTGGATTTTTCCTATTAAAGTAATGTAATTTAGCTTAATCTACCTTGTACCAAAAGTTGATATTAACCGAGATACAGTGTGTCAAGGAAAAATAAAATTCGATTTTTTCTTATAATTATTGAATACATTGTAATATAGGAACGAAATTTGGCACAAGGGACATTTCTAAGTCGACAAATCGTAAAGCTAATACGAGTATCCGTTTGCCTTTAAAGTTTAAACTTTGTTTTAAACTACGTAGATTAGATTTTCGAAGTAGACTTGAAAAAAACTAATAATAAGACAACTTTCAAAGTAACTCATTTCAAATATTACTTATTTCTTATTACCTAAATTTTGAAAATGTCAACAAAGAAAATGAAAAATATAGACAGAAGGTATTTTCAATTAAAGATATGCGATATATGATCTCTGAGTCCGGACTGGATGGTCAAAGCAGATATTTGGATATGAATATACAGATATACCCAGATTCCGAATTATTTACAATCCCTTTACATACACAAAGATCATTTTTCGCATATTTATTTTTGAAAATAAATGTTGTTTTAATATTTTGTTTAAATTTTCTTTAGAAATTTAAAAAAATATGTGTAATAATCATTTGAGTGGAGAAATATTTGATATAAACCATTTTAGAGCCGGTCTTATTAGTTTTATTTTAAAATCTACTGCGAAAAATTCACATTACATAACTTAAAATTAACGTACGGCAAACTTTGAAGGCAAATATCTTAAAAATGTTTGCTCGTTGATACGAGCAACCCTTAATTCTTTGAATGTTGATACATTCGACTGAATAGTTATACCTTCTGACTGGAAGATATACCTTTTTTTAGGTAAAAAATGTAGAACAATCAAAGAATTTTATTTAAAATAAGTGTACATGGAGCTACAAAAAAGTTGTGATGCTTTAGAATCAAACAGGGTAGCGCAGGTAGCGTTCCCATAAGTCAGTGGCAATCTGTCTGCAAATTAGCATTTCTCGACCAGAGAAACCATCCTCTGCCAAATTTCTTGTCCATATTAAAATGTGTTCATTAGTTATGCAACAAAAAAAATTTTTTTTTCAACTTTTACACCCTGTATCTCAGTTAATATCAACTTTTCGTATAAGGTAAATCCAGCCAAATAACATTATTTTAATGCAAAAAATCCACTCTTGCTCTATATACCACTCGACAAATGACCAATTAAATGTTCTGTAATTAAACAGTTAAATGTGAAGAATGTTGAAAATACCTTCAACCACAACCATAGACTAGTTTTGGCCTCATCAGTACGGTACGATCGTTGCAAACACTTCCAACTTAAAGCCGCTAGTCAATCGTATTATTATCTAAGAGATTAAATCCCCAAGAGATTAAACTCCCAATGGAAACTAGGTAAAAGTAAAGAGTGACACAAGCTTTGCCTCATTTACATGATCTTTGCAATTGAAATCTGGTTTTATTAGACTCTAATTAAAATTAGATTTCAATAGCATCGTAATTAACTTGTATACATTTTTCAACCTAATTTCGGGACACCTGTATATCTATATACCATTACTTATGATCCACCATTGTAATTTTGAAACAAACTTGGAATTTAAAACTGGTAGAAATTTCGAGTTTAAAGCACTAGAAAACTAGACTAGGCATGACATTTTGATGAGAAACTCTACATTTTGAGAAAAAACAGAAAAAAAATGTCTAAAATAAAATCAGAACATTATGGAGAAGGATATGCATTATTTGAAGCTTATACTCTTTGGCTGAAGCAAATTTTTTTTCAACGCCTGGCCCTCCTTCCACATCCACATATTTTTTCATACTTTCAAATCGATAATTGTTCCAAACTTATATTGATATATCGAGAAAGGTGGATCCATGGGAGGAGGCTCGGGGAGGCACCCGCCCTCCAGCAGACCTACACTAGTGCAAAAGACAAGAATTTTACAAAGCTTGAGAAAGCATTCCTTCTCCGTATGATTATTACATGTTTTTTTTAAGTTCAGTTTTCTCTTAGCGTCCAACTTTTTTTTCTAACTGGCTACAACTTCAATTCTTACGTTTTTTCTTTTGGACAATTTTATTGTTTTCTAGAATTACTGTTGATATCTAAATATGCAATTTTTTTATTCAGTTTATTGGCTTTTTCTTCGCCGGTCACTCCTTTCACAATCCTAAATTTCAGTACCTTCTATTAAGGAATGGCAATCTGTTTTAGATTGCCGCAAACAGCGATTGCGTTGGATCTTGGTTTGTCAATCGCTGTTTGGGACTCAACACTGAAAAACACTTAAGACTATATTAAAATTCAAACGACGTAAAAATAAATAACAACAAGATTATTCAAAATTTTAACGTTTCGGGCAGTGTTATTCTCTGCCCGTCGTCAGAAAACCAATTCAAATATATTCCTTTACAAATTTTTTGTAAGCTGTCAGAAAGTAATTCTATAAATATAAAAATTGCAAGGCAAGTTTAAATTAGAAAATTAGGAAAAAATCTCTAATTTCGAAAGGATCAAATCTATTAACAAAAATTAGCAACATTCAAAATTTTGTCTTGCAGCATAATTTAGAAAAAAAAGTTTAATATTTCTTGAAACCTTTACTGTTTTCTCAAAATCGCCGGGGGAATTTTTTAAAATTTTAAATATCGAGAAAGTCAAAATATTTTGAAGAATTCTGAATTTTAAGCCAATACTAAAATGAAGATTTTAAAAGAAATGGTTACTAAACCATTTTTTTTTCATAATTTCGACTTTAATCTTTTAAAATTTTTAAATTCGAAAAGTTGTGAAAGTTTTATAAATTAAGCTTTTCTAAAAATATGATTTTAAAGTTGAAGTGTCGTGATAAAAAGTAAAAAAAAATTCTTAATTAAAGTTTAAAGTCGATATTTCGAGTGGAAATTGCAATATTTTTTTCCGAAGTTTTCACTAGAAAGTTCACATTTTCAGAAAAAAGTCTAATTTTCGGAAGCATAATCGAAATGTAATAAAATCAACTTCATAAAAAAGTTCCAACATTTTTTTATTATGAAATTAAATTTTTACGAGAAAAGTAAAAATTTCGAGTTAAACTGGTTGGCTAAAATTATAAAAAAAGTCCCGAATTTTCCAGTTTAAAAACGTTCAAATTTTGTGTAAAACTCAAAATTGTAAAAGAATCGCCAGTTTAAACAAAATTTATTAAAAAATCAACATTTTAGACAAGGTAATAGACAAGATAATAGAGTCGAATATTCAAAATTTTATTCAAATACCGAATTTAACTTTAAATTTCAAAAATCTAAAAATATTATCACAAAATCCAAATATTTATTAAAATTTCGTGTTAAATCTCGAAAATTTGCTTATACATATAATATTTCAGTCTTTCTTAAGATTAGAATTATTTCTCAAAATGCGGAATTTAAGCTTGAAATTTTGAAGCTGCAAAATTTGAAATTTTTTCAATACATTTAAAACGCAGTGACGTGGCGTGCCTTTTATAAATGGGGAAGCTGTTCGGGAAAAAAGAATCAAATACATCACCAGCCGATTTTATTTTTTGATACGAATTTGAAGAAAAAAAAATATTTTAATAAAAATTAAGCAAAATTCTCCTATTTTGTTTTGAAAATTCATCAATTACATCATCGTAAAATGTTACTAGAAATATCTTGAATTATTTCCTTTTCTATAGATATCATTGCTAAACTAGAAAGTCTTTCCTGCCCAGTATAATTTCTAACAAAATTCTTAATTTGTTTTAGTGGCAGGAATAGTAAGAGTTAACTTACATAACTTAAGAATTTCGGAAAACGCTTGAGTCAGTCCACATTTTACTATAGATTTCCACATGCCATTAATGTTAGCTTATTTGTACCCACTGATGTGTTGTGTAGTACCTCAAGTTTGGATTATAATGTTGGAAAATCGAAATAATCAGGATAATTTTGTTTCAGAGATTCAAATGCAGCCTGTGAGATTTTATCATTGTCACAAAAATTTAATAGCTCTATGAATTTTAGACTGTTAAAGTTTGCAAATCTTGCGTTTATGGGTGTAGATATATTATCAATTATTTCCAAGAATAATCTTCTATAAGATGCTTTTTCATCTCCAACGACAGCACTACGCATTTTTTTGGCCTAATTATAATGTGCAAATGTGCATATAATTTACTTCACAGGCCATCAAATTATTCTCTTTTGCAGAAATTACAGATTTAAATTCCTGAATTTTTTTATACAGAAATTAATATCGCATGTTTTATTTTGTAAGACGCTAAATAATACGTCACAAAATGGAAATATTTCATTTCAGCAGCAGAGAATATTAGCAATAAAAGATTGAAATTTACTTCATTTTTTAATATATCTTAATATCCTCTCCTGGTCCCATTCTTCTTCTACCACCAAAATGTTTTCAAAAAATTTAATAAGAGGGGGACGATATTCAAATATAGTTTGCATCAGTTTCCGAGCTACTTTTGGTAATCTCTTGTGAATCTCTGAATTCAACGCATTTGTTCGCTTTGAAGATTTTCAAAAAATGAAGCAAGGCCACTTAGAAATGAAAAAAAAACTTTACATTCTTTTATGCTACTAAGAGAGTGCTATAACCCAAATTTAAACGATGCGCCATGCAAAGAACAGAGAGCACACTCGGATACTTTTCTCTTACTTTAGTTTTAAAATTCCCCTAATTCACCAAACATCACGGCTGCTCCCTCATAGCTTTGCGCTACTAATTTTGAGCCACAATTGTGCTCCTCAACTATTATAGTTTGAACTATATTAGAAAGAGCCAGTGCTGTTCGGTCTTCGGTAACATTTACAAATCCCAAAAATCTTTCTTTAATTTCTCCATTTCGGGTAATCTAATGCACAATCTTTGATAACTGACTTATATTTGTCACATCGGTAGTTTCATCCAGTATAATTGCAACAAATAAAGCTTCATTTATTTTCCTTTTTATTTTTCTTGAAGTAATCTCAGCTACGCAGCTACAATCAAATCGTTTTGGATGACATTAGAAGTGCTATTAAATACTGTCGTATTTTGACAGAAAATTACATAAATCTATATAATTACCTCTATTCGACGAATTTTCAAATTTACTGTGACCTCAAAAACCGAGCTCATGTTGACCTAGAAAGCAACCCACATCGATGAGCCTTTTAAAAATTTTGGGATTTTTTTTCACTTGCTGGTTATGTTTTTCGTGACTGATTCTCAACTAATTTTCTAATACACGCTTAATTCTAGTTTTGCCAAATGTTTTTTGTTGACGAATAGATTCTAAATAAGCCTTACTAAATGAATGACTCTTTATTAATTTATGAAGATTGTTTAAATCAGATAATCCATTTCTATTCCATAAATTATTTTCGTTTGAAAATATGATGCACGACCAACAAAATAAAAGTGATTTTGTGTTAGACCCCGTAAGCCATTTACATTTTTTATAGTCTTTGGTTTGAAAATGCCTAGTATATAACTTAGTTTGTTTTAGATATTCTCTGTAATTTATTTGCGAAGTATTCATATTTTTTTTATTCAGTTTATTGGCTTTTTTTTAAGTTTAATCCACTCGCAAAGGTTAACCCCATTATGCTTTCAAAGCACTGCGAGTAGGATGCTGAAAGAAGGATAGATGGCGATGAACTGCCTTCTCAAAAAAGGATAGGTTGTAATTTTTGGGAAAAATTCCTTTCGATAACAAATTTCATAACTTGGAAGTTCTATAGAAAAAAGAGTCTCCGTAGACAGAAGTCCTCACTGTGTCAAGCTGGACTGCACAGGAATTTGCTGTCTCCGACTGTCTAGTATGCCTCAATAATCTTGCCCTTGGGGGACCAATCCTATTAGTTCCTGCGAGCATCTTTCATTATGTTAAATTCGGTAAGGCAGGAGTGTGTCTACCTTTTGAAAAAATAAGATTTTTCTCTTTGAAATTTAAAGTTCCAAATCCATTTTTTAGTAAATTACAAACAACACAGTTACATAAATTAGCGAACGTGTCCTGGCCCGAAGTTAAAGTTGGGACAACCGCACTAGTTACCCTTTCCATCTCCATACTTTTAGCTTGTTAACCTATTCATCCACAGCTTACTCCCGCACTAAATTAACTGAATTGTTTTTATTGTCGACGTTATAAACTAGCCCTATTTTACAAATAATCAGAAAATAAATGTTTAATAGACAATATTTAAAAAAATTGCACATAGTTAGTCTCATACACAGTTTCTGAAAAACAAATAACGCAGATTGAATTATTAAGTCACGTTTAGCCGATCCAAGCATATCTCCTATTGAATTGCCATAAACGCTTGGAAGCCGCATTCCGACAGCTTATTGAGTAAAGTGTATTTGATAAGCTGAGCATTATAGTCTCAACGGGTTGCGTTAATCAGCGAAACCCTTGTTTCGCTGACAGCATAGCTGGGGAAAAGGGTTTAGGGTTTAAAAATAGAAATATATTAATAATTTTAGTTTTTCATTTTTCAAGGGAAGCGGTGCTTCCCTAGCTTCCATGGAGAACACGCCACTGTTAAAACGTAAGGTCATAATTTCGAATGAGAAAAAGAAATTTCAAGAAAAGTTCAAATTATTTTTTAAAATATTCAAAAAAATAAGCTTAACCTTGACAGGTTGGATTTTTTCCGAATTTTCGACTTTTATTCTTAAAATTTTGGCTTTTCTAGAAAGTGTAAACTTCAAACGAGATCTTAGATTTAAGTCAAAATTTCTGACAAAATTGGAATGAACTTGAAGTAAAAAATTCACGATTTGTGGTGAAAATTCTAGAATGAACTCGAAATTTCAAGAATTTGAATTGAAAATATTATACTTCTGAATATCCTGAGAATATAAATTAAAATTTAACTTTTTCTAAAATTTCGAATGAAAACTTCTTCACTTTGACACGAGTTCTCAAAATTTCAGCATTAATCGCAAACTTTCGACTTCTTTCGCAAATGTTTGAATCTAAACTTGTAATTTTGACCTTTTAAAGTTTACCTTTAATCATGAAATTTTGACTTTTTTCTCGAAATATTTTATTTTTTATTTGAAAGGTAATGTTTTAATTTATTTTAACTTGAAACCCAAATATCTAACAATAACAAAAATAATTTCGTAATGGTAGATTCTTTTGGAACGTCTTCTACTTAAAACTCAGGCATTTAATTGCTACATATTTTCTTAAAAATTCCACTGAAAATTTCAAATTTTTATTTTTTTTAAAATTCCGATCCAAAATTTGTCTTTTTATTGAGGTTTTGAGACTATTAGGATATTGTTGTTTTTGGTCCAATTTTCTTTTTTGTCAAGATACCTAACTTTAACTTTTTTCTTAAAATTATTACTTTAAACTCATAATTTCGCCTCAGGAGTTTTAATTTTTTATTTTGAAATTGCGATTCTAATCCAGAAATTTTGACTTTCGTTTCTAAATTTTCAGTTTATACTTAAGCTTCTGTTACAAATTCTTCGATTTTTTTTTATAACGACTTTCTTGTCATAATTCTTATCTGCATTTTTGTAACAAATTTCGATTGTAAACTTGAAAGTTCAAGAAAATTTGTATCCTAATTAAAGCTTTCGAATTTTCTTGACAAAATTTCTATTTCAATTTTCACTTTTTTTCTTAGTTGTTCGCTTAAAACTTTCGTCCTTTGGTGGAACTTTTGGTTTTATATGTATAGTAGAAATGTTGATCATTTAATTTAATTGTTTTATGATCTTTGTTACTTTGAATTTTGACTTTTTCTCACAATTCAAAATTTGCGCTTTCAATTAATCTTTTTCCAAGTAGTTTTTGTAATAAATTTCAAACTTCTTTTGTAAAATAATTTGGGATGGCTAAGTTCTACTGGACAATGGACACACAGGCGGCTGAACATTTAGGAACGCCCATGCAAATGGTGAAAGCAGCAGCTCCTTACTGAATGATGTAATTTCGACAGTGGCGGCCAGTGCTAAGGTTTGCAGGTTTGCGCAACCTCCAAAAAAACGTTGGGATAAAAAAGAAAGTAAATTGTTCTTTATGTTGTTTATTTTATTTATTGATAACAGATTTATCGCTACCAACCATACTGCTGAATATTGCGGATTCCGCCGATTCGTAAGCCTTTGATGACATATTGGGTCCACGGTTTGCAAAGTTTGCAGGCTAGCCTGCAAACTTTGCTTTACACATATGCACCTGCGCCTTAACTTACATTTTGTTCGCTTAAAATACTTGCCCATAAGCAAGCATTAGGTTGCACTTGTGGGTGCAAACCAAATACCGATTCGCTATTAAAATCTGTCATCGGGCAATGTTCTGAGTCTTGAAACACAAATAAAAATGAATTCAGTGCAAAGTTTAATTGCACAGCCATTCTGTAACCGATTTGTGTCGAAAAAACTGGAAATTAAGCGACGTGGATGACCTATTCCAGACTTAAATATTGTGCAGACGGTGTTTTGTAAAAAGCGAAGTTTTAACAGAAGTAGTTCGCGAAGCTAAAGGAGTACCTATGCGACATTGTTATCTGCTAAGCTAAAAAACGATTCAGCTTCACTGGCCTTTTAATTGCAGCAACCTTATTATATTATTTTTTTCTGAAAAGTTTACCCAATATAGAATCACTTTTCCTGAAAAGAATTTTAAAGAAACCGCCAAGGTTCATCCATTTTTTAATTTACAAAAACTAAGAACTAAACTAACCCTAATTTACGAAACAGAAAAGTTTAAATCGGCTTTTGGTTTACTTGTACTCTATAACATTATTTCAGAAAATAGTGAGCTTAATGAAACTCTAAATCTTTTAAAAATCCTTTTTCTTCCTTCTAGTGAAGCAGAATGGTGCTTCCCCAGTCTGGAAAGAATAAAAACTCTTTTAAAAAATACATTATGCCAGGAAAGATTGTCCGCATTAACGGTGTCTTCAAAGAAAAGGACTTAATCCAAGAAATACTCGACTTCAGTAAAAAGTTATTGATAAATTTGCAGCTGCCAAAGTTCCAAAAATGGCAAAAGAAGCCAAAGATGGACTTTCTCTTGTTTTTATTTCTGTTTTTTGCGAAAATAAAATATCTCTTAATTCCTCCAGCTTAATTGAAAATTTCCAGTTTCGGCACATTTTTGCAAATGTCTCTTTGCAACCCCCAAATTTTATTAGCACCAGCCGCCACTGAATTTCGATATTAAAATTTGCACTTTAGTGTCTGTCGATGTAGAGAAAAACTTTTTAAATTACGAGTATTTATTGTGGTGAAGAAGCACAAAACTTACAGTGGAAAATATTGAAAGTAATTTAATTTTTAGTTGAGAATAAAATAATGCCTAAAATGGCTAATAAATGTTTTTCTTGTTAATTATGGTTTTCACCTGTTACTGCCTTTTTTAAGAGTATTTTACCTTGTTTATGCCTTTTTTTAGCTATTCGTTTTTGCCTAATTTAACACTTTACTCACCATTATTTGATTGTGCCTAAATCGGGTTTCTAGATATAACACATTTAATGGTTATTTTTTGCTATTGCAGAATTCAATGTTGGTGTATAATTAACTGCATAATGTTGTTCTTTGTCGGATAGATGAATATCAAAATGATGATTTCATAGATTAAGTAAAAAACGAAAGCGCCTTACATGCCGACCATAAGTAGCTGTTTCTGCATAGAATTTACCATTGCGATAAACTTCGAGAATAAAATTATGCAGTGTGTAATATATTTATGGGCTAAAATTTATACATGACAAGTGAGCATTTCAAGAGAAAGAACAATTTTTTTTATATGTTTTGAGTGTTGAAATTGAATGTGAAAAATAAAACCGGGTAAAGCAAACAAGGGTTAGGGTAATTGGCACCAGTAATTGTGATTATTAGAAGTACCTCTAACAAAAGTTATTACTGATATCGAAAAAACTGGATGCATTTTTTAATATCAGTAATTCCTAAGAGGAAGATTATTTTCTCTGTTATAAAATTGCAAACTCGTTTTTTGTTTCAAAAAAAAAACAATTTTTTTATAAAAACATTTTTAAAGGTTGAAGCACATATGTTATACCGTACGGAAAGGGAAGCGACGCGAGGTGAAGCTACCTTTTTATATATCATGTATTTCAATGTGGTAAGCACACTTGCACTACCGAAAGGTCCGGAAGGAGAGGGAAGCGCTGCAACCCAGAAGGAAAGTTCGCAGAGAATATTTTGACTATCAAGGGGTTGCGCTTCGCGTCCCTTCCAACAAATGTGCGATACCTTGCTACCCGTTACGACGTTTATTACATCGCGAACGAAAAATTCCTTTGAAGTCCATATTAAAAATCAGTTTGCTAATGTTAGGTTAGAAAAAGGTCAGGCTAGAGAAGTTCCGGCCCCGGTGGTAATTATGACGCCCAGACCCCTTATATGGTATGTACTGGGTGCGCGAGCCCCTACTAAACCCTTCTTACGCAAAACAACACCAAATAAAAAAAGGAAAGTTATCAATGCATAGTTTTCGTTTTTGATGAATAAAAAAATATTAAAAATTGATTTTTTTTGAGAATATCAACCTTTTTCGAAACTTAGATTTTTTCATTTCGTCAAAATTCCGACATTCTTAAAAATTTTTACTTTTTAAGAAATTTTCCTTTTCTCAACATTATGTTGAAAGTATCTCTTTTGAATATTTCGTGTTTTTTTTAATTCCAACGGTTTTTGCAGAATTCGATTTTAATTTTAACTTTGAAATTATACACATTTTTTTAGAACATTTCGGCACTTAAAATATCTATTTTTTTGGAAATGTCGACTTTTTCTAGAAATTTTTACATGTGTTTAACAATCTCGACTAACAAATTTCCGATTTTTTTTCGAAATTTTAACTTCATTTTTAAAATTTCGACTTTTTCAAAACTTTGGATTTCTAAAAAATTTCATTTGCAAAGATAGATTATTTTTTGAATATTTTGACTTTTTCTCGAAGTTTTTAATTTTTGAAAAATGTCGATTTTTTTTACTTTCGAATATTTTGTTTTTTTCTAAAATTCGCCTTATTGAAGATTTATATCTTTTGTCTAAAAACTTAGACTTCTTTGTAAAACTGATTTTTTTTTAAAACTTCACTAATTTTTAGAAATCTGAATTTTTTTAAACTTGAGATTCTTAAGATTTTAACTTCCTGAAAATGAAAAAAAATATATTTATATGTATATACAGGGTGAGTCAGAAAGAATGGGCTAATGCCAAAATATTACGATTCAGCTCAATATGCTTTATACTAATGCTGCTGGTTTAATAGATACAGGGGGTTCAAAATTTAAATTTTATTCTGAAATTTCTCAATAATTCGGAAAGTTTTGATGCTATAAATTTAATATTTGGGAATTTTATCTTTTTCGGTGTAAGAATTACCAAAAGGACGCTAGTTTCACATTATTATTTACTTAAATTAAAACATTATTTTTTTAGCTGTTGAGTTCTGCTTAAAGCAGGTCAATGTTATTAAAGAACGGTCAATTCTACAAAGAAAAGGTACTTTTGTTTAGGTCGCCTAAAGCTATTGGTTTTTGAGTTATTTGCATTTAAAAGGTTCAATGTAATTTTTGGATTTTTTTATTTTTAAAAAACGTAGAAAGAATCAAAGCTGCAGTAAATAACAATTAAAATTATTGGTATAAGAGACAATAACAAACTTCAAATCGAATGTTGGAAGTGCCTACCACCTACTTAAATAAATTTTAAATTTCACTTTCTTAAATGTCAAAATCAAAATTTCCATATTATTTTTAAATGTATTTGCCGCTTCTTGGATTATTTACCGCAACTCCCGAAGATAATTTAATTGTTTCTGAAAAACTAAATTTTTCAAATTTGAAAAAATATTATAATATCTGCGTCTTAAAAAATCGTAAAAAATACATTAAAACTTTTAACTGCAAATATCTTAAAAACCGATAGTCTTAGACTCAAACAAGAGTACCTCCTCTTTGTAGAATTAATTGTTATTTTATATTCTTTATTTGTTTTAAGCGTAACTCAACAAAAAAATATTAATTAATTTACACAAATAATATGGTGAATTTAGCGCCCTCTAGGAGAAAGGTCAAAATAAGCTTAAAATTCGAATTCCTTACACCAAAAAAACATAAAACTTTTAATTTTTAGATTTATAACATCAAAACTCTTTCAGTTATAGAGAAATTTCAGAAAAAATTTAAATTTTGAACGCCCTGTATCTCGTAAACTAGCCACATTGGTATAAGGTATATTGAGCTCTATCGTAATATTCTTGTATCTGGTATTCCTAGTTTAGCGTTGACTCATTCTTTCTGGCGCACCCTGTATATTGAAAATATTTCGACTTATTTTGAAAATTTACTATTTCAATTTTTCCAATTTTTTTCAAAATTTTTGCATTTTCCAAAATTTGATTTATTTTGAAAAGTTCGACAATTTTTCAAATTCACTTTTTCCCCAAAATTTCGACTTTCTTTTTCAAAATGTCTACTTTTTAGGAATAAAATTAATATCTTTGAATGAGTTAATTTTCTTTAAAACGCTGTAACACGTTAACTGATCTTAATTTTTTTCCATCTTTCGGTTATATAGTAATTTATTTTTCTTCAACCCTCTAACCCCCAGCTATACCAAATAAATAAGTTTTATGTTTTCAATAACAAGTTTTATTTCATTCAGAAATTGAAACAACTAGATAATTTACCAAAATAAACTCAATGTCGCTTATACTGAAAATGTCCTCCATTCACTATTTGACATTCTCCAAGATAATAATAAAAGCATCCACGTCATTCCAAATGACTTCAGATCTCCGCTATAATCTTGTTCTTTAAATTTTGGATATTAACCGGTCTGTCTTCTTCAAATATCCCCAAAGAAAATAATCGAGGCAATCCAGGGGCTTTAATTCGGAGGATTTTGGCGGACATCCAATTATACCCCCTCTACCAATTTAACGATTTGGAAACATTTCATCAAAGTATCTTTAAATATCAGTACCAAAATGTGGGAAAGCACCATCTTGTTAAAACCAAATTCTTTCATTCGGTATATCTAAATCAATTTCTCAAGGAAAAATCACAGCTAGAGCAGGTATCATGTCAAATGTTAGGAAATCCAGGTAGCGTGCGGCAGCAACATTTTCTTTAAAAAAGAATGGGTCCAAGATTCTTTTGCTGATGATAGCTGCCCATACATTAACTTTCTGTGGGTGCTGCGTATGCGATTCGCATGTCTAGTGTGAATTATTCTAGGACCAAGAGCGATAGGTCTCCCTGTTAAAAACGCCACTTAAATAAAACGCACATTCATCCGAAATGCAGTGAAAATCATTATTGTCGTCACACTGTCTCATCATTTTCGCACAAAATTGTAATCACCTATCATAATCGTCTTCCAAAAGCTCTTGGACAAGACATACCTTATAAGGGTAGCATTTCTCTTTTTTAAAAAACATTCGAATTGTAGTTCGAGAAACATAGTGATTGCGGGTCAATGAAACAGTTGAAGTATGAGGATTTTTAACAAATTCGTGAAATATTTTACTAACTGTCACTTGCGAGATTTGGTTTTCGGTATATTTTGCATTAAATGAATTGCGCATTTCAGCCTGACTTCTTATTTTGTCCCCACATCCAAGCAATATCAAGATTTCGATGAGTTGCCTTTCCGACAATATCACTGCGATTCAGTAAATAATTTGATTTTGACACACTAGTAACGCTTTGAACTCCAACTTACAACTACAGTGAAAAATTAACCCGAAGGCCTGGCAAGTAAGTGGCACCAAAAAAACGCAACCTAAAAAAGACAACTTTTTTTGATTAAGCACTGCTAGGTATAGTTTTACATTCTTTATTTTATTCCGTGCAAATTCATGGAGGATTCTGGATCTGGATTCTGGATTTGTTGTGGGTTGCCTAAAGTTTAGGCCAGCACTTAGGCCACCCTTTCCGGGCCCATTGTGCTATCCCCGTGATTGAGGTGTCATTGGTCATTCATTCAGCCACTCAACCTTGTTGAGAAACTGAAGAACGTCCCTTGGATGCGCCTCTCTCAAACTGGCCACACTAAGCCAGAAGTCCCCCAGCGTGGATCCTCTGATTGATGCTAGTGCCGGGCAGTAACACATCACGTGCTCGACACTCTCATCTTCTTCTAAACACCCTCTGCAGCTCGGGTCGTTTATAATTCACATTCTGTGGAGGTGTTTGTTTAATCGACAGTGACCTGTCCATATCCCTACAAGTTTGCTTAGATTATTCCTTGAGAGTTATAGGCAAAGTTTGGCCCTTTCCCTGCACGGCATTGTAATGAATGCGTGAGTTTGTCGGCATGTTGTTATTGATGCCCATAAGGCTTTGTGTTTACGATAAATTTCTACGTTAAGTAGGGATCTTACGGTTGATCTTGCCAGGGGAAGGGTTGGTTCTGGTCCAACGAATTGGCCCTCCGAACCTTCCTCGCCAGTTTGTCAGCGCGTTCGTTTCCCTCTTTTCCAGAATATGCTTTGATCCATATTAGATCAATTGCATTCTCTTGTGATAGAAGTTCTAGAGCTAGGTGGCAATTCCATACCAGCACTGAGTTTGTTTTTACATTCCTCAGGGCCTTAAGGGCTGCCTGGCTGTCCGTCTTTATTTGGATATATTTGCCTGTAATATTCAGTTGCGTCATTTGTTCGGCGCTATATAAAATTTCCAACATCTCCGTTTGAAAGATTGTTGAGTATTTATCTAGCTTAATACTTACATTTAGGTTCAGGTCTTCCGAGAAGATTCCTGTTCCAGTGCCCGTATTTGTTTTCGATCCATCCGTGTATATACTTACGTCTGGTATCCTTGCTTGTACTTCATCCATTTTTATACGGTAGGATTTTGTGAAGTTATATTTCACCAGTAGATGGTCCATCGGCGCATCCAGAATAGGTACCTTTTGGAGCGCCTCCTCCATTATGCGCCGGTGACCCACCATTTTACCTACCGTATTCCACATTCCTCCTGCTCGCAAACAGAGAGCAGAAGCCTGTGCCACCCCCTCAAGAAATATATCGAGAGGTGGCAGGTATAAGATCGCCTCCATTGCTGCTGTTGGAGTAGATTTCATTGCTCGTATCACTGCCAGACACGCTAGTCTCTGGATGTGATTTAACTTTTGTTTTATAGTGGTGCACCTTGTCTTTGGCCACCAAACTATAACTCCGTAGCTTACAATTGGTCTGATGACTGCCGTGTATAGCCAAAAGGTCATCTTAGGGGATAAGCCCCAAGACCTCCCGATGGCCCCACGGCATTGCCAGAAGATCTTGTAAGCTTTGTTTAATTTATTTTCAAAGTGGTACTTTCATCTTATTTTGCTGTCAAGTTCAATACCAAGGTGTTTCACTCGATTTGACAAACCGAGTTGGGTTCCCATGAGTTTGGGAAATTTTAGTCGCGCTAATTTCCTTTTATTTGTGAAAGGGACCATTTCCGTCTTTGCAGGATTTGCTGCTAGGAAATGTTATTTACACCATTTCTTGACTATATATAAGGCGTCTTGCATTAACTCGAAGAGTACACGCTCGTGTTTACCTGAAAGCAGAATGGTTATATCATCTGCGTAGCCAATTGTATAGAGACCCCGATCATTGAGTTTTCGGATAAGGTCATCCGCTATGATTAACCATATAAGGGGGGATAATACAGCCCCTTGCGGACATCCCTTACTTACGATTCCTCTGACCGTATAGTCTCCTAATGTAACTTGTATTGCTCGCCACTCGAGTATATGTCGTATGAGTTCCCGCAAGGCGGGTTCAATACCACTACGCTCAAGCGCCGAACAATGCTATTGAAGTTAGGTCTATCAAAGGCACCTTCTATGTCCAGAAATACACCCAGGGTGTGTTCTTTTACTTCTAGCGATCTCTCGATCCTGCTAACTACTGAATGTAGCGCAGTTTCGGTAGATCTGCCGGAAGTAAAAGCATGTGGATTTGAATGTAAGGGGTAGTGTATATCGAGGCTATTCCTTATATGTCTGTCGCACAACCTCTCCAACGTCTTCAGAAGGAAAGACGTTAGGCTGATTGGGCGACATGATTTAGCCCCACCTTGAGGTTTACCCGGTTTTGGAATAAAAATTACTTTGACTTCCCTCCATTCTCGAGGTATGTATTTAAAGGCAATACACGCCCTGAAAATTTGCACCAGGTATTTTTGTATCCACACCATTCCCCACTGAAGCAGGGCAGGGTAGATACCGTCCAACCCGGGCGATTTAAAGGGAGCAAACGATTGTACGGCCCAGTTTACTTTTGTGTCAATTACCATCTGAGCAGCCACTTTCCAATCCCTATTTCTAGGGTGAAAGGCTGAGTACCCTTGCCACTTATGGCCTGGTATAACACGGCATCCTGGAAAGTGCGTATTTAAGAGCTCTGAAGCTGTTTGTGCGGGTGTACTGGTATATGTACCGTCGGCCCGCTTTATCATGCTTACCTGTTGGTTTGGATCTTTCGAGAGTATCTTTTTCAGTCGGGAAACTGATGTAGTAGACCTACGTCACTACAGAATTCCCTCCACTTTTCCCTTTGTCTCTTCCGAATAAGTTTCTTGTATTGTTTCCGGTGGTTGTGGTGCGCCTCCCAGTCTTCTTCGCTTTGTCGAAGAGCTTGTTTGCCTGAGATCTAAGTTTTTCGATTGCCCGTTCCATCAAAGGGTTGCCCGGGTTTCTCGAAGTTCATTCTCATTGGACAAGCCTTCTCATATGCTGTAATGATATTTTTTCGCACTTAAGTGACGTATTTTTCGATCAGTTTAACTGTTCCGATTCTCTGTGGGGTTTCTACAGTCCCTAGGAGCCTTTCCAGATGGGTATTATAGTCCTCCCTGTTGGTGCTTCTGGGATTCCTGTACGGTTTGGGTTCCAACCTACAACATAAAATATTGAATTTTATATATTGATGGTCAGACATTGTTGCATCCTTAGATACATGCCAGCCATTTATAATTTTGGTAATACTCAGAGACGCCAGGGTGATGTCGATAACACTCTGGCATCTGGAGGTAGCAAAGGTAGCTTCACTGCCCCTATTGAGAATATCTAATTTGGTACTACTTAAGTATTGTAGTAAAGATGTACCTCGAGGGTTGTTTGTTTCGCTCCCCCAAGCTGTATAGTGGGCGTTTGTGTCACATCCAATTATAAGATCTACATTACCTGCCTCACAAAAGTCGATCAGTCCTGCCATTTCCTCGGAGGGTGGTGGTCCTTTCGAATCGATTGGTAGGTAGGTCGATGCTATTATAAGTGATATTTTCCCTTCTTGACGCGCAAGTTCCACCCGGAGAGCTGTTTAATCTTCGAAGCAGAATTGCGGTAGAATATTCGCTTGCAGTAGTTTCGGGACATATATGACAGCTCTTGGCTTGTCCCCATTTTCGAGGTAAAAACTGTTCCACTTAATTTGCCTAAACCGCAGACTATATTGTTATATATCCACGGTTCTTGTATAAGGACTATAATTTCCCCATGTCTATCGAGAAAACGACATAGGTTAGCAGTCGCCGCTTGACAGTGTTAAAGGTTTATTTGTATAAAGCCTATACCACTCCCAGAAGCCATGGCCACTAGAACGGCATAGACATTCAGTTCTTGCCCCCCCAGTTTCAAGAAACGAACGCCCGGTTTCTCGGGTGTTCTAGTTTCCTAAAGCTGGGGGTGACTGTGTTATCTCCGTCCCTGGGTCGAGGGGTAACGGCTCCTCTACCTCCATAGAGGACGGAGCCCCCACCTCCCGACTCAGCGACGAGGATGAGTAGTGAAGTTTTGCCCTTAGGAAAGAGAAGAGGTGACTTACCCTTCCCTGGCGTTCTTCTAAAATTTTCCGAGTGCTTTCCCCAACTCCAAAAACAAGGATGGTACCCTTAGGCTCCTCCTTGCTGGCGCTGTGGAAAACAACCCAGTCGTCTACCTTGGCCCAGGAATTTTGAGCCGTCAATCGGCTCAGGATGACCTGCGGGTCCCCAGTTGATTCGGGAACCCACAAGGTGATCTTCGTCAACTTAGGCAGCTGATTTACTGGGAGAAGGTCAAGATTTGCACCCTCCCATAAAGAAGGGAGCCCCCTAACTGTAGTCCCTAGCCAAGCTAGGGAGTGTTCGTTGTCGCAGGAAAATTTAAGTATTTCCTGCGAGTAAATGCAGTTCTCGAACGTAGGAGGGTTCGCCGGGTACCGGAACAGTTCAATGTCCAGGAGCTCGGCCAACCGTTCCTTTACCAGTTTAGCTTGGTGGGCTGTAAGCCGGCCAAGTGCACTGGAGTTTCAGTCCTTTTTGTCAATGATGGCCACCCTTAGGTGGTTGGTCACCATTTTGCTGAATGTGGTTTTAGAAGAGCCTGCGGCCGGCCTCTGTCTACCTGGTCCCTTCTTGGGAACATTCCCAGGAGAGGAGCCAGGAGATGATTTCGATCGTGCTCTCTTCATACCGGGCCGGCGATCAGCACCCTGAGGCGCATGGTCGCCGGCTCGTCCTGAAGGACTGGGTTTGTTTTGTTCGGCAGAGGTGCTGCAGGTGGCAATAGTTTTTGCTGCCTGCCTCTCTCTCTCTCTGCCTTTTCCTTTATTGGGCCCCGGAAATTCTTTTCCGGACTCTGGGGATTTGGGGTGGATCGTTGGATCCGCCCGGTGCTGTTTCGCCAGTAGCTCTTGTAGACACCTCAGCCTGGCTACTCGCTGAGGGTGTCCCGCGGTTGCTGGATGACGGTCGGGTGGGGTCCGCTTGACAACCACCGGTCCCGACCGGGAGCGAGGTTCCGTCCCTCTGTTCCGGTGTAAATTTGTTTGGATCGTTCTCCATGGGAATTGGATTTGGGGTGGGGGATAGTTTGGCCTAAAGCCAGGTTTACAGCCGCCCGATCCGGGTCAGATGCCGACCATGGAGCCGCCCACTATGGAACAGACGCTCCATGGGTTTATTGGGGTTGGAGTGTTTTATTTTGGTCCGCGGCGGACAATTTACCCCTACCTCCCATATCTGGGAGGCATTCCCATATCCGCCACCTGGGAACGCGCTCGATGGGGGAAAAATACTCCTAAATAACCCCACACGGGATTCATGGAGGATAATACTGAAGATAATTAAATTTTATTTCGCTTGTTAGGTAGGTGTTTTATACAACCCTAAAAACCTTGCTATTGAAAACATAAAACTTGTTTATTTAGTATAGCTGCATTTGGTTTTCTATAAGCTTTTCAGCGAGCCCCCTCATGCCTTAGGTTTCCATTTGAGAAAATGAGTAGGGGGGTTGAAGAAAAGTTAATTATTATATAACCGAAAGATCGGAAAGAATTAAGATCAATGTAAAGAAAATTAGCTCATTCAAAAGGTATGAATTTTATTCCGTACCTTTGGCTATCCCTATATACAGGGTCAGTCAGAAAGAATACACCAACGAGAAACTGCAGATACTAGACACCAAAATATTACGATTAAGCTCAACCTAACAATGTCACTGGTTTAAGAGATACGAGGCGTTCAAAAAAAATCATGAACATTTTTTAATATCCTAGTGGGCTTGTTAGGGCTTTGAGACAATATAATGAACCTTTTTTTCGAAATTGTGCCTCAGGGTTTTTTTTGGATCATTGATCAAGAATCCAAGGCTTGCTTTTCCGAAAAACTCATTTTTTGGTCCAAAAATCAAGAGAATTCCACCTATTAAGTGTTTTGAGATAATGTAGTAAAATTTTTACTTGAAATCGTATCCTAGGGGTTTTTGAGGTCGCTGATTAAGAACCTGAGGTCTGTTTTTCTAAAAACTCATTTTCCGGTCGGAAAATCAAGAAAATTCACCATTTTAATATGCTTCGGGGATTTTGAAATAATACAACTAAAAAAATGGATCGTAATTAACACTCGGTATTTTAATGTAATTTGCAGGTTAAAAAAATACTAAATCGATAAAAAATTTAAAAACGCAGTATAAAATATTAGAAAATGCCTTATATATTTATTAAAATTACATTATAAAATATACAGTTTGCACGCTAAATTGTGGTTGGTATTTTAATCAAATATGCTCTCAATTAAAATATAAATGCTCGATAAATTTATATTCGCTATTAAATGATATTTTGCCTTTTATGCTAATGTACTTTATAAAAATATAAATGTTTGATAAATAATGTTGACTATTAAATTAAATTTGCAATGAAGTTTGTTTAACGTCAAAACATATACGTAACCTAGAAAAACGAAGCGGTGTATTTCTAATCTGCAGAGAGAGAATAGGTGTTTTGTGTTTGTAATTCGTACTGTTTTTAAAACCATCAACTATTGGGGGCGACACTGAGATTTCCCATTGCAGTTCGTCAGAGGATAGTGGAAGTGATGTACTTGAGAAACCGAAGACAAGGAAAAGAAGAAAAAAGGTTAATAAAATGTGGAAAGGAAACAGGTATTTAGCAGCACAGCCTTAGCTCTAAAATCAGTAGAACAAGAAGGTATTTGGAGCTTTTATCATAAAAATATTGATACAGAAGGCAATGTGAGTTCAATTTATCGTTGCAATAAAGTTAAATATCTAGGAGAGCAATGCGCCTCAGGTGTATATTTATATTATCCTGCAAATACTGATGATGTATTTTTATACCGATTGGAATTGCTTCATACTTGCAAAAATATACCGTCCGAAATAACAGTTAAAATAAGCGGACATACTAAAACGGATTTTAATACCCTGTTTGAAAACGATTCAAAAATAAAACAAAACAAAAATTTTGGACATTCTCACAAAGAAGCATTTACCAGTTCCTAAAAAGCACCAATTAAATAATTGTTTGGTTTCTTTAAAAACTTCAAAAATTGGTCCTAACTCGATAAGTCTTGGGCATCGACTACCCTCCAGTTCTATAAAATGAAGATGAATCTTTTATTGTATCTCACCAAATGAATTACGGCGATTCCCCCTTCTTTTCGATTCTTTATATCAACCAAAAACTTAATCAGACGATCACAGAATCTTTACCATGTTCATGCTGATGCCACATATAAGCTTATATGGCAAGGTTTTCCGTTATTAGTGTTCGGAATAACAGATAAGGTCAGATTATTTCATACCTTTGGAGTAACGGTTTGTGCTATTGAGCAAAATGAAGATTTTCTTTCTGCTTTTAAGGGACTGAGAACTGGGGTGGAAAACATTTATGGTACAACCATCAATCCTTTGATACGATGGTGTGCATAGTATACAAAATGCTTTCAAGCAGGTATTTGGTCATACGGTCGCAATAAAGATGTACTGAATTTATATGAAGCAAAACGTAAGAAAAAAAGCTGATCAACTTGTCCAACCAAAGGAAAGCATATCTCTAATCCTGGGAGATATTAATTGTATTCAATTGAGTAAAAGTCAAGCTATATTCGATAGAGCATCTGTGATGTTTCTTTCAAAATGGAAAGAGCAAAAAGAATTTTTACGTTATTTTGAAAGTGAATCCCTACAGATGAATCGAAATTGGTATGAAGGGGTTTATAAGAAAAGTCCTAGCACTAACAATGCTCTAGAGGCTTTCAACAGATTAATCAAGGACGAATATTATCTAAGAGAATGGCTTCCGCTATCTCGATTGTCTGTGATTCTAAAGGAGTACATAACTATTTGGTCACGCAATTATTCGTCTAAACTAAAAGAAGTGCAGTTAAAAACCAGTTATCGACCTAGATTTGTGGACAAAATCTTATCAGTGGGTTAAAGCACAAAAAATATTATTTGTAAAGCGACTCCATCGGGCAATATTTACCTTATCCCTTCAAAAGTTATGACTGAGGTGAACCTGGACGATTTTGAAAAGTTTACAAATCTAGGCTTTCATAGTTTTGATAAATATAAGACAGATGCGTTTACTGTAGGGACAGTAAAAATTTCCGACGACCAAGATGACTGGATTAATGGAGAATGTGATTGTTTGAATTATTTTAAAATGCTGATTTGTAAACACCTTGCAGGATTGGCCAAAAGGTTAAAATTTACCACACCACTTCCTGAAGCGAAAACGATGCCAATTGGGGTTAAGCGACGTCGTGGGAGATCAGCCAAATCTAAAAGAGCTCCTTTAGTTGAAAGGGTAAATCATAAATTAAAATTTCCTTGACGTGTGTAAATGACATTTTTTATTTAAGGAATCTTTCCATCTTCTTATCGAGTTTATTGTTTTATTATTGTTACATATTTTGTTTCTTTATTTTCAATAAATGTTTATTTTGTTTTCATTGGGTTTTTTGTTAAAAACAAAAGCGAATTCGATCCCGATCCTTATTTCTAATCCCGGGATTTCGAGATTACATTTACTCAATCCCGGGATCCCGGGATTATTTCGGTACTGGAGGTTACAAATAATAAATAATCAGTTTTTCAACCAACAAATCAAAATAGTCAACGCAATCAAAATTTAGGCAAAAACAACGTATTTTACGGTAAAAACGCAGATATAATTAATCAGATTTAAGAAGTAGACTAACCAGGCTTAAAATCACTGAATCCTTATGTTGAAGTTATTCTTTTTCAAGAATCAATAAGAGCTCTTTAAACTTAGGGGCCATCCTTTCATTCATGATTTTTTGAGGTCCATGCAGCAGGTGGTCAAATTTGTATGACCCTCTTCACTCCGACGTCACATATTTTGCAATTAATTTTTTAATTTAGAAATTATCTCATCTGCGTGTGTTTGGTTTTCGTATATTATATGTTTAAATTTGCTTTTTTATCTTATTTGTATAATGTTTCACCAACCTTAACTTGACAAATAATTTTATCTTAATAAATTCAGGATTTTCATTTTCTTCTCAAAATGTTGATTATAAAATCCAAATTTTATAAAAATACTTTCCAAAATTTAACTCAAAATTTTAACTTGCGGATTTCACCTCAAAATATTTTGAATGTGTTTCTTGAACTTTTGACTTTTACTTGAACATTTCGATTTAATCCTCAATATTTTGTTTTAAAGTCAAATTTCAGAAAAATTGAAATTCCTATTTTAGGTTTGCATCAAAACAGAAGATTAAAATTGGTAAAAAAAACCTGAAAGTTTTTGAAAAGTTGTCAAATTTTTTTGAAATATTTCCAATTTCCAATATCGAAACTCTTCTCCAATTTTCAGGTCGGGGTAACTACCGTCCCATTTCTACCTGACTCGGTAGCTAACGTCCCGGCACAAAAATTATAGGTACGTAACAAACGTCCGCGCTTCTCATTAAATAAGTGTATGTATAACTAGCGTCCTAATTATGTACCTACCCGAAGTATTAAAGAATTATTTTTTTGAACACATTCTGGAGATTTTAAATATGTATTGTTCTCGATAGGGTTATAGTCATTGGAATTGGAAGTTGCAACGTCAAAATATGTATAAGTTAATAAAACAATATAGGATACAGTATACAGTTTATTATGAACTTGTACAATACACAGATATTAAAAATACATACATTTATACATACATAGGTGTCAGTTACATTGGCAGAAACTTAAAAGAAGCCCTTTTTACAAATTCAAAAACAGTTATACTTTCCCTAAGTAAGCTACTCATGTTGGTTCTCAAAAACATTTCCTTTTCTCTCATAATTTTCGACTGTTTAACAGAGTTACTTCTTAATTGAATAATCGTTTCATTTTGTATTCCTTTTAATACGTCCATAAATATGGAAATATTGGGATGCGGACTATTGAACAACTTATTTAATTTAGAGTGAAAAGATTCACAATTATTTGTTGTTCTGTTAGCAGAAGAAGAAAATTCGGCCCAAATTTTGGGAGGAAACGCTTGTTCAGATATATAAGTGTCTAGCACGTAATTGCAAAATTCTGTCACTTTCGTATCATTAGGTGCAATTGCCATTAAATGGTCTGTAAATATATCAGACACTTGGCGAGGATGTAAAAATGGAAGTCCAAAAAATAATTTCAAAAACATTGCAGTTTCAGATTTGGACTTGTATTCTGTAGTCAAGCCAAGTGTCTGAATTTTTCTATACCAACTTTGCGCAAGATGAAAGCGGCACCCCCTTATATTTGTATTTGGCAATATTAATTCCACTGCTGTGTGGGTGGCTTTTTCAAAATCAATGAATATATTTACAGGGAAAAAACAAAGTCCAATATTTAAACATTTATCGACTAAGTTCTTCAAACAATTACTGTAAGTTTTCGCAGATTTATCGGGTAATAGAAAAAAAGCGAGAAGCACATAGGAATGGTTCACCAAAGCGTGAAACGTGTATAACTTCGTAAAAATACTTGGGGCAACTTTTAAAGATACCGTCAACATATACATTACATGCACGACAAAGCACATCTAAATTTCTTTTTGTAACAAATCCAATATTGTTATTTCGAAAATCGTTAACAATCAAAAAATCTTGACCCGCGTTGGTTTTTATCTCCATAGTCGAATGGGTAGTAGGAGTCGCTTCCATGGAACTCCGAGCGTTGTGTATATTCCTCTTGATATACGATAGATCCCTCTGGGTGAGTGAGTCGGTCCCTCCGTCTTTGAGCGAAAGATGGATTAATTTTGATGGTCTTGCACCGACATCATCCACAGCTTTTCGTTATAAGCTGTTACTTAGTTTGTAACGTTGTAGAACACTTTCCTCGATAGTTTCATGATTGTGTGGAAATGGTCCTTCCAAGATTTCTTGATTCTTCTTCATTTTTAAAAACGATTTACAAGTTTTTGTAAAGCAGGCCCAACGTTCAATATCATTTGCCAGCATTTTGTGAAACCGATATCTGTACCCGTCTATCACAAAGATACTTCGATTTTTAAAACTAGTTGTAACTTCCATATTATCTATTCAATGCACTACGTGAAACAAGCAGGAAACCAAAAACTATAATGAAGCTAAAATTTCCCAACCACGTTTTTATACCCCTAATACTCGTTAGGAATTTCTTTAATAATTAAATTGTAATTAAATAGATACTTATAGGGCTTTCCACATTAACTTGAAATTAAAGCTTGTAGTCATTTCTATGACCGGAATGCTTTCCGGAATTTCAATGTGGAAATTTTAAATTTGGTATAGTTATTTTACCATTCATTAGTCCCATTAAGAGCACGTAGTTGGGACGCTTCTTACGTAGGACCCGAAACAAATACGGGACGCTAGATACCTCCTTACGAATGTAATTAGTAAACTTGGGACGCTAGTTACATTTTCCGGGAAAAAATTTGAATAAAAAAAATCATAAACTTGGAATTTCCAAATTTTCAAAAAATAAAATTTTTGAAAGACTAAATATTCAAGAAAAACCAAAATTATAAGAAAATTTGGAAGCTTTAAAAATTAATAAAAATTAATATTTTTTATTTCATTTAAAATTTTCGAAAAAAAAACAAAATTTGGCAAATGCGAAATTTAAAAATCAAAATTATCAAAAAAACGAGCACAATGTGAAAAGTAGTAGAAATTTTGGAAAAACTAAGATTAACAAAAAAATAGCAAAAAATTGAAGATAAGGCGTCAGAATTTTAAAAAAAGTCAAAATTTTCGTAGAAAGTTAAAATTTCCAGAAAAAAGCGTAGGTTTTAAAAAACATTGGTATTTTAAAAAGAAGAGTCAAACATTGAAGAAATTGACAATTTTAAAAATTCTAAAATTGGAAAAAGTGGCGAAATTTTCGAAAAAATTCGTAACTTTGAAGAAAGTTGAAATTTTGAATTTAAACTTTCATTTTTCATATAACCGTTGACTTAAAAAAAGTAATAAAACCTTTGAACTTAAACTGGAAAGTTTTAGAAGGAGATAAAAAACGTCGATAAACTTGAAATTTATTGAAAAAACTCTCGAATTTTGTGGTTTAAAAAATTTTATTTAAAAAATAGAGTTTTTTTAAACACAAATTTTCACGAAAATGAAAAAAATTATTGGGATGATTCAAGTTTTAAAATAACATTTCTAAAAAAAAAAAGGGTCTAACCTTCAAATTTCATCTCGAAACGAAAGATTTTGTACAAAACGAAATTTTTGAAAAAGTCTAAATTTTAGAAAATAAGACGAAATTTTTAAAAAAAGTTGAAATTTAAAAGACAATAAGTCAAATCTAAATTTTCAAATAAAAGATTAAAATTTTGAAAACAATGAGAATTTTCAAAAAAAATTTAAAATTTTCGAAAATATTGTAATTTTGAATAATGTAAAAATTTTAATTCATAAAACCTTTAAAAAGTAATCGAAATTCTAAAAAAAAATTCAACACTAAAGAAATTCACATTTTAAAAATTTTAACATTTGAAGAATTTTTTCAAAAATTTGTAATTTTTAAAAACGTTAAAATCTTAAAAATTAGTGGAACAAAATTTCAAAAATGGTCAAGATTTTGAAAAAAAATATTCGAGATTTTAAAAAATTGAAAAATGCTCGGTCAAATTTTCAAAGTAAAACGATTTTTTTTAAGCCTTGATATTGAAGAAAATTACTAGAAAAGATCAAAAAATGATTCAAATTTTAAAATTAAAAATTTCGAAAAAATCAAAATTTTGGATAACTGAGATTTTGAAAAAATAGAACATTTTTTAGAGAATCGAAAATTTTAATTGGAAAGTTAAAAAAATGGAACTTTTGAAACAGTTTTGAAGTTTCCAAATAAAGACAACATTTTTAAATAAAATTGTCGGCATTTTCAAAATTTTTCTAAAATAAAATTAAAAAAAAATTCAAATAGTCGAAAATTTCAAAAAATCCGATATTAAAAAAATTTCTCGATCCAAAAAAAAAACAATTGAAATTCGCCAAAAAAATGGAATTTTGAATAAACTCCAAATTTTTAAGAGAATGTAGTGTGAAAAAGCTCAAAATGTTGAAAATTAATAGCTGAAAACTAACAAAGTCAACAGTTTTAAGAATAACCAAAAATTTTATTATTTTATAAAAATATAGATATTTTCAAAATATTTTAAATTGTGAAGTGAAATTTTGCAAACGTTTTAAAACTTCAAAAAGTACAAATTTTAAAAAAAGTCTAGCTTACAAACAACTTGACATTTTGGAATAAAATGATGATTTGAAAATATAACAAAATTTTTAAAAAATTCAATATTTTAAAAAACGCCTAAATTTTTGAAAGAATCAATACTTGAAAAAATAAGAATTTTCGAAAAAAGTAAAATCTTGAAAATACTTGATCGAAAATTGTTTCAAATAAATCAAAATTTTTAGAAAAATATCGACCTTTTTCTTGAAAATTAAACTTTTTGTGAATATCGATTCTCTGACATATTTATTTTTTCAAAATGTATTGAAATTTTGAAAAAAGTAAATTTTTTTGAAAAAGTTTGAACTTACAAAAAGTTTAAATTTTGAGAAAAAGATTAAAGCAGGAAAATGAAGAAATTTTCAAAAAAATGTCAAAATTATTAGAAAATGTCAAATTTTGAATTTTTCAAAAAAATATCGAAATTGAGATCTAAATTTTCAAAAAGTCTACATTTTCAAGAAAGGCGACGTTTTAGAAAATATTTGAAACTTTTAAAAAGGTGAAATTCTTCAAAAAAAAAGTCGGAACTTTGTGACGCCACGAAGCATATGATTCGTCTCGCCCTTGACCCACGATGTCACACTATATTGACCCCCTTACTTCTTCTTAATCTGAGAAATAGCAACGCGTCCGGTGTCTCATCAAATCTTTTTTTTTAAACGCAAGATTTTTATTTGAAACAAGCATACCAATCCCAAAGCAGTGCTGCTTGTTTGGAATAAAACTTCTTCCATTTTGACATTGACATTGAGCGTTTCGATAGATGCAGTATATTTTACAACTTTTTTAAAATGATGTCAATCTCTAAAATCCTGGGATCAAAAAAACTTAATCCCGAAAATTTCTGGATTAAAAAGCGGTCGGGTTCCCGAAATCTCGAAATTCAAAATCCCGGGATCGCATCCCCTATTTATTATATAACATCATTTTGTCTAGAAGTTAATATTTTTACGGAATTCTAAATAATTTACGAAGTTTTAGAATTTGTCACTGGCATTTCTATAAATTAATCAATAATTTTTTAATGAAGCTTTATTAATTTAGGAAACATTATGTCGGACCTATATTATTTTTATCGAATATTTATTATTTTTTGAACTATATGAATTTCATACAAAGCAATTATTTTATTTATCGAGTTCCTATATTTTATATCCAAACATTATTATTTTAACAAATACCCAAATTTTATATCGAGCATTCATTACATTTATCGAGCGGTTTATTATTTTTATCAAATATTTAGTTTCCTATCATGCTTTTAAATAAATTAACTGGGAAATGTAACATTCATTGGAAATAAAATATGGGGCGTTAAATTTGTTTCCGAAAAAAAATCTGACTTCTGTTTTTAATGGATGATGGAAAAATCAGGAAAATTTTGGCACATTATTTGTAAAGAAAAACTTTCTTTTTTTTTTCATTTTCAAGGTTTTTTAAGACTGTTTTAATGTAATTATTAAAAAGTTTTTTTTAAAAGAAAATGTAATTTGAAAATTAAAGAAAACATGTTGGATGGTTGAAAAAATTTATATACACATATTTTATATACCCGCGTCGATAAATGAAGAGGTCTTCATGTATGTTGTTTCTATATTATTATAACTAAAAATACCTATACTTTTTACTAAAAGATAGAAAACAACATTTTTTTTTAAATTTTTTTTCTTCATTTTTCGGCCATACGCCGAGTTTTGCGGAAAGTACAGACCTCGAATTCTTAATGAGCAACCCCAAAAACCCCAGGAACACCGTTTCGAATAAAAATTTTACTACATCGTCTCAAAACACCTAAAATGGCGATTTTTCTTAATTTCCCGACCACATATTGACTTTTTTGAAAAAACAGAGCTTAAATCCTTAATCAGCTACCCCGAAAACTCCTAGAACATCATTTAGAGTAAAAATTCTACTACATTGTCTCAAAACACTTAAAATGGAAAATTTTCTTAATATTCCTACCGGAAAATGAGTTTTTCGGAAAATCTAGCCTCGAATTCTTGATCAGTGACCCAAAAAACACCCTAAGACATAATTTAGAAAAAAAGTTTCATCACATTGTCAAAAAGCCCACCAGAATATTAAAAAATGTTCAAGAATTTCCGACCAGGAAATGAGAAAAACAGATCTCGGATTCTTAATCAACGACCCTGAAAACCCTTAGTACACCGTTTCGAATAAAAATTTTACTTCATACAAGCAATGAGCTTTCCGGGAAAACTAATCACGGATTCGTGATCAGCAATCCAAATAACCTCCTAGGATGCATTTCCGGAACAATTTGCGTTAATTTTCCGGACTTCAGGAATTTATTAGCGAAATATTCCATTTGGGGGGGTTGCTTTCAAGATTAAGGGGTGAAGGAGGGTCGAGCGACTTCGTCTTAGTAGCAGTGAATGATCCTAGGGTCATCAGAAATCGAATGCAGAAAGAAATTTGAAAATCTAATTTACTATATTATTTTTATCTATTTTAGCCTTTTTCCCAGCTTAGTGCCTGGATTATATGGCAATTGTTTTTTACCTGCAGAACTTTGGACATTGGTATCTAAAACTAATATCGGTTCTTAAATGTTCTGCAACTAGTACAGTTTGTTGAATAAACTGTAGCCTAAAATTGTATCAATTGATGTCTCCCTGTCTTCTTTTGATTATGTAATATTTTGTGTCTTTTTTTTTAAGAAGTGTTTTGTTTTTTTTCTAAATCGATGTTTTCGTCGTCATCCTAACATCTCCACGTCCAAAGAAGAATCTACATACTGATGAGCAAGGCTCGGATTCATATGCATAAGAAATGATCAAAATATGCCCATATACAGGGTGTCACTAAGCGGGAATCGGTCTTTGGTAGGCGTATCGTTCAAAATATCGAAAAATGTTTCAAATAAAAGTTATTTGAAATAAAGTTCTCCATAATCTAAAATTATTGCCAAATATGGCAGACTTCCGGTTGCACCGGAAATGAACACAACTTTCTTATTTTAAATAAAATACCCTATGTATTTTTACATTTTTGGATTTTTTGTTAAAAATGAATACGAATTTATTAAGACAATATAGGCCCTTAGTTGAACCGTTTTCGCGTAATTTAATTTTTTTGGTTAAATTTGACGATTTCGGAGCTTGACGCCATTAACAATATTTTCCAAACGCAATGACTCAGAGTTGTGTGGCATACGATTTTGGATTCAGAAAGAAATGGAGTATTTGTTTACGTCTTTGCTGTTAGCAAGATTTCTTAAATTTCTTCACATCCGTCAACTCAATTCTTCAGTTGTTCAAACATGCATAACTTAATTTTTTCAAATAGAACCACCTATCTTGGATTATCTTATCGGATGCGAAATTAAATTACCTTTTTTTTGGTACCAGGTATTGCCACCTCCGTCCAATAATTTTTGAGAAATTTAGAATTTTGTAAAAATTTTAATTAATTTCGTATTATCGCGTTAGCCCTGGATGTCGCGGTTTTGTTTCGTCTCGTTTGTCCGACAATAACTGACAGTTTATCTCATTGTTGTCGCGAGGTCTTGGTATTACTACTAAAAGACAATGTTTTCTCAAGAAGAATTGATCGATATGGTTTACGCCTTGGGCAGTGCTGACAGAAATCCATTTCTTCCCTCAAGAATTTATGCCCAACGCTTTGCCGATCGGACATATCCAAATTCAGCGGCATTCGCTAAATTGAGAGAGATGTTTGAGCGAACCGGTAGTACGAAATACAAGAAAATCGTATTCATTTTAAACAAGAAATCCAAAAATGTCAAAATACATAGGGTGTTCTATTTAAAATAAGAAAGTTGTGTTCATTTCCGGTGCAACCGGAAGGCCGCCATATTTGGCAATAATTTTAGGTTGTGGAGAACTTTATTTCGAACAACTTTTATTCGAAACATTTTTCGATATTTTGAACGATACGCCTACCAAAGACCGATTCCCGCTTAGTGACTCACCCTGTATATGCACCTGAAATCCCCATTATATGCAGATAATTCACAAAAATATGCCCGATTATATGCATTGTATGTATATAATATAGAAAAAATCTTTTTAATTTGAATAATCTGTGTTGCAAACAGTTGCGTAAGGACTTTATTAACTTAAATTGGGGTAAAATATTTTAAGATTTTGACCTGCATTCATCATGTAAGGGGCAGTATCTGTTAGCATCAATACTATTTTTTCAAATCGACAAGCAGCTGGAAGAAAAAAATTTGTAAGTCTCTCGTATACAAACCTACATATTGTTGCGTTATTGGTTTTGTCAAGTTCTTTTGCACATATTAAATAACCTGCACCAAATTTGTCTGCATTTAAAATTCCAATAATTAAATTTGTGATACATCGTCCACAACTGTCCATAGTTTCATTCACTGAAAAATAAATATAATTGTCCGCTATTATTTCACGGATGTCTCGCATTGTTTTTTTGCAAATTTCATTATCATAATTTTTTCGTAAAATACTTTTATCGGGTATTTGTTTATTGGTGTATTTTACCAAAAATTGTCTGAAACTGACATTGGTCAACTTAGCCAAAGGTATATTGGCAGAAATTAGTGCATTGCATAAATCCACATTAAATTTGTCCTCTTTATTGCTTCTAGAGGATGAAGCAGTTGTCTAAAGCAGTGACATTTGCAGTTTTTTGTTAACTTTTGAATTGTTTTGATGCAAAGAAGTTTTAATGTGTTGCTTAATCTAAAATTCCTATTCAGCCAGAATCTTAGAGAAAATAAAAAAATATATCAACAATAGGTTTCATAATAAAATAAAGGGTTATTACATACCATTTTGCTACAAACTTTGCAAAATATTTTTTCCTGATCCAATGTTCGGGAAATTTTTTTATCCGCAGTTGGGGAGGACTACTGTCTTTAGGTATCTTTTATGTGCGTTGTTACTCAATCAATACTTAAAAGTCACATTTACACATACAACCGATAGAGTCGAAAAACTAAAGTAAACTGCGGTAAATAGCCCTGCTTTCAACATTTGAGGAAAACTGACAATTTCTAAGAACTAAGTGCTCTTGCAAACATTTTTTTTTCTTGAAATTTATTACCTAGGTATTGTTCAAACTTTAAGGAGGTAATAAAACGATCTAAAGGCTTGGGAATGTCCAAAACAGCTTCAATAATTACAGGTGATTAAGAGCACTACCCAACAGCTACTAGCAAATACAGGTGGTTTTGGAGGAAATACTTTTAGAATGAAATATGAAAATTTTAAAATTTCACAAAAATATGCCGGCATATGCAATTCATTCAATTATATGCACTAATTTGATAAAATATGCAAATTATATGCATTTGCATAAAATCCGAGCCTTGCTGATGAGTGAACTGGGGATGTTATTTTTTTTAAATTGTAGCTATTCTTTTCTAGTTTGTTGCCAATGCCATCCTGAGTTCACTATTTCGAGAATTTTTGATATCTTAAGAACGAATTTGGAAGAAATGGATATTTAAAAAAAATCTCCTGAATTAAATATAAATTTTTGTGTATGAGCCAGGAGGAAGGCAACTTTACTCTGCCCTATTCTAGCTACGCCTATAGCTACTTTCCTAGTAATTGTCACATTGTGACAACTACTGGATTATTTTTGGTTGGTTGGTCACAGACAAATTTTTTATAACCAAAATCTAATTACAAACCTAAGAACATTTTAATTTAAAATCTATTATACATATTTTATTTTCACGTAAAAAATTGCATTCATCACAATAAAAAGGGCTGGAATTAAAGCAAAATTATTTCAACCTACTTTAACAAATTCGCTAACAATCACGACAAAATATTTTAAACAAGAAGCTGATATGCTGTTTTGTCTGGCAATACATTTGTGTGGGAGTCTACCGTTAAAAGCTTCATTTAAAATTCTTGCCAATACATGTGCGAACCGATTGAACCCATAAGAGAATTAAAATAAAAAAGCACTATCTTATTTTTTTCAAAAAATATGTTGATAACAACTACTAGGATGATATCAGTTGCTGGTGCAATTAGATTATTATTTTTTTTAATTGCCATCAAAAATCCATACTTATGAAAAACAAAATACCCTCTAAGGTTAAAAACTATTACTGATATTTTAATTACACTCTCTTGTAGAAGTATTTAAAAAACTTAATTAATAGTTAAATCGGCCACTTTCTCCAACTACAACTTTGTTACATTTAGATGGAGAAAAATCAAGAAAATATCTCCGATTGCAATGCATTATTGAGATGTTCAATCAACCTAACATTTGATTTTGGTTCGGCCTATGAAGAGATCTTTCGCCATCAAAGAAGAAATCTTTCACAATAATCGATACACTTGACAATAGTAGGAGATCAATTTCAAGATAAAGTATAAATCCGTCACTCAAATGATATAAAAGTTTATCCTTTGCTAGAAATAGTCGACTATGACTTGCAAAAAGTCAACTTTTACGGTTTTATAGAAAATCGTGCATTCCTAATTATGTTTTATGGGAATCCGGCCCTGACTGAGAGCGTAGCGGAACTAAAACCACATTTTCATGTTTTTATGAAAGTTCATTACTCCACAAGCGTCAAACCAAAAGCTACTCGAACATTACCATTTCAATTTTACCATTCTAATTCATACAAAATTCACCGACCTGAAACATTCAGCCATTATAGTATCAAGCACCGTGTGATGGTGTACCATTTGAGAGTCCTCCTTTGTCTTTTTTCCTGATTATTTCTCGAACTATATTTTTTTTCTATCGGTGACTATGAAGATGTAAAACGCGTTTTAAGTGAAAAAAAAATATTCTTATTGCAAATTTATGTATAAGAACATTATGAGTAGCAATGTAAGCAAGCAGCAAATAAAGTTTACAATTTCCAATATTAAAATACCTAAAAGAAATGACATTAAATAATAAAAAGACTAGACTATAAAATGACATCCTGTATGTCTATACAACTCATTTCATTTAAATTTCATCGCCTATCGTTGGCATTATGAGTTCAACAAAAGCAAACTAATATAAGACTTGTGAAGTACCTATATGGTGGAAGAAGTGTGTATGGAAGCTAGTTTAGAAAATTCTAACAAAAATCGCCAAAATTAACCCCTTTTTAGGTGCAGGGAACAGTTTTCAACCAATTAACATTTTTAAACATTGACGAATTATCAGAAACATTTCTCTCTCCCACAAAGAATAAGTCATACATGAATTATCTAAAAATCACCGAATTTCTTCTTTAATTTTTATAACTAATTTTTTGCAATAAGTTATAAATGTAAGCATTTATTTATTTGTTTAAACACATTTATTGAGAAAAATGGAAACAAGTCAACTCTTCTTTTGTAAAACACACCACTGAATGCGCAGGTAGTAAATTTTTAACTCAAAAATAAAGGTAAGAATAAATAATTTTCCATCATAACGATACAAGACCCTACAGGGAAGTTTTGGACATGGCAATATTATTCCATTTACCACATTTCCTGGATCTCCTACCAAAGGCTTGCCAATTTTCCAATCGATAGAGATGAAGTTTAATTGAAAAAAATTGCTTTAGTAATTTTTATTTCAAACTAGGGTATCTTAAATAAAAGGTATTACTAACGAGCTAACAAGATAGCATGATATCATAATTGGTCCAAGAAAATAACATCAAACTTACCCTGCCAATGATCGTGGATTCAGTGTCAATAATAATCAAACTAGGAGTTCGCATACTATTGGAAAATTTATATAATTTTTTGGATATTTATGTATTCATTAGGTACATTCGGTAAATATCACCTTGAAGTCATCTTAATTTTGTTTCATTCATCGATACTATTAAGCTATGCTTAGCATTTAATTTTATGTTGCCAATTTATGTGAAATTGAATACTACGGAATTCAAAAAAGCTTGTTTAGCTTTATTTTTCGCCTTACGCTATAAATTCAGAGTTCTAAATCAGACGACCAACGTGGTTCCTAACTTCTTTGCACACGACGACTAGTTTGTTCTATTATCGAGAAATGCTAAAAAATACGATTTTCACCATAAAAATGCTTATAACTTGGATAATTTTGCACCGAATCAGTTGTAATTAACTTTTTAAATAGAAGAGACCTCTCCGTATACGATAATGCCTTTGCTCATTTTTAAATTGCGATTAACTCAAAAATTCGTCATTGAAAAGCGACTGTCAATCTGTGTGAATGTCTGTTATCACGTTACACATTGATTGCTTTCCTTAACCATTCCATTCTTATTTCTATCGATTCGGAATTTTCAGAATAAAACCCTATTGATTTTGGTTAGAATTGGTCAAATCGTTTAAATTTTTTTAAACAAAAACTTAGTTTACTAGAAAAAAACATCGCAGGTTCTTATAACATTTATACAGGTTGAACCAAATTTGATTTCCACAACAGAGATCTCGTAAACTATTAGAGATAGGAGGAAGCTTTAAAAGGCAAAGTAATGCAGAATTTAATGCCTAACAATATTCCGCTGACAAAACAATTGAATTCCAATTCGTCTTGATTTTATTTAGAAAAAACTGAAAATTGCAATTTTTTAATAATCAGCTGTAACTTGTTTATTTGAAATCCGATTTAAAAAATTCAAAACCTGAATTTAGTTGTTTTTTAAGGACTCTTTTTTGATGTACGTTATTTATTTCTAAATTTAACTGTTGCCGAGAAAATTATACTAACTTTTTTATTTCTTATAGGCGCCATATTTAATTTTATCATTTTCGAATTCAGTATATTTTTCTAATTAATTTGATATAGTTTTGATGGAACGGACTGGTCCTTGGTTATCTTCAAATATTGAAATATAAAATCTTGTCCCCTGAAACCAAGAAATATTAAAAAACCCAACAAAGATTGCTCTAACGCGTTTCGACAGCCAAGCTCTCATCTTCAGAGAGATACTGAGATACTGTGTATCTCTGAAGATAATAGCTTGGCTGTCGAAACACGTTAGACCAACCTTTGTTGTGTTTTTTAGTCTTTCTTGGTTTCAGGGGACAAGATTTGTATTTCAGTTTGGTATAGAATATGTCATACTTTAAATGTGGCAAAGTGGGTTAAATGAAAGCTTTTAATAATAAAAATACAGTACCTAATTAGGTAACAATAATTATTGAAAAAGTAAAAATATTAAAACCAATTCCAGTTGCGGGGACTTTTGATTTTACCAATAATTTCGTATTTTGGTAGGAGACCCCTTTCAGAATTGACGACGATTCCGATAAAGAAAGAATAAAAATAACTTTTTAATTTTTTACATTTAGATAAATAAGTTTTCTCTACATGTTTTTTGCGATAGTTGTTTTCATTCATTTTTAATTACTTTTTCTTAGCCAGTTGCCTATAGAAATGGATAATAAGCTAACTCTTGTCGATGTGTTAATTGAGGAGGACCACGATGTTTATACTCATCTATTTATAGAAAGCCGATTAACACAAATAAATACCTAAATTTTACATAAAATCTGAAGTGACCACACGTCTCGATTTCGGGGGACAGTCCCGCTTTTTGGAGGACAGTCCCGTGTCCCGCCAATTTTTAAAAATGTCCCAATTTTTAGAAAATATCTGCATTCCTTATTTTAAATGTACTGTAAAAATATATTACCTATTATTTATTAATTATTATAGTAAATATAAAAAAATAAAAAATACATAAATAAAAAAGGAGATTTTATGGGAATATATGGAAACATCTTTTGAATATATTTGTAACTATTTTCCGAAAAATAGTATTTGCGAAAATGATCTTTTTGATAAGTATCATTGGTAAAAAGATACGTTACTGATGAAAAAATTAAATGTTGGTTGACTGCAAATGTGGAAACAGGCAAAGAATGGATATGTTGAAGAGAATAGTATTTCTTATCAAAATATTTTGAAAATTGTAGAATACGCGCTCTCCCTTACAGAAACAAATACAACCACAGAATGTGTTTTCCTAGTATGAAAAATATATCGGTTTTTTTCGGTTTAGTGTACAGGTTGGATCATAAGTAATGGTACATAGAGAAAGAGTAGATTTTTCGTCTTAAATTTGAAAAAAAATTGTGATTTTTTCGCCTAACTGATGAACACATTTTACTATAGACAAGAAATTTGGCATAGGGGGGTTTCTTTGGTCAAGAAATTCTAATTTGCTAACAGATTGTCAGTAACTTATAGGGGGCGCCACCTGCGCTGCCTTGTATTATTCTAAAGCCTCATAACTTTTTTGTGCCTTCATGTACACTTATTTTACATAAATATGTTTATTTGCCTACATTTTTTACGTAAAAAAGGTATACCTTATAAATGTTGATACAAGCAATCGTTTTCGAGATATTAGCCTTCAAAGTTTGTCGTACGTTTATTTTAAGTTATGTAAATGTGAATTTTTCGCAGTAGGTTTCAAAATAAAAGTAATAAAACTGACTGTTAAATAGTTTATATCAAATATTACTCTACTGACATTATTATTACACATATTTTTTAAATCTCTAAAGCAAATTTAAATAAAATACCAAAACAAAATTTATTTTCAAAAATAATTATGTGGGAAATAACTTTTTTCATGTAAAGGGATTGTAAACAATTAAAAATTTGGCTGTCTTTTATTGAAATTTATCTCCAAATATCTGCTTTGACCACGTAGACTATTAAATTTTTTTTTGCGAACTCAGACATCTTATCTCACATCTCTATGTTAGAAAATAAATTACGTCTTAATTTTTTGCATTTTCTATATTGAGATTTTCAAAATGTAGGTAATAATATTATTAGCAAAGTAATGTTTAACATAAATAACTTTCAAAGCTGCCTTATATTACTTTTTTTTTGAAGCCTAAATCGAAAATTTAATATCTTAATAATTTAAAACACAAGGCACGTTAAGCTTTAAAGGCAAATATCTTGGAAACGGTTGCTCGTATCAACTTTACGTAAGAAATATGGGGAATTAAAATAATCCATTTAAAATTAATATACGTGGGTACGCAAAAAGTTATGATGATTTAGAATTATGCAGGATAGCGCAGGTAGCGCCCCCTATCAGCTGTTGGTAATATGTTAGCAAATTACAGTTTGTCGACTTAAGAAACCTCCTTGTGCCAAATTTTGTGCCTATATTACAATTCACTCCATAGTTATACTAAAAAATCGATTTTTTTTTTCAACTTTGACACCCTATATCTCTGTTAATATCAACTTTTGGTATGACCTAAATGAAGCTTAATCACATTATTTTTATTCGAAAAATTCACCATTGCTCTGTGTACCATTACTTATGGTCCATCCTGTATATGATCATATGATCATATGATCAAATTAATCATATGGACTAAATTCGATAGATAATATACATAATAGTCATATATTATGACTGTATTATATACATACATATGAACAATATACACCGGGTGTTTTTTTTAGTTGGGAGATTACCATTTTCCATATAAAATGGAGTACTACTTATTATAAAGGCACACTCATTTTGTTGATAGGGCTAATCAAAGCTAAACTATCTCAACTTCCGCCCAATACCATCAATTTTCTTATTTTAAATAGCGACTCCCAAATTTTATATTTTATTTGGATTTTACGTAAAAAAATAAGGTGAGTTTATGTATACATGTTTATTGCTGCCTTTGTTAGTTTTGAAGATATTTCAATTTTTCGAAAAAAAAATGACAGAAAAGAGGGTTATTTTGACTCTTTGTATCTTTTTTATTATTTGCAGTAAAAACATAAAATTTGGGTTGAAGTCGACGGAATATTATAAAGACTATAATAACGTAATCAGATTTTACATTTATTATAAAGGGTGCTGGAAATTTTATAATCTTTGCTGTTGTCCAGTAGTGTACATCTTTAGGAAGCATATTTTAAAATTATTTTCATTTTACTGTACCAATCATATACAGAGTGCTGATATAAACTTTTTTTTAAAATAGAGCACATATTTGGATACCCCTATAAAAATGTAGCAGAACAGTGTAGGGTTAATAGGGGTTTTGATGGGTCGTTTTCCCAATAGAGGATCATAAATCCGGAGACAGGACTCCGATGCTGCCAGTATGATGCAGTATTAACCAATTTGCGATATAAACAATAATTGATAGTATTTCCTTCTCCGTCCACACACTAATGGAGGATCCTGTATAGCTACGTAGATGATAGTAATTTTCTGGCTTATGAGAGCTTCGTCGATCCTGCAGGTGACTTCATGTAAGCTCAGATTACAGAATTTGCTTGCTTGGTAGGCATATTGATGTATCCACATCCGCAAGGGGAAAATCCTTAAAGCATCGCCTGTCAACAAGCTTTTCCATTGTCTTCTCTTGATGACCTGATTGGCTTGAAGGATTTTGTGTATGAGTTTCGTCCTGGTTTAGGCATAAAACTCAACCTCGTTCTTCTTCAATCCAGACGCACATATCCTCTGGTCACACAGGGCCTGTGCACAAGAGTAAGGCTAGTGCTTCAGCTCCTTACTGTATAGTATTATTATTATTATTAGTAATATTTCGTCTGGGCTAGGTGATTTTTCAGTGGCTAATTTTGAAGTTAATAGCAATTTAAAAATGTAGTCCAGACAAAATAAACACAAAACGTTCAAATCTAGACAAAATTCCCACAGAGCTTAAAATTTGTACAGACCTTTGAATAATTATTTTCAATGAAATGTAAAAATTTTCGATTATTCCAACATGTGCTAAAATTTTTATTCAAGATTCAGTTTTTCGCAAAAGGTTTTTTTGTGAAAAGGATTGGTCTTTGGTTATCTTTAAAAATTGAAATACAAACCAAGAAATATTAAAAAACACAACAAAGGCCGCTCTAACGTATTTCGATAGCCAAGCTATTAACTATCGAAACGCGTTAGAGCAACCTTTGTTGTGATTTTTAATCTTTCTTGGTTTCAGGGGACAAGTTTTGTATTTCAATTTTTCACTTGAACACCCGATATATTTAGAAATTCTCTTGGGGCCATCTATAACAGATTGTCAATCCTTAACAGAAGGTTACTGAAAATTTCGAATTGTGAAAGGAGTAATTGGCGAAGAAAAAGCCAATAATACATAAATAGAAACCTGATATGTTATTGTCATACATTCGCACAATCTCAAATGATAAATCTGATGCGGGTGCGGTACGTGTTAATTGGTCTTAATGCATTCTACGACATGAAATTCATTTCCTCCACCACTGTCTAGGTAAAAGGGTAAGATGGTCACATTGTTGCGAACATTAACTACAAACAGTGTACTTTTTTAAACTTACCTTAATGACGCATCATACATATATTTTTATCTGATTAACTGAAGACACGGTTTTAACGGTGTGCTGACAAGAAGTTTCTACAACTTCTGTTTTTAAACTTTTTCCCTAAATATTCATTTTTTATTTTTTTAAATTTTGTCTTTTGGTCCTCTATTATTTCGACATATTATATTATAATTCAAAATTTAACCTGCTTCCTTGTAAGATATCATTGAATGAAATTTGAAGGCCCTTTTAGATATTATTCTAGTCCAGGGATGAGCAAGCAATTTTTGTGTGGCCCGCCTAAGCTCTACCGTTTTACGTAAAAAATTTGAAAAAGAAAATGTCAAACAATTTAACAAAAAAAAAAGAACTATCATTTGGAAGAAACATATGTTGTCAAAAAACACTAAACATTTTCCAAGCTTGAGAAAGGGAACTCCTTCAGATAGAAATAAATATGGCCAGGAAATTCAAAATTTAATAAACCAATTTGATTCGAGATTTAACATATTTCGATTCGGAGAAACTGCTTGTAGTTTCCATATTTTTGCTTAGTCATTTAATATATGACATAGAAACAGTAACAAATGAGTATAAATGAAATTAATAGATTTACAAAACAACACCAATTTGAGCATAAAATTACACAATATGGACATTCAAAAATGCTAGTAAAATTACCTAAATGATTTTTAAAAAATTTACACGATTAGTCAGGCATGCAATGCAAATCATGAAATATGACATGAGCGTAGATAAGATTTTCTTCAAGGGAGAGCAACAAAAATTATTCTGAAAAACTCATGGGCAAAAAAGAAAATTTTCTGACTTAGTAATGTGCATTTTCACTTAAAAACTACAGAACTGGGGACATCGCATTTTCAGATTAAATTCAAAATTTCAAAAAAAAAACCAATCTTAAGAAAAAACCTTTCGAAGAACTTTATGAAATGTCGAAATTTCGAAAAAGTGGAAATGTAAAAAAACGAAATTTCCAAAAGTAATTTTGTTGTAATTTCCAGAACAAGTCGAATTCAGGTAAAAAAAAAACAACTTTTAAAAATAATTCTCCCAGAATTTTTATTATATTTTAATTTTGTGATATTTTTGGAATTGTTCAAGTAATCTTTTTTTTTAAATTTCCTAAAAATGTTCTTCTCAGATTGTTTAGATTTCTACTAAAATTTAAATCCAATTTAAAAAAAAATAAACAAATTTTATTAAAAAGTGTAAATTTTCAGAAAAAAATTTATTTTAAATGGAAATAACCAGAAACAAATAAAATCGAATTTTGAGATAAAGGTCAAAATTTAGAGAATAAGATGAATTTCGTACAAGTTGAATTATTGAAAATCAAATTAAAAAGAAATCAGAAAAGACAAAGACTTCGAAAAACGATTTTTGAAAATTACGTTGCAATTTCCAGAAAAATATTGAACTTTTAGAAATATTCCAAATTTCTAAAAGATGGTCCATTTTTAGGAGGGAAATTGGAAAAGTTGAAATTTTCAATAAATCATATTGAAAATAAAAACCTAACCTTTCCCAAAAACTCGAGAAATGTTCAAAATTGAAACAAAGTCAAAATTTTAAGAATTATAATTTTGTGAAAAGACTGAACTTTTAAAAGTCCAATTTTGAGAAAGAAAAATCGCAATTTTCAAAAACCTTGTTCTCAAAATTTAATATTCAGTAAAGATATTGAATTTGTAATAAATCTTTTTCTCGAAATCCCCAAAAATATTTTTCGCAAGTCAAATTAATTAAAAAAGATAAATATTCAAAAAAATGACAAAATTTTAAAATAATAAACTATTTTTGAAAATGTCCAAAAAGTAGGATTTTGAAAATAAAATCAAAATTTCAAAAAAGACAAATTTTGAGCAACAGGCGAATTTTAGGTAAAACACTATTTTAGAAAAATACTAAATTTTGAAAAAAATGATGAATTTACCAGGAAAAAGACAAACTTTATACAAATATTAAATATCGGATATTGAGATAAAAATCAAGATTTCCTGAAAAAGACAAACCTTAGGAAACCAGTCAAAATTTCTAAAATAATCAGAATCTATAAGATCGAAACTTTTAGCTAAGTGCTCAGAAAAATATCGTAATTTGGAAAAAAAAACAAAATTTCGAGAAAACTTTGAAATAGACAAAAATTTTTTCAAAGAAAGTTAAATTAAAAAAGGTCGAATTTAAAAACAAATAGTCAAAACCCCGAGAAAAAGACGATATTGTGAGAGAACTTTTGCAAAACAGATCTAAATTTTGAAAAAAAGCGTTTAATCTTGGTAAAATTTTGAAATTTTCCAGAAAGAACATATTTTATCGAAACTCAGAAAAAAAACAAATTTTAAGAAAAAAATCGAATATTTGTTTTTTCTGGACTCCTCGAGTCAGAGAAAAACAGGCACCCTACCTTGTCTCAACGAGCTTCCGAAAATGTCAAATATCGTGATAACACATAGAAATTGTCACAAACAAGTTGAAACTTCCAGAAATTAGGATTAAAAAAGGGTTAAAATTTACAAAGACATTTTTGTCCTTTCACATAAATTTTAAATTTCCATAAAAATATTATTTTGTCACAAGATCGACCAGATTTCGAGGAAAAGGCAAATTTTAATAAACAAGCTGAAATTTTCAGAATCAAAAAAAGTCGCAATTTTCAAAAAAGTCGAATTTCAAGAAATAGCAAAATTTCAAAAAAAAAACGAAGAACTTTTAAAATCGAAATTTAGACAGTCATATTTAAGAAAATAAGTCGAATTTTATGAATAAATGATAAAGAAAAGGACAAATTTTGTAAAAAAAATATACGAAACTTGAGAAAAAGGTAGAAATTTCGAAAAAACGCTTCAAGAAAAGGATGAATTCTGAAAAATTGGAAAGTCCTCCAATTGAATACATATGAATTTTCAGTTTGCTGCATGAACCAGAGGGTGCAAGCGCCCCAGCATTCATATTTTTCTCACATGTGGCCCGCGCAAAATGTTTAGCCTTGTAATTGGCCCGCTCTAAAAAACAGGCTGCTCATCCCTGTTCTAGACATACGTCAGAATTAAAATGTTTTTAGAAATTTGTCTGTAGTTATTAGTTATTTAAACAATTCAAATATGTTTCAACAAATCTGGTTACTGATTCGATAACAAACACTTTGAATTTTAACACATCGTATATTGAATATCGAACTAATTTAGGGGCAACTCGTATCTATTTATGTAGGTCATCCGTTTCAGACTAGTCGGTTTGTAGAGAGGGCTGGAATAAATACATGCGAATAAGTCATTTTGTTAGGCAACGGATTGTTGTATTCAATGATTTTCATGCATCTCGGCTAGTTTGTTAGTTATTCCTCCTCAACGTATAATTAATAAAATAATTTTGATAATTTTATAAATAGGCCAGTTAAATTAGTCTCAAAATGAGGCGTTTGGTGAAATAATTCAGAGAAAGCTGAAAATTATTTTATTGCCTTTATTTGACGTTAAATATCAGTAATCTGAGTTTGCACGGTCTCAGGAAGTGAGCTTAACTTTCCAGCCCAAAAAACCGCTAAATTTTTGCACTTTTTTCCTTTTTTTTAGTGATAACTCTTAAACGGTGCTTCTTACGGAAAAATAGTTATTACAAGAATTGTAAAACATTAAATTCTGGTTAAAATGAATCCCCGAAAAATTTGCCATTTGAGCCAAATAGGGCATTTTTTTGCCAAGTTCACTAAACATGCATACGTAACTTTGAAACTGCTGCTCTAACTTAAAAAAACTTGTGAAATAAAAGTTGTAGAGCATTAAATTTTGCGTCTAGTTAGTATCAAAATATTTAAATTGGAGTAATTTTACTTATACATATGCACATAAATCAAAAATGGCTAGCTAATTAGTTATTCCCTAGTACGCATTCTCTATATGTGTGCTTGGTATTTAAATTACTTCCAGCTTCATTGTAAATCAAATTTAAATATGTAATTATTTAGTTAAAAAAACGATTTTTTTGTTTAATAACAATTTTTTATTTCTTGTAACCGCCAAAGAACAAAAAAAATAGTAATGATATTTTCACACCGTTTTATGAGTGTAGGCCGCATTTCTGCCTTCAAATCATGGAGTTTTAGTATTTATGCATTTCATTCGGCTAAAAAGAAGATCAAAACATAATTTAACATGTAGACAGGCGAAGATATTTTTATTTCGTCCCTCACTTTAAGTCTCTAATAGTTGGATGTTTCATATGTGTTGGAGAAATGGTACTATTAGGCGTTTGAGTTCCTATGATTTTTTTTTTAATTTGGAAAATATTAACTTCATTTCCCCAGCTCCTAGAAGTTTTGGGTACTCATCTATTGTAAAGGAGAATATTTGATTTTACAGGCTTTAAGTAAATGCAACATCACATCGGCATTCTTTTTCTAAGGGAACTTTAGTTTTTGAAGTTAATGGAAATTGTATCATGTCTGAGGAAATTATGGCATTGCAAGTTTTAAAAAATAAAGACACTAGTGTAGATGGCATGGTGTCGTCGATTAAATACATCAAGTTGGCAAAAATAGTAGGAAACATTTTTTCCTCAATTATTAACTGGAGCTGGTTCTTTGATAATGGAGATGGAAAAGAGACAATTTCCAGTTTAGCGAATTGTTCTCTTAACAATATGACATTTAAATTTGGTGGCATGCATGCAGATAATACTGATATGCTGTTGCTTTAGTTAGGGACAGCAAGCCAAGGTTGAGAACCCAAAAAGTGTTAGTTTTCTTGGACCGATATAGGACAACGCAGGATTGATACGAATGTTTTAAGACACTGTATAACCTGCACTAGTGCCTTTATTCTTATAACCTTGCAGTGCCTCAACTCTCTCAAAGATAGATTCGCCTTCAATAACCTCGAGAACTTCATTTTATTTTGGCAAATGAACACTAATATGATATTGCATCTGCTTAAAGCGCCTTTACAATTGCTGAGTAGCTGAAGCTTTTACAAGTTGGGAGAATAAAGTATATGCTTAGCAGTTTAAAAAAAATTAGAAAGCACTCGGGCTTCTAATAATAACAATTTCATTAACAGATCTACGTCTTATTCAACTATTAAACTTATAGGTTTTAGCACTGGACGAAATAAAAAATGTCCGTCTATCTATTTGTTAAGGATTATGTTTTAATATTCTTTCTCGGTGAGAAAACTGGATGAATGCGAAGAACTCGATGATTTCGGGAAAAAAATGTAGGTACACTCATAAAACTGTGTCAATCTAGTTTACCAATTTTTTCTCTTCTTTGACATTTACAAGGAATAAAAAAATTATTAAATTGAAAAAGTAGTTTTTAATTTAATGATCTAATTAAATTGTATTTAAATTTAATTTACAAAGGTAAAGGTAATTTATACGTACCAAACCTGAACGGAATGTAAACTAGAAAACATCTAATTAGTTAGCCATTTTGGATTTATGTGCATATTGATATGTAAAATTACCCCAATTTAAATATTTTGGTACTCGCTAAACGCAAAATTTAATGCTTAACAACTTTTGTTCTACAAGTTTTTTAAGTTAAAATAGCACTTTCAGAATTACGTATGTACGTTTAGTGAGTTTGTACAAATTTCATACAAGATGTAAAAAAATGCCCTTTTTTTGGCTCTCAATTGTGGCTATACCACTGCACCGAATTTCAAGTTTCAGGGTATATTAACCAGAATTTAATGCTCTACAATTCCTGTAATGGCTATTTTTGTCGTTAGAAGCACCGTTTAAGAGTTATCACTGGAAAATGGAAGAAGTGCAAAGCTTTCGCGCGGTTTTTTTTGGGCGGGAAAGTTAAGCTCACCTTCTGCAAACTCAGATTACTAATAGTTAACATTAAATAAAAGCTTAAAACAATTTCCAGCTTTCTCCGAATTATTTCACCAAAAAATCCTAATTTCACTGGTCTAAAAGTTATACGAAGATGGTACATGGTTTCACGATTTCATAGCCACAGAGACGCTTATCACATAAGCACCAGTTCCCCCAGAGATGAAGATAAAGCAATATAGCTTTCGAGGCACTGATGAAAGTATCGCGTAACTAATGGAAAATACATTTTTACGATTAATTTGATTGCCCTAATATTTCCATAAAGTTAAAATACAAAAGACAAAATATAACCGAAGTTCTAAAAAATAAAAAAAGTAAAACGTTTGGACTATAACCTTTAACGGTTGTAGAAAAAGATAATTCGTCGATAAACAACACGTAGTTTAAAAAATTTACGTCGGAGTCACCGGTGTTTCTCATAAAATCACAAAATTAAGGACCCAATGGGTCTCCGGGGAATATTTCTCGTACACGATTTGTTTTCAAAATATTTCGCACTATTCACGATTTCTCATTAAATTTCTTCCACAATTCCATATCAGTATCGGCTGACTTTTTTACTACAAATCAAGTGGTCAAACAACTTTTTCAGGACTATGAGGAAAAATATCACTTAATTATTTGCACGTTTGCATCTTTCCTGCATACTAGCATTTCTCTCTTCCCCCCTCTCTCCCTCTTGCATTGCATTTATTTAAATTCACTGACGAAGTCGCGGATAACAGCTAGTTTTTTGTAAACTTTAATGCAAATTGCAACTTCCATTTGCTATTTCTCTACATTCCCACATTACCTTTTTTAACTAATTATGTGCTCCACCAAATACCCAAACTTGTATAACTTAGGATATTTCACCTTAAAATATATGTGTTTGTAATCAACTTAGACTTCCAGTCCTTTTCAAATCTGGCTGTATAGGTATAATATATGGATAATTAGATTCGCCTGTTTAAGCATTACATTAACATTTACTGTCTAGTTACGATTTAGGTGATATTTATTGGCAATAATAAATGTATTAGAAAACGGATAAAGTAGGAAATTACACAGAACGGATGGCATGAATTAAGTATTACTTATTGTTAATTTCCAGTTACTTTATGGTTGTTCATAGAAGAATAAGCAGGTGTGTTATACAGAAGGTAATTGTTATCCTTGGCAAACCAAGCGAAACTCCCTTGTCTTCGAAGAGGGGTGCTGGCTTTAAATGAATACGAAAAGTTACTTACAGGTGTTTTTTAGATGTAATTAGATATCGAGTCTGTGATTTTAGCAAATCTGTTAGGAAGCGAGTGTGTAAGATGATTATGAAAGCAAAACATAAAAAACTATGTAACAACTCAAGCTTGTGATTCGTCACCTTAAGTGTGGTAGCACCTACAAAACCGTTTTAAAAATCAGCAACAGTTTTCTAATCTCTAGTACATGAACGAAATTTACAAGTATAAAAAATATACAAAAGTAACGGATAAATTCTAAAAAATTGTTAACAAACATAATTTAGAAAAATGCTTAGACAGGTCAATTGATCTATTAATCGAGGCATAGCAAATGGTACTTGGCTATTTGAATTTTTAAAGTTGGTGTTGCTTGGCCCTTAGGGAAGAGGTGAGGGGTTGAAAATTACATTTTAAAATGACAATTTAAATATAAAATACGTGTCTAAGCATTTTCCTGAAACATCTGTGTTCATGATTTTATAAAATTTATCCGTTACTTTTAGATCAAAATAAAATTTTAAATTAAATTGAGTTACATCATGATAAAAACTGGATTATTCGAAAAATTAAATAGAATTCAACACTTATACAGGATAATTTAAAATTCGATGCACATATTTTAAGAGCTTATTTTTAAGATCAAAGTAAGACTTTTTCTTTACATAAACATTTGTCCTAAAATGCACTTCCCTCAAGCTACAGCCATCAAAAGTTGCGCAAGAAAAATGGATTATGTCAAATTGTGACTACAGTTATTGATCAAATTTTCTGAAAATCTGCAACCCCCTGTTTTTTTAGGCCCTCTATCTTTGAATTCAAAAATACTGTAAACATAACTTTAGGGGTGATGAAAAGGGGTCTACACTTTTCTTGGCTAAAATTTTGCCTTTTTTATTAAAAAACTTTGAATTTAAAATAAGATCATATAGTTGGCAATGAAAAAAACTAAAATTTTGATCTCTTGCATTTTTTGATACAACTAACAGTATTATCAAAATAATCATCATCCAAATCTAACTAGACTTGGGGGCATTTTAGATTTTTTAGTAAACTGCATTAATTTTTTTATAACAAATACTGAAAATACCTTTCGCTTCCTCCGCGATACAACCCTTCATTCTTCTGCACATAGGCTGCCGGACACAATCACTGTAACTCGTAGGGGGTGCAGTTTAGGACACATCTTTATAGGAAAAAAATAGTCTTATTCTGACCCGAAAAATATGCTTTCAAATGTGTGCATCGAATTTTGAAACACCCTGTATATTAATGTACTCAAGCTAGCTATTAACCATCTTACATATCAGGTGTAACAGGATCATGATACAAACCCTTTTTTTCTTTATTTACGAAGGTAAAATTTTCAAACTTACTACACTTTATAAAATATATTATTTTGACATAAAAATAACATTCCTGCTACTGTCACTTTCGCTAAAACTGATAAAAACTTTTGATTTCTAAATAAAACATCCTATATATTATTACGTTTTCGGAATCTGCACCTAAAAAAATTGATTTTTAAAGGACCGAAAATTTTTTTGACCCATTTTATTTTTCAACCTAGAAGGCTATGAATCGTTCTAATTAATTCTAATAGACCTCATTAACGCTAAAAAAATCAAATTACGTGAAAAAAGTAGTATTTTATTGATAAAATTAACAAAAATGGTATTTGTGTCATAACTTCATTTTCTTAAATGACATCATATTGGTAATGCGGTACCACTAAAAAGTGTAACTAATGACGAATTTAGCCTTATTTTCATTTTTGCTGTGAAACCAATAGAACTGAAGTTACAGCTAAAGGAATTCAAAATATTCGGTTCAATTTACTGAAAGATTTATTCAATAAGAACATAAGTTAGCTGTGAAAAATAAATTTAGAAAATTCCTAAGCTTTCCTAATTTAATTTCTTTGCAGCGCTAATGTGGTCAGTTAGCGTTAATTAGGATGAGTCATGACCTTCGAGGCTCAAAAATAAAATGGGACTAAAAAAATTTTCACTTTAAGCTCAAAGCGGGAAAAATGGGTACTTTACTATCTATAATCCATATTTATTTCGCATTAAGATTAGAATTATATTCTAAAACAAGCAGACCTGTATTGCTTTACATATACATACGTTATTTTGATTTTGAATATAGGTTATCAGTGTATAACTATTTACATAAAATGTAATAAGTTATCCAAATTCTTCGGCGTGTATTTAAATATAACAACGTTAATTTAATTTTGGTAACAATTTGAAAAAATAATTGATGGAAAACATTTTACTGTAGATACTAAATTGAAGTAGTGGCGGTCATTAATGATCCATTACAATTTGTCCTATTCAGTGGCATAGCTGCAAAGGAGCAGGATTGTACAGGGTTAATTTTCTAAATGGATATCCACCTTTTTTAGATTTATTTTTGTCAGATTCAAAAAATTAAAAACCTAGTATTTCACAGTTTTTCATATAGATTTTACTTCTGCTAATGGATTGTAAATATGTTGGGGTGTTGAGGGTTGTGGTTGAATTTGTATAAATTCGGGTTGTAAAGCCGAATTGTTGTATAATGAATATTTCAAATGTTGGGCCAGAAATCTGGGCTGCCGATCACTATTAGGAGATTTGTATTGTTTGTTGAATTATATTGTTTTTGAGTAATCTAAGGGCCACTACACTCACGGTAGATGAAATAAAAAAGGACGCTATTTTTAGCAGGGTTTATTTAATTTCTTCATTCTTCGGAGGTTGCTTGGTTAATCTCTCTGTATTTGTTGGCTACTGCCCTTAAATTAAATTTATGATCCCGTGTGACAGGGTCAAACAAGACAACTATAGTAGAGCTACCGACAAGTATATAGTACACCGGATGTTTTTTTTTTAGCTGGGAGGTTACCTTTATATGGAGTATCACTTATAAAGGCGAACTGATTTTGTCGATGGAACTAATTGAAGCTAAACTACCTTTCAAAAATATTGTCAACTTCCTCCCACTTCCGGTTATACCAGAAGTAGACATCAACTTTATTATTTTAAATAGCAACCCCCAAATTTTATACTTTATTTGGATTCTACGTAGAAAAATAAGGTAAGTTTATGAATACATGTTTATTGCCATGTTTGATAGTTTTAAAGATTTTTTAACATTTCAAAAAAAATAAATGACAGAAAAGAGAGTTATTTTGACTCTTTGTATCTTTTTTACTATTTGCAGTAAAAACATGAAATTTGTGTTGAAGTCATGGAATATTATGGAAACTCTAATAGCGTAATCAAGTTTTACATTTATTACACAGGGTAATGGAAATTTTATGATCTTTATTGTTTTTGTTTTATCCAAAAAACCTCTGTTTTTTAAATAGGAACTATGTGTTTTTTAATCATTTTTGTATTCTTCACGTAAAAACAAGAAAAAAGTTATATGACTAATTTTTTAAAATTCTGCACCGTTACAGAGATATAATTCAAAATAAAAAAGAAAAATATATCTTTTTTTTCTCTAGTAGCAATTTGGTAGTAAACAACAAAATTGAAAAAAATGAAAACCAACAACAAATGTTCAAGAAAATTCGTCCTTTAACTGTTATGCTTTTAGATTAGAACTCAGGATTTGTAAGCGTTAAATTTTATAATGAAAATCGAAATGGAAATTTTTAGTGATTTTTTACGGCTACTGCATGACAAGCATATTGCTAGAAACAATAATCGGATGTGCTTTAAGTCGTTATTCAATTCGAAATCTTAAAATATGCCTTTAAATGTATTAAAACAGAAGATCGTCATGTTTTTACTGCAAATAATAAAAAATATACAAAGAGTCAAAATAACCCACTTTTCTGTCAAGAGTAGCAATAAACATGTGTACAGGGTGAGCGAAACTCGATGTCTCAGCTCTATTATAAGAAAAGGAAAAACGATATAAGTAATCAGAAAAAAGGTTCTTAAATTGAATTGAATAAGGTCCATTTTAAGTCAAATTTGCATATTTTTCCGGAGTTGGAAACTAAAGTTATGACGTCATTAAAGTTTTTCTTTCCAGAAACATACCTGTATTTCTGCATATTTAAAAAGACATAATTTTTCTAAATACATTTTCTAGCAAAAAATTAATATCTTTTTTGGCTTAAAAGTTATAAGCAATTTTATTGTAAAAAAAGAATATTAACAAAAATTCGTAATTTCTCAATAATTGGGAAAGTTTAAATGCCATAAATTTAAAATTTGGGAATTTTATGTGTTTTGGTGTGAAAATTACGAATTTTGAATTTATATTGATGTTGCCCCTAGAGGGAGCTAGTTTCACATAATCATTTACGTAAACTTAAACATATTTTTTTTATTCGTTAAGTTATACTTAAAACAAGTAGACAGAATAAAAAAACGATTAATTCTACAAAGAAAAGGTACTCTTGTTTAAGACGTCTAAAGCTGAAGTAAGCTAAAGTAAGCTTAAGTCGTCTAAAGCTAAAATATTAAATGTGTAGCACCAAAACTTTCCCAATTATTGAGAAATTTTAGAATAAAATTTAAACTTTGAACGCCCTGTATCTCTTAAACCAGTCACATTAGTTTAAGGCGTGCTGAGCTCAATCGTAATATTTTGGTGTCTAGTATCGCCAGTTTTGCCTTGGCCCATTCTTTCTGACTCATCCTGTATTATTTATTAGTTTATGGGCAATTTCAAAGGAACCCTAAAAGAGCAGGTGAATACTCTCTGAGATGCACTGAACATGTTGTTCCAAACTTAAAAAATATTTAATAGATTTGTCTCCAAAGGCTGTTTGATTAAATCGTACAAATTGCGAATTTGATACATTTTTTACAATAAATTTGCTTATAACTTTTTAACTAAAGAAGACATCAAATTTTTTGTTTACAAAATGTGTTTGGAAAAAATAGTTCTTTTTGAATGTGTAAAAATATAGGTGTTTCCAAAGAAAAAAAATTCAATGACGTCATTACTTTGGTTTTCAAATCTGAAAAATTATGCAAATTGGATTAAAATGGACCTTATTTAATTTAATGTAACAATCTCTTTTTAGATTTTTTATATCATTTTTCCTTTTCTTATAATAGCGCCGAAACATAGAGTTTCGCTCACCCTGTACATAAACTTGTTTTTTTACGTAAAATCCAAATAAAATATAAAATTTGGGGGTTGCTATTTAAAATAAGAAAGTTGATGTCTACTTCCGGTATAACCGGTAGTGGGGGGAAGTTGAAAATATTTTTAGAAGATAGTTTTAGCCCCGATTAGCCCCATCGACAAAATCAGTTTGCCTTTATAATAAGTAGTACTCCATATAATGGTAACCTCCCAACTAAAAAAAAAACTAAAAAAGACACCCGGTGTACTATATACAAAGACATCGGAACTACAGAGAAAGCAAAAAAGTTAGGTTTTTTTTAAGAGGAACTCCCGTGGGAAACTGTGAAATTCCACTTTTTTAATTTCTTGAATCTGATAAAAATAAAGATAGACATGGAGGGTATCTATTACGAAAACTAACCCTGTACGATACACAATGCTCGTCCTGCACAAGGGACAACCTTGAAGTTTTGTTAAAAAATAGGAACATTTTCGAAAAGAGGATGAAACTGAAAAAAATCCGCATTTTGGCTGATAACGTGAGGGATAGAGGGAAAATTTAAAACATTTAAATCAAAAATGTTGGAAGATCTAAGAAATTTTGAAGATGAAACTCGAATTTCTGATTAAAGAACATTCGTAAAAAAACAAAACCTATCAAAATATTCAAAATTTCGAATTTAAGTTGAAGATTGAAGACAAAAATAAAAATTGAAAGTATAACATTAACTCAGCAAAACATTCAGAAGTTGGAATTTGCAACATTTAAACTTGAAATTTCAAAAGGAAACCAACATTTCTAGGAGACTAAATTCTTAATTTTAAGGAGAAAATAAAAAATAAAACAAAAAATTATATATTGAAACTATATACTCGAAATTTTGAGGAAAATAAAAAAGAAAATGTTATCCTTAAAAGACGAAATTTTGAAAATAAAGTGAAAAAGAGTTTAAAGTAAACCCAGGATTGAATGGAAAAAGGATAAATTTAAAAAGCAACTCAGAATTTATAAAAAACCGGGTTAAACTTTAGATTAAAAAAAGAATGCAATTTCGAAAGTTGGGTAAAATTTTTAAAGAAAAATGGGAAACAATTTTGGTTTCAATCAAAATTTTAGGAGAAAACGCATGAAATTTAAAAATTTTTTTTTTTTGTAATTTAAGGTGGTGGTTTAAAAAAAATATTAATACTACCGGGAAACAAACAGTTTAAAATTTAAAATCAATAAGCCCGAAGGAAGAAAAATACTACAATTGTATTTTCAGAATTTTGTGAGTAAATTTGCAATTTCGAACAAGAATCTTCTTTAAAAACAATATAACTTAAATCTCTCCAATTTCAGAAAAAAAAAAGATTAAAAGTTAGGCGCAAACCAACGGAAAAAGCGGCGGCCAGAACGGGAGCGGGAGCGATAGCGAAAATTCGTAATGCGATAATTCGTTGCTACCGTACACCGATCTGAAATTTTTTTTTTAAGTTTAATCCACTCGCAAAGGGTTACCCCATTATGCTTTCAAAGCCCGCCTATGTAGGATGCGGAAATAAGGATAGATGGCGATGAACCGCCTTCTTAAACAAGGATAGGTTGTAATTTTTGGGGAAAATTCCTTTGGGCAACAAGTTCCATAACTTGGAAGTTTATAGAAAAAAGAGTCTCCGTAGACAGAAGTCCTCACTGCGTCAAGCTGACCGCACAGGAATTTGATGTCTCCGACTGTCTAGTATGCCACAAGAATCTTGCCCTTGGAGGGATCAATCCTATTAGTTCCTGCGAGCATCTTCTATGATATTACTTGTAGAAAAGAGACAAGTCACCAACAATACGATTGTGCTATAGTGTTTCGGGAGAATCGGCCAGACTCTCGTCATCAATTAGGCGAATCGCTCTTCTTTGAATTGAATTCAAGAGACTAAAGTGTGTTTTGGGGCTGAACTCCAAACATAAGAACAGTATTCTAGGGTTGGCCTAACTTGAACTTTTTATAGTGTTAATAGCTGATGAGACGTGAAGTACTTTTTAGCTCTAAAAAGAAAGCCTAGCTTCTGAGAGGCGGATTTGGCAATGATGCGCACATGATCGTCCCAAGAGAAGTTAGTGCTCGCATTCACTCCTAGGACAGATAGATTAGATCCCATCGGAAGGATTTTACCGTTCATTAGTGTGTTTGTTGCATTATCCCTTGATGTTTTCTTAGAGAAAACCGCGGCCTGAGTTTTTGAAGCGTTGAAGTCGACCAAATTGTTTTTACCCCATTCCAAAATAATCTCGAGATCCCGTATCTGCTGTTCCCTTTGTCGATCTGAAGCAGCGATAGATAATGGTTTGTCGGAGAAAAAAGATGACACAAGGTTACCATCATCTGCGTAGCTGTATATAGGATTGGAAGTTAAAGCTAAGAGATCGTTTATGTGTAACAGAAATAGAGTAGGAGACAGAACAGACCGCTTAGGCACCCCTACGTTAATCACAAATGTCTCGGATGAGATACCATCGACGACGACCTGAAGAGATCTGTCAACGAGAAAATTGGATATCAAATGACAGAGACCAGGAGGAAGACCATCAGATTTTAATTTGGCGAGAAGAGATCGGTGCCAGACTCTGTCGAAAGCCTTTGAGATATCCAATACCACAATCCTAGCTTCACCATGTTTTTCCATAGCTGGGTTACAGATATAAGTAACATATGCCAGTAGGATTCGCGATCACCACAATAGAAAATAATAATTACAAGCAATGTGCACTGCAGTTGTTTGCAGATGATTATAGGTTACAAATATTAGGCAACTTATAGATTGTGCCCTCCTTAGTTATTTTTTTTTTTTTCAAACGAAGCAGAGCTGCCCCTTCTACATTGAAGTTGATAAGGATGACAAATTTGCCAAACTTGTTTTTGTATTACACCACATAAATCTGAACTACAACTATTTACAAGATAAAGCGTAAATGAGCGAACTCGATAAATTTAGATTCGCAAAGATACGGAGAATTTCGTACATTTTCAGTATTGTTTTCAATAAGGTTCGCCGCAGGACGCGGATCAATAGCACATGCAGCGAACCAGCAAATATTCCTTCCCGCCTTTACTGAAGTATCGCATTGCGTGAGTATGCTGGGTTAGATACGTTGTACGTTGAGTTGGACATACCAAACTGACGAGATGTAACAAGATCGAAACCGGTCTTTGATTTCCAAACTTCGAATCTAATAAATGTACAAACCTATTGGTCTGTGCATTAGAATTCTTGTTTCTTGGGACTTTTCTAGAGAGCAACCGCTTCGCTAGGTGGCAGTGTTTCAACTATTGATAGTTCAGCTACCTATGATTTTACTATACACGCCTAGAAGGCAGCTTAAATTTGCAGTCTTGTATATTTATAGGTTTGCCAACCTTCCCTTTGACAGTGTCCGACGCCACGCAAAGGTGGGTGCACAAATCTCAGCGATGATCCTAGATCCTAGGTCTACCAAAAACAGCGATCATCCAGCAAAACGTTAATGCCGTGCGTGAAATGATTAATGACGATTGCCATGTAAATTACTGCGAGATGGAGAATTTCTTAGACATTTCTAAGACCTGAATCTAAAAGATTTTACACGAAGAGTTATATCTTTTTTTTGAGAGAGAGAGGGAGGGAGAGAGAGAGAGAGAGAGAGAAGAGAGAGAGAGAGAAAGAAGAGAGAGAGAAGAGAGAGAACAAAGGCTACGAATATGTCCAAAGAACGTGTTTGTCACATATTGAATCAAGATTAGCGGTGCGGACAGAGTAAAAGCAGGTTTCTGGCTGCTTGTTACCAGCGCAAAAAATTACGTGTTATTTAATGTAGGCTCTCAGATTAAAAGCGGTACTTTTACTCTGTGCGCCTATATTTATCAACACACATAACTTTTGGCGCTGGTAACCAGCAGCCTGAAAGCTGCTTTTGCTCTGTCCGCACCCTTAGGCAGGAGAAAACTGTTCGCGCGTTGGGTGCCGCGTTTGCTCACGTTAGACCAAAAACGTTTTCGAATATACATTTTCAACGCTCTGTTATCACTGTTTAGGCGCAATAAATCAAAGTTTTGGCGCCGATTAATTACTGTAGATGAAACCATTATACGCCCGAAACAAAAGAACAGTCAAAACAATGGACCAAAAAAAGCAAAAACTGTTTTTTATTCGGCTGGTATAGTAATGGCGACTGTTTTTTGGGATAGTCATGGAGTTATCTTAAACGATTATCTTCGAACAGGAAAAACCATTACAGGAGCACACTACGCATCATTACTTGACAAGCTCAAGACAAAAATTGCGAAAAATTGGCTACATTTGCAGAAAAAGAAAATCCTGCTTCACCAAGACAATCCAAGACAATATGCCGTCTCAACCCTCCAAGGTTGCCATGGCGAAAATCCACGAATTACCGTTTGAACTGCCTCACCGGATCTAGCCCCAAGCAATTACTTTTTGTTCCCTCATCTAAAAATTCTGCTCAGAGGGTAGAGATTTTGTCAAATGAGGAGGCAATCACATTCGTGAATAATTATTTTGCAGGGAAAAACGCCGACTACTCTTTGAACGGGTTAAAGAAACTGGAGCATCGCTGGGAAAAGTATATTGACTTACAAGATAATTATGTATCTTGTATCTTTGTTAGGTCGGAAACTTCTCAGACCATCCTCATACAAAGGCAATTGCACGATAGGTGAAGCGAAACTGAATAAATTTGATTTGTAACTGACGCTACATCATGACTCTCTAAAAGTTTCAACGCAAAAATAATAATTAGCAATAATTTAAAACGCCTAAATACTAGTTGGCTTGCAGGGAAAAACCACAAATTGTTTGTGTCAGCGAATGTATCAAACACATAAGATGCTTTATTCGACTTCAATTAATCACATAAAATGTGTAACAACAATTTGGAAAATAGACTTCGTTTTCAAAAAAAGTAAGTTGAAGAAACGTGTTCACTAGTTCTTTGCTATTGACGAATTTAATACCTTCTCAAGATTCAAGTGTAATGCAGAAACTAATGAACACATTATATTTCAATCAATATACACAATAGACATTTAAAACAAATGGTGTACGGTTGCGTATGGTTAATTTCACTAATATATTACTTAAGACGTTAGAGGAAGTAAAAAATTCCCAGGAACGGTAACTCGTCTTCACATAATGTATGAGATATAACAATAAAATGACCGGTTAATTCTTAGAAATAAACACGCCAAGCCTTAAAACACTTGCTTTTCGTGTAAATTTTTATGTAATCTAGTACAGCGCTGGACGAAGTTAAATATAATTTAATTAAAGAATCTGACATAACAATTAAAGAGTCATTAAGGGGACATTTTTATACGGTTGAATAATCTTGACAAAACGTAGTGGTATTCATATGATTCGTACAAGATTCAAGTTTGAAAAAATATGAATCGTTGATAAATTCATATAGTTTTATAAGTTACAGTTGAATCTTCTACTTTTTGCAATATTTTAACAATGGGAAATTTTTATTGTAAACTCCAAACTTCCAGAAGAAAGACGAAAGTTTGACTTCTAATCGAACATATCTGTTTTTGACTTAAATCTGACAGTTTTTAGCCATAATTTTCAATTCAGTCTCGTTTATTAGAATCTCGACTGTAGTTTCAAAATGTCTACTATAAATATTTCTCCGAAAATCATTTGTCAAAGTTTTTTCTTATTTATTTAACGCGCAAAGTATAATATAATAATTGCCGCATGACCTTTACATTTAAGGCAGCGGTCTGGTATTCTTAAAACGTCAACATTCTTCGCTTGCCATTTTGCAAACTACGCCAATGCTATCCCTTAGAATTTAATTAAATTTGGTAATAATGTTTAGAAATGTTGGGGAATTCGGGCTTTGGAAGCAGATTTTTGATTTTTTTCTTAGTATTCCTACAAATGAGCGTACAATTTATTTCTTTTTTGCCTGTTTTCAGAAGCGAATATCTCGGAAACTAAACGGAATTTGAAAAAATTACTTCAAAAAAGCGCAAATTCGACATCCTTGCTTCATAAGTTCGCCAAATTAAAAAACAAAATGCTAAAAAATAAAGGCACCATTTGTAAAATGGTAGAGCGCTGTTTGGCATAAAAATTGCGCTTACTCAGGTCAGGCAGGGTACGGAGACGGACGTGATGCGGAGCAGAGAAATTTTTGCTTCTTCCCCAATTAACGAACGAAGTATATTCGGCTTTCAAGCTCATATTTCTTTATCTAAGCAGGCCGGATATATCATAATAATAATAAACAATATTAAAACATTTGTTCTACCAGAGTTTGGGAGTAAAATGAATTGGTTAGTATTTATAGCTTACAATCATTTACTGAATATTTAGTGGTTTTTGTTTTAATATGTTTAGAACAATTTTTTTTCTCCTACTTAACATTTTTATATTACTCTTTGGAAAAATATAAATCGTTTAGATAAATAAATGCATTAAGCAAAAAAAGAAAAATTGATTTTATATCACTTAAATTGGAAAAGTTATATTCTATTAGCATTAAGTGTAGTCGAAAATCGACCAATTATATCTGCAAAAAACGAAATTGTTTTTCACATAATTAATTAATAGGTATTTATATGAAGATATTTAGTTCTTACCTTGACGATAGGAAAAAATGCGTGGGAAAATAAAAATTTCAGCTCTTTGAAAATTTCGAATTCTTCGAAAATGTTGGCTTTTGTTAAAATTTCGATAGTTTTTTGAAAACCTACTTTTCTTTGAAAATCTCAAGTTTTTTCACAATTTCGACATCTTGAAACTTTAGACTATTTTTGAAAATTATGAATTTTTTTGAGGCATATGATTTTTATGATAATTTCGACTTTTCCTTATTTAGTTTTGAAAATTTCGACCACTCACTAAATATTTCGTCTTTTCTTGAGAATTCCTATTTTCTGATACATATTTTCAGCTTTTTTTTAAAATCACTAGTTTTTCTTGAAGAATTTGACATTTTTAATGTCTACTTTTTTAATAATTTCGACTTGGACATTTTAAAATTTCCACTTATTTCAAATTCTTATATAAAAAAACAAAATTTTGATTTAATTAGAAAACTGTAAGCATTTCAAAATTTTCCCTTTTTTTAAAATAATGCTATTTTTGGAACCTCCTAATTTTTCAAAATTTCAACTTTTTCAGGAAATTTTTATTTTGTTGTAGATCTCGACTTTTTTTAAAAAATTCTGATTTGTTTGACAATTTTAACATTTGAAAAAGGTGAACAAACGAATAATTACGACCAGGTCAACATTTTCGAAAATTCGAATTGTTAGAAAAAAAGTCGAAATTATTAGAAAACCCAAGTTTAAAAAAATGGCAACATTTCAAAAGGCAAGAATTAAAAGAAAAAAGGTAAACATTTTTTAGCAATTTTAAAAAAGTTGTCTCAAAATCAAATTTTTCGAAAAAAGTTGAATTTTGAGAGTAAAGCCGAAGTGCCAACAAACAAGGATTTTCAGAGAAAATTCGTAATTTCGAGAAAAGACTGTGCTTCCGTATCTTTGTAAAAAAGTAAATGTTAATTTTAAAAGAATTAACAGGAAACAAAAAGGGTAAAGGGAAGCATTTTTAAGTCACCTATTTCTAACTATGTACTTTACCTGCTTAGAGAACTGAAAGAAGGAATACGTGTCAAAGGATTTTTTTATAAGTTTGCAATTCGTTAGCCAAATTTCAACCTTTTCTCTCGAAATTTTGAATTTAAAGTTTAAACTATTCGAATTTTTCTAGAGATTTTGAAATTTCATGGAAAACGTCGACAAGAATATCAAATATTTCAATTTAAAATCAAAATTTTGTGACTAATGGGAACTCGAGAACTTCCTTACATAAATCTCATTTTTTTTTTAATCTATTGCTATTTTTAAAAAAATTCAGTTGAAATATAAAATCGTTTTTTTTTGCTTCATAATTCAAGATGCAATTCTAAAGAAAACAGTTAGAACTTTTTAAAAATGTTGGCTATTATTTCAAAATTTCCAATTTAAATCTGAAATTGTTTTTTTATTTGAAATTGCAATTCTAGAAAGAAAAATTAAACTTTCAGCCTTTACTTTCCAGTCAAAATAAAAATAGCTAAAGAAAAACTTATTTTTTAACTTTTAAAGTAAACTAACATTTCAGGTAAAAAAGTCAAAAAAAATTATTTGGAAAAAATTTATGCAACGTCTTTTTCAATTTCAAAATTCCGTGACAAATTTTTAAATTTCTGGCATAATTTTGTTCAAAGTTTTTTCCAGAATTTTGACTTAGATCTCAAATTCCGGATGCTAAATTCGAGTGTAGGGAAATATGGATTCTAAATTCAAGCTTAAGAAAATAAATAAATAAAAATAAAAGTGAATAAAAATTGACATTCTTAAAATGGAAATTTTAGAAATCTTGTAATTTCGACTTTTTTTCTAGAAATTCTATTTCAAAGTCTGAGTTTTAAGAAAATAATTTGAAATTTTCAATTTAACCTTTTTGACTTTTTTTAGATTTAATTTAAATATATCCTTTTTTAAGTTTAGAATTTTCACTCGTTTCTCGAAATTTTGTGTTTAAAAGTGTAAATTTTAACAAACTCTGTAAATAACATAAAATTTTGACATTTAGGTCGAAGTTTACAATTTTTCTCAATTTTGGTGGAACAGACTGGTCCTTGATTATCTTCAAAAATTGAAATAAAAAATTGTCCCCTGAAACCAGGAAAGATTAAATAACACAACAAATGTTGCTCTAACGCGTTTCGACAGCCAAGAGAGATACTGACCGAAACCAAGAAGGATTAAAAAAACACAACAAAGATTGCTCTAACGCTATTCGAAAGCCAAATCATTTTCAAAGAGATACTGAAGATGATAGCTTAGCTGTGGAAACGCGTTAGAGCAATCTTTGTTGTGTTTTTTAATCTTTCTTGGTTTCAGGGGACAATTTTTGTATTTTAATTTTTCTCAAACTCTCAACTTCATAATCTCAACATTTTGAACTTGTTTCTTGGAATTTCGATTTTAGTCTCAAAATTTTGACTTTATTCTTCACATTTTGTTTCTGAAGTCGAAATTAAAAAATAGTTTCTATTTTTTTGAAAAAGTTAAAAAGTTTCTAAACAAAATTCAGTTCTTTTTGAAATTTTAATTTGTAATTTTAAATTTCGAAATTTTCACTTCTTTCTCAAAATTTTGGTCTTAAAGTTGAATAGTCGAATAGGTCTTAAAATATTAAAGTTGTTTATTAAAATAGTAATTACAAGTGAAAATTTGAAACTCTGTAGATTTCGAAAAGGTTTCCAATTTTAAAAAATGTGATAGTTTTTGAATTATTTTATAAATCTTGATATTTCCCCTTTTTCCAATTTTCAAGTTTAATCCCCAAAATTAAATCTTACCTTATTCTCAAATTCCGCATTTCATTAAAAAATAAATACTTTTTTGTAACTCTGGAATAACAAAATTAGAATTATGAGTTCTAAAAAAAGTCTAGAACTCTTTACGGACAAAATTTCGAATTTAAACTTGCGATTTTGTTAAAATAATTTAAAATTTGGATAAAATGGAAATTGGTAGATACAAAGTCGAAAATGTTCAAAAAAAATCTTCCCGGAATTTAAAAAAAGGGTCGATATAGAAAAAAAATTGAGCAATTAAGACATGGATGAAAAAAGGCTCTCTCAGGAAAATTAAGAAAACAAAAATAAAAGTTAAATGCCTAAATACAAAATTTAAAAAAAAACGAAATTGTAAGATAAAATCGATATTTATGAGTTACATCATACTAATAAAATCTACCACACGACCTTGAAGTTGAATTGAAAAAATTCAAATTTCGATAAATAAATAAAAAATTTCCGAAGAAAATATTTTTCTGGAAACTTTCGTTTTTTTTTTGTTAAAATTTCAACAATTCAAATATCAAAAAAAAGTTGAAATTTTGAAAAAATATTTGTCAATTCTGTTTTAATTGTTTATCAAAGCGCGGCAAAAAAATACTAATTTAAGAAAAAGGTCAAAATCTCCACTTGCAAGTTTACAAACAAATATGAATACTAAACCAATTGCTATCAGCAACATGCACACTTCCCTCTTTGGTACCCAAATGGATAGAGTTACACAGCATCATATATCAGTAAAGTGACGATATGATAGATTGCGAATTCGAACGACGTAAACCGAACTTCTTATTCAATTCCCTTACGAAACCCCTTTCGTCTCTGTTCTCCTAATCCACCGCAACACGGCATTTAAATCCGAGAGCCAAATCGTACTTAGCGATTTACCAGACCCCCGCCTTAACAAAATCGACAATTTCTGACATTTCTTAACAATTGATATGTGGTGGCCATTCAAAAAATATCTACTTCGTTTCTCATTGGTACACTAGTACCCCACAATTCCCGACATAATGAGCAATTACTGTCTTCTCTCTAGTCAGGAGTGGGCAACTCTTGACAAAAATTAACAAGCCAAATAAAAATGCGCATCCTATTAGTTGTTCTAGAAATTTCCATTTTTATATCAAAATCCAAATTTTTTGAAATTTTGGTTTTCTTTTTGAAATTCGTGTTTTTTTGAAATTTTAATTTATTCTCAAAAGTCGACTTTTTTTATGCAACTTTTTTTCAAAACCAGAATCTCTCCTAGACTTTTTTTAAATTTCGATCTTTTCCCGGAGTTTTGATTGTTTGTTAAACTTTCAACTTTCCTTTGAAAACTCGCCCTATTTTAAAAGTTCTTATTTTCTTCAATTTTATTAGGTCTCGATTTCTAAAATTTTCGTTTTGTTTCTTAAATATGTTTTATTCTTTCAAATTTTCTCTCAGAATTGTTTCTAACAAAATTTATATTTATGCAAACGACCTCGAAATTTGACTTGTTAATTAAGAGTTTATCCCGAATATTGAAACTTCTTTTTTTGATTCAACTTTCTATAAAAAATGCGTCTTTTTGTAGTTCGATCTTTTTCTGGTTTGAAGTTTTTTTTAATTGACTTTTTTAAAGTGGGCATTTTTTCGAATTTCAATTTATTTTTGAAATTCGTTCTTTTGTGAAAGTTTCTATTTATTTCCAAAGTTTGACATTTTTATCACAAATTGATTTTCTAATACGATATACAAATCTTGTCCGTTGAAACCAAGGAATATTGAAAAACACCACAACACTTACTCTAACGCATTTCGATAGCCGAGCTAGCATCTTCAGAAAGATGATGATGATGATGATGACGCATTAGAGCAAGTGTTGTGTCTTAATCTTTCTTGGTTTCAAGGACAATATTTGTATATCAATTTTTAAAGATAACCAAGGACCAGTCCGTTTCACCAAAATGATTTTGTAATGAAAATTCTACCCAAGTATTCAAAATGTAAACCTTTTACTAAAAAATTTGACTTATTTCAAATTTGTTTTTATTTTCTACATTTTTCTCAGTTCGGCTTTTTCAGGAAGTGCGATTATAAACCCAAAATTGAACGTTTTCTGTTTCTCGAAATTATAACGTTTTCCCCAAAATTTGTTTTTCTTAAAATTTCGATCGTTTTTCCTCGAAATTAGGTCCAAACTTTATTAAAAAAAAGGGAAAACATTTCTCCCAACATGTTGATTTTTTTCTCAAAATTTAACCTTTCGTGTTTTTGCTTTGCCTCGAAACTCATTTTTAATCAAAATGTCAACCTATTTTTTTTAATATTTGTCCTTTTTTTAACTTGAAATATACTCAAAATTTGACTTTCTGTGGGATATTATGCATTTTTTAAAGTTTGGTATCTCCAAATTTGATGTTTCTAAATTGACCTTCTAATAACTTCAATTAGGTTTCAAAATTCATTTTTTTTGTTGAAAATTTTGACTTCATTCCCAAAATTCAACTTTTGTTCCAAAGTTTGACTTTTTAATGGTAATTCTGATTTTTTTTCTCAAAATTTTGGTAATTTATTCGTTATTTCGGTTTTGGAAAAATTCCTCCTTTTTCATTATTTTTGTGAAAGTTTCGTTTTTCCAGAAATGTTAACTTTTCTTCTGAAAATTAGATATTTTTTGTTTCCAGATATTTTAATGTGGATTTAAAATTGGTCTTCTGGTTTTCTTCGCGAAATTAGATCCAAAGGTAAAAAATGTCTCCAAAAATTTCAACTTTACCCTCAAAATGTAACCTTTTTTATTTCTGCAAAGAGGTTTTTCCTTGAAAGTCGTTTGTTTTTTACAGTGGCGGCTGGTCTTAAAGAGCTATCCTCGTGAAATGAGCGATCTATTCTTTTCTGTTTAATGTCAAAGACATATTTTTAAACACAAAATAGAGATATACTAATGAACTAATAATACTTGTGAGTGACTTGGAATAAAATAAGCAAACGTTTGAATTCATTATATTACATATTATAAGGAAATTTAATTAAGTTGGTGCGCGCAGAATTATGTACCTAACGTGGCTGCCGTGCGATGCGTATCAACGGCCTCCACGGTATACGGAGAAATAAACTACAGAACACCACATTAAAGCCAGCCCGGGGTACGTGGCTCCGCTTATGCGATATTGCCAAACGGAGAGTACGAGTCAGAGCTTGGAGTGTGTTTATGTTTATGATGCTAAATGCGTAGGTGCCGGCTGATCTAATTACGATTGCTAATTGTGCCGCTTACAGACCTAACTGCCAATAGTACCGCTATTTCCAAAGAGATAGCAGTACCCATTCTAGGGTCTATTTAATAATTTGTAAATTTGGATTTAAACAATTTTGATGGGAAAGATCGTAGAGCGAATTTTGTTCAAAAAAATATTTTTTTTTGTGTTCTTGTCGAGTTTAATTAGAACTTCGTAATAAAATACATTTTATTTTCAAATGCAGTTTTCATTAAAAAGTGGCATAATTTTATTCCTATGAAAGCAAACAATTTTAATTAAGTAACCTAGAGCCCTAACGACGTGCAACCATACAGAGTACTTTAAAGGGGCTCAGAAATGTCGATAATGTTTTTTTTTGTACTCGATGAAAATAATTTAGAGATGATACCACAAAAATATTTTGGAAGTTATAAGATGTTAATTTAATTTAATTCGTAAAAATACTAATAAATATCACACCTTTTGTATTACTTTTCTTTCCCTTAAATTTAATGGCACTGAAGTCACCTAAGCCCCCAACTACTAATATTTTTGCATCTACGCACCCCCTGTCAAAAAGTCATCAGTCGCCACTGGTTTTTTATCAACATTTCGACTTTTTTTTCTAAATCTTAATATCTGTTTTTAAGTTCGACTTTATTCTCAAAATTTGAATTTTGTTCTCAAAATTTATTACTTTTGGTGAAAAAATTCGTCCTTCTTAAAAACGCGGTCTTTTTCTGGATATTTAGAGTTTTTTTTTCTAAATTCGACTACTTTTATATTGGTGTTTTTTCTCAAATTTTTGAGATTTTGAATCATTCTCAAAATGGGTCTTTTTTCTCAAAATTTTGTTTTCTTCCCCAAATTCGACTTTTTGTAACAGCGAGAAGATTCAAGCGACCGGCGCGCCACCACCTTACCCAAACAAGGAGTTCTTTTAGTAGTAATAGAGTAGTTCATTTTGCCAGTGTTCAACTCAAGTTGTGTAAAATGTTAATATTTTCCATAAACATTATTAACATGTAGCTTAAATAAAACAACACTTTTTTCTCATTCGACTTGGAAAAAACCATATTTCTCAAAAAATTAGCCTTTTATTTAAAATCAGGTCCTTTTGGAATTTCTATTACTTTCTTAATATTTCTCAAAGGTAAGCTTTTTCCGAAAACTTCGACTTTTATGTTAAAAATCGGCATTCTATGCTTCTCAGCATTTGGATTTTCTCCTCAAAGTTCGTCTTTTTCTCGAAGTTTCAATATTTTTTTTTCGAAATCGGGTCAAAATATTTTTAAAATTCATCTTTTTTCAAAATGTCAAGTTTATTCCCAAAAGTCGACTTTTTTCTCAAAAACTTATTTTCTATTCGAAAGTTGGAAGTTTCTCAAAACTACTTTTTGAAATTTGTCTTTTTTCCTTGCAGTTTCCTCAGTTTGGCTTTTTTAGAAATGTTGACTTTTATCTCAAAATCCTATTTGTCGAAATTGAGATATTTACCCATTTTTTTTTCGAAATGAAACCAAAATTTTATTAAAAAGGGCAAAAATTTACGGAAAAAATCTTTTCCTAAGAAATCTTTTAGAAATTATAACTATTTTCTTGAAGTTTCGAGAGTATGTCAGGATTTAAATAAAAATGTAAACATTGAGCTCATTTGCTCTCATTTACCTCAAAATTCGTTTATTTCCTAACATTAGGGCAACATTTTAATAAAAAGAGCATTAATTTGAAAAAAAGAATGTTTTACGAAATGTCGAATTTTTTTGGAATTTAAACTTTTAGGTAATTTTTTAATAAAAATATTGGAAAAAATTAAATTTTTGAGAAACTTTAAGACTTAAAAAATTAAATTAAGTAAAAAAGTCTCATTTCCATGTTAATCAAAAAGGTATAAAAATCAAAAAAGATTAAAGTCAAACCTTTGGAATTTATGTTGTATTATATTTAGAAAAAGTCATATTTTGAGTAGAATGTCGATATTTTATAATAAAACCTACATTAGAATTTTGCGATTAACCTCAAAATTTTTAAGAGAAAAAAATGTTTAAGCTCAAAATCAAGAGAACAAATGGAATATTCAAAATATTTGAATAATTGAAAAAACCAAAAACTTTTTAATTTTGATAAAAGTATTGGAAACAATTTATATTTAGGCATTTATGCATCAGGCCGTATGTGGCCCGCAGACCGTTGGTACTCACTCCTCCTCTAGATGCTTTTTTAACACCAGATTCAACATCCTCCTTCTAGTATCCATAGATAGTATGTTATCAATTGTACTTATGAGGATGTTTATATTCTCTATTTTCTATATTTGTGATGAAATTCTCCATGTTAATGATAGATAGAAATAAATATGTCCAAATGATAAATAGTATCCAAAAAAAAAACCATGAATAGTCCATAATTTTCGTCTTTAAATGTTACAAGTATATTTTTTAATAAGTGATAAATGTAATCAATTTTTTGTACTTGCTTTTGTGCATCATTACGTGGCGTGTTGTGCTAAATCGGAAAACTGATCGAGAAAGAAAATTTCAAATTTTATTATTAAAATTGCAGTTTTTTTATAATTGGAAATTTTATTTTATTTTTTTAATTTCAATTTTAAAGTTAAAATTCTTGAATTAGAGTCGAAATTTTTATAAGGTAGAAACCTCGAGTTTAAGGTCCAAATGTTAAGAGTAAGGTCCAAAAGTTAAAAAAAAAAATAACCAGTTATGGGGACTGCCGACAGAAGTGAAAGCTTAGAATTATGAAATAACAACGGTTTATCTTTTTTGAATTTTCAAAGTAAATGTAATATCAAAAATTAAATAGGAATTTGAAATTTTGCACAGCGTTAATTATCGATGACCCACGCAAATACCGTCAGCCAATGATTAGGAAAACAAAAATATTTTATAATAAAATGGAGGGTTAATTTGGCCTTCAAAAAATCAAGTTTTAGTTAATATATCGTGCAAGTATCAATTGAACAAGCTACAGTCGACTCCCGCTAAAGATGCGCCCGTTAAAGTTGTCCGCGCGTAAAAGTTGTCAGGATACGATCGTTAAAGTTGCGTGGATATTCCCCTGATCTAATTTTCGAACTCTGATTTTTTCTTCTAATTATTAAAAACAAAGGTGATGGATTCTCTTCGTGCAAAAAATTCCGGACGTAAAGTACCCTCCCGTTCGGATGTCCGGGTGGAGGGTGTACGAGGAAATCCAAAATCGACGGAAAATTTTAATGTACCACGGGCCAAGTTTCTTTCAAACAATTCATTCAAAATTCAATTCTGTAACATTCGGGATCTAAACTGAAATCTAAACTCGGTTCAGCAACACCTTCAAAATGAAAGACCCCATGTGCTATCTTTGACAGAAACCCAAGTCTCCCCATCCATCAATACAGTCCATTTGCTTTGCCCTAACTACGATTTGCACACAAAATTTCGAGACCAGAGGGGAATTTGTGCTTTTACTCGAAGCGACCTGTCCTTTCAACCAGAACAAGCACTGGAATTTGCTGATCATGTTGTGATTTGGCTGAAAATCTGCTCCAAAAACAAAGTTATACACATTTGTTCACTTTATTTGTTTCCAAACGATCCCTCATACCGACGGCTCTTCTCTTATCTCTCCATAATCTTTGATCACCTACAAACGAATTATCCAAAAGCTAAGGTTGTCTTTCTCGGTGACTTCAACGTACACAACATTCCCTGGTTAAGGTTTTCTTCCCGAACTGACGACTCGGGAAGGGTGGCAGAGGCTTTCGCCATCACTTGTGCACTATCGCAATTAGTTGAGGAACGCACAAGAATTCCTGATGTAAATACCCATCAACCTAATCTATTTGACCTTTTCCTTACAAATTCACCAAATTCGTATAAAATCTCTGTGACATTACCGCTTGGAAATTCGGATCACAAGCTTGTAGCAGCCTCTCGCTCGCTTCATATAACACCTCCCTCCCAGACGCAGTCCCGTAGGGTTTGGCACTTCAACTCTGCAAACTGGGAAGAATTAAGAGACTTCTTTGCATCTTTCCCATGGCAGAAAGCCTGCTTTAACTCATACAACCCTTCCTTAGTTGCCGAATCCATCACGGAAACTATCCTGATTGGTATGGAATGCTCAATTCCCCACTCCCAAAGGAAGTCTGCCTCCAGTAAATCTTGGATCAGTAAAAAATGTGCTCGGGCTGTCTCCTGCAAAAATCGCCCCTATCATCGTTGGCGAAATAATCCCTCAGTCGAGACTGGAACCATATTCGTAGATGCACAAAATTCTTGTAAACAGGTTATTGACGAGGCAAATGGTGATTTCGATTGTAAAATGCGCTAGAGGCTTATCAACTGTCCGAACGGTTTCAGGTCATTTTGGGAATTTGCAAAGGCGATTGGAAAGAATTTTACACCTTCACATTTTCCACCTTTGCTCAATGAAAATAACAATATTGCTACTACCTCCAAGGAAAAGGCTGACATATTAGCCTCAATGTTTGCTGAAAATTCCAATCTTGATTCTCCAAACACAGAACCTCCTATTCTTCCTAAGGTTGGCATTTCGATGCCTGAAGTTGTTTTCAGACAACGCACAATCAGGAAGATTCTCCTTGAGCTCGACACCTCGAAAGCTTCTGTCCTTGATGGTATTCCCGCTATTGTTCTTAAGAAGTGCGCCCAAGATTTGACTCCTGTTCTAAGCAAATTGTTCACATTCTCTTACAACAAAGGTGTATTCCCTAACATCTGGAAATCTGCTAGAGTGCAACCTGTCCCTAAAAAGGGAAAAAGGAATCTGGCTAACAACTATCGCCCTATATCTTTGTTACCCGTTATATCTAAAGTGATGGAAAAGGTTATCAACATCGAGATTCTCAAATATCTGGAGGAAAACAGAATCATCTTCGACAGGCAATACGGTTTTAGACAACAACGTTCCACTGGCGATCTACTGGCTTATGTTACTCATATCTGTAACTCAGCAATGGAAAAACATGGTCAGGCTAGGATTGTGGCATTGGATATCTCAAAGGCTTTCGACAGAGTCTGGAACCGATCTCTTCTCGCCAAATTAACATCTTATGGTCTTCCTCCTGGACTCTGTCATTTGATATCCAATTTTCTCGTTGACAGATCTCTTCAAGTCGTCGTCGATGCCACCTCATCCGAGACATTTGCGATTAACGCAGGGGTATCCAGGGGATTGTTCTGTCTCCTACTCCATTTCTGTTACACATAAAGATCTCTTAGCTTCAACTTCCAATCCTATATACACCTACGCAGATGATGGTAACATTGTGTTATCTTTTTTTTCTCCGACATACCATTAGCTATCGCAGCTTCAGATCGACTAAGGGAACAGCAGATACAAATGATTAATCGGGATCTCGAAATTATTCTGGAATGGGGTAAGAACAATTTGGTCGAGTTCAACGCTTCAAAAACTCAGGCCGCGGTTTTCTCTAAGAAAACATCAAAGGATAATGCAACAAACATACTAATGGACGATAAAATCCTTCCGATGGGATCTAATCTATCTATCCTAGGAGTCAATGCGAACACTAACTTCTCTTGGGACGATCATGTGCGCCCCATAACCAAATCCCCTCTCAGAAGCTAGGCTTTCTTTTTAGAGCTAAAAAGTACTTCACATCTCATCAGCTATTAACACTATACAAAGTTCAAGTTAGGCCAACACTAGAATACTGTTCTTATGTTTGAATTTCAGCCCCAAAACACACTTTAGCTCTCTTGGATTCAATTCAAAGAAGAGCGATTCGCCTAATTGATGACGAGAGTCTGACTGATTCTCTCGAAACACTAGAGCACAGGCGTATGGTTGATGACTTGCCTCTTTTCTACAAGTACTATCATGGAAGATGCTCGCAGGAACTAATAGAATTAATCCCCCCAAGGGCAAGATTCTTGAGGCGTTCTAGATAGTCGGAGACAGACAATTCCTGTGCGGTCCAGCTTGACACAGTGAGGACTTCTGTCTACGGAGACTCTTTTTTCTATAGAATTTCCAAGTTATGGAACTTGCTACCGAAAGGAATTTTCCTCAACAATTACAACCTATCTTTGTTTAAGAAGGCGGTTCATCGCCATCTATCCTTGTTTCCGCATCCTACTCGCAGTGCTTTGAAAGCATAATGGGGTTACCTTTTACGAGTGGATTAAACTTAAAAAAAAAGAACAACGATTTGGACTTCCAAGTTTTAGTGCCACTTTTGAATAACCCGCTCAACCGTGCAAGAAGCAACAAAACATATATATTTTTCGACAATGGTAGGGAAACGGGTAGTAGCAACTTTAACGGTCGATCCAGTACGATGAGTGCAACTTTAGCCGAAGTCCACTGTACTACTAAAGATCCTAAAATATTTTTGTTGTAATTTTAGGTCTAATTGTCTTAGAGATACAACTCAAAATGTGCAAGACATGACCATTCCCCTTTTTTTCAATTTATTTAACATTTCTTCGGCCCAGTTTGGAAATATTTAAATTTTTATGGTTTGTTGACAATTTTCTAAACAGTTTTTGAAATGCGACTACGTGATATTTAAATTTATTGAAAACGTCACTTCATGACAGTTCACAAATTAAGAGGTTATTTTATTTTACATAGAATAGGAATAATGAAAAATAGGAGACCCAAAAATTAGATATGGAAAAAATAAAAAATTTTTGCTTTTTTGATAAATTAGGAAAATATAAAAAATACATAAAAAAGTTGTAGCACTGGACATCGATGTTTCGCTCTCATTTGAGCTCGTCAGCAGTGCATAACAAGGAAAAAATGAGGAAGAAATACTTAAAAATAAATTTTTTTTTTTTAAATATAAAAAAGGAAAATAAAGAAATTTTAACATGAATAGACGTTTCATCATCAATTTGTGTGTTAAAAATTTACTGTGTTAAAAATTTAAATATTTGAAGCCCGATCCACAAGAAACAACTACTCCGAGGGCTAATACCCCTTCCGGCATTGAACTACACTTGTGGGTCGAACTTACATGCTCTTGGTGACTACTGTTCCTAACTGCTGAAATCTATTCAGCTTGGTAGTTAGAAGCACTCACCATTTGCGGAGTCCGTTCGTTCCGTTAGAGGAATAGGTTTATTCTTCATGGTAGACCCTTATTGACCGGAAATATTATGTTTTTTCCAATTTATTTAACATTTCTTCGGCCCAGTTTGGAAATATTTAAGTGCTACAACTTTTTTATGTATTTTTTATATTTTCCTAATTCATCCAAAAAACAAAAATTTTTTATTTTTTCCATATCTAATTTTTGGGTCTCCTATTTTTCATTATTTCTATTCTATGTAAAATAAAATAACCTCTGAATTTGTGAACTGTCATGAAGTGACGTTTTCAATAAATTTAAATATCACGTAGTCGCATTTTAAAAACTGTTTAGAAAATTGTCAACAAACCATAAAAATTTAAATATTTCCAAATTGGGCCGAAGAAATGTTAAATAAATTGAAAAAAACATAATATTTCCGGTCAATAAGGGTCTACCATGAAGAATAAACCATTCCCCTTGATCTGGGTTTTTAAAGATAAAATTTAGATTTTAATAGGGGTAGTAAATATTGGTTCATAAATTATCGGAAAATTGAAGGTTTTTTAAATATTGATGAGAAAAAAAATATTTGATGGAAAATTAGGTTTTTGCATTCCAAGGGTTTTTGGCCCATACAGTATTAACTTCTTTTTCAAATAAATAACTTGATCAGATCAAATTTTTTCTATCACATTATTTTATTTAGATGAATATTTTCGGAGTTGGCACAGGTTTATTAAATTGCGGTTGGAATCGAACATTTTAACACGATCCGAGGCAATCCCGTAAATTGTGTTGGTCATCACCTAATTGCGAACTGCGAATGAATCTTTTTTGCAGTCACCAACTTCTTAAATATTGCGATTGATTGTAGAAAATAATGTGTACTTGAAAATAAACATTTTTTATTTTTCAATTATAACAAAAAAATTTGGATTACATTTCAAGTGTATACATAAGCAAAACAGATTTAATTTGGTCTATTGAATCTTCACTGTAACATGCGTAAGCCACACCGCCAAACAGTATAATCCTTCTGATCAAATTTCCACTTTAAACGCGAAAATTTCGAACTTCAACTCGATGATTTCATAAATGTTGAATGTTTTTGAAATTTCGACCTTTTTCATTTTGACATTATTTTCGAAATTCTGATTTTTTTTAATATAATTTTTAAACAGATTAATTTATTTATGAAAAATCTCCACATCACTTTAAAACAAATTATGTTTTATTATGCATGATGTAAGATTTACATTTTTACAAAGACATGCTCTTTATACAAGCATAAATTCGTAAAAAGACACGTAAATACTTAAAAGATGAAAGTAAAAAATTCAATACTTTCTACTTTACTTTTTTAAGTTACAGTGAAAGAACTGTGTTAAGAAGTGTATTCAGGATTTAATTCAGTTATTATTCGTCAAAATTAACGGTAACAGGATGACTGGAAGCATAGCGCACAAATTGTGGAAGAGAAAAACCCAGAGGAGTTCAGCTTGTTTATGCGGCCAGGTAGAACACGGTGTGTAGAGCATGTTTGAGAGGCGTGTAATGAGGTAGCCGAGTTAGCTAGCTAAAATGGAGATACGCTCTGGTGGATCGGAAGAAGAAATACTTCTTTAGATGCTATCAGATCTACGCACCACCAGTAGACCGTCCAGGTCATCTCTGATGTGATGTGTTCTTCCTATTATGCGAAGCATGCAACAGGTGTTTGCCCTTTTATTGCATCATTCCTGTAATGATCGCAGTAAAGAGAGACTTATTTCATCTGTTGTCATCATTATAGCCTAATAATGTCAAGAATTTATAGACATAAAAGGTATTTCCTTCTTTACAATAGAATATTAACCTCTTTTTATGCATTCTTGTGAATTGTCGTACGGATTTTTTGGGAAAAATAATAATTGCATAGGCGCGAAATTTACATGCAGGAGTATATCAGTTATAAAAATATAATAGATTTCTCCTGAGTATAACTTATTATGTAGCTTCCAAAGTGTCTGACATTAGCCCCAACCACAGACCCCAACCAAATTTTCTCTCGTATTTACCTCATGAGATTTTTAGCTCTTTAGAGCTGTTCATATATAAATATCTGTTCCAATAAAACAAAAATAGGGGACACTGCATTAAAGTTGGTGCTATTTGGGTCAATTGAAAAGTAATTTCCACTCAGCAGATAACACAAGAACCCCAATTTCACATAATTCATCTATTCACATTATCATAATTATGATAATTTTTTAAAGACACGTCAAGTATCAAGTTATTAAATGCGGAAGAGCTTTTCAATTTCCAATGCTTTTAGTGCTACATTTTGAAATAAGCGTAACGTAAACTACGGAGATAAAATAATTATTATTCATTAATTACCAAACACGTGACGTAGCTGTTTGGCCATTCTTTTAAATTTTTCAAATTATTAAAGTCCCTATACAAATAATAACGAAAATAATGTCATTTTCAGTGATTTCAGATAGCAGGAATTTTTATAAAGAATGACTTTTTCAAAAATCCACAAATAAAAAAGAAACCCCTCTTCAGTACTATATCTTGTGACACACTGTAGTCACTTAGTTAGGAAGTTTTAAATCAAATTTTGTCTTTTATAGGGATCGCGTACAGAAAAAAAGACTATTCATTACGAAATGTATTTAGAAAAAAGCGTCCATCGATATATGATTCATGGTGATCCGCCGTTCACATGTGAAAAACTTCCCTTGTAAGACGGATGCTTATAATCCCGTCCATTATATTTGGATCGAAGTTTTTACAGAAAACCCAAGCGAACTTGGTTCTTAAAGAATTCGTAATCGTTTGACGAAGCACGTCTTTTTGGTAGAGAAGAGAGAAAAAAATCCTCATAGGAAAGAATGCCCTTTCATTTAAAATAATAGCCTGTTATGGTTTCCATTTAAAAAAATAGGGCTTTAGGTTACATCTCCAGGCCAGTTAAAAAGTCATCATTAAATTTTACGGCAAAAACTGCATTAACAACGGTTTTACTTTTTTGTAGTTAATTGGAAAGGAGCTACAAACAGTGCAAGATTTTCGAAAACTTCATTTTTTTCAAAATTGTGCTAAAACGGGTAAACATTTTTGTTATGATCAGGTAATTCATCTTACGAAATTAGTTTATGTTTGTAAAAACCCCGATCCTCTATCTTTACTGGAATTAGTAGTAATCAGGCAAAATCATTGAAAATGGGATGCACTGCACTATTAAACCACAGTAACTGATGAAATCAGAAATATGATGAGGAAGATTTTTTTTTGTAAAACGTATGTGGCTCAACGTATGTTATTTGTTTTGGGAGAAAAGTAGATTTGTATACAGGAAATTTCTGCTTTTTTTCTGGAGGTTTGAAGTTCAATGTAAAAATTTTCAGTTTAAGGTAAAATGTCAAATAAAAATCGAAAATTTAACTGTAAACTTAATAATACGTTTTCTAATAAACTAGATTCCGAAGTGTGCATTTTGTTTTTAACCAAAGATTTTGATTCTGTTTGAGTTTTTTTAATATTCGATTTCTTTTCAAAATTTTAACTTTTTCCTGATTTTAAATTATTTTAAAAATACTGACTCTAAATTATGACATTTGGTAAATTTTCATTTAAAACATTTGTCCAATTTTAACGTTTTTGATAATATTAAGTTTTGCTGGAAATTTTGTAAACGCGTAACTCAAATTTTCCGTTTTTTTTCAAATTTTCAATTTTTCAAAATTTCGGTTTTAAATATTTTGATTTCTTTTGAAAATTTCGATTTTCTTAATATTCTAACTTTTGAGAAATTTCAATCAAGCTTTTTTTTCAAAATCCTCATGAAACTTTGAATTTTTTTAAATCTTTGGACTTTTTTGTGCTAATATTGACTTAATGAAAATTTTGATTTTTTTATGGACTTTCTTAAAAATTCCAACTTATTTCAAATTTCTACTTTCTTGAAAGTTTTTTTAAATTTTTTATTTTCTTTAATTTTGTATTAAAACTTTTCCATTTGCCAAATATCTTTTACTGTCCATCACAACTTAGCACTAGGTACTGTCTACATGCAGGGGTGACCAACCCGCGGCAATGCACGGCATACGACCTGCCTTGAATACTTTTTCACCCCGCGAGATTCATCATACTTTTACAAAATATACAGTATGGTGATAAAGTTTGGAACTAAATTCATAATTCCGTTACTGTTTTCAGGCAAGTCATAAGCCAGCTTATGGCATAAGAACTTTATCTATGACGTCATCCATCTTTGCGCTATGACGTCATAATCGGTTTTTTAAATTGCAGCCCCAATTTATTTTTGCTGTTTTTTGTAAACCTTTTATTGTTGGAATGATGATGTAAAATTAATTGTACCTTTATTTTTCGAACAAAAACGCAATTACTTTAAAAATTTATCTTCCATAGAAAAAATGAAGTATTACGCCCAAAAAATAAACAAAATTTAACTCAAATATTCAAATTGGTTTCCACCAACCATTTAGCATTAACCGATACTGGTATAAACAGCTTGAACACTACCCTCAAGGATGTCAGAACTGATTTGTACCACTTCAGCTCGGATTCTTTGCCGCAGTTCTAAATTATTGGGCCTGTTAAAATAAACTTTTCCTTTTAAATAACCCCACAGACAAATTCCAATGGACTTAAATCTGGTGAATGCGGGGGCCACTTCATTGCTCTTCGACGCCCTATTCATCTTCCAGGAAATGTGGCGTCGAGATATCGACGGATGTCAGCGCCAAAGTAAGGAGGAGCCCCATCTAGTTGAAATAATATATTCTGATGGGGTACATAGGGGTCGTCATTATTTGGAAATAGAACTGCCATATTGTGCTGCAGTAAGGTTTTCTTGAAAAAGTAAGGCCATAGAAAACGTCGCCCGGTTATTCCCAACCAAACGTATAGTTTGCCTTGCCGTTAACAAGGGGGACCTTTAGTCCAGTGAAGATTTTTTCGTGCCCAATACCTGGAATTGTGCGGATGTGTTGTCCCATTCAGGCAAAAAGTGACTTCGTCAGAAAAGATTATGTTATTTAGAAAATTGGATTCTCCATCACAGCGTAAGATTAATTATTCACAAAACTCCAAGCGGCGGTCTGGATCGTCCTCGTTATTAATTGCACTTTGTATGGATGAAATTTTTCTTCTTTGAATAATTATAGCACAAAAGAGTTATTATTTAGAGCTAGTTGCCTTGTAGAAGAGTGAGAATTTTCTCCAGCTTCAAGCAACACATCCAACCTGACTTCTTCGATCATTTGAGGTCAATCTTGTCGAAGTAAATCGTTAATGGATCCTGTTTCAGAAAATTTAGCTATCAGTAGATCTTACATTGTTAAATAACTCACATGCTTGGGCATGAGTCCTTACTCGATCGCCATTCCAACCAACATCACTATTTGTATTTTTCCTGTTGAGGTAAATGTGCCATTGTTGTTAACTTTGAAAAGAATAATTATTTCTTATAATTTGTAATGTGTTTTACCCTTATTATTATGAGTTTTAGGTAGGTATTTATATTACGTGTGTAATTAAAGTTACCGAAATTTATTTTCACTCTTGTTTTAGATTTACTTAACACAAGCAGTTAACTAATTGATAATCTGTTAAATTATCACTAAAACAAATGTTTACAGTTTTTATTAGTACAAAATAACAACGGCAGTTTTTTGTTGTAAAACTATTTTAAAGAAGATAAACCAAATTTATTTTTTGTGATAATTAAATTTTTCCATGAAAGATAAACTTTTATTTTTTAAAGTAATTGTGTTTTTTTCCGAAAAACTGTTATGTAAGGTACAATTATTTTTACATCATCATTTCAGTAATAAAAAGGTTTACAAAAAACAGAAAAATAAATTGGGACTGCCATTTAAAAAAAAACGGAGGTGACGTCATTGCACAAAGATGGGTAATGTTATAAATAAAATTTTTACGTCATAAGCTGGCTTTGAAAAAAATCAAATCGATCTGTCCGGGCGATTTTCTTGAAAACACTATATAAGGGAATTATGAATTTTATTTCCAATCTTTATCAGCACACTGTATTAATTTTATAACGACCAAAAAAAAGTCAATAAATCTATACGGGGGGACATATTTCGTCATATTTATTCTGATAGTAACCGTAGTCACGGTGTCCCCAGACCAATCCCATCTATTTTTTCAAATAGGACACCCTATATTTTCTTAGAGTTTTGGATTTCTCTTGACGAGTAGATTTCAAAAATGTATAACGTTTGGGGTCTTGAGTAAACAATTGGAGAATTATGGATAAATGCATTTCAAAATTATGTTAACAAAGGATGCGTAGCATTAGCGGTGTAATGACATTTGTAAACCATTTAATGTCTGTGTTTCACACATACATCATAAATTATCGCTATTAAGTAGTTATTACATTGTTACAATGGTTTGCAGTATCCAAGAGTGGATTGAAACAATGCAAGACCTGCAGCTAATTTTTTAAATTTTACATTGCCTGGAAAAAAGCAACACATAAAAGTATGTAGCAGAATTTAACAGAATTGATGCAAAAATTTATAAAAGTAGGGTCTGTGGGTCTGTAGGTAGTTGTTTTCGAGAACCAAAAGGCTAGAAATAATTAAACTAGTAGAGTATGACGAAAATCTATCCAAAAATTTATTTACGTTTTAAAATTATAGAGCACATTTAAATCGGTCTGTACGTAAGTATCTAGAGGGAGAGAGGCACCTAGGTCACCTAATTTGATCCATGGATTTCTCTCTGTTATATTATTTAAAAACAAAAATCTAAGCAATACAACCAAAATCTAAAGATAAATTACAAGAAAGAATTATTGATGAATGTTGAAAATTGATCCTAGGTGTGCCACCAGCACTAATGTTAGGGATGGCTTTGAAGTTAGATTACATCATTGCATGTAGATCAACGGAAGTCAGCTTGAACATCTAATACATTTTTTCTTTTTAATTAAATTACTGAATCTGCTGTGATGTTTGATTCATTCGATTAACCTTTACTTAGTTTAAAGGCCATACGACGATTAGTATAGTGAATCGGCCCCAGAAGGATATTTGCATCATCTTTTAAGGGTGTGTTGCTACTAATAAGATACTTTGATTATGCAACTTTCGGATCTCTACCCATTTTGGTTTTTGAAAAAAATCAAAAAAACCAAAAAACAGAAAAATATTTAAGCGATTTATATAAAATTTTGACAAGTTATAGAGATGTATAAAAGTTATATTTAAAAAAAAAATAACATCCCAGAATATTTATGCTATTTAGGAGAAACGGGCAATTTTTTTGAAATTATTTCTTTTTCTTTATGATAAGGATCTAGAACAATTTTAAAATAAACTTTTTTATGTGTTTTTGATGTAGAATAACCTTGCAAATTCTGAAAGTGATCAAAAAGGTATGCCATATTGAAAAAACATAAAAACCCATTTTTTCATTTTAAAATTGATTTATTTTAATTTCGGGAATATTGGGATCATCTCTGAAGAGTATATTCCTGCTAATAGGATAGTTTGATTCTGCAAGTCGCAGAATTCTATTTATTTTCATTTTTGAAAAAATCGGAAAAAACAAAAAAATAGGAATTTTTTTTTCAAAAACCGCATAAAGCCGATTTCAGTGAAATTTGAAAACGTTATAGAGGTATATAAATAATTTGCTTAAAAAAATACTAGCTCTTAATTTTAATTGTAAGAAACAGTCAATCTTTCGCGATTTTTTTTCCTTTGTGGTACGTTCTAGAACAGTTTTAAAGTTGACTTTCCTAATGTGTTTTTTGATATAAAACAAAATCTCGAATCTTAAAATTAATTGATAATGTACAAATAACAATCGATTGATTTCAATGTTTTTTATATCATTAAAACAACAGAAACAAAATATCCAAAAAAAGTATACAAATATTAGAAAAATATTAAAGTATTTAGGAATAAATTAAAACTATATTAGCAAAGATGTCAATAATTTTAGTTAAAATATTTTAAAATATCAATATAACATGTGCATACAATTATTTATCAATATGTTTAATATTAATTTAATCAGAATTCAAAATCAATTTGCATTTTGATTCCACATTTTGCAGATGTTTTTTATCAATAAAATCTCAATGTATTGCTTTTAAATGTAGACATGTTTTATTACCTCCGCAGTAGTTCAGGAAAAATAGATGAAAAATCAACCCTGTCGCAAAAAAATTAAATACTAAATTTTTATTTTAGAAATATCTAAGTTTATAAAGTTCCCTGTCAAGATCGTGTGGAGAACGGCCGCTATGTTGATTTAAAGATGGAAAATGGAAAATTTCATCCTTTTGTTCTAATGACGTGTACAGGGTTCCTTGTTCTTGTGGTTCAGTGTACATCGGAGAAACGGGGCGATCATTTAAGACGCGAATATCCGAGCACCAAAGATGTCTTAGGTCTGGTTTATTTTCGCAGTCAGCCATTGCCGAACATCAACATGAGACCGGACATAAGATTATCTTTGATAATATTTCAATTATATTCAATATTTCCAATTACTGTAATAGGAAGATACGCGAAACCATTGAAATCCAAAAATTCCCCAAAAACATCAACAGAGACGACGGTTACATGCTTTCCTCCATCTGGAAACCAACCATCGGAAATCTTCGGAAGTGATCGCGCAGACGAATGGTATATAAAGTTTCTCTTTCCCTCTTTCCTGCTGAGTTACCGTGCTCTGATGTTTTGAAATTGGCCTTTTCATTCTTTCGTTTTTTGCATATTCCCTCATATACCTCTTTTTATTTTTTCTTTTCTTTGTTCCTGAAGAAGCCCCCTACGATGGTGGGAGAAACGTCGAACAATTTTAGTAGTTCTTTGACTCGGTCCAATCCCGGAAGAAGTATATCCTGTATGGAAAATGTTGTTTCTTTGCCAATAATTTCCACAATTTTGATCTAACAAAAAAATGTTTTTAATAAAAGTCTAAAAACTTTAAATTTTCTCCAAAAATGTTTTAACCATTTTGTTTTAGAGTTAGTATTTATTGAGAAAACGTCACACTCATTTCTGCACTATCCAAAATGTACAGATTTTGGCCTGTACTTTTTGAACGATATCCTCAGAAGGCCCAATCTACTTCACCTCTTCCGTTAAATTTGAGTTTTTTTTTGGCGGAAGTGCTGTTTTTGTTGGTCTGAATGTTACGTTTCTGAGTTAATTAGCATTTACCTTCATCATCGTTATCGTCGTTTACACGTTAAAGGGATCAAAATGAATAAATGTCTAAAACGAGATCAGATTACTTTTTGCAAAGACAGTTGGTCGATGGTGCATATTCTATAAATTTTCACTAATTTTAGGAACAACCAAAAAGTAAAAAAGTATGTAATTAGGAGATTCTTGGTATCTTAGGGCGCTACTAACTATGCAAGCAATACTACTAGATTTGTTGGTGGTCGATATACGATACCGTTGAAACCTTTATTCATACCACAATGCTTAAAACCTTTGTAGAAACTCTCATAATTATTTTTTTGATCACGACATGAAAGTAAATTATTGGATGAAGAACATAACATCAAGACCAATAAAAACATTGATGTCAATAAATTACGAATTTAACCAAAAATGGAATAGTACATTAGGCATCTTGGCAAAATTAATTAAAAAAACGCATGAGATGCTATACCTTTTAGGTGATGTTGAAATCAATGCAAATATCCAAAAGCATGACATTTTCCCAATAACGACTATATCTACGAAAAAATGGCAGATAACTTCTTTGTAGCAAATTCTAAGTGTCCAACTTTTATAAAAAGCATATTTTTGTTAGACTAAAATTGTGTTAGTTGTTGACGAAAAAACCAAAATTTTCCATTTTAAATCAATATACTGGCCAATCCGCACATGATCTCGGGGATAACTTTCTGTACTTATTTGTTAAGTCGAAGTGAAGACATTTCTAAAAAAAGTTTAGTATTTAATTATTTTGTAATAAAAATCCATTTCTCCTGGGCTATAGGAGCAATCCATATTTAGAGCCGCAACAGTTTGTTAAATCCAAGCTTTAAAACATCGAAGATAAATAAAATTGTATTATTAGTATTTTAATGACTAAATAAATGTTTTTAAAAAGGAATATTCTAAAATATTTTTTGATGACTAAAAAAAAACGTCGTGCGACAAAATATTGTTGACGACTAAAAAAACGACGTTCCACCTTTTACTGATACCATTGATCTCTGCGGGGGTATCCGTTGCAGCTGCTGCTGCACAGTAAGTATCAAAATATTGAAAAATCAATAAGAAGTATAGTTGAATTTTGGTAGAACGAACTGGTCCTTGGTTATCTTTAAAAATTGATACACAAATCTTGTTCCCTGAAATGAAGAAAGATTTAAAAAAACACAACAACAGTGCTCCAACGCGTTCCGATAGCCAAAGTATCATCTTCAGAGAGATACTCAGTACTGTACAGTATCTCTTTGAAGATGATAGCTTGGCTATTGAAACGCGTTAGAGCAACTATTGTGTTTTTAATCTTTTTTGGTTTCAGGGGACAAGATTTGGGTATCAATTTTTTAAGTACTCTTGAATGTTAATAATTTTATTTAACATATTCTTTTTATCTTTAACTTTAAAACATCAATACATCAGATCAATCATAATCAATTTTAATTTCTGAAACTATAAAACTGCAGTTTAGACAATTCTGTTCAATACACCATGGCCATCGCGTCGGTTGCTCTACTATCGATAAATATCAAAAACTCGGTTTTTCGCCATAAAATTATAAGATAACTTAGATAACTGATATCTACCAAATCAGATGTAATATATTATTTTGGATAAAAGAGAGTTTTTTCTAAACAAATTATCATTTGCTACATTTTGAAAGGGCTATTAAGTCTAAAATTCCCCACTGAATCACCTCTTTCCATCCTTCGATCTATGTGTACGTTTCTGATCACGTTATAGGTCACAATTTTTGACTGATTTTTGATATTCTTATTTTTATGGAATTCTAAGAATAGAAACCCATTAATCTTGGAAGAAATAGCCCGAATTGTTAAGTTTTCTAATTAAATCATTTTACAAGCATATTGATTAATAATTGCAGATTATATTATATTGGTATTTTAAAATGCAAAAAATATTTTAAGTAAAATTATCAAGATCTTAATATATCTAGTTTATAACTTATTTTTTTAATATACTTACTATAACATTTTAGTAAAAAGAAACACATAATTTTTTGAATATTTTGTTTCTGTTGTTTCAATGATATAAAACCCATTGAAATAAGTCGATGTTTAATTAATTTAGGGATTCGAGAGAATATTCTATATCAAAAAACACATTAAGAAAGTTAACTTTAAAACTGCTCTAGCACTTTTTTAATAATTATTATTAAGGTTATAAAGGAGATAATAGTTTTTTTTGAGTAAAACATTCATATACCTCTCTAATATTTTCAAATTTCATTGAAAACGGTTTTACGCGATTTGAGAAAAAAATATTTTCCAATTTTTTGTTTTTTTCCAATTTTTCCAAAACAATAAATAAATAAAACCTTGAAACTGACAGAGGTAAATTACCCTATTAGTAGGAATATACTCTCTGAGATGAGCCCAATATTCCTGAATTTGAAATATAAATCAATTTTTTAATGAAAAAATCGGTTTTTATTCTTTTTCAATATGGCGTACCTTTTTGATCAGTTTCAGAATTTGCGACGGGTATTCTACATCAATGAAGACATAAACAGAAATTAGTTTCAAAATTGTTCTAGAACGTTATCATAAAGAAAAAAAAATAATTTTGAAAAAAAATTGCCCATTTTTCCTAAATAACATAATGATTATAGACTCTCAATTTTTTGCAATATAGTCCATGTATATTTCAATAACGTTTCCAAATTTTATTTAAATCGGTTCAGTCGTTTTTGAGAAATAATTTTTTTCTATTTTTCGATTTTTTTAGAATTTTTTCGATTTTATCAAAAACTAAACTAGATAAAGATCTAAAACTTGCAGGATCAAAGAATCTCATTGAGAGCAACACATAGAAATTCACAAATAATTGTAAATATTTGTGAATTTCCATAACTTTACCATCTAGTCAATTTACAGTTATGAATGAGCAGCTAGATCTGAACACACCTCTAATTCGAGCTTTGGACGAGAATTTGGAATATTTGTAGGAGTCTGTGATCCATGAAGCTTGTTAGCATAACAACGGCTAAACAAATTGCTGGTATGACCGCCGATGATGCAGTAATGCGAAACCTGGTCCGGTGTTTGCAAATATTTATCGAAACCTTGTGGAATTTTTAAATTTTGTTGCATTTTTATCGTTAATAAAGTTTAATAGTTATGAAAAGGGAATTAAAAAAAACTTTCAAGCTCATTTAATAATAATTAATAATTTATACTTGACTTTTTTCCTAGAAATTCAAAACTAAGTCGAAAGTTTGAAAAAAATATGTTTACTAAATTTAAATTTCTACGTTCACTAAAAATACCATTTGTCGTGATCAAATGTTGCGTTATTCTCTTAAAAAATAAAAATTCTAAGTGTATTTCGAGATTTCATTTTAAATATGTACAATCAGCGATTTTATTAAATGACCTAGTTGCTTATTTAATAGATTTACCCAGAGGCTGTAGAATTTAGTTTAGTTTCTCTGAGGACTTGCCTTTATTAACATCCACTCTTTTTATCTGGACTTGTAGATATTATCACATCTTTCTGGAAATATTGCCGTAACTAACTATCCCTTAGAATCTAAGGCTTAGATTATCACACAAAAAGGTAAGTCTTTTAAGAAAAGAGGTGTTTTGCTAGGGAAAAATTTATTGCGTACAAAAAAAAAATCAAAACAATATTATATTCCAATTAAAATATCACAAGTTTACATATGTTGTATGCAGTAATACAATAAAAATATACAAAAATAACTATTTTTACATTAGAATCTAGAAAACAGGATCTTATTTTACTTACATATAGAAAAATACACAATACCATTTTCTCAGCAGTAAGTATTAAGCATTTACTCTATCAACTGACTTAATAACTTCTCATTTTCATATAACTAGCAAAATCAGTCATTAAAACTATAACAATAATCTATTGCTAATTGTGGCATTTATTGATTTATTTTATAAAGAACCGCCTTTCATAGAACACTTAAAAATGTGTTAAATTCTATTTTTTTTCTTTAAATCTCTGTGGTAAAATTCATATACAAATAAAATGAAAAAATGAATAAAAAAATTCATTTTGTACTACAACCTACGGACTCATCATACTGAAAAATACATATCCAACAATATATCGAAAAGTGGCAATAAATAGTTCACTGAACATTTTTAAACATTTGCTTTAATTTTGTAGCTGCATTATTTATAAAATTTATGAAAATCATTTCTTTTTTATTGCACTGATGCTATCTATTCTAAGTATGGAAAATCTAGGAGGAAATGCCATTGAGGGGACTCCGATATTTTCTTGCAGATGGCGCTGACGGCGGTTTAAAATAACTGTGTAAAAGCGTAGTCACCGATCACGTAGTCACGATTATTTTAATAATTAAATTTTAATCACAGCTTGGTACCCAGTACTTTCAATCTCTCCACTCTCGACTTTTAGATAACTGACGTTTCCAGAAGAGTATTTCAAACCAAAATATTTCTTTGAAATAAAAGCCATTTATAACGTAAAATATATCTGAAAACTGGAGGTCCTTAATATTTCAATTTTGAATTCTACATGAAAGACCTGATTCAGTTGACCAATTCTGTTATGTATCTGTCAATAGTAGAGAGCTTTACTGCCGCAGTCGGTATTAGTGTTTCGCAGTCGATTTGTTAAGATTCGTTAAGATCATAGAATCAATTAGATCAGGTTAGAGGAACCACCTTTGACTATACTTATAAATGGACGGGGAACGTGCTAGAAGAGTATCAACTTGGGCCAGTAATTGTGAAATAAGAATGACCTCTGAAAAAAGACAAGCTACTAGAAAGAGCACGTTTTGTCATCGAAATCGAATACGTGCATATGTTTAAAAACAAAACTAACAAGTATGTCATTGGTGTATTAGTGTTTTATGTATGTATTTATTTTTGTTAAGTAATTTTCTATTTTTTCCAATTACAACTAATTTAAGTAAGTATTTAGTATTTAAGTTTCTTGATAAAAGGAGAACGATGTTTTACTAACATTCCTGAGTTGTACGTTGATAGTGTTCTGCAGAAAGCTCCTATGGAAAGGTGTTTCAACATTATTGCATTTGTATGGACAGAAAATGTTAGTTATTAATTTTCATAAAACAGAAAATCAGATCTTGATGATTTTTTCTAGAAAAACCGCCCGTCAGATCTATTATCGCAAGAGGAGACTTTAAAGAGATGTTAAGATTATCATTTAATATTTGGGGGAAAGTTTTTTAATATCCACAACCTAAGTATTATTATCATTTAAATGTACGGTTGACTGATATTCAGTTAATAGCATCTTTTCCCCCAAACGTTAGGTTGTACGAAGGATGAGCATCTATCCAAGGTAAACTGTGTGAAAGACAAGATAAAGGTGAAATCTAGTGTGTATTCAACGTTAAAAATACTGATAACTCCCAAAGTGAAATGTAAGCAAATATTACAAAAGTACTAAAAGATCGCTATAGTTCAACCAAGTTGAAAATTATAGAAACTTTCTTTCTAATAAGTGTAACCAAAAAAACAGAACAATAGTAGAGATTGCGGTAGAAATTAAGCAATTGGCAACGTCGTGCAATTTTGGTTAAATTCTTAGAACGTGGTCAAGGAGATCAAACTTGTGCGTGGTCTAGCTTCAGAAAATATTCAAAGATTATTATCTGAAGATAATTTAAACTTTAGTAAAGCATGTAGCTTAGCTTTAACCTATGGAATGGTAAAAAAACAAGCAAAAAATCTACAGCCTGAAAGTAGCGTAAATAGGATGACTAAATTTACATAAAAAATGCAAAGGCGACAAAAAAATGAAGCAAAAATTAACAAAACAGGTATATCATGACCTAGCAAAGTGTTCAACTCGCAATTGGTCCTGTCATGTATGTAAGAAAAAATGGCATATCTTAAAACTCTGCAAGAATAAATACACTGCCACCAAGCTTACATGAGCCTCAGAAAATATGCCAAGTAATTTGTAGTTTACTTCAAATCAGCCAATCAAAAGTTACAGATTGGAAAAGTACACCCGCTGTTAAAATCATGTATTTTGAGGCATTTGACATTTATTGTGATTATTGCTGATATTTTTTTAGTGAAATTCCTAAATCACTAAATGGATTCATTCTTCAATCGTATTTTTCAAACATTGGTTTTCATAGCAATTATCTAGGTAAGAAAAATATCTCAAAAATATTCATAATAAATATGAGGTTATGTTAGTTTTCACAAAATAAACATTATTTTCCAGATTTAAAAGGAATAAATATCTACCAATCATCCATTATAAAACTCGTAACATTATAATGTGTAATGTTATAAATGTCAGTATAGTACCATAGGCAACCCATGTGGTAATTCAAGCAGTACAAATAACCAATAAAGTTGTTAAATCTGTAAGGTCGACACAGGTGCAGATGTTAGCATACTCAATAGCAAAAAGTCTGAACATCAAACACAAAAAAGTTTCAATGGTACACCAATTAAAATTGTGGGTGAAATAACAGTCACGTCCCAGATTAGAGTTGTACTACATAAAATGGAATTCCAAATTGGTGACTTAGATGTACCATGCGTAATAGGCTTACCTTTCAAAGATAAATTTAATCTTTTGAAAAGAATTGATCAGATTAGTGCCAAAATAAATATTAATGAGTTATGAAAAGAAAACATAAGTCTATTTAAAGGCATTGGATACCATATCACATAGAGTTAACAAAGGATGTAATTCCAGTGGTGGAACCTCCCAGAAAGATACCAATCGGAATCGATGATTGGATTAAAAAAGAACTTCATAAAATGGAGAAAATGGAAATAATAAGGAAAGTCACGGAACCTACTGAATGGGTAGTTCTTTAGTAACAGTGAAAGAACCAGTTATCAAAAACCTAAACACTTACAAAGGCAGATTGCAGTGGACGTGATCCTTACCTATATAGCTTTGGTAGAATATCGTAACACATCAATTGATTCTCAGTCAAATGTTTAGCAAAAACAAAAATGATAAATAAAATTAATGAAAACAAGTATACGTTTAGAAAGAAAACAAGTAGTTTATTAGGATTACCGCGACAGAAAAAATAATGTAAATATATCAGATTTCAATAAGGGAAAAGAAATATACGTAAGAGATCCGGTAAATAATATGACACTAAGCCAATTTTTAGATAAATGTGAAAGACCAAAGTCTTCTAAAGTTGAAATGCCCACAGGAAACATTGTGGAAAGGAACAAGCATAATCATAGAACCTCGACTTAACAAATCTTTAAAAATAAAGTAGATGTTTATCTCAGTGCTACTAACGATGGTGATGATGAAGAACCAGTGTAACCAGTGGTGAAAACAATGAAAGTGTGAGTGCAACCCAAACAAGCACTACAGTGTCCCGTTCAGGCAAGGTAATTAAGCGATCAACTTATTTATCCGATTATGTTTATATTTATTTTTGTTCTTAAAAAAAGGGGGGGGTCAGGCCAGTATCATGAGGTGGAATTTTTAAATTTTGTTGCGTTTTTATCGTTAATAAAGTTTATTACTTATGAATATTAAAGAATTCCACGAAGTAAGGGTTGGAAATGTCAATTATTTGGCAGTATCATGGGCAACCCTCGTTGTCAGAAAGTGATTATAATTGAATGAGAATGAGGCTAGCATGTTGTAATGTTGTAAATTGTCAACTGATATGGTAAGTGTTTAATAAATGTTTAAAACTTAAACAATAGTCAATTGTGTTATCAGTGCATAATTCACGAATCCGACAACTTGACAATAAAGGACTTCGATCAACAAAAATTATTAAATCTAAATGGAGATCTCGAAAAAGAAATGACAACTTGAAGCTGCAATCAAAATTGATTGTAGACTACTTGATCAAGGCGTTTTACTAGGACATATCGTACATGAAGTTTATACTACAGTAAAGAATAGTCGTAATACAGCAGATTAACTTTATTATTCATGTAAGGCCGAGCGCTCACCAAAGTAACATGACATATGATATGACAAGTAAAAAGTAGGAAGTTTGCTAGCAATACGTATTTCGCACAAGTCCTGTTGGTGTCTTGATAATGAGGTTCATCTTACTTAGATTCATTACTTGTAGGTTAATGTGTTTCGCAGAAAGGAGGTGTTTCAACATTTCATTTGTGAGGACACAAAAGGTTAGTTATTCATTTTCATAAAATAGAAAGTTATCTATGATTTTTTTTAGAGAAACGTTTTTAATGAAGACGCAAATGCAAGCACATTAAAAAGTCACATCCTTTATCCAAGAGAAGACTTACGAGATATTAAAATTATTGTCACTATTTGAGACAATGTTCCGTTTTTTAATATCGACAACTTAATAACTAGATGTGCCTATTATATATTCTATTTCGACCAAGAATTATTATCGTTTTAAATGTACCATCTCTGCCCTCAAATATTAGGTTCCACTTCTTAAAATTACAGACAACATGTTAAATATAAAATTCATTTTTAATTGTAAGTTTTTTTATTCGGTAATATATTATTATTTTTCTTATATATCTTTTATTTCAATTTAAAATTAAAAAAAATCATTATTTATTTATCAAACCCAAAGTTTCAATTGAAACGGAGCATCCCACTTTAGTTTAGTTTACTATTATTTAATTAGGTTTTCTAAACATCTTTTTTTTGTAATTACAATACCCAGTTATTGTTATTTTGTGTAAAAGTAAAGACAAAAATCGCTCGTATTACAGGTAAGCCAAAATTTTTGAAGAAATCGTCCTATTAGTTAAAGTAAAGTAATGCTATGTATATGCATTAGGTATTAACTGTTAATATTTCTTAGTTTGCTAGTAAATATCTCACAAGAGTCTGCCAGTGGACATGTTTATGTATTCTAGATATTATTTATGTTAACTTAATAATAAATACCATATTACTCCTATATTGAATTAATTAATATATAGATTCCCCGGTAACCAACTTCTTCAGCAACAGTGGCTGCCTGCATTTAAGATAGAAGAGGATGATCTTTGTAAGAGTACACAAGTTTGTAATCTACACTTTAAAACGAAGTGTTCTGCGGAATCGCACTCAGGGAAGAAATAGCTAGTTAAAGGAAGTGTACCAACGTTAGTTCGGCAGAAAAGGTTAGTTATTTTTTTCATTAATATAAAGGTATATATGATTTTTTCTTCATACTTGAAAACATGAGTATTTGGGAAGTCGCATCTCTCTCAAAATGCCGCAAGTATGAATCAGAAGATCAAACTTTAAGAAATTATAAGATTTATATTTAATATTAGTGAAAATGTTCAGTCCATTAATATCCACAAATTAATAAATATGGGTATTTATTTTATGTTACTTTGTGCCACTGTTTGTTTATCCTTTTATGTATTATCAAATTAAGTATATTATTTTTAATATAGTACTTTTGCCTCAAGTAGAATTCTTCGAAGCAAAAAATAAATTAAATGTACCTTGTGTTACATGCGTTATTTCCACAAGTATCCCAAGTAAGCACTAAAGACATACTCTTTGATAATAAGTTGTTAAAATACTACATTGCAGATCCACTAACATCTAAAAAAAGTTATCATGCTTTGTTGAAAGAATCTTTCTCGACTTTCTCGACAACGTTCCGCAAAAATTTCGCAAGCATATTTTTGAAACAATTCATAATCTTGCTTATCCCGGAGTTAAAAGTACAATAAAACAGGTTAGAAAAAATATTTCTATCCCAATATGAAAAAGGAAACTGCACTGTGGGTGAAAACATGTTTACCGTATCAGAAAGCTAAGATTCAGGGACATACGAAAGCACCAATAGCTACATTTGGAAGTCCAGGTTTCTCTCGCTTACATATGAACTTAATTGGCCATTACCAGCATCATATGGTTATCAGTATTTATTAACAATAATAAACCGCTTCACACGTTGGCCATTTCTATCTATAAAAAACATCACAGCCGAAACCTGTGCCGAAAAATTTGTACCTACTGGATCTCAGGCTTCGGAGTTTCAACTCAATTAACCACACATAGAGGACAACAATTTGAATCTACTCTGTTTACTCAACTTTACGAGTTAATTGGAATTCCTCGTAAAAGCCGCCCTTAACAGCCACGGTTCTTGGATCACAGCACTACCACTTATCTTAATCGGAATCAGATCCACCTTGAAAGAAGGTCTGGAAGCTAGAACCGCCGAATTTGTAGATAGTACAACCTTACGACTACTAGCTGAATAGCCGGCTAAGCATACATTAACAGGCGCAACCGACAACAACTTTGACAATACACAATAGACCATTATGGGGAAATGAGTGTCTTGTCGTTGCACGTAAAGGAGAGGTCTACAACAGATTTATGAAAGTTAGATACCCTAGGAATTACACAGCCCATTGAGAAAAAAACCAGACAAGAATTGGCTTTGTCCGCGAAAAATCTATTTTTGGAAACGGTTGGGAAGGACGAAGAAGTTCATTATAAAATTACGACTTCCATAGTTAGAGGGGCATCCGCCTCTTCCAACAAATTCTAATGTAGCCAAAAAACGGCTTAAGTCTACAATTAAGAAATTCGAAGAATGCAATTTACGACCAACATACGAAGACATATTTAATGAATGATTCACAAACCCATATACTAGTTATTAATAAGTATATGCACAAACCACTAACAATATAGACCGACAATACAAATTGCACGATTTTCGCTGATTTGCGGCGGTTGGGTTAGACTCCCTATCGTAAGATGACGCTCATAGCCGGCTGTTTTCGTTAACACTTCCCACGTTTTCGATCATAACAAGTGATAAATTTCAACCGACTAATAACGGCGACGCGATTGTTTTGTTTTCAATCTGTCAATTAGGAATTTTTTAATTTATTTTCATCATGGATTATGATTTTTTTTAAATTCTTCTTGATGCTATATTACATTGGTTCAATTGCTTATGTAATATGTATGTATGTATGTATGTATGTGTTTCAGGAACAGGGTCAATGACCATGAGGTGAGTTTTTTTTAATATATATAATAAAAATTGTTCATCTACTGGGATTGCAGCATATAACCTCATCACCCCAAATCAATCAAAACTAGTAATATATTCATTCACAATCAATAGGTTGTCGAGTTTTAGTATTCTGATATTTGTAGGCGCCATGAGTGCAGCATCCCCTTTGTTAAAATTGTTAAGATAGGTCGATTCTATAGTAGGCAGAATGTACAGTGTCACTCAATGTGATATAATAAGGTAATGTTTTGTGGTTATAAAAAAGAAGTAGTTTATATAGTTGTTCATGGTTTTAAATTATAGTTTTAAGTCGTTCACGATATGTACTATATGTTAATAAACGTTCTGTAATAAATACAGTTGGTTGAGTGTAGGCAGATAGAACCTTAACACCCTTTACGTTAGCAGAAAACTATCTTAAGTGTTCAAATATTCTTTTCATCGGAGTTTGTCTGCTTTAGATGATGAAATTAATGTATAATGCAATGTCCCATAATTCTTGAAAAATGAGTCAAGAATCTTTGGTATATCGACTAGTGACACTTTTATCATGCAACAGTTGCAAAAATGCACTGTTTTGCTCAAATAATCTAGTTCTTGAAGATAGTTAACTTATTTCAGAAAGGGTATATGGTGTTAATAAATAGAGGTACCTATATTTTGTGATGTTTTTTGCTCTTACCTCTTAATGTATTAATAAATTAAGTATTATTGTTATTTGAAATGTAGTACCTTTGCCTGAAGTGGAATGCTTTGAAGCAGAAAAAGACTTCAATATTCCTTCTGATGTTGCCTGCACTATTTCTCCAAGCACCCCAGGTAAATACTTAAGACATATCCTCTTAAAGGCTATAAGAAGATTATTTTACAGATCCTCTAATATCTGGAGAAAGTTCCCATGCTTTGTCAAAAGAATCGTTTGAGATCCCCAGAAGGGCAAGACGTCCGTATTGTAATGTGGTGTCCAAATATCTTACAACAAAAAGGAGGTTAAAAAAGATTCAAAGGAAAAATGTGAAATTGACAAAGAAAGTGTCTACATTAAGTGAACTGATTTCCCATTTGCGCAAGAAAAATTTGTTGTCTGAAAATGCTTGCTCTGATATACTGGTAAATAATGGCAAAACACAACATTCTTTTAATAGAAAAATGTTTGTGGTAAATGTATTAATAGACCTCTTTCTCTTCTTCCACAGTATTTTTCTCAAACACTTGAAGTGCTCAATGTACCAAAAATGAGTTTAAGAAGTGATATAATTAAGTATAAATTTGAAGTTCCCTTAGTTATTTTCCTCTATTTTATTTTCCGATTACTATTCTTAATAGCTAACCCTCATTATTAGAAGAAAAAAAATTGTTTAATGTTTCAGGGCTCCTGAATTCTTCACATTCTACTTAATTTTATCGTTGGTATAATATAATTGAATAATTTCCAGTAAGGGATATCTTGTAAAGATAATTTATATAATGTTTAATTAGATGATTTTGTTACTAACTATTTTTATTTACAGGTAGATAACAAGTTAAGGTGCTTTCTAGTTGTATGTCTTGTAATCAATAATGTTTTGCCTAAATTGCATCCAGCATTATATTTGAATGACAATTGATGAATTATTTATTAATCCAATTTAATGTAGCCAAAAAATACATTTTCTTAAAAAATCTAAACGAGTTTAAAATGGTGCATTTAAATTTTAGTAGGGTACTTTATTTGTACTTTGTTGTTCGAATCTGGATGAGTTTTCTAACGTTATTTGTTTTTCAATGTAATTGTTTTCTTTTTTATTTAAAATAATCTTTTGCAGTTTAATTTTTTTAACTGGTTGCTACTTTTTTCCTTGTGATTTAAAGAAACTTTTTATTTAGATTGTTCAACTAACAAAAATAAAAAATTATTTTGTAATTTCTGTATTTGTTGATAGTATTTAAACAGTTTATACTATTTACTCTCTTCAGACTATCTTACTTCACAATCACTATATTATTTTGTTATTTAGGAAGGAGCCTCTAATGCTACGTCTGCCCTAATAAACAAGTTCATTGGAAAAAAAAATATATATACCCCCGCTATACGATCCTTTGCACTTACCTTAAATTTTTATTCACCAAAGGCCTATAATTATGTACGTAATGTATTTAACAAAAGTTTACCTCATGCAAAAACTTTGCAAAAACGGTATAAATGGTAATCCTGGATTCACCACAGAGGCTTTTGCCGAGTTGAAAAGAAAGGGAATGCTTAAAGAAAAACCAATTATTAATTTAGTAATGGATGAAATGTCCATTCGGGAGAATGTTCATTGGGATGGCAAGAGGTTTCATGGGTATGTGGACTTGGGATTAGATATGGCAGACTGCAATTACGATAACAAAGAAATAGAAAAGAACGTATTAGTTTTAATAGCAACAGCAATAAATGCTCACTGGAAATTACCTTCAGGGTATTTTTTAATAAATGGCATAAATAGTGAATTACGATCTAACTTAATTCTTCACTGTTTACATTTGTTGCATGAAAATGGGGTGATATGCCATTCTATTACATTTGATGGAGCAAAAAGCAATGTCACAATGGCCAAGTTATTAGGATGTAACTTGGATATCCGAAGAAAAGACTTCAGTCCATGGTTTATACATCCTTTCACAGGAGAAAAAGTTTTTGTATTCCTAGATGCCTGCCACATATTAAAATTAATCAGAAATACATTTGGAACGTTAAAATATCTTAATATTGGAACTTCCCTCATTCAGTGGCAGTACATTGAATTATTACAAAAAAAAACAAGAAGAAGAGGGTTTAAGACTTGCCAATAAATTATTTAGAAGACATTTAAATTGGCAAAATGAAAAAAATGAATGTCCGTTTAGCCGCTCATACGTTAAGCAAGAGTGCTAGTGACGCTTTGTACTTTTGTTCTCAACATTTCGATGAGTTTAAGGATAGCGAAAATACAGCCATATTTCTGAAAAATTTGAATGATATGTTCGATATTTTAAACAGCAGAAATGTTTGGGCCAAAAGTAATTTAAAGCAAAAGAGTTCTCTTGATAATCTGAGTGCTCTAGAAGGAAAAGTCAGTTGTCTGGTAGAATTTATTTCCAAACTACAAACCGGTGATGTTTCTATTTTGGATTCTACACGAAATACTGGTTTTGTAGGTTTTATAATCGATCTTAAAAATTCAATTTCCCTGTTCAAATTGCTTCAGAGTATCTTCTTACGTATAAACTGAGTCAAGATCATTTAAAAGTATTTTTTAGTGCAATAAGATCGAAAGGTGGTTTTAATAATAACCCAACTGCACACAAAGTGCTTATCGCCGACTGTTAATCAGACATGAGATTTTTGTGTCTGGCTCCTGTGAAGACATGAAGGATGTATCTATTTTAAATGTTGGAAGTCAGATTTCAAGCATTTGAACCTGTGACAGAGCTAGTGAAGACATACATTTGGATGACTGGCTTATTAATGAACACGGACATGACTACGTGGCCACTGAAGAACAATTAAGTTTATTTGCATTTAATATTGTCGAATACATAGCTGGGTTTGTTGTCAAAAGGATGAGAACATCATTGCATTGCGAATTTTGCAGGAAGGACCCTACAAAACACCAAGGAATTTCAATTTTACAAAAAAGAAAATTTAAAAAGTGAATAAATAATTATTATTATTACTATTATTATTATTATTATTATTATTATTATTAGCTCTCAATAATAAAGTATCTCGATTAACAATAAAAAGGTTTTCTTTGTTTCAGTTTCATGACATTCACAATGGAATCATTGGTATTCTTCATAATAAACCCTTTATCAGGTATTGTTACAATTATATCATGCTTATAAGTTTAATAAGGAAGTAATTTGTAAGTAGTACTATTGTATGTTTGTTGATTAGCATTTATTGTTAAATAAGAACTATGCTTATAACAAACAGATTACTTTAGTATTTTAAGGTTCTTATAAAAGGATATCATTGTATAAGGATTTCGACTTAAGTGTAAGAAGTTTCCTGTGTACGCCTATTTTTATTGGGTTATAGAGTTTATTGTTGGCTATTACTATTTTCACTTATTTTTTTGATGTACATAACAAATATTTAATATACTTATGAGGAACGATGATTTTTCTATTAATAACCTATGATTATTTCCTAGTAATAAGATTTTAAAATTATTATAATATGTGTACTATTTTTATGTTGCGCAAAATACTTCGCTTAAATGGTCCACATTTGATCGCAAAATTTTTCGCAAGAAAAATGGATAACACATTCAAAATAATTGGTTTTAAATTTCTCGCTGTTCCCGCCTTCAATTAGTCGATAATAAAGAATTCTATAAATTTAAATTCAGCTTCTGCGCCATCTCCGAATACGGAGTGCAAACTCTGATGACGTCATCTAGGCCAAGTTCATTACACGGCCGTTACTCGCCTATAGTGTTGGTGGTTTGTGAAATGATTAGGAAGCATAATTGAAAAGGTGGAAAAGTGAGATGAACTAAATGGATATAATTTAAATTTCGCGCCTTGGTCCGTGTGACAGCCGACTGAAATGTCACTCGCCAATTAGAAGTTCTGTTAGTGATGGCAGTAAGGTGAGACTATAATGAGGAGGATAAACTCTTATGGAGGGGGTATGTTCAAAAACGGGACCCAATGATAAAAGTGGCGCGAAAAACTTCACTGCGCAAAGCTAGAATTTAGCGTCTCTGCGCATCTTTCCAATTAGGAACTTTCTGCTTGCTTTTGCTACCAACTTATTACATGTTTTGTGCTTATTACTGTTTTTGGTTACATTGTTGTGTCAACATGTCAACTTTGGAGGTTATTTGGTTTAAAAAACTGATTCTTTGAGATTTAAATCCCGTGAAAATCATAGCAGCCTTATACCAGCTAGTGATTCCTATTTATTTATGCAGAAACAAAACAGGTTTGGAACTTATACTTAATGAATTGAAGCCGGAAGGAAATATGACATTACATAGAATATGGAATTTCAACGGGTGATGATTTGCTAAAGTTTCTTTACTCACGCAGGTGGCATGTAGAGTTGTCTATAAAGGACTTTTTGATGAATACATAAAGGTAAAGTTCTTTTAGTACCTTTGAATTTTTAAAGTTCATTCTATCTCTTTATAGGTACTTTAAACTGTAGCACTTTTAAATTATTTAATATAGTGTGGAATTTGTGAATTTTTGATGAAAAAGATGTACTTCAAGAACAGAGTTTCTGCACAAAATGATAAGAATATTTATGAATGATATACATTTAAGTATAAATTGACTCAACAAGGATTAAATTGGTCAAGAGATGTGTGTACTTCAAGTGCGCGAATTGAACTATATTGTTTATGGAATGGAAGCAGATCCTTGGGAAGAAGATATTAAAATATCCATAAATTATGGAAAATACTATTTTAGCATAAATATATTATATTTTTTATTTATAAAACCAAAATAAAATAATCTCTCGGAGTTTGATTGTTTAAAATGTTAGGAAGGAACTAAATAGATAACGACCTCAGTATTTTAATAAAATATGATACGAACAGCCAACTAAATGAAAAAAGAGGATGTGTACTTTCTGTTGTGCTTTGATTTGTTGCACTTTTTTGATAAATAGTGCCCTTGTACAGAAAAATGAGGCAATTTAAATACTCGAAAAAATGAAAAAAGTTAACTTTGAGATATTTATTAATGAGTTTTAATACATCAAATTTCATTCAGTTGAACTGTCCCTTTATGTTGGTAACATCACACAATTACTTAAAACTTTTAGCAATTAAGAAGGAAGTAGAGGCATCTTAATAAACATTACATTACATATTTTATATTTTTACTTTAATGCAAGCGATTAATTTAAAAGAATAAACAGTCAATGCAATGTATATGTATAATCGAAAGATGATCTTTGAATATTTATCCAAACATTATTTAAATGACAAATATAGAAATAATTATATTTTATGGTATAGTACTATAGGCTTCAAAAAACTTGGACAACAATAAAAAATCAAAATATAAGTAAACATTTTTGATAAAAACAAAAGGGTACGCCGCGCGAATTTATTTTATGAATCCAATTAGTATTTTTTGCTGTTTTTCTTTAAATTTCTAAAAAAAAAGTAGAACAAGACTACATATGTTCAGATATAATTTTTAATTTAATCTCAAAATTTCTTAGAAACTCTACTATAGCATAAGAATTTCTACTAAAATTTTTAAATTGGTCGAGTACAACATCAAAATAAATAAAGGATATTAAAATTTTTATAGTAAATTTATATATTTTTTTTACATTGGAGAACTTTTACCATCTTTATGAAAAACTGGTACCTATTTGTTAGAAGGAATATATTTAAAGGCTCTGAAAAAAATTGAAAATTATTTACCTCACAGTGTTGAACAATTAGAAAGAATAACATAATTAGACAATTATTTTTCAGTGGAGGTGATATTAAAATAATCCTGTGAAAACGATGCAGCAACGATGCTGGAAAGAGTAATATGAGTGAGATCAAAATATATCGCCAATTGCAAATGTCAAATTGCTCTTGGCAGTCTTTTCCTATAGTGATGTTATTATGTAACAACGAAGTGAGAAAGGTTTTTATTATATATTTAATACTTCTATATTGCCAGCTCCGCGTTTTACATGTCTCCATCACCTCTCTCTTTCTACTCGGCTTCTCTACGGGGATAATTCCCAATACTCATGCGTTCGGAATCAGATGTACATGTAAATATCAAAGTGTAAAGAGTAAATATTTTTATTATTAACAAAAAATTAAAATATTTAGCCACTGTTGCAGTTTTCAATGTTATGGATAGAAAAAAGAAAACAATTATGTGGCGTATGTGCTATTTGTGTGAAAAAAACAAGGAAATAACCAGTTACATGGTTAAGTAAATATTGTATTTTACGCAGCATGGAAAATTGGGCGTAAAATGGACTACGAAATTTGCAAGGAACAAATATTAGGACAACACATGCCTAAACGATCTGCAATTAAAAATAAAGTACCATTCATATCTCCTTCTCAGGATGTATGGTCATATTTGTTTATGCTACAAAAAAATTATCCCTCAGAACAATCACTCTACACCAAGAAAAAATTCTAAAACATTTATAATGAACAGAATTTGTCAGATTATAGGTATCCCTTTTTCAAACCCACAAATGGATAATCACGTTCAAATAGAAATAACGTAATCAACAATCACAGGACCCAGCTTAACAAAGCAATAATAAATTTATATGCAGACATACATTTTTTTTGAAGCCAGTAAAATAACTAGTAACAAAGATATTAGAAAAAAATTCACTAAATTGATATTATTTAATAATCAGTAGACGTGTTAATGTAGTAGTTTTCAAATAAAATATTTCGTTTTATTTTAATAATTTTAACTTCGCTTTTTATGCATTTATCTGTTGAAGTCGGCAGCTATCCACAAAATTGCACATATTAAATGGTAGGCAAAACAAAAAACCAAAATAGCGATATTTTTAAACATTTCAGGAGAAGGTGCGGTATATTTTTAACATTAAAATTAACAGAAGAACAAAGACAATCATATGATACAGTGACACATGCCTTTAAGACTTACTGCATACCACTATGAAATGAAACATGCAATAGGTATTTGTTTTGCAAGAAGATACAAAAAGAAGATGAAGAATTCACCAACTTCTTGACTGACAAAAATGTTAACAAAAAATTGCAATTTGAAAACCTTTGAAAACTCTTTAATAAGGCAGAGACTATACAGGAAAAGACCATTTAGTAAATAGAAGACAGAAGAAGTGTGTTTGCAGCGCCGCGAAGTCAGGTTAAAGAAAATAAAATAGCTTTTCCCTCGCTCTTTTTGTCTGTCCTCACTTATTCTAAAATATGGCAGTTAGCAATTGACGTACATTCTTTATTGTTTACAATTTAAGTCGCAATTTTAGTGCAGTAAAATAATTGTTAACGTTATTATAAGTATATTATAGATAAGTAACTAATCAACAATAAGAAATTAAAGTAAAACTAAAGTTGTTTGTGTGTGAAGTACACTAACAACATGAAGTCCGTGACTAACTGAACTGAATTTGTTGTTTCACACTGTCTTAAATATAAATTGCTATAAAATTAAATTCATTTTCTGCTCAACTCATTTAATGCTCCTACGGGTAAGCGTACTTACAAATTTTAGAAGTTGCAAAAGTGTGAGATGACACCCCTTAACTCGAGTAAACTGTTGCATACCCAATTGCAACAACCTACATAATATCAATTTGGAAGCAAACAAAAAGGTAAGTATCTTTTAAAATTTCCATCAAACCAAAACCTATGCTTCTGGTGGACATACAAAATTGAGTAATTTTTTCAAATTTTGAGTTAAGATTCAGTGTTGCTCAGAGCAAACACTTGCACTTTGTAACGAATCAATGACATTTCAGAAGCAATATATTTTAAATTTATGGCAGGCATTAGCAAGTGCAAAAATAAATTGTAATTTACAGCTTCTATTATATCAAAATACAGAGAACAAAAAGAACAAAATACACAGAAGAACATACAAATAATTATGGTGTTGAATCCATGTATTAAATTCCAATTTAGAAATAATACCATAATTAACATTGGCTTTCTTAAGACAAACCATTACGAGCAGGAGCATTATGTTGATTTTTTTTTCATAGCTTTCATGTTGTGTCATTTGTCATTTTTTGTTTATATTTATTCGTTAAACTAAAATATTTTCTGTCTGTTTCAGAAGTCAGGGGTGCTGATATATTTCTGTGTTAATGTGCTTCATAACACAACTCTACGAAAAAATTTTCGTTCTTTGGCCTAAAGTTTATTTTATGATTTTCCGCTTAGTTATGAATAAAAACGAAAAGAAAATACCTTTTTTTTTGGTATAAAGTTTGCTTTTGTAACAGTAATAATACTCATATTTTCATAATTTTTTATAATTTTAATTATTTTTAATACATTTTAAAATACCGCGCGATCAGAGTGAGGTTTAAACGTTCACACAGCGCTGATAGATGGCACTAGAGTGATAAACAACGATCAGGTGTTTTGTACAAATCTAGAATACCTTAAAATGTCGTCGCGAAAGTGTAATTATGATGCTGATGCATTTTGTTATATATGTGGGCAATTTATTAAAGTTCGAGACGTAAAATACGAAATAAATACATCTCACGTTCTCTGTGAAGCCTACGAAGCATATTTTACCTGTCCTGTTCGGAATCAAGACAAGACATGGACTCCACATGTTGCTTGTAATAATTGTAAAAGATGTTTGGAAGGTAATCAGCAAATTTTAATTAAATGGTGAATTAAATATAATAGACATATTAAATTCTATTTCTATATTTTAGGTTGGTATCGAGGTGATAATGACAATGAAATTTGCAACACCAAGAATCTGGCGAGAACCAAAAGATCACGTTAACGACTGCTACTTTTGCATTGTGAATCCGAGTAAAAGACTTAGAGGTAAAAATGCAAAACCTATCAAATATCCTAATCTGGAATCCTCTTCTGCTCCAGTCGCACATGATCTGACACGACCAGTACCTGAGCCACCGAAAAAATTATCGCAGAAAAGTAGCTCATCTCTTAGTTCTCATAAAAGTAATTCCGATAAGGAGTTTTTACCTGCACCAGAACAACCAAAACACCATCTTATTACTACCGAAGATTTTAATGATTTAATTCGGGATTTAAATTTGCCAAAAAGTAAAGCAGAGCTTTTAGGCTCTCGCTTAAAACAGTGAAATTTGCTTGATGATGTTTAATATCACGGATCAGCGGACTAGGCATGAAACATTCTCAACATTTTTCACAAAAGAAGATGGACTTTGTTTTTGCAATGACATAAAAGGTATGTTCGAAGAAATTGACATACCTTGTGTTCCTAGCGAATGGCGTTTATTCATTGACAGCTCTACAAAAAGCTTAAAAGCTGTTTTATTACACAACGGAAATGAATTCCCATCTCTTCCAATCGCTTACTCAGTACATCTTTACATATTTAGTACATTTTAAAATGGTGGGATTTTTTATGGGACTTCAAAGCGGATATACAAAGTATCCGTGTTTTTTGTGTTTATGGGATAGCAGAGTGGATGCTAATTACGGCCTAACGAATTTAATGCTTTAAAGTCAAAGTCAAATTTTGTGTTGACCCGTGTAATTAATTTCCATTTCGTTGACTTTTTCTAAAAAAGGCATCTACTTCATAATTACTTTATTATTATTGTTTACATTTTGTAAATAAAAACTTTGGGAACATATATTTTTCCTATTTTAACCCTTTTACGTGAAAGTATAAATTATACTGATACTAGGTCTAAAATATTGCAGTAAAATTCGTATTTTATTGTGTCTCGGTGCATCATAAATTACAAATTTTAATGGAATTTCCTAAAGTACTGAACTGTGTGGTTTTTTTAATTAGGTCTAAAAGAACATTTTGCCACATTAGTAAATGGTGATAATTACGCAAAGGTTGCGTAATTAATGCCAACTACTGATGTGATAAAAATCTTCTTTTTAAATTAAAAATTCTTAGATACATTAAATATTTGAAAAAAGGTGGGAAATTTTGTCGATAATACAAATTTTTGTGTTGTTGGTATTACAATGTTGTGTTTTTAAGGTAATAGTTCCTAATCACGAGGGGCGTAGGCTATCCATAGAATTGTACGTAGTTCATATTCTTGTGTAATTTCTCTATGTAATAAGGGATAAGATAGAAATGCAGTATTACAGGAGAGTTTACAGTAAATTTCAGAATTAATATTAGTACAAACAGAAAACCACTGCAGAACAGCTGCAGTTAGTCAATTGCAAACAAAACAACACAGAAAGAAGAAGTCATGATGCAAAAACAAAATCAGGGAAATTGCTATTCAAAAAAACAACATAAATGTTTTTTCGTAGCAAAGTCCGTTTCACTTTTGACATATGATACATTCAAAAATTTGTGCAGAATTCGAAAAAGAGAAATTCAGTATGGCGTCCACAAGGAAAAACAAACTTGCCATAATCGTCTAAGAAACTATTCAACGCAAAAAAAAAAATTAATTACGACACTGTAAAGCTTCTAAGAAATCAACTAAAATATGATTTAAGTTTTTTTGTAATCAGACTACAAATTAAGAGGTTGCAACAGATTTTTGAAAATGACGTTTTTCGGTTTTCTTCTTAGTAAAATCTAAACAAGTCGGTACTCAATTGTTTTCTCAGTTTCCGCACTACTTTAACCGATTTGTCTATTTTAACCGATTTTCAATCTCCAGGAAGATACACATGATATCCTTTATCCAATGGAACAGACAAATAATTAAATTTTTTGCATGAGATCGTAAATATCTTACACTAGGATGCTTGACATTTCTCACCCTTACTTTGTTGTTTTAATTGTTAACCCGCCGTTGGGCGCACTCGGTCTCTCAGACCGCACTTACATTTATTATTTTATATTTCAATTATTATATTGCCAATAATGGTCATTTTTGGTTCAGCTGAGTATTATAACATCACAAATGTGATGCTTGATCAACTGTTTAATTATATGCCCATTTTTGTAAGTTATAGCCTTTGACTATATATATAAATGGACGAAGCATTCAATGTGTTAGAAGAGTGTTAACTTGGGCCGCTAATTGTGGAATAAGGATGAACTCTGAAAAAGAACAAGCTAGAAAGAGTACGTGATGCCATCGGGTTCGATGCAATGGTCATGTCCAGAACTAACCAATCACGTTCATAATATTGAATTTGTCGTCCTTTTTGTTGCTTAAATGTCATTTGTGTCGAATGGTGTTTGTTTACCTTTTTATGCGTTCTACTTTTAATAAGTTTCTTGTTTTGTTTGGTTACAGTTAATCAATTTAGATAATTTATTAGGTTTAAATGATTTCGGGAAAGTAGGAAGTTCGCTAGTAATAAGTATTTCGTCCTGTTGGTGTCTTAATAATGAGGTTGATCTTACCCAGATTCCTGACTTTTAGGTTAATGTGTTCCGCCGAAATTCCTTAGGGAAAAGAGGCGTTTCAACATTTCATTTATGAGAACACAAAAGGTTAGCTATTCATCTTCATAAAATAGTAAGTTATTTATGATTTTTTTTTAGAAAAACGATTTTAATAAAGATGCAAATACAAACATATTAATCAGCCACATTTGTTATCGAAGGGGAGGCTCTATCAGTATCAGTATTTGTGACCTTGGGATAATGTTCAGTTTTTTAATGTCTACAACTTAATAACCAGATGTGCCTATTCTGCATTCCATTTCGAGGTTCTTTTAGGTATAACTAAAAACCCAAGAATTATTATCACCTTAAATGTACCATCTTTGCCCTCAAATGTAAGGGTGCATTTCTTGAAATTACGACATGGTAAATGTAAAATTCATTTCTAATTGTAAGTTTTTTTTTTTAGTAATATATTATTTTTCTATATTTCTGTTTTATTTCAATTTAAAAAAAAGTTTTTATCTTTCACTATATTTGTACATCATTAATACTTTTGTAATATTTTACAGATTTGTTTATTTAAATACTCATAAAAATACTTTATGCAGCGGTTAAACATTTATGTTAGATCCGAAAATAATGAATGTATAAATATTTTTTGTAAAACTGTTATTAAAAGTGACATTTTTAGTTCATTGATAAGTGAACTAAAAATTGACTTTTATAATGACACGTGACAAAAACACTTTTAACACTAGTGCGAAACAGTTTTTTCGCACTAGTGTTAAAAGTAAATATAGCAGTGTTTCCCAAACTTTTTTTGCCTAACCCGGTTGTTTTTAATATTTTCCCTTCGCCACCCACTAAAAGATGTTTTAATTATATCTTAATGCTGGAAAGAACTAATCATTTGTGAGTATGAAGACCATTCTGCAGCCTGGTATTTTATTTTTGTGGTCCGCTGCCGGGTTGTGACCCACTGTTTAGGAAATACTGATATATAGCAATATGCAATATAAAATAGAAAGCTGTACTGGTAAAATTAGAAAGATATTTTTTTTGGTTGGACGGACTGGTCCAACAATATTGTGTTTCCAAACATTAAAACATTCAAAATAGTTATAAATTATTTATTTATAATATTAATATTACTATTACATTCTGAACGGTTACTTATTTTAGTTTTCCTGAGAAGTAATTGCAGAGGTATTTATGCAAAGTAATCCGTGCAAAAACCAGGACGGATGTTGCTTTTAGTCTTCATAATATAAAACAAAGATTTTTCAATATCATCCAGTGTTAATTTACAAAATTCTTGAGAGCGACAGACTCCAAATAATCCAAAAACTGACGCAACTTTTTAATGCATATTTGGTGTCTGGAGCTTCATTCAAAAAAATCTTGTACGCTGGTTTTAATACTTGCTTATATTCTAGTTTGATTTAAAAACTAGCTTTTATCATAGAGAGATTCCATAACTTAGAATTTCCTTCGGCGTAAACCAAAAATATATTTTTAGTGAAGTTATCCGCTAGATTCTTTATTTCATACCATCATATTTTTGTCCCGATTTCTGGAGCAATAAATCTCAGTTGATGTATTTGCTGTTTCTTCAACATCAGATGGAATAATAAAATTGCTTTAATTTCCAATCTTTTCTTCAAAATTCATGTTTATTAGCCATAAAATCTACAATATTTTAGGACAGGTTCAATTGTGGTTACTAATTAACATTAAACAACTTACAATTGTTTTACTTAGTTACACTCTATCCAATACCTGACTTGATTGTCAGATGTAAATGTCAAATATGTAATTCAACACGCAAACCATAAATCTAAAATTCAACCCTAGGGACAGCATTTTCTCTTTTAATTTAACAGTTTTACAAAAAATATTGTATGATACACTTGTTAAAAGTGATTTTATTTTGTTCGTGGGGTTGCTCCACTCGCTACGCTCGTTCCGCAATACTCCCCACTCACAAAATAAGATGTCACTTTTAACACTTGTATCATAAATAACTATTTCGGACAATTTTTGTAATAAAGATTACTTCCATTTTGTCGTTAATGTGAAACATACTTTAAGAGATTTAGCGTTAGTGTCGACAATATCATACTTTCAAGCATGCGCAAATGGTCGATCCCAATGGCACGTCGATTGCTGTCTCTATTTTCGGGGCCCTTATTTTGGACCAATGCTCCATCCATTTATTTATATTATCTAAGGTTATAGCTATTATGTAATACCACGCCCGCCCACGCATGTTAAATTGTTTTGTCATTATGATTCCTGATATAAATTGACGCGCCTACTTTAGGGTTAATAAAGTTTAATAGTTATGACTGGTATACCTGACAAATGAAGAGCATTTTTTTGTGCATGTACTACTACAGACGTTAACGATAATCATCAAATTGTCAAAATGTTTAAATATTCTCAAGATTAGTGACTGTATATTAAAAATTACCTTATCCAGACAATCTTAATCCACCGCAAATAATGCAACTTCAAATCATTGAAAATTATGGGACTATTTATTGCCACTTATAAAACATGGCATGTTCTCATTTTCATGTAAAAACAACATATATACTTAAATTTCTGCCTGTAAATATCACATATTTTGAAGGCACGATTTTATCCATTTTCATCATACTTGGAAAACTCAGTATTGACCTTACATTTATAGACATTAGTAAAGACTTATCATTATCAAAATAAAACAATACTGGAAGAGCCAATATTTTAGGAAATGTATTTCCTAATTGCAGCGCTATCAAGAGACTTATTTTGCTTGTATACCTAATTATTGTTCAAGTTCTCTGATAATTTCTTTTATAATATCTTAATTGGTCTTGCAACATTTTCATCTTTTGACTGCTGTTACGTCGAAGTTCTAAATATTTTGCTTTTAAAACGTCATATTTCTCTGAAAGTCCTTTTAGTTTTAAGGCATTTGCATTAAGGTTATCATTGTACTTTACCAACAGTTCTCTGTATAAAGCCTCGTAATCCACCGATGTTGCATATTGTGATTTGGCATCTTCAATAGAAGTAGGTAAACGTTCGTCTTTCTCCGTAAGAGAAACAACAACGCTTTGATGGAAGGTTTCACCATCACTGAATTTTAATTGTTCTTGCACAAATTCCTTATTATCGTATAATTCATCTTCATCCTCTTCGTAATTCTCTGGAAGCGGCAGAAACAGTGTAGGAATGGCAGTTTTCTTTAGCTTCTTTTTGAGAGGTAAACCTAAAAATGATACAAACACTCAGAATAAGCCAAAGTCCATAATCCCATTAATAGAGATGACAGCTCAAAATATAAAAAATGTAAGGTATAGTATGAATCCTTAATGTGTAATTGTTCTGTAGCATGTTAAACGAAAAGATATAAAAAAATCATAGGCCATTATTGGTAAGCGCATCGTCCAAAAGTATTTTTGACTATACAGGTGATTCAAAATTTGGGTACCCAATTTTTATTCTTAAAAATGGAACATTCACTTTGCATGTCTGTGTCACTTCTGAGAGCGTTCCACCACAAATTTCTTTATATTTGCATATCCTGTTGTTACTGTGTTATATGAGCAATGAGTATGCAGTGACGACGCCAGGGCCCACCCAAGTGCCCAACCAAATTTCACAATAAATATGTTCATTATTACGTATAAATTTAAGAGTCGAATAATATATTATTAAATTTCCCAGTTTAAACAAAATTTTTAAACTCCACTGTTTAAGAATTTTTTTTATAAATGTCAATATGTTATCGAAATATTGATTTTTTCTCGTAATATTCCGGTAAAACTCAAATTTGGTTTTTAAAAATTCTGTATTTTTCGAAATTTGAATCTTTATTTTAAATTCCGAGTTTAATCTTAAATTGCTTAAATTAGAAAATTCAAAAATTCATTTTGTAAATTCTAAGAGTAAAACCAAACGTTTAAGTAAAAAAAGTCAAAAGTTCTACAGAAATATGATACTGAAAAGAAATTACGATTAGTATACCGCAATTTGAAGAAACATAAAGCTTAAAAGTTTTCTACTTATATTGCAAATTTCAACTTTAAACAAAATTTCAGGGAGAATTTTTCTAAAAACTGGGAAATTTATAGTTCGACATTAAATTAGAATATTTTGCTTCATTCGACAATAATTTAAGAGGTAAAGTTTCGGTTTTAAGCTAGAAATTCCGAAAACCGAAAACATTTTTTTTAATTCCCATAATTTTTTTTCGATTTTTTATTGAAATTTCGAATATAGTTTTAAATTTTCAATATTAAAGTCACAATTTGATGAAAATATATTATCATTTCATGTTTAAAATCGATATCCTCAAAAAATAATTGATAGCTATTTCTAAAAAGAAAAAAGAAATATTGAATTTTGACTTTTTTCTATTAATTTTTGATTCATAAAAATTGAGGTCTTAATAAACAAAATTAGTTGAATTTTAAACTTGTTTCAACTTTTTTATCGAAATTTTGATTCTTAAATTAAAATATCAAAGCATTTCGAAAATTTTATTTTTTTCTAGAAGTTTTGACTATAATTTCAAAATTTGGACGAAGAGATTTTTACTTTATTATCGACTTTAAAATCAAATTTTTTAACAATCAGTAATTGCTACCTTAAATTTCGTACTGCTAGAAAAATTGGAAAAATGTCTAAATCATTGATTGTTAAATGTTTTCAAAACTTTGACGTTTTTTCGAATTTTTTCAATTAAAAGTTTAGATTTTAAGTTCTAAATTGTCATTTTTTTTTCAACGTGGCAAACTTCAAAACTCAAAATTTTCAAAATTTTGATCTTGAATATGTTACTTTATCTTCTACAATTCACTCGAAGCTTCCAGACATGTCATAATTCTGAGAAATTTTTTTTTTAAACCCTAATTCAAATTGTTAAATTTTTATATTTTGCTTTTCTACAATTTCGATAAAAATCTGGAAATGTAAACCTATTCTACAAATTATTCCTCTCTTATTTTTCTCGAAATTAAAACTTGAAATTTTTTCCAATTTCGAGTCTAAATTTCAATTTACAAAAACTGAATTTTAAATTTAAATTGGGAATTTTTATACAGGATGGACCATAAGTAATGGTACATAGAGCAAGAGTAGATTGTCTGTATAAAAATAACGTGATTTAGCCACATTTACCTTATACCAAAAGTTGATATTAACAGAGATACAGGGTGTCAAAGTTGAAAAAATAATTGTGATTTTTTCGCATAACTGATGAACACATTGCACTATAGACAAGAAATTTGGTATAGGGGGGTTTCTTTGGTCAGAAAATTCTAATTTGCTAACAAACTGCCAGTAACTCATAGGGGGCGCCACCTGCGCTACCTTATGTTATTCTAAAGCATCATAACTTTTTTGTGCCTTCATGTACACTTATTCTAAGTGAATATTTTTATTTACCTACATTTTTTACGTAAAAAAGGTCTACTCTCTAAATGTTGATACAAGCAACCGTTTTCAAGATATTTGCCTTCAAAGTTTGCCGTACGTTTATTTTAAGTTATGCAAATGTCAATTTTTCGCAGTAGTAAAAGTAATAAAACTGACTAAAATAGTTTATATCAAATATTATTTTACTGACATTATTATTACACATATTTTTTAAATTTCTAAAGCAAATTTAAATAAAATATCAAAACAAAATTTATTTTCAAAAATAAGTATGTGGGAAATGACCTTTTTCATGTAAAGGGATTGTAAAAGATTAAAAATTTGGCCGTCTTTTATTCAAATTCATCTCCAAATATCTGCTTTGACCATCCAGACTATTAAAATTTTCTTGTGCGAACTCAGAGATCATATGTCACATCTCTGTTATTTAATTTTTTGGATTTTCTTGATTGAGATTTTCAAAATTTAGGTAATAATATTATCAGCAATGTAATATTTAACCTAAATTAGTTTCAAAGCTGTCTTATGATTACTTTTTTTTCAAGCCTACTTCGAAAATTTAATATCTTAGTAATTTAAAACCAAGGCACGTCAAGCTTTAAAGGCAAATATTTCGAAACGGATGGTCGTATCAACTTTCAGAAAGTACACCATTTTTACGTAAAAAAGATGGGGAAATAAAATGACTTATTTAAAATTAATATACGTGGATGCACAAAAAAGTTATGACGATTTAGATTTATGCAGGATAGCGCAGGGGGCGCCCCCTATCAGCTATTGGGGATATGTTAGTAAATTAGAGTTTGTCGACTTGGGAAACCCCCTTGTGCCAAATTTTGTGCCTTTATTACAATTCATTCCATAATTATACGAAAAAATCGAAATTTTTGTTTCAACTTTGACACCCTGTATCTCTGTTAATATCAACTTTTGGTATAAGGTAAATGAAGCTACATCACATTATTTTTATTCAAAAGATCCACCATTGCTCTGTGTACCATTACTTATGGTTCACCCCGTATACATTTTTTCTGAAAGTGTAATTTGAAGAAAAAACAAATTTTGACATTGCAAGTCGAAATTACGAGACATTTTTATTTATTTTCGAACTTGTAAATTCGACTTTTCAAAAAATTCGCCCTTTTTTGAAAATAAGAATCTGATTTTTTTTTTTTGACTTCTTTAACGAATTGTTTAAAAAAATGCGAGAAGGTTTTGACAAACTTTCGATCTTTTTTTCGATTTATTTTTCAAAATGTTGACTTTTTTGCAAATTATTATTCTGAAATATTTTTTTGAAAACTTTTACCTTGTCTACTTGATAATGTTCAAAAATGATATTTAAATAGATTTTGATTTCACATTTTTCTCAATATATTTCGATATTTTTCTCCTGTTTCGATTTATACTCGAAATTTCAACCTTAACATCTGGATTTCAATTGTTTATCAGAATTTTTTATAAATGTAGTTTTTCGATTTTCAACGATTTTTTTATAAAACAAAGTGTATGCAATTTTAGTTTTTACTTTTTTCCAAGATGTCAAATATAAATTTGCAATTTAAAGAAAAAATAAAGCAAATTATGTTATGTTATGTTTTTTTGAAAACTTCTACTCTTTTTGGTAAAATTTCGGGTGTACACTTGTAATTATTCCTTTTTTGCTGAAAAGTACGTTTACAAACTCAAATTTCAGCTTTTTCTAGAATTTTTGACTCCTTTCATTTGATCTTACCCTTTTTTATAGAACATGCTTTTTTTCCGAAAATTTCGAAATCAAGTGGAAAATGGTAGAGTAGGATTAAGCTAGGATTAAATTTTAGATTTTTACGATAGATCATTAAAACATTATTTTTTATAACAATAATTTCATTTCTTAAATTTGTATTTATTTGCCATTTGAAAGAAACATGAAAAATTTGACAACTAAAAAAAGACCAAATGGCGAAAAAATGTCAAACATCCAAAACATGATATCTAAATTTTGAAGAGTCGAAATTTTCAAAATTTCGATAGTTTGTTTTGCATGTTTGGCATTTTTTTCAAAGTTTTATTTTATTTTCTCAGGTTCCGATCAAAACCTTCAACTTTTCAGAAAAATGTTCGACTTTTTGTCAAGCTTTTAACTGTCCAATTCGACTTTATTGAAATTTTGAATATTTTTCAATTTTTTAAAAGTTTCGACATTTGCTTTTAAATGTTGACCATTTTCGAATATGTAATTTCCAAAATTTCCATTTTTGAATTTCGAATCTATTTGAAAACATCGCTATTTTTTAAAATGTCAACTTTTTCAAAATTTTGATTTTTCTTGAAAATCTTAACTTCTTTTTGAAAATTCTATGGTAAAGACTTCGTTTTAACTTTTTTTGAAAATTTTATCTTTTTCAAAATATTTCACTTTTTTCGAAATTCCCACTTTCGACCCTAATATTTCGACTTTTTTTTTAATTTTGACTATTATTCAAAATTTTTATTTTTTTATAAATAAATGAATGTTTTGAAAATTTTACCCATTTTCAATTTTTTTTGTAAATTCTTTTTGTTTTCAAAACCGACTTTTGCAAAGTTTCCATTTTTGGAGAAAATCTCAATTTTCTTTAATATTTTGATTTTTTTTTTGAATTTTTGACCATTTTGCACAATTCCGATTTTTTCTGAATTGACAATTTTTGGTCAAATTTGAACTTTTTTCAAAATATCCAAAATATTTTTATTTAAATTTCGAATTTATTTTTGAAAATTTTTAACTTTTTAATAAAACTTTCAACCAAAAGTTTTCAGTTTAAAAAAATGTTTGACTTTTTTAGAAAAAAATAACTATCCAAAATTTCGAATTTTCTTGGAAAATTTTGACTTTTCCAATATTGGTTTTTATTCAATATTTAGACTTCGAAATTTTGAAAACTTGACTGATAATTTTCAGTTTTTTTAAATTTCAACCTTTTTCAAAAATTTTGAAGATTTTTTAACTTTTAATCTACTATTCGCATTTTTTTTTAATTTTCAGTTGTTTTGAAAATTTCGCCATTTTTTTTTCAAGTTCTCCAATTTTTTGAAAAGGTCGACTTTTCAAAATGCCTAGTTTTTTTTTAAATCTTGGCCTTTTTTTTGAAAATTTGTCATCTTTCAAAAAATTTGTCTATTTTTGAAAATTTCGACTGTCTATTTTCAATTTTTTTTATTCTCGAAAATTCAAATTGTAACTTCGATTTTTTACACAATTCACCTGTTGCTGAAAATGTTTAATTTTTTTTAAAATAATGACTTAATTTCGAATTTTTGAATTTTGAGCGAATTGTACAGAACGAATTCGAGACGAAATTTCTATTTGGAAACTGGCATTTTAAAAATTAGAATTTTTCAAATTTAATTTTAAAGTTTCAAAAAAAAAGTCGAAATTTAAAAGAAATTTCAAGTTTCAAATCTAAATGTTGACTATAGTCATCAGTTTTACATTTAGACCACAAACAATATTAGAAACATGACATCACCTTGTGAAGGAAGCTTCCTCCTTTAGTCATCAATTTTACATAAACACCACCGACACGGGTAAAATTGTTAAAAAATGGCGCTATTTGCTTTTTTTTTAGTTGGCAAATTTTTCATATTTCCTTAAAATGTCAAATAAATACAAATTTAAAAAATAAATAAAATAAAAAGTTTTAATGATCTCTAGTAAAAATCTAAAACTTAATCCTAGCAAATCAAACAAACGCGTACCCGGAAAATTGTTAAGGGAGAGGCTACTCTGTAATTTTCCACTAGAAATTATATATGTTATATATGTTCTATAAAAAAAGTAAAATCAAATGAAGACAGTCCAAAATTCTAGAAAAAAATAAAATTTGAGTTTGTAAACGTACTTTTCACCAAAAAAAAAGTACAGTCGACCTCCGCTTAAGTTACGCGGATATTTTTAATTTTCGAACAACGAACAACAAGCAATAAAACATACATATTTTTCGACAATGGTAGTGATAACGGGGCATAGCAACTTAAGCGACAGTCTACTGTAACAATTAAAGTGTACACCCAAAATTTTAAGAAAAAGAATAGAAGCTTCCAAAAAAAAACCATATTTGCTTTATTTTTTCTTTAAATTGCAAATTTATAATTGAAATCTTAGAAAAAAGTAAAAATTAAAACTGTTTAAAAGATCAGATTCTTATTTTCAGAAAAGGGCGAATTTTTTAAAAAGTCAAAAATCAATAAAAATTTCTCGTAATTTCGATTTGTAATGTCAAAAGTGGAATTTTTTCCAAATTAAACTCTCTGAGAAAAGTCAAAAATTCCAATTTATATCAAAATTCCCAATTTAAACTTGCAATTCAATTTTTGTAAATTCAAATTTAGACTCGAAATTCGAAAAAAAATTTAAAGATTCAATTTCGAAAAAAATAAGAGAGGGATCATTCCTAGAAAAAGTATAAATTTCCAGGTTTGAGTCGAAATTGTAGAAAAACAAAATATAAAAATTTACCAATTTGAATTAGGATTTTAACAAATAATTTCTCCAAATTGCGATATATTTCTGAAAACTTTGAGTTAATTTTAGAAGATAAAGCAACATATTTGAGATCAAAATTAATACTTCGAAAGAAAAGTGAAAAATTTTCTAAATAAATTACGAGATTTTTTCGAATGTTTCTTTTAAAATTGGCATTTTCAAGTTTAAACTCAAAATTTAAAAAAAAAGTCTAAATTTAGATTAAAGTTTCAATTTCTAGAAAAAGAAGTTAAATAATTTCTAGATAAAGTTTACATTTCCAGTTTAAAGTCATGATTATAATAAGCAAAATATTTTTCGCAAGTTTACATTAGGAATTCAACAAAAAATTTCTCAAAATTCAATTTTCTTACAAATTTGGAAGCTTTGAATGAATTTTAAAGATGAAATGAAATGTTCGAGGTCAAAATCAATATTTCGAAAGTAGAGGCTTGGCTTTTTAAATAGATTTTGAGGTTTTTTCAGTATTTTTACTGCTTTAAAATTTGGAATTTTCAATTTTTTTAAATTCAAGTTATCCTTTGTGAGTGGATTGAACTGAAAAATAAAAAAAACTCCAAATTTCAAAAAAATCCAAATATAGCGATTAAAGTTTCAATTCTGAGCAAAAGATGACATTTCCAGTTTGAAGTCGGAATTTTAGGAAAACAAAGGAACTTTTTTTGAAAATTTTGGAATTTTTTTATTTTTGTTTTAAAAAATTTAAACGCTGTTTGCTATAAAAATTTGAAAAAAGCTGGTAATTTTTTTCAATTTGTTAAAGATTATGAGTCTTTTCGAGCAAAACATGTGATCCTTTTAATTTTGACAAAAATTTAATCGAGTAAAACAAAAATACGGCTTGCTGGATTAAATTGGATTTGTGTAGGGTTTTTGTGGATTTATTAAACTGTAAAAGACACGCTAAACATTAGTTGTTTTTTCAATATTTTCGGTCCACTGCTTAATTTTCGAAGAAACCACCAAACGCCCTTTTTTTGTTACTTTTTCAAATATGTATAAAAATGATTTTTTTTTCAAAAAACTATACACTAATCGTTGTAGAGAATTTATCCATGTTTTTGAAACCCACCTACAACTTTCTGTGCAATCACTGGTTTCTGAGATCGATAATCTAAAGACAAAATGATCCTTTTCCATTCAAAGACTGATATATCAGGGAGACAAGGTCATATGAAGGTCTTTAAAAAAAGAAATTGAAGCTGACTGAACAAGTTATCCAGTCCATGTGGTTGTTAAATTAAAAAAAATCCAAGTTTGTAGACCAAAAAAAACCAAAAATATTTTGAATTTGTTTGTCGATGGTTTTCTTAAGATTACTTGAAAGCCACTGACGCTACTGAAGTTCAATTCCGAAAGCTAGATACTTGGAGGTATAATACACTTTCCTTTTTTTTAGATTTTCTGTAAGACCACTTTTCACCAAGTTACAGCCTGTACAACCTAAAAATTTGGAATTTTTTTTAAACCATTAATTTTTTCCACTAGTGTATAAACAAAAATGTTGCAAGTTTAAATAATGATATTAACAAGAAAAGTTGGGCAAGCAGCAACTACAGGTCTTCTGGTTTTAGACATTTTTTTGGAAACTTCGAAGTTTTGAATTTTAGAAAATAAATTTGAATATTTGAGATGTGAATCAACATTTCAATTATTTTTTGCATTAAGAAATTTAAACTGGGAATTTGAAGTCAAATTTGAGAATTAGTTTCAGTAATGGTACGGTTTCGGGTCTTCTGGTTTTCCCAACTTTTCTTGGTAAAATTACTAATTTATATTATATAACTAATTTAGTCGTTGAATGCGGCAAAGTAAAAAAGGGCATAAGTTGAGAACGAACAGTTTCTGAAAGAAAATTTTTGGAGAAATGGGAAGCTAAAGATGTTAGGAAAGTAATTTTACCAAGAAAAGTTGGGAAAACCAGAAGATCCGAAACCGTACAATGACCAAATTAAATTTTTGTATTGAAAATTTAAATATTTGAACTCACCTAGAAGCTCATTCTTTAGATCCCTTTCAAAATCGTCATCTGTGAAATGTATAGAGCATATCCGGCTGTGTTTGGGATTAAAATTTTCTGGTCGCCTGCAGCGAGTAATCCACTCGTGGTAAACTGTTTCCAACACAAAATTGCTTGGTTTTGGAAATGAAAAGAATTTTACATCTTCCCCTTTAGCTTGTACACCAAGATAGCTATTGTTGCAACCGGAAACTGCACAGCGAACTCCGGGCATTCTTCAGACACGTTTGGCAAATACCTATCAAGCAAGATATTTTAGTCCTCACCTAATTATGTGCACAAGCAAAACTAAATTAATGTTAACAGATAATCTTCGGCATTTGTTGTCCATTAAGCCACATTAAATTTTAATCACAAAACATATTTTTACAAGCCATTTCAATCGAAAATATCTTTACCATCAAATTATTGTAATGTGGTAATCACAAAGGCGTCACAGAAATCACAGAATACCTTCAAAATAGAAAGCCAGAAAGCCAAGAAAAAAGGAAACAAGTGGTGGTAAATTCCGGTGTAAACCACAGAACATATAAAATGTAAACAATGCTCCAAAATGACATTTGACATTAACCCTTAGTCGTTTTTAAACAATACACGGGTAATGTTAACAATAAGTGATACAAAGGTTAAAATGTTGTGACAAAGCATTTAAAAGGGGAAATTACGTAATAATTTATAGGCAACGCAAAATTTAATGAAAATGGCACCACCATTATGTTCAAATTGGGGTTGACAGTTAGGCCCATTTATTATATTCTATGCTTTGTATGTTTTTTGCATATATGTAATACTTCTATATGGCATGTTGTGTATAATCGGCACTGCAAAATGCTTTGTCAAAAAGGTGAGATGAAAGTATTTGTCGTACTCTTTCGAGGACAAGCATTCATTTGTTTATAGCGAAACAGATGACAAGATGGGCGGGAACACTAATAAATGAATGATAACAATGACGACTGCCGAGAAGAGCAGTTAGTGTTTACGATTGTGATTTGTATGTTTTATAGATTTTCGGTGTAATTTTAAAATAAATGGACAAAATAAATACGTTCATTTAACAATCGAAGAAATAAAATGTCATTGACCAAACACACTGACAACTGATAGAATAACAGTCTAGCGGAACAAACATATATGTAATACTTCTACATGGCGTGTTGTGTATAATCGCCACTACAAAATGCGTTGTCAAAAAGGTGAGATGAAAGTATATGTCGTACTCTTTTGAGGACAAGCATTCATTCATCTATAGCGGGAACAGATGACAAGATGGGCGGGAACGCTAATAAATGAATGACAACAAAGATAACTGACGAGAAGCGGGATTGGTTAATAAATTCTGTCCTCCAAAAAGACAAACATATACAGGGTGATTCAGTCATAATGTCATTAATTTTAACAGAAGGTAGAGAAAAATAAGTATGATACGAATCCGCTATTAAAAATATATGTTTATAATACATTTTCGCCGAAAAAAAAATCATTTCAAATCATAATTAAAACCCCTTTTCAGGCTGCCACTGGCGGTCATGTAGCTTCGTATGATACATATACTTATTAAGTATATGGTATGACATATCCAAATTGACCTCTGTCAGCTTGGATGCGACGTTGCCAAAATTTTAAAATATTTTCGTTATACTGTTAATGTTGATTGAATCAACGTTGTTAGACATGATAAATAGATTTAAAATCATTTAACATATCTAATGCGAATTGCAGGAATGCATAATAATTATAATAGATAAAAGAATTTAATGTTTGATGTAATACGAACAAAATCCGGGTGGCGGCTGCAGAATGAACTATTCAGTGTTTATGTAAAAAAGTCATCCAGTGTGCTTTGATTGTCTAATGACTTGTTAGAAGAGGTTATAGCGAACGAAAGCAAGAGCAAGTAACGAAAAAGAAAAAGGCAGGCGATTTCTTATTACATATTGTTATCTATGAACTAAAAGTAGTTCAATGGTCACCTGCCATTGTCAACTGTCAATAGTGTCAATTTTTGTGGTTTTGTTTATCATGCTCTGCTTTTCATTACGGAGGTTTCCTACCTTCTTTTTAAATGAATACCGTGGTGAAATAGTTCTGCCGTTGTTTGTTCTTTCTTTACGATGGTTCTCATTTGAAACAGAAAATGTTTGTAGCAGTGGTTGTTATGGAACGATCTCGAACTGATTAAAAGGTGAATGGTGATTGAAAGTGGGTTTATTTCGTGTGAAATTACATCGAGGACTTGGGGACTAAATGCCATGACTTTTGTGTGGATTTTGTGCACTATTTGAAAACTATGGATAGTTACAAATTTGTTTAGTGAAGCAGATCGTGCCGCAAAAATTTGGTAGAGTGGGGCACAGAGGAAGCACAAGGAAAATGCGCAAACAATGCTGATGTAGGAGCTGAAGCAATAATGGAAAGTTCACCAAGAACATTCATGTAATAAGTTCAGCAGCAACTTAGTATTTTAGTTGCATCTACTTGTACATCCTTCAACACAATTAGTCATCTCAGTTGAACACTGGTTTGAATCAGCAGGATACATAATTCGCAAAATGTGAGAGTAAAAAGCATTATATCCAGAAAAAATAGGACATATGTACATCGAAATCTCATAGGACCAATCATTTTTCAAGGTAACACATAAATCATAAAATCAAGACAATTTTTAATATATTTTTAAACTAGGTATTGTAAATCTGCAAAGATATCACACTGAAATTCTTCAGTAATTTACCAACTTTAGAATAATGAAATTAGAGAAGGTTATTTTCAACAAAATGTGCAACTTTACACCACAGACCAGAAATAATGAAGTTTTTAAGGAACTATGTTGTTCATTGATTAACAGGGCTGTAGAGAGGCAGGTGCAAATGCACAGGGTGCAAGATAAGAATAGGACACAAAAGTGTTTATGACGATGATGACCTATTTTTAATTGTCAAAATTATGTTCAGGTGGTATGTATGAAATTTTTGTTTTTTGCGAGGCCTAAATTTAATATTTTTCACAGGGCCCATTGAAAACAGGCACAGTACTACTGACTAATGAGTAAAATGAAATTGCTGGCTACACCTAAAAGTTAAAATCTTTCGAACACCACATTACAGCAAAGCATTAAAGAAGGATTTGTGGAAATTAGCAACAATCAAAATGGACTGAATGAGGTGTCAACATTTGAAGCATTTTTGATCTTTCTAAATGTTAACCTGTTTCCTCTCATTCATTTTTTATGTTACATTTTATTGTATGAAATAATGTAACCATGTAAAAAGCTGCTTTAAAATAAAATAGAAAACAGATGCAGTTCTTTTTTATGTCTTTTTTTATTTATTTATTTATTTTCATTTTAATGCTAAGAAAGAGCTTGAAATAAAAAAAAAAGCATGAAATTTATCTTTAAAGTATACATTATGAGAATTAAAAATAAAATGGTTCAAATTTTGGAAAAAACAAACTTTTGAAAAGGTCAAATTTTTGAAAAACATCGAAATTTTCATAGGAAATGTAAAATTTTCAAAAATTTTGAGATTGCGAAATTTTAAAAAGTTGAAATTTTGCAAAATAGTCTGAAATTAAAAAAACAAACATTTTAAGAAATATCTAGATTTGAAAAATGATGGAAATTTTCAAAAAAAGGCGAACATTCTAAAGTAGCGCTAATTAAAAAAAATGAAAATCAAAACTTTTAAAAGTCAAAATGTCAAAAAATATCCAAACATGCATAGAAAAATTGTAATTCAAAAATTTAATTTTTAAAACATCGAAATTTTCAAAAGAAAAATAGAAATCTCTGAAATCGTACTAATTTTCAAAATAAAAATTGAAATTTTGATGAAACCTTCAGAGATTTTCAAGAGTATAAATTTTGATTTTTTTTTTAAATAGGATTTAATTAAAAAGCCTAAACTTTGACCACAGTAAAAATTTTGATAAAAAAAGTCGAAATTTTGAAATAAAATCGGAATCTTTAGCAACATTAAAAAAAAACCATTTTTCATAAAAATCCAAATTTAAAAAAAATAAATTTTGAAAAAAGATTTTAGAAATTAAAAAATTTAAAGTTTGCAAAAAGTAGCAATTTTAAAAAAATAGTTGAAATTTAAAACAATGTGGAAATTATAAAGCATAGGCGGACTGTTTAAAAAATATCAAGATTTCCAGAAAATTTCGAAATTTTCAGCCTAAAATTTAAAAAAATTCAACTCTTAAAAAAGTTAAAATTTCCAAAAATTTCGAAATTATTTTGTAAGATGATTTAAAAAAAAAGGATTATTGATAGATTGGAAATTTTGAGGAAATGTGGAAATTATCAGACAAGTCGAAATTTTTGAAAACTGAAAATTCTGGAAAGTGGCAATTTTCAGGGAAGGTTCAGATTTTAAAAAGCTCTCTAAATTTTGAAATATAATCTAGATCTGGAAAAAATAACAGCCTTTCACAAAAAACATATTTTCAAAAAGATTAAAAAAATTAAAATTTTGAAAAAAGTGCATTTCAAAGAATATTCCAGACTTTCAAAAGAAGTATAATTGGGAGGTAATATTTGTTTGACCTGTCAAATTCTTCGATTTTTTAAGAATTTTGCTTCTAAATATGAAAAAAATTTAAAGATCTAGAAAAAGTCAAAGTGCAAAATTTAAAAATTTGGGAAAGAATTTAAGTTATAGCTTTCCAAAAATTAATCCTATTCTCCCAAATTACTGTTATCTATTTGGGATTTTGGCAGGGCTTGAAACTCTCTTAACCTCTCAGAGTAATTATACTAACTTTAACTATCGACTTTGCACACCTGAAATTTGGAAAATTCATTTCACCAGTTTTATCGATTGTAAATTTGGCCGATTTAAAATTTACCCGCTTTTAAGTTTGGGACGCAATATAACATTAGTAGGAAGGCCCATGTCTCTACTGCTTTCGTAAATTAAAAGAAATAAATAGAAAACCTGAAACATCTTTTATTTATTTATTTACATGAACTGTGATACCAATAATTAATATTTTATTAATTACAGTATACTCGGCATTTTGTTGGGAGAATCTCAGTTAAAATATTGTTATTCCTCGCCTTGATGGTGTACCTGTATTGTCCCAATTTTCCAATGAATCATCGTGTCATCTCCACATACTCAGCACAATTTAGTGATCTAAAAAAATGGTAAAAAATTTATAGCTCTAAATACATTTTTGTAACATTTTGGTGAAATTTTTGACAAATATCGACATTTTAAAAGATGGTCTTCTAAAAAGTTGAAACTTTGGAAAATACTGAAATTTCGGAACAAATGAAATTTTCAAAAAATTTTAAACAAAGGCAGAAAGTTCTAAAAATTCCAAATTTTCAGGAGACTAAAATTTGAAAATTGACAAAATTTTCAAGAAAAGCTTCAATTTTAAGTCAAAAATTTAAAGGCCCAAGTTACTGAAAAAAAGTCGAAATTTTTAAAAATGTCTGAAATGTCATAGACAGTTACAATTTCCAAAAAAGAATATAACGATTTTCAAAAATAGGTCAAAATTTTGAAAAAATTGTCATCATGTTGGAAATGTTGACATTTTTAAAAAATTCAAGAGTTCGGAAAAATTACCGACATTTTTAAAAACAATTCAAATTCTTTCTAAAAGGGCGAAATTAAAAAAAAAATGAGATATTTTTGGTCAAATCTTCAAAGTTTTTGAAACTTTTAAATATACTGAAGAAACGTCAAAAATAATAAACAAGTCAAAATTTTTAAAAAAGCCGAAACTTTGAATAGTTGAATTTTCAAAAAAGTTGAACGTTCTTAAAAAGAGTCAACATTTTTGAACGATAATTTTTATAAAAAGCTAAAAATTTTGAAGGAATGCTGAAAAGTAAAATAATAGTGAAAACAAATCGAAATTTTACAAAAACAACAAAATTTTGAACAAAACGAAATATTAAAAAAAATTGTTATTTTAAAAAATAGTCGAAATTTTGCAAAAATGCCCCTTGGAAAAACCAAAAATTTAGAAATAGGCAAAACTTTCAAAGAATTACGACCTATTCGCCAAAATTTTAGGATGGAAACTTTTATGAAAAATTAAAATTTTTGAAAAGTCCAAATTTGGCTAAAATTTTAAAATTTTTACAATAATTCAAAATATCACAAAATATTCAAAAATTCCAAAAAAAGACAAAATTTCAAAGAAAATCTAAATTTTCAAAAAAAACGGAAGTTTGCGAAAATTATGAAATTTTGAAAAAAAAACAAAATTTAAAAACAAATTACGCTGTCCCAAAAAAATTTGAAATTTTGAAAAATAGTTGCTGAAATTTTCAGTCCAAATTTTAGGGTTGAAACTTGCAAAAATTTTAGAATTTTGAAAAAGTTAAGAAATTTGAAAACACTTAAAAAAATTTTAAGTATGAATAAAAAAAACTTGAAAAATCTTCAAATTTTAAAACAAGTAGAAATTTGTTTTGAAATTTGAAAAAATGTTAAAATTATTCAAAATCATTCGAAATTTAATTAAAAAAATGAAAACTTGAGAAATAGTCTAAAATTTCCAAACTTGGTCAAAATACTACAAAAATGTCCAAATTGAAAAAAATTCAACTATTTTAAAATTTTTAAAGAAAGCCTAAATTTTTAAGGGTGTAAATCATTAGAAAAGTTAAAATTTAAAAAAATTGACATTTTCAAAACAACAAAACTTCAACAGATTAAATAATCAAGCACATATGTTTCGTAATAGAAGTAGTAAAAAAAAAAAAAACAATCTACTGACTTAGTTAATCATTTAGAGAGGTTGAAAAGATGTTCATATTTACTTACTGCAAAGTAAAATAAAATACCAGCACTGGTAAAATAACATTCATCTGTAGACAGCACTTTGTCACTTTGTTGTTGACTTTAAAACCAGTAAACAAGTTGAAACAATCAAGAAGACTGGAAAAATCGGCTGACTCTAAAGCTTGAACTTTACTTGGGGAAACCTCCAACCGGCTTTCACTGATTCTTGTCCTTGCGTTGTGTTGCTCCAATTCAACTAAATTTATCAGATGCCCTGCTTATTAGATTGTTCAGTTGGTGTCGCAGTATCACAGGCCCGGTATCGCGAACACAAATCGGATCTAGTTGTAGCCGCATCCAGCCGTTCTGTGATGAAAAGGGCTTAAAACTTAACCTCCAAATTTATGGAATTAATTTGACAGATGAAAGTAGGAAATATGACAACGTAGCTTTTGTTATTCAACGTTCGAACTGAGTGCCTCTCGGTTAAATAATCTACTGGTCCAGTGGCGTGGCACAATGGCAATTTTAAGGGTAATTGCTCCGATTCTTAAAAGTTGAATAAAAAAATTATTTTTTCGATTTTCTGTCTTTACTAAGCCTCCCGAATGCGTGGTTAAAATTAATGACATTATGACTGAATCACCCTGTATATCCATCGCGCCTTTTGAACACAATCGAAGGTACAAAACACGCCATATAGAAGTATTACATATATGGGAACAAACTACTATGATGCCACCACAGCAGTGTTGCCATACGTGCAGCAATTACCGCATATGTACTAGTGATGTGCCGAATCGTTAAAAATGTATATCCGCGGATACAGATCTGAATACGGATATTTGGTCTCAAGATCCGCGGATACGGATACGGATACGGATCTTCTCTTTCCAAAGATCGATGTGCAATATTTCTCGCCGCGTACTGTACTCAATAGTTGTCTGCGCGAGACCTTGAAACGGTAGTTGACGCCATTTAACGCTTTGCGTGACAGGCAGGACATGTTTCCATTTGCATTGCGCGGGTCTTTCTTTTGTTTTGTTTATAGTTTAGTGTGACACTGGGCAGCATAGATAACGTTTGTTTTTGGTTTTGGTCCATGAGTTAAAAAAAAATGTCCACAAAGAAGTTTAGTAGTGTAATTTGGAATTATTATGTGATTATAGATGATGAATGTGCGAAGTGTAAAATTTGTGACAGAAAGTATTCTCGTAAGGGTAAAGGCACAACTTCTTTACAAAATCATCTACAGAGAAAACATCCTCAAGAATATGATTTATTCTGTAAAGAAGACTACGCTAAAAAGAGTAGCGACGAAATATCACGACCGGGAACATCTTTACAAACGGTAAAAAGAGAATTTAAACAAACTTATTCCAAAGAATACATGGAAAAAGTTAAAATGTGGGAGAATACAAACCCCAAATCAATAAAAATTGATTATTTGATTGCTGAAATGTTAGCTTTATCAGATTTACCTTTTCAACACGCAGAAGAATTAGGGTTCCGACGACTGATGGACCACATTGTTGCAAATTATGTTCTAAAAGAAAGAAAATATTTTACTGACCTTGTTTGCAGCGAACTTTACAATAAAGTGTCATCAAAAATAAAGAAACATGTTACAAGATTTTGAGAAAGTTTCCTTCACATCAGATATCTGGTCAGAATCTTCATCAGGAGTTTCATTGTTACGGTATTACCAAAGATTTTCAACGAAAAAATTTCGTTTCGAAAACGGAAGTCCTTGAAGAACGTCACACGGGAGATTATATTTTGCAAACATTTGAAAATATGTTAGAATAATGGGGAATTCTGAAACAAAATGTGCACTGCATGGTAAGAGATGGGGGATCCAATATGAAGCGCGCCTGTTCTTTATCTGAAATACATAATATCGGCTGTACAGCACATCAGTTACATTTGGTGGTTAAAGAAGCTATTAAAAAAGTTGATACAATCTCCGTGGTACTTACAAAATGTAGAAAAATTGCAGGACATTTCAACCATTCCACAATGGCAAAGCAAGAATTAGAAAAAATACAAGTTCGACTCAATCAAAAAGTTTTAAAAGTTTTGCAAGACTCGCCGACACGCTGGAATTTCAGCTATTACATGTTGGAAAGACTTGAATGCATCAAGGATTCGTTGTCGCTTTATTCTTCTAATAATAAAATAGAACAATTTGATGCCGATGACTGGATTTTAATTCAAGAATTAGTAAAAGTGCTGAAGTCTGTGGAAGACATTACAAAAAAGTTGAGCACACAAAACACATGTAAATCTGACGTTATTCCTCTAGTACGAGCATTGAATAAAATCTATGACGAGATCCAAGAAAATCTCAATATCGGTATATCCGCCGTTCTTGATTTTGTGTCTGCTTTGAAGAATGAATTAGAATATCGTTTTTCTGAAATTGATAAAACATTTTTTTTTCAAATAGCCACATTTTTAGACCCACGGTACAAAGGTAAATTCTTCAGTGATATTCTCATAAAAGAAATAAAATGGAAATTGCTTACAGATTTAGAAACCGGAGTAAATCTCACAGCAACTACAATAAGTACTGAAGACAAACATATTACTGTTAGAAACGAACATTGCCAGAGACTAGAAGAGTCTATTGCTAATATGTTAGATAGGGATGATGACGATGAGCAACCTGAAAATCAAATATCAGATACGAAAGCTAATTTGCTTATAGAATATATGTCAGAAAAAAGATTACCAAGAGATCTGGATCAGCTAAAGTATTGGCAGATTAACAGTAAAAAGTTTGGAGGTCTCAGTGACATTGCTCGCACATATTTATCATCACCTGCGACAAGCGTTCTAAGTAAGCAATTTTTTAGTGCAGCAGGAATTGTTTATGAGCCACATCGTAACAGACTTTTGGGGGACAAAGCTGCCAAATAACTCTTTTTGAAATATAATGTACCATTGCTAAATTTTAATTATGTCTTTTAACTTTTTTTAAGTTCCTCTAATTGACACTGTGTTTTTAATCTAATGTTAACACTTTATATGTAACGCAGTATTATTAATTTACTTAATTAGAATAATCATTTAATTTGAATTTGAAATATTACGAAGATTGAAGTTTTGTTTTTTTCTCATTATAAAAGTGATCTTATAACTTTCTATAATACTTAAATATTTCAATATTTTATTAAGCTTAAGACAAAGATTTAAACTCAATTTATCTCATTATAAAGATAATTGATTTAGTACCTTTGAGTTATGTATTATTGATTTGGTACTCACTGCGATAAATGTTTGCAATATAAAGGTGCCAAATACGATTCTAAGAAATAAAAAATAATCTGAATGGAATTTAACAGTTTTTCATTGTTACCTAATCCCCCTAATTTTAGATACGTAGTTTGAAAAATTTTATGTTTTTATTAGCAGGTATTTGTATAATTTATTACATAAAACTTCGCGAAAAAGTCGAAATTTTGGAAAAAAGTCGAATTAAAAAAAAATAAAAATTCGAGAAATAGTCAAATGTTTGAACAAACCCTTGAAAAGTTCGATATTTGTCTAAGATAAAAACACATGAATATGTTCTAAGTGCACGCAAAATTCTAGAAAATGGTCACAATTTTTGAAAAAATATCAAATCGAAAATTTGAAACCCAATTTTCAAAAAAGCGGGAATCTAAAAAAATCTGGAAATAAAATATTTTAAAAATCAGGTTACATTTAAAAAAAATGTCAAAATTTAGAATGAATGAAATTTTCGATAAAATTGAATATTTGAAAATAAGACCAAATTTTCAAAAATTTTCAAATTTATAAAAGAAATCTAAATTTTAGAGTTGATATTTTTAATAAAAGTTAACATTTTGAAAAAAACTGAGAAGTTTAAAAAAAGTTAAAATTTTCAAAAAAATTAAAATTTTGAAAAAGTAAAATTTCGAATTCACATTGTTCAAAACAATCGAAATTTTGTAAAATGTTAAGGTTTTCACAGAAAGTTAAAATTTTCAAAAAATAAGTTAAGATTTTCTAAAAAGTCAAAAAGTGTCAAAATTTTAATATTCTTCAAAAAATTCGAGTATTTCAAAAAATGACGAAATTTTCAACAAAATTCTGAATTTTTCAAAAAGTTAATATTTTGAGACACAATCTAAAATTTCCAAAAGAGTCAAAAATTTAAAAGTGTCGACATTTTACAAAATTTAAGAATTGATAATCAGCTTTTCAATAAACCCAAATTTTCAAAAGGTTCACTTCACTTAAAAAAAGACAAAATTATCAGGAAGGTCCAACTATTTTTAAAATCGCAATTTGAGAAAAAAATGTTAGTTTCCATTAAATCGAATTTCAAATGAAGTCAAAATTGTCGAAATCTAAATATCGAAGAAAAGCCAAAATTGTCAGAAAAGTCGAAATTTTCAAAAAAAGACAAAATTTTGAAATGGCTCAAAAAAATACTCAAAATTTCCAAACAATTTAAATTTTGGAAAGTGATCGAAATTTTTTAAAAAGTCAAAACTTTTAAAAATCACTATTTAAAAAATCTACATTTTGAAAAAAAATATAAAAATTCAAAATTTTGCAAAATATCGAAAATTTCAAAAATATTTAAATATTTGGCATTTTGAAAAAAAAGGTGACGTTTAAAAAAGTGAAATTAAAAAAAATCGAAAGTTTGCAAAAAGCGAAATTTTGAAAAATAATTCATATTTAAAAAGTAGTCGACATTTTTAAGAATCAAAATGTTCAAAAAGCAACAATTTTAAAAAATTTCAAATTTTGAAAAAATGAAAATTTAATGAATTGACTCTTTGAAAACAGTTTAGCTTTCAAAAATTCTACATTTTTATTTTCAACGAGTGGAAATTTTTCAAAAATGTCTTAATTAAAAAAAGCCAAGATTTTAAAGGCCTGAATTTAAAAAAAAACTGAAACCTTGAAAAATCGAAATTTTCAAAAAAATTGAAATTTTTGGAAAAGTTGGTCAAAAAATTGGACTGTATTTCAAAAAATGACGAAATTTTTAACAAAATTCTAGATTTTTCAAACAGTTAATATTTTGAGAAATAACATAAAATTTCAAGGATTCAAAATGTTTAAAAAATGTTGAGATTAAAAAAATTGAAGAATGGTCAATCGACTTTTTAAAAAAATCTAAATTTTTAAAAAGTCTCTTTACTAAAGAAAAGACAAACTTATCAGGAAACTCAATTTTTTTGAGTTAAAAAAAATTGAAGCAAAAATTTCAAAATTTGGAAAATAGTTGAAATTCGTTAAATTTTTTGTATTTCACTAAATGAAATTTTAAATAAAGTTAAAATTGTCGAAGTCTGAATATTGAAGAAAAGCCAAAATTGTCAGAAAAGTCTAAATTTTCAAAAAGGACGAAATTTTGAGGACTAATATTTAGACAAGTTTTCAATGGTTAAAATTTTGAAATAACAGTCAAACACTCGAAATTTCCAAAAACTTAAAATGTTGTAAAATAGTAAAAAAAATTAAAAAAATCAAAAATTTTAAAAAAGTTACAGTTTTGGAAAAAAGTCGAAATTTACAAAAAAAGATATTTTCAAAAAAATTCGGCATTTTAAAAAATGTGGCGCTTTAAAAAATCGAAATTCTCAAATAAAAGTGGAAATTTAAAAAAGAGCGAAATTTTCAACAACAAAAATCGAAAGTTTGCAAAAATCGAAATTTGAAAAGTAATTGAAATTTAAAAAGTAGTCGAAATTTTTAAGAATCAAAATGTTCAAAAAGTTACAACTAATAAAAAATTTCAAATTTTGAAAAAATCGAAAATTTAAAAACTGACATTTTTAAAACAGATTGTAAAATTCTACATTTATAAAAATATACAAATTTTCAAAAAGTGGAAAAGGTCAAGATTTTAAAAAGGCTAAATTTAAGAAAAAAATTAAACTTTGAAAAGTTGAAATTTTAAAAAACTAGACATTTTTGGAACAGTTGCTCGAAACGTAAACAAAAGTCGTAATTTAAAAAAAGCAAGGTTTTTCAAAAAATGAAAGTGGTGAAAAAAATAATTTTCAAAAAAAAATTAAATTTTCAAAAAAAATCTACACATTGAAAAGCCGAAATTAAAAAAAATATATACTTTCAAAAAATACGAATTTTCGAATAGGTCTAAACTTATAAAAAAGGCGAAATTATGAAAAAAGTCGAAAATATTAGAACAAGTTGAAAGTCTTGAAAAAGGGGCAAAATTTTGACAAAAAGTCGAATTTTGTAAAAAAAATAAATTTTGGAATAACGTGAATATTCTGAAAAACATCGAATTACCGGAAAAGTCGAAAATTTTTTGGCAATTCTGATTTTTTCAAAATATTTATTTTCGAAAATGTCAGTTTAAAATTTAGAAAAATGTCGAAATTTTCAAAAGTCAATCATTTATAAAAAAGCCAAGGTTTTTAAAAGTCGAAATTTTAATTAAAAAAAAAGTCGTAATTTTAAAATAAAAAACGATATTTTGGAAAAAATTCAACCATTTAAAAAATTCGACATCAATTTCATAAAAAGTCAAAAAGTTTCAAAAATTGAAATTTTGAAAAAAATTCGTAATTCTCACAAGGCAAATTTTTCAAAAAGACATTAAAAGAAGTCGACGGTTCGAAACTAAAAAATGTTAATAGTGTTTTCAAAATAATTTATGAAATTTTTGAAAAAAAAAATCGAAATTAAATAAGCAAAAATTTCAGACAAAAGTATAGAAATTTTCAAAAAATGTCGAAACTGAAAAAAAAATCGATTCATATAACACGTTAACGAAAGAAGTGGTCGTGGCAATAGTGAGTGGGATCGGATGAAATATTGACTAGTAAATCTATAAAATGTAAAAAAATTGATGATCTAGAATTGCAATCCAAACGGGACCTATCTAAACTGCTTTGTTGGTTCAAAGAACCTCGTGTTAGAAAGTTTGATCGAAATCATTAGAGCTATTTCCAAGAAAATATAAACACAAAAATATATTTCAAAATTACACGCCGCTCTATTTCGCCAGACGATGCCCATTACATAATCAGACGCGATGCCGATTATTACTCATACTCGTCTCATGACGTCACGATTACCATAATCGGCATCGTTGTACTCGTCAAACGAGTACTTGTACCTGTTATCGCACGATGCCGTACTCACTCGTGCAAGTCTCTAATATCCATATAAGCTCGTCTACACATCAATTATGTGTCCAGTGTCCATACATGTCCACTCGAATAGGGTAGATGTGCCAGTAAGTCGGCCACTACCAGTCTTCGGCCACTTGGCACTTTAATTAATAATAACTTCCAACGCATAAATCCGATGTAGGTTTTTACAAAATAATAATAATCGGCCTCTTTCGGTTCATAACCGAACTTATTGAGGCAGTTGGGCGTTAAATACTTTGGCTTCAGTTTAGGGCTAAAAGTTGTGTGTTCTCTGCAGGTTATAGTTTATCAGATCACTATTGCTAAGAAATATCTATGTGTAGTTTCTTTTTTAGGTGAGTAATTTACCTACTAACATGTTTCTAAATGAAGTTCTTGTTAAATATAAAAAGCAGGGTTTAAATTTTACATTTAATAATTTGAAATTGAGAAAAAGGATATATAAAAAATAAAAAATAGTGGCCGCTTACTGGATTTCTCTAACAGCTAAGATGTTAGTAGCCGGCCAGGGCGGCCGACTACTAACATATTGCAACCTTTGAAATTTATTCTTTTTTATAAAATGTTTAAATCAATACAACATTTTTATTTGAAATATTGCCTAATTAAACAGTATACTACTAAGCTACCAGTAGTCGGCCACCAAAATTAAAGTTTAAAATTGACATTTTGCATTAATAAGCTTTGGCCGACTATTGGATTAAGCCACAAATAAGATGCTCATCCATAATTCGGCCATATATTTTTGAATGGTTTTTTTTTCTAAATTAGACCCTAAATATGCATTATTTTTAGTTAATATGGCAAATATCGTAAAACGAAAAAAAGTTCATCAATATGATGAAAAACATCTACAACAATGCCTTGAAGAAGTTTTAAATTGTCAACCTTTACGGATAACATCCGCAAATACGGCATTCCAAAATATACGGTACAGGATCGTCTTCAAGGCCGTACAAAAAAAAAGTAGAAAAGGTCCAGATCCAGTATTAACACTTCAGAATAAGAAAATAATTTTCGATTGGATAATGAAACTAGGAAAGTCTGGTTTTCCGCTAACAAAAGAAGAATTGCTTTCCAAGATAGTACTTGCAGAAGAAATAAAAACTCCATTTAAGGATGGAAGGCCTGGAGAAAAATGGTATAAATCATTTTTACGAAGAAATCCTTAAATTTCCGTCCGAAATGCGGAAAGTATAAATTTAGCTAGGGCAACAGCTACAGAACAGTATATTAGGAAATGGTTTGATGAACTTCTCTTATTTCTGCAGAATGAGAATGTTGCTGATACACTAAATGATCCCAGTCATATTTTAAATGCAGACGAAAGTGATTTTAGCCTTTGCCCAAAATCTGGAAAAGTACTGTGCCCTAGAGGATGGCGTTAATGTAGCAGAAATTAAAAAAGGAAACTAGAAGAATAATTTAACAGTTTTATGTGCATTTACAGCAGACGGAAGAATCGGGCCTCCTTTAGTGGTTTTTCCCTACGTCAGACCTCCAAAAGCACTTGTAGATTCTATGCCAGAACATTGGATTCTCGGCAAATCTCAAAGTAGGTGGATGAAAGGCGATGTATTTTTTGAATTCATAGCAAATGCCTTGCATGGCTGGTTAAATGAACAAACGGCCTGTTATTTTTTTAGTGGATGGGCACCGATCTCATATGTCACTAGAATTGAGCCAGTTCTGCGACGACAATCAAATAATTCTGTATTCTTTACCGCCGAATTACACATATATCATCCAACCTGCTGACGTAGCAGTTTTTAAACTTATGAAAGCTATTTGGAAAAACACAGTTGCAAATGGCAAAATAAGCCTGAAAACGTCAACTGTGTTGTAACAAAATTTAATTTCTGCAATATTTTTGCTGATGTTATCAATGATCCAAAATTACCAGATTATATAATGACAGGATTTCGAAAATGTGATATATATCCATTTGATCCTAGTGCGGTTGATTATTCCAAGTAATATAAAAATACATTAGAAGCTATCCACGAAGGACAACATTCAATGTTTTCCACTGAAGACTTTGAAACAGCACACAGAGTTTTAAAGGCTATAGAGCCTGCGCTCACCTTCAAAGGAATTAACTTTCAAGTGATTGAGAATGAAGTGCTACAATTATAAGGACAAAATTTATATCAAACAGATACTGAAAAAAATATTGCTACAGGTAACATCACTTGTGGGAATTATATTATTTCTGAAGATGGCCAACTTGTCCCGGAACCTTCCATGGAAGTTTCAGAATCGGAGCACCATAGTCTGCCGAAATCGGAAATTATTTCATCTGTTAATACCCTAGAAGATATAATAACCATTAACCCTAATTGGGTGGAAGAACCCGTTATTAATTATAAAACAAATAATGAATTTACAATAAAGGATAACAAGTCGCTGAACTTAAATGACTATTTTTTGAGATGTAATAGCAAAGTCGAGAGTCCTTCTGAAGAAATGTTCGTGAATAATATTCAGATAATTGGACATAAAGGCTATAATTTGCAGTCAGTAGCAACCTCAAAATGTGTTACGAAGGACGCCTTTGATAAACATTTAAAATTTCCAAATATATTACAAAAAAAATGCAAATTAGAAAGTCAAAGAAGTGTTCCCTAAAGCTATATCTTCCAACAAATGGAGGGAACACTATAGAAAGAAGTTAAAAGAACGAGAAGAGAAAGAAAATATTAAACAATTGAAAAGAGAAATGGCAAAAAAATAAGATGGAAAAAGGAAAGAAATTGTAATAGGAGGTCAGAAGCAAAAACAAAAGTGTCACTTTTGTAATAAAGATCTTTGCAGTGATGCGGAAGAAGACTTTATTGGTATCATCTTAGATGTACTAAATTTCAGGACCAAGCATATGATAAAGTTGCTATAATTAATTTTAAATGTAACTTTTGTAAAGACTAATATAATTTATAAGAGTTTTTTTAGTGTTCTCTTTTCTTAGTATTTATTGTTCTATTCATAAACATTTTTCACCAGATATAATTCGTTTATAAAATTTAAAACTTTCTTACCACTCTTTACTTGTTTTGTTATTTTATTTCTTACAAATAAAATGCTTTATTAATCAATTATTGCATGTATTAAAATCGCCTAGAATATTTTAGTGTATGGCCGACTACTAGAATAATCGCGGCCGTTAACTGAATTTTTGTGGCCGGTTACTATCGAAATTGCACTCTTCAACAAAAACAATAAAATAAAATAAAACACTTTCATCTTTTGGGAAGTCACTTATGCTTTATTATAATAAAGATATTAAACTTTTATTTACAATAATTACCTTCATCACTTCGATTATTAAACAAATTTTATTAAAGTATTATGTCAAAATTTAGGTAAACTGGCCGACTATTGGCACATCTACCCTATTCCTGAATGTGCAAATTATATACATGGATATTCAAAAAAATATACGTCATGGATATTTTATGGAGATCCAATTTGAGGACACTTTGATGTCTCTTGAATATCCATGCGGAGTGCATAAAATGTTCATGGATATCCATATACATAAATGTGTATCCACAGAACATATTATGAATATTATTTTGCTACATGGGTATTTTCTTCGTAAATTCGTCTTTTTTTTCAAAACTTTTACTTTTTCTCATACAATAGTCTTTTTCCTAAAATTTTTCTTTTTCTCAGAATTCGACTGTTTCGAAATTTCGATTTTATTGTCAAAATTCTACTTTTTGAGCTTTTGTTTCAAACATCATTTATTTATTTCGAAATTCCGTAATTTTTCTTTATATTTGTCTTCTTCAACAAATTTCCACATTTATCTTAAAAAGTGATGTTTTATGGTTCTGAAAATGTTTTCTGTCTAAATTAGTAGATCGGTATGTTAATAAAAATATTGAGAAAAATATTTTTGGGGATTCAGAGAAATAGATTTTTTATAAATTCAACGTCTTTATTAAATTTTATATTTTGAAAACAATGCTTTTGGAAATAGCGATTTTTTTTCTCAAAATTCGACTTTTTCATAAAATTAGACATTGAAAGTTTTAACTTGTTCGAATATTAACATTTTTCGACCTTCTGTAAAAGGTTAGGTTTTTATTTTTAATATGATTTACTGAAAACCCCGACTAATCCAAATTTTTTTCCTCTAAATTCGTCTTTTTCAAAATTACTAGTTTATTTTCAAAATTCCAATTTTGATCTTAAAATTGGATTTTTTCTTGGAAAGTTGGAATATTTTCTAGAAAGTGCGATCTTTTTCTTTTGATTTCTCTAAAAGTTTTTTTTCGAAGTCCGTCTTGTTAATAATCTGTTTTTTCTTAATTTTTTTTAAAATTTGAGTCCCAGTGATTTCAAATTATTGTTCGAAATTCATTTTATTCTGCAAATTTTGACTTACTTTTATCTCGAAATTCGATATATTCTGTTTCTGGGCATTTCCATTTACATTTGAGTCTGAGAACAATATTTTTGGGAAATTTTGGGAAAAAAATCTCTTGTAAATTTCAAGAATATTTAAACATTTAACTAAATAAAAATTCTGGGAGAAATATTTTTGAAAGTTACATTATTTTTTTATTTATTTTTAACTTGTCATGGAAATTGCCACTTTTTTCACAAGAATCGACCTTTGGAAATTTCGTCTTTTTTGATATTTTCACCTTTTCGAAATGTTGACATTTCTTGAAGTTTTCTGAAAAATTTCTTCTTAAGGTTTAGCTTTTTTTCGAAATTTCGACTTTAAATCTGAAAATTCGATCTTCTTAGTTCGGGTATGGTTTTCTACAATCATTATTTTTGCAATATTTATCACTTTGTCGTCCAGTTCTGTTTAAAGTTTCAAATATCTAGCTCATGGGGAATTGAGTTTAAAGTCGTATGTAAGATTTGTACCTACCGAACAGAACAGGCAAACGGATATAAACAAAAATGCCTACATAACAAGCGGACAAGAAAGCAAATTAATAAAAACGTGATAAAAATTATCCGTCGATTTAACAGTGTCTAACTGGAGCCCTCAATGAGCAGCAATACAATTGTAAGCACTTATTGTTTACCCAAAATCGAGTTTCAAGTTGATACCATAAAAACTGTAAAAGTTTTATCGTATTTTTTAAAATAAAATTTCAATTTAGAGCCCCTGGGCCCAGTATATCTAAATAAGTACATTTTAACAAAGAGTTTTCAATCATCTCATCATTTTGGTTGGGATATTCCTTTTTTTATGAATAATTGTCTATGCCTGTGAGATTCGTTAACCGGTTTTCGACAAAAAATCCTTTCTGGTGCAAAGTTAATCTTATGTGATTTCTAGTCTCTGGAGGTTTCGTATGGTTTCGTGTTTCTAGTATTTCACTGTTTCATAATATTCAATGGTGGGGAATTTTAACTCTGTGTTGTATTTATTCTAACCTCTTTGGCATTTTTTTTTAGGTTAAAAAAAGTAAATGTTTCGCAGCAAAAGATATACAGATTCTTAAAATGTATTTTTCCACTTTTACGAAGTAAGAATGTTGTCCAACTTGTTACGCAGAAGTAAATTATGGAGTGTCTTATATCAAACATCGAGATACGAGAACTCCGGGCTGGCCGCAGATAAACACAATCAGATCAACCATGTCACAACATTTAGGGAATGCAATGAAGCTGAGCCAAATACTCTCCCTAGTACCGAAATCATAGAACCGGTTGTGCCGTTCGAAAATAAATCAGTGTTAGAAAAATGTGAAGAGGATATTTCTCATATAGCACCATATTTAAAGCCAACGTTTAACTTTGCAGCATATGTAAACAAATCTCACACCTTGCAAGAGCTAGTAAAACTTGGAGTTGATTTACATAAATTGGAAAAAAAACAGAATGTTCCATCATTCATCCTAAACCTGGATTTTGAAAAGGACATGAAGGACCATATAGTATTTTTACATGATCATGGACTTTCCGTTGAAGACATAAGTAATACCATAACGAAAAACCCTCTCATCTTCAAAGAAGAATTGGAAAATTTGAAAACTCGTGTAAATTATCTGAGATCGAAAAGATTTACAGATAAAATGATTACGAGAATACTCACTGTAAATCCATATTGGTTAATGTTCACTATTAAAAGAATAGACACTAGGTTGGGATTTTTCCAGAAAAATTTTTTCTTAACGGGACCTGAGGTGAGGACGCTTAGCACAAAACATCCAAGAATTATCACCTACAATCTAACTCATGTCAGAACAAATATATTTTCTCTCAAAGAGGAGATGGGATTTTCTAAAACAGACACAAAACAGTTGCTGCTTAGAGTTCCAAGACTCTTTACTAAAGGTAACTAAATAGTGATGTAAATTTGCAACTTGCATATTTAGTAATAAGGATCTGATTTATTTGAGATACAATATGAGATGAAAATAAAACTTATCCTGTAAGCAGGAACGAACTTAGTTAAACCAGTCTTTGATGTTTTCTCAGTTAAGCGGCTCTAGAGGTAGTAAGAAGTAGGGTACCCTACTTTTGAGTGGCATTTCAAAAACTCGTTAAACTATTTTTTTCCTGCAGTTCCATTTTTAAAGTTCCTGATCTATATAGTTGTTTATATTAAGTATATTTTGTTATTTTCAGATCACAATGCAATTCTGAAAACGTTCGAATATTTACACAACACAATGATGATTCCTCTAGATACCATTATGCAAAGACCTGAAGTACTAACCTGTAGAGAAAATCGGTTAAAACAGAGACACCAATTCTTAGAGAAATTAGGTAGACTTCAATTTGATCCAAAAAAACCTAATTACATTGCACCAATCACAATTGCTTCTGGAACTGATTCATATTTTGCAACTGAAATTGCAAAATCCTCAGCTCAAGCTTTTAATCAGTTTCTTAAAACATTGTAATTGTTAATCTTATTGAACTGTACATAAAAATTAAATATTTTATAAGAAAATATATATTTGACTTAGAAACTGATTTTAATTACTTTTGGAATCACCTGTGGTGACAATCATAGGCGCAGCTAGAACAAGTTGGGGCGCTTGCGCCCTCTGGTTCCTGAAGCTGTCAAAAATTGCATTCAATTTTTCCTTTTTTTTCAAAATTAGTACTTGGATTTTTAACATTTTTTGTTCCTCTCAATATTTTTCACATTTCGTGATTTTCCACATAAATTAAAAAGTTAAAAAAAAAGTTAGCGCCAGTTTTCTCAAAATCGTCCTTTTTTTTATATAGATATTTTGACTTTATTTAAAATTCAATCTTTTATGTTCCTAAAAATCTCAATTTTTTTGTATCTCAAAATTTAAATTTTTGTTTCCACTTTTCAAAATTTCAACGTCTTGCGAAATTTTAATGTTTTTTTTAATGCTAACTTTTTTTTGAAGAACAACTACTTTTGAAAATTTCCGCTTTTTTTCATAATTTCGATTTACTCAAGTATTTTGAATGTCGCTTTTTTCCCAAAGTATTGATGTGTTTTTCTTGTCCCTCTTTTAATGTCTATTACGACTTTCCCTGGACATTTCGACTTTTTTTGTATTAATGTTTATTGTTTTTCAAAAAAATGTTTCTTGAAATCTTTTAAAAAACTTCTCGACATCTATTCCTTCCATTTTTCTTTAAAATTTGGCCGTGAAAATCTGCAATTTTTAGGAAAAATATTTTTTTGAAAATGTCCACTTTTTTCAAAATCCTTACCTCTCATTCAATTTTCATTGGCTTTTTCTTCGACAGTTACTCCTTTCACAAGGAAAAACAAAGCGAAGAAAGAGCCAATAAAACATTAATAAAAGTAACACTACTTCGGAAAAAAGATACAGAGAATATCTTTTTCCAAGTCCTTCCAAAATGAATATTCTTTTTCACAAAATGTTGATGCTTTTTAAAATGTCGACCTTTTTTAAAATTCCGAACATTTTTGAAACTAAAAACCTTCAAAATTTTGTTAATTTTAAAATGTTTATCCTCTTTCAAATTTCGATTTTTTTCCAAATTTTTACTTTTCTTGAAAATTTCGAACCTGTGAAAGTTTTGAGAGAATTAACTTTTTTTTTAATATTTCAACCATTTTTGGAAAATTCGACATTTCAAAATTTCCACTTTTTCTCAAAATTTCAACGTTTTCTCGAAATTTCCTTTTCCCAAAATTTTCGAACTTTGGAAAATATGCAACTATTTCAAAATTTTCCGTTTTACGAACACTCGTAATGTTTTTCAAATTCTGATTTTTTGTCTCGAAATTTTTAATTTATTGAAAACTAGCTATTACCCGCAACTTCGTCTGCGAATTTAACTTTTGCATTTATACATTAATAAGGATTTCAAATCCCAATATTTTCACTTTTTTTAAAATTTAAACTCTTTGAAATTAAGATCTGTAAGACCGCTTTTTCGAAAATTTTACTTTTTTAAATTTCAGTCTTTTTCAAATTTTGATATTTCTTTTTTCAAAATCCATACTCTTTTGAAAATGTCCAACGAAAATGATTTCTTTGAAACGTAGCAAATTTCAAAATTTCTAGTTTAAAGAAATTTCAACGATTTCTAGAATTTTTCTTAAATTTCGAATTGCTAGAAAATTCAGCATTTTTGTACATTTCATCTTGAAGAATTCGGCTTTTTGGTGAAAATTTAGACTTTCCTTGAAGGTTTTAATCTTTTTCCAAATTTTGATTTATTTTCAAGACTGAATTTTTTCGAGTATTGTGACTTTCCTTGAAGATTGCAGCTTTTAAAATTTTCACTTTTCTCCAACAATTTCCATGTTTTCTAAAATTTCCTTTATTTCGACCTTTTGAAAATTGAAACTTTTTTGGTAAATTTTGACTTACAGAATTCGACTTTTGTTGAAAATTTCGACTTTGTGAAAATTTCGACCTTTTCCAAAAATTAAAAATTTTTCGCGGAATTGTTACTTTTTCAAAAGTTGGACCTTTTATGAATATTTCAAAATATTTGAGGAAGACGACATCCCAATTTTTTTTCAGAATTTGGATGTTTTCTTGAAATTTCTACTTTTCGAAATGTCTACTTTTCTCGAAAATTTGACTTCTGTTTAATCATTTCACTTTGAAAATTATAACCTTTTTTTGAAAAATATCGCCTTTTCCAAAATTTTTATATTTTTCAATTTCAATTTTTTTCAAATTTTGATCTTTTCCTCAAACTTTTTACTTTTTAACAAATTGTAACTCTGTTGCGGCTGCATTTATTTTTTTTATTTAAAATTTTCCAGTCTTTTTTTTTAATTACGGCTTTTTGGAGCATATTTTTACTTGTTTTAAGATTCAACATTTCAAAACTTATATTTTTTTTTAAATTTCGATGTTTTCTTGAAACTCTTTCGCGATGACTCTTTTGGAATATTCTCAGTTGGAAATTTATTTTTTGAAAATATTGACTTTTTAAAACTTCTCTTTTCAAATTTTTTTTCAAAATTTAGACCTTTTTCGACAATTTTCTGAAAGTTGGCAAATTTCAAATTTTACTTTTTTATTTTTTAAAATTTCGACATTTTCTAGAATTTTTTTAGAAAACTTTGAGTTTCTGGAACTTTTAACTTTTCTTGGAAATCTGGATTTGAAGATGTTGAGTTTTATTTAAAATTTTCAGCTTTCGACCTGTCTCAAAATTTAGATTTGAACTTTTTTAAATAGTTTAATTATTTTCAGTTTGAAATTCTTTTTTGAGATTTACGTTTTTTAGAATATTTTGACGTTTTTGAGGAGTTCAACTTTCGAAGACTTCTTTTTTTTCTAATGTCAATTGTTTTATAATCTTTTCGACTATTCTTCATGGTGGACTCTTATTAGTCGGAAACTATTTTTCGAACGGCTTTCTTGCTAATTTCTTTCTTTTTTAAATATGTCGACATTTATTTTTGAGAAATTCGATTTTTTTTTCAAGATTTTCATGGTTTTTTGAAAATAACGACCCTTTTTCTCAAGCTTTCGATTTTTCCCGAAATGAATAATTTTTCTAAAAATTTCGACTTTTTCTCGAGCTTTTGATTTTTTTTTCAGAATGTTGACCTTTTTGAATATTTCAGTTATTTTTATTGTAAGAGGTCCCGCAATTATTCAAATAAAAGTTCATTTATTTCAAATAGTTTATATCTAAAATCAGGTAATAAGCGTTAGGAGACATATGTTTCGTTGCACACACTGACATATATTCTGTGTTCTCTCTGCCATGCGTTACAGACAAGTGAGAGATGACAACCATAGAGCAGGCACCAAATTTAAATATGAAAATCTGGCTACGAAGTTTTGATTTTTTGTGAAAACGACTTTTTTGAGAATGTTGAGTTTTTTTAAAAGTTTCGACCTTTTTTAAAATTGGCTTTTCTCTCGAGATGTTGACTTTCTGAAAATTTTAGATTTTTAGAAAATTTTCACTTTCTTCAAAATTTCTACTTTCTTCAAAATTTCGACTCTTGTTCATAATTCCGGCTTTTTCTCGACATTTTGACTTTTTTAAAGAATTCTGTTTTTTTAAATTTCGACTTCGAAAATGTCGTCTTTTTTAAACATTTCGACTTTTCAATATTCCAACTTTTTTGAAAACATCGACCTTTTTTCAAAATTTGTTCTTTTTACAAACTGATTTGAAAATTTCAACTTTCATTAAAATTTCGATAACTTGGGACTTTTTTAAAAATTTAGAATTTTTTGCGAAATTTTTACTGAAAATTTCTTCTCTTTTTGGAAGACTATAAAAAAAGCTCTTCTGCCAGAAAACCATTTAAGGAATCATTACGACTTTGGATAATGACGTTTTCTTATTTTTTTGCATTAATATGATAAATCAAACTAGGTTAACACCAACATTGCAATACTATATATCATTCCTTTGTTTAATTTAACAATTACTTATTTCTTTTAACTACGGAAATATTTCCACTAAGCCGTTCATAGAAACGCAAAAATGAATGCTTAAAAAGTAACTGGAAATGTATTTTAATAAGAATTAAGTGTGACAATTTCATGACAGAATCGTCAATAAGTGGCTTAATCCTGGCTTAATTTGTTAAATTGTTTATTGACAATCATACCTTACGAAGAAATTGTTGAGTCTATTGTTGCCACCACCGAAGCTTTCATTCTTCGTTTGTAATAAATACTTAATAAAAAAAATGTACTCCAATTTTCGATGTTCACATATTATAATACTAGGTTAGATTATTAATATACATCAAAATTTTTAAAAACAGAGTTTATTTAGCGTTTAATCCATGAAAAAATCATGTGCTTACACCATTGGAATGGAAAAGAAAATTAAAAGAATACAATAGGAAAAGCGAAGCTTTATTTAAACAAGGTGTCAAATTCATTTACACAAATCGTAGTAAAATATATTTACACAAGTTTTCTTTAACTCAATTTGCCTAATTCGAATTTTTGTTGAATTATTCTTGTGGAATGATACAAAAACGTATCTATAAGGCCAGCCACAGTAAATACTCCTCCTATAATAGCACAGACATTTGTCAAAAAATGTCCTAAAGATCTTTCCTTTTGAGTTATTTTGACCATTAATGGTGAAAGTTCATATTGGAAGAATACACCAGGCATCCCAGATTCACCGCTTATGATTGATAAAACCTTCTGATGTTTCGTTACTGAAAACTGATTGCTCTCTACTATAGCACCATCTTTGTCCACATATTGAGTTGGAATTATTTTTATATAATATTGGAACATAGTTGCACCTGAAAAAATGTAATATGTAGTAAAGTATGGTTAAAGGTTTTGAAATCAAAACAGGACTTGAAAATAGTATCAATCATTCACACAACTTAAATGATCACCTAATACATTTTAGTACACAATTAATATCCTAATTTTAAAATAAAGCTGTCGAAATTTTAGAAAATATAGTTTTTGCAAAAATAAAAATATTTTTTTTCTTTTTTTTTGTTGATATTAGACGCCAATCGGCTTTATACAACCAAGTATACATCATATATAAATACGAGGTCTGAAATGTCAGTGTCTACACAAGGTGAAACTAATATTAGGTAGAATATATCAAAATTCAACATCAATTAATATTCCATAATACAATGTAAATGTAAAAGTAAATGTAAATATTTTGACGAAAAAAGTCGAAATTTCCAAGAAATATTCGAGTTTCGAGAAAAAAAATTGAAGTTCAAAAACAAAGCTCTAGATCCCTCAAATATTAAGAAAACAATCGAATTTTCGAAATATCGATAAAGGACGAATTTTGAAAATGAGAAAGCAAAATTTTGGAAAAACTTAAGAAATATTGACAGAAAAAAAAGTAAACTGGAAAAAAGTCGACATTTTTGGAGAAAGATTATAATTTCCTTGACATTTTTAATTCATCATATAGTCCGACCTTTTTTGAGATCCGACCTACCCCTGCCCTGTCATGCAAACGACAGTTCGATGTTTTGTTTTGTATCGTTTTGTAAACATCGATGGTAAAGCATAAAAAATATCGATACATCGTTCAGTTTGTAACGATTTTTGAAAAATCGATGTATCGCATCGCGACAGAATTAGCGTTATCTGTTGTAATAATTGTATATAATTTTTAAAAAAATACATGAAAATTTTAAGAAAAATGTTTAGGACATTAACCTTGAACATTATCTGCATTTTTTAAAATTTCGATTTTAAATTCACAATTATTTATTTTTTATTTAGCATTTATTAATTTAAATTGTCAGGCAAAAAGAAACTCGAAAATTTGAGAAATTTTTTTATAAATGTTTGAGAGCAATTGTTAACGTTTTTAAGTTTTAAGTTTAATTTTAAAGTGTTGACTTTTTTCTAAATGTATACGAGTGTAATGTGGAAATATAGACTTTTTGACAATTTTAATCTTCAAGCAAAATTTCCAGGCCAAAATAAAATTAAACAAACAAACAAACAAAATTTCTAGCTCAAACTTAAAATTTTTAGTTTCTTTAAAAAACATTTGTTTTAGGTAAATTTCGACATTTTAAAATCTTTTATTGTTTTCTACAAAGAACGAAATTTCCAGAGAAAAAAAGCAATATTTTTACAAGTCTAATTTTTGAGTGAAAAGTAAAAGTTTCCAAATAAAAACGACACCAGAACTCTCAAAATTCGACCCGAATTTCCAAATTTAAGAGGTTGTCAAATTTTAAGTGAATAATTTTAATACCTCCTACTAGAAATTAGAAACTTTTATCAGAACTATATGTTTAAATTTGAAAATTGCATATTTTTTTAATTCCAAATATTCTTAGAAATCTGAATCTTTCCTAAAATTTTGTTTTGAACCAAATTTTATTTTTATAAACTCTAGTTTTCTTTTTCCGAAATATTAACATTTCTCTCCAAATCTGGTGTTTAATCATAAATTTTTATCGAAAATTTGAACATTTTTTATAAGTACGTCGTCTCCCGCTAAAGTTGCGCCCGTTAAAGTTGCTCGCTCGTTAAAGTTGTCAGGATACGATCGTTAAAGTTGCGCGGATAGTTCCCCACTCTAATTTTCGAACAACGAATTGACTTCAGAGTTTTAGCGCCACTTTTGAATAACCCACTCAACCGCTCAAGGAGCAATGAAAGATATATATTTTTCGACAATGGTAGGGATAATGGGGAGTAGCAACTTTAACGGTCGATTCAGAACGGTGAGCGTAACTTTAGCGGGAGTCTACTGTAGTTGTTAAATGTTTTTCTCCAATGTAGGTACGTCTGTAATTTTAAAATGTCTACTTTGAAAATTTCAATCTTCAAACGTAATCTTCGCTTCAAAAACTTTCTTAGAAAATTCAAAATACCATTTTTTTGAAAATCTCCATATTTCATTGAATATTTTATTTTTTTATGAAATGTCGATATTTTTCAAACCTTCAATTATTACAATTTCTGAGATTTTCTCTTAATTCGTCTATTTTTCAAATGTTCGATGTTTTCGAAAATTTGGATATTCTTTAATTTTGTTTTTTTAAATTTCGAATTTTTTTTAGAAATTTTTGACTTTTCAAAATGTTGACTTTTTTTGAAAATTAGGATACGTATTTTCTCAAAACTTCGCTTTTTTTGAAAATTCCGAGTTGTTAAAGCTTGGCATTTTTACAAAATCTAGTCTTAATTATTTTTAAAAATTCGAATTTTCCCAAAATTCCCACCTTTTTTGTAAATTTCAACATTTTTTAAAATTTCGACTCGTAATTCCTCCGAAATTTTAATTTCTTTTTCAAAATTTTGGCCTTTTAAAAAATATCGACAGTTTTAAAATTTGCAATTTTTGAACATTTCGCTCTTTTGAAAATTTAGATTTTTTCAAATCGCAATATTTTTTCAAAATTTACCTATTTTTGGACATTTTTGGCCATTCTCAAAATTTCGATTTTTTTTGAAAATCCTGACTCAAAATTATTATACATATTGTACGATTTTTCAAAGATTTTGACCTTTTTTGAAAATGTTTATTAATAAAAAAAATTGAATTTTTCTTGAAAATTTCAGCACCTTTTGATATATTTCAATTTTTTTTTTAATTCTACCTTTTTTCAGAATTTCGACTTTGTTTTTAATCACAAAATTTCAAAATTTTTTAATATTTGATATTATTTTAAAATTTTGTCCTTTTTGAATTTTGACTATTTTTCAAAATTACAACTTACTTCCAAATTAAATTTTAAAATTTTTTTTTCAAAATGTTGCCTTAAAATTTTTTACCATTTTTTAATATTGGAACTCTTTTTAAAATATCGAATTTTTCAGAATTTCCACATCTCTGGAAATCTTTTTATTGAAAATGTCGATATTTTTCTAAATTTTGTATATTTAATTTTAATTCAAAGATCATCTGTTCAAATTTCGACATTTTGGAAAATTTTAAAATTTTTCAAAATTTCGAATTCTTTTGACAAAATTTTCAAAATTCGATATATTCTCAAAACTTCACTTTTTTTTTAAAATTCCGACTTTTATAAAGCTTGGCATTTTTACAAAATTTTGCCTGACTCTCTTAAAAAGTGTTATTAAAATCTCGACTCTTTTTGAAAAACTTGACATTTCTTGAAAATTGCAATTTTTTATGAAAATTTCAACATTTTTCAAAATTTAGTTTTTTTTTTAATTTTCGAAGTTTCCCAAAATTTTATTTTTTTTAATTTTAGACTTTTTTTAAGGTTTCGATATTTTTAAAATCCAAACTTTTGCATCAAATCAAATTTTATTTTTATAAATTTTACTTTTTCCTAAAATTTGACCTTTTTCTTCAAATCCGGAGATTAACCTTGAATTTTTATAGAAAATTCAAGCATGTTTTATCAATATTTAAGATTAAAGTGAAAAATTTTAAAATTCTGAATTTAACTTTTCAATGTCTGCTTTTTAAAAATTTTAATCCTCAAACGTAATCCTCGGTTCAAAAAACGTTGATATTAAAAGTCAAAAGTTTGATGAAAAAAGTAGATAAAATAAAATATAGGTTTAAATTTGGAAGTAATTGTCATTTCACAACAAATAATTAAAGAAATTAGGATAGAAAGACATCAATTAAGAAAAAATGTTTTAGAAACTTCGAGTTTAAAGGCGATATTTCATTTTTCTCGAAATTCTAAGATTAACGTCGAAATTTCCATTTTTTTCTCGAAATTGAAAACAAAAGTTGAAGTTTCGAATTAATCCGCAGTCGAAATTTCGAAATCAAAGTCAAAATTTTGACTTTAATCTAGGAATTTCTAAAAAATGTGGAAATTTAACGTTAAACTCGAAATTTTTAATAAAAATAATTCTTTTTAAATTGATGTCCTTATTCTTTGTACATCTTCGTAATCTTGACTTCTTAAACCTGCAAATAAATATTTAAAAAACCTTGGAAAAGCATGGATGTTCAAACATCGATGCTTTTTTGAAAGATGTTGCATCCCTAGTCATGGTCTGATTAGCCAAGTTTTACCGTATTAATTGAGAAAATGACGGCCAATGATGACACCACCGCATGTAGTTCAAACGCACCATTTCTGTAACTGTAGATAAAATATATAACAAAATGACATTGACAGAACTGAAATACGGAAGTGATTGAAAAACAGCTAAATCAAAATTTTCTTGCAGTATAAGAAAAATTAAATTTCTCGTAAATATCAATCCAATTCAAAACAGGTAGGTAGAGAAAAACACCAACTGACAATGTTTTGAGGTTAAATTTTAACAATCCTTAGAAATGCCTGCGGTTCCCAGTGGAATGTATCAACAGGGGCCCTCATGCTTTGAAAGAATGAAACTAGGCTTCTATTTGGGCTTTGCAGTTGGAATGGCAAGCGGTGCCCTATTTGGAGGATTTTCTGCTTTAAGGTAGCATGCTTGAAATTGAACTTTCATCTCGAACCAATTCAATTTTTTATAGGAGCGGGTTAAGAGGGAAGGAATTGGTAAATACAGTTGGTAAAGTTATGTTGCAAGGAGGAGGATCATTTGGAACATTCCTGGCAATTGGTTCTGGTCTCCGATGTTAGGTTACATAACCTTACAAAATTGTAAAAATTGTAATCGTATTTAATTTGTATTTAGCAATGTGTTTATTAGGGTATTAACAATAAACGAAGTTTTTATTTAAAGCTTAGATGTGTCTAGCTAATAAACTTAAGATTCCATGGGATCGATTTCGTTATGCTCAGCATACCAAGTCAGCTCGATACAAAATGCTTTACTGTTTCATGTTTCCTCCTTATTTGCAAAATTTCGATTTTAAGCTATAATATTAGAACATTCTACATATTTTCTTGAACTTTTTATTTTGAAATTCAAAACAGCAAAAATTCAACAAAAATTTTGAAAAAAAAATCCATTTTAATGTTGACTCTTCAGAAAAGTATAAAGAATTCAATTGTACTGGAAATTTTAAGATAAATTCATGGTAAAAAAAATCTAATTTGAAAATTTACGAGAAACTAACTCGGGATTTTTAAGCAAAATTTTGGGTTCAAAGTCGAAATTTTGACTTCCAATCTCAAAATGTGGTCAAAATTTTGAGAAGAAAAACAAAGTTTTAATACAGTTTGTTATCAACCATGGCAACCGGGGGTTTCGGAGTACTCGCACAAGGTCAGCGATCTCGGGGGTCGAGTACGACAGGAATGCTGATTCATTGGAGACGTATGGGCGCGGTTAGCTAACGTTAACATTGATGGTTAAATGTATAGATTTTACTTTGTCTTTTCAAATGTTTCAGTTTGATATTTTTGTAATAAACGGTTGTTTACAAGTTACAAAATCTTTTAGTGGGTCACGAAGGAGAAGCATAAAAATAACCGGGCGATGACAAATATGGGAAATGCGTACCTAGTGTGATCACATATGTACACACTGACCAGGGGTTGGACACTTTTTACCACCACCATGACAGCTTTTGTCACATTACAGGGTCCAATTGCCAACATACTTTCTAGTAATTTTACTATTTACATTTTACTACTACATTTTACATTCAAAATTGCAACTGTCGCTATCATTATTGACAGCTTTTTTTGTCTTTTATTGTTGTTTATTTACTTGCTGTTATGACATAATAACACTATTTTTGAAAAATTCGGGTCATGCCACACCCTATCATAAACTAAAAATTACTACAATTTAGAAATATTTTTCCAACCTCTGACAGGGACCAATAGACTGGAATGTCAGCTGTTTTTCAATGACGAATTTTGAATTAATTGCATCATTGTTTAGAGAAAACTCTCCCCTACCCAACAAGCTTTACTGCAACTGATTTAATGTAAAATTACCCAAGATATAACAAAGTCGAGTTTTTGACATTTCCAAATAATAGAGCGACAGTCACCATGTGCAATTACCTTCATTCGTAATTTAATCAAGGTAGGTATGTAATTTATAATAAATATTTGAAATTAAAAGTTATTGTTTTCAAATCGATTACCTTCTTCTGCGATTCCTACAGTATCCTTCAAGGGATTGTGAGTTTCTCCCAATACTGCTCGGCCAAACGTTAAATGCCTAATCTTATGTGTTGTATTAAATTCTGTAGAAGAGAACGGGTGAACATCATGGACATGAACATGATTGATGCTGTAACTTTTCCCCGGTGCAATATGAAAACTTCCACTCACTCTGTTAACCAAAAGTGAACCATAAATATGGCACCCTTGCTTAAATGCTGTTTTTAACTTTTCGGTAAATTTTTCATCTTTGCATTGGCTGATATTTTCTGGATTATCTGGAAAGGCCCACCTTCTTTCCCTATATGCCTCTCGCACATCTTCGCACGTGTTGCAACACCTTAAGAAGAAATATAGCATTAAAATATTTTTTATATTTGCTTAAGGCTTACCTTTTAGGATCCAGCGATGCCCCATAACAACTACCACATTCAGTCTTATTATTTGTTGTCTGCAAAAATAACATTTTATTACTACAGTCAAACCTGCATGAGGAATCTATATCTTGATGCTATGAGGTAAAAAGTGGTAGTATGAAAATTTCCACTTCATTTTTTGAAAATTTCACATGCTACTCGCGGTGCTCCGAATGTATAATAGGGTTGCCCTTTGCGAGTGGCTTGAACTTAAAAAAAACATTTTTCAAAATTTCGACCATTTTTTGGAGTTTTTGGAACTTTCGAAAACTTGTTCCGATATTTCGATTATTTTCTCAAAATTTTTACTTTTTTGAAAATTCCAATCCTATACGCTGTATTAGTGGTAAGTCACCATGACATTTCATTGAGGAAGGCTAGGGTAGGGGTTGGACACTTTTTATCCCCACCATGGCAACTTCTGTTATGTTACAGGTTACAAATACCAACATACTTCCTAATAATTTTACCACCACTTACATTTTACCGCATTTTACATTAAAAACTGCAACTTTAACTATCATTGTTGACAGCTTTTTTGTTTTGGTGGAACGGACTGGTCCTTGGTTATCTTCAAAAATTGAAATACAAATCTTGTCCCCTGAAACCAAGTAAGATGAAAAAACACAACAGAGGTTGCTCTAACTCGTTTCGATAGCCATCATCTATGATAGTTTGGCTATCGAAACGAGTTAAAGCAACCTCTGTTGTGTTTTTTAATCTTTCCTGGTTTCAGGGGACAAGTTTGTTATTCAGCTTTTTGTCTTTTATTGTTGTTTATTTACTTGCTATGTTATGACATAATAACACTATTTTTTGGAAAATTTAGGTCATGCCCACACTCTATAATATAAACTAAAATTTACTACAATTTAGACATATTTCGTCATTTATAGGTTTGCAAGCCTTTCCTTCGATAAAATGTCCGAAGTACGAGGTCTTCGCTACGGATACTTGTATTCAAACACAACACGTTACTATGGCGACTGGGGATTTGCGGACGAAAAATTCAAAAATTTGACATGTTTGAAAATTAGTCTTAAAATTTTGGACATTATTTCATTTATTTTGAAATTTTTGACTCAAAATTTCGACTTCCTTCAAGATTTTTATTATTTTTATGAACATTTTTTGTTTTTCTGAAATTTTGCCTTTTTAAAGAATTCATATTTTTTTAAAAGAATCTATTTAATTGGTTTTTTTTTTTGAAAATTAAATATGACTTCTCTTAAATAACTCGATTTTTTTTAATTCAAAATTTTTTACTCCAACATTTTGAAGCTTGAAAGTTTTAATTTTTTTTATAAATCTGCACATTGTAAAATTTAATTTTTTTTACTTTGACTTTCTCAAAATGTTGGATTATTTTGAAAATTTCGATTCTCAAAAATTTCGAATTTTTTAAAGATTTTGATGTGATTAAAAAAAATTTCGACATTTTTTGAAAATATCGACTTTGAACATATGGCTCTTTTCAAAACTTTCAAACGTCTTGAAAATATCGGCAATTTCAATTTTAAAAATTTCAAACAAATTTTATAATTTTTTGAAACGTTTATCTTTTTTCAAAATTTTAATTTTTTTTAATTTCAACAAGTTTCTAACTTTGATTATTTCTCAAAATTTCGACCTTTTTTGAAAATTTTAACTTTTCTCAACACTTTCTTTTTCTCGAAATTGTAAATTTCTGAGAATTTCGAATTTTTCATTTTTTTTTAATTCGAAGCAATTTGTTCAGATTTTTCTTCAGAATCGCCATCTTTAATTCAGCTTTTAAACTTTTGTAAATAATTTTACTCTTTCTGAACATTTCGCCATTTAAATTTTATTAAAATTAGAATTTTTAAAAAATTCCAATTTTTAAATTGGCCTTTTCTGAAAATTTTGACCTTTCCTTAACACGTTGCGTTTTTTTGAAAATATCTACAATTTTTACTTTAAAAATTTCATTCAATATAAAAATGTCAATTTTTGAAAATTTCAATTCATAAAAATCTTTACTTTTTCAGTTGTAATGTTTTTAAATATTTTGACAATTCCAAAAAAGTTACTTCTAAAATTTTCTCTTTTTCTCAAAATTGCGACATTTTTTGGACTATTAAAAAAAATGTATTCTATTTGAAACTTTTACTTCTTTAAAAGTTTTCTTATTTATTTATTTTAATTTTTTTTTTTTCGGTATTTTTCGAATTTTTTTTTTAGAAATTTTGACACTTCAGAATTTTCATTTTGTTTTTTCGAAATTGACTTTTTTCTCAGTTTCAATGTTTTTTGAAAATGTTGACTTGTTTCAAAATTTGAACTCTGGGACAATTTCAATTTTTTTTTGAACCCTTTACCAAAATTTCCACTTTTTTTGAAAATATCGGCAATTTTGATTTTAACAATTTCAAATTTCTTCAACATTAAGAGAAAATTTTATTATAAATTACCTGTTTCAAAATATCAACTTTTTTTCGAAATTGCGATCTTTTGTCAAAATTTCCACTTTATTGAAAATGTTGTCATTTTTTCCAAATTATCTATTTTCAAAATGTTGACTATGTCTTAAAATTTCGTTCTTTTGAAATATTTTTTTTAAATTGTACTTGTTTTTTCATTTTCAATTATTCTCGAAATTTGGACTTTCTAACAACTTCGACTTCTTTCGAATATTTTGATTTATTTATAAATTTACTTTTTTACAATTACGACCTTTTCTCAAGACTTTGACTTTTTTTCAACATTTTGATTTATTTGTAAATTTACTTTTTTACAATTACGACCTTTTCTCGAAACTTTCACTTTCCTTTACGAAGAAATTGACCTTTGGAAAAATGTCGATTTATCACATCTCAATTTTTTTTTAACAAAAGAAGTTTTTTTGACATGTCCACCTTTTTGAAAATCTGTACAACTCTAAAAATTTCGACCTTTTCAAAGGTTCCACTGTATTCTATCTTTTTTAAAAATTTCAACTTCCTAAAATTTCGACTTTTTTGTAAATTTCTTTTGAAAATTCGACTTATTTTCAAAATTTCGATCTTTTTAAGAGTTTGACTATTTGGAAATTTGGACTTTTTTTAATATTTCAATCTGTCTCGAAATTATGATTTTCTAAATTTTGGATTTTTTCAAGAAATCGACATTATTTTTAAATGCCACTTTTTTGAAAATTTTGACTTTTTCTCCAAAATTGCGACTTTTTATTCAAGCTTTGACTTTTTCTGTAAACTTAATTTTATTCTAAAAATGTTTTTTAAGAAATCATTTTTTTTTAATTTCAGTCTTTGTAATCTCAACTTTTTTGAAAATTTCGGGCTTTTCTCAACATGTCCAGTTTTTTGGACAATTTTGACTTTAAAATTTTCAGTTTATTTCAAAATGTTGTCATTTTTTTGAAAATTTCTATTCTCAAATATTTCGACTTTTTTCAACAGGTTGATTGTTTCCAAAAATTTTGACCAATTCCAAAATGTTAACTTTCAAAATTTTGATTTTTTTCCAAGTTGTGCCATTTTTTAGACTATTATTAAAGAATGTTACTCTTTTTGAAATTTATACTTTAAAAATTTTTATTAATTTATTTCTTTTAGGTTTTATTCGATATTTTTCAAGTTTTTTTTTGATTAACCTTTTTCCAAAGTTTTCAATTTTACTGAAAATACAACTTTTTCAAAACATCAACTTTTTCTCAAAATTTAATTTTTTTTGAAAATTTGGGCTTTTTGAAAATTTCGATCCATTTCCACTTTTTCAGAAAATATATGCCATTTTGATTTTAACAGTTTTATATTTCTTCAAAAGTTATCTGAAAATTTATAAGTTTTCCAAAATTTTCACTTTTCCTAAAAATACCTTTTTCAAAATATCAATTATTTTCTTTAAATTTCGACTTTCTTTGAACACTTCGGCTTTTTAAAAATTTAGCCTTTAAAATTTAGAATTTTTTGTAAATTTCTTTTTTTTTTTAAAATTTCCACTTCGACAATTTCTCCTTTTTATCAACATTTTAACTTATTCTCGACATTCTAACTTTCTGAAAATTTTAACTACTTTTCCAAAATATTGATTGATTTGTAAATTCAGATTTTTTCTCGAAATTTGAATTTTTTTTCTGAAAACTTCGCCATTCTTAAGAAATCAGCTTTTTAAAAAAATTCGATTTATTTAATCCCAATTTTTTTTTAAGAGCCTTTCTTAAACATGTCCACTTTTTTGAAAATATCTACAATTTTCATTTTAAAAATTGCCATTTTTTTAACATTTCGACCTCTTTAAAATTTCCACTTTTTTTAATTTCCACGTTTTTTGAAAACTTGTACTTTCTAAAATTTCTTTTTGAAAATTTCAGCTCTTTTTTAAGAATACATTTTTTTTTAATACAGAATAACTCCGTTAATCCGACCATGATGGGACTAAAAGGTATATCGAATCCCAAAAAAAGTCGGACCATCCAAAGTTTAAAAAATTAAGACAAATTTTAAGTAAAATTGTATTTTCTGAATTGCCTCCATACATATTATATCTAATAAAATACACATTTTATTTTTAATCGATATTTATGTAATATTTTTGATATAAACATTAAAAGAGAGCCAAAATTGTTTCCTTCTGCAAATTTGAATGACCGATTTTTGCACTTCTATCACTTCATATTTTTATGTCGGTTCTTCATTCTCGCCAAGACAGTACGAGAGGGCTCGAGCGCGAGAGTGTGGAAGATACGTTCGTTTTGATTCGATTTGTCTCCGTTCGCCTCAAAAGTGCTCCGTCTCAAGGCGGTGTTTGGGGCCGAGTCAAAGGAAACACTACAAGAACCGTAAATGCGAGTGAGGGGGTAGAGACACCGCTTGCAGTTACATTTGTCCTTTCAAATGTCTCGACGAAACGTTCGACAAGGAGCCTCGGCGAGAATGAAGAACCTGCATTACATGTATCTAAACGGAAGAGGTACCGATGTCGTTCAACGTGCTTTAGACAGCTCAAAAGCATCTTTTGTTTACAAAATTTATTATAAAAATTTATATTATTATTATATTATTCATAAAAATATTAATTTTATGTAGTACGAAGATGAAAGTCAGATCATCCTGAGAGTCGGACCAACGGAGTATGTCAATTTTTTCTTGAAATTTTGATGCTGAAAATTTCGATTTATTTTTTTCAAGAATTTGACCTTTTTTTTACTAAATTTTTTGAAAATGTTGTCTTTATTAAAAATTTCGTATTTTTGGAAGAACTAAACTTTTTTAAAAATCTGAATTTTTTAATCCACTTTTTTCTCCACAAAAAATTCAATTTTAAAATTTCAGTAACGTTAAACTGAAAAATAAATCCATTTTTTATTTATTTATTTTCATTGTTCTGACTTGATTATTTGCATATTCATGGGTTCCAATATTTTATACCTAAACAATAGTCAAATATTCATAACTATTAAACTTTATTAACGATAAAAACGCAACAAAATATCAATTATTCAATAATCAAATGTTATTGCTTTTGCACAATCATATTTTGTAGCTTTTAATATCCCCATTGCCTTTGATTCCATGTATAGGTTTTAATTTGAAATTAAACCCAGTAATGTCCGCGTACAGTGCTTACAGTGAACCTCAAGGGGCAGAGGACAGCAGTCCATTATAAGCGAAGTTCATATTAAATCATAAATAAGAGTAGTACTTTAATCTGTACCTTACATATTGGTTCGTTATAAGTGAGTCTATGTAATAAACTGGTTTATTGCATGCAGACATTACTGCAGTCCCAATTTGACAATAACAAATAATGAAACATTTACCTCAGAGACATTTTCAGTTTTTACTTTAATTGTGATGTCCTCTTTCTTTGGTTCTTCTATAGGATTTCCATTTAAGTCCAAGCTTCTCTTAAAAATATTGTGGTCCATCTGTAAATGTTGTTCTCCTGATGAATCCATAGCATCAAGAGCTAAAACTGAAAACAATCTTTGTTACTACATAATTAAAAATATGAAATTCATAAAAATTTAAGCCAAATGATAGTTAATGGAATATGTGAATTACATTCGATCGAATTAAATAGGTCAATTGATTTATAAACAAAGAGTTTTTTTTATTCTGCTGTTGAAATCTATTATTTTTATTTATATTGATAATAATGTCTTAACTATCCAAATAACATTGTTTGCTGTGATTTTTTAGTTTTTACCCTGCACACTTTGAAGATGAGATAAATGTATATTTTTTATCTTATAGTCCATAATAATTGCTAAGGTTGCCACAATTATAGCAATAAAATACATACTTTCTTTTTTAACTTTATTAACAGACACACCCCCCTCAAAATTTTAAAATCTATTGAGAATGAAAATTCTTCTGGTTCAGTTCAAAACAATAAAGATAATAAGTTACTAACCACAAAAACTACGAAATTAGTAACCGCAGTTCGTTTTCTTTTAGCAAAAATAGATTTTTCAAATTATTCTCGAGAATTAAAATTCTGGAAAAAAATGTTTGATATAAATCTATCTTTCAACAGATTATGTTGTTCCAAAAAATGGAGAAAATAGTTAAACATGTACTTACAGTCACAAGAAATTGTAGGAATTACAATATCTACATTTATTTGAATGTTTGGGCTTCTTGAAGTATCAACAAATAGTTCCTCGGAGATCTTTGGATTTAAATAATCCAGAAATTCGACCCAAAATAAAACATTCATTGTTATTATACTTATTATTGTTACTAAAACAAAGGTGGAATTAACAACAATTTGGAAAACAATTTATATAGCTTTACTAGCTGCTCCACTAAATGTTTGTATTTGCAATTCTTCAAAAGTTTTTGGATAGGCATCCAAGCGTCGAAGTTTTTGAAATATTGTTGACATTATTCTATAAATACTATTAAGTATGATATATTTAAATAGTTAAAATGTGTTTATAAATACAAATTAACCGGTGACGTTTACAAGTGTAGTCAACAAAACTAGAAAATACTTTGTGACAGTTTGAGGTTATGATACCTAGCACAGACAAATTATAAAAGCAAGATGTCATGAAGAACTACTATGGAAGACCATCTGAACTACTAAAAACATTGACGACAGTATTGCCACATTCACAACATTTTCTTCAATATGCAGAATTTTAACCTCTTGCCAATTTTTGTATTTTTTAATACATAATTAAACTTATTAAGCATAGGATACATTAGGTATTATTCAGTTAAAACTAATGAAAATAAAAAATTAAATATGAAGAATTTTTCGAATTTCGAACAAAAACTGGAAATTTATAAAAATTAATTAAGAGAAAAGTCGTTAAAATTTCGAGAAAAAATCGAAATTTCAGGTTTGAGGTAAACATGTTGAAAAATGGATTATTGTAACAAAATATAGTTATAAAATTTGTATTAGTGATTACACTGTAAGGAACTCTCTAGGAACATTTGATTATGGGAAGCGGCCGCGTAAATGAACCATACAGCATCTAAGCGCTCTAGATGTTTCCACAAGCAATCAGTTTTATCTGTGCGAAGTTCGGTTCTAGAAACCGTAACGGTACCTGTAAATACGCGGTCGTCTTTCATTGAATCAGTTAGTCAATGAGTTGGTCAGTTGGTTAGTTAGTTAGTGGAATAGTCAGATAGATAGTCAGCTAGTTAAGTGAATCTTAATTGTAGTATTCCGAAATAAGATTGAAATAAAGTGTTTACAATTTACGAAGTTTTAATTTTCGAACCGATAACGCGCAATTGAAATAATTAATAACATTTTTATCTAAGTAGGAACTTTCGGTTTTTACTATTTTAAAGAAAATTTCGACTTCAAATTCAGTTTTTTATTAAGATTTCATTTTACAAAATTTTGTCCTTATTCTCGAAATTTTGACTATTTTCCCAAACTTTCGAATTGAAACTTTTAATATTTACTTGGTTTATTTCAGAAGTTTTGACTTGTAACTCAGAATTGTAATTATGTTTTAACTTTTTCGGAATTTTAAATTTTCCAAATATTTTATAAATTTCAGTTTTTTCGAAATTTTGACTAATTCTTGAAATAATAACCTATCTTTCGAAATGATGCATTTAATTTCGAAATGTTGACTTCTTCCTTGACGCTTTACGCTTTTAGTTTTTTGTTTTTTATTCAATTTTCGACTTACTAAAAATTTCAACAAATTTCATTTTTTCCATTTTTCAAGTTTTTGATTTTTTTCAAGGTACTGAATTTAAATTTGTAATTTTGCATGTTGCTCCCAAGATTTCAACGATACACTCGAAATTTTTCGTGGCGTAACTTTATTCTAAAATTTTCGACTTTTTAGGAAAATTAGGAATTTTCACTTTCAATTTTTTCTGTTATTAAAATTAAAAAGCGTTTCGATTATCGGAGGTTAATGGTTTTTTTCATAATTTCAACTTACAATTAGTTAAAAATGTTTACACTTTTTCGAAATTCCAAATTTAAACTTTAAATTTTTCTATAAATTTGGAAATTTAATGGAAATTTTATGTGGGTTGCAATTTAGAGTTTTACTTTTTTTCTATCAAACCAATTTAAACTCAAAATCTTAAGTTTAATTTGTAAATTATTATAAACCCTAAATTGCGGCTATTCCTCAAAATTTTAGTTTATATTTATTAGTTGAATTAAATAAAAATCAATTTAAAATACAATTTATAAAATACAGCGTATACACCATATATGTAATACTTCTGCAAAATGCTCTGTCAAAAAGGTGAGATGAAAGTATATGTCGTACTCTTTCGAGGACAAGCATTCATTCCTTTATAGCGGAACAGACGACAAGATGGGCGGGAACCAAGAAGACTATAATAATGAATGTTAACATTGACGACTGCCGAGAAGAGGGATATTTGAAATAAACTTTGGGATTGGTTAATATATTCTGTCCTTGAAAAAGACAAACATATATATCCAGCGCGTCTTTTTGGCACAAAACAAAGGGACAAAACACGCCATATAGAAGTATTACATATATGGTATACACACATTCCACATAGCCAATTTAATTTATACGGTGTGTTCCACTGGACGTGAGATAACATGGATAACTTCGTTAGTAGAGATAGAAAGTCGGTTAAATGAGTAAAGTAGTGCGAAATTGTATGCCCATTAAGGAAACAATTGAATACCGACTTGTTCAAATTTCATTAAAAAAAATAGCGAAAAACATCATTTTCCAAAATTTGCTGTAACTTCCGTATTTTTAATCCCATTGAAAAACATTATTAATTAATTTTTTTCAGTTTTCAAAAAGCTTTCCAGTCGCGAAGCCATTTTTTTGTGTTAAACAATTTCTGAGAAGATTATAAAAACTTTGTTTTTTCTTATGGTCCCTATATTGGAACTCCTTATTTTCGAATTCAGCATAATTTTCTAAGTAATTTGATATGTCACACGTTTTAAGTATTCGATTTTAAAGTCGAAATATTGAGTTTGTTAAATGTTACCTTTCGATAAAGAATTAAATGTTTTCGAAAAAAATCAGTTTCAACGAAAACAGAACATTTTTATAAATCTAATATATTTTTATTTTAATAAAATTTTTTTCTGGATTTTCAGCGGCTGATAGGCGCGCGGCGGACCTCATGCCTGGGGCTATTTAAGTACAGCCCGGGCCTTTGTAAATGTGTTGACAGAACAATCAGGGATAATAAAATAGGGATAATGAAATGTGTCAGGTTGTTGGAGGTTGAATGATTTCTATGAAAAGAAATTGGAAAACCCAATGAAAGGGGAATTTTGACCATTAAAGATTTCAACATCTGCACGATAATAAAGGTGACAAAGAATTTGACACCAGTAATTATTTATAATCCATCAAGTTGCCTGATAAGCAAAGTAATATGTCAGTAATACTAAATTGTATGTGTAGAATAATTATGTTACAAAAGATACAGCCATTCAAATTCAAGTTACGTTATTTATTTATAAATTCCATCTTTCAATGAAAAGCACTCAAAAATTCAAAGAATTTATTGACTATTACCTAGCAACATAAGGGATAAAATTTAAAATGCTTCGGTGTTTGCCACGGGAGGTCACTAAAATCCGGGCATAAGGTATTTTAGTTGGCTTTGTTAAGAACCACCCTAGAGTAGGGTCCAAATTAGACCAAAAACTGGTCTGAAGAGTGCGACTTTCGAAAGGGTTAAATCTATTTTGCGTTAAATATTAAATACAGACAGATCGTCTTAGAAAGTGTAATACGATTTAAAATAATTTATTTGTGCAACGTCTGCGATGTACTTAAAAAAAACCCAAACTACTACAGAGCAGGCAAGTAAATTTTTAATTATTAAAAATTGATATTTTAAATTTAGTATTACGAGAAATTGCAAGAAAAAATTCGAAACTTTAAGAAGAGGGAATTTATTAAATATTTTTTATCGATATTTCGAGTTTAAAATTGAAATTCTAGGAAAAAAATTTCAAATATTGAAAAATGGTAGAGATTTTCGAAGATCTATAAATGAAAATTTCCAGAAATTTTCAGTGTAAAATGGAAATTTTAACCAAGGAAGTAAAAATTTTGAGATAAATTTTAAAAATATTTCAAGCAGTAAATTAATTTTTCGAGAAAAAAAAAACATGTTGACCCCTAAAGTCAAAATTTTAGGAAACAAGTAAATTAGTTAATACCACATTTTTAAAAGAAAAAAAACAGAATTTAAAGAAAAATACCAAGTTTTAAATTACCAAATCAAAAAATTTTACTTATGATTGGTCAAAATTTTTAGATTAGGTCGAATCCATTTTAACCGTTGATTGAATACATATTCAATTAACGTGTACGGTAATTGTGACAATAGTTCGGTTGACGGTTCAAATACCAAATACTTTACCAAAAAATACGGTAATTTACGTTTTAGTAGCTAATTACAATAAGTTAGTTCAGTAATTCACCAATAATATTTTATGCACAGTTCCACAATTTATAACCAAGTAAAAAATTTGCGCCATGCAATTTTGTTATAAAAGTAGAAACATTGTAGTTTGATTTTTGCAGGTTTTTTTCTTCAATTTTAAACATGATTATATTTACATTACTTGTTCATGATTAGATCCGAGGTTATATTTATTTTTTGCTTTGATTTTTATTTATGTATTTTTATTTTTTTGAATTATTTTTTTTATTATATTAATCTCAGAATTTCAGCTTTTTTTTCACGAGATTTCGACTTCAATCGCCAGTTTTCGACTTTTTTAGGAAGGTTTAGAAAAGTCATGGATTAAACATTTTTATACAATGTTTTTTTCAATTTATTTAACATTTGTACCATGAAGAATTTTTTTACAAATTTCGACTTGTTCTTGAATATTCAACCTTTTTCTCATAATTTCCAGATTAAAGTGGAAATTTCGATTTTGATGTTGAAATTTGGATTTTCTTCTCGAAATTTAGACCTTTTTCTTGAAATTTCTAAATTTCAACTTTTTTTTCAAAAATTTCGAATTTCAAGTCGAAATTTTAACTTTAATTTCGACATTTTTATACTCATATACAGTTGCGTCCCACCTCTCTCCTTTCCCAACGATATTGACAATTGGCAGTAAGGCGCGTTCAGTAATTTCTATATTTAAATACCAAATTTCGATTTTTTTCTCGAAATTCCGAGACTAAAGATGATATTTCGAATTTAATCTCGAAATTTCGAGTTTAATGTAGAAATTTCGAAATTAAAGTCGAAATTTCGAGAAAAAAAGTCAAAATTTCGAATCTAAAGTCGAAATTTGGAAAAAAGTTGGAATTTTGAGAAAAATTCAAAATTTGAAGATTAAAGTTAGAATTGCGAGATTAAAGTCCAAATTTCGAGAAAAAAGTCGAAATTTCGAGATTGAAGACGAAATTTCGAAAAAAAAATTGAAATTTCAAGAAAAAAGATCGAAATTTCAAGTCTAAAGTAGAAATTTGGCCAAAGTTTGAATTTTGAGAAAAAGTTAAACTTTGAAGGTTAAGGTTGAAATTGCGAGATTAAAGTCGAAATTTCGAAATTAAAGACGAAATTTCAAAAAAAAAACCAAATTTGGAGAAAAAATTCGAGAATTTGAGTTTAAAGTCGAAATTTGGAATAAAAGTTGGAATTTCGAGAAAAAAGTCGAAACTTCTAAAAAATTTTATATTTTAGTTGATGCCCTTTCTATTCCTTCATACTTTTTCCTCAACTTTTTTCTCGAAAATTCAAAGTTAAAATCGAAATTTCGGATTTAATCTCGAAATTACGACTTTTTCCACTAAATTTCAGTTTTAATCTCGAAATGTTGACTTTTTCTTCGAAACTTCGAGATTCAAGTCGAAATGTCTATATTCTATGGTTAGGCTAGATAGATGACAGTTGCGCCCCGCCACACCCCTTGCGTACAGTAATCTCAATTTGTAATAACCAAAATTTCGACTTTTTTCTTGAAATTTCAAGATTAAAGTCGAATTTTTGAGACGAAAGTTGAAATTTCGACTTTAATCTTGAAATTTCGACTTTATTCTTAAAATTTCGACTTTAAACTCGAAATTTCAACTTTTTTCTCCAAATGTCGATCTTAACCACGAAATTTTAAAAATCGAAATTTCGAGTTTACAGTCGAAATTTCGAGATTCAAGTCAACATTTCGAAATTCAAGTCAAAATTTTATACTTAACCTCTGGATTTGGAGAAGAAAAATATCAAAATTTCGTGATTAAAATGGAAATTTCGATTTAACATTCAAAATTTCGAAACAATTTATCTTTTCTGCGTCTTTGTATTATTTACTTAGCAAAAAGTAAATTATTTTTTATTAAGTTTGTAATGTATGTATCATTACGTGTGTAACGTATTTAGCAACTAAATAAAAGTTTTTAAGACAAGTAACAAGTAACAAAATAACGTACGGTAATTTTTGTGAAAATACGGTGATTTTAACTGCGCATGTTTGGAATTTACCTTTAAATTTATGGCGACACTGGCGACATTCTTGATTAGGGATGCAAGATAATTTAAATATCGATAAAAATATCGATATAAACATTGACAACAGACAAATCGATATTTGAGAAATTCACCAGAAAATGTTTAAACGGTCTCCCCTTTGAAATTTTCGCGTACTTCGGACGTTTTTCGTTCCGGTTTTCGGTTTTCGTTCCGGCAAAAAAATTACATCGGTTCAGTTTCGGTTTTCGATTCAGTTCCAGCTGACTCATTTTTTGACTTTTAAAAGTCTTTAAAAATTGATTTTTGGACATTTAGAAAATGTGATGTCTTTTTTACTTTAATATTACAACCTTGCCTAAAGAAGGAAAATATTTTATATTTTTCAAGTTTAAAATCTTCATGGTGAAACTCTGAATTTTTAGTTCAATTTGAGTTCAAATTTCAAGAAAAATCTAAAGTTTATAAAAAACTAAATCGGAATTTCCGGTTTAGATATTTCAAATTTAAACTCGGAATTTTCATAAAAATCCTAAATTATATACTCTAGAGTTAAAAACTTCTAGAATATACAAACTTTGGCGATTAAAATCGAAAATTTGAGATACCTTTTTCTTTCATAATTTTGGTTCTCTATCGAAGTTTTGACTTTGATTCGCTTTTTCTAATAAAATTGATTTTTACTGTTTCGACTGTGTTTTCTAGAACTGGCGATTAAAAAGATCAAATTAAAAAAATAAACGAAAATAAAAAAGACTAACCACAATTTCAAAAAAAGAACTTCAAATTTATTTAAAAAAGAGTTCAAATTTTCTACCGTAATTCAGTCTTGACTTTAAACCCAAATAATCGATTTTGTTCCTGGAAATGTTGCTGAAAACTTCAAAATTTCTAGAAAAAGTAAAATTTTTTGAAAGTTTTGCTTAATGTATTTAGATTTTTTCGATATTTTAACTTTTTTTTGAAGGTTTAACATTAAACTTGTAGGTACCTTTCATTATTAATTTTTCTAAAATTTCAACTTTAAACAAAATTTAGTCTTTCCCTCTCTCTTTCTCTAACAACGTCTTAACCTTTTTTATGGACATGTTGACTTTTATTCTTTAATTATAAACATTTTTCTCGAAATTATGAGTTGAGACTTGAACTATAAGAAATTGACAAATATAAATTTAAATTTGGAATAGTTTTTTAATCTTTCTTGGTTTCGCGGACAAGATTTGTATTTCAATTTTTGAAGATAACCAAGGACCAGTCCGTTCCACCAAAAAAATTAAAAAAATAGATATTTTTAACGAAGGTCGATAATTTGAAAACGATTTTCAAAAAAGCCCAGCTTTTGAAGGAAGTTGAAATTGTCATGAAAATCGAAATTTTCATGAGATTTTAAAAAAACTCGGAATTTTTTAAAAAAGGCCCGACCAAGGTTCAGATGTTCAAATAGAAATTTTTTTAAACTTCTATTTTCAAAAGACAAAATTTTCAACAAATCAAAATATAAAGAGAGGGTCGAAGTTTGAAAAAATATAGAACTTTTCAAATATTCTACTTTTCGAAAGGCGCCGTTTTAAAAAAAACTCTATACTTTCAAAAAAATCGAAGCTTCGAGGTTGAAGTCAAATATTTTAAAATTAATTCGTAAATGTTTCAATAAAGTCGAGATTTTTAGCGAAAGTCTAAGCTTTCAAAAAATCCGAATTTTGAATAGATGGAATTTTCAAAATAGCTGAAATTTTGAAGGAAGATGAAATTGTCATAGAAATTAAAAAAAAAACAACGATTTTTCCAAAAAATTCAAAATTTCCGAAAAAGAGCCGACTTATTTATTATCAAAAGGTCCTAATTTTTAGAAAATGGAGAAATTTTGAAAAAGTCAGAGATTTAAAAAAAAGTTATTATTTTCAACAAAGATCCAAATTTTCAAATAAAGAATAGGTTAAAACTAATTATTGAAAAAACAAAATGTTCACGAAGTTAAAATATCAAGAAAGATTTAAATTTTGAAAAAATATAGAAATTTTCAAATAATCATTCATATTTTGAAGGTCGTAGTTTAAAAACAAAGACCATATTTTTAAAAAAATCGAAAATTTGAAAGTAAAAATTTTAAAATAAATTTTCAATAAAGTCGAGATTCTTTACGAAAGTCTAAACTTTTAAAAAATCAGAATTTCAAGAAAATCACAATTTTGAATACATGGAATTTTCAAAAAGGCTGAAATTTTGAAAGATGTTGAAGTTGTTGTAACAATCGAAATTTTTCAAAAAGTGCCAAATTTTCTAAAAATTTTCAAAAAGTCGAAGTTTTCAAAAAAATCGAAGTTAAGGAAAAGTGGAATTTGATAATAGTTTGAAAAAGGTCGCATTCCTAAAAAAAAAAAAATCAAAATCTTGAAAAAGGTCAAATATTTAAAAAAGGGAAAATTTGGAATGAAAGTTGAAATTTTCAAAAATCGAAAGTTAAAAAACCAAATTTTCACAAAAGTCTAAATTTTTAATTTCTAAAATAGGTTCAGATTTACAAAAAAAATCAAATCAAAATTCCAAATTTAAAAGTCAACGCTAGACATTCGTAAAAGATCCAGAGCCAACATTTCGAAATTTAAAACTTAAACGCTTAAAATTGTTAATGAAAGTCGAAATTATGAAAAAGTCGAAATTTTTAGAAAATGGAGAAATTTTGAAAAAAGTCGGAGATTTTAATTTTATTTTCAATGAAGATCCAAATTCCTATATAAAGAATTTTAAAGCTACATTTTCAAAAACTAAACGTTCAAAAGATCGAAATATCAGAAAAGAGTCAAATTTCCAAAAAATGTTGAGATTTCTAAAGTCGCCGTTTGGAAAAAAAAAACAATATTTTCAAAAAATGGAAACTTTGAAATAAGTCTTAAATGTTTAAAATAAATTCATAATTTTTCAATGAAGTCGAAATTGTTAACGAACGTTGAAATTATCAACAAAAAAACAAAACTTCAAGAAAATCGAAATTTTGAATAGATTGAAATGTCAAAATAGCCGAAATTTTGAAGGAAGCTAAAATTGTCATGAAAAACTAAATTTTCAAATAAATCAGCAATTTTCCGAAAAAGTCAAAATTTTGAAAGAGAAGCTGAATTTTTCAAAAAAGTGCCAATTTTTCTAAAAAAAAAATTCAAATTTTCAAAAACGAAGTATTCAAAAAATTCGAAATTAAGAAAAAGTCGAATTTTAAAAATAGGTAGTTTGAAAGAGTCGAATTCTTCAAAAAAAACGAAATCTTTAAAAAAAAGCTAAAATCTTGAAAAAAGGTCAAATTTTAAAAGAGGGCAATTTTCAGGACTCGAAATTTGGGGATTAATTTTGAAAAATTGTTTGCAAAAAATTAAGTTTGTTTTTCCTCAAAATTTAGATTTTTTTCAAAAATGTTGTCTTTTTTCTTGAAATTTGAATACTCTTTCGAGATTCTGAATATAAATATTCAAAATAAAAATTAACATAACATTTGTAAATTCAAGTTAGCACTTTTGCGTTTGAAATCTATCTTCTGCTAACATTTTAAGCAAAAATTTAAAATTTTTAATGGAAATGTGAATTTTAAGAATAAAAGTAAAAAATTCCACAAAAGTGTAATTTGAATTATTACAAAATTTCAATTTTCTATGAGAAAATTAAAATTTTAAGATCAACAACAAATTTTCAATTTTAAAAACGAAATTTTGTGAAGTTCGTGGAAAAATTTAACATATTTAGAATAGATTTTTAGCGAAAATTTTGAGAAAAAATCATATTTTGGAATTTTTAGAAGATTTAGGAAGTCGGCAGCAGAAATTTATATTTGGGATTTCGAAAAAAAATTGAGATACTAAAATCAAAATGGAATTTGAAGGCAAAAAATTTACGAAAAATCGAAAATGTGATTAATAACTTCAAAAAATAGAGATATCAAATTAAGAAAAGAAAATTGAAAGTCAAAGAAAGAATTTTTTAAAAAAAGATTCCAAAAAAATTGCTAGAAAAACTTGAATTTGCAAAAAAATTGTAAGGAAAACCGAGTTTCTCTAATTTCGAGTAATTTCGAGATAAAAGTCCAAATTTTAAGAAAAAGTTGAAAATATTGATAAAAGATTCAAATTAAAACTTAAAATTTTTATTTGGGTTGAAAATGTGAAAATTGTGTGTTTCTAATCTAATCTAATCAGAAATGAGAGATGAAGATGAGATGAAAGTTGCATGGAATTGTGTACAATTTCGAAATAAAAATTGAAATTTCAAAAAAATTCCAATCTTGAGTATAAAATAAAAAATATTTTAAGTATATAAATTCGACGAACCGAAATAAGCCGATATTTTTTTTCGGTTTCGTTTCGGTTTTCGTTCCGTCGAAAATAACGGTTTTTTTCGGTTTTCGCTTTCGTTTCAGTTCCGGTTCGAAGCCCTGCTTAATCTCCATATTTCTATATTATCGATCCCCATCATTGACGACGATGGTATCGGCCATCGGCAATCATCGATCTTTCAGCACCCAATTTTATCGGAAATCGATAATTTTGCTAACGATTCGAATCGATCCAAAAATCGATTATTTTAAAAAGAAATCGACATTCCTATTGCCGATGGCCGATACCATCGTCGTCAATGATGGGGATCGATAATATAGAAATATGGAGATTAAGCAGGGCTTCGAACCGGAACTGAAACGAAAGCGAAAACCGAAAAAAACCGTTATTTTCGACGGAACGAAAACCGAAACGAAACCGAAAAAAAATATCGGCTTATTTCGGTTCGTCGAATTTATATACTTAAAATATTTTTTATTTTATACTCAAGATTGGAATTTTTTTGAAATTTCAATTTTTATTTCGAAATTGTACACAATTCCATGCAACTTTCATCTCATCTTCATCTCTCATTTCTGATTAGATTAGATTAGAAACACACAATTTTCACATTTTCAACCCAAATAAAAATTTTAAGTTTTAATTTGAATCTTTTATCAATATTTTCAACTTTTTCTTAAAATTTGGACTTTTATCTCGAAATTACTCGAAATTAGAGAAACTCGGTTTTCCTTACAATTTTTTTGCAAATTCAAGTTTTTCTAGCAATTTTTTTGGAATCTTTTTTTAAAAAATTCTTTCTTTGACTTTCAATTTTCTTTTCTTAATTTGATATCTCTATTTTTTGAAGTTATTAATCACATTTTCGATTTTTCGTAAATTTTTTGCCTTCAAATTCCATTTTGATTTTAGTATCTCAATTTTTTTTCGAAATCCCAAATATAAATTTCTGCTGCCGACTTCCTAAATCTTCTAAAAATTCCAAAATATGATTTTTTCTCAAAATTTTCGCTAAAAATCTATTCTAAATATGTTAAATTTTTCCACGAACTTCACAAAATTTCGTTTTTAAAATTGAAAATTTGTTGTTGATCTTAAAATTTTAATTTTCTCATAGAAAATTGAAATTTTGTAATAATTCAAATTACACTTTTGTGGAATTTTTTACTTTTATTCTTAAAATTCACATTTCCATTAAAAATTTTAAATTTTTGCTTAAAATGTTAGCAGAAGATAGATTTCAAACGCAAAAGTGCTAACTTGAATTTACAAATGTTATGTTAATTTTTATTTTGAATATTTATATTCAGAATCTCGAAAGAGTATTCAAATTTCAAGAAAAAAGACAACATTTTTGAAAAAAATCTAAATTTTGAGGAAAAACAAACTTAATTTTTTGCAAACAATTTTTCAAAATTAATCCCCAAATTTCGAGTCCTGAAAATTGCCCTCTTTTAAAATTTGACCTTTTTTCAAGATTTTAGCTTTTTTTTAAAGATTTCGTTTTTTTTGAAGAATTCGACTCTTTCAAACTACCTATTTTTAAAATTCGACTTTTTCTTAATTTCGAATTTTTTGAAAACTTCGTTTTTGAAAATTTGAATTTTTTTGTAGAAAAATTGGCACTTTTTTGAAAAATTCAGCTTCTCTTTCAAAATTTTGACTTTTTCGGAAAATTGCTGATTTATTTGAAAATTTCGTTTTTCATGACAATTTTAGCTTCCTTCAAAATTTCGGCTATTTTGACATTTCAATCTATTCAAAATTTCGATTTTCTTGAAGTTTTGTTTTTTTTTTTGAGAATTTCAACGTTCGTTAACAATTTCGACTTTATTGAAAAATTATGAATTTATTTTAAACATTTAAGACTTATTTCAAAGTTTCCATTTTTTGAAAATATTGTTTTTTTTTCCAAAAGGCGACTTTAGAAATCTCTACATTTTTTGGAAATTTGACTCTTTTCTGATATTTGAATCGTTTGAACGTTTAGTTTTTTGAAAATGTAGCTTTAAAATTCTTTATATAGGAATTTGGACCTTTATTGAAAATAAAATTAAAATCTCCGACTTTTTTCAAAATTTCCCCATTTTCTAAAAATTTCGACTTTTTCATAATTTCGACTTCCATTGACAATTTTAAGCGTTTAAGTTTTAAATTTCGAAATGTTGGTTCTGGATCTTTTACGAATCTAAAAATTAAAACATTTTTTAAAATTTCGGCTCTCGTTAAAAATGTCTAACTTTGACTTTTAAATTTGGAATTTTGATTTGATTTTTTTTGTAAATCTGAACCTATTTTAGAAATTAAAAATTTAGACTTTTGTGAAAATTTGGTTTTTTAACTTTCGATTTTTGAAAATTTCAACTTTCATTCCAAATTTTCCCTTTTTTAAATATTTGACCTTTTTCAAGATTTTGATTTTTTTTTTAGGAATGCGACCTTTTTCAAACTATCTATTTTCAAATTCCACTTTTCCTTAACTTCGATTTTTTTGAAAACTTCGACCTTTTGAAAATTTGGAAATTTTTAGAAAATTTGGCACTTTTTTGAAAAATTTCGATTGTTACAACAATTTCAACAGCTTTCAAAATTTCAGCCTTTTTGAAAATTCCATGTATTCAAAATTGTGATTTTCTTGAAATTCTGATTTTTTGAAAGTTTAGACTTTCGTAAAGAATCTTGACTATTGAAAAATTACGAATTCATTTTAAAATTTTTACTTTCAAATTTTCGATTTTTTTAAAAATATGGTCTTTTTTTAAAACAACGACCTTCAAAATATGAATGAATATTTGAAAATTTCTATATTTTTTCAAAATTTCAATCTTTCTTGATAATTTAACTTCGTGAACATTTTGTCTTTTCAAAAATTAGTTTTAACATATTCTTTGTTTGAAAATTTGGATCTTTGTTGAAAATAATAACTTTTTTTTAAATCTGACTTTTTCAAAATTTCTCCATTTTCTAAAAATTAGGACCTTTTGATAATAAATAAGTCGGCTCTTTTTCGAAAATTTTGAATTTTTTGGAAAAATCGTTGTTTTTTTTTAAATTTCTATGACAATTTCATCTTCCTTCAAAATTTCAGCTATTTTGAAAATTCCATCTATTCAAAATTCGGATTTTTTGAAAGCTTCGACTTTCGCTAAAAATCTCGACTTTATTGAAACATTTACGAATTAATTTTAAAATATTTGACTTCAACCTCGAAGCTTCGATTTTTTTGAAAGTATAGAGATTTTTTTAAAAACGGCGCCGTTCGAAAAGTAGAATATTTGAAAAGTTCTATATTTTTTCAAACTTCGACCCTCTCTTTATATTTTGATTTGTTGAAAATTTTGTCTTTTGAAAATAGAAGTTAAAAAAATTTCTATTTGAACATCTGAACCTTTGTCGGGCCCTTTTTTAAAAATTACAAGTTTTTTTAAAATCTCTTGAAAATTTCGATTTTCATGACAATTTCAACTTCCTTCAAAAGCTGGGCTTTTTTGAAAATCGTTTTCAAATTATCGACCTTCGTTGAAAATATCTATTTTTTAAATTTTTTTGGTGGAACGGACTGGTCCTTGGTTATCTTCAAAAATTGAAATACAAATCTTGTCCGCGAAACCAAGAAAGATTAAATAACTATTCCAAATTTAAATTTATATTTGTCAATTTCTTATAGTTCAAGTCTGAACTCATAATTTCGAGAAAAATGTCTATAATTAAAGAATAAAAGTCGACATGTCGATAAAAAGGGTTAAGACGTTGTTAGAGAAAGAGAGAGGACAAGACTAAATTTTGTTTAAAGTTGAAATTTTAGAAAAATTAATAATGAAAGGTACCTAGTTTAATGTTAAACCTTCAAAAAAAAGTTAAAATATCGAAAAAAGCTAAATAGATTAAACAAAACTTTCGAAAAATTTTACTTTTTCTAGAAATTTTGAAGTTTTCAGCAACATTTCCAGGAACAAAATTGAATATTTGGGTTTAAACTCAAGGCTGAATTACTGTAGAAAATTTGAACTCTTTTTTTTTAAATAAATTTGAAGTTCTTTTTTTGAAATTGTGGTTAGTCTTTTTTATTTTCGTTTATTTTTTTTAATTTGATCTTTTTAATCGTCAGTTCTAGAAAACACAGTCGAAACAATAAAAATCAATTTTATTAGAAAAAGCGACTCAAAGTCAAAAGTTCGATAGAGAACCAAAATTATGAAAGAAAAAGGTATCTCAAATTTTCGATTTTAATCGCCAAAGTTTGTATATTCTAGAAGTTTTTAACTCTAGAGTATATAATTTAGGATTTTTATGAAAATTCCGAGTTAAATTTGAAATATCTAAACCGGAAATTCCGATTTCGTTTTTTATAAACTTTAGATTTTTCTTGAAATTTGAACTCAAATTGAACTAAAAACTCAGAGTTTCACCATGAAAATTTTAAACTTGAAAAATATAAAATATTTTCCTTCTTTAGGCAAGGTTGTAATATTAAAGTAAAAAAGACATCACATTTTCTAAATGTCCAAAAATCAATTTTTAAAGACTTTTAAAAGTCAAAAAATGAGTCAGCTGGAACTGAATCGAAAACCGAAAAAAACCGCTATTTTTGTCGTAACGAAAACCGAAACTGAACCGATGTAATTTTTTTGCCGGAACGAAAACCGAAAACCGGAACGAAAAACGTCCGAAGTACGCGAAAATTTCAAAGGGGAGACCGTTTAAACATTTTCTTGTGAATTTCTCAAATATCGATTTGTCTGTTGTCAATGTTTATATCGATATTTTTATCGATATTTAAATTATCTTGCATCCCTAATCAAGAATGCTGTGATTTTTTTGTTAGAAAAGGACGTAGCGAAAATTCATGTGATTACCAGTGTCGCCATAAATTTAAAGGTAAATTCCAAACATACGCAGTTAAAATCACCATATTTTCACAAAAATTACCGTACGTTATTTTGTTACCTGTTACTTGTCTTAAAAACTTTCATTTAGTGGCTAAATACGTTACACACGTAATGATACATACATTACAAACTTAAAAAAAAATAATTTACTTTTTGCTGAGTAAATAATACAAAGACGCAGAAAAGATAAATTGTTTCGAAATTTTGAATGTTAAATCGAAATTTCCATTTTAATCACGAAATTTTGATATTTTTCTTCTTCAAATCCAGAGATTACGTATAAAATTTCGACTTGAATTTTGAAATGTTGACTTGAATCTCGAAATTTCGACTGTAAACTCGAAATTTCGATTTTTTAAAATTCCGTGGTTAAGATCGACATTTGGAGAAAAAAGTTGAAATTTCGAGTCTAAAGTCGAAATTTTAAAATTAAAGTCGAAATTTCAATTTTTTCTCCAAATTTGGTTTTTTTTTTCGAAATTTCGTCTATAATTTCGAAATTTCGACTTTAATCTCGCAATTTCAACCTTAACCTTCAAAGTTTAACTTTTTCTCAAAATTCAAACTTTGGCCAAATTTCTACTTTAGACTTAAAATTTCGATTTTTTTTCTTGAAATTTCAATTTTTATTTCGAAATTTCGTCTTCAATCTCGAAATTTCGACTTTTTTCTCGAAATTTGGACTTTAATCTCGCAATTCTAACTTTAATCTTCAAATTTTGAATTTTTCTCAAAATTCCAACTTTTTTCCAAATTTCGACTTTAGATTCGAAATTTTGACTTTTTTTCTCGAAATTTCGACTTTAATCTAGAAATTTCTACATTAAACTCGAAATTTCGAGATTAAATTCGAAATATCATCTTTAGTCTCGGAATTTCGAGAAAAAAATTGAAATTTGGTATTTAAATATAGAAATTACTGAACGCGCCTTACTGCCAATTGTCAATATCGTTGGGAAAGGAGAGAGGTGGGACGCAACTGTATATGAGTATAAAAATGTCGAGATTAAAGTTAAAATTTCGACTTGAAATTCGAAATTTTTGAAAAAAAAGTTAAAATTTAGAAATTTCAAGAAAAAGGTCTAAATTTCGAGAAGAAAATCCAAATTTCAACATCAAAATAGAAATTTCCACTTTAATCTGGAAATTATGAGAAAAAGGTTGAATATTCAAGAACAAGTCGAAATTTGTAAAAAAATTCTTCATGGTAGAAATGTTAAATAAATTGAAAAAAACATTGTAAAAAAATGTTTAATCCATGACTTTTCTAAACCTTCGTAAAAAAGTCGAAAACTGGCGATTGAAGTCGAAATCTCGTGAAAAAAAAGCTGAAATTCTGAGATTAATATAATAAAAAAAATAATTCAAAAAAATAAAAATACATAAATAAAAATCAAAGCAAAAAATAAATATAACCTCGGATCTAATCATGAACAAGTAATGTAAATATAATAATGTTTAAAATTGAAGAAAAAAACCTGCAAAAATCAAACTACAATGTTTCTACTTTTATAACAAAATTGCATGGCGCAAATTTTTTACTTGGCTATAAATTGTGGAACTGTGCATAAAATATTATTGGTGAATTACTGAACTAACTTATTGTAATTAGCTACTAAAACGTAAATTACCGTATTTTTTGGTAAAGTATTTGGTATTTGAACCGTCAACCGAACTATTGTCACAATTACCGTACACGTTAATTGAATATGTATTCAATCAACGGTTAAAATGGATTCGACCTAATCTAAAAATTTTGACCAATCATAAGTAAAATTTTTTGATTTGGTAATTTAAAACTTGGTATTTTTTCTTTAAATTCTGTTTTTTTTTTCTTTTAAAAATGTGGTATTAACTAATTTACTTGTTTCCTAAAATTTTGACTTTAGGGGTCAACATGTTTTTTTTTTCTCGAAAAATTAATTTACTGCTTGAAATATTTTTAAAATTTATCTCAAAATTTTTACTTCCTTGGTTAAAATTTCCATTTTACACTGAAAATTTCTGGAAATTTTCATTTATAGATCTTCGAAAATCTCTACCATTTTTCAATATTTGAAATTTTTTTCCTAGAATTTCAATTTTAAACTCGAAATATCGATAAAAAATATTTAATGAATTCCCTCTTCTTAAAGTTTCGAATTTTTTCTTGCAATTTCTCGTAATACTAAATTAAAAATATCAATTTTTAATAATTAAAAATTTACTTGCCTGCTCTGTAGTAGTTTGGATTTTTTTTTAAGTACATCGCAGACGTTGCACAAATAAATTATTTTAAATCGGATTACACTTTCTAAGACGATCTGTCTGTATTTAATATTTAACGCAAAATATATTTAACCCTTTCGAAAGTCGCACTCTTCAGACCAGTTTTTGGTCTAATTTGGACCCTACTCTAGGGTGGTTCTTAACCAGAGACTAATTCTTAACAAAGCCAACTAAAATACCTTATGCCCGGATTTTAGTGATCTCCCGTGGCAAACACGGAAGCATTTTAAATTTTATCCCTTATGTTGCTAGGTAATAGTCAATAAATTCTTTGAATTTTTGAGTGCTTTTCATTGAAAGATGGAATTTATAAATAAATAACGTAACTTGAATTTGAATGGCTGTACCTTTTGTAACATAATTATTCTACACATACAATTTAGTATTACTGACATATTACATTGCTTATCAGGCAACTTTATGGATTATAAATAATTACTGGTGTCAAATTCTTTGTCACCTTTATTATCGTGCAGGTGTTGAAATCTTTAATGGTCAAAATTCCCCTTTCATTGGGTTTTCCAATTTCTTTTCATAGAAATCATTCAGCCTCCAACAACCTGACACATTTCATTATCCTTATTTTATTATCCCTGATTGTTCTGTCAACACATTTACAAAGGCCCGGGCTGTACTTAAATAGCCCCAGGCATGAGGCCCGCCGCGCGCCTATCAGCCGCTGAAAATCCAGAAAAAAATTTTATTAAAATAAAAATATATTAGATTTATAAAAATGTTCTGTTTTCGTTGAAACTGATTTTTTTCGAAAACATTTAATTCTTTATCGAAAGGTAACATTTAACAAACTCAATATTTCGACTTTAAAATCGAATACTTAAAACGTGTGACATATCAAATCGCCTTGCTGGTGAAATTTTTAAACATTTCTAATAAAAGAAAAATTGGATGATAATAATGAATTGGCGTAGTTTAATTTTGAAAGTTTTCTCTTGGATTTTAAACACTAATATTTATATTTTAATTATTTATTCCTAATTAAAAAATCCGATACATATTTATTTTCCGCTTTGTTTTTTATTTATGCATTTTTGGTTTTTTATGAAGATGTAGAAAGGGCATTCATTTATAAAAATATATTTAGAAATATGAAATTTAATCTGGAAATTAAAGTGGAAATTTCTACTTTATTTTCCAAATTGCGACTTTTTTAAGGAAATTTCATAAATAAAGTCGAAATTTCTTATTCTATGGTTAAGTTAGGCAGATGACAGTTAAGCCCCACCAATCCTTAGGCCGTTTTTAGAGTAACGCGAGTGGCACCCGTCACCCGCGCGATTTGTTTCAAACTTGAGCACCCGCTAAAGTTTGCCTTTTAGAGTCACGCAGGTAACGGACGTGTGTTATGCAGGTATTATAAATATAAATGAAAATAATTATTGCCTTAATTAATTTAAAGTTTATCCATTAATAGCCTCAATGTCTGTGTGTTAGGGTCTTTAAAAGTCTCAAGAAAATTAAAAAAAATGAGTAAGTTACAATTAAACATTTGATGAGATGGGTGTAGTTTCCTCAAGTGATCAGTGTTTTTGTTTTTAAAAAAATACACAAACATTCCAGTACTAATAGTATTCTGCACAGCTTAATAAAAATATTTCTACTTTGTCTGGGATCCTATGGGTACTAAGCTCGAATCCCTAACTACTTGTCCCAATTGTCCTCTCCATGCGCACAGCAAATGCGTCAATAATTATGCTTTCAGTTTCGATATATTCAATATTCATCATTGTACACCATAGGAAAAAATGAACGTACGGCCCGTGTCACACTGAACGACATAATATGTCCAATGGCTCTCACGCGAGCGGGTGCCCGCGAGGCGGGTGCAAAAGACACCCGCGACGGACGACGCACTAGCGTGCGACCACCCGCTCCATTCTAAATAACTTGCTGCAAACAAATGTATCCTATCTACCCGTGCGCGGGTGACGGGTGCTACCCGCGTGACTCTAAAAACGGCCTTAGAATATAAGACTATATTCTAAGCACCAACTCTTTTACAATTTAATATTGACACTTAGCAGTAGGATACGTTCAGTAAATTCAATTTTTTATTTCCCAAAATCTCCACTTTTTTCTTGACTTTTTTATATTAAAGTAGAATTTTCGAGAAAAAATTAGAAATTTCGAGTTCAAAGTCTACATTTTTCAAAAGCGTAGAAAGGCGTTGATTAAAAAAAATTGTGTTTTGAAATTTCGACTTTTTACAAAGGCTAAAAAAAGGCATTGATTTAAAAAAATATTTTAAGAGATTTTGACTTTTTTCTCGAAATGTCGATTTTTTCGGAATTTCGACTTTTTTTTCTCGAAATTTCCATTTTAATCTCGAAATTTCGGATTTAAACTCGAAATTTCGGATTTAAACTCGAAATTTCGGATTTAAACTCGAAATTTCAGCTTTAAACCCGAAATTTCGACTTTACACTCAAAATTTCGACTTTACACTCAAAATTTCAACTTTTTTCTCGAAAATTTCACTTTTTTTAAAATTTTTACTATTTTCTAAAATTCCGAGATTAATCTTGAAATTTCGACTTTAATCTTGGAATTTCGACTTTGATATCGAATTTTTTCTCGAAATTTCGGGAATAAGTCGCTCTATAAAAAGCACATTCTATGGTTAAATTAGGCAGACCACATTTACGTCCCACCACTCCTCTTTCCCAACAATCTTGACAGTTGGTAGTAGGGTGCGACCAATCATTGGTATTTTTAATTAGCAAATTTTGGTCTTTTTCTTAGAAATTTCGAGATTAAAGTTGAAATTTCGAGTTCTGCATCGAAATTTCGTGATTAAGATCAAAATTTCAAGAAAAAAGTCGAAATTTGCCAAAAAAGTCGAAATTTGAGAAAAAGTCGAAAATATGACCTTATAAGTTCGAAATTTCGAGAAGAAGAGTCGAAATTTGAGAAAAACGTAAGTCGAAATTTGAGAAAAAAGTCGAAATTTGTAGAACACAGTCAAAATTTCAAAAAAAAAGTTGATATTGATAAAAACGTCGAAATTTCGAAAAAAAGTCGAAATTTGATAAAAAGTGAAGATTTCGAGAAAAAATTCGAAATTTTGAAAGAAAAAAAGTCGAAATTTCAAAAACAGCGAAATTTTGACTTTAAAATCGAAATTACAAAAAAAAATATCGAAATTTCTATATTAAGGTCAAAATTTCGAGAAAAAAGTTGAAATTTGAGAGAAAAAAAAAATTCTCGAAAAAGGTTGAAAGAAGAAAGAAGTCAAAATTTTGAGAAAAAGAGTCGAAATTTAAGAAAAAAGTCGAAATTTCGAGCTTAAAATCGAAATTTGGGGAAAAAAGTCGGAATTTCTAAAAAAAAGTTTTTTTTATCGATGTCCTTTCTACGTCTTTGTAACATTTCGAAAAAGTTGAAATTTTTAAAACAAAATCGAAATAATTTCCAGAAAAAAGTCGAATTTTTAGAAAAAAGTCGTAATTTAGGAAAAATGTCGAAATTTTGAGAGAAAAAAAGTCGAAATGTTGAGTTTAAAGTCGAACTTTAGAGAAAAAAGTCGAAATTTCGATATTAAGATCAAAATTTCGAGAAAAAAGTCGAAATTTCGAGAAAAAAATCGAAATTTGCGAGAAAAGTAAAAATTTCGAGAAAAAAATCGAAATTTGCGAGAAAAGTAAAAATTTCGAGAAAAAAGTCGATATTTGAGGAAAACGTCGAAATTTCGAGAAAAAAATCGAAATTTGATAAAAAGTTTGAAAAATAAAGTCGAAATTTCGAAAAAAAAGTCGACATTTCTATATTAAGGTCAACATTTCGAGAAAAGAGTTGAAATTTGAAGAAAAAAAAAACGAAATTTCGCGAAAAAGGTCGAAAAGTCAAGAAAAAAGTCGAAATTTTGAGAAAAAAAGTCTAATTTAAGAAAAAAGTCGAAATTTCGAGAAAAAAGTCGAAATTTCGAAAAAAAAAGTCGAAATTTCGAGAAAAAAGTCGAAATTTCGAGCTTAAAATCGAAGTCGAAATAATTTCCAGAAAAAAGTTGAATTGTGAAAAAAAGTCGAAATTTAAGAAAAATGTCGAAATTTTGAGAAAAAAGTCGAAATGCTCAGTTTAAAGTCGAAATTTCAAGAAAAATGTCGAAATCTCGATACTAAGGTCAAAATTTTGAGAAAAAAGTCAAAATTTGAGAAACATTTGGAAATTTCGAGAAAAAAGTCGAAATATTTTAAAAAAAATCGAAATTTGAGAAAAAAATTCGAGATTTCGAGAAAAAAATCGAAATTTCGAGAAAAAATCGAAATTTGCGAGAAAAGCCTAAATTTCGAGAAAAAAAGTCGAAATTTCAATATTACGGTCAAAAGTGGTTCAATGTCGAAATTTCCAGAAAAATTTCGAAATTTCGAGAAAAAATCGAAATTTGAGAAAAAAGTCAAAATTTCGAGAAAAAAGTCGAAATTTTGAGAAAAAAAAGTCGAATTTTGAGAAAAAAGTCGAAATTTCGAGAAAAAAGCCGAAATATCGAGCTTAAAATCGAAATTTGGGAAAAAAGGTTGAAATTTCTAAAAATAACATTTTTTTAATCGATTTCCTTTCTGCGTCTTTGTAACATTTTAAAAAAGTTAAAATTTTCAGAAAAAAGTCGAAATATCCAGAAAAAAGTCGAAATTTTGAGAAAAGAATCGAAATTTGAGAAAAAAGTCGAAATTTTTAAAATAACATTTTTTTTATCGATGTCCTTTCTACGCCTTGGTAGCATTTCATTAAATTTTGATTTAAAAATTGAAATTTCTAATCTCAATCGACATCCCTAATCGGCAATATTGATAACATTATAGAAACAATGTTATGATATCGATATAAATACAATGTTTTACTTCGATATTATCGATAATATCGGTCGACCGAAATATCGTTGCATCCCTACTCTTTGATGACTTCATTTTCATTTTTTTCATTTGAACACGCGAATATGTTTTGTGTCCTCAGTGCACCAACTTATGAATTATTATCAGGATTTTCTGCCACAAAACATATGCAGTATTCTCTATTTTAAATTATTTGAAATTTATAATTCCTAATTGCTATATATGTTTCGTTGATTGATAAGTTTAGCTTTTCAAGCAAAACGGCAAAGATCCAATAAGATACCAATTGGTCAATTGGAATATTTTAAATGGTTCTGTGATCCCGCTCAAATTTTCTGCAACATGCTCGAGTTTGCGCAATCGTATTTAACATTGCATGCAATAAAGAGCAGCTGTGAAAGCTGCGTCAGAATTTAATTATTTACCAAAGACTTGACCTGACAGGTAGAAATAATATTTATTTTGCCTAAATTTCCTGCCTACATCCTAGCAATAAACTTTAACCTTTAACGCATCCCCCAAAAATAATTAACTGCGGCGAAAGTTTTGTCCATGAGTCACTAGCAGCTAGCAGCTTTTGTTCTACAATTCGATGCTTTTTTAGCCTTAACTAAAAACGAGCCGAAAATGTCGCTAAGCTTGTCGTCCCGGTTGAAATTGCCCAGAAAGAACGAGTTGATGAAATCCCAAAGTCAAGCCCAAATTTTGGCCAATAAACTGAGGCAGGATGGGGTGATGACTACTGGTACGTATTGGTAGCGCACATTTTGTGCAGTGCGATGATTACATTAATTTTATTTCAGTTGACAGCGTAATGCAAGCTGTGGAACAAGTCACCAGCCTGTTGTCATCGAATTTGGTTGATCAGAATATCTCGTACAAAGATAGCATAATCAACCTTTGTCAACATTTGAAGGTAAACATTGGGGAAATCTTGAGTGTGTAATTTAAATTTTAAAGATAACTGGGGATGTTTACTTGATACATTTGTTTGTAAAAATTTCTACCAAAATTTCGATTAATGGTATTTGAATTAACTGTTATATGTTACAATGATTTCAGTTTGCAAGTCTATAATACTCTTCGTATTTACTATTCTGCTAGTTAGAACATAATTTATTGCAGTATGAATACTTTGATCCTAAATTGTACTTGTATTAATAGCAAATATAATGATGATACTGTTGTTGGTGATTTGGATTGAGACTAGGGGTGCCCCGAAACTTCCGAAGTATACTGTAGTTGTCTACATAAAGGTTGATATTTTTGAATATTAGTGGTAAATGTTTGGTATTCAGTGAAACATAAAGTAATGGTAATTTCAGAATAAATTTTACTTAAAATAAGCAAGCATCACACACTATGCCCAATTATGCTTTAAATGATGTACACAATGTGACTGGCTTAAAGTCCAGTGTTGCATGTTTAGTGGAGAGTCATTAGGAAAACCTTAATCAGACTGTCAGTGAGTACAGTTCAGTCAACTTTTAATTTTAGTTCGTTAGAGACTGACCAAACCCGAATTTATGTTTTTAATCTGGTTTAGACCTAAATCGAAACTTAAAAATTGCATTCGTTCGCAAGTGTGTCAAAATTTAAATATTTATTAAAAAACACGCATTTTTAGAAATTTCGAATTTTTGTTGAAATGTTCCAAGTAAAAAAATTAAAAATTCTGAAAGGAATTATTTTTAAATACATTTTTTTAATACTCTTTCATATCTAATTTAAAACATATACATTCCTTTTCGATTTGAAGTAGAAATTGCAGGTTTTGACATTTCTAAATTGAAATCGAATCATTAGAATAAGTCAAATTTACAAGTTGAAATTTTTTTAAAATGTCAAAATTTCCAGGCTTAGGTAATTTCAAAATAGAAACTGTTTTATAAAAACAATCAAATTTCAAGAAAAACTGCATTGTTAAAGATTGTTTTCTTCTAACAATGTCCAGGTTTCAAGAAATTCAAAATTTGTAAAAAAATTATTTTATAAAATTGAGCTTTTTTTTAAAATGTCTCCTTAAAGTGCATATAAAGTCCAAATTTTGAAACCAACTCAAAATTTCGGCATAAACTGGGAGTTTGGAGGAAAATTGGGAATTTCGCAATAGAAAATAATTTTTAAAAATGTTGACTAAACCCAATTTTCGACAAGTTTAAAAAATTACTTAAAGATATAGGGAAAAAGAACACATCTCGAAGTAAAGATTAAGGATTTGAAATTTTTCTATCAAAATTTTGAGGTCCTAACAGACACGTAGAAAATATTTTCGTTCAGGGAGGAGGGTCCAACTCCTGTTTTTTTTTTATATCAATAGTGGAGACGTAAAAGAAAAAGTTGACTTATTAAATTAATAAATGCCTTTGTTTTTTACTGTCGATGGTGAATTTTTTTACTTTTAAATGTTTTCCAATCATAACTTCAAAATTTAGACCATAATATCGAAACTCGAAAGTTGAACTTCAGTCTCAATATTTAAATCTTTCAAATTTAGTGCATCTCGACATCTCCAAAAAATGTTTGGAATTATTTAGATTTTTATCGACATACCTACTTGAAAAGTGAAATTTTAACTTCAGAACAGCTTCAAATTTCGTAACAAAGAAGAAATAAGAAAAATTCTATATTAAAGATGAAGTTAGGAAATTTCAATAGAAGTTTCCATTTTTATTTGTAATTTCGATTTTTGTCGAAACTTTGAATTTATTTTAGAAAGAAAGAAGATGAATCTGGAAGTTTTCAGAGAAAAGTGGAAATTTGGCGAAATAATTAAAATAACGAAAAAAGAAAAAACATTATAAAACAAAATTAAGAAACTTCGAAGTTAAAGCCAATTTTTTTTATATTAAAACTAAAAATGTTGAGTTTAAACCAGAATATTGAGAAAAAAAACAAAGTTTTTCGACGATAAAAAAAATTCCCGACTAGAATTAAAATTTAAAATAAAAGTAAAAGACACAATTTTTAGTTCAACGCGCAGCATGTAGACTAAAAAATAAAAAACTGAAATTAAAAACTCAAAATTCTTGGGAAAAATTAAAATTTCAAACAAATAAAAAACGTATATTATAAAAAAATTTCGAACTAAATTGAAAATTTTGAGAAAATCGAAAGTTTTAAAATCATTTTTATTAAAATTTCGAGTTTTAAAGTTGAAATGACAAAATAAAAAGATAACAATTTCGAGTCAAACCACATAAAAACTTTAAAATTTAAATTTCGAAAAGATGTGAATGTTACTAAATTATTGCAAAACGTTGAATATAACCTAAGCCTCAGAAAAATCGAAAGTTAACTTCTGTTAAATCTGAAAATTTCGTTTAAATAAAAGGAAAATTAAAAGTGCAAACGCAGGTCCCCCCTGGCTACGCGCCGGGGTTCTAACTTCAACATTCAAAAATTCTAACAATGAAAATTAAGAGGTTCCTATTAACATTTTGATTAAAAAAATACATCAAAAAAAAACTTAAATTTCGAAGTCAATGCTTTCAAAGTATTGATTTTTTTTCTCTTAATTTTTTTAAAATTATTACTCAGTTCAAAATTGCGGTTGTATCTTGGAATTTCTAGTTTCCTTTAATTTTTTGTTAAAATTTGGGTTTTAGAGTCATCATTTCGAGATTAAATTCGAAATTTTAAGGTCTTAAATTCAAAATATGGAAAATTCATAGTCGAAATTTTCAGGTATTAAATTCAAAATTCAGAAAGTTCCTAAAGTTGAAATTTTGAGTTTTATATTAAAATTTCGACGTTAAGGATGGAATTAAAAAAAAATACGAAACTAAGTCTTGATTTCAAAATAAAAATAGAGCATTCGAAATTTTGGCTTTTTTCTGTCAATATTTTTATTATCTTTTGTGACTTATTCAAAATTTCGACGTTTTCTAGGATTATTTTTTGACTTTTTTTTTAATCGTGTTTTTTAAAAAGTTTACCTTTTTTCTGAAATTTTTATTTTTCTTGACTTCAAGAATTCTATTTTGCTTACAATAATCTCGATCTTATTTCAAAAGCTGGCCTCTTTTTTAATTTTTCGACTTTTTCTGAAAATTACTTTCGACTTTTTTTGAAAATTTCACAATTTTCAAACAATATTAAACAAACACAAAATTTTGAGAAAAAGTTGAAATGTTGATAAAAATGGGAACTTGAATGAAGTGAAAATTTTTAATGTCGAAATTAAAAAAATAAGTCTAAATTTCAAGAAAAACGGCAATTTGAAACAAGTGGAAATTTTGAAATATTGATACTTTAAAAATGTGATAATTTTCAAAAAGTCGAACTTTCAAAAAAATTATAAAAGTTTTGAGAAAAAGTCTAAATTTAAAAAAAAAATTGAAACTTGAAAAGATGGAAATTTTGAAATGTGGAAGTTTGAAAAATAGTCGACATTTAAAAAAAAATCAAAATTTCGAGACAGTCGAAATTTAGACTTTGTTTTTTTTAATTTTTTTTTTGAATCTTTGAATATTTAAAAATTTTATTCTTGGAAAAGTCGACTTTTTTTTACTCATCCTTGAAAATTCCTATATTTGAAAATTTCCGCAGACTGAAAATATCGATCTTTTCCAAACTTAGATTTTTGCTTCAAGCAATTTCAAAGAATTTTATTTTTTTTTAAATGTTAAATAGACTTTTTCGGAATTTCTTCAAAATTTTTAATTTTTCAGAATTGCCACTTTTCTCAAAGGTTTGCTTAAAGTTTTAGTCATTTTGAATATTTCCACCATTTTCAAGACGATTTTTTCTCAAAATTTTACTTACATTTTAAAAATTTTGTCTCTTAGAATTTTGGATTTTTCTCGGAGTTTTTTCAAAATTATTACTTTTTTTAAAATGTTGACTTTTTTGTATAATATACAGTGTGTCCCACTGGATGTGAGACAACATCAGTAACTTCGTTATTAGTGGAGATAAGAAGTCAATAGGCCCGCCGCGTGTCCACTAGCCGCCCTTGTGCAAACTTTCAAATAACGCCCCCTTTAAATTCAACAAATTTCACATTAAAAAATTTCGATAAAAATAAAAATTTCAATTTTAAACTCAGAATTTTAAATTTAAAATTTCAGTGAAAAAACTCGACAAAATGTTTTGAATTTCCGAATTTAAAAATAAATTTAAGTCTGCATTTTAAGAAAGAATATTTCGAAAAAAAACTTACTAAAAATCAGACGGAATTTGTTTATGGAATTTTTCTGGAAGTTCACCTCTGATTTATACCGTTTTTTTTCTCAAAATTTCGAGTTTAAATTCGAAATTTAAGTGCTTTTTTATTTGAATTAATTACCTTTTTTGTATTCTAATGCACAGACTTATAGGTTTGAATATTTATTAGATTCGAAGTTTGGAAACCAAAGACCGGTTTCGATCTTGTTAGATGTCGTCAGTTTGGTATATCCAACTCGAATGCTAACAAATGTTCCGACAAGTAAGTATTAAAGAATTCACGGACGTCAAGCGTGACTCTTAGTACTACCACCTATTGGTCCATAGAGAAACTATGGCTATCGCCAACAATGTCGTATGTAAGTAGAATGCAACCTAGACTACAAATTCATGCAGCCCTCCAGGCGGGTATAGCGAATTATAGGTAGCTGAACTACAAACAGTTGAAACACTGCCACCTAGCGAAGCGGTTGCTCTCTAGGAAAAATTTTCCAAAAGACAAGGATTCTAATGCACAGACCAATAGGTTTGAACATTTATTAGATTCGAAGTTTGGAAACCAAAGACCGGTTTCGATCTTGTTAGGTCTCGTCAGTTTGGTATATCCAACTCGAATGCTACTTTTAAACTCGAAATTTGCTGGAATTTAAAAATTATTTTTTAAACACGAAACATTAAAATTTTCAGGAAAATTCGAAATATAAAAAAAAGTGTGAAGAATTAAATTCGAAATTTGGTGATTTATTTTTGAATTTTTGACTTGTTTTCTCATTATTCTCAATTTATACGTGCAATATTTAGGATTTTTCCCTAAAATTTTAACTTCAACATTAACCTCAATACTTTGAGATTTTGAACAAAATTTCAAATCAAAATACTCGACCCATTTCCTTATTCTTTCGCCTTAAAAATTTCGATAATGTTTCTAAAATTTTAATTTTTTCCCAAAATTGGAATAATTGGAATTCAATACCAGTTGAAAAAAAATTCACGAAAAAATTTATGACTGAAAAAATATCTTGATCTCTTTTGCCCTGAAGCTTTTTAGCGTAGAGAAAAAATGGGAAGTAGTAATTAATGAAAATGCCGCCCCTCTTGGATAGCCGCCCTTGTGCGATGAACGACCTGCAAACTTACATGCAAAGGCCCTGAAAGTCGGTTAAATGGACAAAGTAGGGTGGAATTTTTTGCCCATTAACATACCATTAAGAAAACATTGAATACTGGTTTGGCTTTATTAAGAGAAAAGTGAAAAACGAATTTTCTAAAATCTGCTATAGCTAAGTCTTATTGAAAAAAACTTTAAATGATTTTTGCTTTGTTACTCAAAAGTTTTACAGTTATTATTTTTCCTGTTGAATCATACTGAGAAAATTATTGCAACTTTGAACCAATTTGAAAAAAAATAAATAACATAAATAGTTTTTTTTTTGTGACGACGCCTATATTTCACTTTTGACATATGACATGAGACAATAAATTACTTAAAAAATTATGTTGAATTCTAAAATGAAATCCAATATGGCATCTATAAGAAAAAAACAAAGTTGCTCTAATTTTTCCCGAATTTACTCAACACAAAAAAGTAGCTGCGCCACTGGAAAGCTTTTTGTAAACCAAGCAAGAAAGATTGAAAGTCTTTTTTCCAATCGTACCAAAAATAAAGAAATAAAAATTCTAAGTAAGCGGGTATTCAATTGTTTTCTTAATGGAATATTAATGGGCATAAAATTTCGCGCTACTTTGCGCATTTAACTGACTTTCTATCTCTAGTAATAACGAAGTTATCCATGTCATTCCACGTCCAGTGGGACATACTGTATAATATCAAGTGTACAAAAAGTTTTCTAATCTAGTGTGCTACTGTCATTTTTTGACATGTTCACTAACGTTCCTCACCTTGATTCGTACTTAACCAAATTGACATTTAACCTTGGCATAAAAATTCTGCAGTACTATCAGAAAAGGTCCATTCACTATTCTTTTGGATGGGTGCGGGAGGCTTTTCGAAAGTAGGATTAAAGAATAAAAGATTTTTTATATTTTTATGGTTATGTTTGTTCACCTGTCTATTTAAAATACCGATCAAGTAATAAACATACGTAAACAACAAAAAAAAGGTAGAAGGACATTAAATTAGAAAACTTTTTGTGTGGTATATAACAACATAATTTCAACTTTTTCAACAAAATATTTTAAAAGTGAACTTTTGAAAATATTTCTGCTTTTTTTCCGATTTTTTTTGAGAATTGCTTTTACTTTTGAAATTTGCGTTATTTTTTTCAAATTTGATTCTTTTTTGAAAATTTTTACTTTCTTGAAAACTTCGAATTGCAAAATTTTCTAGTTTTTCAAAATTTCGATGCCTTATCAACATACCGACTTTTTCCTATTTTTTAATTTATTTTGAAAATTTCGATCTTTTCTCGAAATTTTCATATTTGTGTAAATTTTGCCTTATTTTGAAATATTCTGCTGTAAAAAAATATATTCCCCCCTTTTGCATAATTCGCAGAAATAAGATATGTTTGTTAATCGCAGGTCAATTTTATTCGTTGATCAGTTTAATTTTTAAAATAATTAATACTAGTATCGCCTGTGATCGAAACAGACCAATTTTGTCTGTAAAGAAGGAAATTCAATTTGTTTTTAACCTAATTAATTGGACTTTATTTTTATGACAATTTTTAATGATTTTTTTTGAAAGTTTTAAATATTTTTCGGAATATCGACTATTTCTCGAAATTTCGACTTTTTTTTTGAAGAACTCAACTTTTTTTAAAATTTTGGCTTTGTGTTAATAATTCGATAATTGAAATACAGAACTTGTCCCCTGAAACCAAGAAAGATTAAAAAACACAACAAACGTTGCTCTAACGCGTTTCGACAGCCAAGCTGTCATCTTCAGAGACACGTGTTAGAGCAACGTTTGTTGTGTTTTTTAATCTTCAGGGGATAAGTTCTGTATTTCAATTTTTGAAGATAACCAAGGACCAGTCTGTTCCACCAAAATTAATAATTCGATGTTTTTGAAAATTTCAACATCTTTTTCGAAGTTATATTTTTTAAATTTCGATTTTTTTTAACACAATTTCGAATTTTTTTATAAAGTGAAAGTTTAAATTAAGTGCTAAAATTCCGACTTTTTTTGAAGAATTCGGTTTTTTCTGAAAATTGCCAATTTTTCTATACAATTCGACAATTTAGAAAATTTTCGACCTTTTTTGAAACATTTAAAAATGTCCACTTTATCTTTTTTACTTTCATTTAAAATTGTAACTTTTTGCAAAAGTTTAATTATTTTGAAAATTGCTATCTATTTTTAAATTTCCCGTTTTTCTCTCAATTTTGACGTATTTTGGAAATTTCCACGTTTCAAAATTTCAACTACATCTCGAAATTTTAAATTTTTTTCAATTAGTTTTTTCAAAATTTCAGTTTTTTTTCGAAATATTTAATTTTTTTCTAACTGAAAAAATTGATTTTTTATGATCATTTCAATTGGACTCTTTTTAAAAAGTAGGACTTATTTTTTAATATCTCGACTTTTTCTTGAAATGTTGATGTTTTCTGGATATTGTTCCGACTTTTTAAGAAATCGACTTTTTTTTTTAAATCTCGGCTTTTTATTGAATGTTTTGACGTTGCATTGAAAATTTCGATGTGGTGAAAATTTTAACATTTAATAATGTTCATTGTTCACTATTTCTAAATTTTAACTTTTTTTGTAAAAATTTCAAGTTTGTTTAAAAAATTAATAATTTTAAAAGTTCGTCCCGTTTTTTTCAAAATTTAGGTTGTTTTGAACGTCGCCTTTTTCACATGACTTGCATTTGTTAAAAAAATATAGAAAACTTCCATTTTTTTTTTGAAAAATTAAATTAAGTGAAAATCTCGATCTTTTTCAACATTTCGACTATTTGATATAGTCGGAATTTTGAAAATGTCGACTTTTTTGAAGAATTATACTTTTTATAAAAATCCTAATTTTTTTATTAAAATTTTTTTTTTTAGAAACATTTTACCTTTTGAAAATTTCTGCTTTGTTTTAATAGAAAATTTCGACTTCTTTTGAGACTTCGAGGCTTTCACTTTTTTCGAAATTTTCACCTTTTTCCAGATTTTCAACTTTTTAAACATTTCTGTTTTTGATAGTTTTACCTATTCTGAAAATTTCTATATTTTGTCAAATGTTTGGATTTTTTTCTTAAAATTTTGACATCTTGAAATTTTCCACATTTACCCAATTTCGGCTTTCTCCAAACATTTTGCAACTATTTTTACAATTTGAACTCTTAAAATTTCGACTACTTCTTACAGCTTGTAACTTTTTTTTGAAATTTTGACATAAATTCGATTTTTTATGAAAATTTCGACTTCTTTTTGTTGAAAATTCAATTTTTCTCCGGATGTTTCTTTTTTTTTAAAAATGATTTAAAATTTTCACCATTTCTAAACTTAACTTTTTTTGTGAAAATTTTGTCTTCAAAATTTCGACTTTTTTCAAAAATGTTGACCTATTTTGTAATTTCGACTTTTAAAACATTTTTTTCAAAAATTTCCCTATTTCGATCAAAATGTTCAGCTTTTCTCGAAATTTTAACTGTTTTGTAAATTATTACTTTTTTTTTTTAATTTCGACTTTCTTCAAATGCTGAGTTTAAAAAAGTGTTTTGACAATTTACGACTTTTTGAAAATTTTGTCTTTGACTTGATTAGAAATTATAACTTTTTGTAAATTTTGATCCACTTTGAAAAATATTTTCACTCTGTTTTAAATTTCGACCTTTTAGAAAATATTGACATTTTTTTTTAAAATTTGGCCAATTTTGAAAATTTCGATTCATCCAAAGATTCGATTTTGTGTTCTTCCAAATTTCGACTTTAAAGTTTCGATTGCTTGAAAATTCCCACATTTCAAAATTTTCACCTTTTTCAAAACTACTTCTTTTTGATTTATTTTAAAATTCTGGACTTTGCTTAATTTTTGTAAATTCAGACTTATTTTGAAAAATGCTATATTTTTTTGAAAATTTTTACCTTTGTACATTTTGACATCTCTGCCAATTTTGACGTTTAGAGTATTACTAGTTTTTTGAAATTACGAGTTTCAAAATTTTGGCTCTTTGAAATATTTCGACCTTTTTCTAAATTTTCGACCTTGAAATGTTGATTTATTTTGCACATTCGGATGTTTTTTGAAAAACTCAGTTTTTTTTGAAAATTTTGATTTGTAGAAAATTTTCCATTTTTTTTGGAGATTTTACATTGGAAGCTTCCATATGTCAAACATCTTTTACGGTCCACATTATCACAACATGGTACGTTTAGTAGGTAGAGAAAATTGATACTCGTCATTAACAGAAAATATCAGTGGTGCGCCAAATCGTATAATATTGTAACAAAATGTAATTATAGAATTTAGTAAGGAATTTTTCTGGAAAAATTCGATAAGGGGAAGCGACCGCGATAATGAATCACACAGCAGATAAGCGCTCCAGAAATCTCCGCAAACGATAAGTCTTACCTGTACTTTCCCTCTAGAAACCGGAAAGGGATCTATAAATAGGCGGTCCTGTCGGCTTTCCCTCAGTCAGTTAGTTAGTCAATGAATAAGTTAGCTAATTAAACAGTGTTAGTGAGTTAATTAGACAGATTTAGTGTTCCGGAATCAGTTTGGAAATAAAATGGTTACAACTCACGAAGTATTAATCATTCGAACCGATAACGCGTAAGAATATCTACATGAGTCGCACGGTGCCGGTGGTAGACACCGACCCGTTCTGCAACCATACTTGTACCCCCGATGTTGCATACCTGGGTTAACGTGTTAAAATATGCTCGTTGTTTGTTGCTATAATTTATTCATTTTTTCGATATATGACCTTAAATTTTGGCAAAAAAAGTTTCCTTTTGATGATAAATACGAATATTCCCTTGTTTTATTTCCGAAAGTGCACAAGGTGTCCTGATTCCTGTACAATACCGTATTATTTTCTTCAGGTTGATTAATAAAACTTTGGAACAAGTGATTAGTAGGATTTTGTCAACGTGGAGGGAACCACAATAAATTTGCTTGACAAAAGTGGCAGTGTTTTTTTTTTGGTTTCCAGCTTTCAGCTTTTGGAAGCTGTGGTTTCAAATATGCTTAATTTTCAGGTTTATGGTGCATATTTAGAAATATTGTATACAGACCAGTTGAATCATGCCTTTAAAGTTTTCCGGGACAAAGCTCAAGATGACACACGATTGGATATATTGTCGCGATTGCATTTACTCGAACTAATCGAACTACGAGCAAAAGGTTGGAAAGGCACAGAAGTTATGAATCAGTATTATAGAAAGAAAATCAACCAGTGTTCACAGGTATGAAATACTCATCGATTATAAATCGTTATTTTTTATAATCTAATTTTAGAACGAAATGACGGAATCGACCAGCAGCTTAGCCGATTCGGTCTTCTCTAGCGCAATATCAAACTCGCCGCCACTCTTGGGTCCGGGGGAGGTCATCAAACCATCTGGCAAATTTCCGAAGCCTACCAGGATTCCCGGTAAAAAGTATTGCAAAGATGAGGTGGTAATCAGAAATGCAGATTCTGGAAAGGGTGAGTGTTAGAATTTGGTACCGGCAAACTTAGGTTTAATAGTGCCAAACTGTTGCTTAACGGGGTGTAGATGTTTTTTTTCCAAAATTAAGTGTGCCCAAGGTGATGCGTTTATTTCTTATAGTGATGGGTATCAAAGGAAGGCGAGTTCATATGATAGAGGAACTTAGCGAAACAATTATATCATTTCAAAGAGGTAAAGAAAAGTTGACAGATGCTGCACCATGTTTGATGCTTGCTTCTTAACGACTAGTTGCACTAAATTTTTATACATTTGACCACTAAACTTATTAACAGATTACTATTTCTTTTCACATTGTTGAAGTTGATTATGTGGCTTTGTAACATCACAGTTTTAATTTGGTAAATTTTGAATGCGATTGAAGCTTAATCAAAATTTTTGCATGCTTCAATTAGCACTTCTGCATTGTTGTTGTTTAGACGAATTGATTTTATCGCTTAAAAAGTACCCAATGTTGGTGCAAAATGAGATGACATTTTGATTTTTGTAGTAGATTTGTTGCATAAAATGAATTTAAAAGTGCGTTTTAATTTTTTTGTCATGTTGTTTTGTGTGTTGATTTGCCTCAAGTGTAAGGAGAAAAATGGATAAGGTAAAATAAAATGGAGCTATATTTATGTTTCTTCTTTTTATTTAATTCTGACATTATAAACAGCTAATGTTTTCACGTCACATCAATGATTAGATCCTGCAAGCTGTTCTAAATTGTACTGCAATCGACCTTCTAATAATTTTCCTGTCAGTCACATTCACATATTAATTACGATTAATACTTAAAATAACTAACTAGGATCAGATAATTTAAGTGCCGTGAACGTACATGAGAGAGTTTACTTTCAATTTATTCCTTTGCTCAGTATTTTGACATCTGTTTCAGTGAATCCTGGAGCTAAAGAGAGATTGGTGCAGATAACTGGTGCTAATGAAGAAAGTATAAAGTAAGTGATAGTATAATAGTCATTTCCTTAGAAAAAACAATGCTATACCAACGCCCAACACAATACCTCAAAATTTGGATTTAACTGAATCTATTCAGTTAATAAAATTGGCTAAATGAACTTCGCATTGTTAGACGTAGGCTCGCTTAAACTTAAAGTAAAATTTGAAAACATTTTGAAAAATTACTCATACTCTGAAATTTTGTGTCAAATTGGACTTTTGCTGAAAGGAACCAAGCCGCAAATTTTGAAATATTGCGTTTTAACATACAGTTCAGAAGAATTCATAATCTTTTCTGCAAAAAAGACCAAACCTCATTTTAGTACCTTGATACCAAAGAAATAATTAAATAAACGTGTGGGGTGGGCACGTAACCGGCAGAATGCTCGCAAATGCTGTGGTTCAAGTTAGTAATATAATAAATAATACAGTGTGGTCCTTTTAATTCTGAGTTATCCTGTAGAATCTTTATTTATTGCGCGATCTTAACCAGTTTTATTTTAACTTGTAGAGCTTATTGACCTGCATTTCTGGAATAAATTAAAGGCCTACTGAGGCAGTAAAATTTAGGAATTCATATTAGCGATATTTTTATAAGAAAATAGTGTATACCACTGGGTTCACAGCCCCTAAAATGGACCTATACTGAATTTTATTAGAAACTTTTGAGTAATAATCATTAACGAACTAAGAAAAAATGCATATTAAATAGTAGTACCTTTTATTTTTTATTCTAAAAATTGATATATCCATTTTGTTTATCAAAATTTTTGATAAAAAAAGTAAAAACCTTGAAAAAAGAAATTTTTTTAAAAAATTCTGAATTTTTATAGAAAGGCAAAATTTTAAAACATTTTCTTTCTAAATTTCAAATTTAGAAATTTCAGTGTTTTCGAATTTTTTTTTAATTCTATGTTTTGAAAATTCCAACTTGTTTTTCAAAATGTTGACATTTGTCCTGATGTTGGACATTTTTTGACTTAATGGTGGGGCACTTGTCTCTCTCTGACTTAAGAAGTCAAAAGAAAATAAACATTCAATCAGAAAAATTCGATAGTTCTCAAAATTTACCCATTTTTTTTTCACAATTTGAAAAAATCTTAGTTTGGCAATTTTTACTATTTTCCCTAAAATTTCGATTTTTCTCGAAATCGTTATCTTTTTTTCGGTTCCCATTAGCGATGTTATGGAGCTCCGTAACCGAAAGCGATATGAATGTTTCGAATAATTTCGGATATTATTTAAAATAATTTTGCTAATTTCAGTCAACACTCTTTTTGTTTTGTCAACTAAGATTGAGCCAAACTAGTTGGTACGTTACCTGACTTTACCCAATATTCATTATTGCCAAGGCCCCTAACTACTTTCTTTAACATTTTAATAAATAGTTTTTTTTTAATTTCGACATTTTTCCAAAATTTCGATTTTTTTTTAATTTCCACATTTTAAATATTGTCATTTTTTTAAATTTAACTTTTTGTAAAGATATGAATTTTTCTCAAAATTTTGACTTCATTTCAAAATTTCAACTTGTTTTATCAAAATTTCGCCTTTTTTGAAAATTTCTGTTTGTTTTTAATGTTTGATTTTTCAAACATTTGACTTTTCAATATTTTGCGTTTTTGAAAATTTCGACATTTTTCAAACCTAGCTGAAGCAAAGCTGAAATTCTCGGTTTTTCAAACCGAGAGAGAAATTCAGCTTTCTCTGAAAATTTAACAATAAAAATTTTTGATGGATTGAATTTTTCGAAAAATTCTTTTTGCAAAAATTAGATTTCTTGTCAAAATTCAGGCTTTTTTCAACATTTTTACGGTTTTTAAAAATTTTGACCTTTAATGCTTCATTTGTTTCCAAAAATGTCTATTTTTTCGAAATTTGGGTTTTTTTTGAAAAATAGCATTTCTTGTTTAAAAATAACGATTTTTCTGAAAATTCCGTTTTGTTTGCGAAATTTCTACTTTTGAAAAATCCTCACTTTTTTAAAATTTTTACCTTTTTCTCGAAGTTTTTTTGAAAATTGTAATTTAAAAAAAATAAACATTTTGACTACTTTCCTGTTAGGTTATTTAAAAATTTCCAATTTTTGTTTAAATTGCAATTTTTTAAGTGTCGATTTTTTGAAATTTTTTTCTAAGATTTTTCGAAAATTTGAAATTTTCCAAAATGTCGAATTTGTCGATATTAACTTTTCCAAATTTCGAATTTTTTTTAAAAAAAAACTTGATTATCTATAAGTTTTTTCTTTACAAAATTTCAATTTTTTTGAAAAGGTCGACTTTTCTGACAATTTTGGCTTTTCTTGAATATTTAGACTTCAAAAATTATGGATTTTATTAAAAATTTGACTGAGCATTTTTTAAATTTCAATTTTTCTCAACATTTTGACTTATTAAAATTTTAGATTATTTTTCAAATTCACGAATTTTTTGAAAATGTTGAATTTTTCATGATTTAAACTTTTTTGATTTTTTTTGTGAAAATCGGTTTCTTTTTAAATTTTAACTTACCACGAAAATTGCAACATTTTTCAAAATTTCAACTTTTTTTGGAAATTATAACTTCAAAATTTTAGCGTTTATCAAAATTTTAATCTTTTTTAATATTTTCGAGTTTTTCACACAATTTTCGGTTTCTTAAAATTTCTAATTTTTCTGAAAATATTGACTCCGAGATTTGGTCCATTTTTCAAAATTTCGACTTGCTTTGAAAACTGAAATAGTTTGATTTTTTCTCTTAAAATAAGTATTTTTCCTAAAATTTGGCTTTATTCTAAAAATTCTCCTTTTTGTTTTTTGATTTACAAATTATATTTTTATTTAATGAGAAAATAGGCGAGATGTTCAAAAAGATTGAAATATTTAAAAAAATTAAAAAAAAAATTTCAAAGCCGAAATTTTTAAGATAAAAATCTAAAATTTTGGAAAAAGGCTGATATTTTCAAAAAAAGTCAATCCATCCTGAAATTTGTGAAAAAATGTCGAATCTCAGCTTGAATTATTGGAAAATATGTCGAAATTTTAAGCTCAACAAACTCCGAACAAAACAAATTTTGGAATTTATTAAAACTAAATTTGGAAAGCTGTTATTTCAAAATAGAGCTATTTTGAAACTCGCCATTTTAGAAAAGTTGCATACTTGAGAAAAATCGATATCCTGATATAAAAAATCGAAATTAAAAATAAGTTAAAATTTTGAACTTCTTATTTTGAAAAAAAAGAAGAGATTCAGAAAGGTTTAAAGTTTTCAGAAAAAAGGAGAAATGAAAAAACAAAATTTTTATAAAGTCGAAATTCTGGGAAAAGTCAAAATATTGGACAAATATCGAAATTTTTACGAGTCAAAAATTTCAAAACCTGACACTTGTGAAAAATCCTTGGGATCTGTAGTTCAATTTTTGGGAAACATGTCAAAATGTTAAGATTAAAATTATAATAACCTAAGAATTAAAAAAAAATAAAATTTAGAAAGTTGAAATGTTGAAAATGTCGAAATTCTGAAAAATGTCAATCTTAAATGAAAATCGAAAAGACCAAAAATCGAAAAATGCAAAACCTTATTTTATGACTAAAATAAATTTTCGAATTTAAACTTGATTTTTCGGAAAATATTTTTGAAAATTTAAGATTACGATCATAAGAAAAATCTGAGAATTTATAAAAACCAAATTCGAATAAAGGTGAAGTATTGGAAAAAATGTCAAAATTTCTAAAAAAGAAGTGCAAAATTTTGAGTTTGTAATCAAACATTTATTGGGAGAAGAAAAATGTAAAAATTAAAGGAAAATTCGAAAAAGCTATGAAATTTTTTGCACAAATTAAGCGTCTTTTGAATTACTTTACTTTTTTACTCGAAATTTCTATTTTATTTGACTCAGTATTTCGACTTTAATCTCAATGTTCTAGAATTTTTCCATAAATGGAAAAATTCTAGAACATTTGAGTTTAGAAATTTTATTATGAAACACAACGTTTTGAAAAAAAATTCAAATTTCAAGAAAAGCACAACAAAATGAAATACAAATTTTAATAGGAAATTTGAAATTTATACTAGATTTTGAGAGAAAAACCCAAATTTTGCGAACAACTTTTAAATTTGGGTAAGCATATACTAGAAATTTGTCAAGTTTGGCCCAAACCTTTTCAAATTAGAAACAAATTTTTTCAAATCCTAGCAAATTTGTTCAAATTAGAACCAAACCTATTCAAAGGAGAAGCAAACGTATTGAAATTAAAAGCAAATTTCTTCAAACTAGAAGCAATTAGAAGTTAGAAGTAAATTTGTTCAAAAGAAGAGGAGAATTGTTCAAATCAAAAGCAAGCAAATTTGTTCAAATTAATAGCATCATTATTTAAAGTTGCATTTTTTGACGCTGTTCATGTCTAGTTATGAATATCCTACTAATAGCCGATAACCGCGCCTTCTTCTGCGTGAAAGAAGAAAAGGTTTCTTGGATTACCTATTTCTAGTCTTCGTTTTCCAAGTATCTACTTGGAGATGGAGAGCTAAAACAAGAATATGCAACGACAACTTTTTTTTAAACATTTTTACTGTTTTAGGGAAATATCCCTCTTTTCTTTCTTTAAACTTCGACTTCTAGAAATTTGTAGTTTCGTAGGTTTCGTGGAAAGTTTAATACTCAAATCTCGCTTCAGCATCGTAACCATATGTCCGTATGCCGGAGGTTTCCGTTTATAAGACATGTATGATTTCTGATTTTTTCATATCTCCAGATTTAGTGGAAGATGTTTGGCAAGAAAGCTTACAAATTGCGATTTTTTCTAAGTTTTGACTTCTTTTGAGAATCTATCACCAAACCCGAGATTATTATTATTTTTTTAATTTCAATTCGAAAATTTTAAGAAAACTTGAAACCTTCGGTTTTTTTTTAAAGTTTAATCCACTCGCAAAGGGAAAACCCATTATGCTTTCAAAGCACTGCGAGTAGGATGCGGAAACAAGGATAGTTGGCGATGAACCGCCTTCTTAAACGAGGGCTGGTTGTAATTTTTGGGGAAAATTCCTTTCGGTAACAAGTTCCATAACTTGAAAGTTCTATAAAAAAAAGAGTCTCCATAGACAGAAGTTTACACTAAACTGATGAAATTTGAAATTTATATTTTCCTGTTTTGGTTTTGTTTGAAAATTTCCACTTAATCTCGAAATGTCAAGTACATTTGTCGAAATTTCGATTTCTATATTTATTTATCCGATTTTTATATAGATTATTGGTTCTTTTAAAATTTTACTTCTTTCATAAACTTTTGATTTGAACTGAAAATTTCAACTTTCATTTTAGAATGTCGATTTTTTTTCTTAACATTTCAATTTTTATGTAAATTATGGATCTTTTTCTCAAAAATCGCACTTTCAGTTTCTGTTTTTTTTTTAACATTTTTTTTTAATCTCGACTTTAATCTCCAAATTTTGATTATTAAATTAATAAAAATACTATCTAAAAACTGTAAACAAATATTCTACATAAGTAAAAGTTTCGATCAACTGATTGATTGTTGGTGCAAACTCTTTAGTTTGAATTTGCAACAGGTTCACAAAAGTGTAATTCATTTTTTTTTAGTCATGCTAAGCAACTTATTGAAGATACAATTCGAAGAAACGCTTCCCCCGTGAGGGACCACGGAATGGCAATTGGGGGTCCCTTAACTGGTTCCAGTTCCAGTATTAATTCGTCAGCATCTGACGACAGTGCTCTTCCATCTTCTGCTAGGGTTTCAAGAGCTCTTATGCATAGCTTAAGTACGAACGACGCCAATCTAGGCGAATACAAATATACCGTAATCGCCGGAGGACACACTATCAAAATCACCGGTGACAATTTGGATCTAGTCAGAGTAAGAGTTTCATTTACTTGGATTTCTGGTATAATTAGGTATGATTTTCAGACAAGTAAATTAGTATTGGATGAGTATTTCTCTGGTGAAACCATAAACGATGCAGCTCAGTTCTATAGTTTCGACACATTACCTCAACCAGTGAATGAAGTTGATTTAGTGGAGGCTCCGTTATCTCCGCCGGAGTCCATCCCGTCACCGGGGGCTGTTGCTAACGGCCAAAATGATGAAACAGGTAAAAATTAATGTCTTGTATCCTTTTCCCTGTACAATTTTGTGTGTAAATGGGCTATTGAATCAATAAAATGATTTAACTTGTATAGGTTTTTCATTTGAAGGGTATTCTCCAACTATCTAATTTTTTTAAATTGTATTTAGATAATATCGTGATTGATCTCTCATATAAATTAGGTAAAAAATATCTAAAACTCATTGAAGTTTTTAAATGTAATAATGTTTCCAGAAAAAAAATGTACATTTCCAGTTTATAGTAGAAATTTTGGACACAAAATTAAAAATTTAAGGTTCAAACTAGGAATTATGCAAAGAAACTCAACATTTCGAATAACACTCGTAATTTATGTAACAAAATATCTTTCAGATTTCTAATTTCTACCCAAATTTTCAATTGTAATTCCAAAAATTCCATTTCAAAGTCGAATATTCACATTTTGTTTTTAAGTCCCTATGTTTAAATGCAAGATTTCCTTAAACCTTAAATTTTAGAAAAACTTAACATTTTAAATTTAGTCGAATATTCAAGGTTAAGCTTATATTTAAAAAAAATAATGAATTAATTTTTTCCAGTATCGAAATTTCAACTTTAATTTTAAAGTGTATAAACAGAATTAGCAGATACCCGCGCATTCGTCTGGTTGAAAGAAGAGAAAGAATTATCTGATCATCTTTATTTGAATAATTTGATTTTTATTGAAAATTCCGAATTATTTTGATATTTTAACAAATGCACTCTTTTCAAAATGTCCATATTTTCTCGTTCGACTCCCAAAATTTCAACTTTTACTCGAAATGTTGACTTAATTTTGATAATTTCGACTCTTGTCGAAGTTTTGACTTTTTTTGAAAATTCCGATTTCTTTAAAATTCTGACATGTAAAATGTAATAGTTTGATTTTTTCGAAAAATTTTTGATTATTTCTGTCTTCATTAAAAATTTTCTTTTTTGAAAATCTCCTTTTTAATGTTTCAAATTTTTTTTAAATATATTGCCTTTATCTCGAAGTTTTAAATTTTTTGAAATTTGGTCTTTTTTTTAAACTTCCTATCTTATTATTAAAAATGTATATCTTTTTTAAAATATTAACTTAAATGTAAATCTGATTGTTTTTAAATTCCATTTTTTTTAAGCATTTCAATTCTTTTTGAAATTTTGAATATTTTAAAGTTTCGACTTTTGAAAATATTGACTCACTTGAAATGATTGTTTTTTTTTATTCGACTTTTTCTTAATTTTGGTTTTTCCTTAAAATTTTGATTTTCCGAAAATGACGATTCTTTTAAAAAATCTTTAGACTATAGTTTAAAAATTTGGAACTGAAAATTTTCTATTCTATTTTTTAATTTAGCTTTTTCAAAAAAGTGAATTTTACAATAAAATTTTCAGAAATAATTATTTTGAAGTTTTAAGAGAAAAATAAGAAGCTCTAAATTTCTATATAAAAAAAGTGTACATCTTGAGTTTTTAGTAGAAATTTTGAAAATATAGTTAAATCTTGAATTGTAGAAAAACTTAACCTTTTAAATTTAGTCGTATATTAATGGAAAAAATGAAACATTTCGATTGACACTTTAAATAAAAATAATAACGAATTACATTTTTTTCCAGGTACTGAGTTTTTTCTATCGAAATCTCTCAACTTTGATTCTAAAATTTATTATAAACAGAACTAGCACATACCCGCGCCTTCGCCTTCGTGAAAGAAGAGAAAGAATTCTCGGATCATCTTTGTTTGAAAAATTCGATTTTATTGAAAATTTCGAATTATTTTGATCATTTTGACTCAAAATTTCACCTTTTTTGCAAAACCGGCTCTTTTTAAATCCGATTTTTTTGAAACATTTCAGTGCTTTTTAAAATTAAAATTGTTTGTAGTTTCACCTTTGAAAACATTGACTCACTTGAGATGTTTTTTTTTTAATTAGACTTTCATAAAATTTCGACTTTTCCTTAAAATTTGAATTTCTGAAAATAACGATTTTTTTAAAAAATCCTTAAACTTTTTATTTTGAAAATCCGAATTTCCAGTTCTCCATTTTATTTTTTAATTTCCATTTTTTTTTCAAATTTTAATCTACTCTCTCATAATTTCGTTTCTCTTTAAGATTTTGTTTTATTTTCGAATTTATTGAAAATTTTTATCTTTATCGAGTTTTTTTTTAATTTTTAGATTTTTTTATAAATCTGATTATGTTGAGATATTGTTTTTTTTAACCTCTACCATTTTTCAAAGCATCCACTATTTTTTGAACATATTCACCTTTGTTCAAACTTTTGACTATTTCCTTGAAATTTGTACCTCTTTTTTTGAAAATTTCGGCTTTCACTGTAGTAAACTGAACTTTCATTTCAAATATTCAACTAATTTCTGAACATTTTCACCTTTTTGAAAAATTCGATTTTTTTCAAAATTTCGACCTTTGAAATTTTCGAACTTTTTTCAGGATAGATATTTTTTTTTAAATTTTGATTTTTTGTCATTCAATTTGAAATTTTTATGAAAGTTATGACTATTTTCGGATTTTAAGTTTTTTAAAAATGTTGACCATTTTCTCGAAATTTCAAAATTTTTTAACTTCGATTTTTTAAAAATTCGAATATTCCTGAAAATTTTATTATTATTTTGAAGAATCTGACTTTCTAAATTTCAATTTTGAACGAACTGTATAAAACCAATTCGAAACTTAACTGAATGACGATTTTAAAAAGGAGTATTTTTAATTTTAAACAGAAAAGTGTCAAAAGAAGTCAAAGTTTAAGAAAAATGTTGAACCATTTTCGGATTTTAATTTTTTTTTTAAATCTCAACTTTTTGTAAAAACTTCGACTTTTTTTAAGTTTTTTGAAAATGTTGACCTTTTTTTCGAAACTTCAAAATTTTATACCTTTGATTTTAAAAAAAATTTCGACTTTAAAATCTGAATAGAAATGTCGAAAAAAGAATACAAAGCAAAAGTTTGACTTTAATTTAAAATCTTCTACAAAATTCTTTTTCGAAATTTTGAATTCGAAGGTAAAACTTGGAAATGATAACGAATTTTCGAAAAGAAACTTCAAAATGTCGAGAAAAGTGTTCCTTAATAATTCAAGTTTAAAATCGGAATTGCCAAATTAAAGCCAAAATTTTGAGTTTAAAACTTGAATGTCTAGAAGATTATATTAAAAAAAAGAACTCTGAAATTCGTGTGAAGACACATTCATCAATCACGTCAGCTCTCAACCCGTATTAGCAACTTTATATACAATCGCGTGTATTATCAATTGCATACATTTTAAGCGATTTTTAAAGCATGATTTTACCATCCAAGAAATTCTCTCTGCTTACCTACGTATTATGGGAAACACCTGTGTGAAATTTTATGCTCCTACACGCATCGGTTTAATCTGTGCGTTGTCTGTCACTCAATGCTTAGAGATTTATTAGGTAGAAGTACAATTGTTTAGCTAAAAAGTTTAAGCTGCAACACCATATTTCGAGGAAAAGTTCACATTTTGCGAGAGACCTAAAATTGACGCAAATAGAATTCTACGTTTTAACATAAAATTTTGATAAATCAGATAAAAGAAAATGAAAATTTTAAGGTTAAAAATCAAAATTTTCTTCGAAAATTTAAAATTTATTTAAAAAGTCGAAATTTTAAGAACATTTTTGTCTAATTTATTTTTTCAAAACTGATTTCGTTTTGGAAATTCCAAAACTTATTTTCTAAAATATTGGTATACAGTAGTCCCTCGTTATCCGCGGCTTTGTTTATCCGCGGTAGCAGTTCCCACGTGTCATAAACGGCATTTCTATAATGATCAACAAAAGAACTTACCGCACTTAAATTTCAAATACATACATACGAGGTGTCTTCAAAAAATAAGGTGACTTAAAGTTTCGCGGGCAGCGTACATTCGATTATCGATTTGTTGTTGTTGTTGTTGTTGTTGTGTTGGTACACATGTTCCAAACATATGTTTACGGTTTCAAGTACATAGCATACTTAGTTTGTTTTTGACAGATAAAAAGGTTAGACGTATTTTGTTGTGCTCGGCGATTTTCTATTATAAAAAATGGAGCAAAGAATTTGCATCAATTTTTGTGTGAAAAATGGACTCAAGTGCTCTAAAACATTTGAAATGTTGACAGTGGCGTCTGCTCCAAGTAAAAAAATGTTTACAAGTGGTACAAACTCCTCCAAGATGGCCGAGAAGAAGCCGACGACGAACCTCGCCCTGGGCGCCCCAGCACATCAACAACATAAGATATCGTCCAAGCTGTGAAGAAAATTGTTTTTGAAAATCGTCGAATTACCATAAGAGAAGATGCTGAGGATGTTGGCATATCAGTCGGCTCGTGTCATGCAATTTTTTCGAATTTTTTGGGCATGAGACGTACGTGTGTCAGCAAAGTTTGTTCCGAAACTTCTGAATTTTGATCAGAAGAACCGTCGCATGAGCATCGCTCAAGAGCTCTTGAATTACGTCAGTGATGATCCTAATTTGCTCCAAAGGATCATAATTGGTGACGAATCATATGACGTCGAAACCAAAGCCCAATCCTCCCAATGGAAGCACCCAGGAGAACCAAGACCGAAAAAAGCACGCTAAGTCCGATCAAATGTCAAAGTTTCCCTCATTGTTTTTTTCGACTACCATGGCGTAGTGTATCAGTTTTTATCTCAAGGTCGTAAGGTCAATAAGGAGTATTACCTTGAAGTTATGCTCCGTTTACGAGAAGCAATACGAAAAAACGTCCGGAATTGTGGAAAAATAATTTATGGCTTTTGCATCGCGACAATGCACCTGCTCATTCATCGTTGCTTGTGAGAGATTTTTTAGGACAAAACAACACGATAATTATGCCTCAGCCACCGGATTTGGCCCCCTGCGACTTTTTCCTGTTCCCAAAACTTAGGCCGTGTACCACGCTGCCCTTCCTCATTTTTAGTGGACTGCATTTCTTTCTAACATCTACTTGCTCCGTTCCGCTTGTGTGTATTTCGCGGCTCAAGCTACGTTTGACAAGCTGTATGTACGCGCATTATCTAGTTTGATTTTATGTAGATTTGATTTTTTATCGGGTATTTAAAGTAACTTCGTTATCCATGGTTTTGCCTATCCGCGATTTTGACAAGAACGTGTCCTCCGCGAATAACGAGGGACTACTGTATTTGAAAACGAAATCCTCTTTTTTTACTTAAATGTTTATAAATTTTATAATTTAGAACGCCACTCGAATTTTTTCAAAAAGTTTTTTTGATACCATGCTATTTCCAACCGAATGACATCAGTCATAAGCTTCTGCGAAGACCAACTGAAATTCGTGGAAAGTGTAGTTGTTAACTAAATTAGCTAGCATCTAATACAATATTATCAACTGTTATCCACAAGAGTAGATACAAAGCTTTTTGTGTGTGTGTGAAATATTTACGTTGGCTTATTTATATATTACAAAGTAAATAAGAATAATGAACAGCCATTGCAGTATATTATTTTATAATTTACATAAACATTGAATAGGCTTTAGAGTAAAACAAGTACATATTCACATTGTACTTCCATCTTTCACGATAAATCATTTTTAATTTATAACTACATACGTCATTCTACTAACACTACTTTGTGCTCATTTGTGATTTCTTTAGATGGTGGTATGACTCTAAGAAAACCTCGGCTCTCTATAGATGAAATAATGAAGGGAAAAACGGCCCTTGACGATGGTATCGCCAAGTCTAATGCTTTAGCTTATTCCATAGAGATTTTGGCCCAACTGGCAATGTCTCCTATGTGCTTGGTTCCTCCAGAAGATTGGGAACGTATTACAACTGATTTTCCAGGTTTGGTACGAAAGGTAAGTCCGCATTTCACATGTTTTAAAATGCTTTATTTTGGAAATATTTTCTAGTTCGTGGATACATGTACAATGATATAATTTTCTTTTGTTTAGGTGGTTGAATTCTTTGACGCCAAGCAATACCTCTCCATAAGGACTGTGGAACCGACCTGTGTGTTGAGCGCAGACGAAGTCGAATCTGGAGAAGTTTGACGCAAACATCTTTAGATTTTTTAATATTTTTTTTTTGTTGGAAAAATTTCTCTTAACTTTTGATATTATGTATGAAAAGGCTTACAGAAGCCTTTTTATTCTTAACCTTGGAAAAGACTATGCTCAAAATCTATAGACTGCTTTATATTGACACAATATACAAGCCAGTGTATAAACTTAATACATGTAATTATAAAAAAATGAAAATATATTTTTTATTTTCATATCTCATATTCTCCTCTAAGACATTTTAGAAATCTTGTGATGATATTATTACTAGTTTGCAGAATATTTATTACTCAGAATATTCACAAAAATAAAAAAAAAATGTAGTTTGTAATACATGACTGATGTTCACAACTAACAAGGCAATAAAAAAAGAATATTAATTTTTTTTGTGTTAATTTATGTCTAATTTATTTTATTTTTTTATATATGCAGCTGTCCCAACTATATTTTTACGGGCATTTTCTTGAAAAGGCAACACTTGAACTGTCCAGATGATGCTTCACCCCTTAATGTAGCAAGATATGAGACACTAAAATAACCAACTTGAAGAAAACTGAATCGAGAATATGGAATATGGTTTTAGAGAAAATATGCGTAAAAATAGAATTGGGACATTATGTATGTAGATCATTAACGTCTTTTTTAGAAAAAGAAAATGTATGCTCTTAGGTTGCTTAATTTTTTGTTGCTGAAGAGATTGTTTAATTTTAAAATTGTTGCTTCATAGTTAATTTTTACTATGTAATTGTGATTTGTTTATCTCTTTAAGAGTCAGTTTTTAATAAAAATCGTATTATTTGTTGGTGTGAAAATTAAAAACTATTTCTCATTTGTTATGTTATTAAGCAGTTAAGCACTTTATCCATTGAGGTCTTTAATTTTGTTTAATGAAAAATTGGAACAGACTGAATTTGCTGTCTTTTTTTTTGTTCCTTGTGCAATAATATTTTAAGATAAAACAATTTGTAATCATTTTGGTGGATGAATGCTTAAACGTATTATATTTGTGTCCACTTTATGTTTTGTTAGTTACCTCTAATTTATTTGCATTTTAAAATATTTATGTTAAATAAAATATTAATTTCAAGTTTGTTTTATTTTAAACTTTTATACAGATCATCTTAATTCATGTTATTAGAAAAATACTGATATATGCTTAAAATGAACAAAACTACCAACCTCAAAGCGATCTTCACAAAAATATAAAATATTTTTACTATAATTTTGGAACTTCCTTTGCAAGTTGTAACCAACTCTTTCTTTTTTTAATGCTACCTGAAAATCTTACAATCAATTACTGTAGTGTCCTTACAATGAGATGTGCCTGGCTGTAAAGGCCGGGATATACAGGGTGGTCCGCTAACTATGGCGGAAACTTTAAGGAACAATAGATTATTAAAAAATATTTTGACTTTGTTATATAAACAAATCCTCTTACCGTTTCAACATACCGTTTTTGAAATACAGGGTGTTAAACTCTTCATTTTTTAAACGATTTTATTTTATATCTCTTAAATGAAAAGTAATATTTAAAAATATTTGGTGACATAAAATATCTCGTAAAGGGCTAATATTGCCTTATTATAAAAGTTCACTAACATCTCCAGTGGCGTAGATCTGGGGTATAGTGACCACTTTTTCTATCAGAACTTCTACGCCACTGGTCCTAAATACTAATTTAATAATCTCTTGTATTTTATAATGTTTTTCGCTCAAAAAGTGTATTCTGTGATTTTTTCTTTAGATGAACTATTTTTGAGTTAATAGCATGTAAAGATATTATTGTTCTTTTTTAATAACAATAATGTTATTAACATTATTCCTATCATTAACAATTTATGTTAATGTCAATTTTAATGTGTGCATTTTACTATTCATTTTTGACTTAAAATTGGAAAAAAAACATTGCAATAGTAATTGCACGTAATGCGTTTCATCCACCTCGATTATTAATAGTAGGAAGGCTTGATTAAGTATGTGTTTAAGTTTTTTGTCGGAACGTAATAAGAGACATTAGATTAAGATAAGAAATGATCTGTCGAATGCAGGGACAAGTTCTTGTAATTGAGTCTTTTTTAGTGAGTTTTGTGATAATTTGTGTTGTATTAGTGTTATTGTTTCCTTTATTGTTATTAGTAAACTTCGTTATTCTAAAAAATGGTTTTTAGTAACGAAGAATACGCAGATATTTATTTTTGTTACGGATTTTGTAATGGAAATGCCGAGGATGCAATTCGTGAATACCGCAGACGTTATCCAAATAGAAGAATTCCAAATGCTCGTGTCTTCATTAGAACACATCAAAATTTTCGTAACTTTGGTCTACGTGTTCAGCATAAACAAATTAGAAACTGTGGAAATAATCGGAATCGTATTCTTCGTATTTTTGATAATAACCCGAAGCTGAGCTCACGCAGAGCAGCTCAGCAATTACGATTATTCAAGTCACAAATATTACAGACATTACGAAATGACCACAGATATGCATTTCACCTACGTTCACGATTTACACCCTGGGGATGCTGAAAAGCAATTAAGGTTTTGCCGGTGACTTTTAAATTCCATGGAAGAAAATCCCGACTTTTTGGGCAAAATTCTGTGGACAGATGAATTTTCATTTAACAGACGTGGAGTAACGAATTACCATAACATCCATTTTTGGGCACACGAAAAACCTCCAGAAATTCTGCCAGGATCATTTCAAAATGAATTTAACGTAAATGTTTAGCTGGGAATTATTGACCATAATATTCGGGGTCCACATTTTCTACCTCGAAAGTTAAACTCGGAACTATTTCTTGACTTTCTCACTAATAACCTACATGACTATATGGACGATTTACTTTTTAACCTAAAGCATGAAAGCTGGATACAACTGGATGAAGCTCCCCCCATTTTGGAATACCTGTAAGGGATTGGCTAATTATCCGCAACGTTGGATTGGCTGGTTAGGGAGGAATGAAATGAATCATGACATGATTAATGGTATTGCACCAGTGGCTTGGGCAACCAGGTCACCAGATCTTAATCCACTGGACTTAAATGTCTGGGGAAATCTCAAAGACAAAGTTTATGCTACTCCAGTTTTAACAAGGAACGACTTAGTGTTAAGGATTCAGCAAGCCTGTGTGCGGCAAAATCCACATGAATTATCCGTTGCAGTAAATTCGTTAATTCGCCTGTGTCAAAAATGCGTAGAAGTAGGTGGAACGCATTTCGAACAATTACTTTTTTAAAGTTATTGGTTAAATTTTTTTCTTGTTGTTACTCTTTTTGTGGATTTGGGGGGGATACCTCAAAAGAAAGCGCGCCATAATACTCTACCCCATGGTGGTATGAAAATCAGTAGATGAGGAAATTAAATTTGTCGTTATCTTTTGTGATGTTTTTTTTTTCATAATTTTATCTCAGGAATAAATAGTAAAATGCACACATTAACATTAACATAAATTATTAATGCTAGTAATAACATTAATAACAACATGGTTATTAAAAAGGTATATTACATTTTTACATGCTATTAACTCGAAAATAGTTCACCTAACGAAAAAATTAAAAAATACACTTTTTGTGCAAAAATCATCATAAAATACAAAAAAATATTAAATTAGTATCTAGGACCAGTGGCGTAGAAGTTCTGATAGAAAAAAGGATCACTATACCCCAGATCTACGCCACTGGAAATGTTAGTGAACTTTTATAATAAGGCAATATTAAGCCTTTACGAAATATTTTATGTCACCAAATATTTTTTAAATATTAGTGTTCATTTGAGAGATATAAAATAAAATCGTTTAAAAAATGAAGAGTTTAACACCCAGTATCTTAAAAACGGTACGTCTAAGAGGCATTGTTTATATAACAAAGTCACATTATTTTTTAATAATCTATTGTTCCTTAAAGTTTCCGCTATAGTTAGCGGACCACCCTGTATACAGAATGGACTATAAGTAATGGTACACAGAGCAATGGTGGATTTTTCGAATAAAAATAATGTGATTTAGTTACATTTACCTTATACCAGAAATTGATATTAACAGAGATACAGGGTCTCAAAGTTGAAATAAAAATTCGATTTTTTCGTATAATTATGGAACTAATTGTAATAAAGACACGAAATTTGGCACAAGGAAGTTTCTTAGGTCGAAAAACTCTAATTTGCCAACATATTACCAATAGCTGATAGGGGGCGCTACCTGAGCTATCCTGCATAATTCTAAATCATAACTTTTTGTGCCCACGTATATTATTTTTTACGTAAAAAAGATGTACTTTCTGAAAATTGATACGAGCAACCGTTTCCAAGATATTTATCTTTAAAGGTTGACGTGCCTTTGTTTTAAATTACTAAGATATTAAATTTTCGAAGTAGGCTTGAAAAAAAAGTAATCATAAGACAACTTTGAAACTAATTTATGTCAAATATTACTTTGCTGATAATATTATTACCTAAATTTTGAAAATCTCAATAAAGAAAATCCAAAAAATTAAGACGTAATTTATTTTCTATATGATCTCTGAGTCCGCACAAGAAAATTTTAATAGTCTAGGTGGTCAAAGCAGATATTTGGAAATAAATTTCAATAAAGGACAGATTTTTAATTGTTTACAATCCCTTTAAAAATATCATTTCCCACATTCTTATTTTTGAAAATAAATTTTGTTTTGGTATTTTATTTAAATTTGCTTCAGTAATTTAAAAAATATGTGTAATAATAATGTCAGTAGAGTAATATTTGATAAAAACTATTTTAGAGTCAGTTTTATTACTTTTATTTTGGAACCTGCTGCGAAAAATTCACATTTACATAACTTAAAATAAACGTACTGCAAAGTTTGAAGGCAAATATCTTGAAAACGGTTGCTTGTATCAACATTTAGAAAGAATACCTTTTTTAAGTAAAAAATGTAGATAAATGAAAATGTCTATTTAAAATAAGTGTACATGAAGGCACAAAAACGTTATGATGCTTTAGAATAATACAAGGTAGCGCAGGTGGCTCCCCCTGTGAGTTACTGACAATCTGTTAGCAAATTAGAATTTCTTGACCAAAGAACCCCCCTATACCAAATTTCTTGTCTATAGTGCAATGTGTTCATCAGTTATGCGAAAAAATCACAATTTTTTTTTTCAATTTTGACACCTTGTATCTCTGTTAATATCAACTTTTGGTATAAGGTAAATGTGGCTAAATCACGTTGTTTTTATACGGAAAATCTACTCTTGCTCTATGTACCATTACTTATGGTCCACTCTATATAATGCTAACTGAGACTCTGAACAAACTTGTGAAAGTTACAAACGATTTTGAATCTAGGTGATGAGTCAATAATTGTCACCACGAGAAACATGCTAGAAAGTTGTACTAAAACATTTAACAGTTTCTTTTGTTTAAGTTCAATCCTCTCACAAAGGGCAACCACATTCTGCCTTCAGAGCACTGTGAGTAGGATGCGGAAACAAGGATAAATGCCGATAAACTCCTTTTTTAAATAAGGATAGGTTGTAATTTTAGGGGGGAAAATACAGTTCGGTAACGAATTCCATAGCTTGAAAGTTTTATAGAAAAAAGAGTCTCCATAGACAAAATTCCCCACTATGTCAAACCGGACCGCCCTTGGAGAGATCAATCTTATTAGTTCCCGCGAGCATCTCCTATGAATGTATTTGCAGAAAAGAGACAAGCCACCAACCATCCGCCTGTGCACCAGTGTTTCGAGAGAATATGTCAAACTAACGTCATCAATTAGGCGAATCGCTCTTTTTTGAATTGAATCCAAAAGAACCAAAGTGTGATTTGGGGCTAAACTCCAAACATGAGAACAATATTCTAGTGTTGGCCTAACTTGAGCTTTGTACAGAGTGAGTAGGTGATGAGATGTGAAGTGGTTTTTAGATCTAAAAAGGAAGCCGCCTAACTTTTGAGAGGCGGACTTAGCAATGGCACGCACCAGGTCATCCCAAGAGAAGGTAGTGCTCGCAGTCACTCCCAGGATAGACAGATTCTAAACATGGACGGTAAAATCCTCCCGATGGGATAGATCCCATCGGGAGGATTTTAGCGTCCATGTTTGTTGCGTTATTCCTTGATGAAAACCGCGATCTGAGTTTTTGAGGCATTGAAGTCAACCAGATTTTTCTTACCTCATTCCAGAACGATTTCGATTAATCGTCTGCATTTGAAGTTCCCTTAGCCGATCTGAAGCAGCGCCGGATAATGGTTTGTCGGAGAAAAAAGATGACACCAGGCTACTATCATCTGCGTAGCAGTATATCAGATTGAAAGTGGAAACTAAGCTTTCGTTTATGTGTAACAGAAACAAAGTCGAAAACAAAAGAGATCCCTAAGGTACCCCTGCATTAATCGCAAATGTCTCGGATGAGATGCCATCAACGACGATCTGAAGAGATCTACCAGCGAGAAAACTGGATATCAAATGACAGAGTCCAGGAGGAAGAACATAAGATGTTAATTTGGATAAAAGAGATGGGTGCCAGACTCTGTCGACAGCCTTTGAGATATCCAATGCCACCATCCTAGTTTTCCATAGCTGAGTTCCAGACATGAGTAACATATGCCAGGAGATTGCCAGTTAAACGTTATTGTCTGAAACGATATGGACTGCCTGAGATAATTCTATTCTGCTCCAAATATTTGAGAATTTCGACGTTGATAACCTTCTGCATCACTCTAGATGCAGCGGGCAACACAGGTATAGGGCGATAGTTGTTAGCAAGATTCCTTTTTTCCATTTTCTTATAATTCGTGGTCTTGCCATATGCGCGAGAGTACACTATCTAGAAAGTGCGCGAAATCTAGCTTCACTGAAGCTGATAAACAGACAGACAAACACACTGTCGCATTTAGACATTAGTAAGGATTCTGAAGTTTAAATAAACTGACGAATCTCCAGAAAAGGCGAAATTTGCATCAGTATAAAAGGTTAAATTTTGAAAAAACAATCGGGAGAAACTTTTACCCTACATCATAAAGTCGACTTAAATTCTCAAAAAAAATAGTGATATTTCGAAAAAAATACTTTGGAGGAAAAAAATCGAAATTTCGAGAAGGATAAAATGCCTATTTTGGCATAAGTGTCGACATTTCCAGAAAAAGTCAAGCTACGGGCAGGCTTCACCCTAGCAGATTGCCAAATATTGGGGAATACACCATTGTTGTAAGAAAGTGTGAACAATTTGCTTAGGACAGGACGACAGGAGCGCACTTCTTAAGAATGATAGCGAGAATGCCATCAAGGCCAGAAGCTTTCGATGTGTCGAGCTTCTGATTGTGCGTTGTCTGAAAATAGGCATGTGCCTAACAAACTTAGGAAAAATAGGAGGCTCTGCGTTTCTAAAATCAAGGTTGGAATTTTCATCAAATAATAAGGCTAGCAATTTATCCTTTTTCTAGAAAGTGTTTGAACTGTTTGAACTGTTACGATCCAAATCACTTTTTGCCTCGTCAACAAATTGTTTAAAAAATTTCGTGCATCTACAAAAGTGGTCCGAGTCCCGACTGCAGGATTACTTTGCCAAAAATAATATGCGCGATTTTTGTAGGAAACGGTACAAACACATTTTTTGCTGAACCAAGATTTACTGGAGGCAGACTTCTTTTGGGAATGGGAAATTGAACATTTCATACCAACCAGGATAGTTTCAGTGTTGGATTCGGTGACTGATAAAAGGTTGCCCGAGTTAAAGCAGACTTTTGCCATGGGAAAGATGCCAAGAAGTTTTTTAATTCTTTCCAAATTGCAGAGTGCTGATTAAAAATAAGTATTATTCAAACAAATAAAATTGCATTTAAAATTTATTTTTATCTGTAATTTTATGAGTGAATGTTATTTGTATTTTCAAAAATGTATTAATATTTTCTACACTTCGTTTATTTTTAGTGATATTACATTCCTTCAGTATCAATCGCATTAACATTTTATCGGATTGATATCTTTCATGATTTTCTAAATTTCACGACTGAAAATTTCACGATTGTGAAAACAATTGCACAATTCATATATGAATATGAAAAAAATTCAAATTAACCGCCCTGAACATTTTAATTCAGGTGGCGCTCGCATGAACGCTGGCGACGGAATTTCATTCATGTAGGTAATGCCGGCTCCACACTCGCGCGCGAATCGCTGCGATTCGCGCGCGATTTTTGCACGAAAAACATGCCTCTCTACACTCGCAAACTTCGCAGTGTAGTTTGCGCTTCCAAGAGAAATGGACCCACAGATAGCCATTGCTGCTGTCGCTGCGCTTTGCGCTATAGCATATTATAATTATCTGTATATTAAAAATAAACACCAAATAAAGAAAATAGTCCTCTCTGAAACCACACAATAATCACTAGAAAAGACTAAAATTGTGACTGAATTTACGCCGCGAGTGTGGATGCATTCGCGCTTGCGTCTTGCGAAAGTCCCGCGAACCCTTTGACGCGGACCAAAAAACCGACTTCGAACGGGGAACAGCGCGAGGCGCGAACGCAAAGACGGGAAAGCCTCCACACTCGCGTTTGCGCTATTTCGCGGGCTTGTCGCGCCGCGAGTGTGGAGCCGGCATAATGTTGCAGTGTCCCTCTATTTACTATGTTGACATATTCTAAGGTTGATATTATGTCACAAACCACTAACACTGTAGACGCCTAACGGCCGTACAATGAACTTGGCCTAGATGACGTCATCAGAGTTTACACTCCCAATTCGGAGATGGCGCTGAAGCCGAATTTAAATGTATAGATTTCTTTATTATAGACATTATTATTATAAAGGCAGGACCAGCGGGAAATTTAAATTTAATTATTTGAAATGTGTTTTCCATTTTTCTTGCAAAAAATTCTTCGTTCAACAAAAAATAGTACACATATTGCAATAATTTTAAAATCTATTATTAGGGAATAATCATCAAGTTATCAATAAAAAAATCATCCTTCCTCATAAGTATATTAAATATTTATTATGTACATTAAAAAAATAAATGAAAATTGTAATAGCAAATAATAAACTCTATAACCCAATAAAAATAGGCGTACATAGGAAACTTCTTACACTTAATTCAAAATCTTTATACAGTGATATCCATTTATAAGAACCTCAAAATACTAAAGTAATCTGTTCGTTATAAGCATAGTTCTTGTTAAACAATAAATGCTAATCAACAAACATACAACAGTACTACTTACAAATTGCTTACTTATTAAACTTATAAGCATGATATAATTGTAACAATCCTCGATAAAAGGGTTTATTGTGAAGAATCCCAATGATTCCATTGTGAATGTCATGAAACTGAAACAAAGAAAACCTTTTTATTGTTAATCGAGACACTTTATTCATGAGAGCTAATAATAATTTATTCACTTTTAAATTTTCCTTTCTGTAAAATTGAAATTACTCGATGTTTTATAGGATCATTTACAGATTGCAATCTTTTGTCTCGACCATTAGTAACCTCATTGATCTTCAAAAATTGAAATACTAATCTTGTCCCCTAAAATACATTTCAATTTTAGAAGATAACCAAGGACCAGTCCGTTATGTATGGACCAAAGTTCTAATACTAAGTCTTACAATATAACAATAACTTTATCGTGTTCTAAACACGGAATAAAGGTAAAGTCAACAACATCTTTAATTCTAAGTATTATTCTAACTAAATTAGGTAAATATGATTTATTGTAAAGAATCCCCATGATTGCCTCGTAAATCTTTATGAAACGTAGGGCAACTTTTTTGTCAGATAACAAAGTCGTTTTACCCATACTCCACCATATTCTCTTTCTGAAATAGGTTTACTATCTTCAAGAACTAGATTATCTGAGCAAAACAGTGCATTTTTTCAACTGTTGCATAATAAAGTGTCACTAGTTCATGCACCAAAGATTCTTGACTCATTTTCAAAAATTGTCGGACGTTGCACTATACATTAATTTCATTATCTAAAGCAGACAAACTCCGATTAAAAGAATATTTGAACACTTAAGATAGTTTTCTGCTAACCTAAAGGGGATGCAAAATGTTGGATACTGCCTACAGATACCAGTGATACTAAAACTCGACAACCTTCTATTGATTGTGAATATACTACTAGTTTTGTTTGATTTGGGGCGATGAGGTAATGATATGCTGCAATCACACTAAATGATCAATTTTTATTAAAAAAACTCACCTCATGGTCATTGACCCCGTTCCTGAAACACATACATACGTATTACAAAAACAACTGAACCAATAGAATATAGCATCAGGAAGCATTTTCAAAAAATTATAATCCATGATGAAAATGAATTAGCAATTTCCTGATTGAAAACAAAACATTCGCTTCGCCGTCATCAGTGGATTAAAATTTGTCATTTATGTAAACTCTAGTGATGGTTCTTAATTAATTGTCGAGGTAATAAGACACAATTTACTGTGTTAACTAAATTGTGTGTTATTGCATCGACAATTAATTAAGAACCATCTATAGAGTTTACATCAGAAGTGGGATACCTCCTTGTGTAAACAAAGGAGAAAGGACCTACAGTTTTTTTAAGTGACTTTTTTGTGAGTGTAGTGCGTCAAGAACAATGGAAAACGATCGAGAACGCCCTACTGTAAGTGAACCAGCCGCATCCATCGACACTGACGGTGAGAATGAACTTTCCGCATCAGAAAAAATGTTGAGGATGTGGAAAATTCAGCAAGAGACAAACCAACACTTGCAAATGGAAATGATAAAAATCTTATCAACAATGGCCACCGCCCAAACAGCCCAAGTGTATGCTGAAACAAGTGCGCAGGGTAGTCACGCAGCTGGGACTGATGGCGTCAACGCTTCGGCGCAAATCCGGCTAACAAGCTACGACCCTGACGACACACCCTTTTCGATGGTCGAATGGATGGATGACGTCACCAGGATACAGCTGGAGTTTGGGATCTCCGATACCCTGATTATCTTGAAAGCTGCAGACGCCCTTAGAGGTCGAGCGGCGCGATTCTTCAAACACTGGAAGCCTGTGGTGCGCGATTGGGTGTCATTTCGTCGGGACTTTGAAGTGGCTTTTCCCGAACAAGGCACACCTGCTACTCGGATTCGTGCGTGTATGGCTATTGTTAGCTCCAATTTTGACAGTTTTGTGGAGTACGGAAATGCTAAACTGGCATCAATTAAACGCTTTTACGCCAGCTTTCCGTGGCACATAATTTTAAGTTTGATCGAGTATGATATACAGGACAAAGAGGTTAAAAGCCAAATTTCTTTGCAAGCACCTACAAACGAAATGGACTTACTAAAGTTACTAGCTAGGTGCGACGCGCGAAAGGCTAGTGAAGAGGTGCACATCCGCGATGTAACCCGAAAACGACGGTATAATTTTAACTTTCGGGACGAACAGAACAGTTTCAAAGGAAAGTGCCGAAAATGTCACCGGTACGGACATAAAGGATCAAACTGCAAAAGTGCATCCCAAATTCCGGTAAAGATTGGGTCATCATCAGGTTCTTCCGGCGCAAATTCAAAGAACTTGAAAACGTGTGCATATTGCCAGCGAATAGGTCACACAGAAGATGTCTGCTATAACAAACATGGAGCACCAAAACGAATCATGCTCAGTCAGAACACTCGTTACATACGATCAATTACAATGGGCACACTTACCATAAAGGCTCTTAATATGGTATTTCTAGAGCTAGGTGCACCAAAACGTATAATTGCAGATAGGGGAACCGCCTTTGTATCGGGTAAATTTAAACACTTTCTGGCGGAGTGGTCAGTGCAATTGCATTTAATAGCCACAGGAGTGCCACGTGGTAATGGGCAAGTGGAACGTGTGATGCGAACTTTATTTAATGCTATGCGTGCAACTCTGAACGATAAAGACGAAAAGAAATGGACAAAAGTGCTACCTGATATTGAAGATGATCTAAATGTTACGGTCAATAAATCAACAGGGTACGCACCCTGGGTGTTAATGTTCGGTGAGAACAAACGTTTAAAAGCTACCGATCAGCTGTTTTCTGGTGTACCATTACACAGTGATCTTGACTTGGAGTTCATGGGGCAGCAGGCAAACAAACGATTAAAGAGGGTTACGGAGCGGGCCATAACCAATTTTAACGAAAAGCGGGTCAAAGCAGTGCCGTACATTGTTGGTGATAAAGTGGTTATAGAAAATAGTCAGCTATCATATGGAGGAAAGCTCAAGCCGAAGTTTCATGGTCCTTTTGAAATAACGCATTGCCTGGAAAATGAAAGGTACGTCTTGCGAAGATTAGGCAGACCTAGCAGAACGACCGTAGCAGCGCACGAGCAATTGCGAAAATGGCCGGAAGAGGGTATGCAAGCTCTCTAAAAAAAAAAAAAAAATAATTTTGGCTACATAAGTTTTGTAAGTACATGCTTACACTAGATCCTCAAAATTAGTTTTGGTTTTTATTAGGTCCCTAAATGTAAATTTAGGCTATAGGTCCCCAAAAACAGTTTTGGGCTAAATAAGGTCCCTAAACACGGGTTTAGGCTATAGGTCCCCAAAAACAGTTTTGGGCTAAATAAGGTCCCTAAACCCAGGTTTAGGCTATAGGTCCCCAAAAACAGTTTTGGGCTAAATAAGGTCCCTAAACCCAGGTTTAGGCTATAGGTCCCCAAAAACAGTTTTGGGCTAAATAAGGTCCCTAAACCCAGGTTTAGGCTATAGGTCCCCAAAAACAGCTTTGGGCTAAATAAGGTCCCTAAACACAGGTTTAGGCTATAGGTCCCCAAAAACAGCTTTGGGCTAAATAAGGTCCCTAAACCCAGGTTTAGGCTATAGGTCCCCAAAAACAGTTTTGGGCTAAATAAGGTCCCTAAACCCAGGTTTAGGCTATAGGTCCCCAAAAACAGTTTTGGGCTAAATAAGGTCCCTAAACCCAGGTTTAGGCTATAGGTCCCCAAAAACAGTTTTGGGCTAAATAAGGTCCCTAAACCCAGGTTTAGGCTATAGGTCCCCAAAAACAGTTTTGGGCTAAATAAGGTCCCTAAACACAGGTTTAGGCTGTAGGTCCCCAAAAACAGTTTTGGGCTAAATAAGGTCCCTAAACACAGGTTTAGGCAATAGGTCCCCAAAATAATGTTGGGCACGACGAAACAAAGTAAGCTAAAAGTGACCAAAGCAAAATTTAATTTCTCTTCACTTATGATCTCTCTAGGCTCAGGGTTAGGCAAAGATCCCCAGAAATCATTTTGGGCTGCAAAGTTTTTTTCAGGTTAAGATTTGAACAGAGAGGTTCGGAAATACTAACAAGGATGGTGCGAGGACGCCCCATAGTCAGGAAGGCCGTGTTAGCATTAAGGAACCCGCCACTGTCTTTTCCACCTAGAATGTGCCACATGTGATACAAACCCAGGACCTCTAGGCACGTGAGGGAGGAAGGGGAAGAAGGCAGTCGAGAATGAGCCGAGTAGATATCGAGAGCATATGTACAAGAGACCAATAAAGCGTGTGTTACGTAAATTGTGTCTTATTACCTCGACAATTAATTAAGAACCATCACTAGAGTTTACATTTATTATGATCGAAAACGCGGGAAGTGCTAACGAAAACAATCGGCTATGAGCGCTATCTTACGATTGGGAGTCTAACCCAAGCGCCGCAAACCAGCGAAAATCGTGCCATTTATGTTACCGATCTATATTGTTAGTGGTTTCCTTATTATGTATCATAGAGAAACCATATGTTTTGTGGAGAAACCTCTACATAGTCTCTGTTATGTACATTTATGGTTATGCATTAATAACATTTTCGTTTTGTTATTGAATTGATTTTAGTTGTTTATTTTGAGGGTATTCTGCAGTTTTTTAGGCTGTAATTACTTGTATATCGGACTGTGATCGGACTCAACTTTAGGATTGTTAGTTTATAGTTTTTTTGAAAGTTATTTCAAATAGGACTTTGTGAACTTTTTATTTGTTAAGTGTGCCAGACTCAAAAAACTAACGCATATTATTGCTTAATTTGAAAAAAGTGTGTTACTGTTAAATTGTTGTACCTAATAGTGGTTTGTGTGTATTTATATTATATAGTAAAAAAAATAATATGCAATTTCCAACTAATTTTGAGTTTAAAGAAATTGCAATTTCGGAACAGTCTTTTCAAATTCGTGTTGGCATAAATTCGGAAAATGATGCAAAGTTGTGGCTGAAAGAATATAGTGAAATTACTAACACGAATTGGATTATTAAAGACGGTCTATACAATCCTCAGAGGCAAGTTATTATATATTGTAATTACAGTAAATGTTTTATAGTATTTTACCTTACAGATTAATTTATCATAAAGTGTTTGTATGTCAGCACTCCAAGAAAAACAAGCGAAAACCAGATTCTGGCAGAAATAGTAACTGCTGTGCAACAATCGACATTAAAATAAAAAAGGTGAACAAGGGAACAAAAAAAAATGATACATATTTATGTTTGACAAGCCCATTACCTGGTATTATAAAAGGAACCAACATAAAACATAATCACAACATAAACACTAGTGATGCCTTAAAATATTTACGAATTGGTCATGAAGCGAAAGAATGTTTTATTAATTTATTTGAAGATGGTCTGGGCCCTGCTGAAAGCATTAAACAATATGAAAATAAATTACCAATCGAAGAAACCAACATAGCAGAAACTACAGCAAATGCCAGGATAAATCCGACTTATAATATGGTTAAAAATATTTTTAAAAAGTGGCAAGGAGAACTGCAGCATAAAATTCAAGTGTATGCACAAGACAAAGAAGACCTAGAAAACATTAATAAAGGATTCTTACAGTTTACTTCACTGTTACCAGCTACAAGATTGGTAAAGAAGCATTTGACACTAATAAATAAAAAGTTGGCAAAAATTGACAACAGCCAAAATGCCACCGAAACTCTGATCCAAATAAGTAATTGCTTGAGAACAAAAAAAGGAGGTGTTATTAGAGGGCACCCTACGTCTATTTCAAGGCAACGTCAATGTGTCACAAAAGGTTCTAAAAGAATTGCTAATAGACGACCTGTAATAAAAATAAAACTAAAAACCAAAAAGGAAACAACCTCTGAATCGATTTGAGGGAAAGGCAATAATTTGCTCACAGACATTTAAATATTAATTTCATACAGTTTTTACTATATGGTTGCAAATTTAAATTTTATCTCAAAATATAAAAGAAATACTGATGTCTTCTTTTGAAATTCAGTCATTATTACTCACTTTACAGTTTTATTTATTTTCTACAATTAACGATAATTATTATTATTCATTTCTTTAGTTAGAGGATCAAGTTCATTATTTTAATTTTATAGTGAGATGACTAATTGAAATAATAATAAAATGACATAAATAATCCACTTTAAATATATATACTTACTTTTGCTAGTATATTTTTGTTTAATTCCTCTACCCAATTTTTATGGTAAGTTTTTATGACGTGACAGGCAAACATTATTAACCATCTAACTCGGTGATTGCCAACCTTTTTCTCTTAGGGACACACTTGAACTTTAATTAAAATTTTGTGATACATAAAAATTTTTGTCTTTTGGTTAGATAACTTTCTAACCATTCCACAGTGCGTCAATTTAAGTAATTTCTGGCCAAAACTAAGAAGGACTGAATTTTTCCAGTTTAAATACAATAGCTTAATGACCGATTAATTAATAAAAATAAAGATTATTTGTAAAGGAATAATTGATTATAATTTCCATATATTTTCCCATTTCACGCTACAGCCCTTAGAACGAAGAAGTGTTTAAGTAAATATTTGCACAGTGAGGTTTCAGTATATTTTCGATTGCCATATAATTTGATAATTTGAAAAATTAGCCATATCTCATATGAAACAAGTTAAGTGTCCTATTGTAGATCAATATTTCATTTTAAAAAACAGCATGTAGCTTATGCTTTAAAGTCTGTCATCAGATAAAAAGTATCAGACATCTGTGCTGTAAAATTAATACTTTTGTTTGTTTCATATTTACTTTAACAAACTTTAGCCTTGTTGTTGAATGAAGTATGGACTTCGATGTTCTACAATTTTTGACTGCGCCTAGCTGCGCCTTTTTTTTACCATAACGGTTTAAACAGAATGATGCAGATGAGAGAAATTGCCACTTTGGGAGTTAAGGACCGATTCAATTTGACTCATCATTTCAAACCCCTTACGACACTTTATTTTTGAAAAAAAAATAATTGTTTTACTAATTTGGTAATACTTTTAAATTTAATTATTCACGAATTAGTTTTTTTAATTTAGTTAGAATTTCAACTTCTAATTTCCCTAATTTCTTGGTAATCATTTTTTCAATATTTTTACTGCGAGGACCAACTATTATTAAGTAAGTTTTTTAATTTTTAAAGTTTTGACCAAAAATTATTAATTTTGACCCAGTATGCATTCGAACCTAATGGTTATTATACAGTGTGGAACATCCAAATTGAATAAATTCCGTATCTCAGTTATTCTACAAATTTATGAAAAGTCTCGAGACGCTAAAATTTTAGATTATAAAATGACATCCTCTACCGTAAAAATTTCATCCCTAGATGCAACCCTCTTTGAGTGACACTTCCAACCCCTAAATTTTTAAACCAAAAGTAGGGGCTCGTTATACCTCATTTGAAAGGTCTATTCATTCTCTATTCAAAAATGTCATGGTTGCTATATTTATTTCAAAAATTAACAGTAAAAAAATGAATTTCAATTTTCAACAACAAAATATAAATCTAACATTTTCATTTAATAAAATGAATGTAGGAGACGTTCAAAATGGGCACCTCCAACATATTGGCAGCATCCTAATCGTGAATAAAAATGTCTCCTGACATTATTCAACATCTCTGGTATCGCCGACGCAATCGCAAGCCTTATTCTTGCTCGTAAGTCAACTACGTCGTGGGGTTTGGTTTTAAAACTGTACTTTTAACATAACCCCATAAAAAAGTCCAGAGACGTCAGGTCTGGTGGTCGTAGTGGCCATTCTACCGTACCTTGTCTCCCTATCCATCGATTTGGAAATGTAAAGTCGAGATATTGCCGGACATTGACTTGGTAGTGTGGTGGTGCTCCATTTTGCTGGAACCATATTACATTAGCTGGAACGTGTGGATTTTCTTGAGCTGGATATAAGTTTACCAAAGCTGGTATAATGTTGTTTTGGAGCAATGCTAAATAATTATCTCCATTTAAATTTTCATCAATGAAAAATGGACCAATGACATGATCCCCAATAATCCCTGCCCAAACATTAGCTTTTCAGGGTTCTGTGTATGCAATTCTCTCATCCAGAGGGGATTTTCACTACCCCAATAGCGACAGTTTTGACGATTTACATGACCGTGAAGAGTAAAAATGGAGTCGTCAGAAAACAATATGTTTTCTATTTGGATATTATCTAATCTTTGCATCATTTGATCACAAAAATAAGTTCTTCTATCAAAATCGTCATCACTGAGCTCTTGACATGGTGTCAGTTTATGAGGATCCATTTTATTTTCTTTCAGTAAACGAATAATCAAGGAATGACTAACGTTCAGTGCTGCAGCTATTTGTTGACTTAAAGAATGTGGATTTTCTTGAAACTCGTTCATTATTTCCAATTTAATATCAGTTAATGCATTGAAGTATTCTTTTATTAGTTTTCTTGTTCGTGAACATGATATTCTCGATTTTTCTAATTGTACCTTGGGATATAGGCTGTAAATCAGGAAATTTTTGTTGAAATAGACGTGCGACTTTGGCCTGTGATCTTGATCTATCTCCATAACCCATCATTTGTAAAATTATTATTTTATGCATTTCCGTTAAATGACCCATATTAAATTTTTAAAATATGCAAAAAGATAATTGAAGCACGATACTGACCACTGTTTAATTCTCTCACAGTTTTGGAAAGTTACTGGGATGTTTTCGACAAAAAGTACAATTGACTATGGCTATGGTTGATAAGTTTTTACATTTCCTTTTTTACAAAATCAAAAAAGGATATCGACATTGTTTTTGGTCCCTTTATGATTATCGAGGACGATCCGCTATTAGTTATTATTAGAAAATATTCATCTACTTGATAAATTATTTGTTTATTGTTTATTTTTAAAAAAAATGTAGCAACTATGACATCTTTGAACAGATAATCAAAAGACCTTTCAAATGAGGTATAAAGAACCCCTACTTCCAATTAAAGAATTTAGGGGTTGAAACGGTAACTCGAAGAGGGTTGCATTTAGGGATAAAATTTTTGCGATGCAAAATGTCATTTTATAATCTAAAATTGACTTGCCTCGGGATTTCCATAAATATGTACAATAACTCAGATATTGAATTTATTCAATTTGGCTGTTCCACACTGTATGACTGGAAAATATGCATTTTAAATATTTTGCAATTTTTTTCGTTCTTCAAAATTAAATGCACTTTTACATCAACACAGCATTTTCTTGCATTTTTTGTTGAAAAACTCTTTGGGCCTCATAATCTTTCTCAACATTATTTGAAATGCTTTTGTAAAATTTTAATTTTTTTGCTTAAAAATTCCTAAAATTTTCAATGTTTATAGACTTGAGTTCAAACTCCAATTTTCGAAAAGTTGTAATGTTTATTATTATCAGAATTTTAAAGCCTGAGTTACCCAAAAATAAACTTATACATGAACAAATACGTCCGTAAAATTTCAACTTTTTATATTATGTACTTGTAAAAGTTTGAGTAAAATTTCGAGAAAAAAGTAGGATATTCAATTTCGATATTGAAGGAGAAATTTTGAAATTAAATTTTTACGTCAATTTTGAGTTAATTTTTGAGATTTCGATCTTTCTTCAGATTGGGTTTTTTATTTTTTCTACAGAAGCTATCTAATATTCTACTTTTGATCAAAACTCAAAATTAAATTATTTTTTTTCTAATTCTACACAAACATTTGCAATTTTTTTATTAAATGTCGATTTTTTTTCTCAGTATTTGGCTTTTTTACCGAAACTGTGATATTAATTAAGTATTAAAGATTATGTTTTATATGAATTTTGATACCTTTTTTCGAAGCTAGAATCAGAATTTCCAAAAAATTATATAATTTGTCTTACAAATGTTTCAAAAGTTCAATTACCCTTTCTAGAAATTCTGAAGGTTAAAGTATAAAGTTCAAGCTTCTATCATGCCTAATTGAGACCCATTTTAAAATAAAAAATTTGCAATTTTTCTATTATCTCATGTTTTTTTCTAATTTTCGACATGTTGTATTAAAACTTAAATTTATTTTTATAAATTCCATGCTTAAAGTTGAAAAGTCGACAAAAGTGTGCATTCGAAAAAGGCTATTTAAGAAAAAATCTCTATTTCTACTTTAATCTCGACTTGTTCTGATACCGGAGCCGCGTAAATTTGGTAAAAAAATAAAAATTAAAAAAAAATCGAAATAGTTATTTTAGTCTGAAAGTATATAGGCAATGCTGTTTCACCGACAGTTCAAAAATCACTAGACAAAACTGTCGGGAAAGGCTAGGCCTTTTGTGTCTGACACGGGACTGCCTTTGTTTTTCCACCGAGGCCTTTTATTGGGAAGCGAATGTCATTAAGATTCAATTTACCACCCCAACGAATTCTATTCTTAGAAGGAATGCAATTATCGGCCTTTGTCTATCTCAATTGCAGTTCCATTAAAATGAAACGCAATTAGGACAGTTGATGGTAAACATCTACTAAACATCCGGGCTATAATGGACCCAGGGACAAAAGCTTTTAGCAATTATCCGAGGCTCGACATTACTCACCCTTTGTCCATCCTAGTTTCGTTTTCATGATAAGGAAAAGCACTTAAGACGACAAACATCCTGTTATTTATCGGGGTGTAATTATCTTATCACTTTGGTGAATACTTGAATTTCTGCCTAGCAATTTTTTTTCTACCGTTAAGCGTTGTCAAAAAGATGAATATACGGTATAAGTTCTAAAAAAAAAATTAAATTTTGATCCACATTTCGGATTTAAATTTTGACATTACGAGAAGAAGTTAATTTTTAATGAAAAATTCCGGAATTAGAGTTAAAAATTGCACTTTTTATCAAAAAATCGGATCCAAGTGGCAATTTTTAATTGAAATACAAATCTTGTCCTCTGACACCAAGAAATTATCAATATTTCTCTGAAGATGATAGCTTGGCTATCGAAACGCATTAGAGCGACCTTGTTGTGTTTTTTAATCTTTCTTGGTTTCAGGGGACAATATTTGTATTTCAGTTTTTGAAGATAACCAAGGAACAGTCTGTTTCATCAAAAATTTTAATTCTTTTGCTCTAAATTTTCTAAGATCCAAAATTTCGACTTTTCCTAACAGTGTTGACTTAACTTTGTTTCTTAAAATATTAAATTTACTCTTCAAATTTGGACATCTAAAATCGAAATTTTTTTTTCGATTTTTTTCGAAATATACAAATTAATACACATATTTTTTTCAATACCTTTCAATTCTTGATCAAAATTTTTTATAAAATTCTTATAAATTTCGGGTTTATCTCAAAGTTCGAATCTTTTTGCGAAAATTCTGGGTTAAACTAGATATTTTAAAACGCAGTTTTTTTTATTTATCCTTTTTTCGCAAATTTTCTAGTTTAAACTTACAAATGTTATTTACTGTCAATATTTTGACTTTAAAATCGAACTGTCTAGAAAAGTCGAAAATTTCCATGGATCATGCATTTGGACCAAACGTTCGGAAAAATTTGATCCTTGATTTAGTTATCCTTCTGTTTGGCCGTGTCAGGTGGAAAATTGTCTTCAAATTTAGACTTTAAACTTAACTTAAATAAAATTATTTGCTACATCACGTTTCCAGTATCTAAAACACATCCTACTACAGCAACACTTTCAGCGTGTTCAAGTGCAACGGATACGTTTTGTTGCCTTGAGAGTCAATGATTGCTATTGCTGATGGTGAATTGTTAGCCTACAATCTTTTTAATCTGTATTGAAGATTCAAATTTATTCTTCAAATCTAAGTTTTTCAAAATTTACCACGGCTTCTTAAAATAGTCTCCAACAATAATTTTATTCAGGTTTTGCGTTAATATCGGATTCACGTTCTGGATTTTTGATAATTTTGGAGGTCTTTTCAACAAAAAATTTAACCTATCCACCACCAAATTCACAATATGAATAAGAATTGTGGCTTACTCCATTATTCTGTGCAAATTTAAACACTCGATACTCATAAGTTGTGGTGTTACAGGACAACCAACTCTCGGTAGCCTTAAAATGCATGTTACAAGAACGCACTAAGGATTGATTGTCTACCACCCAAATTTGATTTAATTTTACCGGTGGTTTCTGTTAGTACGCTTGGATATTCCATGTTTTATTATTGCTGCTTTTTGTTATGATAATCTTTTTTTGTACAGCTTTTACAGCATTACCCAAATCCCCTTGCGTTGCATTATGCACAAATATTGCAACAAACTTTCCCCTTAATAGCTTAATAGAAACCTGAATTCTGCAGCAAGAAATAAGGCCCAGACAACGACAGGTGATGGCCTTATTTCTAACATGCGGAATTGGTGGTTACGTTGAATAATCTATATCAGTAATAAATGTAAATTTGATTTTTCAGGTAATAGTATACTAATGAAAAATTTATCTTGCGCTGAAAACGTAGGTCCGCCAAATGCTAAGTATATCTTTTGTAGAGGCTAAGCTCCCATAGCACCCACCTAACTTCACCCATGTATAAATGTTAATGCTTATTATTATTTTTTTCGTATTATAAATAAAAATAAATAAGTATTATATGTGGTCAAGCTTTATAACGAATGGGACCACCTGTAATTAACAATATTACAGGCCAAACCTAGTTTTGTATTATTTCAACTATACTGCAACACCTCCATATACACACAATCAAATGATAACAGTGGCTTCACGAGGCTCTAATCAGTGTAAGCCGGAGCCAGCCGCAATAAAAAAATTGATTTCGCAAATTTCAAAGAGCCACAAATTTATATTTCTGATTTTTACACTTTATTTCAAAATTAAATCAGATAAATCAGACAAAATATGGGACAGAGACTGATTCATGTAGTCAAACGAAAATACATTCACCCCAAAAGACCTTTTATTGCTCAAAATTTGCCTTTTGTTTCGCAATTTCGACTTTTTTAACTCTTCTCCATGTTATTTTTCTTTTTTAATATGTTGTTCCTAAAATTAGACTTTTACCCCAACTCCTTGTTTCTTCTCAAAACTCTACAATTTGTAAAAATGTTTCCTTTTTTCTAATTCGACTTACTGGAATATTAGACTTATTTCTCAAAAATTCATCTTTTGTCGATTTTTTAATAAAAAAAGTAAAAATTTGAAGCAATTAGAGATGTTAAGTAAAGTAGTTTTTGAAGATTTCAAAGTTTTCTTTTTTTCGAAATTTTGATCTATTCTCAAATTTCACTTTTTCCCAAAACTAAATTTTTTCGACTTTGTTCTAAATTGCGGCTTCTTTCTAGAACTTTATACTTTTTAAAAATCGCCCTTTTATCAAATTTTGGCATTTTCCCCAAAATTTACTTTTGCTAAACATTTAAACTATTATTTATTTTCTACAAATTTGGACTTCTTACGTAAAATTCGGTTTTTTTTTTTCGAAATTTCGACTTTTCAAATTAGATATTTTATTGTTTTTGCAAACTGCGATTTTTTTGACGAAATTTATCCACATATTTTCAAAATGTTTGACTAAATCTCAAAATTTGTTTTTTTTTCTTAAAATTTGACCTTTCTCCAAAGTTTAACATTTTGCTCGAAACTGAAAGTTGTATCCACATTGTATTTTCTTTCGAAATTATTTTACCAATTCTATCAAATTCCGAATATATCTGAACATTTGGAGTTTTTTTTTAATTCGTCTTATTCTCCAAATCTCAAATTTATTCTCCAAATTTAACTTTCTCTGGAAAAATGCAATTTTTTTTCTTCTCCTCTGAAAAATTTTGGCTTTTTAAAAGTTCGACGATTTTTTCTAATCTTTCAATTTTGTACAACTGCTCTTTTCGAAATTTTATAATTTTTCACAAAATTTAAATTTGTCTAAAAATTTCAGGTTTTAAATTTATTCTGGGTTTCAGTCTCGTCGAAATTTGACGATTTTTAAAAAAATGTTATCTTTAAAAATTTTTGACAAATTTATTTTTTTCGAAATCTCTTTTTTTCAAAATTCTGTATTTTCTGAAAATTTCAACTTCTATTTGGAACTAAATTCATCTATTTTCAAATCTCAAAATTAATTTTGTTTCTTAAAATTTGACTTTCTCTGGGAAATTTTGACCTTGTTTTAAAATTCAATACTTTTCTCGAAACTGGAAGTTTTATCGACATTTTCTTTTCTTTCGAAAATATTTCAGCAATTTTCTCAAAATTCGATTTATTTGAAAATTTGGAGTTTTTTTTTAATTCGTCTTGTTTTCGATATTTCAATTTATTCTCAAAATTTAACTTTCTATTACAAATTTTTTATTTTCTTCTTATCTGAAAAACTTTGACTTCTGAAGAAGTCAAAAAAATGTCCATTTTTTTAAAGTTTTAATTTATTACAATTTCTCTTTTTGAAATTTTACAATTTTTTACAAAATTTAAATTCGTCTAATCATGTCACGCTTTTAAACTTTTTCTGCAAATTTCAATCTATTGACAAAGTAGTCTTTTCAAAAATTTTGCGTTCTTTAAAAACTTTTGACGAATTCATTATTTTCGAAACCTCTTTTTTTCAAAATGAAGCTTTTTTGGAAATTTCAACTTTTATGTCGAACGAAATCTATTTGCAAATCTCAAAATTTGATTTTTTTCTTAAAATTTGACTTTCTCTGGGAAATTTTGACCTTCTTTTAAAATTCAATGCTTTTATCGACATTTTCTTTTTCTTCGAAATTATTTTACCAATTTTCTCAAAATTCAAATTTATCAGAAAATTTGGATTTTTTTAAATCAACTTGTTTTCGAAATTTCTTCTCAAAATTTAAATCTCCTTGGAAAATTACAAATTTTTTGTCGAAATTTCGAACTTTTCTTAAAATTTTGATTTTTTCCTTGAAATGTTTCTTAAAATTTGACTTTGTTCTTATTTATTGAAAAACTTCGACTTTTTTAAAATTCGACAAATTTTTTTAAGCTTCGAGCTTATTTTTACAATTTCTATTTTTGATATTTTACAGTTTTCAAAAAATTCAAATTTTTTGAGAACTTTTGTTAAATTGACTTTTTTTGAAATTTCTTCCTTTTTCTCATTTGTTTTCGAAATGTCTTCCTTTTTCGAACTCTCTTTTTCTCAATCTTTTCGAATTTTTCTCAAAATTCGGCTTTTTCTGGAAATTTCAGCTTTTATTTCGAACTTTGATATTTGCTGTTTCTGTAAATTTAGGTTTTTTTTCACAAAAGTAATTCAACTTTTTTTCACGAAATTTCAAGTCTGTAGAAAATTTACAAATAAAAAAATAAAAATCATGGAAAAAGTATTTTTTAGAAATTTGGACTTTCCAAATTGGTCTTTTTCTAGAAATTTCAAAATTCATGTGTTTCTTCAAAATGTTAATAGAAATCAATCAAAAATTTTGAAAAAATATTTTTTTAAATCATAACTTTTTTATCAAAATTTAAGCAAAATGTGAAAATTCCTAAAAAAGTATTTTAGGAAGTTTCTCTCGGAAAATGACAGCTTGGCTGTCGAAACGCGTTAGAGCAACCTTTGTTATGTTTTTTAATCTTTCTTGGTTTCAGTGGACAAGTTCTGTATTTTAATTTTTGAAGATAACCAAGCTCCGTTCCATCAAAAATTTTGGACTTCTGTAGGTCATTTGTTTAATTCCTACTCATTTTCTGCGTGTCTGTCCACTCTAGCTTTTATTGATTTATTTTTTTAGGGGAATTTAAAGAGTCGCCATTGTCTTTTAAAGAGCCACATGCGGCTCAGGAGCCGCGATTTGCCGACCCCTAATATAGGGGGATAAATATTATCAAGTTTAAAGCTTAGAAATTTTAAAAACTTTTGGTTTACATCTTCCAGTTAGTCAATATTAACTTGATGTATAGGGTACTAAATTAAAGAGCAGTATTCCAGTTTGGAGCGAACTAATGAATTGAATACTACTTTTAAGCAACTCTGATTATTTATGCCATCTGCATTTATCATAATTGAAGGGGATTGAAACCCATCATTATTTCACTTATGTGGTCAGCAAATGTCAGTTGAGTGTCGAAAGTAACACCTAGGTCTTTTATTCTTCCATACCTTTTTAATAAATCATCTCCAGTACAGAATATACTTCTTCCGATATTGGATCGTGTCAAAGAACTACTAAACGTATTCGACGTTTCACCCACCATCGCAGGGGGCTTCTTCAGGAACAAAGAAAAGAAATAATAAATAAAAAGAGGTAGGTCTATAATTCCTAACGTCACTAACCAATTCACTTTTAAAAACGGGACATATTCTTGAACTTATCCGAAGTTAATATAAGATTGAATAACGTAAGCAGAGGTTTAGTAAAAATATATTTACAATTTTTAATTAGAAAATAAGGTATTGCATCCAATCCTGTAGTCATTTTATTTTCTAACTTCCTAATTACTTCAAACAATCATCCTCAGTAGTTTTGGTTACAACAATGTTTGTTTTAGATACAGAATATGATTTGTGATCAGATTTTTTATAAAAACTGGCGAAGTAAGCACCATAGTTTTACAATTTTTTTCTTTCGGGATATCTAGAGTGGAGTTTACAAGAATATACCGAACAACATAGAAAACAGGAGATCAGACGCGAAAAACGGCATAGAACCCGATCCGTACCGCAGAGTAGTCAAAAATGTTTACAAAGGATTAAATCTTGCCACATGACCCACAACGTTTTTTTTAAATGAAATGATCTCTCATACATAATAAACTAACTTCAAGGAAAAAATAAATACTTTTTTTATATTTTTTAATTTCTTCATCTTTTTTTTAATACCTTAATGTTGAAAAACAAATTGAATCACCCTTTATATATGAAATGTCCCGGTTCTGCAGTCCAAAAACAAATCCAATACGCCACCGCGTCCTCATGAGGCACGGGCGCCGGACTCTTTGCGGCGGGCCTATTATCATCTCAGGTAAAAACTACAAATAACTAGAACCACGTTTTATTAAACAAAATATATGTACAATATCGGGCACTTAAAATATAAGGTAACAAAACACGTATTTATCTACAGAAAACTAAGAACATTATTGTCATCATTTAAATCGTTTACGGATTGAAGATTATCACATGCCACATGAAAATTAACTATATATTCCGCATTTGTCCTTTGAACTGAAATAGCAAACGGATCTGTAGGATGAAAAGTAAAAGCTACTAAACGTCGGGCTGGTGGTACAGTTGCTCTTCCAGTAGTTCCAGCATATATTCGAAATTTTAAGAATCCAGAATCCCGAGCATAAAATCTAAATTATAAAATACTATTATTCAACACATACTTATATTTAACAATGATATGCAGGCTAGTCGTTTATGTTATCAATTAAATAAGTAAATTTGACATTAAATTCTTCTCACTAATCGCATAGGTGAATTGCATGACTCGATGAGTCGCTAATTTCAGAAAACATTTTTTTCGACTTTAACATGAAATTTCGAGAAAAAAGCATTGAAATTTCAAGTTTTTTCCCGAAGTTGTTATTTTTCGATGTTAATGTTGAAAAAGATATTTCAAAAAATAAATTCAAAATTTAGAGAATCCTAGATTTGATTTTGGACAGGACTTATTCAAATTTTATTATCTGCAATTTTTACCGTTTCTCGTGCAGATAATTTCAATTTTAAAGTCGATTTAAAAAAAAGAATCAAAATTTCCAAAAAAAATGTTTTTTTTACTGAAATGTTGAAAATTTTAACTTTCATTTCGAAATTTCCACTTTGGAACTCGAAATTTCGACAAATTTTTTTTTTCTGTTATGTACAATGTTATTATTTCTCGTATTTTCGAATTGTTATGGGAATTTAGATTTGAAAATCAAAAAGAAAACTCGAATTTAAAAAAAAAGTTACAATTTAGAAAAGGTAGTTTTCGTAAATGGAAATTTTGGAACGTTTTTCTGAAAATTTCGACTTTTATTTCGAATTTTAGACCTCAGAATTCGAAATTTTGAGAAACATTTTTTCGTAATTTCAAAACTTTTTTTAATTTAAATGTAAAATTTTGTCTAGCTATTTGGTCTTTTTCTAGATTTTGTTTCGGAAATTTTGATTCTTTTTCAAATTTAGAGTCAAGGTCCACAGTATGATATAAAAGCTGAAATGAATAAGTCTATATTTTTTAGAAAAATTATTTTTTTTACATTAACATTTCGAACTTTTTTTTCTTAAAATTTAAATATAAATAATCCATTTCTGATTTTAATTACAATATTGTATTGTAATTATGAGTATTGACTCATGAGAGGTGAGGAAATAAAAGTATACAACAAAATCTAATAAACACATATATGGTCTAATATCAGTGGCAAAGAAAATATATTTATTGATATGATTATAATAAATCTTTCCCAAGCAAATAGAAAACAATTTAGTAAAATGAAATTATTGAATTTTCTGAAATGACAGATGATTGTAAAGTAAAATGACGCGATACTGGATAAAGATATTTAAAAGAAATTAATAAAAAACGTGTAAAGATAGCAAGTTTCATTCTTTTCAAAAAAAAACCGAACGAACTTTCTGGACATCCAACATTTTCAGCAACTAAAAAAGGTCATTCTTTGACAGGTCCGCTTGCACGCGCCCATTTCTAGGTTTACCAACGAATCATCTTTTGTTCTTCATAGCCGCAATAACCTTTAAATAGTTCGGTATTGGTCTAATTTTCAGTTTATTTTTTGAAAAAAAAAATGAAATTTTGAAGAACGTTTTGAAAAACTACAAATTTGGAAGAAATCATAAATTTTAAAAAGAAGTCGAGCTATAAAAAATAATCGAAGTTTTCAATAAGTCTTTAAAGAAAGCCAAAATTAAAAAAAAACTTCCGTAAAAGTTTAATTTTCAAAAAGTTAGGGATTTTATTTTAAAAGTGAAATTTTAAAAAAATCAAAGATTCCAAAAATGGTCAAAATTTTTATAACAAATCTAGCTTTCAAAAAAATCTGACATTTTCAAAAAAAGTAGGAATTTTCAAAAAGAATAAAAACCTTGAGAAAATGTCGAAATTATAAAATACAAAATTTTCAAAAAAAGCCGAACCATTCGAAAAGAATTGAAATTTTGAAATAGAAAAAGTCGAAATATTTGAGACAAAGTTGAAACTTTCATAAAAATGGAAATGTTCTAAACTTGTCGAAGTTTTTAAATAAAATCAAAATTTTGAAAATTCAACCTCTCAAAATGTTGAAATTAAAAAAAAACGTAATTTCGAAAATAAAGTTGAATTAAAAAAATTGAATATTCAAGAAAAATCGAAGTTTTCAATAAAGCTGAAAACTTAAAATTTTTTTTAAAAATTCCAAATTTTCAAAAAAGTCAAAATTTTAACAGTGAAAATTTTCAAAAAAACTCGAAATTACGAAAGAAATCATTTCTAAATACAAGGTTAAAATTTGAAATTCAATTTAAAAAAAATGGACATATAGCAAAAGTTCAACATTCAAAAAACTCGGCATTTTCAAAAAGTATAGACATTTTAGAAAAAAAAAAATTGAAATTATCGGTCCAAATTTTGAAACATAAAACCTTTACAAAAATTCGATATTTTTATTCTCGAGAAGTGTAAATTTTGCAAAAAAAAGAAAAATTCGAAAAAGTCGAAATTGATAAAATTTGAAATTTAGAAATGAAATTGAAATTTTGAAGAAACGATGGCAACATTTTTAAACACAAATTTTCAAAAAGAACCAACATTTTCGAAAATGCTGAATTTTGAAAAATGTTAAAATTTCGATAAAGTCGAAATTGTTAAAAAGAAATTTTGAAAACAGTCAATTATAAAATGATTTTAAAAAGTCGAAATTTTGAAAAAAAAAATGAAATTTGGGAAAAAATGTCGAAATTTCAAAATGAAACCGAAATATTGATCAAATTTGAACAAAGTCGACATTTTTTTAAAAAGTTGGAAGTTAAAAGAGAGCGTAGTGATATTGACAGTAGCGAGTGTTGCACCCGCATCGTCGGGTGACATACCAGCTAGTATTATACTACGTGAATAACATAATCGCCACCTTTTCAACCAAGTATAAAAGAAACTTTTTTCATTTTAAATAGTTCTATTTTGCAATTATCATTTTAAAGCTTGTCAACTAAGTAAAGTCGTTGTAAATGACTTATAACTCTCCACTATTTTAAAGCAACATGATAAAAACTATGGATAATATCGATATTTTCTGAAGAAACATATCGATAGTAAAAACGATCGATGTTTAATGGACTCTGCATTAGATTTACCTGATAGGGTATTCATCGCAAGCTTTTGGTCTCTCCATAACGGACACCCATTTATCATCATAACTAAAAAGGGAAAGATCTAAATAAGGTGAACTACTATAAGATTGGGCACTTATTGGTAATTGGGCTAGCAGTCTTTTGGTTGCTTCAGTTTTTCCTCCAAACTTGGCACTGACAATGGTCTGTTTAAACCTAAAAAACTTCAATAAACAAAAGTTACATGCACTTAAATATTATATACCTCTGATGCAGAAGTCTGGCATACAAATTGTTAGAGGGGCTACATGTAAATTGAGTTTCACAATAAATACTTGCATTCCTGAATGAGTCGCAAAAATTTTCAAATAAGTCTAGCAATTCCTTCGATGTATTTTCATAAATTGATATAACTTTACTTTCAGTCATGTTAAAAACGACAAAAAACGATGGTTGACTGTTGGCGTCATTCGATTTTAATGTGACTACATCCTCACTTGCGTACTTTATCAATAAATGGTTTTCATCTAGCAGCTGCATTTTCCACAATTTCAATGAATTAAAATTATCGAAGTAATGGTAAAATTTTCTAATTTCATACGGATTATTAGTAACAGAACTTATGGTTAAGGCACGTCTATACAAAAATGTAAGAAGTCGATGTTTCAAAGAATTAATGCTAACTTCTCTAAATGCCCTTTCGGTAGGGTATATTAAATTATAAAAATAGGAATCGTCCTCAAAGCAAAACCGTCCTATTTTCCGGACATCTACAAACATACCATCTAATATTTGAAATAGATGTATCATTTGGTGTTGAACAGAGAGAACTGCAAGCGTATCTTTGTATAAATACAAGCCTTGGTTATGCGATAGAAAAATTTTATCTACTTTAAATTGTCTTGTATCACACAACTTTCCCAAGTGTAAGTCAATGAGATGGAGAGTGTAATCTTCCAAAGGTGATCTGAAAAAGAAATTAGGTATTTTAAAAACCATTTTATTATCAGTTTCAAATTTCCCAGAATGCATGCACACTTGTAACCTTGTTTATATAATAACTTTCCTTTAAAAATTTAGTATTTTTATGTTTTATTATTTTTGATTTTAAAAATCCCAAAACCACATGTGTTGTAAGCCTCTTGAAAAAATCGTTTTAACGAGGGATCACAAAGCATACTGTTTAATTAAGAAAAGCTTGGGGATTCGTTTTCACCTGTAGAAAAAAAAATACAAATACCACCGTAAAAGGTGGCAAACCTGTTTCTGATTGTTTTAGGAACTTTAAGAGAAAACATTTTTGTCTTATTGTACTTATTATTAAATTAATTAAAATCGTCACCCTATATATCTACAATTCATATAAATTTCAGCATAAAATTTAGGGTTGTGATATTTCGGATCTAGACACGGATATATTGTGAGTATTATATCGGTTTCGGATACGGATGTGAAATTATTTGGGATATCCGATAGTTTCGGATATTATTTCGGTAACAGATATCTTTAAAGTATTGTTGTCAATTAAAAAGAAAAGATCCTCAAGTTATATATCTATATAATAAAACTCTAAACATTGACTAACACATAGCCTAAACCGACCGGTTTAGAAGCATAAAATTTTGCACCAAGAAAGGATTTTTTAAAATTCAAGAGTGTTAAATAAATGATAAAAATCTGTATTATTGCATGAAAATTCCTCATTTTTGAAGTTGGACATACTTAAATTGCTGTTTAGATTTCAGTTTATGAAAAGCAGTTAGTTTATCAGCGTTTTTTTTTAGGGTAATATAACGAATGCATATTCGAAAGTACAAAATACGCGGCACCGATATCGATTTGCAGAGAAAAGTTAATCTTGAATTGCGAATAATGCGGAATATTTTGAAAAGAAACCATGATTTATTATTAGATACAAATGTCTTGAGTTTTGTGAATCTAGGAAGGAAACATGTAAGCTGTCGGAACAGGTGCTGTTTAACATCGAATCATTTTTTTTTTCTTCATAAGCGCATTAACTCTCAGATAATTCGGTATTGGTCTTAGGTATTCATCCAAATACACATGTAAAATTTTGAAAAGTATTACGATTTTCCAAAAATAATCGATATTAAAAAAATCTGAAATGTTTCAAAAGTGGAAATTTTTCAACAAAAAAAAATCGAAAATTTGAAAAAACCGACAGTGAAAAAGGTCAAAATTGTGAAATATAGAAACTCTTTAAACAGTTGAAATTTTGAAAAAATCGACATTTTTAAAATAAATTAATATTTAAAAATATATCAGGTTTCAAAAAATTTCAAATTTTCAAAGCAAGTCAAAAATTTGAAAAATAGACTAAATTTTGGAGTCGATATTCTCAATAAAATTTGAAATTTTAAAGTCACAAACTTTGAAAAAACTCCAAAATTTTAAAAAAGGTTAAACATTTGAAAAAGGCTAAAACTTTTGAAGTTATAAGCAGGGCCTCGAACCGCTATTTTTTTCGTTCCGGTTTTCGTTTCGGCTAAAAAATTATATCGGTTCAGTTCCGGGTGACTGATTTTTTGATTTTTAAAAGTTTTTCGAATTAAAAATTGATTTTTAAACATAATTTAGAAAATGTAATGTCTTTTTTTCTTTAATATTACAACAGGTAACTACTCTGACCTCGCCTAAAATTCAAGAAAAATATTTTCTATTTTGCAAGTTTAAAGTTTTCAAGCTGAAACTCTGAATTTTGAGTCCAATTTGAGTTCAAATTTCAAGAAAAACCTAAATTTTATAAAAAACTAGGTAAATCAGAATTTTGGGTTTATATATTTCAAATTTAAACTCTGAATTTTCATAAAAATCTTAAATTATATACAGCGCCGGATAAAGAGGCGGGCAAGCCGGGAGACTGCTCGGGCGCCAAATTTTGAGGGGCGCCGATATAAAAATAAAATATTTTTTTACATTTCTTAGCAAGCAATAAATTGTTTTTTCCTTAATAATACCAAATAAAGGTCACAACGCTAATTATTTTATTATTGTCAACAGATTGAATATTTGTAATATTATTTCTAAGAAAACTATTTGTATAATCAGAATTCATAATTTTGGTTCTCTATTGAAGTTTTGACTTTGAATCCCTTTTTCTAATAAAATTGATTTTTACTGTTTCGATTTTGTTTCCTATAACCTTCGATTAAAAAGATCAAATTAAAAAAAATAAATGAAAACACAAAAGACCAAAAAATTATAAAATAAAAAGTTTTGAATTAAGATTTTGCGGGAGAGTCACACGTTCAAAAAAAGAACTTCAAATTTATTTTAAAAAAGAGTTTTCAACATTTCGACTTTATTTTAGATCCAAATATTCGATTTTTTTCTGGAAATGTTGCTGAAAACTTTAAAATTTCTAGAAAAGAAATTTTTTTCAAAAAATTTCTTTTAATGTATTTACCTTTTTTCGACGTTTTAACTTTTTTCTTTTGAAGTTGTATGTACTTTTTATTATTTTTTTCTAAAATTTCGACTTTAAACAAAATTTAGTCTTTCTCTAGCAAACTTCTAACCCTTTTTATCGACATGTTAACTTTTATTATTTAATTATAACATTTTTCTCGAAATTATTTTAGTTGAGACTTGGACTATAAGAAATTGACAAATAGTTTAAATTTGGACTTTTCGAATATTCGACTTTCAGCTCGAAAGCTCAAAATTTTCAGCACTCGAATTTTCAAATTAATTTTGAAACATTGTTTATCATAAATTTAGTTTGTTTTTCCTAAAAACTTAGACTTTTTCAAAAATATTACCTTTTTTCTTGAAAGGATATTCTTTCGAGATTTTGAATTAATATTCAAAATAAAAAATAACAAAATTTTTAAATTCAAATTGGCACTTTTGCGTTTGAAATATAACTTCTGCTAACATCTTAAGCAAAAATTTGAAATTTTTAATAATAATGTAAATTTTAGGAATAAAAATAAAAAAAATCACAAAAAAGTGCAATCTCAATTATTTCTACACTTAAATTTTCTAAGAAGAAATGAAAATTTTAAGATCAACGACAAATTTTCTGAAAAAAAATAAAAGCGAATTTCAATTTTAAAGACAAAATTTTAGAAATAGTTTCAGCTGTAGTTAAAAAGTTTGTGAATAAATTTAACATTTTTAGAACGGGTTTTTGACAAAGCAAAGGGAGAACTTTCAAGTTTATTCCAGAAGTTTAGCGAAAGTAATTACCTAATATTTAAGACAACACACAATTTTGACTTCTAAATTCTAAACAAATCGCAGTTTTGATGGTAAAGTCGAAATCTCGGGAAAATAAATCAAAGTTTTCAGAATAAAGATTACTATTTTAACGTAATCAAATTCATTGCAAGTTTAAATTATACATTTTTAACATGTCACCATTTCAAGTTTACTGTAAAAATTTCGACCCCAATGCCAAGATTTCTGCTTTAAAATGGAATATTGTGTTGGATTTTTTGCTGAAATCTTGACTTGAAATTTAAAAATTTCTAGGTTAAATTTGAAACTGCGAGATTTTAGCGAAATCATGAGAAAAAATCATATCTTGGGATTTTTAGAAGATTTGGGAAGTCGACAGCAGGAATTTAAATTTAGGACTTCGAAAAAAAAATTGGAATACCGAAATCAAACTGGAATTTGGGCAAAAAAAATTCACGAAACATCGAAAATTTGACTAATAACTTCAAAAATTAGAGATATCAAATTAGGAAAAACAATTGAAATTTAAAGAAAGAAGTAAATTTGGAATTTAAAAAAAAATTTCAAGAAAAATTTTCAGAAAAACTCGAATTTGCAAAAAAAATTGTAAGGAAAACCAAGTCTTCTAGCTTGAATGAAAAACACGCTACTACTCGTAATTTTAGGAGAAGAAAAGATATATTTCAAGTAATGTCCAGATAAAAGTCCAAATTTTAGGAAAAAGTCGAAAATTTTGAAAAAAGATTCAAGTTAAAACCTAAAATTTTAATTTGGATTGAAATTTGAAAATAAAGTCAATATTTTCTAGAAAATGTGAGCTTCTAATGTTTCTAATTTAATCTAATCAGAAATGAGAGATGAAGATGAGATGAAAGATACATGGAATTGTCTAAAATTTTGAAAAAAAAATTTAAATTTTTAAAAAAAATTCAATATTAAGTATAAAGTAAAAACGATTTTAAGTATATAAATTCGACGAACCGAAATAAACCGATATTTTTTTTTCGGTTTCGTTTCGGTTTTCGTTCCGGCAAAAATAACGGTTTTTTCGGTTTTAGATTCAGTTTCGGTTCGAAGCCCTGGTTATAATTTCCAAAAAAGGTCAAAATTTTGAAAAATGTCGCAACTTTTATGGAAAGTTAAAATTGTATAAAAAATCAAGACTTTCACAAAAAAATCAAAAAAGATGTCATAATTTTGAAAAAAAATCGACATTTACAAAAATTCGTGAAGAATCAAAATTTTAAAAAGTTGAAATTTTGAAAAAATAATCTAAAATTTCAAAAATAGTTAAAATTTAAAGAATTTTCAGTCAAATTCAAAATTTTTGAAATCAAAATATTTGTGAAAAGCTGAAATTATGAGAAAAGTCTAAGTTTTGAAAAAAAAAACGAAATTTTGAAAAGTGGCAGTTTTAAAAAATTTAAGTATTGAAAAAAATATTGAATTTTAAAAAGATTTTTAAAATAAAAAATCGAAATTTTCAGAAAAATTAGAAAATATTAAAAGAATTGCGAAAATATAGTAATAAATTTAAAAAAGAATCGATACGAAAAAAGTCCCAGTTTAAAAAACAATGAAAATTTTCAAATAAAGTCGATATTTTAAAATAGTTGGAATTAAAAAAGTAGTCAAAATTTTGATTTTTTTACAAAAATTTAAATTTTGAGAAAAAGATGAAACTTTGAAAAAATTTAAAATATTAAAGAAGGTTCAGATTTCAAAATCTACATTTTCAAAAAAGTAAGTATTTTTAAAAAATAGAAGTTTTGCAAAAAATTTTCAGAAAAGACGATATTTTTAACAAAAAATGCCAAATTGTCGAAAAAAGGTAAGTCGAAATTTCTAGAAAAAAAATTGAAATTTTCAGGAAATAGACATCTTCGAAAACAATTAAGCATAAAAAGGATAAAATTTTCAAAAACGGTAAACATTTGAAAAAAACCAAAATTTTGAAACAAAGTTGAAATTTTTAAGAGCCCAATTTCGACAAGAAATCAAATTTTTGTAAGTTCAAATTTTAAATAAAACAGCAATTTTGGAAAAATTCAACCCTTCAAAAAATTCAACATTATAAAAATTTTTTAATATCAAGCCTTCGACGAAGTCCGAAATTCTTGAAAAATAAAAGTTATGAATAATGTCGAAATTTTCATAAACGTTTAGAAAATTGAAAATTTTGAAAAAAGTCCGAATTTTGATAAAAAAAAAGCTGAAGTTTTGAAATAATGTCGAAATGTAGGGGTTAAGGTTGAAAATGAGGTAAACACACTATAAATCCCGGGAAATGTCTCCTGAACTCGATCAGCTCTTCCAACAAGTCCGACTTCTACGTCCAAGTAGGCATGAGCCGCTTAACCCCTGGGCAATTGGTGTATGTCATGTAGCTAACAGAAGCGGGCAAATGGCAAGTCTTCGGCGCCTAAAAACCGGATCATTCGGCTAAGGGAGACAACCCCAACAGAAAACCAGCTCCTTACCAGACATTAAAGTTGAGCAAATGGCTAGAAACCAGCTCTCGTAAAGGTTTAATAACTATTTGCAGTACCCAAAATGGCCTTGGAAATAGGATGAATATACAGTTGAAGACAAATGCAAAGAAAAATGACAAGAGATGGATCAATAATACAGTAAAATGACACAATATAAATAAACAATACACAATACAAATAAACAACATAAATGAAGAAGAATGGGTGGTATCATAAAAACGCAGACGAAGCAACGATTCAAGAAAAATGTTCAAATTTTGCAAAAGAATTTCGAATGTTGCTGAAAAATAATTATAAGGTGCCTAGAGAATCCTCAATAAAAAATGCAAAAAGTCCTGTGGTGATGTAAAAATGCATTTTGTTCCCAGCAATGACAAAAATTACAAAAAATGTAAAAAATTCAAAATGCACTTGTTTCTGGTCTTAATTTTAAGGTTTGGATGATTGAAAATTATCTAACTAAATGACAAAAATTTTTATGTGTCCCAAAATTTTAACTAATGTTCAAGTGTGTCACTAATACAAAAAGGTTGAGGACCACCGTTGCAACACAACCTATTTGTAAAAAAAAAGATGTTTTTTAAGACTCAAAATATAGGTTACTGCCTGAGTAATATAAAAAATTTACAGAAGGTCAGAGTAATTTAAAAGAGTAAAAATTTTTCATGAAATTTCCAAAAGTCAAAGCTAAATTATCTAAATAATTTTACCTTGGATTTGGTGTTACAGACTCATTATTTGTATAAATTTCATAAAAATGTGGCCTAATTTCTTCTGGAATGAAAGAAGCCGATCCAATTATCACATATCGACCATCATCGCTAAATAAACTGCATTCCCTATTGAGCTGTTCTGGTACCTGAGCGACACCCACAACGTATTTCAACTAAAATGGTCAAATTTAATACGTCCACCAAATGTTATCCCAAATAGTTACCTTAAAAAATCTGTCAAATAATTTATTCTTAATTTGATGTAATTTTTTCAATTTTTCACTCTCACTGCTGTATTGCAACTGCAACAAGTCAGCTGCAGCTGCAGGTCCTTGATACGTGTAAATTTCAAGAGATGTTTGATCTGCTGAAAAGGCTATAAAGTACTTTCCATCCGGACTAAATTTTCTTAAAAAACAAGGAGGTTTTTCTACGTTTATGACTGTGAAATTCGGAAATATATTCTGATAAAATTGCCTCACAGTATGAAAGTGGGTTCCTGGCCTTTTGTATCCATGAGTTTGTCTAAAATTCAACCGCACTATAATGTTTTGTGGTGGTATTCTTTTCGACTTGAAACAGTTTTCCATTATAAATGGTTCATTTTGCGAAATTTCCAAATTTTCATCTTTTAAGATACAGAATAATGTTAGGTTAAGTCTTGTGTTTACGTTTTCCTAACCTATAAATCGGACATGTTTACTTAAATAATAAAGCCGACCATCCACGTTAAGGATTATCTTATGGATAAGTTGGACGCTCCATAGTTAAGTTCATATTGTATGCGTATGCATATAATATGCATATCATTTATAGGATACGCACGGACATTAAATTTCTATGCATGACACATGCATAGAAATTTGAGTTAGAAAAGATGAGACACAAACTTTTAATGTCTTAATTAAATATCAAGGACAAATATTAAAGCAATATCTGCATTTAATTATTGCCAGCAATTTGTCAATTTTAAATTTCTTGTGCAAGTTATGCATGAAAAAAATATATTAAAAAATATTTGTAAATACTGGATCTTCATTAAAGTCAAAATCCACGTAACTTCATCTTGTAGGCAACCAAACGTAAACTTATGCATAGAAAAATAATAAAATTGCTAACTATTAGCTGTTCAATGTTCCCTGACTGTCAATGGCGTTTCATTCTTGAAAGAACTGGAATTAAATAAGGATATCCTATTTAAACGCAGCCTTTAAGATTATTGGTTCATAGACATAGATATAGTTTCTGATAGGCATAGCACTACCTTTCTAAGTTGAATACTGTTGAAATGTTATATGTTAACATCTTTTAATGTCTTTTGAATACTAATTTTAGGCTTTTGACTGCAAACTCTTCCTTTAAAATTAAATAAGTTTTACTAACAGCACCTTATTGAAAAATAGTTTTCATATTCTTTAATATTCAATAGTTTTATTATTGTTTTAAGAACTTGTAAGTACTGTTAATGCGTCAAATTATTTATTACTACTCTTCTTGAATGCAGGGGCGTAGCTACCACCGTACCAGCCGTATCAATGATTCGGGGCCCCGGGCTCCGGGAACCCCTGAACGTATGTAAGCAAACATTTGTAACATGTTATCCACAATTTCACTTAAACTCTTAGGCCGTACTTTCCTAGAAAAAGAAATCATATTATAAAAAAGAGCCCAACCTACCTGAAGAAGTTTTCACTTCAAAAATTACGTCAAAAAAGAAATCTCTTTTTTTCGCTGGGTTAAGCGGGTGCCCAAAAGTTGGCAACATAGAAGATTTTACGTCCGGTTACAACTGAAGCAGCTGAAAGTTTTTCGAAATTAAATCTGATAAAAAATTATCTAAGAACTTTTATGGGTTTAAAAAGTTTAAAAAAAAAGGTCAAAACATGAAATTTTGAAAATGTCGACCTTTTAAAATATGGTCCAAAGCTTCTAAAAAGTTGAAACTTTATAGAATGTTGAAATTTCGGAATAAACGAAATTTTCAAAAAATTTGAAGCCAAGGCAGAGCTTTCAAATAATTCCAAATTTTTAGGACGAGGCTAAATTTGAAAAATTGACAACATTTTCAAGAAAACTTTAAGTTAAAAAAATTAAAAATTTTAAGGTTCAAATTATTGAAAAAGTGTCGAAACTTTTAATAATGTCTGAAATGTTCATAGACAGTTAAAATTTCCAAAAAAAAAGTAAAGATTTTGAAAAAGAGGTCATAATTTTCAAAAATTGTAAACATCTTGGAAATCGGCATTTTCAAAAAATTCTACAGTTCGGAAACATTACGGAGATTTTTAAAAACAATTCGAAATTTTTTAAAAAGGCGAAATCTTTAAAATATTCTAAAAGTTAAAAAATAGTCGAAATTTAAAATGAAAGGTCAAGATTTAAAAAAAAATGAGATATTTTCGTTCAAATTTTGAAAATTTATGAAAATTTTAAATATACTTACCAAAAAGCCAAAAATAACAAAATAATCAACATTTTTAAAAGAGCCGAAATTTTGAACCGTTTAAATTTTTGAAAAAGGTAACATTTTTTAAAAAGCCAAAATTTTTGATTGAAAATTTTCATAGTAAGTTAAAATTTCGAAAAAGTCTGAAATTTAAAAGAAGGCGAAATTTTGAGAAAAAAAATGTCGACATTTAAAAAAAACTTCAAATTTAGCTAAAAATTGTAAATTTTCCAGAAAAATTCGAAATCTTAGGCGATATTAAACAAAAATTTAAAAAGTATCGAAGAAATTAGAAATTTTTTCAAAACAAATCGAAATGTTGCAAAGTAAGATTATTTTGAACAAAACGAAATTTTCAAAAAAAAAATTAATTTGAGGAATAGTCGAAATTTTCAAAAACAAACTGAAATGTTGCAAAAGTAATAAAATTTTGAACAAAACGAACTTTTCCAAAAATATTTTTTAATTTGAGAAATAGTCGAAATTTTCAAAAAGAGTCGAAATTTTAGTGCCAAAATTTACAGAAAAAATTGGATTTTTGAAAAATGTCAAAGATTTTAAAAATAGTTGAAATTTCAAAAAAAGGTCGAAATTTGGAAAAAAAATATCGACATTTTTAGAAGGTCCAAATTTAAAAAAAGTCAAATTTTTCCCAAAAAAAATCAAAATTTTGCAAAAATGATCTTTTGATAAAAACGGAGTTTTCAAAACAATCGAAAATTTGATAGGCGAATGTTCTGAAAATTACGACCTATTCACCATATTTTTTTAATGGAAATTTTCGTGAAAAATTAAAATTTTTAAAAAATGTCCAAATTTGGCTAACATTTTTAGAAAAATTCAAAATTTTACAAGATATCCAAAAATTGAAAAAAGTCATCAGTTCAAGAAATTCTAAATTTTCCAAAAAAATCAAAAATGTGATAAAATTAGGGAAATTAATCCTTTTTCAAAAAAATTTGAAATTTTGAAAAAAGTTGTTGAAATTTTCGGTCGAAATTTTAGAATTGAAATTTGCAAATATAATGAAATTTTGAAAAAAGTCTAAAATTTTGAGAATACGTAAAAATTGTCAAAAAAGTTTAAATTTTTAAAAAAAATTGAAAAATCTTCGTTTTTAAACAAGCCGAAATTTTCGATAATTTGAAAAAATGTTACAATAATCAAAACTATTCGAAATTTAACCAAAAAAAATTAAATTTGAAAAATGGTCTAAAAGTTATAAAAATGTACACATTGAAATGAAATATTTCTAATTTTTTAAAGAAGGCCGGAATTTTTAAGGGTAAAAATATTAAATAAATGTTGAAATTATCAGAAAAGTTAGAATTAAAAAAAAATCGACATTTTTCAAACAAATAAAAATTTTCAGAAAAGTAGAAACTTATAAGAAGTCGAACTTTTCAAAAAAGTAAATATTTAGAAAAAAGTTGAAATATTCAAGGCTTGAAAAGTTCAATGTTGACAACAAGTCGAAATTTGGACAAAAGCCTAAATTTTTGGATAAAAACAAAATTTTTGAAAATCCTAACTTTCAACAGATTGGATCTTACCAAAACATTTTATAGTCAAGTTTTAAAACAAAACTGAATTTTTTCACGGTTAATTAGTATTGTGATATTAATAGAAAAGTCGAAGTCATAAAATATGATTAAAATTTTGAGAAAAATTCAAGCATTTAAAAAACGCGACATTCTCAAAAAATTCGAAATTTTAAAGTATTTCAAATTTGAAACAAAAACCAAAATTTTCAAGATCAAATTTTCTAAAGGGAAGGGTTTGTAAATAAGGTAAACATTTTGGAAAAAGGAAGGTTAAAATTGCAAAAATTAAAAAAAAATCGAAATTGTGAAAAAATGTCTAAATTAAAAAAATCTATACACGATAAAGAAAGTAATAGGGATAGGGTGACATCAGCTAGTCAATATATAATTATTTCAATTCAGTGGGAGCGTTTTTGTTCTTTTTGTGAAAAATCTTTACCCTTCATTTGGTCCCTCCAACAAATTTTGATACAGGGCCCATCTGAAGCACGCTACGCCACTGCTTCAGTGGTTATAAATTATAGGAATACAGGGGTGCGGGGTGCAATTTAGACTAGCCTGCCTGCGGTGCACCCTGGGCAACATGATCACATCACGGCTAAATAGTCTACAAAAAACTGGCTGCCAGACAATCCAAAGGATCTCCTGGCAATCTAGGCATGCTAACTAAAAACGAAAAATTCTATAACGGCTCGTATCATAGCCCAAAGACCAAGAGACTCGGGCCCTCAGTCCGCGTCTGCCAGCTAAACATAGAAGGGATTAACAGATCCAATAGCGACTATCTCACAAAATTTCTGCTTGACAAAAACGTCGACGTTGTGCTACTTCAGGAAACCCATGCTGTCTCGGAAACCGACCTCAACAGGAGGGGCAGAATACAACGTTTTGAAATGGTGGGAGCCACTTACCACCAGTCGCGTGGAGTCGTCACATACGTTCGCAACGGCATCGAGAATGTCTAATTCCTCACTGCCACATCCGAAAATGACATACATATGGTAAATATAAAGGTGGGTGAAACGAACATAATAAATATATACAAACCTCCAAATCAGCAATGGCCTGATGAAGAACTCCCTGGTCTTGAACACCCAACGCTATACGTTGGGGATTTTAACAGCCACCATGAGATGTGGCGATATGCTCAGAACAACGAATATGGAGAAAGAGTCCTGGACTGGGCCGAAGAAAACAACATGTACCTTATCTTTGATGCTAAAGAACGGGGAACATTCCATTCGACCGCATGGAGAAGAGATTACAATCCGGATCTGTGTTTCGTAACCACTAACAAAGGCAACTTCCCACACAGTCAGCACAGGTCACTAATACTGAATGTAGGTGAAAGTGGAGACCCAGAAATCGCCGATGACCTATTACATAGTCTCGACTCCACCAGAAGACAACAATGGACAGACATCGTGGAACAGATGAATTTCACCCGATCAAGCAGAAAAGCATGAAGTCTCCTGCGTAAACTCGGCGGATCAACTGCTCCAGTGAAAAGAAACTCCCCCATCTCCCCAAATCAGGTTGCAAAAAAAAATTGTGGAATCATCAAAAGCCACATCCGATAAACAGCACACCATAGATGTCAAAAGAGAGCTGACAACGTTAAAAAGAGCCGCTCATATAGAATTTGATCTCGCCACGCCGTACACTGAAGCAGAAGTCACTACCGCAATAAAAGACATAAACCGGGGAAAGAACCCAGGATTTGATGAAGTCCACCCAGAGTTTATCATACATGCTGGAAAAAACACAGTAAAATGGCTGTCAAAATTCTTTTCGAACATATTGAAGACTGGCCATCTCCCAAAAGAGTTTAAAAAGCCAACATCATAGCCTTACTGAAACCGGGAAAACCAGCAGATCAGCTCCAAGGCTACAGACCAATAGCTCTCCTTATATACATATAAACTACTCGAGCGCCTAATATATAACAGAATATGCGACGCCATCTTAGAGCACATCCCATCTGAGCAAGCTGGATTCAGGCCCGGCCGCAGCTGCTGCGATCAACTACTAACATTAACATCATACATAGAGGCCGGCTTCCAACAAAACTTAAAAATATCGGCGTGTTCCTGGATATAACGGCGGCCTACGACAGGGATAAGTCAGCAAGCTGCTAATGGTCATACCCTGTCAAGCAACGACCCGCTTAATACAAAATAGGCTTGGCAATAGATGTTTCCGAGTAATTATGGATGGAAATATCAGCAAGACCAGGCTCATTAACAGTGGCCTTCCACAAGTCTCAGTTCTGGCCCCACTGCTATTCAATCTGTATATATCTGACATACCAACCACAGATATTGCCTGGTCACGAAACAAATAACCCTCGCCCAAACAGAAGTAACTATCAATAATGACCTCCAAATAATACCCACATACTTCGGAAAATGGAGACTTAAACCTAACCCAGCTAAAACCGAGACAACATTCCACCTCAACAACAAACAGGCAAACCCCCAAATAAATGTCCAATTCGGAGGTACCTTTTTTACCGCAACATATCCCCAAATACTTGGGTGTCACACTGGACCGTACACTTACGCATCGGAAGCACCTGAAAAATATCGCCGCAAAAATAAGAACCCGAAACAACATTATCCAGAAACTCTGCGGCACGTCATGGGGTGCAACTGCTGCGACTCTGCGTATCTCCTCGCTCGCCCTAGTGTTCTCCGCCGCCGAGTACTATGCCCCTGTGTGGATAAATAGCCGTCATACCAAACTAATCGACATACAATTAAATGAACTCAGGACTGGACCTCTAATACTAATGAGCCTTTACACGGATGGTTCGAAAGCTACAACTGCAATATCCCAGGTATAGACCTAAACCATAGAATCTGGTCGGCATTGAATACAGTGCGCACCGGGCATGGTGCGCAGACTCTCTCCACAAATGGAGAAAAATAATATCCCCAGAATGTAACTGTGGTGCGCTAAGGAAGACTATCCAGCACATCCATAGCGAGTGCTCCCAACGCATTTACACAGGAGATTGGCTCGACTTCCTGAAGGCAGAAAAACCGGCGTTGGAATGGATCGCAAAACTTGACGTCGACCTATAAACCAGACCTAGGGTCTGTTAGCTGTAATCATAGCTGTAATAATATGTAATAGTTTAATATTTGTCCGCCAAAATGGCAAAATCGTACAATGTACCTATACATACTGTATCTATGTTGCATGCGCGCCGCGCCATTAGCTAAGCTAAATAAAATAAATAAATAGGAATACATAATTTCTGAATGTTCGTTGCTGCACAATTTAATTAAGATTTTTGCAGCCTGTTCTTAATTACGAGGAAAAGAAATCTGAAAGCAGACAATTTATGAAATTGTCTAGTAAGCGCAGCTGCCCAATCGATAGTTGTTGATCTAAAAGTGAACACTATAACTGACCCTACCAAAAATAAAAACCTGACAGAACTCATAATTTGCCACATATTAAAAGCTTTTATGCATAATAAAAAACTTGAAAATAGGGGTAGAGAGGGTAGAAGGCATCGCGCGATATGATACTGAATTTAAATTTTGTATATTCATGTTTATGCAGCCCTCTAATATTAAAATCAAAAAATCTAGACATTTTATACCAATAATTTATTGTTATCGTTACTATTATCAATATATTTTAAAGGTAATAATTTCAAGAGGCGATTCGTAATATTCACGGTAATGTAAACATTGTATAAAATTAGGAGTTAGAGTTTGTTAGTTATGGAAATTAATTCTGCAAGAACAATGAAGTTTCCTTCTAATGTGGATTGTAGATGAGTTGAACTGTCCTTATACACAAGGAACAAAATGGTTAGCATCATAAAATATGCTAGTATAATTAGCATTAATCTGGTTACATCAGATTTAATATCTACACAAACTATTCAAAAGTCTGTTCCACCGTCCATCCGTTCGTCTGTCACAGAGAGGTTTTTCTCGAAAAATATGTAATGTAGCAATTTGAAATTTGGCGCAGGGTTCTGGATAAGTCGCGCAAATATCGCCAGCCAACGCTTAGAAAGAATATTGTATATTAAAGTGGGGAGTTATTTTGGTGCACAGAAAAAGTTTTAACTAATATATCGTGTGAGGTAATTTTGAAAAAGCTAATCCTAAAATTTTTAAAATATTTTTGTTTCATTATTTTTGGTCCAGTGGTCTTAATAATATAGCTCAAAAGCAAGAAACTACTTCTCGCCACCTGATACCCTTTAAGTTTCTAAAGATAAAATTTAATGGGATAATGGGAATAGAGACTCTGAGTCAGAGATTATCTGAAAGCTGCAGCTTTTTCTGACATGGTCCAGAAAAAGAAATATTTTACATAAACGAAGATGTTTGCTTTCTGAGGCTTTTTGATCTATGACATGCTATTAATTCTTTTTTAACAAAATACGTCAATCAGCAAAAACTTATAATGAACATGAAATTTGTCCCTAACAGTATTTCATTTAGATGTTTTGGGAGCACAGCTTTGTTAATTATCTGTAACATGTAACACAGTAATTGCGGTAGAATACAAATTATACATAGAGACACGTTGGGACTAGGAAATTCGATACCCATCCATATTTCTAATCCCGGGATTTCGAGATTATATTTAGTTAATTCCGGAATCCCGGGATTATTTCCTTATTAAAGGTTGCAAATAAAAAATCAACTTTTCAACCAACAAATCAAAACAATCAACGTAATCAAAATTTAGAGAAAAACAACGTGTTTTACGGTAAAAATGCAGATATAATTAATCAGTCTTAAGAAGTAGACAAAGCATGCTTAAAATCACTCAGCATTATGTTGAAGTTACTTTTTTTTAGGAATCAATAAGAGCCTTTTAAATTTAGGGGCCATCAATAAATTACATCGAATTTCATGGCCTTTTTAGGCCTACCCCGTCCTTGCAGCGGGTGGTTTTGTGTGACCCTCTTCACTCCGACGTCACATATTTTGCAATTAATTTTTTAATTTTGAAATTATCTCATCTGCCTGAGTTTAGTTTTCATATATTATATATTTAAAGTTGCTATTTTATCATATTTGTTTAATATTTCACCAGCCTTTACTTGACAAAAAATTTTTGGTTTAATAAATTCAGGATTTTCATTTCCTTCTCGAGATTTTGACTATAAAATCCAAATTTTATGAAAATACGCCCCAAATTTTGACTCAAAATTTTAAGTTACGACTTTAAACTCAAAATATTTCACATTTCCAATCCTTACTTCGTGAAATTCTTTAATATTCATAACTATTAAACTTTATTAACGATAAAAATCCAACAAAATTAAATTAAATAAATTAAATATCAAACCTCTTTTTCAGTTATCAGTTTAAAAAAAAAAATCTGAATTAAAAAAAATCGTAAACTTGGAATTTCCACATTTTCAAAAAAGCAGAATTTTCTGAAGAACTAAATATTGAAGAAAAAACAAAATTATAAGAAAATTTGACAGCTCTTAAAAATGCTTAAAATCTTCGAAAAAAAAACCAAAATTTGAAAAATGCGAAATTTAAAAGTCAAAATTATCAAAAAAACAAGCACAATCTGAAAAGAAGTTGAAATTTTGGAAAAACCAAGATTTACGAAAAAAGATTGAAAAATCAAAGTAAGGCGTCAGAATTGTAAAAAATGTCAAAATTTTCGTAGAAAGTTAAAATTTCCAGAAAAAAGCTGAGGTTTTGAAAAAAACATGGGTATTTGAAAAAAATTCAAACTGAAAAAATCGGCAATTTCAAAAATTCTAAAAATGGACAGTGGACCGTTGACTTAAAAAAAAAAACTTTTGAACCTGAACTGGAAAATTTCAGAAAGAGATGGAAATTTCGATAAACTTGAAATTAATTGAAAAAATTCTCCAATTTTGTGGTTTAACAAATTTTTGTAAGTACAAATTTTCACGAAAATAGAAAGTTTACTAAGATGATTTCATTTTTAAAATTACATTTTCAAAAAACAGTCTACACTTCGAATTTCATCTCGAAACCAAAGATATTGTGATTTAGGACAAAACAAAAATTTTTAAAAAAGTCTAAATTTTAGAAAAATTTTAGAAAATAAGTTTCCAAGAATTTTAAAAAGTAATTGAAATTCTAAAAAAAATTTTTCAAAAAAATATCAAAATTGAGATCTAAATTTTCAAAAAGTCTACATTTTTAAGAAAGACGAAATTTTCGAAAATATTCGAAACTTTTAAAAAGATGAAATTCTTCAAAAAAAGTCGGAACTTTGTGACGTCACGAAGCTTATGACTCGTCTCGTCCTTGTCACACGGTGTCACACTCTATTGACCCCCCTTACTACCCCTTAATCTGAGAAATAACAACGCGTCCGATGTCTCATCATCAAATCCTTTAGTTTAAGATACAAGATTTTTATTTGAGACAAGCATACCAATCCCAAAGCAGTGCTGCTTGTTTGGAATAAAACTTCTTCTATTTTATATTAAAATGATAGAAAAGTATTTTTGAAAACATTGACATTGAGCGTTTCGATAGGTGCAGCCTATTTTACAACTTTTTTAAAATGATGTCAATCTCGAAAATGCCGGGATCGAAAAAATTTAATCTCGAAAATTTCTAATTTTCTATTTCAAACAAAGCTATTAACTTGAATAAATCTATTTCTAGCGTAGGTAAACAATTTTTTTTTCTAATTTGAATAGATTTGCTTCCAATTTTGACAAATTTCTACTATGTGCCTACAATTAAAAGCTTTTCTTGAAAAATGGTTTTTTCTCTCAAAATCAATTTAATTTTAATAAATTCTGAATTTTGCTTTATTCTGAGTTTGTTGATCTTAAAATGTTGACATTTTTTCAAAAATTTAAGGAGAGATTATAAAGTTTTTAATAAATTTCAGGACTTTTCTGAAAATTTCAGCCTTTTTCCAACATTTTAAATCCTTTTTTTTACAAAATTTTATTTTTTTTAATTCAGATTTATTTTGAGCAATTGCAAATTTTTTTGAATATCTTGTGTTTTTTCTTCAAAACGGAGACTTCAAAATGTCGACCTTTTTAAAACTATGACTTTCAAAAGTCAGCATTTTCAAACATTTTTTTTTAAATTTCTATGTTTATTTGAAAATTTAGATCTCCTATGACTTTTCTATCTTTTTTTGATAGTTTTCATTTTTTTAAATTTAGCATTTTTAGGAATTCCAATTTTTTTTAATTTTGAGAATCTTTAATTATTTGGAATTTTTTTAAAATTTTGTATTTTCGTCAAAGTATAATATTAATAATATTATAATACTTCGAATCCTACTAAATTGTTACATGTTGTTTTTTTAAATTTCGAGTTTTTTCTTTAAAATTATCATTTTAAGAAAACATGACGAAATTTCAAAAAAAGATCAAGGTTTTTGAAATGAAATGTCCAAAGGTAGACTTTTGAGAATAAATGCGAATTTTAGGAAAAACACTTATTTCAAGAGAAATGAATATTGAAATTTTGAATTTTTTATAAACTTTGAAAATTTAATTTTTTTATTGATTTTAGTTTCAAAAAATTTTTACTGCTTGGAAATTTGGACGCTTTTGAAAATTTCAACTCTCAAAACTTCATCTTGTTAAGTTTTGACTTTTTCAAATTCCATTACTTTCTTCAAAATTTCGACTTTTTGAAAATTATGACTTTTCGAAGTTAAAATTCTTTCAGAATTGGAGTTTTTTCGAAGTTGACCTTGTTTAAACAATTTCCTCGCAACTTTGACCTATTTTTTTTTTATTTATTAACTTAAGAAGTTGAATATTTCTACTTTTTTTAAGTCTTCAACATTTTCTCTTAAATATTCTTTTTCCAAAAATTTCATTTTTTCCAAAATTTCATCTTTTTAGAAAATTTCGTGGTTTTGAAATTTTTTAAAATTTCAACCTTTTTAAAGTTTCAACTTTTTTTATCAAAGGGTTCAAGTTTTTTGCAAATTTCAAGCTATTTTAAAAATTTCGACCCCCAAAATTTTAATTTTGTTGTAATTTTTTTTTGTGAAATTTTTTTGGTGAAATTAAGCTTTTTTAAAATTTTGTAATTTTAAACATTTTTCAGTTCTTTTATTTGAAAATTTTATTTTTGAAAAATTTAAAAAAAAATGTCAAGAAAAAACACGAAATCTAGTAGAAATTCAACATATCTCAAAATTAAATTTTGAAAAATAAATGGGCAAATTGTCAGAAAAATTTTAAATTTTCCATCTGAATATATATTTTCTCTTGACTGTTTAAGTCAGAGGGAAACAAGTACCCTATCATGATGTCAGAAAATGTCCAATATTGAGATAAATGTTAAGATTTAAAAAGATAACGTTGAATTTAAAAAAAATTGGATTCAAAAAAATTTGCTAGGCCTTTTCTCTTTTTAGAAAAATTCAGAAATTCAAGAAAAATGTTTTCAACATTTTTACGTTTTTATCAAAAGATCGACCAAATTTTAAAGAAAAAACAAATTTTGATAAACTAGTCGAAATTTGCAACAATAGAATTTTAAAAAAGCGAAAATTTTCAGAAAAGTTCGAGTTTTGAAGTTTGACAAGAAAGAAGTAAAATTTTAATAACAATTTCGAAATTGTACAATAAAAGACAAATTTTGCAAAAGAGCAGAATTTTGAAGAAAAAATGTTATCCATCTAGTTGAATATAAGTTTTTGATCGACTGCTTTAACCAAGAAGAGGAAATGTCCCACCCAGCGCCTAGTAAAACTTCAACCATTAAGTACTCATCGAACATTTTTAAACAGGTTTCTTTGAAGTTAAACTCAAAACTTAACTCCACCAAATTATGCTTTTGTACTTTCAGATTTTATTTTATTTCCCGAAAAATTTAATTATAAACTCAGATCTGGGACTTTTTCTAGATATGATGACTTTTTTTCAAATGTCGACTTTAATATGGAAATATTGATTTTTTCAAAATTTCTACTGTAAGTAATTTCAAATTCAAATTTTCTGAAAATTAAATTATTTTTGCAAAATTTTTAAATTCCTACCTTAAACTTGCGCAATTTTTATATTTTTTCCTAAATAGAAATAGAAAATAGATAATTTGATTTTTAAAATTTAAACACCAATCTCTAGAGTTTAATCTAAGATATCGCATTTAAAAAACAAATTCGGAGTATTTTCTCAAAATTTGGACTTTTTTCAAAAAATTCCGTGCTTAACCTTTCAATTTTTATTCATTTTCGCCAAACTGTCAATTTTTACGTTTTGTCCAAAATTTCGACTTTAAACAATAAATTCCAAAGGTTTCTAAAGATGTTCTTCTATTCGAAATTTTGACCTTATTCTTCAATTTGCGTTATCTCTTTTTATATTAGGAATGTAAACTCGAAAACTCAATATTTTTCTTTTAAATTTCGATACTAATTTTAAGGAATAATTTTAAGGAAAATTAAGGTTTCTATGAAATTTGAAATCTCAAAATTCAATCTTTACCCTTATTTTTTTTTTTGTTTAGTTTAGTTGTGTTTTTTCAGTTTTTACTCATATTCCCAAAATCAATAGATACAAAAGAGTTTGGCTTTTTATTTTTAAAGTTTCCCATTTAATTTAGATTTTTTTCTTTAAAACTCTAGCTATTTATTCGAAATTTTGGCTTTAAATACAAGATTTAAATTTTTTCCAATAATTTTGTATTTTGGTAAAAAATTTTGTCGTCAACCTCCAAAGGTGAAGATTTTTTTCAAAATTTTTAAAATATTTGAACGCCTGTAATATTTTCTTAAAATTCCTACTTTCTAATTTCACTTTTTTGCTGAAATTTTTACTGAACTCGGAATTTTGAAATTGTTGTCGTTTTTACTTTTATTTTTTAATTTTTGACCCTAATCTCGAAGTATTCGACTTTTCTCTCGAATGTAAATATAAAAATTCAAATATGTTTCCTTCGACTGTTCTATAATTTTAAATTTATTCCTACAATTTTAATCTTTTCTAAAAGTACATTTTCCAAATTTTTTCTGAAAATTATTTTCTAAATTAAAATATATAACCAAACAGACTAAGAAATAATGTAGACCAAAATAATATTGAGGCATCTATGCTCTTTGAATAAATATCTTGCTCCAAATCGAAAACAGTGTAATATTAAAATATATTTGCTCTACAAGCAAAAAAATGGCAACTTTATTGTAAAAGTAATCTGCATGAAAGTTATAATGCTGATCTTCTACTATATTGGTTTATTGGGCACAAGGTTTTTAGTACAGTATCAGGGCCGCGCCGACCCCCCACAGCGCCTGTGTGCGAAACCTAGGAAGCGCCTCTTTTTTTTCACGAATTTTCATGCTTCAACTTTTTTTTTTTATTATTTGTTAATTTTGACCGAAATAAATGTTCTCCAGTTTTATATTACTTAGATAATATTTTCCTAAATAGCAGTGGCGGCTCGCTTATAGGCACTGTGGAACTGCAGCACCCCCAATTTCGCTTACGAGTTTTTTCTTAAAATTTTACAAATATTTTTCCTTAAACCATTTTTTGTAGAGATTTTAAATTTTCTCTAATTTCTTTTTATAGAAACGAAGTTACAGGATTTTAAATCTATTTTAATATTTTTTTCTAATTTTTGTAAAATAATTAAAATTTCAAAATAACATCTAAATCAAACTCTTCTTGCATTTTAATATTTCTCTAAAAAAAATTAATAGTGAATACCTGAAATCTCAATTTCAACGTTGGTTCTAGATATTTCGATTTATTTAAGTAAATTTTAATTGTTTTTGCTATGAAGTTTCCATTTTTCCTAGATATTTTATAAAAAGAAATTTGTTATAAATTCCTATTTTTTCTAAAAAGTTTGTCCTTAAAATTTCTTCTGAAAATTTCAACCTCTCCAGATTTTTTTATGTTCCTCTAATTTGCTTTAAAACTGTCAAGATTTTTCGTTAGACTTTGATGTTTCATAATTCATTTTATTTTCTAATTTTGATAAAAATGTTTAAATGTTTAGCAAAAAAACCTGAAATTTCTATAAAAATGCCAACATTTTGGAAAAAACAAGAAATAAAAAAAAATTAATTTTCATCTCCTTTAGCATTTCGATATTTTTCTAAAATGAAATAACAACCCAGTCTTGTATTATTTTCGTAAAATTTCAATTTCAATCTTTTTATAAAGATATTTCAAATTCTTTCTTAAATTTCAATTTTCTCTAAAATATTTTGATTTTTTTCCCATGAAATTCGTGTTCTTCTCTAAACATTTTAAACAAAGGATTTTTTTTTTAATTCTGACTTTTGCTAGAAATTTTGTCTTTAAAATATTTTTTATTGTCAAAATTTTGATTTCTCTAATTTGTTTTATAAATGTTAAAGTTTTTCACGAAATGTTAATATTTTAAAGCTCCTTTTATTTTGTAATTTTGATAAGAAATTGAAAATTATTAAGTACTAGCTGGCCCTGGTGAACTTCATACCACCTCAGATTTAATAAATATTGTATAAACTCATTAGCTGAATGAAATTTTACATTAAAATATGTAATACGGTTGCCCGTTTCCAGGTGCATCCTACGCGAAAAACCGCTAAAAACAAGTCATAATCAAAACAGATACAGTGCCATCCACTGGAAACTGATTACAACACATTTACGGTTATTGTAGGTTGCGGTACATTTCTGTCATGTTCCTGTTATGAATTAGGGATGGCGCTATACACGGATTCCTTATAAAACATTTCTTCAATATTTTAGTCTATTCTGCTATTCGAAGCCGAGGCAAATTTAACAAAGCAAAGAACATAAAAATCCGTTAAGCCGTTCTGGACTTATAAATGGTGTAACTAACACGACTTTGTTTTATTTATGTAGACTCCAAATTTGCATAAAAATAAGAAAACTTTAAGAAAAATATTGAAACTTTAAGAAAAAATGAACCTAGTAAATTTTTTGCAATTTAAGTTCCTCTAAAAAATTACTACTACTATAGGACCAAAAAAAATTCTGAATCAAAATTTCCAATTTTTCTAAAAATGTTAAATTTATTCTCTCTCTTCAAATTTAAAGAATAAGAGCAAATTTTCAAGAAAAAGCAGACAATATTTTTGGGAAAAATTGAAATTTCCTATTTGTATACAAAATTTTTGAAATAAAGAACAATTTAGGAATCAAAGAAGAAAGAACAATTTTTAAAAATAAATTGTCAAAAATTTTCTTAAAATTTCGACTTTTAAAGTGGGAATTATTGAAATTTTCGAGAATAAGTCTCAACATGTCACGAAGAGTCTTAAAATTTAGAAAATAAAAACAATCAAAATGTTGCAAAAAAATTATTCAACAATTTAATGCCTGAAGTCAATATTTTGAGATTAAAATTCAAATTTTGACAATTTATTTGTACATAAACTGCAAGTTATTTTCAAAATTTGTTTTAAAGCTTCGCAGGGGTAATATTTATTTTAATATAATAATTAGTAAATAATAAATATAATATAATAATAATACCAAAAAATTTAAATTTAAAAAGAAAAGTATCACCAGTTATAAAAAATAAAGCCAAAGTTATCAAAACAGCCAAAATTTGGAAAAAAGTGGAATTTTTAACAATTTTGAAATTGTCATAGAAGCTCAAATTTCCAAAAGAAAATAACGATTTTGAAAAAAGTTAATATTTTAGAAAAAAGAATAAGTTTTTAAAATAGTCGACATTTTCAGTAATTTTGCGAATGACAGAAGGCAAAATTCTGGAAAAATATCGACATTTAAACTAAATTTTTAATTAAATTTTCTAAGAAGCTAAATTTTTGAATATTGGAAAAAACTCAAAATAATCAAAAAATTCATAATTATCAAAAAGGTTGAAATTTGGAAAAGTAAATTTTGGAAAAAGTCGAAATTTTAAGTAGTTCAAATTTAAAATAAAAACTCATTTTTTTTAAGTTGAAGATTTAATTGGAAATGTTCAAAAAAATTATTAATAATATTTTGAAAACAGTTCGAACCTTTAAAAATAAGATCAAGTTTTCAAATAGAGTCGAAATCTTTAGAAAAATTCGAAATTTTACGAATTGATTGAAAGTTTTAAAATGAGTTTGTAGGAAATGAATCACTTAAAAGAAAAATCACAATTTTTAAATAAAGGATCGACAGTTCGCAAAAAATGTCGAAATTTTGAAAATAGTTAAAATTAAAAAAATCGAAATGTTTAAATGTTCCAAAATTTTTAATTTTGAAAAATGGCTAAAATTTTGAAAAATTCGAACATTTGAAAAAAACGAAATTTTCAACAAAGTGGGAATTTAAAAAAATCGAAAATTTTGGCAAAATGCAGATTTAATAAAAGGTTAAAATTTTCAAAAAGGAGTCGAAATTTTTTGACACTTTGATCTTTCTAAATTTTGAGAAATATACGAAATATATAAAAAATTTAAGGATAAGGCAAACATTTTCAAAAACTTTCAAATTTCCAAAAGAAGTCAAAATTTTGAAAATGAAGACATTTTCAAACAAATCGGTCGAAATTTTATAGTCCAAATTAAAAAAAATATCAAACCTTTGAAAAAGTAGACACATTAAAAAGATCTGAGAATTATCAAGTTTTTAAAATAATTCGAAATTTTTAAAAAGTTTAAAGTTTGAATAATTAAAAAATGTTCGCTCCAATTATCAATAAAACCCAAATTTTTCGAAGCTGGAATATTGAAAACAAGTCAAAAATTATCAGATAGGTCGATGTTTTCAAAAGACCAAATACTGAGAAGTTGAACGTTTGAAAAAAGTTTAAATTTTTGGTAGTTAAAATTTTGAACCAAAGTTGAAAATTTTTCAAAAAAGATTGAAATTTTAGGTCAACAAAATTAAAATTTTGAAAATATGTAAAACTTTTCATTAAACGTCAAGATTTAAAAACAAAACGAAAATTTGAAAACATTTCTAAAATTAAAAAGTAACCAAATTAAAACAAAAATAGTCAAAAATGTGAAAAAAGTCTACATTTTATAAAATGTCTCCATTTCAAAAAATCGAAACTTTGCAAAAATAGTCGAAATTATTAAGAATCGAAATTTTTAATAAAAATATTATAATTTTTCAAAAAAAAACAATGAAATTTTGAAAAAGATCTAAAATTTAAAAAGTCAAAGGTCCAGTTTTAAAAAATTTTACATTTCCAGAAAAAATAACAATGTTCAAAGGATGAAAATTTTGAAAAAAGTTACTTAATTTTCAAAAAAAATACAAATAAAACACCGTAAAGAGTATATAAAGATTCTTGGAAAAGTCAATGCTTAAAAATAAAATAAAGTTGAAATTAAAAGAAAAAAGTCCAAATTTTGGAATTCAATCGAAATTTGGAAAAAATCCAGTCTTTCGAAAAACCCGATATTATTCAAAAATTTTTATTGTCAAGTTTTCTAAAAAATCTAAAATTTTCGAAAAGTTACATTCTGAAAATGTCGAAATTTTAAAAAGTTAAGACTGACGAAATCCACATTTTGAATCCAACATAAAACATAAAACGCTAAACATTGTCGCAGCACCCTTGGCGCTGACAATGGTGTATCAGGCAGAGGCACGGACGTAACTTCGGCAGAATCATCTTAAATTAAAGACAAACACATAACATTGCTTGCATGAGTACCTATCTACTTATTACTATAATAAATATAAATAAAATAAATAAATAAATGAATATTTCTCGACAATTAAACTTGGCCGTCTAGTCCCAAAATAAGCAGGGCTTGTATTATGGGTACTAGACACCTGACGTGCAAAAGTGATGTATAGCATTTTAAATTTTAATTTGATATGCTACTAATATATTTTTTTCTGCAAATGCAAATTACACATACATAAACAAAAAGGTTTTCTTGTGGAAATCGAGCGATTACAGTATACAATAAAACAGTCACGTCATCTATGCGCCACATCAAAATCGATGCAGGCGTTTCGAAGATTAAGAAAAAGACAGATATAAATTAAAAAAGAAAATATTTTTTTTTATTTTGACATTACAAACAAACAAAAGTTATATTTATTTGTATAGAAAATTACATAAAAAGTACATACCACTACATGAAGCGTTTTTTGAATCAGATTTTATAACACCTTCATCGACAAAATGACTGGTTTCTGTCTTTAATGATACTTTGGAAGCGGATGGCAGAGCCGTAAAATATTTACTTATTGTAGTAGTATTTTTATCACGTTCCTCTTCTTGTTTTCTTTCCTTTATTAAATTCTGGTGACCAGATAATTTCTTTTTTTTTTACCTTGATTACTATCACTCATCGTGAAAACACGTTAAAACAATCAGTAACACATAAACTATATATTGTTTTTAGTGCTAGAACTTATTCTTATTATAAAAAATTAATGGGCACCTTGCCCACACTTTCGATTGAATTATTGTTCAATTGTTTTGGATCTCTCGTTCCTTAAAGTCGGGGAATCCCCGTGACCTCACCCCGCTTGTTTCGCATCGGTCGGTTTGCGTTCATAAACTCATTCAAACAAACTCACGGTGATTCTTTTGATTTTAACGCTGAGCTCCTAATTAATGTAAACTAAAACCCAAATTAAACCACAAACGTGAATATTATCTTGGGAAACTTGTACAATAAGAGCAATATATGTTTTGTTATTTACAAGGCATATGTTGCACCTATTGTACTTACTTAGTTATCGATACTCCAATACAAAGAATATCTCGTAAGTGTAACAAAAATAATTTCGATGGCGGCGCCCCTATTGTCTTGGCGCCTGTGTGCGCCGCACACTTCGCACACATGGGCGGCGCGGCCCTGTACAGTATGTAAACAGGATATACAGTTAGATTCTAAGAACAATAATGGAATAATAATCCCTCAGTAACGAGCCCCTGACTCAGGAAGGCCGCCACAAAATTTTGAGACAGTCCATCCCTGGCTGGAGGGCGTCCGGAAAAGTCGGCGTTCATTGTTTCAAACTTATTTCTTTCTGCACCACTTTCGGAAGGCAATTTTTAACTTTTTTTCATTCATTACTTGCATCCCAAATCGCCTTATTCATGATACTTTTCGAAACTAATTTGTTCTCTTTTATTTTCTTTTTCATTGACAAAGGTTATAGATAAAATAAACGTGATGAGATCGGCTCGGAAAAAATAAGTTGCTTTTGAATCATTGTTGCTCATATTTACCAAGCAAAAGGGGTTAGCCACAAACTATAGCCCAGTCGGCGAGGAAATCGCTATAGAGGTGAAAAATACAAACTAATCCAACAGCGATTTTATTATTGCAATCTATTAGTAGGTCAATTTTGAGCATATGTTCAAGTTGGCGCAGCGCGGGGGGCTGTGCGTCAGCAGCCATTTTGATAAACGCGTTTTAGTAAATATTTCGAGAGTGGTTAATCCTATAAAGAAAATACACGAGACCATATTTATAGCAAAATATATAATTTAACTTTTTTATTGAACATAATTTTCTATGAAATGGATATTTTATTATAACGAAAAGTTTTACTTTTCAGTTTTTTCTTAATAGTTTCAAAACGGTTAGCACTTGTTGGTAACAGTTATAATCAAATTTATAGAGCGTGAAATTCTCTACAAATTTTGTATATATTTTATTTTTCTAAAGTTAATAGTTTGTGAGTTATAACGCCATGAAAATCGAACGGTCTTGATAAATTTTAACTTACGAATTTCGCCACCACCTAAAGTATATAACACAGTAGAGAACTACTCTAGAAATCGAATGTGTATTTATGCCAAAAGTGCTTTTAACCACCAAACGCTAATTTGATGAGACAATATAAAATTGTATTTTCAATGAATTGTAGAAATGTTGCGATGCAACCCTGACACAAGATTTGCCTTATCTAGTGAACTTTGCAATTGCAATCTAGTTTTCATTAGATTCTAATGAAATTTGATTTCAATTGCCGTAATAAACTTGTATATATTCGTATATACAAGGCTTATTATCGTATCAAAAATAGAAAACAACGAATCCTTGGAATGTCGTGCATTTTTATGTATAAACGAGGAAACTGATCGAAAAATAAACAGCAAATACGCCTTTTTTCTACTAATTGTAAGTCGTTTTAAATATGCATTTAAGAAAGTTATTGTTTTTCAGGATTATTTAGCAAAATTTTGAGGTAAATGTCAAAATTCTAAGACTGAAAAAATCAAAACAAGTTCAAATAAATTACTAATTATTTTGTTCTTAAAATTTTGGGAGAGAAAACTTCTTGAAATTTTTAATTTTTTCAGTGAAAATGTCGACCTTTCTCGAATTTTTATAATTTTATTTTGATAACCGAAGTTAAAAAGTTCTGTTGTAAGTCAAATCTTTGAAAAAAGTCATAATTACAAGATTGTAAGAATTATTTTTAAAATCTCGATTTTTCTCAGAATAAGCGCAAATTTGGATTTTCTAATTATTTTCTTTAAATTGCAACTTTACATTAATTAAAAATTTTGAGATGAACGTGAAAAAACCAAATAAAACATTGAAGAAAATTATAATAAAAAATATTATTCTCGAAATTTAAAAATAAAGTTAAAATGACTAACGTCGAAATGCTAAGATTAAGGTCAACAAAACTTAAATTTCTACAAAACTGTTTTTAGTTCTTAGGCAAAATTTGAAAATGTTGTCGAAACTTCGAAAAGAAACTTCAAATTTTTTTTAAAAAAATGTTCCTTTACATTTCACCGTAATTTCTAAATTGAAGCCAAACATATTTTGTGCTCTCTTGAAAATTTATATTTAGATTTCAGACTCTAAAATTATTCAAAAATTTGACTTTCAGCTTTCAGTTTAAACTTAAAAATAATCCTTTTTAAAATGCCGGTTTTAACATCGAAATTTATTTAAGTCTCGAATTCGTTTTATACAAACAATTCGTTTAAAATTTAAAAGTTTTTCAATAAAATTAGAAATGTTTTAGGAACAAGCGAATTTTTTAAAAAGTGAAGATTAGAAAAGTTCGAAGTTTTAAGAAAATGGTGAACATTTTCAAAAATATTTTGATAAAAAGTCAAAATATTCACAAAAAGTCGAATACTGAATAAAAATCAAATTATGACAAAAGTTATAACTTTGAGAAGAAGTCGAAATTTTGCTCATAAAAGGTTGAAATTTTCAAAAAAATAAAAATCTTGAATAAAGTTCAAAAATTTTAAAAATGTCGAAATTTTAAGAAAACCCCGATTTTTCAAGAAATTGAAAATTAACAAAAGTAGAATTTTTTAAATAAAAGTTCAATTTACTGCATAAAAGTCGAAACTTTTGGAAAAAGTATAAACCTTCCAAAAATTGTCAAAAGTTTGAACAAATGAAGACATTTTTTAAAAAAAGTAGATGTTCTTAAAAACGAATATTTCAATAAAATTAAACTTATAGAATAAAAAAATTTTGAAATATTTTGAAAAAAGTCAGAATTTTGAGAAAAGATCAAAATTTTCAAATAATCGAAGATAGATCAAAATCCTTAAAAAAGGCAAAATTGTGAAAGTGTTGAAATTTTTTAATTAAGTTAACATTTGAAAAAGTGGAAATTAAAAAAAAACCAAAAAATTTGAAATGCGAATATAAAGTCGAAATATTAAAAGAAGTCCAAATGTTCATAAAAACTAAGATTTTCAATAAAAGTCGAAGTCAGATTTTTCAAAAAAGTCGTAATTTTCAGAAAGTCAAAATTTTAAGAAAAAGTTAAAATTAGAAAAAATCAAACACCTCATAAAGTCAATGTTTTCAAAATTAAAATAAAATAAAATTTTCGAAAACAATTCAAATGTTTTTAAAAAATCGAATTTAGAAACCGTCAGATTTGCAAAAACATTGAAATTTTGGGTCAAAATTTCAAAAAAGGGCTACGTTTTCAAAAATGAGGTCCTTGTTTTCAAAAATAAAGTCAAACATTTGAAAGAAGCTAAAATGTTCCAAAAACTTCGAAACTTCAAGATAAGTCAAAATATTCAAAAAAAATTGAAATATCGAGAGAGTTAAACGAGAAGAGATCGACATTGTGAAAAAGTAGGTATTTTAATGTTACAATTTTTGAAATAGGTTGAAATTTTCAATAAAAATCAAATTCTTGGAAAAAAGTGGGAATTTTTAAAAAGGTGACTCCTTCCTCTTCTTTCGCGTAGACGAAGAGCGGGAATCAGCTAGTTATAATATAATTCGCAGATGATGCGGCAGAAAATTTAATATTTTATTGATACGTTCATATATTGTGGACTTGTCCATATGGGAGTGGTCTTGAGGTAAAGATAGATAACTAATATTAGTTCGGTTAACATATAAAACGTCCTATTAAAACTATCGGTGTGTGACAACCTTTAGACATAATTTCAACTGTAGCATTATTAATTATTCAGGAAGTATACATATGTATTTCTACTTTTTTTGAACTTTGAACAATAAAAACAATATGGATTGAAAATATTCTGACAACGTAATAGTTTATCATGCCTCTCAAAGGAGTAAAAGTGTTAGAATTTGCAGGGTTGGCTCCAGCCCCATTTTGTGGTATGATACTAGCCGATTTCGGGGCCACAGTCACAAGAATTGATAAAGTAACACTATCAAACAATATTTCCAAACAATAACTAATATCTGTTTTAGGTTGGTGCAAATGTACATTTAGACTCTTTAGCAAATGGTAAGAGATCAATAGCTATAGATTTAAAGCTTGAAAAGGGGAAACACATTGTTAAAAAGCTATGTAGAGCTCACGACGTGCTGCTTGAACCTTTCCGTATGGGAGTTATGGAAAACCTAGGTTTAGGCCCTAAAACACTTCTACAAGAAAATCCTAGATTAATTTATGCGCGATTAAATGGATTTGGGAAAAATGGAAATTACAGTAGAAAAGCAGGCCATGACATTAATTATGTCGCTCTCTCCGGCCTTCTTTCATTATTTGGGAGAGCTGGAGATAAACCAACGTTTCCAGTAAATTTAGCAGCAGATTTTGGAGGTGGTGGCCTGATGTCTGCCTTAGGTATACTTCTTGCCCTTTTTGAAAGAACTAAATCAGGAGTCGGCCAAATTGTTGATAATAACATGGTTCACGGTACTGCCTACTTAGGCAGTTGGCTGTTCAGATCTCAAAATCTACCAATATGGGGGAACAAGAGAGGACAGAATGTGCTGGATACAGGTGCGCACTTTTATGACGTGTATGAAACAAAAGATGGAAAATTTATATCAATTGGTGCATTGGAACCAAAGTTTTACCAAGACTTAATCAAAGGATTGGGATTTGATGATGAAGAAGCACCGCAATTTCTTGACTCTAGTGGTAAATTAAAAAAGTTATTCACTGATAGATTTTTGACCAAAACTTTGGATGAGTGGATGGAGGTTTTTAAAGATTTGGATGCTTGTGTTGCTCCTGTGCTATCTCTTCAAGAAGCTGCTAAATTCAGGCACAATGTTGAGAATGACATGTTTGTTTCCTCACATGAAACAATTTGCCCATCTCCTGCACCTAATTTAAGTAGAACAGCAGGTGTTTCAAAGTCATCATTGAGGTCACCATATTGTGGAGAACATACTGAGGAAATATTAAAAGATTTGAGGTATTCAACAGAAGAAATTAATCAGTTTAAGAAATTAGGAGTAATTGAATCGACTTATACATCAAAGTTATGATTTCATTTTTTATTTAAAAGGAAGTATAATATATTTTACAACAGCAACTGCATAATTTTTACTTATTGAGTGATCCCTAAATTTTAAATTATTCTGCTAGATCAAAATTTCCCAAACTTTTTGGGTGTCGGAACCAGTGGCGGGTTCTTCATGAAAGCATAGCTGTTCTTGTAAAATGAAAATATTTATACATTTTTTCTTCACGCGATATCTAGCATCAATATTTATTGAATCTTCAAAGAATTTTTTAGAGATTTATGCTCACCATCGGTATATAATCATGTCATCGATTACATCCAAGAAGCTCCCAGAAACAATGTTTTAATAATAAGAATTGAGAAAAGGATTTAATAAGCAAAATAAACAAATATAGGAGATATGAGTGATGTATGGAGGGTATAGAGGTAAGGACGACAGTCTCTTACGGACGTTGAGCTCGAAAAGCTTTAATTAAATAAGAATTAAATAAATGACCGAAATGGAGCTAGTGTAGCATCAGTGTGCGCCATGAACTCATTTTGCTTGACATTTGTAGCGTAAATTTGTACCGCAGCACTTATTTGTGTTATTAACATTTATCGTTCCACGTTTAATTCTATCATAATCATATTTTGGTACTGTATTTATTTATTTAACATTTTTATCTTCTGCTTCACTAGCACCCTATTAATTTACTGCTGTTTTACGGACATATTTGAATACACAGAGAGTGTTCTATTTACCTCTACCTTCCATATATTGATGATTGAAGTTTTAAGCTTAAATCCAATTTTTGAGGAGAAAGGTAAAATTCAAATTTAATATCTATCCCTAAAATTCTTTTTCCGGAATTGTATCGAAAATGTCCCGACATTCTGCCCGCCATCGAGTTTTTTTAATCTTCAAAATTCAGAGTTTAACTTTGGATTTTTTTAATTCAGTTAATTTTAAATTTAACGTCTAGGTTTTAGTCTGGCATTAGATTTTTAAAACGTTACGTCGTATTTAGCAACCCTTGTATCTTCAACAATAAAATATTGTTTTGAAGTGATTTTTATTATTAAAAATCGTAACTTACAAATTAATACCCTTGATGGTGCATATGACTTATTTGTTTCTAGTTGTAAGTTGCAGACGTCCAGTGAAAACAACATAATGCACTGATTGCATTTTTATAAACTGTGTTTATTTTTATACCCTTTGTCTATGCATATTCCAGAAATTCAACAAATTCACTACAGCGGTACTGGTCGATTTTTCAGTGACAGATTATTGAGATTGTACTGTATTTGTATGTTTTCATCTTTCACGCAAATTATATTTTTTGATTGAAAAACACTATTTTTAAAAATAAATTTAATTTTTATTAATAAAGCTATAATTTCTCACACTATATTAAATTTGACCTAATACTATGGATTACTGACTAATAATGCTTGCTTCATTGAAGGGTGGTCCTATTTATTATATATTTACATATGGTTCTTGAAGAGGGTGTTGTCAGCAGTGGTCTTTACTGTAAATCTGTTGATAATATCTTCTGTGAATTTCATTACTGTTTACCTATCTTGAAGAGGATTGTTGCATATCGATGCGTTGGTAGCAATTAATGTAACTCATCCGCCTTTAGATGCGAAAATAAAACTGAAGAGTTACTTTCGGGGTTGTCTTGAATTTTTTGCAGCGTTTTTTTATATCCCGATGTGGAAGGTGTTTAACGCCGGCGCTTTTCGCCTGATGAATTTGGTAGTCCACTTTTGAAATATCGCCGAAGTCGACTTCCTGTGGGTGTATGGTGATAGGTTGAAGTTTTCGATGGAGTCGTTTGACTAAATTTTCGGTAGGATGAGCCGTATTCCAACTATGATATATTATTATTTTCATTTCCAGAAGAAAAGTTGTCCTTTGAAATTCGGCAGCGATGTGGGATTTTGATAAGGCTTGAATTTCTATCACTGTGTATCAAGTATTTGTGTAAATTTTCCTGATCTTGAGAGGTGACCCACCTCTCCATTTGGAATTATTGTGGCACAATCATGGGCGATTAGTTCGGACAATGTGTTATGAAAGTAGATAGAAGTCGTTTGGCATTGTTGTGTTCTTGATATGATGCAATCTTCGTTGTTGGAGGTCAGTTTGTTATCGCAAATATGAATGTTTTCTACTATTCTGCATTCTTCTTCTTGGTAAAAGTGTGAGCTGAGCGCACGGTGGGGTTTTTTTTTTGTATAACCGTAAGGTTATTTTGTGGAATGAGATAAAAGTGATATGATTCGAATTATTGAGAATAGGTAATTGCAAAGGGAAAAGTCTTTTATTATTGATGACTGTTAGTCTTGATTTTATTGGTTTGCAATATGAGAAATTGTTTTCAAATTGCAGCATGTATTGGGGTCTATAAATTTTGGTTAATTTTTTCAAAATGGTTTCTAAATCGGAAATGGATATTATCGAATTTTGTATGATCTTTAATTTAGTGAATGGGATTGCGTTTTTTAAATTATCTACTAGTGTGATTAGATTCTAACAACTTAGTATGTTTTGATCTAGGATAATTTGTACTCTTATGTATTCTGTAACTCACAATTTTTTCAGGAAAAATTTATCCGTTTTCTTTGTCTACGGGTATTTTTGTTTTTCTTATCTATATACATATTCTAGCGTTTTCTGGTTAAAGTTTCTATAATAAAATGGCATTTTAGTTTTTTTTTTACTTATGTAGTAGAGTTAAAAATGTGTCTTCAGCAACTGGGAGTTGAACCCAGGACCTTCACGTTACAGGTAATCTTCCTAACCATGGAGTCATTGCCACTACTTCTTTCAACTCTACTCATTCACCACACGTGTTATCGGTATCTGTTAGAGCTCGGCCATTCCTGACAACACAGCCGTCCTCGGCTGTCGGCCATAATTCGAAATCTCGGTAAAGAGTTATGCTTGTCAAGTGGATCCCTATCCCACCTATGAAATTGTAGTAGAGTTACAGCCGATTTCATAATGGATTTAAAGTGAAGTTTAACTTTAAAGTCCATTTTAACTGTCAAATCTAATTTCATAAACAATTTTTAAGCTTTAAAGTCGACTTTAACTTAAAAGAAGGAATTGTCCATTTTAAATTTTAAAATGCACTTTAAGTATAAACATAACCTTATATTTTAACCTCTCCTGTTATCAAGAGCGAGTGATTCTGTTATAAAAAATTATGTTTTCCTCTTCGAGCTCCAGTTCATCTGACGATGAAATGTATCTCTACTTAAGTATATAACAATAGAAAAAATTATTTCGTCGATTACGATGATGTAAGCTTTTTTGAACGATTTCGTTTAACGAAAAATACTGTTCAGTCTTTATTGCAACAAATTGAACATTTAATTAAACTGCCAACGAATAGGTATAATACATTATACAAGATAATATGAAATTTTTAATGATTGTGAACTTATTACAGAGGCGGAGCTATCCAACCCCTGCATCAACTACTATTGACTCTAAGGTTCTATGCATCAGGCAATATGCAAATTGCTGTAGCTGACCTCTGAATCCTATAAATTCTTTGTATTTGACAGAAACAGCAGTACCAACCTAACTTTAGATTTGCTAAAGTCCGCTTTAGTTAAAATCTGATTATGAAATTGCCAGAAAATTTAAAGTTAATTTTAGCTTAAAGTGCACTTTAGTTAAAGCAACTTTTAGCTTGCGATTATGAAATCGGCTGTTAACAATGTGTGCTCGACGACGGGGGGTGGAACCCAGGACCTTCGCGTTACTGACGGATTTCCTAACCACGGAGCCAATCTCTCAACTCTACTTTCACTTCACCTACCATACGCTCGGTATCTGCTACACTTAAATACTTATTCACTAGATCTACTTTAAATCTCAGATTTAAGAGGTCTTTAAGCCCTTTATGCCATCAAAAAAATCCTGAAAATCACATTATAAAAAATTAATAGCTTTATTTGTGTCTAATTCTTTAAAGGTAGTTATATTTGCTTAAAATCGTAGTTGTTTTTCTCCCATGGTGGTTTTTATTTTAAAATTTTTAGGATAGATTTTGAAGGGTAAATGTTTTTTGTGATACTGGGTCTGATTCATGATGAGTGGCATCTTGTATCGATTAAAAGTTTAATAGGGGTTCACTAATTTTGATATGGGGAAGACAATTACAATTTAGTGAATTTATTTCGTTTACTTTGTATTTTGCTTTCTTTGCGTAACAGACTGAAAGTTTTGTTCTTATGGTTCGTTGATTTCGTCACTTTGTTTGTTCTCAAATTGGTTGTCATGGTAGTGGGGGTTTTCAAAGTCATAAAAGTTTTGGTCGTCGGAACTATTCGAATCTATGGTGTGCAATTCTTCGAATCGAACATTGAATTGACGTGCGTTGAAAATGGTTTCATTAATAATAGTTTTAAATCTCCCGGTATGTAATGGATATGGTTTGGTTTATTTGGTGGTTAGGTTTGTAGGTATTTCTAGAGGATATCGAAATTGGTTCTGGTTTATTAGTTGGGATACCTCCTGTTGGTTTGAAGACATTTTTGAGGTTTCAAAAATTTGAGCTTTTGTGGAATGGTCTTTGAACTGATCTTATATCAATTGGTTGGCATGGAAGGTGGTTTTGCTTAACTTTTGAGGTGAAATTAAAATTTGTGGAGTATTTATACTTAAATAATGAATTTTGCCGAATGTTTTTGGTGGTTGCCCGCAAACCAGGTTACCAGTGAAACCTCGGATAAAGGTTTCAAATGGGAGTTTTAAATGAATTGTTTTTGTAATTTCAGACATTTTCATGGTATTTAGATTTGTAAATTTTGCGAATAATTTACTTCTTGTAATTTGAATCCTTTTGCCAAAATCTAAAGAATTTCCAGTGTTTATCAACCGGCGTGTCGCGACACATAAATGTGTCATTGAAATTACTCAAGTGTGTCGCGAAAATATGAAACTCTTTTACATCGAACTCTGCTAATTTAAAATGGGTAAAATAAGCCACTTCTTTTCTTTTAGTCGTCAAAATATAACACGAGGAACGATTGAGCATTATCTGTAGTGGTACAAGGAAAAAGAACTTTTGAGGAATAATTCGAATTTGGAATTTCTCAAAAAGATTTGTCATTTGGAAGAAAAATCCAAAATTAAAAAAATAATCGCACTTTTGAGGAAAAATGTTCCTAAAAGTTTTTAAAGAAAAGCTATGATGGATATTTTTAGAGACGTCGAACTTTTGGGAAATATTCGCAATTTCGATCAAAAAATCAAAATTTCTATAAAATTTGAGAAATACCTTTTGTTCTTATTTTTAAAACAAAAACTGAGAAAATGGCTTATTTCGAGATAGGTCGTTTGTACATAAACAAAGAAAATCTAAACAAAAAATTAGAAATTTTGAGGAAAAACAGCGAAATTTTTTTACAAAATAAAATGCGAATTTTAAGCAAAAAGACGAACCTTCTGAAACATTTTTTAATCCAAACTAAAAATTACATTAAAATTTCACGAAAGAAAACGCAATTTATAAAAATTTTAAAAGAAACATTACATTTTTTGAGAGAAAAATGCAATATTTAAAAAAGCCGACATTTTGAAAAAATGGAAATTTTAATAAATGGGTAAAATTTCTATATATTTTGAGAAAAGTTAAGGAAAAATGAAATGTTAAACAAAAACATCGAAATTTCAAAAAAAAATTGAAATTTAAAGAAAGAATTTAAAACTTCCGTATCAATTTTTTTTTAATGTGAAATGGTGGAAAATTCGAGAAAATTTGAATTTTTACATATAAATTTAAACAAAAGTCAAAATTTTTAGCAAAAAGAAGTTCAATTTTAAGAAAAGCGAAATTTCTGTAAAACCAAAATTTAAAGAAAAATCGAAAAATCAAAATTTCATGAAATCTTTTGAGAAAATATGAAATTGCAAAAGGCGTGAATTATATGAAAAATGTCGAAATTTTGATTTTGGGGCATAAAGTTCTTTAAAGGAATTTAACGTTTTCCCTTCAAATTTTCTTCGCAAAATTTCGATTTTTTTCGAAAATATTCACAAAATTTTCATTTTAAAGTCAATATATTAACAAGAAAGTTAAAACTTTTAAGTTTATACAAGAAAATTTAAGAAAAATTAAACTACTTGAAATGTAGAATTTTCAGGAACAGTTCACATTTTGAGATAAACCCGAAATTTACAAGAAGAATGTATAATCAACTAGGAATATCGATTTTAAAGTTGAAATTTTAGAAAATTTTTAGTTTAAACAGAACCGTTCAGAAATACTGAGAAAAAATGATTATAAAAAGGTTTTTGTACTTAAAATTACAACATTTTCAGAAAAAAATCGAAACTCCGTGAATAGGGCCAAAATTTCAAAAATAAGTTAAATATTTTGAGAAATTTTCTATACTTTTTTCGTAATTTCGATTTTTTAACTCGAAATGTGGATCAAAAATTTAAGAATAAAACTGAAATCAGATGTTTTTCTTAATTGCCTCTTTAAAATTTCTGACTTTCTCAACTTTTCAATTTTAATTTCGAAATTTATGAAAATAAGTTTCAGTTTTAATACAAAATGTCGAGAAAAAGACGAGAATCAGAAACAAACTTGAGATTATAGAAAAATTTGAAATTTTTTGGTTAAAAATTTATATTAAATAGGTCCGAAGTTGGCATTTTGGTAGGAACTCGAATATTCAAATGTATTCTTCAAAATTTTTAGAAACACGAACTGACCTTTTCAGATTTTTATAAAAGAAATTAAATTTTTTGAAAGTTTTAGTTTTAACCAGAAATATAAGTCAAAATTAAAAAAAATATATCCACGATAGACCTATACCGGCATGTTGAGATTTTGACGCAAACTCGTCCCGTGCGCGCAGGTTGACGTTACTGTGAAGCAAACATGCTAACATTTTGGCAAATATCTCCGTTATTTATCAATCGATTTTAAAAAACTTCTTTTTGTTGTATTCAGTATAAGATCTTTTAATCAAGGTATCGCAAGAGGCATTTTGCATTTTTAAAGTTGCTAGCTCTCAGGGATAAAGGAGTGGGGGGTTGAAAAATACATGTATGTTTAAGGGGCAATTTGGAAATAAAAGTCGACCTCTCCGAGCATATTTTTGAAATATGTTTATTCGCGGTTTTATAGAATTGATTCATTACTTTCATATATGTAATATTTCTATATGGCTAGCTCCCTATTTTCTTCGCGAGTTTATTCTGACCAAATCCGATAAAGATGGAACATGGGCAATTGGCGAGTATTGCGCATAAATGATCGAAATGAACGAATCGCTACGCGCGGGTTAAACCTATGTTTATGTTTGGCCGAGCACAGCTGACTGTGGCCATGCACAGATGATTTGTAGCACCTGCGCATTGCGATTCATTACCGCGTGTGAGGTCAGCGAGAAAGAGAAGTCTTTCCCATAAGAAACGAGGAACAGGCCACATAAGTACTACATATATGGTTACTTCGGGAAGCACGGTATAATGTAAACATCTGGGCTTTTGCATCGCATACTACGTCACAAAATGCGCTCAGCTTATCAGCATAAGTATATCGCGAAGATATTGAAATTCACATAAAATGCTCAAAACTTCCACTTTAATCTTATAATTTTGTCTTTGAACTTGCCCAAATCAAGAAAAAATTGATGCTAAAATTACAAAAAATGCAAATGAATTTTTCGATTTTTAATATTAGGTTAGAATTAGTCTGGTTAGAATGGTTAAAAATAATCTAAGAAAAAGACAAAAGTTTTTATGCGCCGCAAAATTTTAATTAATGTTTAAATGTGTCACTAACAGAAAAATGTTGGAAACTACTGCTTTAGGCAATCCCAATTTCTTTGATCTCCGAAGCTACACCTTAGAGCATCTGAATTCACTAGAAGCAAAACTCTGTACTTGACTTATAAATAATTTTGAGGTATCATCAAAAGACCTGTACCTCTTGATTCAACCTAACTTTTTATGTAGCCATATTTTTACGTGATAAGTATGTGTTACTGTGGTTAAAACAACATTTTTTTTCTTTCTAATTTGTTAATTTTCTCAAAAAATTTAAAAAATTATTGCAAATGCAGATTTCTGTAAGTGAAAAATGGAAGTACAGCTTTTTGCGATGTACTTTTTTTCAGCAAATATTGCTCTTTGCTTCTGAATTTTTGTAGAGATAGTTTGTAATGAGAGTTATAACATTTACATGCAAAACCCAGTTTTTGAAAATTTTCCAAATACAGTTTTGCTTCTAGTGTACTCATCTCTGATTAAGAGGGCACGACTTTCAATAATAATTTGCGCTCTCTCTCTGCTAACGTCGAAGGTGGGAATAGTGTCGACATATAGTTTTAATAATTGACTGCAATATTTAATAGGTTATTTGGCATGTTGCGAATTTAAAAACTATTTCTTCACAAAATATAAAAATTTTATGCACTTAAAAAATGTATACAAATACCCTTTCATTCATATATCATCAACGAAGGGAAATAATTTTTAGATATACGGGATACTCAGCCTCACTTTGGTATTGATGTCGTGTTCTTGTAAAGTGGGTCGAAATTTCTTGTGCCCGATGCACTTGCGAAGGTTCAGAGTGCTGAGGGAATTCAGATTCCACGTCGAACACGAATTTGCACGACGCAGTTTTTGCGAGACTATCCTCCACGACTGCGCCAATTATAGTTTTTGATTTGAAAACTTTTTTTCAAAAGGAAATAAAACTTTTATTAATAAAACAATAATTTCTTACACCACATGAAATTTGACTTCATACTATGGATTACTGACTAACAATGCTTGCTTCACTAGAGGGTTTTCCTATTTATTACGTATTTGCACATTCGAGAGTGTGTTGTCAGCAGTGGTCTTTAATGTAAATCCGTTGATTATATCTCCTGTGGATTTCATTATTGTTAAGAGGATTGCCTTGTCTCGATACATTGGTAATGTAACTCGCATATCGATATTTTATACCTAAACACTGCTTATTAATTTCTCCCGTGCAATGCATTGTTAGTGGCGTCTTGTGCGATAAATCTTGTTTCTCTCTCCCTCTTGCTTTACATCAAAATTCAACTATTTTCGATTATCTAGTACTAGCGAAAATCTTATGATTTGAATTTTTTTCCTGGCGTAAAAAAATCTTTGTCGCGTATTTGTATCATACTCAATGTTTCCTCTTCTCTTAAAATTAATGACACTATGAATGCACACCCTGTACACTCAACAATATGATGGATAACATGAAATACTAAGTCGGATGTTGAAAACATTATATTTACATTTTTTTGACTAGTAACATTTTTCGTCTAATACACGAGCAATTTGATTCAAAAGATTGGTCAGCCTCACATTACAGTTTTCCAATACTTGTGCAAGATCTGTTTCATTTTGCATCATTTTTAATACATAGTGAAGCATTCTTAAATCAAATAAAGCGTGATTTTTTCCCAAGATTTTATTATGAAACATTTGATTTTTTCTATGGTTCAAAATGTCAATTCTTTTGAGAGCTATATATTCAACAAACTCGTAAAAATCTCTGAAATCCATGCCATAAGAAGCTTTTAAAACAACTTGGCAATGCTGCGTAAAATTATCCATATCCGCACAATCTGCAATCTCCTTCTTAACACATTCCAAATTATAGAGAATTGATGTCCACATGGTATTTATATTGCAACCATTGACCCAATTATGATTTATTGAAATTGTATGCTCCAGATTCCATACTTGGTGATGCCAACCGGACGGAACGAAGACTATTTCAGATGGATTTTGAATGACCTCAAAGCATTTTCTTGTATGGGAAATTTTATTAATGTCATATGGTAAATTGCCGAATTTGTCCTTAAGATATTCTTCTTCTCCAGGTGGAAAGAAAATCCACTTTTTTTTACCACATATATTGGCGGACCAACTAAATGAAGTAAATACGTCAGAATGGAAGGGGGTCCTAAAACATTTGTTAAGAAATAAAAAAATTATAGGTAGGAAAGTAGGTAAATTATGGAGTTGCATTCAGACCTTCCAATCATCATAACTGAAAATCTATTTTCTTAAATAACATCACCGACGATAAGCGATGGCTAGTGACGTAGATAAATTTGGGGGAAGGAATTTAATTCCATTAATTTTGATATAGAAAAACAATTTTTCATCTTTATCTGCGCCACTGGAGGTTCTCACAGTTGATATGAGGGCTGAATGCAACGTAGTGCTTACAATTAATATTTAATTTCTGTGGTCTCAAAATTATTCTCATTTTAATGAAATATGATTTATTACAAGTTTATACGTTAAACAAATTACAAAAATTAAAATTAATATTCCAAAAAATCTACTTTTTGCGCTTTTGAGGCAAAATCGCTAGCAATCAGCCACGACTCCAACTTTAGAAAAAGTTGCAATTTGCAAAAATAAATATTCAAGATCAAATTTGATATCTCGATTTGTCTGGGAACTAACTTTAAATTATTTAATTTTAAGTTTAAATCCGCAATTTTTATGTTATTATTATTTTGTTTATTTTCTTAAATTTTATTTTTTTTTAAATTTTGGATTTTTTTCGAGCGATGTTTGTTTTTTCTGAAAAAATTTCATTTTTTTTTTGGATATTTTAACTTTGATTTCTCCGAATCAATGTAAGATCTCAATAATTTTTTTACTATCTACATCTTGAGATTTTTTTCGAAATTTCCACAGAAAATTTTCATTTTGCTCTTGTTTCTACAATTTTGATTGTAAATCTAATATTTACACTTATTTTATACATTTTACCTAATTTTTCTCGAAATTTAGAGAGATTTTTATTCTATTTTTATGGAAACATTTTATTTTTCAAAACGCCGGGTTTACACTTTCGATTTTGCATCATTTAGACTCCTTTTACACAATTTACTTGGTTTTTTTTGGCACTAATTTTGATATTTCTAGTTTAAATTCGAAATTTCACGATTAAAATCTATTTAATATATCTCTAACAATGACTGACAGACAACGCACAGCCTAAAAGGGTAGTTGCAGGAGCATGAAATTTTACATTGGTGTTCTCTGTAAAATGTAAGTAAGCACTAAAAGACGATTTTTAAAAATTCAGCCTCTAAGATGATAAAAATTGGGATTGACGGCTAGGTTATTTCTATGTTATTAATAATACACAAGATTGTATTTACAGTTCCTATATTTATTACAACCTTGACTGCATTTCGTTTAAGTTTTTATTAATAATAATAATAAAGTCAGCTGTATTAGTGTTTTGAAAAATGTCTAAAGTTTTAAAAAAAGTTAAGATTTTGAAGAAAAATTAAAATTTTAAAGAAAGTCCAAAATTTTGAAGTCAAACTTTTCAAAAAAAGTAGAGAATTTCAAAAATAAGGTCAAATTTTTTAAAAAAGTTGAAATTTTCAAACATTTTCAAAAATAGTCAAAAATACCGAGATTTCAAAAATTGAAACATTTTTACTCGAATGCTCAAAAAACTGAAATTTTCTGAAAGTCGAATACTGAAGGAAATTTAAAACTATCAGAAAGGTCGGAGTTTTCAAAAAAGTTGAAATTTTGAAAAATTTCGAAATTTTCATAGAAAGTTAAATTTTCAAAACACAATAAGGATTTTGAAAAAAAGTTAATATTTTGAAAAAAATGTTAACATTTTTAAAAAGTCAACATTTACAATAATTTCGGGAAGTTGAAAAAAGGCGAAAATTTGGAAAAATTTCGATACTTAAAATGATTGCAAAGTTTTTAATTAAATTTTCAAAGAAATTGAAATTTTTGAATACTGAAAATAAATCAAAATTATCAGAAAATTAAAAAAAGTTCAAATTTTGAAAATATAAAATCTTGGAAAGTCGAAATTTTGGATAGTTTACATTTTAAAAAAGTAACATTTTTTAAAAAAATAAAAAAAATAAATAACAGATAAATAAAATTTTGAAAAAATGTCAAACTTTTCAAATAAAGTGATGTTTTTAAAAGAGTTGAAATTTAAAAAAAAATGTAGACCTTTTGAAAAGGAGTCAAAATTTTGCAAAATAGTTGAAAATTTCAAAAAAAAGTTTTAAGAAATATCTGACTAAAAAATCAAAATTTTCAAATGAAGGTTCCACAGAATGCAAAAAATGTTGAAATTTTGAAAATAGTTGAAATTAAAAAAATAGTTCAAATTTTTAATAATTTTCAGTTTGAGATTTTAAAGAACGCCTAAAATTTTGAAAAATTCTAACATTTAAAAAAGCCAAAATTTATTTTCAATTAAGTGAGAACTTTAGAACAAAAGTCCAGATCTAAAAAAAGGTTGAAATTTGGATATTTTTCTAAATTTTGAAAAATCGACGAAATATTTAAAAAACCTGAAAATTTGGGAATAACGTAAAAATTTGTAAAAACTTTCAAATTTTCAAACGATGTTAAAATTTTGAAAAAGAGAAAATGTTCAAAAAAAAGTCGAAATCAAAAAAAATAACAAAATTTTGAAAAAGTCGAGACATTCGACACAGTCGATTTAAGAATTATGAAAAAATAAAGAAGTTTTTAAAATAATTCGAAATTTTTAAAAGGTTCAGCCAAATTTGCAAAAAAAGTCAAAATTTTTTAAGCCGAAATACTCCTATTAAAAAAAAGTGAAAATTATCAGATAGATAGAAATTTTCAAAAGTCGAAATATTAAAAAGTTAAAATTTTGGAAAAATTTGAAAGAAACTCGAAATTTAAAAAATAGTGAAATTTTCAGAAAAAAAAAACGAAAAATATGCGAAAATTTAAAAAAGTCGACATTGTATAAAAATGTTTTGAAACTGCAAAAAAGTCGAAATTTTGAAAATAGTTGACATTAAAAAAAAATAAATAAGAAATTTTGAAAAAATTTTCAGACTTCAAATTTCAAAGAAAATTTTATCAATTTCGAAAGGAACTCGAAAATGTTGACTGCACTCGAAAATGGTACTTCTCGAACTCTCAACTTTGCGATGAAAATTTTAGGAAAAAGCAAAAATTGACAACGTAACCTTAGAATTGCGAAAAAACCTAACTAAAAAATGTAAATCCATTTAAAATAATTCAAAATAGCAACTCCGAGATTGTAGTTGAAATTGCGAAATAAAGGTTAATTTTTCGAAATTTGAGAAATATTTATTTAGTTATTACTATTATTTGATAAAATTTCAACTTTTTCTAGAGATTTTGACTTTAATTTCTTCCAAATTAAGCCCAAAATATAGCAAATGTTTAATAATCTCATTTGTTTTTTTCGAAATTTTGATAAAAGGTTTTCTTTTGACTTTTGTTCCTTTTCCTTTAATTTCAATTGTGAATCCAAATTTCGAAAGATTGTCATTTTTGTTGTGTTTTTAAGAAACTTTTACTAATTCTGAGCTTATAATTTTATTAGCTTTATATTTTTCGAAGTTATCCTTCTAGTTGTAAACTCAAAATTCGAGAAAAATAGAAAAATTTCAAGATTAGAGCTGAAACACAAATAAAATAAATTTCAAAGGTATCAAAAAAACAAAATCCAAATTTAAAATACTCTAAATTTTAAAACTAAAACTGAAATGTCAAGAATAAAATTAACACTACTAGAGAAGATAGTTAACATTTTCAATTAGCAATCGATTTCATAGTAAAAAATACTAAAACGAAAATTCAAAGTGTAAATCAGAAATTTTGAGAAAAGTTTGTAAAAAAATGTCGAAATTTTTAAATTGCAACCTCGATAAAAATTTAATTAAGTAATTAAAAAAAAATTGACACTGATAATTCTCTAATTCCCAAATGTACAATCAAAATGTTAGGGAAGAGCAAGAATTGAAAATTGTAAATTTAAAATTGCGAGAAAAACACCAACATTTCGAAAAGTACTCCAAGTTAAATAAAAAAATTCGAGTTTTGAATTAATATTTCAAAGAAATCGAAACTTCAAGATTATAAGGTCACAAAAAAATCCAAATTTATCAAAAATGTAGAAAAAAATCTTAGAATTCTTAAGAAAACATTATTTTCTACAATTTCAATTCAAAATTTTGAAGTCATATTTCTAAAGAACGACAAAAATTTAAAGAAATAAAAATTGAAAGGGTTTGAAATTTTGGGGCAAAATTCACTTCAAAATTATAAAAATATCTTTTTTTTTCTTCAAAATATTAATTATAAACTCGAATATTTATTAGTAAGTTCCTAATTTTATTCAAAATTTCGGTTTTACAGACAACATATACAAATTGAGAAAATAATTACCATGTTCCTTTAGGGCCCATATAAACAAACCGATAATCATCCTTTTCATTCTCTACTAAATATTCATTTAACCAATCAGACTCAAAAATCAATGGTACATCATAAAAATTATCACAAGGAAACGCATTTTTTAAATGCCAGTCTTTTAAGTATTTCATAGGTAGCTTTTCACCATTTATACACCTCTCCCAATAACTCACATAATCTTTAAACTTTAGTGTCTCTTTCTGTTGGGAATTGTAATATTTTTCATCACAGTTATACACAGGCACTTCGCAAAAGCCATATTTTTGTACTAAGTAGTCAAAATTGGGAGCATTCAAATTTTTATCGACCCAGTAATTTGAGGATTCCCATTCAAGGGTCATACCTTTTATTACACAGGGCCTATTCATAATTAAATATTTTTCAAAAAATTCGTTGTACGAAACATTGTCCAATATTGGAATGCCGTCAATATCGTGGACTTCTTCAGTTAATGCTGCAGGCCTTATATTGGGTTGATTAAGTTCAAATTCCATTGTAACCTGTACTTAACATATTTTCAATATCGTATTCTTTGGAAGTAATACTGAATATGAATCAAGTGAAAAGTAAATAATAAAATGTATGTATTGTCAAAATTTTCAATATTTACAAATATTATATTTATAAATTTACATAACCCTATTTTTTAACCTCAATAAATCAGCTGAATAATTACTCTTTATTCTTTGTGGCCTTTGTCATCTGCGAATTGGCCAGCATATATAGAACGTCCGTTTTTCTAAACCCAACCTTTGATTTCTAGCTTATCGTTTATTTAATAACTTGCCTAAATAAAGGCAAAGTTGCGTATTCTAGTGATAAAGACTAGTGTTGTGTTATTTGATAAAAGTGAATTTCTCCTTTTGTATTTTTTCTAATTGGAAAGGTGTTCAGTGAATTGCACTTTTTATGGGAAATTTTAATAAACTATTTATTTTTCATTTTGGTTGTTTATTTACGAAATATCATATATAAAAAACTACGTACGAATCTTTGCGAAAAGAAAAACAATATTTTTTATCTGCACTTTCAATAAATATTTATCGCCAAATTATTAAAACAATCGCTGTAACATATAGGCCTATGTATATCAGAAAAACCATATTTTAAAATTTATAAAAATCCATTTCAAGAATCACAAGAAAAAATGAAGCTTGCTAGAGTGGAGATGTTCAGCAAAAAGAATAAATCAATATAAGAAGCATTTTTAAATTTTCTAAAAATTGCCCTAATAATATAGTTATTCATTAAAAATCAATGGCTACTGATAGTTTTCGATAAAAAGGCAAAAGAAGAAAATATTTTTTTTTCAAATAAATTCAAAATTTTAACTTTTATTCAGATTTTTTTTCCATATGATTGTACAGTAATAAAATATTCAAGTTCGCTTTAAACGTTGTAGTTAGTCTCTGGTTGTAGTCTTTAAATAAGTGAATTTTATGTATTAATAATCATAGACTTATTTCTACCTTCAAACGTACAACTTACACAATTTGCATGCAACTTCCAACAAACTGGAAATAAATTTTAACTTGTTACAGCGCCCTCTACAGTTGTTTAGATGTGCAAGTAATAATTGCAGCAACCACTTGGTGTAAGTTTACGACTTGCTGGGAGAGCACTGTGGCGAGCACTCTCAGACACTGTTTGCACTGTGCAAGTTCTTTAAAAATAGAGATCGATCAAAACTATATTTTTGGCTGAAGTTGAAACCAAACTTCGGCTTCTACTCCGATTTCCGCCGAAAACGAAACCGAAATTGAAATTAATGAAAGTTGTATTAGCATAGACGTGCAATTAAAACAAAGCAGTAACAAGGAGCCACAATTTAAATGTTTAACTACTTTTTACTTTTACTACTAAATTAGCTACTTTAAGTTTAAGTTTAAAAATGGATTTTTAAAGTTTTTGAAAGAGTTGAAACTTTAAATTTCGAAAAAAAGATAATTCTAGAAATTAAAATTTCGAAAAGAAAGCCAACATCTTAAGTTTGAAGTAATAATATTTTAGAAAATGAAAAAAAATTCTGGAATGTTCTTGAAACTTCGACTTATTAGACATTTTAAAGTATCGAGGGAGATTTTGATCTTTAACCTTAAAATTTTTCTTTTCTAGAAGCTTATCAACAAAAAGTCGTCACTTTATCAGAATTTTAAATTATCTGATTTATCAAAATTTCGTGTTAAACGTAGAATTTTTTTGGTGTCAATTTTGAGTCTCTCACGAAATGTGAACCTTTTTCTTGAAATATGTTGTTAAAGCTTAAATTTTTAGCTAATTGTACTTTTACTTTTACTTAACAAATCTCTAAGCACTGACTGACAGACAACGCACAGACTAAACTGGTGCGTGTAGGAGCATGAAAGTCCAAAGAGGTGTTTTCCATAATACGTAGGTGGGCACTAAGAGAGGATTTTTCAGAATTTATGATCAGCCCCTAAGGTTGTAAAAATAGGCATTAAAAACCACTTACCATACCTCGATGAATAATATACGCGATTGTTTTAAGTTGCCTATATGCTTTAGGAGTTGACCTCGTTGACAAATGTGTCTCCACACTAAGTTATCCAAATGTTTGGTAGGTTCGAGAATTACAATAGTCGAAAGTTTGAAAAAAATTCAATTTTTCAAAAAGGGAAAATTTTCAGAAATAAGTCGAAATCTTCAATTTTACAAAAAATAGTTGAGTTTACTACATGAAAGTCGAAACTTCCAGAAAAAAGTCGAAATTCTTAAAAATAGGAAATAGCTTGAAGTTTGAACAAGGTGGAAATGTTCAAAAAAAAGGAGATATTTTGAGAAAAAGCAGAAGTTTGAAAAAAAAAACAATATTTCGACATAACCAGACTCTTTTTTATTTGGTGCAACGGACTGGTCCTTGGTTATCTTCAAAAATTGAAATACAAATCTTATCCCCTGAAACCAAGAAAGATTAAAAAACACAACAGAGGTTGCTCTAACGCGTTTCGATAGCCAAGCTATCATCTTCAGAGAGATACATCAGAGAGTATTTCTCTGAAGCGTGGCTATCGAAACGCGTTAGAGCAATCTCTGTTGTATTTTTAAATCTTTCTTTGTTTCAGGGAGCAAGATTTGTATTTCAATGCTTTATTGTTGTTTTTGCTTTTGTATTCTTCTTTGTTTGCAGGTGTATTCGTTTTGCAGTGCTATTAGTTATAAATATGTCAGGATAGTATTATTTGTGTTCTTCAAGGGCTTATGCTCTTCATTCTAACGATGCCGATTACATAGTAGTAAATAATTACTTTTTTTTTAAATTTTGACTTGTTAATTTCGAGATATATCAGAGAGTATCTCTCTGAAGATGATAGCTTAGCTATCGAAACGCGTTAGAGCAATCTGCGTTGTGTTTTTTAATCTACCTTGGTTTCAGGGGACAATATTTGTATTTCAATAATCAGACTTGTAAAAAAATCAAAATTTTGAAAAAAAATCGAAAAAGATAAAAATTTCATGTAAAAAATTTCGATAAATTCGAAGATACATAAATCAAAATCTTAAAGAGAAGCGAAATTGTGAAAGGGTTGTTTAGAAAGTTAAATAAAATTTGGAAAAAATGGAAAATTGGAAGTTCGAAACTTTCAAAATATAAAGTCGAAAAATTTTTCAAAAAAATCGTTATTTTCAGAAGGTCAAAATTTAAAGAAAAAACCGAAATTTAAAAAAAAGTCGGATTTAAAAAAACCAACATTTCAAGTGAATCAATGTTTTTAAAGTCAAAAATTAAAAAAAATTCAAGTTTTCAAAAATAATTGAAATTTAAAAAAATAGAATTCAAAAGCAAAAAAGGGTGAAATTACGAGTTAAATCTTTTAAAAAAGCATACATTTTCAATAACAACATAGGACTTTTTAAAAAAAAGCTACATTTTTTTAAAGTAAGGTTGAATATGTGAATAAAGTCAAAGTTGTTCAACAAAATCCAAAATTCGAGATAAAGCCAAAATATTTAAAAAATTGAAACATTAAAAAGGAAATTCTTAAATATATCCCAAAAGGAAAATTTTTAATGAGACAGAAATGATAAAAAAATTCCAAAAAATCAAATAATGTACTGATACGAGCTTATCGGTTCGAATTGATTAACACATTGAGTAATACCCACTTTATTACCAAACTAAACTTGGATCACTACAACTGAACAATAACTCACTACTAATTTACTAATTACACTGATTGACTCTAACTAACTTACTCTAGGGAAAGCTGGCCGCCTTATATAGTTTTGGCTCCCGGGTTCCAGAAAAATCACGCAGATAAGGCTTATCGATTGCCGAAATTTCTGGAACGTTTATCTGCCGTTTGTTTCGTTATCGCGGCCGCTTTCCCCTTATCAGATCTTTCTAGAAACTTTTTTTACGCACTAAGTTCTATTCTAAATTCTATTCTATCTATTTACATTGCGTTACAATACAAAAAAAAAAACAGAATTTTAAAGAAATCGAAATTTCTAAAAAAGTGAAATATTCAAAAATATTCGGAATTTTTAAAATTGAACCAACATTTCGAGAAAAGTTAAAATTTTGAAAGCCAAACCAAAAAATTTAGTCATTTTGAAAACAGTAGACATTTCACAATGTCAAATTTATCAAAACAAATCGAAGTTCTCAATAAAAATCGAATTCCTGAAACAAATCTGATCCGAGAATTCTTTCTCTTCTTTCAAGCGGACAAAGGCCTGGTATCTGATAGTTTTATTTAATAAATTTTAACTTTAAAGTTGAAATTTAGTTACGAAAAAGTCATATCTGGAATAAATTTAATTCAATATTATTTTTTTAAATTAAAATGTTAACTTCGAAATTTTGCATTTTTTTCCTGGAATATTTGACTCACATTTAAAATGTTAACTGTTTTTAAAGAACTTAAAAAAAATTCAAATATATTCGAGTTTGAAATCGAATTTTCAGGATTAAAATTGAAAATTTGGGCTTAAATTCGAAATCTTAAGGGTTTTCTACTACATAAATTACAAGTTTTTTTTTTGAAATATTGATTTTCTTTGCATAATTCTGAGTATAAACCTTAAAATTTTAATTTTTTGTCCAAAATTACCACTACAATTTCGAAATGTGCACGTTTTTTTTGAGAAATTTCGAATTTTACTTTTTGTCTGAATGATGGAAATTTTATTTTAAATTTCAATGCTTGAAACAGCTTCCATTTTTTTCTGATTTGGACTGCCTTTCCAAAATTTCGTGTTAACATTTTAGACTCGAAAATTTGAGAATATATTATTAACTTTTTGGTTTTTTTTCTTAAATATCACCTTTTTTCTCTATGTTTTCGCTTTGAACTACATATCTACATTTTTTTTCTAAAATTTCAGCTTTAAAGACAAAATAAGTATGGGGATGAAATCTTCAATTCCTTTTATATGTGAAGAATTTTGTCTCAAAATTTTATTATTTTTAATCCGAATGTAAAGTAAAAAATTGAAATTTCGGCTAGGTCGAAGCTTCAGCCTATTTTGGACAGAAACCGAAACTGCAACCGAAACCGAATTTTTGGCCAAAATTAGCAGAAACCGAAACTTTGGTCGATCTCCATTTGGAAATACTCTCAGACATCAACTTGCGATAGTTGCTCGCTTCACATCACTGGTAACTTATGGAACCAACCGTACAAAAGAAATGATATGGAGTGAAATTAATTATTATTGCTTTATTAGGAAATAGTAGTAGTTGTAGTACTAGTATGTCTACCAATATTCTTTCTTTATGATATGCTACTGAAGAAAGTCCATTTTACAGTGATAAAATTCACACGAAATTTCGACTGTAGAAGAACAGTTTAAAACAGTAGACCCCCGACCGTCATAGCTGCTACTCCCCGTAATCCCTACCATTGTCGAAAAATATATATGTTTTATTGCTCCTTGCGCGGTTGAGTGGGTTATTCAAAAGTGACGCTAAAACTCGGAAGTCCAATTCGTTGTTCAAAAATTAGAGTGGGGAAATATCCACGCAACTTTAACGATCGTAACCTGACAATTTTAAAGAGCGTGCAACTTTAACGGGGGGAACTTTAGCGGGAGTCGACTGTATCCCGGAAGCTCAGGTGAGACGGTTGGCAAGCCTACATAATCCATCCTAATTAACTCTATGTTTCAAAAAAAAAAATTAGGCAGTTATGGGAACCGCAGACAGAAGTGAAAACTTATTTGTAAGTTAATTATTGTATCAAAAATAAAAATTTATAATTTATAATTTAAAATTATAATCATAAGGGAGTATCTTGCCCTAACACCACTAAAGACAGTTAAAATTTATATTGTTGTCAACAGGCAATATAGCTCAATGAATTAAGGCGAAGGATTTTGCTTGATAGGATGATGGGTCGCGAGTTCACAACCCGGTGTCAATCACGAATTTTTTAATTCTATTACAAGTCTTATCTATAGCTACATAATACGGTTAACATTAGGCCGTGTTGGTAACGCAAATTATCATTATGGTAACGCCAAACCATAAGTTTTCCCCCTATCAAAATCGCCTAGAGAATTTTTCACTTCAAAAACTGAATCACATCAAAAAGTTTATTTCACTCTCTTATCATAGGTTGGAGTTAACAAAATTGGTTTTTCTGTCTAAACTGTATTTCCTTAAAGAGCACCATGATGTTACTGTAGAACCAGAAAAAAACTTAAAAATCAAGCTGGTACATGCCTCCCTTTTTTAAAGAAAAATAATCGCATGTAAGTTCGCCCGCGTTTTAGTTACTGGGGTTGGGTGGGTAATTTAGATTGGGGCCCCTAATTTTATTTACAAAATCTCGTATTTGTGTAAAAACCAAAGTAAGATAATATTCATTACAACTAAGTTTGATGAGAAATCTAAAAGGCCTGTAATATTATTGACGTGATCTGTCATCAGTAAGTGAAGTTTGAAAATAGAGCAAGTGATTTCGTCAAATCATGCTGGAATTTATAGTAAGTAGTTACAGATTTATTATGGGCATTTGTGGAACTGCCGAACTGCTTTTTAGTTAAGACCATACATTAGGCCAGACATAAGGGAAAGAAAAGTTAGAGTAATATTTCCCAAAAATGAATACACGGAGCAAGTTGCAATTAAAACTTCAGGTTGGGACCAGAGACGTGCTTCGTTTCCAAGGGAAAACGATCCGTTTTGCCCCTCATACAATATGTTCTTGCCCCATTATAACCGGTTTTCAATCAATACCACCGATGGACAACCGTGGAAAACAGAAACTATGGCAATGCAAGAGCAGATTTATACTAAGAATGAAAAACTCGATGCCGATACTCATAAGGCATTCATAACTTACCAAACTTTTCCACTGTAAGTGAGCTTTTATAATGACAATGTTGAACTAACTGTTTCCACATCCTATTCGACAAGGTGTCAAACATTTTCACTTAAAATTTCTCATCACTTATAAAAAAGTTCTTAATTAGGGTGGCACTCAAAATATTATGTCTAGGTCAGGTTTTGGGATCTGTTACCTTGGGTGTTGAAAAAAAATCTCCAAATTAAAAAAAAAAACTTTGAAACAATCGAAATTCCTCAAAAAAAGCAAAATTAATAAAAAATGAAAACTTTCATAAAATAGGTATAAATGGTTATAGAAGGTGCAAATTTTCAGAGAAGATAGAACTTTTCGAGAAAAATAACTGTTTGAAAATGTTGAAATTTGAAAGTCGCAATTTTAAAAGTAACAGTTTTAAAAAAGTCGACATTTTGAAGAAAAACAGGAGATTTTCAGAAAACTTTAAAATACTCAAATTCTGTAAAAAAGCCGAAATGTTTAAAAAAAGTCAATCCATCCTGGAATTTGCTAAAAAAAACTTGAGAATCAAATCTTAAATTTTTTAAAAAATGTCGAAATTTTAAGATCAACAAATTCAAATCAAAACAAAACTCAGAATTTATTAAAACTAAATTGATTTTAAGAAAAAAGAACGAAATTTTGGAAAAAAACTTTTAAATTTGATGCTAGAAATTTGTCAAAATTGGAAGGAAATTTGTTCAAACTGACAGCAACTTTGTACAAATAAGAAGCAAATCTATTGAAATTGGAAACAAATTTGTTCGCACCTAAAAATAAACTTATTCAAATTAATAGCAAATTTGTTTAAATTAGAATCAAACCTATTCAAATTAAAAACAACTTACTGAAATTAGAAGCAAATTCGTTTAAACTGGAAATAATTAGAAGCAAATTTGTTTAAAAGAAAAAGAAAATTCTACAAATCAGAAGCAACTTTGTTAAAATTAGTAGCATTATTATTTAAAGTTGCATATTTTAATACTTTTCATGCAAGTTTTAAGCATTATGCTTGTATATTTCAAGCTTTTTTGTTGCATATAATCCGGTCTCTAATAATAACAAATGTTGCAATTTTCGTCTTTTTTTTCTGCCTCAATTTTTTTTTTTGGGGTTTGAAAACAAATTATATTTGCTTTTCCATTACACCTAAATGACATCTACTTCTATCTTGTGCATCTTCGTCTTCTAACTGTATGCTTTCTATGGTTTTCCCCATTGCTTCATTCCATGATCGTCTCGGACGTCCCCTTTTCCTTTTTCTTGTGGGTTTCCATTCAAGTCTTCGATGTTGCCACCTTTGTTCAGCCATTCGAAGTACGTGTTCGAACCATTTTAGTCCTCTTTTTTTCCACTCTATCCACTATGGTTTCCCTTGCGTTAATTATGTTTCAAATGTCCCCGATCCTTTTTCTTTCTAATCGTGATATCCTGGCGCTTCTTCTTAGATAATCCATCTTAATGGTGTGGACCCTTCTTTTCCACCCCGCATTTAGGGTCCAAATTTCACTTCCATGCAGTAGTACTGGTTCCACTAGCGTTTCACCCATTCGAAATTTTGCTTGCTGAGATATGTTTTTATCCCACCATACTGGATTGAGTGCTCCTAAGATCTTTCTACTCTCTTCTATTCGGTTTTAAATTTCTGCATATCCCATTCCTTCTTTAGTGATGGTAACTCCTAAGTATCTAGTTTTTTCTACTTGTTTAATGGTTGAGTTGTCATTAACCATGATTTGAAATTTAGTCTCCGAATTTAATACTAGGTATTCAGTTTTATCAATATTAATATTGAGTCCCCATTCACTGTAGTGTTGTATAATCTTCTGAGCTTGAACTCCAATTCATAAACATCTTGTGCTATTAACACTTGATCATCAGCAAAGTTAATGTTGAAGAAAACTCACCTCCCACTTGAATACCCATTGGTTTACATCTGCGTTTCTACTCTTTTACTGCTATTTCTAAATGAATCGGTAAGTGGAAAAACGATATAACTCCAAAAAATGACATTTTAAACCAAGATAGTCGAATTGATCTTTAATACTCCACTTTTCTATTGAGTCAAAGAACTATACAATATTCGCTATATGTGAGCTCCTACATGCGGCTACAATAGGTAATTGAGTGGAATAACGATATAACTCCCTCGTTTATATACTTGTTCGACTCCCCATCGCACATGAGCGACAGTCAGCTGATCGTTAAAAATATTATCCAGATAGATAGAGTGTTTTTCGAATTTAAAATGTCTAGCAGTGATAGTTCTGATTCCGAAGGACTTAACAATAAAAAAAAAATGTCCTGAAACATGGAAGAAAATGAGAGAAAACGGGCTCGTCTTCATGGGTATCAATACACAACTAATAGTGGAAAAATAATCGACCAAAAGATCGTCAAGGAAGACTGCACGTAACTGCTATTATATAAAGTCGAATTAATTATTTGTAACAATATTATATTATTTTTCAGATGTAAAAATAAATGCATGTCAAAACTGACGATGGATGAAAAAAAAACTGTTTTAAGATCATTGTATGAGAAACGTTCAAAAAATGAACAAGACGTTTATTTACATGATTTAATGGAATTTTGTCCAATAAGTTGAAATCGGCCAAAGGAAGAAACTAGAAAGAAAATCGGCGAAGTTAGCTTTAAATATTACTTACGAAAAAATTTGGAGAGACAACATGTTTGCAAAACAGTATTTCTCAATCTGCATTCAAAATACTTTAAGAAAATTTTGCATTGAAATTTGGAAGACCCCAAATTGATGTGTGTAGTCAGTGCGAACAATTAGGTACAAAACTCAAAGACCCAAATTTAAACGATAACGCGAAGAGAGTTGCTGCTGCAGAATTAATGATTCATAAAGATAGAGCTAATAAATTTTACTCAAAACTTAAGGAAACCACTACCTTGTGCCACGAACGAAAAGATGGTGGAATAGTTTTTGACTACATTCAAAATATGCCTTTGCCTGTCATATCCGTTCAAGAAATGTTTTACTACAGTCAATTGGCTATATGGATTCGAAATACACAATTTAAAAGAGGATAGTGGACATTTATGTTTATGTCATGAAGGACAAGGTGCGAAGGGCTCCAATGAGGTATGCACATTCATTAATGATTATGTGCAGAAGGTGCCAGCAGAGATTAAAGAGCTGCACATATTCTCAGACAGTTGTCTAGGGCAAAACCGGAATAACACTGTATTGAGATATTTATTAGCGCTTGTGGCTTCAAAGCGATTCCGTAAAATTTTTCACTACTTCCCATTGCGTGGTCACTCCTTTTTGCCATGCGACAGGGACTTTGGCTCTCTAAAGAGAGTAACAAGAAAATATGATCGAATCTATCTTCCAGAGGATTACGAAAATTTTATTCTTTTTTGCCGCAAATTAAAGCCTTTTACGACATCAACAATATGCTATAAAGATATTATTGACTACAAAAATTGGTGGCCCAATCACACCAAAAAAACATGCCAGTCTTTCGATGATACAAAAGCCATGTTTACAATATCAAGCTAGAGGCAGTTCATTTATGATAGTTCTACACCCGGATACGTCGTAGCTAGCGAGTATATTGGTGGGCCATCTCAAGAAGTTTCAAATTAATCAAACCTAACGCAGCCCCAATATTACCGACCATTCGTGCATACTCCAATAAGGTTCCAATCAACATAAAGAAAATTAATAATATTAAAATCGTCTTGCGATATATGTCTGGAGAAATGTTGGAGTTTTATTATTATATTACTTCATGGGAAACCACCAACGTTGAAGCTGAGGCCGATGAGCAAAATTTATGATGTTCTTGTAGCTTAAATAGGTTTAATACTTTATAAATAATAAACAACGTGCCATTTTGTTGTTTTATTTTGTTAATTAAATGAATACTTTAGAGTATTTTTTAAATTGTGTGAAAAAAGGATATAACTCCAAGTAATTTTTTGAGACGTACGTCATTTATTAAAAACAAATTTGATATTTTACTTAAGATTTGTTTAGAGAACTTCATTGCCTACAAATTTGTAATGTATATATTTCTTTTAAAACATACCGATTTCAAGCAAAATAGTTTTTTGTCATCATCTCAAAATCATGTTTTTGAAGTTATATCATTTTTCTACTCACCGATTCAAATATATGTTAAACAACAAAGGAGAAAGAGAGCATCCTTGGCGTAATCCTTTAGTTGGTTTAATATCACAGGTGATAATGCCTTTTCATTATTCACATGTGCCTTATTGTCTTTATAGAATTTCGTAATTATTCTGATTATTCGCGAGTTCGTAGTGCGTTCCATAATTTCATCCTGGGAATTGAGTCATAAGCTTTTTCAAGATCTATGAGCGCTAAATGGGTTTCTTCGGAATATTTGTTTATCTTTTTTGCAATTTGTTGATAAATAAATTGTCCACATATGACCGGCCGGCTCTAAATCCACTCTGATCTTCATTCATTATGTATCCTATATTTTCTTGTATTTTCAGTTTTAATGGCTTTACCAAATAATCTGCTCAACGTGCTATTACCACTTAGTCCCCTATAGTTTTTAGGTTGCGAGCGCTTGCCTTTTTTAAATATTGAAACTAAGTATGCCGTTTTCCATGCATACGGTAGTTGATTTTCTCCTAAGCACATATTTATTAAATTAGTAATTTGATCCCATAGGATGGTTCCACCATATTTTATCATTTCGGTCATGATTCCTCCCAGTCCTGGAGCTCTGTTGTTCTTCATATCTTTTTTGGCTTGAGTAACTTCCTGTCTTGTAATCCTTAGATTTTCATCTCTATTTCTTCCCTCTTCTTGTTGTTCATCAGCCCTAAGTACTTTATATTCTTCTCAGGTTTCTTCTAATAATGATTCATAGTATGTTGTCAAGTTTCTAATACTTATTGGGTTTCTATTTTTTTTCATTTCTGTTAGTCTTCATTGATTTGAGACATTTCCATGCTTCCGTTGATTGGGATCCTCCTATTTTGCTTTTTATTTCAGCACATTTACATTCCCACCAGAAATTCTTGTCTGATTTATACGTCTTCTCATATCCCTTTGAATTTCTTTATACTTGTCTCTATTTGTTCGTTGGCTTAGCCAGTTTTTGTATGCTTTATTCTTTTCTTGTACTAACATCTCTAATTCTTCTGACATCCATTTATTGTTATTTTTCTTTTTATTTCTTTTCTCCTTCAGTCCAAGAGCTTCCTTTGCGGCTTGGTGTATTGCTTTTATAATTCTTTCATGTTCGGTTTCTACATTGTCTTGTGTATCAGCTTCTTTTAGTTTCTCTTTCAGTTTTCTTCTATATAGGTTCCTAATGCTTTCCTCGTTTAACAGATGTATGTTATATTCCGGGTACAGCTCGTTATTGTATATGATGCCTGTGTTATCTTCCTATTTGTTTTCTTTATTTATGAATGGATCATTGATTTTTGACCTTACCAGATGATGGTTTGATCCACAATTAGCACCTCGCTTAACAGTTACATTTGTTATTGTTTCTGTGATCGTTTCGCTTGTTATCATGAAGTCTATTATAGATTTTTGATTTAGAGAGGGTCTTTCCCAAGTGTACTAGTGTATCTTCTGTATCTTCTTATGTTTATTTTTAGATCATATTGTTTACAGAATTCAGTAACACTGTCTCCGTTATTATTTGTTTGAGGATCTCCATATTTCCTCACAACTTCGTCATTGTTTCTAGTACCCACTTTACCATTAGTCTCCTGCTAAGATGAGGAGAGATTGTATCCTTCTACTTTTCTCTAGTCGTTCACACTGAGAGACCAGTAGAATTCGTCCTTTTCTAGGTGGGGAGTCTTTTGTTGGACCGCATATTGCTATTATACATATGTCTCTGCCATATCGTTTGATAGTAATTTTAACAATTCTTTCACTGTGCTTATCCGTTCCTTGTCTTTTTTTTTAGTCTCTGATATGCATATCACGTCAAGGTTGAATCTTGTAATTTCTGTTATTAGTTCTTCCTTTTCTAAAGCTTAATCCACTCGCAAAGGGTAACCCCATTATGCTTTCAAAGCATTGCGAGTAGGATGCGGAAACAGGGATAGATGGCGATGAACCGCCTTCTTAAACAAGGATTGGTTGTAATTTTTGGGGAAAATTCCTTTCGGTAACAAGTTCCAAACCTTGGAAGTTCTATAGAAAAAAGAGTCTCCGTAGACAGAAATCCTCACTGTGTCAAGCTGGACCGCCCAAGAATTTGCTGTCTCCGACTGTCTAGTATGCCTCAAGAATCTTGCCCTTGGGGGGATCAATCCTATTAGTTCCTGCGAGCATCTTCCAAGATAGTACTTGTAGAAAAGAGACGAGTCACCAACCATACGTCTGTGCTCTAGTGTTTCGAGAGAATCGTTCAGACTCTCGTCATCAATTAGGAGAATCGCTCTTCTTTGAATTGAATCCAAAAGAGCTAAAGTGTGTTTAGGGGCTGAACTCCAAACATGAGAACAGTATTCTAGTACAGGACATATTTCTTCCGGGATCGGACCGTGTCAAAGAACTACTAAAAGTGTTCGACGTTTCGCCCACCATCGTAGGGGGCTTCTTCAGGAACAAAGAAAAGAAATAATAAATTTAAAGAGGAATATGAGGGAATAGGCAAAAAAGGAAGAATGAAAGGGCCAGTTTCAAAACATCAGAGCACGGTAACTCATTATGTCCACCATACCAGAAGCGAAACTCTTCTGAATGGAAAATTGGTACAAAGGATAAGAAATTTTAGACAGAAGAGCACGGTAACTCAGTATGTCCACCATACCAGGGGCGAAACTCTTCTGAGTTGAAAATTGGTACAAATGATAAGAAAGTTTAGACAGAAGACCAGAGGCGAAACTCTTCCGGACAGAAGAGTTTCTGGTCTGGATGGATTCTGGATTCGTTGTGGGTTGCCTAAAAATTTAGGCCAGCACTTAGGCCACCCTTTCCGGGCCCATTGTGCTATCCCCGTGATAGAGGTGTCCTTGGTCATTCATTCAGCCACCCAACCTTGTTGAGAAACTGAAGAACGTCCCTTGGATGCGCCTCTCTCAAACTGGCCACACTAGGCCAGAAGTCCCCCAGCGTGGATCCTCTGATTGATGCTAGTGCCGGGCAGTGACACATCACGTGCTCGACACTCTCATCTTCTTCTAAGCACCCTCTGCAGCTCGGGTCGTTTATGATTCCCATTCTGTGGAGGTGTTTGTTTAATCGACAGTGACCTGTCCATATCCCTACAAAAGAGTTTCTGGTATGGTGGACATACTGAGTTACCGTGCTCTTCTGTCTAAACTTTCTTATCCTTTATACCAATTTTCAATTCAGAAGAGTTTTGCCTTTGGTATGGTGGACATACTGAGTTACCGTGCTCTGATGTTTTGAAATTGGCCCTTTCATTCTTTCTTTTTTGCCTATTCCCTCATATTCCTCTTTTCATTTATTGTTTCTTTTCTTTGTTCCTGAAGAAGCCCCCTACGATGGTGGGCGAAACGTCGAACACTTTTAGTAGTTCTTTGACACGGTCCAATCCCGGAAGAAGTATATCCTGTACTGACTCTGGCCGTGGAAGCCTTCATTATCACATACAGTACTCTAGTGTTGGCCTAACTTGAGCTTTGTATAGGGTAAATAGCTGATGAGATGTGAAGTACTTTTTAGCTCTAACAAGAAAGTCTAGCTTCTGAGAGGCGGATTTGGCAATGGCGCGCACATGATCGTCCCAAGAGAAATTAGTGCTCGCATTCTCTCCTAGAATAGGTAGATTAGATCCCATGGGAAGGATTTTACCGTCCATTAGTATCCCTTGATGTTTTCTTAGAGAAAACCGCGGCCTGAGTTTTTGAAGCGTTGAAGTCGACCAAATTGTTCTTACCCCATTCCAGAATAGTCCCGAGATCCAGATTAATCGTCTGTATCTGCTGTTCCCTTACTCGATTTGAAGCAGCGATAGATAATGGTTTGTCGGAGAAAAAAGATGACACAAGGTTACTATCATCTGCGTAGCTGTATATAGGATTGGAAGTTAAAGCTAACAGATAGTTTATGTGTAACAGAAATAGAGTAGGAGACAGAACAGACCCCTGAGGCACCCCTGCGTTAATCACAAATGTCTCGGATGAGATGCCATCGACGACGACCTAAAGAGATCTGTCAGCGAGAAAATTGGATATCAAATGACAGAGTCCAGGAGGAAGACCATAAGATGTTAATTTGGCGAGAAGAAATCGGTGCCAGGCTCTGTCGAAAGCCTTTGAGATATCCAATGCCACAATCCTAGCCTCACCATGTTTTTCCATAGCTGAGTTACAGATATGAGTAACATATGCCAGTAGATCGCTAGTGGAACGTTGTTGTCTACAATCTACAACCCTATTGCCTGCCTAACATGATTCTATTTTCCTCCAGATATTTGAGAATCTTTTCCATCACTTTAGATATAACGGGTAACAAAGATATAGGGCAATAGTTGTTAGCCAGATTCCTTTTTCCCTTTTTAGGGACAGGCTGCACCCTAGCAGATTTCCAGATGTTAGGAAATACACCTTTGTTGTAAGAGAGTGTGAATAATTTGTTAGGACAGGAGTCAACTCTGGGACGCACTTCTTAAGAACAATAGCGGGAATACCATCAAGGCCAGAAGCTTTCGAGATGTTGAGCTCAAGGAGAATCTTCCTGATTGTGCGCTGTCTGAAAACAACTTCAGGCATCAAAGTGCCAACCTTAGGAAGAACGGGAGGTTCTGCGTTTCGAGAATCAAGATTGGAATTTTCAGCAAACATTAAGGCTAACATGTCAGCCTTTTCTTTGGAGATAGTAGCAATATTGCTATTTTCATCGAGTAAAGGTGGAAAATTTAAAGATGTAAAATTCTTTCCAATCGACTTTGCAAATCCCCAAAAGGACCTGAAAGCGTTCGGACATTTATTAAGCATCTGGCGCATTTTACGATCGAAATCACCTTTTGCCTCGTCAATAACCTGTTTATAAGAATTTCGTGCATCTACAAATATAGTCCGACTCTCGACTGAGGAATTATTTCGCCAACGGCGATATGCGCGATTTTTGCAGGAGACAGCCCGAGCACATTTTTTACTGAACCAAGATTTACTGGAGGCGGACTTGTTTTGGGAGTGGGGAATTGAGCATTCCATACCAATGAGTATAGTTTCCGTGATAGATTCGGCGACTAAGGAAGGGTTGTCTGAGTTAAAGCAGACTTCTTGCCAAGGGAAAGATGCAAAGAAGTCTCTTAATTCTTCCCAGTTTGCAGAGTTAAAGTGCCAAACCCTACGGGACTGCGTCTGGGAAGGAGGTGGTATATCAAGCGAGCGAGAGGCTGCTACAAGCTTGTGATCCTAATTTCCAAGAGGTGATGTCACAGAGATTTTATACGAATTTGGTGAATTTGTAAGGAAAAGGTCGAGTAGATTAGGTTGATGGGTATCTACATCAGGAATTCTTGTGGGTACTTCAACTAATAACAATAATGCACAAGTGATGGCGAAAGCCTCTGCCACCCTTCCCGCGTCGTCAGTTTGGGAAGAAAACTTCAACCAGGGGATGTTGTGTACGTTGAAGTCGCCGAGAAAGACAACCTCAGCGTTTGGATAATTCATCTGTAGGTGATCAAAGGTTACGGAGAGATAAGAGAAGAGCTGTCTGTATTAGGGATCGTCTGGAGATAAATAAAGTGAACAGATGAATATTACTTCGCTTTTGGAGCAGTTTTTCATCCAAATCACGTCATGATCAGCAGATTCAACTGCTTCTTCTCGTTGACAGGACGGTCGCTTCGCGTAAAAGCACAAATTCCCCTCTTGTGTCGAAATTTTGTGTGCAAGTCGTAGTTATGGCAAAGCAAATGGACTGTATTGACGGATGTGGAGACTTGGGTTTATGTCAGAGCCAGCACATGGGGTCTTTCCTTTTGAAGGTGTTGGTGAACCGAGTTTAGATTTGAGTTCAGACCCCGAATGTTACACAATTGAATGAATTGTTTGAAAAAAACTTGGCCCGTGGTACATTTAAATTTTCCGTCGATTTCGTCGAGATACCTTGTATGTTCCAGTTACCGATAATCTGCCTCAACTTCCGGGCTCTAAATTATGTGTAATTAATGTTTTTATTTTAATTTCCAGTCTGGACCCAAACTGGCATTAATGATGACTTAATCTAAAATATTCGAATTTTTTCAAACTTCCTACACTCCGAGATTTCATCAATTATCACTTGAAGTTTCTAGGAAAACTGATAATTTTCGATTTAAAGTCGAAATTTCGAAAAATAATCCAATATTTTAAGGTTAAACTTTAAATTTTGAAAAAAAAACTTTGAATGAACCTTTTTTGAAAGTTTGACGTTTTACTATTTAAATTTTTGGAAAAGGCAAAATTTCAGAACTAGAAAATTAAGTTAAAAATTTGAAAAAAATATTTGTTATAAATGAATTTTTTTCCAGTTTGCGCTTTAACCCAAAACTTTTTTCATCAAATTTTAAATTAAAACACAAAAGTTTATAGAATTTTATGATTAAATTTAGAATTTTTAGAAAGCATTTTACAAATTAAAGAGAATCAATTGAAATAAAAAAAATCAATTCATTTTAATCACAAAATATTAACTTTGGACTTGGATATTTTGCTCTTTCCTTAATATTTTCTTCGAAACTTTAAATTTTCTCAATAAGGTCGATATTTTGGAAACATCTTGGTTAATTAATTTCATTTTTAAAACTTTAATTTCCTTTGAAAAATTCTGGCGACTTTTATATATTTTAAAATTTTGACTTCAAACTCAAAATGTTTGCCTCTTTTTTTAGAAACTTTAATGTTGATTTCTTATATTTTTCCTCTTTTCAAACTTACTCTTTAAAAAAAAACGTATGAAGTTCAAGTTTAATCTCAAAATTTTGAAAAAAAATTGGGAAATAATTAAAAATTTTCTTGATTTTATTAGCCTTGATTGAGAACACGCCTCTGAATATAATACTATTTATTTTTTTAATTTAAATATTTAACTATTACTTTATTACCCAATAAAGGTAACACCTCGGTTAGCCACTAAACTAGTAGCTAAACATTTAAATTGTTCTTTTCTTGTAAAATTTAAATTGTTGTTGCTTGTTATTGTCTTTATTGGATTGGATGAAATTTTCGTAAGTTTCGGTTCTGGTTTAAGCCGAAACCATAGTAGAAACCGAAATTCGGTTTCGGCCAAAAATCTAATTTCGGTCGGTCTATATCAAAGACGAGACCAGTCTATATTAAATGAAGTTTGCAGGAATGAGGACTACGATTACAATCCTGTCATTAGGCATCCAGTCTGTCCAAATCCAAGATTTTGTGCAGAGGATTACATGTCGATTACTCAAAGAAGCTTCCAATCACCACACTTTAAAGAAATAGGACGAGTAAGATGCAAAACCTTTATTTTTTTATTTATACTATTTCGGTACTTTTAGGTTGCCATACCAAAGATTCCGCATATGAAGTATCGTAAAATACGAGAGGAAGCACCGGCCTTAAGCAAAATGAAATTTCACGATGATGATTCTCTTAGTCGCACCAAGTTGTTAATACAACATAAGGGTGAAAATAATGTTTCTTATGATTTTACTAAGGGTTTATATTCAAACGGTAGGATTAACAGGTCAAGATAGATACTAGGAGTTACGAAAAAAATATATATTAAAAATTTTTTTCTACAAATAATTTTTAAGGAGAAAATATTAAAGCCATAAACTTATAAATATATTATTATACTGCAGTTTTTGAGCTTAACTTTTGTTATTTTTCAGTAGCATACCTAAAGACCTACCAAAAGACGAATACACCAACGAACAGCTACTGAATACACTTTTAGATCTAGTAGATAAATACTACAACTAAAACACAAACGTAGACATTAAAAAACAGAAATATAATATAACTTAACAATAATGAAAATTGATTACAAATTAACGAATATAACCGCATAACGACATAAAAATTAAAATTAATTGTACCATTAAGGCCTTCCAACAAATGGTTTTGTATGAAAATGAAACATGGTTTCTCGATAACAACAATAAATTCAACTGTATATGAATATTGAAGGCAACACGGGAAAACCCCCGTAGTTAAGGCCTAAAAGTTCCTGTTCAAGTTTGGTTGAACATAACTCCTGGGTCTTGCATTTTGAAAAAACTAGCATAATCACATTACCAATTAATTTTGTACGGATAAATGTGCATTACAAAATGATTGTAACTTTTATTTCATAAATGAAATTCTAATAGAAGTTTAAAAAATATCATGAATACAAAATCAATCCGAATTAATTTCACATCATGTCAGTCATCCTGCCCTACAATGTATTGATAATTTGATTTTGATTTTTTTTTTTAAGTAACTGTGAGCAGTGCGGTGTTTTCGTGATGAATTCTATCTGAAGCGTCTGCTTTTACATTAATTAGATTTTTATTTTTTTCGGTAAGGTTGGTATCAATTTTTTCAGAACTTCCTAAAATTTCGACATAAGAAAATTTTTTTCAAATTTGAAATTTCGTTTGATTTTATTTTTTTTTCAACTCCCAAGTAATTTGTTTGAAATTTCCCCTTTTAAGTTCAAAATTTCGACATTTTCTGAAAATTTCAATTTCTTCAGAATTTTAAAGTTTCACAAAGTTATATTTTTAAAAATTTCGGCTTCTCCAAAATATAATTTGAAATTTGTTTATATAAATTTCGAAATTTTCTCCTTGCGACTTCCTTCGTGAAAGTTAGTTTTTCTTTTTTTTCCAAAAAATACTTTTAACATTTTATTAAGACATTCGACATTTTAATTTTTGTCAAAATTTATAACTATTAAACTTTATTAACGATTAAAACAACAGATATTAAAAATTCCAAAATCTATTGTTTTAATCGTTAATAAAGTTTAATAGTTATGAATATTGAAGAATTCCACAAAGTAAGGATTAGAAATGTCAATTTTTTGTCAACATTTTCTCTAAAAGGCTTTTTATAGAAATGTTGAGTTTTTCTCCAAATCTAGAGTTTTATTCGTCAAAATAAAATTCTGACCTTTCCCATTGTTTTTAAACAAAATCCAAATTTCGATTTTTTCTATAAACTCCTGAGTATCCAGTTCAAAATTTCAAAATTTTCAAGACAATTTGACGTTTTCCAGTTTAGTTTATTATCGGAAATTTTGGAAAATGTGTTTTTTTCCAAATTTAAGCTATTTTCTCAGAATTTCAACTTTTCTTTAGAAAAAATGTTTTTCCTTTTATTTCTTTAAAAACTACTACTATTGACAATTTTATGAGAATTTCTAGTTTTCTTCAAGATTTTTTTCTTAACATTTCGAATGTTTTTGACGAAATTTTTGATTTTCACTAAAAATCCTTTTATACAAATTTATAGCTTTATTCCATTAACTTTTTTTTTTCTCTCGAAATCTGGAGCCTTTTGGTAAATAAAATATTTTTTTTTTAACATTGAGTTTCAATTTTGAGGGATTTGATATACATATTTTTATTTTAATTCGGGTTTCAATAATTTTTTTATAACTTCGAATTGTTCCAACCTTTGATTTTAAGTTCAAAAATACTAGATTTTCTGAACAATTCGACTTTTTCCGAAATTTCTGTTTTCGTGGATATTTTTAGAAATTATCACATTTATCTCAAAATCTAAACCATTCCTCAAAATTTCAACTTTTTAAACGCTTATATTATTAAAGATTTCGGTTTTTTTTTTAATTCTTCCACCAACAGTTGTTTGGAAATTTTGAGTTTTTTCCACGAAAACGATTTTTCTTTCGAAATTTGAACTTTTTTGCGAAAATATCTGATTTTCCCTCAAAATTTTCACTTTTCTCTAAAAATTTTAGTGTTCTGAAATTTTGATTTATTATAAAAAATTCTTAATTTTTTTCCCTAAATTTTTATTACAGAAATTTCGCGTTTCTTCTCGAAATTCCGCCTTTTTTCGATAAAAATTAATAATTCTCCAAAAATTTTTCAGAGGCATTGTTAATATTTTCTACAAAGTTTCAACCGTCTTTTTCTCGAAGTGTCAACTTTACAGACTTTTTTAAAGTTTCCCTCATTTCAAAATTTTCACAAAAAATATTTTTAATTTTAACGCTTTCAAAAATTTTGATTTTTTTGAAAATTTCGACGCGTTTGGATAACTTTTTTTTTTTAATTTCGATTGTCTTTGAAACTTTCAGAATGTCCACTTTTTCAAAATTTTAACTTTTTCTCGACATTTTGAATTATTTGGGAAATGAACTATTTTATTTATTCAAAATGTTAGCTTTTTCTCAAAATGTTGAACATTTCAGACTCAAAATTTCAACTTTTTCACAACATTTTGAATTATTTTGGAAATTAACTAAATTTTTTATTAAAAATTTTGGCTTTTCTACAAAATTTTAAAAATTTCAAACTCTCAAGTTTTTTTTTTCAAATTTGCGACTTTGGCTTCAAATTTTACTTCAATTCTATTTTTTTAAAAAAGCCACGACTTACTTGAAATTTTGGGCTTTTTTAAAATTTCGACTTATTCTCAAAATGTTAATTACCTGAAAATTATTTCGACTTTTATTCGAAGAGTTCGACTTTATTTTGAAAATATCAACTCTTTGAAAATGTCAACTTAAAAGCATCAACATTTCAAAAATTTATTTTTTTTTATAAACTTAAAACTGAAAATTTTGATTTCTTAAAAATTTTGAACTTTAAAAATTTCCAAATTTCTGATCTACATATTTTGTAAATTTTAACGTTTTGTGAAAATTTGGACCTTTGGATGATTTTTTCTCGAAATTTTGATTTTTGCGTGTCCACTTTAAAAAAAAAATCGACATTTCAAAATGTCTACTTTTTTCATTTCCAATTCGTATCAAAAATTCGCCTTTTTCTCTGTGCTAATGTTGAATTACTTTGAAAAATGCTTGCATTTTTATTTTTAATTTCGATTTTCTTAAAAATTTCGATCTTTAGAAAATATTGATTTTTTTTTGAAAATTTCCAATTTCCATTTTTCCACTTTACTTTCTTTGAGCAAATATCGACTCTAAAAAAACGATCGCTTTTTGACTTCAAAAAATTTCTTTATTTTTTAATTTCGGCTTTCTTGAAAATGTTGACTTATTTGAAAATTTCGACATTTCCAAATTTAAAATGTTTTTCCGAAATGCCGACTTTTTGTCAACATTTTGACTTATTTAAAAATTTCGATCCTCTATCAAGTTGCAAAATCGTTTTAAACTGACATATTTTGTAATTTTGATTTTTTATCGAAATTCTGATTTATTTTGAAAATGTCGACTTTTCTTTGAAACTTGACCCTTTTTTAAACAACTTTCTACTATTAAAAATTACGATTTTTTGAATATTTATATTCTTTCAAAATTTGTTGATTTCTTGAAAATTTTTTTTCAAATTTAATTTTTTTTTAATAAAATTCGACTTTTTTTAAAATGTCGACTTTTCTTTGAAACTTGGCCCATTTTTAAACAACTTTCTACTATTAAAAATTACGATTTTTTGAATATTTATATTCTTTCAAAATTTGATTTCTTGAATATTTTATTTCAGATTTAATTTTTTTTAATAAAATTTCGCCTTTTTTTTTGAAAAATTGAGACCCTTTTTTTAATTTTTCACATAATAATAGATCCCTTTTGCAGCGCTTGGAGCGTTATATGGGCTGCTAATACAACTGCCGTATGGCATACGAGGAAGGCAGCGTTCCCATCACCGCGCTTCAACCGCCTATTATTACCTCGAGTTACACCCGAGGACTCGATTCACCGTAAGGCTGAGTCGACCTTGGGAACTACAAAGTTTCTTAAAAACGGACGGTAGATGAAGTCGCCAGAGGAAATCGAACCCAGCTCTCTTAGTGCCAATACCAATCGACCAAGGTCCTTTTTCAAATTTTCCACTTTATTTTAAATTTTGCATTGAACGTTTTCCATTTACCAAACATCTTTTCAGCTTGTCAGGATTTAATAGGAAATTAGATAATGTAGATTTTTTGTCAGTTAGATAGGTGGAGAAAACGAATTATATCATCAACAGGATATATCTATAGCGCACCAAATTGCAAAATATTTACAAAAATTCGTGCACCAGTGGTATATGCCAGGGATGGCGATCCCTTTTGAGACATAGGTCAAATTTTGTTCATATATTTTTTTTAGTACTAGTTCATGGGTCACTAATGACCATTTGCATTAGAATTAGGATTAAAAATGATTAACTGAGTATGTTTAAAACTAAACATCTTTAAAATTCAAATGGCTCAACTGGTAAGTAAATATGGGCGTGGTTTGAAGATTTAAAAAAGTTTATCCATACAAATTAGAAAATGTAAACAAACAAATGGTTTCTTAGCAATCGTGGGTCAGCTAAAAATCTTGCGTTGGTTAGTGTCTGACCCCCGGTTCATAGATTCACCATCACTGGTATAGGCCGATAGGATTGGCAATGTTATGTATAATCAAATATGATCGAGACGCTAAGATACACAGACATTTTTGGAATTTGGGAAAAATCTAATTTATTTTTAAAACGCATTAAATACTCCTTCCTGGCTTGGAGAATGAAGCTCATGTGTTTGATTACTTGGAAGAGAATTTTGACAGGTCCCAAAAGATAAGAATTTATTATGTTGTACGATACTCATGCTGTGCTTATTGCTTCTAAACTTTAATAAACATTTTAAATATCACTGTGTTGTTTACTTCCACTTCAATCATAATTTTTTGAAAGTAATTTCTTTAAAACGCATTTGCTGACAATAAAATGCATAATGTGTACCTTAACGCTACAAAATGAAGTTTCCAAACATGTTTAAAAATAAACTGAAGTGAGCGAATTTTGATTTCACTCTATTTAATACTATAGACATTTTGAAACAAGTGACATCATAATGATGAGCTAGTTGAAAGAAACACGTTGTTAGCTTCAGCTCTAATGTTTAGTTTCAAAGATAAAACGCGATTTGAAAAGTTGCTTCTCATTTATTTTATTTTAATTTGTAGTTTTATCGAGTGTCCTAGAGAATGAGCGAAAATGTTATTTACACGTAGGATCGACTTGACTTGATTCTTCATTAAAAAAAAAATGAAGTTGATGTGCGAAGTTACCAAAATATATCAGATTATGGCAAAGCATTTCCTTTTTAAAGGTATCCATTTAATTAGTAATGTGACGAATTAACAATCAAACAGAGTGAAACTATTCTACATAGAAAGTACATGTTACTCAAACATATAAAACGTTTCGCAAATGAAAAATTGTTTGGCTGTTATTCTCCAGCTTATATTTAAATAACATGAACTTCCTATAATTTAAAGATACAATGAATAACATTTTGTAAAAATATTTTCAGTCTAATGCTTCGACACATATCAAACGAAAATCTAATTCTTACCAGGTGTGCATGCCAAAGTACATTTAAAGACACCAAAACTGAAAACGAACCAAAAAAGACACCAACGACAATTTTGAATTTTTCAGATTAAATGAAAATAAGGTCACCATAGGCAACTGGGGTTTCAAGCTCTTAATATCAGGTGTAAAATTGCGTCTGGATGAAGAAAGGATAAAGCAGGCAACTTTATCACCTTTCTTAAAACATCACAATCTTATTGGAAAGATTCAAAAGTCTATTAACAGAAATTAAAAACAACTATTAATTTTTTTATTCTTAGATTCTAACGCAGAAGACAGTACATTACTCCAAACTGTTGACACATTTAGATCAGGCACAAAAATATATTAACATTCTCCCACTAATTGATAATTTCATTTTTGTTCAATTGCAGACTTGGTTTCACTAGAAACAATGACTAAAAAAATGGTTCCTTAATAGGTTTAGCAACAATAAAAATTTGTTAATTAAAAAATGCGTTTCTAAACAATAGATATTTTAAAGAAATGATGTTTTTAAAATTTTTGTTAAAGTTGTCATTGTATTTGTAATTTTTTTTTTTTGAACAACTGAAGTGAAAAAATATATTAGAAACTGCAAAGGTCACATGAAAAATTATTAATTTGCTAAATCGTATTTTAGGCTTTGATAAAATAAAAAAAATACGCTATACAACTCGAGCGGATTGTCCATATCGCTCTCGAACGAAACTTTGTTCTCGTGCGATATGGACATTATATCCGCTCTTGTTGTACAAACTACTATTTATATAGTTTTCAGTTATTATAAAATGGAACAATAGAAGCATTAAAAAGTGTTTTCTTTTTATGGCTCTCTTTAATTTTTTTATCTCTCAAATTGTTAATAAAAATTTAAAAATTTTATAAACCCTTTCGATAACTACAAGTTTTTGAAATAATTATAAAAAAAAACTGTTACTAGCATTTGCATTTATTTTGAGCGTGACTTGAATTTTTGTAAACAGTTGATAAATGCTCCACCGAATCCAATATCATCTCAACCATTAAGTTTCGAAGGTGAACTGGAATTCATAAAAAGTATACTTGTTGACTAGACTACATCCCTCCCCTTGTTATTATCACCAATCATCAGCTAATGATATATTATAGCAAATTTCCCCATCCTAACGAAAGAAATGCTATTAAATTCTTGCACCAAGATCAAAAACTGTACCTATTTATCTTAATACTGCAATAAATTGACATTAAAACTGAAGCAACAGATTATCCATAATACTAAGAAACTCCATAATAGACTTATGAATCATGTGTAGGTACTGTAATATAAGATATCAGTGGAACCTTTTCTTTTTAAAATTTTTCCCTTTCGACTTAGTAAATGACTTCCTTTTTCTTTTTCGATTACTCGATGTTGCCTCATCGCCAAAATCTGTAATTTCACTTCCTAAGGTTCCTAAAGTGGTCAGATGTTTTCTTTTGTGTTTTTCGGCTTTAGTGAGGGGCAGACGTGTCATATATTCTTCTTCATATTCTTGTTTCTCTCGCTGTTGTTTCGTCAGTAATTGTTGCGCTCTGCTACCCTGTGAAACTTCAATTGGTGTATCTAAATACTCTTCTCGTAAATCTTGCATTAGGACAGAGGATAACTGATGTCTCTTATTTCGTTCTTGTAATCTTCTACTCCTTTCTTGTGCAGTTTCGTCGCCTGAAATTATTAAAATAATGATGTTACTTAATACTGACATCAGGTGTATAATTAAGTTTTAATTTTATTTTGCAAAATTTCTAGCAAATTAGGGTACTAAGTTGTATTAGGATAAAAAAACTGCCAAAGTGATTTATTTGGAATTTTTAAAAATTCAACATAACCTTGAACGTCAATTTGAATCTTTTCGTTATCTCCAAATTTTGACTCGGATAGTCAAAATTTCGAGATTTAGTTTTTTATTTCGATTTTTTAGTTTTATTTTTCAAAATGTCAATTTTAATCATAAAATTTTGCCTTAACAGCTTCCAGGACTAATTTGAGAGTTTCGAATTTTTCTGAAAATTTAAAATTTTTTTAAAAAATATCGAAAATTTCAATTCCGCTCGTTTTTTTTAACGGGAAATTTTTTCAATGTCTTCAGACTTTCTGAAAATTTCTCGATTTTTTTAAATCTTTCAATATTTTCAAAAATGTTAATGTTTTTTCTCAAAATGTCAACATTTGCTTTCAAAATGCCGACTTTTCAAAAATTTCGATATTTTTTAAGGTTTTAAACTTTTTTGAAAATGTCCAATAAAAATTTCGATTCTTTCAAAAAATATTCGAAAGTTTTTCCAAAATTTCAGGTGTCCAAAATTTTAACTTTTTGAACTTTCACCTTTTCTGATAATTTGCATTCTCTTCGATATCAAGTCTTCTTGAAAATTTGACTGAACGTTTTGCATTTAAAAAAAAATAAAAACTTTTTTAAAAATTACGAATTTTTTTGGTAATTTCATCATTTTTTAACTTTCTATGAAAATTTCGGCATTTTTCCAAAATTTTAATATTTGTCGAAATTTCAACCTTTTTTTTTTGGAAATTCTGACATTTTCAAAATTTTCTACTTTTGAAAATTTTAAATTTCGAATCTCCTAAAAAATGTACTTTTTTTGGAAATTCGATTCATTTTTAAATTTTTTGAAATTTTCGCGTTATTAGAAATTTTTTTTCAAGAGTTTTTTCTAAAAATTCATCTTTCAAAACTTCAACTTTTTTAAGACTCACTTTTTTTGGAAATTTCGACTTTAAATTTTCGATTTTTACTTTATTTAGATTTTCTTTCAAAATTACTATATTTTTTCGAAATTTTACACATGAAGTGCCTATTTTCCTTAGACCAATACCGAATTATTTGAAGTTTAATAATTTCATTTAAACATTTGCTCAATCCAGATTGGATATATTTAAATTTTTAGAAATAAGAGTTGACAATATTCTGAAACAATTTTTAAATAGGACTACGTTATATTTCCAAATTGGGTCGAAGAAATGTTAAAATAAGATTAATAATGGTAATGTTCTCGATCAAAAGTCTAAAAAGAAGAACATTTGAAAGACGTTGCATCTACGAAGAAAGAAAAATGATTCGTATCTAACGTAAACAGCACTTGGTTGAAAAATTTCCAACAGCATTACCTGTTCCCTTCATAGATTCACCAAATTACGTTTGTATTTATTGTTATAATTAATCTTTGTCGAAAAATATCTCAAATATTAGTAAAACTTGCTGTTTAAGATTAACATTCTTCTGCAATTCGCTGTCGGTATCGGTCGGTTTTCATACGAAAAAGCGACTCGCGTAATCACCTCTTTCGAGCTCTTTAGTGCAAAATATCATCACTTTATTATCACGTTCACTGAGGCGAAAAAAAATACGATTTTAACATATGTGACATGTGCCCCTGGCGACACGCGACCGTTTATTACATTGGTACATAACATGCTCCCGGGGTCATGTGTGCATTTAAAGTTAAACTGTGTCATCTAACAATAAAAGGAATAATTATATTGTGAAATAGATTAGACGAGCTATTAGAATTAAATTCATCGATTTCATTTTCTGATAATGAATTTTGCAAAAAAACTTTACAGCGCCCATTAAATTAATCTTACCTGCATAATGAACAGCTGATACCTTTGGAGGCACATAAACACTACTTTTACTTTTAGATTTATCCTCCTCCTCACTGTCTTCACTTCCTGAAGTACTGTCTTCATCTCTTATCAGATTGTCTGGATTAGCTTTGAACGTTGTCGGGTCATCAGCGCTAGTACCACCAACTGCTGTTTTCACTAATTTATCAATTTGGTACTTCAACTTATGATCTATGGGTCTTATTTTTTCAAGAACAGTTCGTATCTCAACCAATCGGTTTATACAGGGATCGCCTTCGATTTTTTCACCAGAACACTTACGTAAAACGACATAAGTCAGATTTATGAGATAACTCAACAACATGTTGTATTTCATTTCCAAAAAACTAAGGCCTTGATCAGTAGTAAGTTCCCCGTTTCGGACACGCTGAATCATGTTATCTACTAGAGTGGCGACGTGTTGAGCACTTACATTCATTTCGCTTAGCAAAAGTAAAGCTTGGGGAAGATCTTGTTGACCCATATCAATATCAGGGGCCTGTAACAAAATTGGGAAAATTAATTTCAACAATAAAGTACCGAAGACCGAATAGTAATTTAGACTTTTTTTGTCGCAATCCTAAATTTTTCGAGTTTGAATCTCAAGAAAACAAAAATTGAAGGTGAAAGTTGAGAAAAAAGTTAAGAGAGAAAATAGTTTCGAATTTGAAGATAAATTTTTTGGAATTAAGTGAATAAAGACCGAAATATGAAGACAAATCAACATTTTAAGAGAAAATTGAAATTTATCGAAAAAAAAACCCTAGAAATTGCCGTTTTAATGCAAATTTCTAGGTAAGATTGAAATTTTAAAAAAATTGAAACTTCCAGAAAAAAATACAATTTTGAAGGTAAAGCAAAAAATTAAAAAAAAAGAAAAAACTGAAATTGTAAAATGAGAACACAGAGAAGAATTTAAAAATTTTAAACAGAATAGAAAAACAACGATTTATCAAAAATAAACAAACAACAAAATTTCGAGAAAAATTGAAAGTTCGGATTTATGATATCATTTTCTTAAAATTTCTTTCAAATCAAAATTTTAGAATAAAAGCTAAATATTTCCAATTGAAATGGAGAAAAAATCAAAATTGCGAAACAAATATAGAAATTTTTAAATTAATATTTGGAACTGTTGAAAAAAATCAAGCTTCAAAAATAACGAAAAAAATTTAAAAAATCAAGTTAAACACATAGTTAAAAAAAGGGGGGAAAATTAAAAGGGTCGACTTCAGTGGCGGCTAGTGCTAAGGTTTGCGGGTTTGCGCAACCTCCAAAAAAACGCTGGGATAAAAAAGAAAATAAATTGTTCTTGGTTTGTTTATTTTATTTATTGATAACAGATTTATAGCTACCAAATTAACCAAACATACTAATGACGATAGCGGATTCCGCCGATTCGTAAGCGTTTGACGGCATTGTTGGGTCCATGGTTTGCAAGATTTGCAGGCTAGACTGCAAACTTTGCTTTACACATATGCACCTGCGCCTTAACTCTTATTTTTGTTCGCTTAAAATACTTGCCCATAAGCAAGCATTAGGTTGCACTTGTGGATGCAAACCAAATATCGATACGCTATTATAATCTGTTATCGGTCAATGTTGCGAGTCTTGAAACACAAATAAAAATGAATTCGGTGCAAAGTTTAATTGCGCAGCCATTCTCTAACCGATCTGTATAAAAAAAACTAGAAATTAAGCGACATGGATGACCTATACATGACTTAAATACTGTGCAGATGGTGTTTTGTAAAAAGCAAAGTTTTAACAGAAGTAGTTCGCGAAGGCAAAGAAGTACCTATGCGACATTGTTAACTGCTAAGCTAAAGAACGAATTAGCTTCACTGGCCATTTAATTGCAGCAACCTTAGTTTTTTTTTTTTGAAAAGTTTAACCAATTTTAAAGAAACCACTATCCATTTTTTAATTTATAAAAACTTAGCACTGAACTAACTGTAATCTACGAAAAAGAAAAGTTTAAATCTGCTTTTGATTTACTTGTACTCTATAACATTATTTCAGAAAACAGTGAGCTTAGTGAAACCCTAAATCTTTTGAAAATCTTGATAACTATCCCAATGGCTTCTGCTGATGCAGAGTGGTGCTTCTCCAGTCTGGAAAGAATAAATACTTTGAAAAAAAAATCATTATGCCAGGAAAGATTGTCCTCATTAACGATGTCTTCAAAGAAAAGGACTTAATCCAAGAAATACTCGATTTCAGTAAAAATTTATTGATAAATTTGCAGCTGCCAAAGATCGTCTGTCGTATGCACTTTCTCTTCTTTTTCTTTCTTTTTTTTGCGAATATAAAAAAAGGGGAATTTTAGCAATATACTATATATGTACAAGATACATCAATTTAAAATCCTAAATATCTCCTAATTCCTCAAGCTTAATTTAAAATTTCCAGTTTCGGCACATTTTTGCAAATGTCTCTTTGCAACCCCCAAATTTTATTAGCACCAGCCGCCACTGGTCGACTTGAAACTTTAGGAATAATGTTGCAATTCTGAAGTTAGAGTGGAAATAAAGTTGAAACAAATATCGCGAAAATCATGAAATTTTGGGTATAAAGTAGAAATGATCAAGATTTTAAAAAAAAGGTAGAATTTTTAAAAAATTTGGAATCTGAAAGTCGAAATTTTGGGTTCAAACTGGGAAATAAAAATAACGAAAAATTGAAACAGTAAACTCATCTTTTCCAAAAAAGTTGACATTTTGAACAATCCGTAATCATTTCCAAAAATATGTGTAAATTTCGAAAAAAAATAGGTACGTACAGTCAAGTTGATACGAAAAAATATGGCGTCCGTTTCTAGAGTCAAAAATTTGATTTTCAAGCCAATAAAAATTGAAAGGGTAAACTCTAGAGATCTGCACGAGTAAGTACAAATATAATCAGATTATAATCTCCGACTACTTTTCTCGAGTATGTATGTAATCGGAGAATTGGCATCGTCACAACGAGGCATCGTTGGCATTGTACCTAATATACTCATTTCTAATCTTGCACATATGACATGACCTTCAAAAATATTTGTCAAATATTCATGCTGTCAAATGTCAATTTAACCAAATTTATTTAATCTTATATTTGATTTATCGCCTGGATGGTATTTTATTGTTTTTTGGTGGAACGAACTGGTCGTCCTTGGTTATCTTCAAAAATTGAAGTACAAATTTCCGAGGTGACGAAAACAAAAACTTTAAGTTCGTCTCACTTCCATTTGAACCTTCGCTTACGCATGGTTCAGGTGGAATTTTACGAAAACAGGGCTTCCGGGTTGTTTAACAGTTCTAACGGAAGATTAAATTAGCCTTTGGGTAGTTTGAAGGATAAAGTAGAGCAAACGGATAAGTCCGGTATTTACCAAATTTCCTGTATAGATTGTCCTCAAAAGTACGTCGGGCAGAATGGACGATTTCTTAAAATCCGACTGAAGGAGCATTTGGCTTATTTGAGGTACGGAAGAACTGAGAAGTTAAGCGTGGCTCAATATGCTCTTGAATTAGATCATAGGATATTAAACTGTTAAGAGTAGTAAATAAGATTCTATGTTAATGGCATGTGAAAGCTTAGCCATCCATAAGGCTGGCGACAACCTTATGAATGGTTGCGCTGGGCCTTTAGGCCATTCAGCCCTGTTAAAAATAGTTAAGGTTGATATATAAAGAATTGAGACACTACGACGTGAATGCTCGAATGATCATGCACGAAGTGTATCGTAGTATATAAGGGTTAATTTTAGGATTAGGTGTTAGTATCTCTCTGAAGATGATAGCTTGGCTATCGGAACGCGACAGAGTAACCTTTGTTGTTTTCTAATATTTCTTGGTTTTAGGGGACAAGATTTGTATTTCAATTGTTTTTGCTTTTGTATTCTTCTTTGTTTGCAGGTGTATTCGTTTTGCAATGCTATTAATTATAAATATGTCAGGATAATATTATTTGTGTTCTCCAAGGGCTTATGATCTTCATTTTAACGAGGCCGATTACATAATAAATAACTACTTTTTTCGAAATTATGACCACTCCGGAATGTTTCGGCTTTTTTTAAAATGCTTTTTTTTCCAAATTTTGATTTGTAAATTTCCGACTTTTTTTGAAAAATGTTTCTCTCATTGAAAATTCCATTTTTTAACTTTTTTTTGAAAAAATTTAACTTTTCTTGAACATTGGATGTTACTGAAATTTTGACTTTTGTTAAAATTTTGAATTTCTTTTGTAAATTTTGAGTGCCTAAAACTTTCGCCTTTTTTGAAAATTGGGTGTTACTGAAATTTTGACTTTTGTTAAAATTTTGAATTTGTTTTGTAAATTTTGAGCGCTTAAAAATTTTGCCTTTTTCTAAAGCATATTTGAAAAATGTTAACTTTAGTCATTTTTTTGTTGAAAAATTCCACTTTCCTTGACAATGTCCAAAGAAGGTTTCACCCCTTTACCACATCGGCAATTAAATAAATAATTACGCGATACGTATTTCGCCAGCAGAACTGGCATTTTCAAGCGCACTAATCTAAAAAGATTAGCAAAAGATGCATCGACGTCATCTGCATTGAGATTCAAATCGATACTGGCGGTCTTTTGCGTTCTTTCCTATTTCTAATTGTTTAACACATCTGGTACATGCAATTTTGACCTGCCTTTCGTATGCATCAAGTTCTCTGCTATTTGTGACCGATCTTAACAATTTTAAATTTTCAATGTTAATTTTGTGTCCTGTATTTATCATATGTAGGGCGACACTTGATTTTTCTTCTCTATTGTATCTAAAATGAGTGATATGTTCTTTAAATCTGGTTTTAATGGATCTCTTGGTCTGTCCAACATATGATAAATTACAATTGTTACAATTGTTGGACAGAGCAAAAGATCCATTAAAACCAGATTTAAAGAACATATCGCTCATTTTAGATACAACAGAGAAGAAAAATCAAGTGTCGCCCTACATATGATAAATACAGGACACAAAATTAACATTGAAAATTTAAAATTGTTAAGATCGGTCACAAATAGCAGAGAACTTGATGCATGCGAAACAATTTATATCAATCAGAGGCCAGTTACCCTTAACGGAGATAAAGGACCATTGGCGGCCTCCAGTTTATTGAAGGCTATTTGCGGCAGGTCAAAATTGCATGTACCAGATGTGTTAAACAATTAGAAATAGGAAAGAACGCAAAAGACCGCCAGTATCGATTTGAATCTCAATGCAGATGACGTCGATGCATCTTTTGCTAATCTTTTTAGATTAGTGCGCTTGAAAATGCCAGTTCTGCTGGCGAAATACGTATCGTGTAATTATTTATTTAATTGCCGATGTGGTAAAGGGGTGAAACCTTCTTTGGACTTAATCACAAGCCACAGTGTTTAGTTCAGTGCTTTAGTTCCTTGACAATATTAAATTCTGACTTCTGAAAACTTGTTTTTCAAAATTTTGTTCTTTTTTGTAGATTTCGGTTCTTTAAAAAATTCTTTTTTTTAAAGCGTTGACATTTTTCAAAAATTTTACTTTTTTGAAAGTCGTATTTTTTTTAAATTTCACCTTTTTCCAAAATTTCGACTGTTCTTGAAAATGTCTACTTTAAAAATGTCCAAATGTCCACTTTTTGAAAATTTCAAAAATGTAAAATTTCCACTTTTTTAATTTCGGTTGTTTCTTGAAATTTTGACTCATTTTACTTCTTTACTTTGTCGAAATTTTTTTCTGAAGATTCAGGCTTGTTTTAAAATTTCGACTTTTGATCTAATTTCAAAATTTTTTCAAAAATTCTATTTTCCTTAAAAATATCGGTTTTTTTTTAAATTAAGACTTTTTTGAAAAATGTTACTTTTTTAGAAAATTTTGGTTTTTTTTTAAATTTTTGAAAAATTTTAATTTTTTTGTAAATTCCAACTCTAAAAACTTTGCCTTTTCTTAAAGCTTTCACATTTGTAAAAAAATTTGATTTTGGACTTTTTTTTGAAAAATTCCATTTTGCTCGAAAATTTCGATTTTTTAAAATTTTAACTTTTTGTAAACTTTTTTAAAATCACAATTATTTTTGTGAATTTCGACCAATAATTTCGTATTATTTTCATAGTTCGCAATTTTTTTGCAAACGACTTTTTCAAAATTTCGATTGTTTTTCAAGACTACGACTTTTTTAAAAATTATAATTTTTTGAAGAATTCGACGATTTTTCGAAAATTTCGAATTTTTGAAAAGTTTATCTTATTGTAAATTCCGATTTTTTAGGGAAACTTTAGATTCTTAAAAAAATTACTTTATAGAAAATTCTAAACTTTATTTGAAAATATCGGTTTTTTTGGTTAAATTTCGCATCTTCAAATTTTAATTTTTTTCAAAATTTCGTCCTTTTGAAAATTTTCACCTTTCCCCCAAAACTTCATAAAATGAAAAAAATTAATAAAATAATAAAAATAATTTTTTTTGAAATTTTCACTTTTTTTTCGAAAATTTTGACTTTTTGAAAATTTTGACTTAACGACTTTAAGCGTTTAATGTTTTTATTGGAAATTTTACACCTTATTTGTTTATTCTTCATGGTGAACTCTTATTGACCGGAAATATTATGTTTATTAATTTTATTTCAGAAACTGTTTTAGAATATTGTCAACAAACAATAAAAATTTAAATATTTCCAAACTGGGCTGAAGAAATGTTAAATAAAATTAATAAACATAAACCTTATTTGTGTATTAAAAGAAAAAACATTTTCTTTAGAAACTTCGACTTTGTTCAAAATTCGACTTCTTTAAATCTACCTATTTTTTTATTTGTATTTTCTCCATCAAATATCTACCTTGTTAATTAAATGTTCTGCAATTAAACAGTGCCTACCTTCCGGTCCGAATATCTACTTTTTTGACATAACTTTTTAAAAATTTAGGCCTTATTTGAAAATTTTCACTGTAAGACATTTCGACTTTTTTCAAACTTCGACTATACATGAAAATTTCGACTTTTCGAAAATTTTATTTCAAAATTTTAATTTTTTCAAATACTTCACTATTTTTAACAATTCAATGTTTTCTCAAATTTTCATTTTTAATTATTGCAAATTACTGGCAAATTTAAAATTTTTTAAAATACGATGTTATCGAAAATTTTGGACTTTATTAGAAACTATGACTTCTACATGACCTTTTTAAAATTCGAAATTTTACAGAATTTTTATTTCTCTGAAAATTCTGTCCGTTTATAAATTGCATTTTTTTTAAATTTAAACTTTTTAAAAAATTACAACATTTTCATTTTTTCTCGAAGTTTTATTTTTTCAAATTTTTGATTGCGATTTTTCTTTAAAAATGTCGACATTTCTTCAGTATATCTCAATTTTTTCTCAGCATTGCGCTTTTTGGAAATTTCGACCTTTTTTTTGAGAAATTTTGCCTTTTTATGAAGATTTCGACTCTCTCTTTTAGTTTCGGCATTTTTTAAATTTCAATTTTATTTTCAATAAATTTCGTCTCTCTCTTTCTTATCTCAACTATCTCCCCCCCCCCCCCTTCTCTCTCTCTCTCTCTCTAACGACTTTTTTTAAATTTCGGCTTTCTCAGCAAAATTAGATTTTTCTAAAAACTACAATTATTATTTTCGATTTTTTACGACTGTTTTCAAGATAAATATTTTTTAAACTGATATCTTATTTAGTACAGGATATACTTCTTCCGGGATTGACCGTGTCAAAGAACTACTAAAAGTGTTCGACGGTTTCGCCCACCATCGTAGAAGGCTTCTTCAGGAACAAAGAAAAGAAACAATAAATAAAAAGGGAAATATGCACAAATGAAAGAATGAAAAGGCCAATTTCAAAAGCCCGACTATTTCAAAATTTAGACACGACATTTTGGCGCTTTGAAATTTTCGATTTTTTTTAAATGTCGACTTTTTTCAGAATTTTTACTTTTTTGTTGTTGAAAATTTCAACTTTTTCCAGTTTGGACGTTTTTATGAAAAATTTCGACGTTTTTACTAAATTTCGAATTTTCAGAAAGATTTTTACTTATTTTGAAAGTTTTAACTCTTGCCATATTTCGACTTTTTATCTTCGATTTTTTGTAAATTTTTATTTTTTCCCATAGTTTTTCAAAATTTCCATTTTTTAACATTTCGAGTTTTTCTTTAAAGTTTGCTTTTTATGAAAATTCCGACTTCTTTTTTTTTAGAAGTTTGAATTTTTTGAAGTGTTAAATGTTGAGCATTTCTAAACATTTTAAGTCTTTCCTCCTAATAGAAAAGTAAAAATTTCTAAAAAAAAAATGATAAAACTTAAATAACAGAAAATTGAGATTTCGGGGTCAACATTTTGGTGAAAGAAATTAAAATGTCCATTTTAAAATCGACATTTTAGAAAAAAAGTAAAAAGTTCTAAGTTTAGCTAAAAGTTTTTGAAAAAGTTACCTAAACTTTAGAGAAAAATTCGGGCGGAAGAATTTTAATACAATAATTGAGTAAATGCATGGAATTCTAAGTTTAAAGTCGAAGTTTCGAAAAAAACTAAAAATGTTACTTGAAAGTCAACATTTCGTCAAAAATAGTTCAACATTTTAGAAGAAAAAAAAACAACATTTTGACTTTCCAACTCAAAAAGGTTGTAATTTTCAAGAAATATCAAAATTTTATACTATATATTATTTTTTCTGCATGGTTGATTTTGAGATTCCCAATTTCTAGAGAAAGTAACACAATTTTGAGAAAAAAATTAAAATTTCAATTTTATTTAAATTTAAGTATAAATATAGAAATAGTAAGAAAAAGTTTGAGATGTGTCGTTGCAAGAGAAATTCGGAACTCTTCGAGAGTGGATTATCTAAAAAAAAACTCAAGAAGCAAAAAATAGGTTGAACTTTAGCATTGAAAAATGGTATTTTGAATAGAATCCAAATTTTGAGTTACTACCTCAACATTTCGACAAAGTTGCAATTGCCAGATTATGATCAAAAATACCAAAGTTTCAACGTTTTATGAAAGAAGTATACATTTTCAGTTTGAATTAGGGAGTTAAAGAAAAAAAGTTGAAACTTCCAGTAAACTCCAACATTTACAAAAAATCAGTTTGCTGAAGCATCTGTGGTTCACTGGTTTCCATAAAGAACACGACACTGACTAAAATGTAGTACATTTCAGATAAATAAGCATCAGAGTCTGCACTGAACTTCTAATTTTGTAGTGGCAACAAGAATTAGTAACATTTAGATGGGGTCGTGTGCCAACGCTATGACTTTTCCTAATGATTTTCTGTGTCCTTAAAACCCTAACCTAAATATCATTAAATATTTTCATTTGTCATCAGTTAGGAGTGATTTTTTATATTTTATGTCAACTTCTGGTAAACATTATTAAATTGTTAATAATAGTGATAAAAATAATATGGAAAACGTTTAGTTTGATTATTTCTACCAAAGCACCCTCAAAACGTAGACAACCCTTAAATCATCAAAATGTTTAGGTGTGAAACCAGCTTTAGTTCTGGTGAATTTTTTTGGTAACTTATCTAAGGGTGGATTTAATACTTACGGCCTAGTTCGATGCACATTTACCTTAAATGGACTATAAGTAGTTGTTTAAATAAACTAGGGAGCCCTACATGAAAACTCCAACTTCAAAATTTGAAATTGAATTTTTCTATTTTAAAGCTGTATGGGTGAATGGTTAACATCTTCACTAAACAGGACGTAATAATCCATAACTTTTTGTGTTAATAAAAGTATCAAGTTTATTAACCAACTGATTTTCCTTTTTTAGATTATGCATAACTATCAGATCCGGAGGTCTCATAAATTCATCACTTCTAAACAAAATATTTAAACATGTGAGAAATATAACTAGGTATATTTTTATAAAATGAAACGCAACCTCGATATGCCAATATTACAAATTTATTTTTTAAATAATTTTACTTTTGGTCATGTCACGTTTCCAATAACAAATTAAAAAAAACATCACAACAAAATAAAGTAAAACTTTTTAGTAAAAGTAACAGATGAGAATTACAGAAATATATAAAAGTAAGGACACGACATAAACAAATAACATGCATGCACACTTTCTTGAGATTTTCAGGTTATAATGTACAAATGAGATTGAAATGCGAAAATATTGGCCACCATAAAAATGAAAAATGGGATCCATTTGCATAAAAATCTGTTCGCCATCTTTTATATGATCCCAGTTGACAGAAAAAATAGGGGTTGTTTTTATTTAAGATAAAAGCGCGTTTGCGAGGTTATACGGCGATGTTTTGAATTAAAATTAATGGAAACTCACCTGAACCATGATTTAGAAATTAGTTTTTAACTTAATAATACATAACAATTGATATATTAATAAAAAATTAGTACTGCACGTGCAGCACTTTTATATTGGTAAAGGCTTTTTTGATGAACGGCTGTTGAGGGTGGGGGTGAATAAACGAAGTGAAAGAAATGACAGCCAAACAAAAAAATCGCGGGAAATTCAAATGTTCCAGGAAGACATAATTCCTATTTTTAAATTGAAAATTTCTGGAATTTAACATTGCTTTTAATTAAACTACATCATTATTATTGTTGACATTGTTGGTATTCATTTTAAGACAATGAAGCATTTACAAGTAGACTGTGGTTAATGTTAGATACTTAGATAATATAAACATGTATAGTCAAAGGTTAGATATTAAATTATAACCTTAAAATTGAACTTAAACTTCTTTTATGTAATTTTGTCTCTTATCTGTATGCGTTTGGTTTTCGCTGGTTTTCGCATGCTCATTTAAATTTGTTATATAATCTTATTTATTTAAAATTTCACTAACACATACTTGTGAAACATTTTTTGTTAATAAGCTCAAGATTTTGAGTTCCGAAAATTTGACTTTAAAAGACATTCATAGAAGGCTCTACCCCTTTACCACATCGGCAATTAAACAAATAATTACGCGATCGTCTTTCACCAGCAGAACTGGCATTTTCAAGCGCACTAATCTTAATTGAAGAGCAAAAATTAGTGCGCTTGAAAATGCCAGTTCTGCTGGCGAAATACGTATGGCGTAATTATTTGTTTAATTGCCGATGTGGTAAAATCTTCTATGGACTAATCATAAACCACAGTGTTTAGTTGAGTGCTCTAGTTTAAAATACATATTTAAAAAAATACATTCTAAATTGTATCCCCAAACTTTAAAATTTAAGGATTTCATTTCAAAACCTTTTGAATAGATTTCTCAGAGTTTCGACTTGTATCTGAACTTTTTGACTTTATCCTCGATATTTCGTTTTAAAGTCGAAATTTAAAAAAAATGAAATTCCTGCTTTAACTAATTTTAGTTAGAAAAAAAGCCAAAACTGATGAACAAATCTGAAATTATTATCATTCTCAATTTTTATTTGAAAATTTGCCCTTTTCTTCTCAAAACTTTCCCTCTAATCCCTAAATTTAAAACATGGAATTCTCAGATTTAAAAAAAATTATAGGTTTTGAATCCAAATTTGTAAAATAATACAAAAATAAATTTTGAGATGTATTTTAGAAATCTCTCAATGGCGTATTTTTAATTTTTAAAGAAAATCCGAATCTTAAGAAAATGAAAAATTTGGAAAATCAAAATCTTCAAAAAAAGTCGAATATTTCGGAATCCTATAGTATAATAATATAATACTGAAGAAAAACCAAAATTATCATAAAAGTTACAATTTTCAAAAATGGTCGGAATTCTGAAAAATTAAAATTTAGGAAAAATTTTTTAAATAAACTCGAAAATTTGAAAAAGAACAAAATTTTTTTAATAAAAGTAAACATTTTTCAAAAAAGCGCGTAATCTTAAAAAATAGTTGAAATTTTGAAAAATGTCGAAAATTTAAAAAATAGTTAGGAAAAGACGAAATTTGCTAAACAATTTAAAAAGCATGGCAAAAAGTTTAAAATTTTCAAAAAAGAAAATTAAATTTTGCCGAAGGTCTAAAAAATATTAAAAATTCGAAATTTAAAAAAAGTTAAAATTTTGGTAATAGTCGAAAATTCCCTTCCTGCTGATTGGCATTTTCTTCGCCAGTTGCTTCTTACAGACGCCTAAATTTTCAGTTACCTCTTTTTTGCTAAGGAATGGCAATCTTTTATAGATTGCCTCAAACAGCGATTGCGTTAGATCTTAGTTTGTCAACCTAAAAAACACTTAAAAAGTATTGTAAAAAATAACGGTAAAAATAAATGATAATTAAATTTAATGTTTTGGGTAGTTCACCTCTCTAGCCGTCGTCAGAAATAAAAATGATTTAAAAATTTTTTCGCTTTACAAAATTTGTCTACTGACAGAAATAATTCTGACAGTTTAATGTGTCATTCCCTAGGTGATTTGGATATGGCCCATTTGTTTCTCCTTTTCCAACAATGGTAACCACATATTGTTTACTTCAACTGAACAATTCGCTACACAATTATCCCCAAACAGCAATCTATAAAAGATTGCCATTCCTTAACAAAAAAGAGGTAACTGAAAATTTAGACGTCTGTAAGAAGCAATTGGCGAAGAAAATACCAATCAGCGGGAATGAAATTAACGAAACTTCGCAAAGACGATACAGAGAATATCTAATAGTCGAAAATGTTGAAGCCACAATTTTCCAAAAAAAAAGTTGAAATGTTGAAAAATGTCGGAATATTGAAAAATCTCAAAATTTTCATAGAAGATTAGATTAGATTATATATGGATCGTTTCGTGTTTCTCTTCGTCCACCCCGCACCTCGACCTAAGGAGATCTTTTGTGCATACCCTGATCTATGTAGTTCCCAGGTCCAAACTCTTGTAGAAGTTTATTATGGACCTGGGATTGAGTTTTTCCACATCTGAGAGGTCTAAGGACGCCCATCCAAGTTGGACGTGCCTTTTGCGTGCAAGCGCATCGCACTTGCATAGCACATGTTCTGCAGTCTTCGCAGCTACTGCGCAAAAGCGACATAGGTCTGTTTCAGCCTGATCCATTTTCTTAAGGTGGTACCTCATAGGGCAATGCCTGTTAAGAGGCCAGTTAGGATCCTCAATTCGGATTTGCTGAGTTCTAAGTAGACTTTTGTCTTTTCAAGCGTTCCAGGTATGAATCTTTTCGCCTGCCGCAGTCCTGGATATAATCTCCAGTGGGAGATTCTTGACTTTGTTTCCCATTTTTTGATCTCATTGTTATTTGACTTTTAGAAAAACCAAAAGCCGGTTCAGGTCCAAGAAATGATGATGCAGATCTTTCTCTAGCGAGTTGGTCCGCAGCTTCTTTTCCTTGTATTCCTTTGCGCCCTTGCACTCACTTAAGGCTGATCCTGTTGTGTTTAGCCAGTTGCTTTAACGTTTGTTGACAGTCTCAAAGTAGTTTGGATTTGACAAGGCAACTGCTAAGAGCCTTTATTGCCGCTTGGCTGCCAGAGTTAATGTGGATCTTTGTTCCTTTCAGTCCTCTTCGAAGACACTCGTAGGCGCAGAGTTCTATTGCATGTATTTCAGTTTGAAATACAGTTGGGTCTTTTCCCAAGGCTTTAGAAAACCTATAGTTAGGGCCATAAATTCCCACTCCAGTCCCACATGCTGTCTTTGATCCATCTGTAAACCAGATGGATAATTTGTGTTTTTCTTCAGGTACTGATTGAGCGTCAGTGTGGCTATCCAAGAAAAGAACGATCAAATTCGTACCTGGATTGCATGTAATCAACCGATTTTGCTAAAATCACCGGGCTACATTCCTTGACGATTCCTATGTGACCAGCGAAGTCTCCTCCTTTAAATTGTTTTAATTGCAGTAATCTTGAGGCTCCTTTGATTGCTTCCCTCTTCACTAAAAGGTGGAGAGGAGTTAGACCTAGCATTGGCTCCACTGCTGCTGTTGGGCAGGTGTTAATTGCGCCTGTTATGCCCAGACATGCATACCTTTGAACGATGTTCAGTTGGTTTTGTGCTGTCTTTTTCATTATTTTTGACCACCATACCAAAGAAGCGTATTTGATCAGGGGTGTAATTATCACCCTATATGACCTATAGATCATTTTCGGTTTCAGACCCCAGGTTTTGCTGAACAATCTGCGGCATGCCCAGAACGCTGTCGTGGCTCGCTTGATTATTCTAGTCAAATGAGGATTCCAGGTGAGTTTTTGGTCTAGGACTATTCCTAGATATTTAATCTCACTTGAGAAGTTGAGTTGAACTCCATTCATAGTGGAAGTTATTAGATTTAGCTTCCTTCTCTTCGTGAAAGGAATTATAATTGTTTTATTTGGGTTTACACTTAACCCTTGGTTTGAACAATATTAAAAAATTATAATAGAAATTATTTAATTAAAGGTGATTTATCAAGACAAAATGTTGAAAGATTCGAACTGTTAACACGTCGGCAGCCGTAATGTAAATAAAAAATTAGTCCTTTGTCTCAATTTTCACAAAAAGTATATACAGTAAAAGCTCTTCATTCGCGGGGTATATGTTCCATAAATATGCCGCGAATAAAGAAACCGTGAATACGGAATGGTAATTTATATAGGATTATACGTTCCTAGATGACAAAAATTAAAAAAAAAAACAAATATATAAAAAAATCAATTTAATTGAAGTTTTTGAACATTTTGATTAATTATCTTAAGGTTTAGGCAATGGTTTGAAGAATTTTGTAATTTTCTCTTGCTTGGCAGTTTTTAAAAGCTTCTTCAATTCAGACTGATAAGCAGCAATCGAACTAGCAATTTGCCTCTTAAAAATAAGACTTCGTTTCATAGACGGATCAATGTTCATAAAGAAATCGCAAAGCTCATTTGCCATTCTTAAACCTTCACTAAGATTTTTCAAATTAGATGTCACGTTTCCAGTGCTTGTTGAAGCCTCTTCTTCAATGGGCTGTGAATTTAACATTTCCTCCAAGTCGGTTTCAGTCAAATCTTCATCTTGCGATTCAAGCAATTCCTGAATGTCACTTGATTGTATCTGTTCGAACCCATCTCGTCCTATTCCATTCGCGATTTCGGCTATGTTTGCAGTCAAAGTTTGAACTTGCACAGATTCTTCGTCATTTTTCGCAGTCAGAGCAGGCCACAGTTTTTTCCAGCATGACTTCAATGTGTGTGGCTTCAGTTCTTCCAATGATTCTTTTATGTTTACGATGCATTTTGCTATGTTAAATTTCTTCCAGCATTTCATAACATTCATATCAGGATTACATTCCATATTATCCAATATGATTTTGAAGGTTCGTCTAATGTAATAGAGCTTAAAGGCCTGGATTATTCCTTGGTCCATAGGTTGAAGCAAAGCCGTCGTGTTGGGAGGTAAAAATGTCACTTTTATATTTGGATGCAAAGTTTCAAGTTCGCGAGGATGACCTGGTGCATTGTCCAAAACTAGAAGTGCTTTAAAGTCTAAATTCTATTTTTTTAAATAAGTTTTAACTTCAGAAACAAAACAATTCCAGAACCAGTCATAAAAAATAGCGCTTGTAACCCACGCTTTCGTATTAGCACGCCAAAACACTGGCAGGTTGTCCTTGTTTTGATTTTTTAAAGGCCGAGGATTAAACGATCTGTAAAGCATCAGTGGCTTAATAACACAATCTCCAGATGCATTAAAACATAGCAGCAGTGTAACTCTATCCTTTGCTGCCTTAAATCCAAATTTTCGCTTTTAGAAATGAATGTTTTGTTTGGCATTCTCTTCCAAAACAGTGCAGTTTCGTCTGCTTAAATACTTGCTCAGATTTGTATCCTCCATCAGCTACTAGGTTTGCAAATTCTTCTGGATATCGTTCTGCTGCAGCAGTGTCTGCAGATGCTGTTTCTCCAACGATTTTAATGTTATGCAATGATTGTCTCACCTTAAATTTATTGAACCAACCTTCCGATGCTTGAAATCCCCCATCTGTACATTCACCACTACAACTACCATCGGGTTCTTTAAAATGAATGCACAGACGCTTTGCCTTCTCCCGGACCATTGGACCACTCAGGGGCACCCTTTTTTGATTGCAATCTTCGATCCATAATGACAACGCCACTTCCATTTTTTCTATTGCTGGATCACGAACAATTTCCGCTGACGTGAAGTTAAAGCTACAAACGACTTTATTTTATCTTCGGATTTTTTTATCGATCGTACAGTTGATTCGTTGACATTGAATGAGCGTGATATGGATGCAAATGACTCTCCAAGGTGTAAACGATCAAGAATTTCTATTTTCACTTTAAGCGGTAACACAGATTTTTTTCATGTCGAAACTCGTTTTTCATTTTTTTTAGTTGACATTATAAATTAGAAAAAGAGCGGTAGAGACGTGTTACTCGATCACAATTTTCGTAACGAATGTGAAAGACGAAACAATAAAACACGCAAAGCGGCTTTTACCAGAACGGAACAGCAACAATTAAAAATATACTTTATTCATTGAGTAATAAGGTTGCTTTCAGTCTGTTTGTTTATATTCTCAAAAACACCGATCGCGGCGAAGGCGGCTTATGTCAAAGACCTCGGCGATATCATTTAACAACAAACTTTAGGCAAAGTTGTAATAAGACCTATTTTACTTTTTTTATTAGTCCATTTGACGCATTTACAATGGATATTGGGTTGGATACCTATCGGAATCCTTTTTTTATTATGCATGTACTTATTAGATCCGCGAATAAAGAAATTTTTAGCCGCGAATATAGGAATTGGGTCGCATTTTTTTAATCCGCGAATAGTGAAAACGCGAATGATGGAAGCGCGAATAAGGAGCTTTTACTGTATTAACATTTTAACACAATCGAACTTAAAACTGTTTCAAAAAAAGTCGAAATTGTGGAAAAATCAGACTGAATCTCGTAACATGAGAACCGCTGAACGCAAAATGCGGGTAAGAGAGAACTCATTACCCGTCTACTCTTGAAGTAAAATTTGTTAATATTAAACCTTCCGCATAACCAGTTGTAATATCTTCTGCATAACCTATTACTTCAACGCCCGAGTAATGCAGTATATTTAGGTCATCAACCACGATGGACCACAGCAGTGGAGATAAAACATCTCCTTGGGGACAACCCCTTGCTGCGTTCACTGTGACTAAATCACTGCCTAAGGTTGCTTTGATCCTCCTACCATCTAATATGGAGGCAATCCAGTCGATGGTAGGTTTCTCAAAACCTTTTTTGATAGCTGCTGCTTTTATGGATTCATATGAGCTGTTATCAAAAGCACCCTCTATGTCTATAAATTCACAAAGAGCTATTTCTTTGTTTGAGTGTACACTTTCTGTCTTTTTGACAAAATTGTGTAAGGCTGTCTGTGGATTTGCCTTCTTGATAGGCAAATTGATTATCATGAAGCGGATTCTTTGACAGTACTTCGCTTCTAATGTGTTGGTTCATAATTTTCTTCATTGTTTTGAGGAGAAATGACGTTACACTAATGGGTCTATATGATTTAGGCTGCGCAGACGGTCGTTTGCCGGCCTTTGGTATATAAACCACATTTACGTCTCTCCAGTTTATTGGAATGTAGTTTAACGTGTAACTAGCTTTGAAAATTGTAGCTAGTGGATTTATAAGTTCCATTATGACGTGTTGTAGTAGGGCTGGGAAGATTTTATCTTCTCCTGGTGATTTATAGGGCTCGAAGGAATTCACCGCCCATTTTTTTTATTTTTTGTAAATATTTTTCCCGCCAGGCTTTTAACTCGATTGTAGGGGCGTAAATGGCCCCCAGCAAACGCAGCACTGTTGTGGGTATTTCCAATTTCTATAGATCCCGTAAAGTGAGTTCGCATAAGCAACCTTACACTTTCCAGACAGTTCTTGGTGTAACTTCCGTCTTGGTGTTGGAGAAGACCTATTCCATTTGAGTGATCTTTGGATATGGTTTTCTGGAGCCGCATTGACTGGGGCACATCTTTAATTCCCTCACAAAAGCTTCTCCGTGATTTTCTTTTAGATCTTCTAAGCTCTGTTAAGGCATTTATTTCAGCCTCTATATCGAAACGGATATGTCTATGGTCCGACATTGAGGTTTCATCTGAAACATGCCAGTTCTTTATATGGTTACTAATTGTCGTGCTTGCGAGGGTTAGGTCTAGTACCTCTTGTTGGACGATGTTAGCAAAGGTGGGAGTATTGCCAGTGTTAATAATGTCTATGTCACTAATGAACAAATATTCAACACCTCTTTTGTTTGTGTTTGTGCTGCCCCATAAAACATGATGGGAGTTGGCATTACATCCAATTATGAATTGTTTGTTCCTCATTTTGCAGTAGCCAAATGAGTCGTTTGACGTCCTCTGGTGGTGTCACTATTTTGTCTCCCAGGAAGTATGCTGAGGCAATAACTACCTTCTGCATACCTCATAGTGGGCACCACGATAGATCCTGCAACTAAGTCCTTAGTAATGAACTCTGGAAAATGAGATTTTTCCACTTATAAATATAGCGGAGCGTGGATGTTCATGGAGGTTATCAAATATTACCTTACATGATTTGCTTGGGAGTCCTTTGATTTGTCCTCTATATGACCAAGGCTCTTAAGGAGCGCTATGTCCATTTGTTGACATATAAACCTACGGCTAAGCACATCGGAGGCTGCTTTTGCGTGATGTAGGTTTATTTGTAAGCATCGTATTTTGCCCGTTTCTTTATTTGTTTACGGGCCTCCGTCCTTTGTCCTTAGGCTCCTCTTTTTCTTTTGTACCCTTCAATGACTTTTTGCTAGGCTGTTTTAAGCCTTTGCTCAAAGACACTTTCTGAGACTGAGGTTTGGAGTGACCCGTGTTCCCAGAACTTGTGACGGCTTTTGCAGGTGCCGCTTCGACAGTTGCGGCCCTTGAGAAACTTGCTTCCTGTGGGCCAGATCTCCCCGGCACGACATCCCGCGAGCTGCCCTCTTCTTTCGGCAAGCTTTCCTTCTTTGCCCTTCCAGACGGCCTTAGCGAACTGGAAAAAGGGTCGGAAGTTAGCCTTTTCCAGCCTTTCGTAGGACAGTGTATCCACCGAAATTGTAAGTTTAGCAGATGTCTGTACGTTTACTCGATAAAATATTCTCCAGTCCTTTGTGCTCAAATTTTTGTTCTTTCCCATTAGCTGTTCCAGAATTTGTTCGCTGGGGCTTTCCGCGCTATTAGCGAAGTTTCCCACCATGATTTGTGGACGAGGAATCTTGCTTTCCGCAACTGCCCTTAACATAGCCCCTTCCCAGGATTTCAGAGTTCCCACCGTGCGAAATACCCACTCTGAAGTGGCTTTATCCGCACAGGTGAGAACTAAGAAACCCGGCTTGAAGGTAGCTCCTAAGAACTGTGGCTTGGTTTGCTTCTTTCGGTCTCTTCCAAAAATTTGAAAAAGTGGCGAAATTTTCGAAAAAATTCTTAATTTTAAAAAGAGTTGAAATTTCAAATTTAAACTAAAAATTTCCATGTTAACGTTGACTTTTACCAAAAAATAAAAACTTCTGAACTTAACTGGAAAGTTTCAGAAAAAGGTGGCATATTCGATAAATTTAAAATTTACTGAAAAAATTATCGAATTTTCGAGTTTACTCAAATTGGAGAATTGTTTTAAGAAAAGAAAATACAAATTTTGAAAAAAACAGGAAATTTATCAAGGTCATTCAAGTTTTAAACTAGCATTTCCCAAAAACGGTCTACACTTCGAATTTAAACTGGAAACGAAAGATGTTGAAATTTTGGAAAAATCAAAAGAACGAATTTTGTGACAACATAGATTGCTTCTGGGGACAGAAATTAAAATCAAAATTTCTATTTCAATTGCATGTGCTTACCTTACCAAATACACGACAATTTGTTATCAATTGGTTTGAAAATTTGTATGTTATTTATAAACATCTAAAACCATAATTTAAATAATCATTGTAGGATAAAAATAAAGAAAAACCGGTTTTATTTATATTTTATTTCTATCAACATCACAAAATTTTGGAAATTTACAATTTAATTCCAGATCCAATGGCATGTACCATTGGTTAATTTTGTTGTTCCCATATAATGCAAGGAGCTTAAAGAGTTTGATTATTGCTGTACTAAAGGTACAACAATAAATAAACATTCAAGTAAATGTGCAAAGCAATTTTAATATTTATTTATGGCACAAAAATTACCCTCTAACTACATCAAAGTTTTAAAGCTTACATATAACCAGTTACTCCATAAAAATCCCATTGGTTATAAAATTGTAAAATATCTATTCTACACACCATTCTGAAAAAAATCTACGAATAAATGAACAAAATAAGGAACATCAATTTTAAGTCAGTGACAAAAAAAAACAGATCAATTTTAGTGTTATTGCCAACATTCCACAACTTTGAATTTACATTTTACAAGTCAATGAATTGATCTGCTTTGAGCAACTACAATGTAAATCAATAACTTTGAGTATTGTATAAGTACATAGTTTGTTGAAAAGTCTAGTAGAAAAACTGTATATGAAGTCTTACGCCATTGTACCTTCTTTCCATTCTAGTCTATAGAAACGTAAATGTATCACAATTCAATCACGGACTTCACATTGTTGCATTTTGTAAAGCAACATCAAAAAATAACTATCCGCAGGAGCTACAGTTTTATAGTAGTAGTGCAAAATTTTAAGATACTAAGACTTTCAAGATATGCGGCAAGTTTTCAATTATTAAAATAAGTAATAACCTGTCTGCGGTTAATGTTAAAACTTATCATGTTTTAAGTCCAAGTGAAACCGGACAACCTGATTTAAAAAATAATTACTAACTTACTAAAACGATATAAAACAATTCATTTTGCGGTATGCCATCAAAGAAAGTTAATTATACAAGCATTCTTTTTAAGCTAAGCAGCGAAACCGATGGACAATGGACAACATTTTTAAATTTAAACTGTAAAATGTCTACTCGATTTTATTAGTAAAAGAAGACCCTTCTTGATCGCATCAAAATTTGATGTCAATCTAAATAAGTTTTAGCGAAAATATTTGGAATCCATTCCACAAGCATTATATTCAAATGAAATAGTAAACCTTTTAAATAGATATGATTTGTTTCCTCAATAGTCACACATTTGATATTTGAACCTAAGGATTCACAAAAGTGCTTTCGCAAGTTTTTTAATAATTTTTTTTCAAGCAGTATTCGATGAAGTCATAGCGAATAAATCTTGATCACCAATAACATATTGAAAATCCCATTACTTTATAATTTTTACTCAAACTGGTGACATATTCGGAGAAGTTTTGTCATAAGATTTCTAAGTGTTATTTATGATATCTAATATACCTAGTTAGGCCCTAGCAATTGTGTATAGTAACAATAAAATCTATATTCAAGAAATAAAATTTTTATCTTTTTTAAAGATTATAAAATAAAACGCAAAATCAACAATAAGCACAAAACAAATATTTATAAATCTTCTTTGAAAATCCTATACTTAATACATAACGCATCATTTTAGATAATACAAGATGGCTGGCACATCTAGTTCATAATAATTTGTATTAATTCATGTCAGTTGAAATATCTTAAATATTAGTTTTACTGATCAGTTACATTACTACTCTGTATATGATTTGTCAATAACATTCACAACAGTTTACAAATTTTTATTATTTTTTTTCTCGAAATGTTGAGTTTCTGCTCAAAATGTTGGTGCTTAAACCCCGGGGTGTTTAATTATTAATTTCAATTTAATTTTTAATTAAAATTTTGACTTAAAACTTGAAATGTAGAATTTTTTTCTAAAAATGTTGATTTTATTCGAAAGTTCGACCTGAATCCTAGTTTCGATTTTTTTTCGAACGTTGGTTTTAGTTTTTTGAAATAACTAAACATTTCTTCTTATTTGAACTGTATTTTCAAAGTATTTTAAGCACGAAAGTTTGAGAATATTTTTTTATAAATCTCGATTTTTTTTTAAATTCGTACTTTTTTTCTGAAAGTTTTCAGTATATGTTTTTTTTTTATTAATTTTATTTAACATTTCTTCGGCCCAGTTTGGACATATTTAAATTTTTATTGTTTGTTGAAGAATTTTCAGTATATGCTTGAAAATTATACGTCTTTTTAAAATTTCAAATATCGAATTAAATTTCGAATACGTTTTGTAAATTTCGAGTTTTTTCAAAATTGAAAATCCTAAGTTTAACCTTAAAGTCTCGGCTGAGCCAAAGTTTCAGTCATTTTGCATCGAAATTCGTTTTTTTGCTGAAACTGGCCGGAATTGAATCTACGGTTGGTCTCTAATCTATAAATAAACAAAAACTTGCAAAAATAATTGTTGCATACAAGGCAAAAATGTATGACTATTTTGTCATACAATATTAAAAAATCATAATAGAAATTGTTTAATTCAAAGTAATTTATTAAGACAAAATGTTGAAAGATTCAAACTGTTAACACGTCGGCTGCCGTAATGTAAATAAAAAATTAAAAAAAGTATATATTAACATTTTAACACAATCGAACTTAAAAAAGTAAAAATGTTTCAAGAAAAGTCGAAATTGTGGAAAAATCAGACTGAATCTCGTAGCATGAGAACCGCTGAACGCAAAATGCGGGGAAGAGAGAACTCATTATCCGTCTAACTTGACACTGCCAGCTTAAGGAACATTTGTAAATATTAAACCTTCCGCATAACGGTTCTAACGATTTAGCTGAAACTTTCAATACGCGACGCTTGTGCACAATATTTTTAAGCAGATGCTGCAAATATGTGATGTTTGCAGTAAAACGATAACTCGCGCAAGTCGATAACTGAATTTTTATATATTTTATTTTTATCTATCCAAAGAATAACTCTTGATTTTCTTTCACTAATATGTTCATTTCTGTTTTGACCGTGTGCCACAATACATTTTCCCATATTTAATATCCGTTTGCCAAAAAAAACCCCGATGTTTTCTTTGCAAAGATTTGTTAAGGAATAAGAGCGCGTTGCGAGCTGGGTTTTCGCCAGGCTCCCAACTGCCTTTATTAGTTTCCCTGCAGCGTTCACTCTATTTAATCTCTGAAAAAAATGGTCGAAATTTTCAGTAACCATTAAAAAAAACAAGAAAATATTCGAAATTCACAAAAAACTCCAAATTTCGAAGAAAAGACAACGTTTTCCATAAGAATCGAAATTTTTTAAAAAGGTCAAAATTTTAAAAAAGGTAAAATTGTCAAAAAAGTATAAACATCAACATTTTTAATAAAGTGGAAATTTTTGAAAGTAACATCAAAACTTACCAAAAAGTCAAAATTCTGAAAACATCGCAATTTTGAAGTGACAAATTTGAAAATAGTCGAAATTTTGAAACATAGATTTTTAAAATATGTCAAAATTTTAATAACAACCTGAAATTTGCAAATATGGATATTTTGAAAAAACAGGAAATTTTAAAATTCTAAATTTTCAAATGAATTAAAATTTTCAAAAAAATTAAAAATTAAAAGGCTAATTATTTAAAAAACGTCGACATTTTGTCATAATTTTGAGAAAAAGTTAAATACATGAAAAAAAGCAGAAATTTGAAAAAGTTGAATATTTTACTAATAAATTTTATAAAAAAGTGGACATTTTTCAAAAGGGTAGTTTAAAAAAAATCGAAATTCTTTAAAACAGGTGAAAATTTTGAAGGATGTCTCAATTTTGGAAAAAATCACAGCTTGAAAAGTCAACATTTTCCAAAAATATCTAATTTTTAAAAAGGGAAATTTTTCAAGAAAGTCAAAACTTTTCAGAAGCTTGAAATTTTCAAAAAAAAGGCGGAAATTTCAAATAAGTCCAAGTTTTCAAAGGTGTTAATTTAAAAAAGATTGAAATAAAAAAATGAAAATGTTGGAATATCGCACTTTTCAAAAATCAAAACTTTGAATGAAAGTTCAAATTTTCAAAGGCGTCGAATAAAAAATGTAGAATTATTCAAAAGTCTTAAATTTCAAATAAAGCGAAATTTTCAAATAAGATGTAAACTTAAAAAAGGTCAAAACTATAAAAAAGTAAAAATTTTGAAAAATCACAATTTTTAAAACAGTTAGAATTTTCAAGAAAGTCGAAATTTTAAAAAAATATAATTGTTCAAAAAAGTCAAAACCGCGAAAACGTTAAATTTTGGGGCCAAATTTTCAAAAACCCGAAATTTTCAGAAAATAGATTTCAAAGAAAGTCGAAATCTACAATAAAACAAACATTTCACGATTTAAAAAAAAATCAAAAATTTCGATTCGTATTGAAAATTTAGCCTATTTTTCAAAATGAATTTTTTAAAAAATTTGTAAGTTTTTGAAAATTCTGCCCATTTTAAAATTTGCAATTTTATTGAAAATTTCGCCTTTTTCAAAACTCATCATTCTTGAAACATTTCGATTTCTCTTGGGTATTTATCGGAAAATTTCCCAATTTCACATTTTTTTTTAAATGTGGACATTTTTTTCTCAAAACTACGATTTCTTTTTTAAATTTCAATATTTTTTCAAAACTTAGATTTTTATGTAAATCTGCATTCCAAAATTTTGGGTTTTTAAAAAATGGTCCACTTAAAAAAAACTATCCAAAATTTTGACTTTTTTGATAATTTTGGCTTTTCTTCCATATTTAGACTTTTCGAAAGCTTGAGTAAAATTTTTTTTTATTTTCTTAAATCTCGACATTTTTTAAAATTTTGACTGGTATTTATCTTTTAGATTATTTTCTGAAATTTCGCTGTTTGAAAAAATTCAAATTGTTTTTTAAACTTTTGCCATATCTTTGAAATCTCAAATTTTTAACCTCTTTTTGAAAATTTTTCGATAATTTAACTTTAATATTTTTGACCTTTTCAAAATTTTAAGTTTTCTATAAAATTTTTTCATTTTAAAATTTTCTTTATTTTCCAAAATTTCAATATTCCAAGGTTTCAACTTTTTAGCAAGTTTGGACCATATTAATGTGGACAATTTTCAAAATTTCAATTTTGGTCTTTCTCTGAAACTTACTCTTTTAAATTTTTTTGAAATTTTCGTCTTTTTTTAAATATTCGACCCTTTAAAAATCAGACTTACAAATTTCAAATTTTCCAATTTTTGCAATTTGAGATTCTTTTAAAATTATATAAATATTTTGTAGTTTAGAATACGAATTCGTTGTATAACCGTATAAGTGGATTTTACCCCCTAACGACTCTTTCACACGGAGAGCCGTAAGGCTCGTCAGACTGAAATGCAGAGTACAATGGAGCTTTCACATGCGAAGCACAAGCAAATGCTGTCCTAAAGAGGACGCGCGAGCGAGTGTATTTCGAGCCGTACGCTTGAAAGGGATCGCGCCTCTTCCTCGAAATGCAAAGAGAGGAATAGGAGCATTCACACCAGAAGAATGACGATCGCTCATGGCTCTCGCTCCCCTGCGTTCAGTCGAGATGGATTTTGTTTGCCTGGATTTTGGATAATATTGCTAATTGATTTTTTTGTAATAAAACTTTTTGATTATGAACAGCATTTTTTACTGATAGACTACCCCGATTTTTTTGAAGCAAAAAATGACAACCTTGATCCCTGTCAAAGAGCCGTTAGGGGATCAATTGCCAAAAACGCTGACGCAATTGAGTTTTATTTATAAACTGGAACCTAAAACCAATTTTCGTACTTATAACTTCAAAAATGACGAAATTCATAAACTTTCATCCCTTATTAAACACCCTTGGACGATGATCTTTCAAAAATCCTTTCTTAGTGCTTACTTCCTTACAAAAGGAATGCATGTGCACAATTTCATGCTTCTAGACCCACTGGTCCAGTTTGTGCGTTGTCGGTCAGTTAGTGTTTTAGAGTTTTATTACGTAGATTCTAAAATTTTTTAGTTCAACAATCTCAAATTTTAACAATGTGTTTCGAAAGACCCAAAATAAAATTTATAAAAATCACATTCAGATTTTGAGAAAAACTCGAAATTTATAAGAAAAAAGGTTCAAAAATCCAAACCCTTGATAAACTTAACATTTTGAAAAAATGACGAGTACTCGACCTTTTGCTGAAATATTTTTAAAAAAGGTAAAATTTCAAGACTAGATGTCAAAAATTTGGGAAACATTAGCATGCCAGAGTAGAAGCCGAAATTCGGTTTCGTTTTGGCCAAAATCCTAGTTTCAGTTGATGATTTTTTACATTTCTTATTTAAATAATTTTTCATTTCCAAGACAGGATTCTGAAAGGCAAAAAAGCATAAAAAAAGACCTCAAAAATAAATCTGTAGAATTCCACTGAATTGTGTAAGAAAACCTTTTATTTATCAGCAAGCAATGAGAACTCGTTCCCCTTTTTAATCGTAATTCATGTACCATCCATTTGCATGTATTATCTAAAAATCTAAAAGAATATATTAGTCCATTAGTGAATAGACAGAGAAAAATAAAATTTTTCTTAATTTTAAGAAGTTTAAGATTAATGGACTGGGTGTATTACATTAATTGGTTACTTAAGACATATTTTTTACAAATACTATAGTATTAACACTATAAATCTACTATATTTAATAACTACCAGTGATTTAGCATTTCATCATTTGTTCTCGTTAAAATTATAAACATTGCATAGATTTTAAGCTGTTAAAAGGTTACAAAAGTTAACTTTTAGTCGAAGAAGAATTAAATATAGTAGTTTTGTTTTGATAAATTTGTACTTCACTGGTAAAGACCGTTCAATATATATAAAACTAGTTAGGTATTCCATAATAATAATAATAGTAATAAAAAACAAGTACTGATAAGATTAACACTCCAAATTTATTGTAGTGGTCAAAAAGGATAGGGATAAAAAATACATCAAAAAAGCTTCATAATAAACCTTACATAACCCAACTAATAACATAATATAGAGCGACCTAACAAATGGCAAGATCTTTAAAAGAAAACCTTCTAGCAACAGCCGGAAATATAAAACAAACGTCAAGGTTCGTACAAAAGCCTTTGATAATGGGGGTAAACTTCTGAATTGGGCACGTGCAAGCCGAATTCCAAAGCCACCAAAACCGCGAATTCCGCGGAAACCAACTCCTTCCTGTTCAATCGGAACGTGTTCTCGGTTTTTTCCATTAAATTTTTCAACGAATCGCCTTTTACGTCGTTAAGTTTAGCGGACAGAATCAAGCTGGCTGCGGCGCACAACTTCCTGTTTTGCTTATTGATCAGACCACGCAAAATGAGTTTTTCAAAATAGACGTACGCTTGCGCAACGGTTACTAAGTCTATATTACACTCGGATTTGGCAATTTTTCTCATTTCGCGCTTTAAGCTGAAACGTGATTGGGTTAGGCAAATTCAAATGTGTTTTTAGTTCTTACCTTCTCAGTTTACTCAATGTTAGTTGTATATGCGGAAATTTTTCGCGGAATTTATCGTTGATTTCCTTCTTTAAATCTGATGGTCGAACGTAGTCGATAACTGAAGTCATGTACGATGTAAATGTTAAAAGTGTACGATGTTTTCCAGCTATTAATTCTGGGTCATCGAGCCAGTTTGGTTGGTATACTAGAGAAGAACTATCTTCTTTGTTTTCCGCAGGGGGCGAGCATGTAGTTGAGAGGCCGGCGGGCCGTTGAATGTTTTGGTCGTAAGAAAAACACCTAAAAATAAACGCGAAAAATAGCGCCATGCAGGGGCTTATGGAATGTTATATTTGTGTGGATTAATAGCGAAATCTATCTACTGAAGCTGCCAAAACTAGGTTAGTTATTTATTCGATACTTTTAAATTCCCCTTTTATTTTAATGTCACACTCTACTTAGACTAGAACTAGATCATAAAGGGGATCTGAAAACACATCTCCAATTTTCATTCATATTTATATAAATACATAATATAGGCTCATCAAAACTAGATTTTTGATCAAAACCGAATTCGGTTTCTGTTCTAGCTTTCTCGGAAAATTGCATTTATAAAATTCACATTACATGTATGTATATGTAGAAGTTTTGAGCAAAACTCCAAATCTAGAGATTATTTTCTTTGTTATTTCTTTGATTGATAAAACAAACATTTTTGTTTTAGAAATATTAAATTTTCCTCGAAATATTCAATTATTAAAAATAATAAATGCTTAATATCTGAAGAAATCTAAATGATGAAAACGGTAGAAATTCCAAGTTAAATGAACATTTTTGATAAGAAATTTTCTGAGAAAAATAGAAATTGTTAATTTTTTCAAAATTTTGATGTTTTAACATTTTCGACCTTTTTGAACATTTTAACATTTTTTTTGAAAATTGCAACATTTCCTTGAATATTTCGACTGATCAAAAAACTTTTCCTTTTTAAAAATTGTGATCTTTTTTGATTTTTTTAAATATTTCCACTGACTAAAAATCTGGACCACTTTTCAAAATTTTGACCTTTTAAAAATCCCGCCTTTTTTGAAGAAGTCTGTTTTTGGAATCATTTCAAAATATTTGATGTGTCGGGAAAAATACTACATTTTTAATTGATTATTCCGATTTTTGAACCTTTGACATTTAAAAATTTTTATTTTTTCAAAATTTCGCTCTTTTCCTAAAATTTTACCTATTTTGAACATTTCTATCACTTATTTTAAAATCTCGGCTTCTTCTCAAAATTTTATTTTAAATTTAAAAAATTTCAACTCTAAGGCCGTTTTTAGAGTCACGCGGGTAGCACCCGTCACCCGCGCGCGGGTAGGCAGAATACATTTGTTTGCAGCAAGTTATTTAGAGTGGAACGGGTGCCCGCGTGCGGGTGCGTCGCCCGTCGCGGGTGTCTTTTGCACCCGCGCCTACTCTCACGCCTCGCGGGCACCCGCTCGCGTGAGAGCCATTGGGACATATTATGTCTTTCAGTGTGACGCGGGTCACATGTTCATTTTTTCCTATGTACAATCATAAATATTGAATATATCGAAATTGAAAGCGTAGTTATTGACGGATTTGCTGTGCGCATGGGAAGGACAATTGGGGCAAGTAGTCAGAGATTCGAGCTTAAAACTCATAGGATCCCAGACAAAGTGAAAATATTTTTATTAAGTACTGAAATATTGGTGTACTTTTTTAATTATGAAAAAACTGATCACTTGGGGAAACTACACCCATCTCATCAAAAGTTTAATTGTAACGTACTCATTTTTTTTTATTTTCTTGAAACTTTTAAAGACCCTAACACACAGACATTGAGGCTCTCAATGGATAAACTCTAAATTAATTAAGGCAATAATAATTGTTTTCATTTATATTTATAACATCTGCATAACACCCGTCCGTTACCCGCGTGGCTCTAAAAGGCAAAACAGAGAAAACTTTAGCGGGTGCTCAGGTTTGAAAAAATCGCGCGGGTGACGGGTGCTACCCGCGTGACTCTAAAAACGGCCTAAGGCCGTTTTTGGAGTCACGCTGGTAGCACCTGTCACCCGCGCGCGGGTAGGTAGGATATATTTGTTTGCAGCAAGTTATTTAGAATGGAACGGGTGGCCGCACGTGGGTGCGTCGCTGCAAACAAATGTATCGTACCTACCCGCGCGCGGGTGGCCGGTGCCACCCGCGTGACTCTAAAAACGGCCCAAATCTTGACTTTTTTAGAAGTTTTCAAAAAAATCCAGTTTTTATCACAAACTTCGACTTTTCTCAAAAATTCGACTTTTTTGTTTGTTTCTATTATATATATTACAATTCTCTGAACATTTCAAGAGACTAAAAAAAATCTCGACCTTTTTCAAAAGTTTGAGTTTTTTTTTTTAATTTCGGCAGTTTTTGAACATTTCTTCTGACCGAAAATTTTGAAATTTTTCAAAATTTGAACTTTTTTGAAAAAGTTGGCTTGTTGCATAATTTTAATTTTGTTTAAATCGACTGCTTAAAAAACTTCGACTCTTTGAAAGTTCATCATTTAAGAATCCCATTGTTTTTCCAAAATTTCATTCAGAATTTTAATTTCTTTCAAAATTTTGGTTTTTTTCTCAAAATTTATACTACAATTCTCTGAACATTTCAAGAAACTAAAAAAAATCTCGACCTTTTTCAAAAGCTTGAGTTTTTTTTTTAAATGTTGGCAGTTTTTTGCACATTTCCACTGACCGAAAATCTTGAAATGTTTCAAAATTTTAACGTTTTAAATTTTGAACTTTTTTAAAAAAGCTGTTTTTTTGCATAATTTTAATTTTGTTTAAATCGACTGCTTAGAAAACTTCGACTCTTTGAAAGTTCATCATTTAAAAATCCCATTTTTATCCAAAATTTTAATTTCTTTCAAGTTTTCAGTTTTTTTTCTCAAAATTTTACTTATTTCCAAATTTCTATGTTTATTTCGAGATTTCGATTTTATTTCTAAATATTTTAATATATTTTGAGAATCTTGGCCTTTTTCCAAAATTTCGACTTTTTCTCAAAATTTTATCTTATTGCAACTTTATCAAAGTTTTTTCATCTTATTTTCGAAGAATTTGAGTTTTCTCACCATTTTGAATTACTCTGGAAATCTGACTTTTTTGTAATTTTTTAATGATTTCTTATGATGATAATTTCGACTTTTTTCAAAAGGTGAACGTTTTAAAATATCCCGACTTTTGCTCGAAAGGCTAGACATTTCTGAAAACTAGTTTTACTTTTATTGTGGAAAATTCGACCTTTTTAAAATTTAGATCCGTTTAAAACATTTATACGTTTGAAAAGGTAACTTTTTGAAAATGTCGATTTTTTTGAGAATATCGATTCTTTGAATATTTCTATTCTTTCATAATTTAAAGTTTCCAAAATTTCAACTTTTTAAAAATTTTGTCTTGAAATTTTAAATTTTATGTAAATCTTGAATTTGTTTTTTTTTAATTTGGACTATTTTTGATTTTTAAAATTTCGCCCATTTTTTCAAGTTTTCCACTTTTTTGAAAATCACGCACTGAGAGCTTTTGGTTAGTTGATCAGGGGTCATCAAACTTTTAAGCCGGAAGAGCTACACTAAAGACTGATTTCGTGATTTTTAGTCACAAACATTTTTATACCTGTTTATACATTTTATTTCAAATTTAAATCAGATAATAATATTCATTATTATTTATACCTATGTATGTATTTAGATAATTACTATATTACAAAATATGAGAAAGAAAACATTTTTTTCAAAATTTAGATCTTTATTTCAAAATCTGACTTTTTCTTAAAATTTTGACTTTTTTAATTCTTCTGTATATTCGCCTTTTTTTTTTAAATTTAATTCACTAATTTGTTCTTAAAATTAGACTTCTTGCCCCAAATCTAATTTTCTCTATTTTTTTCCCAAATTCCGTCTTTTTCTTGATAATTTATGAAACTGTTTACTTTTTTCTAATTTAATTTTATGGATGTTTTTATTTATTTCTCAAAAATTTAGCTTTTTTGAAACATAGTGGATTTTTAATACAAAAGTAAATTTTAGAGAAAACATAATTTATAAATTTGAGGAAAAATAGTTTTTGGAAGATTTTTCTTTTCGAAATTTACACCTTTCCTCTGAATTTGAATTTTTCCAAAATTACATTTTTTTCGACTTTATGATATTCGGCTTTTTTCTCCAAATTTCCACATTTTTTTAGCTGATCCTTTTCCAAATTTCGCAATTTTTTTCAAACACTGACTTTTACCGAACATTTAAAACTTTTATCCTTCTTTTTAGGCTCTTATTGGTCGGAAACATTATCATTATTAATCTGAAACATGACCATTATTAATTTTATTTAACATTTCTGCGACCCAATTTGTAAATGTTTAAATTTTTGGTAATGAAAGTTGACAATTTTCTGAAACATTTTTTGAAATATGACTAGGGAATGTCAAAATTTTTAAAACGTCACCTCATGACAGCTGACAAAAATAATATCCGACATTTTATACCATATTTTCGAATTTTTAGAAAAAGTTAAGAATTCGAGGAAAAGTTCGTAATTTCTGAAAAAAATAATTTTAATGTTTTCCGAAAGGTTGAAAAATTTGATTTTGAAATAGAAAATTTAAATAATAACTAAAAATTTGAATTTAGCTTTAGAGATTGAGGCGAAAGTCCAAAAAAAACACGAAAATACTAAATTACTAAGACAATTCCTAATTTTGAGTGTTTCCTCAAAATTTTTTAAAAATATCTGCTTAAATTTAAATAAGATGTAAAAAGGTTTTTTATTTCTAAATCTGAAGTTCTTCCCAATTTTCGATTTTCAACTCAAAATTTCTACTTGTTTTTAGAAATTTGATATAAAAAAAGTAAAAATTTGAAACTACAAAATTTAATAAAAACAATGGAAATTGTAAAAAACTCAAAATTTATTAAAAAGATTACGAAATGTGAAATATTTTATCGAATTTTTTACTTTTTTGTTAGCATTTTTAGTTTCAAATTAAAATATATAATTTTCCGATATTTTTAAATCAAAATTTTAGAGGACTGAACTTTTTACTCTAAATTGCGGTTATTTTTAATAACCGAAATTTTTTATGAGATTTTTTTTGTATAAATTATGTATTCTTTTTTCAAAGTTTTGAATCTTTCAAATTCTTAGTTTACACTTTCAGTGTCTACTTTGTTCCTAAAATCTGAATTTTAAACTAAAAATTTAAATTATTTTTGAGGACTTAAATCCACTTTTGCTTTTTATAATTTTCCATTATTGATCTGTAATCATTTTTTTCTTCGAATTTTTCGTAATTTAAAATTAATATATTTTTTTAGGTTTGATTACATTTTTATTGCTGCCTAACTTTCAGCATTAATTCAGATTCCTCGAAATTTGGAATTTAGTTTAGAAATTTTCTGTTTTTGTTATTTTTATATCTATAAATCACGTTTTCCTTAAACTTTAACTGCTTCTGAAATTTCCAGAGTTGAACTTTCAGTTTGTCCTTTTTTCGAACTTTTGACATTTCTATTACAATTTTGAAGTTAAATATTTCGAATTTACAGCCGAAATTTTGGGAAAAAGGCAAGGGTTAAAATGTAAGTTTTTACTTTTTGTGAAATTCCCGTTGTAACTTCAATATTGTTGATGAATGGAGAATTTTTCCAAATAAAGGTTTTAATCTAGAAATTTTGATATTTTTTTCCAAATGTAACAGTTTCTGTATTAGAAAACCTTATCCACCACTAAACCCTTGGCATTTGACAAGTTTACCTCCGTGCCCCATCGCAATGAACCAGGGTCGCTACTTTCTTTCTTGAGTCTCTCTGGTTTAGAGAGCTGTAAGAGAGCGGTATAGGTTGCATTTCAACTATTCGTGTCAAATGCTACAGCAAAAATTTTAATTGGTGTGAATTCCCCTTAATATTTTTTGGTATTTGAAAACACTTTAACGAAAGGCTTGGTTCATTTAGGAGAGTGTTTGGCACCCTTAAACTCAATTTTTAATTTCAGTTGCATTTTTATAAATCTAGCAATCATTTATGTCTGTTTTTTTAAATAAAATTTTGTAAGTTTCATCCCTATCATACACAATTTTATGAATATTGTTGAATATGAGTTATAAGAGAATTTAAAAGTATCCTACATCATTATTGTTCAAGCTACCACAATCCTAAAATTGTAATTAATATCAATTATTACCATTTATACTCTGGTTGCCATGTTATAACTTTTGTCCTGAAAATTAAGCAAAAACAATTTATCAAGTGTTAATGACAAATGGTTAAAACAAAAAATGTGATTTTGTGTAGAAAAAATACGGAAATAGAGGTGAAAATTTGAAAACTGTGTACTAGTACTGTAGGTGTTTCTTACCTTGCAAAAACGGGTGGATGCACTTTTTTTTGGCCTACATCTGTTGGATCATCGATGGTATTCAATCTCCGTTCTCTAAACTCTTTTGCAGGCTTTGTAGGTACCAATAGATAGCCATAAGATATTTCCTTTGAACATTAACAATTAATGTTGATATTTAACAAAATATATAAATTGGAATTTGAATTACAAGTTTTTGCGAAAATACTCATTAAAAAAAAATAGACATTTACCTGTCCTTCAGGCCCCCTTTCTATTCCCAAAGAATCAAATGCGTCTAAACCGTCACCTATAGAGGAAAGAGGGCGTTGCCCGGAAGTTGTTCTTTTCCTGTTTGCCTCCTTCTTAGCTTCTAACCTAAAATATTTATTTTCTTTAAAAAAAAATTCTAATAATTTATTTTAAAGGCGTATCAAAGTTGGTATACAGTATGTCTCAGTCATACTGTCGTTAATTTTAGGAGAAATTAAAAGTGTGTCTGTAATTTTAAATTTTAATCCCAAATAAGTACCCGTTAAGTTTACGTCGAAAAATTCGATTTTGACTTTAACCAAATTTTGAAAATAATTCCAGAAAAACTTCAAATTTTTATTTATTTTAATTGTGAGCGTTCAAAATTCCATTTTAATTGGAATTTTTCAAGTCCTCGAAATTATTTTGTTCAAGTGTACCAAACATTTCGAGTTTTTCAGAAATTTAAAGTTTTTCTTCCACCCTTGAATTTATTCCATTCTGGAAGAAAGTTTATGTTTATAGTCGAAAAATTCGATTTTCAAATCAAACAAAAATTAAAGAGTTGAAAATTTACATTTCAAATTTTAAGAAAAGCAAGGAGTTTTAGGAAAACTCAAAATTTTTAAAAATATTCTTTTCAGTTTAGACTACTTGCTAAATAAATAATTAATATTATTATATTATGAAGGTTCCTTTAATTTTAAACTTGAATTTTTCAAGTTTTCGTAGCAATTTTTTTTTATTTTTTGAGAAATTTCCAATTTTTTCAGAATTTTCGTATACTCGAAATTTGCACTTCTTATTTCAAATTTTCGGAACAAACTCAAAAATCTGTGATTAAAGACGAAAAATTCGACTATAAAATGGATATTTTAAGTAGAAAAATCAGAAATTTTATTAAAACTGGAAATTTCTAAAAAAATCTTCTAAATTTTAATTATTTGCTAAATAAACTGTTATCTATTTCGAGGTTTTCATTTGTTCTTTAATAGGTTAGATTTATTTATTGTGATTTTATCATAATATGTATTTACTTATTAAGTCCAAAGAAGGTTTCACCCCTTTACCACATCGGCAATTAAATAAATAATTACGCGATACGTATCGATTTGAATCTCAATGCAGATGACGTCGATGCATCTTTTGCTAATTTTTTTAGATTAGTACGCTTGAAAATGCCAGTTCTGCTGGCGAAATACGTATCGCGTAATTATTTAATTGCCGATGTGGTAAAGGGGTGAAACCTTCTTTGGACTTAATCACAAGCCACAGTGCTTTAGTATTTACTTATTGTTATTATTACCACTCGTTTATAAATCATCTGTAATTAATATGTATTTTATATATTTCAATAAACTAGTGCTATATACTATCCTCAAGGTTTCCATTTCTCGTTACCAACATGCTGTAATGTTAACAGTAATTAGCTATGAGTAAGACGAATAATAAAATTGTTCGTTGCATGATTAGGGATGCAAACGATAGTTTGATGTTTTGAAAACATCGATGTATCGTTTGTAAACATGGATGTTTCAACATCGATGGTAAAACAAAAAATATCAATACATCGTTCAATAAACGATGTCTGAAAAATCGATGTATCGCATCGCGACAAAATTAGTGCGATCTGTTGCATACAATTGATGGGACAAACAACCACACAATTTTGTGTCTAGTCATCCGATGGCTGCAGTGTATATTTAACAAATTGATGCTTAATTTTATGCTGCAGATATACAAAACGATTATTTGAAAATTCATAGTTTATATATATTAATTACGCATTCCATAAAAAAGCCCAAATTTTGAAAAAAAATTAAAATTTTAAGAAAAGTTTTTCGAGTATTAGCTTTGAAAATTCCAAAAAATCAACAGCATTTGTTAAATTTCGATCGTAAATTCATAATTATTTATTTAATATTTATTTTTAATTCTTGGGCAAAAAGAATATAAAATAATTCCAGTGTTTATCAAATTGTCTAGTTTAAACTTAAAATTTTCAATTACTTTAGAAAAATTTGTTATAGGTAAATTTCAATCTTTTTTTAATTTTAATTTTTTTCTACAAAAAAGTCGAAATTTCCAAAGAAAAAAAATTAACATTTTTAAAAAAGTGTAATTTTTTAGTCAAAAGTAGAAGTTTCCAAATAAAAGCCAAAACAAAATTATCAAACCTTTGAACCAAATTTGGAATATCTAAGTTGTCAATTTTTGAGTAAAAAAAATGTAATACCTACTATACTAGAAATTAGGAATGTTTATCAAAATTTCATGTTTAAATGTGAAAATTGCATATTTCTTTAATTCCAAATTTCTTAGAAATCTCGAATCGGTCCTAAAATTTTGTATTAAACCAAATTTTATTCTTATAAAATTTTGTTTTTTCCGTAATTCGGGCTTTTTTTCCAAATCCGGAGTAAAATCTTGAATTTTTATCGAAAATTAGAAGAATTTTTTATTAACATTTGAGATTAAAATGGAAATTTTTCTCCAATGTACGTTTGCAATTTCAAAATGCCTATTTTTATAAAAATTATAATCCTTAAAAGTAAAAATTTTTCTGCAAAATCCGAATTTTTTAAAATTTCGTCTATTACAAATTTGATATTTTTTCAATTTTCCCAACAATTTTTTAAATATATATTTGGAATTTTTGTGGAATTTTCTGAAAATTTGGAATTTTTTGAAAAAATGGATATCTCCAGAATTTCTTTTTTTTTAAAATCTCGAATTGTTTTGAACATTTTTAATTTTTTTGAAAAATAGTAGGAAATTTTCAAATTTCGATATTTTCTCAAAACTCAAAACGCCTTTATTTTAAATTTAGATTTTTTTAAAGTTTGGCAAACCTAGTCTAACTTTTTTTAAAAAGTTCGAGTTTTTTTTCAAAATTTGGCCCTTTTTTTGAAAAGCTAGATTTTTTCCAAAATCTAAATTTTTCATTTGAAATTTTTAACATTTTAACTTTAAATGTCTTTAAAATTTGAATTTTTTTCCTTTTTAAAAATTTCGAGAAAAATCCTTTTATGTTTTAAAATTCCAATATTTGTAAATTTTCTGAACACATCGCTTTTTGATAAAAACTTTTAAATGTTTTTTGAAAATTTTTGCGTTTTTTAAATGATAAATTATTATTTTGTTTTTTTTGAAAATATTCATTTATTTAAAAACTTTAACTTTTTTGAAAATTCAAATTTTTTCAAATTACAAAATTCATTCAAAGTTTCGTGTAGCAAAAAATTTTAAAAATAAGGGAAATTTTGAAAGAATGTGATTTGAAAAAATTTCAATTTTCAAAAAAGTTAGTTTTGAAATAAAGTGACAATTAAAAAAAAACAAAATAATAATCGACAATTTAATTCACTTTATTCCAAAACTTAAACTTTTTTTAAAATTCAAATTTTTTCAAATCATAAAATATTTTCAAAATTTCATTCATTTTTAAAATATTTGGCTACATCTCAAAATTAAAAATTTTTTTTTTGAAAAATCTGTTTTTCAGGATTACATTTTTTTAAATTAACGACTTTAAACATTTTTGTTTTTTTAAAAATTTCGTTTTTTAATAAAAAATATTAATTGTTCTTGAAAATTTCAGCTTGTTTTGAAATTTTCCAATTTTCTTACAAATTTTGACTTGCAATTTTCGACATTATTTCAAAATGTTGTCCTTTCTGAAATGTTTACTATCTTTCAAAATGTCGACTTTTGTTTAGTTTCAAATTAAATTAGTACGACTTCAAAAATTTCGTCTTTTTTTAAAAAAATTCAATTTTTTTTCAATTTTTTTACAAAATTTTGTCTTGATTTTTTCACTATTCTTCAAAATTGAAATTCTTTTTAAAATATCGAATTCCTACATTTTGGGAAATCTTTTATTGAAAATTGTTACTTCTATGAAAATGTCGATCTTTTTCTAAATTTTTTTCGAAAATTTTAAGTTTTTTGAAAATTTCATTTTTAAAAAGTTTTGAATTCATTTAACAAAATTATTCGATATTTTCTCAAAACCTCGCCTTTTTTTAAAAAAATTTAATTCATGAAAATTGCAATATTTTTCAAAATTTTGACTATAAAATTTTCTCAAGAACTTTTTCTTCAAATTTGGAGTTTAACCTTAAATTTTTATCAAAAATTCGAATGTGCTTTATGTATATTTGAGATTAAAGTGAAAATTTTGAAGGTAACTTTTAAATATTAAATTTTTTCTCCAATGTTGGACTGTAATTTCGAAATAGCTACTTTTTTTGAAAATTTTAATCTTTGAACTTAATTTTCGGTTTAAAAAACGTAGATTTTGAGTTTTAAGTCAAAATACGGAGGAGAGACATAAATAAAAAAAATATAAGATTAAATTCGAAAGGAAAATAATTGTCATTTCACAACGAATAAAGAAATTAAGCGTAGCAAGGCCAAAAAAATAATTTAGTGTTTAAAGACGAAATTTCAAAATTTTTCTAGAAATTTCGACTTTAATGTTGGCTTTATTCTTAAAATTCTAAGGTTAACGTTAAAATTTCCACTTTTTACTCGATGTTTGAAGAAAAAAAAAGTTTCTGGTTTACCTGTAGTCGAAATTTCAATATTAAAGTCGTAATTTTGACTTTATCTCGAAATTTCTAGAAAAAAGTTAGAATTTTGGGATTAAAAGGCGAAATTTCGAGAAAGAAGTTGAATTTTCGAGAAAAAAGCCGACATTTCGAGATTTCAATTTTAATCTCGAAATGGAATGTGTATCTTCAATAATAAGAAAGTTAGCAATAGTGCCGACTTCATTTTGAAGAGACCGTATACATATTTCAGATATTACTTTAATGTCAAAATTTTAAACGAAAAACTTAAGAGTTGAAATTAAAACTTCAAATTCTGAGGAATAAAATAAAAATTTCACATAAAACTTGACATTTCTAAAACAACTGCTCTTAAATTGTGTATTTTATAGAAATTTCAACTTTTTATTCTCGAGAATTTTAGTTTAAACTTGAAATTTATAATACAATTTCGAATTTCTTTAAAAAAGTCAATGATTTTTCTCAAAATTTAGAAGTTTTCTTTAAATTTGCATTTTAATTTTAAATGTTTAATGTTTTTCTTCCTAACATTTTAACACTTAAGTCGAGTTCCCAGAAAAAATTAAATTTCAAAACAAAAAAAAAATCTCGATTGTCCTGTCCAAATGTTCAGTTTAACATTTAAATTTTAACTTTTTTTCTAACATTTCAACTTTAGGATCAAAATATCGACTTTATTTCGACTTTCCTCAAATTTTTTAGTTCTAAGGTCAAAAACTTCGAAAAAAAACAACAAATTTTTCACGTTAATCAAAAAATTTCGATCTTATTACTTTCGAAATTTCAACTTTAATCACGGAATTTCTAATTTAAACTCGATATTCTAACTTGCATATCAAATTTTAACTTTAAAGTTAAAAAGTCGAATTTTTGCAAAAAAAACGAAGTTTACCAAAAATTTTTTATCAATGTCCGAGTTTAAAAATGTCAACTGGGAAATTTGATTGAATTTGGAATTTCCAACTTTTACTTAGAAATTCAAAACTTCCAGAAATCACTACTATTAAAGTCGCAATTTTAAGTATCACTTTTTTGATAAATTTAGTTTTTTTGCAGAGTTCACTTTCAGTCGAAAATGTTGACTTTTTTCTCTCAAAATTTAGAATATTTTCTCAAAAAATAAAAATTACAAGTTAAATTACAAGATAAAATTTCGAAAATCTCTCTAATTTCCTCAAAACTTCAAAATGTCTAATAAAATTCGAAATAATTTTGATAATAGACTTGACTTTCATTTTCGAAAATTTGGCATTTTTCTTAAATTTCTCCTTTAAACTTGCAATTGTTATGTTTTTTTTTTTAATTTCGATTTCGTATTTAAATTTTATTCTTTTTCCTTCTCGATATTTAGGCTTTAACCTCTAAATTCAAATTTTTGGAACACCTTTTCCTCGGGAGTCAGAATTAACAGAAAAAGTTGCAATCTTGAGAACTTTTTATTTATGAATTGTTTTTTCGAAGCTTTGATCTTTGACCGAACCAAAAACTTTAAGAAAAAGTTATTATTATCATAATTTAGTTTTCGTTTGTTATTTGACGGGCTTTCTTACCTGGTACCTTTTCTGTAAGGAATGATTGAACACACCATGAACGGTATATACCTCGAAGTGACCATAACGATTCTTTCATCTCTAAATTTGTGACTTTTAGTCGGTTTTACAATCTTAACCTCTTTAGGGGCAGTGTCTTCGTGAATAACAGCCGGAGAAGTACTTGTTCTGCAACGACCTAAAAAGAAAGGGAATAAATTTTTGTAAGCAACTGGAAAAAAAATAGTACCAATAATAGGGCCAATGCTCTCTGAACTGCTTCCATAATGGTGTTTGTCAATGTCACTACCAAAGGAACTTTGCTTGTAAAGTTTTTTGCGAAAAGTCGGGACAATTTTTCGTTCGTGAAGAGCGTCCCCACAAATTGTGGATGTCCTGTAAAATATAAATTGAGAGTTAGTCAAAAAACTAATTATTCATGAACTACAGATACAATTTTAAGAAAGGTAGTGGATGTACTACCTTTTCTTATCAATTTCTATACACATATTGAAATAGTCAATATAAGACGAAATTCTAAAGTCTAAATTTTGAAAAAAGTGGAAATTCTGAAATATCAAATTCCAGAAAAATTTCAAAAAAAAAACTAGAAATTTTCAAACATGTCGAAATTTTCAAAAAGCCGAAATCTCCAATCAAGTAGAAACTTAAATTTAAGTCAAAATTTTCAAAGTAGTTGAAATTTTAACAAAAAACTGAATTTTTCCAAAAAAAGTCAAGTATTACAAAAAAAAAATAATTTTCAAGAGACAACATTTTGAAAAAACTCAAACCTTTCAAAACGTCAAACGTTTGAAAACTGGGAATTTAGTAAAACTCGAAATATTTAAAACCCAAAATTCTGAAAAAATCAGAATGTTCATAAAACTAAATATTTCAAAAAAAGTTGAAATTTGCGAAAACGTCAAAATTTCGGAAAACATTCGAAATTTTTAAAACTCAAATTCTAAAAAAGTCAAAATTTCGAGAAAAAATATACTTTGAAAAAAATGAAAATTCTGAAATCTTGAAGTTGAGATTTTCAAAAAAAAAACTACCCGGAATCTTTAATAGTAGAGTTAAGTAGAAGTTTAAAAAAATGTAACTTTCAAAATAGTCGAAATTAAAAAAAACTGAATTTTTCTGAAAAAAGTCAAATATAACCAAACAAATTTAAAAAAAAATTTGAAACTTTTCAAAAAGATGAAAAATTTAAAAATCAAATTCTTCGAAATCAAGATGTGCAAAATAGTAAAATATTCTAATAGAAGTCTAATTTACGAAAATATCAAAATTACGCAGGAAAATTCGAATTTTTTAAAATTCAATTTTTGAAATGAGGATTTTAACAAGAAATCAACATTTTTTAAATATAACTCAATATTTTGAGAAAATTCGAATTTTAAAAAGTTAGAAACTTTTAAAATATTAAAATTTTTAAAATTTTCAAATAAAAAAAACTAAAGAGCAAATACTATTTTCGAAAAAGTCGAAATTTCCAAAAATAAAGTCAAAATCTAAAAAAAAGGGCTGAAAGTTAAAAATGAATCAAATATTTAAGAAAATCAAATTTTGGAGAAAGGGTCGTAATGTTTTGATAAAAACGGAGTTTGAAAAAGGGTTTAAATTTTGAAACGTCGAATTTTTCTTTAGAAAAATAGTCGAATTTTTCAGAAAAAGTCTAAATAACTTTCAGAAAAAGTTAAAATCTTTAAAAAGTACAAATTTGGAAAAAACCGAAATAATTCGAATTTTTCAAAATTTAAAAGAAAGTTAAAATTTCCAGAAAAAATTCAAATTAAAAAAAAATCCGAATTTTTATGCAAAATAGAAATGAAAACAAAAAGTTTAAAAAAATGGAAATTTTGAAAATAGTAAACATTTTGGAAAACATATTTTCAAAATAAGCCAAAATTTCCAAAAACAAGTTTAAACTTTGAAAAAAGTTAAAATTCTGCAAAAAAGTGGAAGTTTTAAAACCTCGAAGTTTCAAAAAGTTCAATTTTCAAAAAAAAAAAAACAGAGCTTCGAACTGGAACTAAACAGAAACCGAAAAAAAAAACCGTTAATTTTGTAGGAACAAAACCGGAAAAAATAACGTTTATTTCGGTTCGCTGAATTTATATTTTCTTAAAATAATTTTTACTTTACCCTAAAATTTGGGATTTTTTTTAGAAATTTCCTTTTCAAAATTTTACACAAATTCATGCAACTTTCATCTCGAAATAATGAGTTTACTTTAAAGAACATTTTTTTAAGTTCGATTAAAAACTTACAATTTCCACTCTTTCTTCTCAACATTTCAAGCCAAATTGATTTTGAAGTTGTATAACTCGAATATTCTTTTTCCACAATTTTCGGCTCTCTTTTGAAATTTGGACCTTTTTCTCGAAATATTTCTTTTTTTCCCTAAAATTTCGAGTTTAAAATAAAAATTTTATGTGCTATTGTAAATATGGACTCAAGCAGTGGAGTGTTTTTCATTAAAGTCCAGTTTCTTGGCAATTTTATTTGCAAATTCGAATTTTTCGAAAATTCCAACGAAAAATTTCTACTTCAGAACAAACACTCAAAATTTGTTTTTTTTTCTCAAACTTGGATTTTCCCTTTTATAATCTGATACCTCTATTGTTTGAAGATATTAATAAAAATTTCGAGTTTTCTTGAATTTTTTCCTTCAAATTTCACTTTAATTAAAATATGCCAATTTTTTTCTCGAAATTTCAAATTCTAATGATTTTTTTACGATGCCGACTTCGTAAAACTTCCCAAAATTCCTGGAATTGGCTTTTTTCTCAAAATTTGCGATAAAATCTCGCTATTTCTAATTTTTCCTAGAAAACATTTATATCCCGATTTAAAGCCGGGATTTTGAAATGGAAGTCGAAATTTTAAGAGTAAACTGTCTAATTTAAACTTCCAATTTTTATCTGGTTTTGTTTACGCTATATATTTGACTTTTTTCTTAAGATTTCGACTTAAACCTCGAAGCTGTGCCTTTTTTTTTCAGATGTTATGAATTTAGGCAGATTTAAAATCGGAATTTAGTTAAGTTTTAATTCGTTTTGTAGAATTCGTTAAAAATTTAAAAATTGATAATTTGGAAAATTAGATTCTTCAGCAAAATTATAAAAATTCGGGAAGGGGCGAATTTTGAAAAAATTCTGTAACAGGCGAATTTTGAAAAAATGTCGAAGTTATCACAAAAACTCGAACTTTTGGAAAAAAATCCAAATTCGAAAAGAATTTTAAATTTTGAATGAAGCGATATTTAACTTCGAAAAAAGTCCCAATTTTGGTGATAAAGGTAAAAATTTTCAAAAAGGATTAAACTCCTGAAAAATTTTCGGGAAAAAGACGGAATTATCAAAAAAAGAAGTTAAAACTTCGAGAAATAGTAAAAAATTTAAGCCTAAGTAGTAATTTTCAAAAAAAAGGTTTTTAAAAAAAAATGTTTCAACATATTCGTATTATAAAAAATTCAAAATTTTGAAAAAACTGTCAAATTTTTTACAAGAAGTCAAAACTTTGAAAAAAAGAGGAAATTTTCCAAAAAAATCAAATTCTGAAAAAGTTACAGCTTCGAGCAAAAGTCGAAATTTTGATGTTGAAAGGTTGACATTTTCAAAAAAAGTCTATATGCTGAAAATATTAAAAAAGTCGAAATTTTGAGAAAAATTAAATTTTTCAAAAAACAAAAATTACTACATAAAAGCCGAAACCACGAGAAAAAAGCGAAATTAAAAAAATCTGTTTTCAAAAAAGATCATAGCTTTGAGAAATTGTCAAAAGTTGGACCAAGCTCAAAAATTTAAAAAATAGGGTAGATGTTTTTAAAAGTCAATTTTTCAACATTATTAAATTTACAGAAAAAATCAAAACTTTGAAAAAAAATAACAATTTGGAAAATAAATTAAAATCCTGAAAAAAGGTCAAACTAAAAGGTTTGCGATTAATAAAATAAATAAACATTTGAAAAAAGTGGAAGCTAAAAAAAGAAGATTTGAATCTCAAAGTTTTCAAAATATAAAGACTAAATGCTTTAAAGAAATCGAAAAATGTTTACGAATTTTCAATAAAAATAGAAGGCAGACTTTTTAAAAAGTAATCATTTTTAGAAAGTTAGAATTTTGCCAAAAAGTATAAATTGAACTTTGAAAAAAGTCAAATTTTTAAAAAGAATTGAAATGTTTTGAAAAAATCGAGTTTAAAATTAGTTAGATTTGCAAAAAAAAAAGATAAAATTTCGAGGCTGAAGTTTCTAATATTTACAAAAATAAGTTCAAACATTCAAAATTCGAGATCAATTCCAAATATCCAAAAAAATTTGAAATTTTCAAAAAATAAAATTTTTAACAAGAACAAAAGTTATAAAAGTAAAACGTTCAAAAAAATCAAAACCAATCAAATAAGACAGAATTCTGAAGAAATTGAAATATTCAAAAAATCAAAATTTTGAAAAGTCGTAATTTTCAAAATCAAGTTAAAATTCGAAAATTTGGAAGTCGAACGGAAAAAGATCGACTTTGTGAAAAAGTGGAATTTTATTGTCGAAATTTTAGAATAAGTCGAATTTTCTAAAAAATTGAATTCTTCAGAAAAGTCGAAACTTTCAAAAAATATATAACCAAAGGATCCTTTCTCTTTTTTCACCTAGGGGAAAGCGCGAGCATCAGCTAATTTTTTTTAATAAAGTTCGAGGTTTTTTTGAAGTTTGAACTCAAAATGAACCCATAATCCAGTTTCAGTGCATATTTTGAAAAGATATTGGTTTAAAAATCGAAAATTCATGAAATTAAATTTTGGAAAAAAGTAGATCTCCAAAAAAAGTCGAAATTTTGAAGAAGTCGAAATTTTCAAAATAAATCTAAATTCTGAAAAATGTGAACCTTAAAAAACTTGAAATTTTAAATTCTAAATTTACAAAAAGTAACAATTTTGATGTCGAAATTTCGAAAAAACATCAAATTATCAAAGAAATTCAGATTTTCGAAAAAATGAAAATTTTTGAAAAAGGGTAGAAATTTCGAAAAAAGTCAAAACTTTAAAAAAACCCGAACTTGTCAAAAAAGGTTGAAAAGTCTAAATTCAAAAAAAAAGACCGAATGTTTGAAAAAGAAAGTTCTAATTCTGAAATAAAATCGAAATTTTGAAAAAATGTCAACCATTCAAAAAACTTCTGATTTTCTAAAATAAAAATAGATATATTGAAAGTTGAATTTTTCAGGGAAATTAAAATTCGAAAAAAGCGAAAAGTTGATATTTATTTTGAAGACAAAAGATTTGCACAAAAAAGTCGCAATTTAAAAAAAATCATAATTTTTAAAAAATTATAATTTGGAAAAATAGACAATTTCAAAAATTGCACATTTTCAAAAATTTAGATTAAATAAAAAGGGAATTTCTAAAAAATCGGAATTGTTAAGAATTAATTTATGGACAAAATTTTTTTTGGAAAAGTCAAGATGTCCAAAAATATTTTGAAGAAATGCCGAAACTTTAAAAATTCGACATTTTAAATACAAATTTTTCAAAAAAAGGTGTAATCCTGAAAAAAGTCTTGTAAAAAAACTAAAATTCTGGAAAAGGAGGAAACTAGCATCTTCAGAGAAATACTTTCTTTTCTGGAGACAAGATTTGTATTTCATTTTTTGAAGATAACCAAGGACCAGTCCGTTTCACCAAGATGAATTTTGAAAGAAATTCGAAATTTTAAAAAGTCGAATTTTCCAGAAAAAGCTACATTTTTGGAACAAATCGAAAATTTGAAAGAAAAGTCGTTACTTTAAAGTCATAATTTTATTGTGAAAATTTTTATAAAAAGTAACTTTTCAGCAAAAGCGATGATTTTCAAGAAAAGTCGAAATGTTGAAAAAAAAATTCTAATTTAACATTCTGAAAAATCAAAACCAATCAAATAAGACAGAATTCTGAAGAAATTGAAATATTCAAAATATCAAAATTTTAAAAAAAGTCGTAATTTTCAAAATCAAATTAAAATTTCGAAAATTTGGAAGTCGAACGTGAAAAGATCGACTTTGTGAAAAAGTGGGTTTTTATTGTGGAAATTTTCGAAATAAGTCACAATTTTCTAAAAAAATTGAATTCTTCAGAAAAGTCGAAGTTTTCAAAAAATATATAACCAAAGGATCCTTTCTCTTTTTTTTACCTAGGGGAAAGCGCGGGTATCAGCTAATTTTTTTTAATAAGTTCGAGGCTTTTTTGAAGTTTGAACTCAAAATGAACCCAGAATCCAGAGTTTCAGCCTGAAATTTTTAAACTCGAAAAATCGAGAAACATTTTCTTCAAATTTTAAGCATTTCCTGAATTATTTTAGAAAATCGACTTAATTAAAAACTTTTAAAAAATTAAAAAATGAGTCACCCGGAACTGAACCGAAAACCGGAAAAAATCGTTATTTTTGTCGGAATGAAAACCGAACCGGAACCGATATGATTTTTTTCCCGGAACGAAAACCGGAACGAAAAAAACAGTGGTTCGATACCCTGAAAAAAACTATACTCAAACTTTCAAACATAGGTTGAAATTTTCAATCAAGACGAAACACAAAACATCGAAATTTTAAAATACTACTCGAAATTTTGAAACAAAAATTAAATTTCCAAGAGACAAAATTTTGAAAAAAGTGGAAACTTTCCAAAGGTTGAAAAGTCAAAATTTCCTTACAGTCGAAATATTTTATAAGTCTAAATTACAAAAAAAAGTAGAAAAACTGACATGTTCCAGAAAGTCAACATTGTCAAAAAAAGCCAGAGACTTTTCAAAAAGGTCGGAATCTTCAAGTAGAAATTTTAAAAAACAAAATTTACCAAATGGTCGAAATTTTGAAAAAAAAAGTTGAATTTTTCAAAAGAGTAAAATTCTTGCAAAAAAAATTAAATTTCAAGAGAAAATTAAACGAAAAATTTTTTTAATAGAAAAATATATTATAAATCTCCTGTTTTAATTGAATAATTTCTAAATAAAAAAATAAACTGCAAAATATATGACGTCACACCAGGGGGGAGGGGGTTATATACATGACCACCTGTTACAAGGACGAGGTGGGCTCAAGTCATGAAATTGGTGTGACGTAATTTATGGACGTAATTTACGCCACTTGGAGGCACTAGAAAACAGACAGTGCCTTGTACTACTTTTTTTTTTAATTTGTAATATGTATCCTACTTTATGAAATAATATTTCATTTTTCAGGTTTATTAACTTAGTAATATATTGTTTTATCAGCAGGAATTTAATATCAAGTAATAATATCCGTAAATAGTTTAGATTAAATAAATCTTTGTTTCTGTTTACTATGAGCATTTCCAGCAGTTGCATTATATTGTTCTACGCAGTATGCATTCTTAAACACACATTTTATCATAATAATTCGATAAAATGCTTTGTTTGGTTAATTGTTGAAGGCTGTTTGTATATCCTCCCAAAGTCCTTGGTCCTTTAAAGAGGCGATAAGAGGATTATTATCAGGAAAATTAAGCAGCAAATGCCCACATTTTAAGCTATATTATTCAATTATGAATAATTGAGGCTTATGTTGAAACTCAAATATTTATCTTCAAACATGTAATTTGAAAGATTATGATATAAAATTCTTTCAGAAAATTTTCCTTTACGTTTTCATCTTTTACTAAAATATTTTGTCACGTTACTATCACCATGTTACTTAAAGTTCCTAGCTAATGTTAAAGATTAATTAATTCTGCATCTTTTGTGTAATAAAAGATTTCTTAGCAAACTTATATCTATTTTAGAGAAATTACCTATGAATGTAAAATCATAACTTAGAAGTTAATGTAATAGATTACATGACTTATGATCTGATGAATCCTTACTAGTATACCATGTGTATAAAAACAAAAAGTTTTTTCATCTAGTGTGCTGCTGTCATTTTTTGTTATGTTAACGCATGTTCCTTACTTGATCGGTATCTTAAACAAAGAAGCAAACAAAAATGATCTTAAAAAAATATTGATTTGCTTTCACGATGGAAGAAAAATCTTTTTTTGCAGAATTCTACTTTCGAAACGCCTAAAAAACCAAGAGCGAATGGACCTCTTCTGTTCATGTTATTGCAGAATTTTTATGTCAAGATTTAACCTCAAGTTGGCAAGTACGCAACATACATAAACATTCCCAAAAATGGCAACAACACACTGGATAGGAAAATTGTTTGTACATTGGATTTAAATACGAAAGTGTGTTTGTCTATTTGTTTGTCCGCATTTCACGGTTCAATTACTGAATCGATTTTGACAAAAATTGATAAAGACATTCCTTACGATGCTGAATAGTTAATAGGCTACTTTTTATTCCAAACTTATATCTATAAAGCTTAAATAATCTTTGTAACCTTTTATTCGATGTAAATAATCGTAGAGAAAGACAAAGAGTGTTAATTCTGTGATCTTTATTTTGACGGCGCCCTCTCTTCTTAGGTCCTTGAACTATTGCCATAAAAGTAGGCATTTGTATTATCTATTCCAGTAATATTCCGTTACCGACTTAGAATTTGAATTCAAAATTAATTTCAAATTTCATTTAAATCTAAAATTAGTTTGAAACTTCCTTTCAATTATATTGCAGTTATTTCTTCAAGTTCGTTGACGAAGTCGCGGGTAACAGCAAGTTCTTCATAAATGAGATCATATGCTTTGTTTAAGTCCATACAATTCTGTTTTGAATTAGTTGCCGCTAATGTTGTTACTACAATTTTCATAACATTTGAAATTTTAAATCTAAATTATGAATTTATTAATTCATCTCCAAAAGGTCTAATAATTTTTATCAAAGAGTTGAAGGTAATGTGCTATCTGTTGCTAAAAAGGTGAATTAAACACCTTGAAAACGGATTGAACCAGTATAATGAATCACTCTATTCAAATGAATTATTTTTTCATAATATTGTTAATTATAAATGATATCACTAAATGATAATCAATTACACGAGTCTGGAGAGATTCCATGCACTAAGTAGGTGAAAACATGAAGGTATCTCTAGCTGAAGTCCAAATATTTTAATCAATAAAATCGGAAATTACACTTGAATACTTGAATACGAAACGGGTATTAACCAAAAAAAATTCTTATTTAAATCTCATTTGGCTTCAAACTTCGACTTTATATTCGAGAAAAGGTAGAAATTTTAAATGAAAATTAAAAAAAAGACCGATTTTAAAGCTAACATTTTTGGAAAAAAATACGGTCCCGAACGAGCCGGACAGTTGAAATTTTGGAAAGCAAAAATTTTAAAAATAAAGACGCACACTTAGTCAAAATTTTGAAAAATGTCAAAATTTTCATAAAACGTTAAAATTTTGAAAAAATCAGACTCTCCAAAAAAGTCGAAAAACATTCCTGATTTAAAAAAATCGAAATACTGACAATGAGAAATTTTAGAAAAAGCAAAAATTTGGAAAAAGTCCAAATGTTAAAAAAAATTCGAAATTCGAAATTTTTTGAAAAACAAAATTATCAGAAAAATTCGAAAATTTGGAAGGATTTTAGAAAAATTTCAAATGATCGAGCATTTTTAGCAAATTTTTAAGCAATTTAGCAAATTTTGAAAAAATGTAGACATTTTCATGATAAGTTAAACTTTTCGATAAAAGATAAAGATTTTCAAAAAAAAAAAAATCGAAAATTTAAAAAAGGTCAAATTTTGAAGAAATTTCTAAATTTGATGAAACAAATTTGGAAGAATAGACATTTTCAGACAGTGCATATTTTGAAAAAGTAATTTATTAAAATAAATTTTTGAAAAAAGTTAAGATCTTCAAAAAAGTCGAATTTTTTAAAAAAAGTCAACATTTTCAAAAAAATCAAAATTTTTAAAAATGTGAGCCTTGGAAAAGTTGAAATTTTATATTCAAAGTTTACAAAAAAGTAACAATTTTGAAAAGTCGATAATTTAAAAAAAATCGAAATTTCGAAAAAACATCGAATTATCAAAGAATTTGAGATTTTCAAAAAAAAGGAAATTTTAGAAAAAAGCTAAATTTGAAAAGCCGAAACTTTCAAAAATTATCCAAATTTTCAAAAAAGGTCGAAATTTTGAAAAAAGTCAAAACTTTAAAAAAATCCGCACTTGTCAAAAAAAGTTGAAAATTTGAGAAAAAGTCGAATATCAAAAAAAAATCCGAATACTTGAAAAAGAAAGTTCTAATTCTGAACTAAAAATGACATTTTGAAAAAATGTCAACCATTTAAAAACTTCAAATTTTCTAAAATAAAAATAAAAAACTTTGAGAAATAGATATATTTTGAAAGTCGAATTTTTCAGGGAAATTAAAATTATGGAAAAAAGCGAAAACTTGGAAAAAAAGTCGATAAACTTGAAAATATTCCGAAATTGTCAAAAAAGTATAAATTTTGCAAAAAAACGAAATTTAAAAAAAAAATAGAAAATTTTAAAAAAGTCCGAAATTAGAAAAACCTTTAACCTTTCAAGAAACTCCTCATTCTGAAAAATAGAAATAAGATATTTTGTAAAATATATGAATTTTGAAATACAAATCTTGTCCTCTGAAAGCAAGAAAGGTTAAAAAACACAACAAAGATTGCTCTAACGCGTTTCGATAGCAAAGCTATCATCTTCAGAGAAATCCTCTCTTTTCAGGGGCCAAGATTTGCATTTCATTTTTTGAAGATAACCAAGGACCAGTCCGTTTCACCAAGATGAATTTTGAAAGAAATTCGAAATTTTAAAAAGTCGAATTTTCCAGAAAAAGCTACATTTTTGGAACAAATCGAAAATTTGAAAGAAAAGTCGTACTTTAAAGTCATAATTTTATTGTGGAAATTGTTATAAAAAGTTAAACGTTTTAACAAAAGTGAAGGTTTTCACAATTTTAAAAAATAGTGGATAACTTTAAGGACAACATTTGAAAAAAATATAGATTTAAAAACTGAAAGATTTGAAAAAATTAAGATTTTAAAAAGATGAATTCTTAGGGAAAAGCAAAATTTTTGGAAAAAATTGAAATTTTGCAAGAAAATGTCGACATTTTAGTCATAATTCTATAGTGGATATTTTTAGAAAAAGTTAGTTTTAAACAAAGATGAAGATTTTCACAAAATAGTCGAAATGTTGAAAAAAAAATCCTAATATAAGTCAATATTTTGCAAATAGTGAAAAATTTGAAAAAGGACAACATTTTCAAAATATATAGATTTAAAAACTGAAACGTTTGAAAAATTCAAGACTTTATCAGGAAAGTCTAAATTTTTGGAAAAAATCGAAAATTTGAAAAAGTCGATATTTTAAAGTCATAATTTTATTGTGAAAATTTTTATAAAAAGTTAAACTTTTCAACAAAGGTGAAAAATCGAAGTGTTGAAAAAAATCCTAATCTAAGTCAACATTTTGAAAAATAATAGAAAATTTAAAAAAGGCAACAAAAAATGTAGATTTAAAAACTGAAAGATTTGAAAAAATTAAGATTTTCAAAAAAATCAGTCTTTGAAGAAAGTCAAATTTTTTAAAAATAATGGAAACTTTAAGTGAAAATTTTTTAAAAAAGGTACAATTCTGAAAAAAGTCGATAATGTAAAAAAAAATCTAAATTTTTAAAAAATATCGAACTTATGGAAAAAGTTGAGATTTAAAGAAAAATGGAAATTTTTGAAAAAAATGTAACATTTGAAAGGACGACATTTTAAAAAAAGGTCGGAATTTTAAAAAAGGTCAAAACTAAACAAATTTTTAAAAAAAGTAGAAATTTTGCAAAGATCGAGAAAAAGTCGAAAATTTAAAAAAGTGCGAATTTTGAAAAAGGTAAATTTCAAATTTGAAATAGCGAAATTTTAAAAAAATGGATGAATTTTGAAAATTTAAAAGTCGAAATTTTCAAGGAAAGGTAAAATTTTGGAAAAAAGCGAAGTCGATATTTTAAAGCAAAAAAAAGAGAACATTTTCATGAAAGGTTAAACTTTTTTACAAAAGTGAAGAATTTCACAAAAATGTTCGCTTTTTTCCAAAATTTTAACTTATCTTGAAAATTTCGACTTAAAATTTTCAAAATTTTTTCAAAATTCATCTATTTTTTAAAATTTCGTTATTCCAAATTAAGAATTTTCCTTTTTCAAAATTCGCATTTTTTTAAATTTTCGAATTTTTCTCAAAACATCGATCTTTGAAATATTTCTACTTTTTTGACATTTTTTTAAAATTAGGACCTTTTTTCAAAATTTCGTCCTTTCAACCTTACATTTTTTTAAAAATGTTTTCAAAATTTCGATATTTTAAAAGAAAATTGATTTTTTTACATTATGAACTTTTTTTCAGAATTGTACCTGTTTTAAAAATTTTCAATTAAAATTTCCATTTTTTTTTAATAATTTTGACTTTTTCTTCAAAGAATGATTTTTTTGAAAAATTTTGATTTTTTTCAAATCTTTCAATTTTTAAAACTATTTTTTTCAGAATGTTGTCTTTTTTCAATTTTTTTAATATTTTTCAAAATGTTGACTTAGATTAGGATTTTTTCAACACTTCGACTTTTTTGTGAAAACCTTCACTTTTGTTGAAACGTTTAACTTTTTATAAAAATTTCCACAATAAAATTATGACTTTAAAATATCGACTGTTTCTTTCAAATTTTCGATTTTTTCTAAAAATTTAGCTTTTCCTAAAAAATTCTACTTTTTAAAATCTTAATTTTTTCAAATCTTTCATTTTTTAAATCTATATAAATTTTCCACTATTTTTCAAAATGTTGACTTAAATTAGGATTTTGTTTCCAACATTTCGACTATTTTGTGAAAATCTTCACTTTTGTTAATTATGGCTTTAAAAGATTCACTTTTTCTTTCAAATTTTCGATTTTTTCAAAAAATTTTGGTTTTCCTGAAAAAAGGTCGAAATTTGAAAAAATCTTAGTTTTGAAAGTTCAGATTTAAAAAAATAGTGGACAATTTCAAAAAGGCCACGTTTTGAAAAATTACAGATTTAAAAGAGTCGACATTATTAAAAAATAATTAAGAAAAAATATTTTGGAGAGTCCAAATTTCAAAAAAGTTCGAAATTTTGAAAGATCACGATTTTCAAAAATAATCGTGTCGAAATTTAAAATGAATTCGAAATTTTAAATTCAAAATTTTCAAAAAAGTTGAATTTTCAAGAAAAGAACATGATTTTCAAAAATAATCGACATTCTGGAAAAATGCCTAAACTTAAAAATGACGAAATTTTAAAATCAAATGAATAGAAATTTTGAGAAAAGTGGACCATTTAAAAATATCGAAATTATCAAAAAGTGGAGATTTTCAAGAAAAAATTGGAATTTTAAAGAAAAATTTAATTTTGGAAAGTCGAAAATTTAAAAAAATATCTAACAAAATTTTCAAAAAGGTCGAACTTTGATAAAAGAAGTTCTAATTTTGAAGTGAAATCGAAATTGTGATAAAATTCCACTCTTTCAAAAAAACCCGATTTTCAAAAATAGAAATAAGAAGTTTTGAAAAATATTAAATGAATTTTCAAAAAAATTTCGAAATTTTCAAGAAAAGTTCAAATTGAAGTAAGTAAAAGTAGAAGTTTTGAAAAAAATCATAATTTTTAAAAAGTCTATTTTCAAGTAAATACCAAAAATTTCAAAAATGTTTGAAATTTTCAAAAACCTTCAAGGTTTACGAAAAGTCAAAATGAGAGGTGTTCAATTTAAAGCCATCAACTTTGCTGTGATTTTTTGTTAGAAAAAGACTTCTTCCATCTTTGATGTTTTACTTACGCAAAGAGAGAAGTATATTTCAGTGGGTGCTTAGGTGGAGTGCTGCAAATTCAGACTTAAATAATGACCAAAAGAATTAATGAGTGGATTTAAGACTTCAAATGCACATCTCTTTAAGATTTCTTAACATATGGGCTGCCCTTGCGACAATCTTTTTAAGCTCCCTTAGGAAGACGCGCCCCATCGGTTGGGAAGTTCTGTTGTAAATTGTGAATTTTCGAAATTTCAACTTTTAAAACAGAAATTTTGAAAAAAAAGCTTTAGTGGATATTTTAGTAAAACACTAAAAATTTCAGTTAATTTTTTCAAGAAACGGTATTTTTTAGATGTCAATCCTTATTTAATCGAAATTCTGAATTCAGTTTCAAAATTCATTTATTTAAAGTTTAGAACTGAAAAATTTCAAAAAAAACTAAAAATTTGAACCAACACACAATGAGTTTTAAAAATTGAAATACAGAACTTGTCCCCTGAGACCAAGAAAGATTAACAAACACAACAAAGATTGCTCTAGTCTTGTTTTTTAATCTTTCTTGGTTTCAGGGGACAAGTTCTGTATTTCAAATTTTGAAGATAACCAAAGACCAGTCCGTTCCACCAAAATGTTTTTTTTATCAAATTTCGAGTTTCAGCCCGAAATTTTCAAAAATTCAAAGTCAAGATTTTGAGGAAACAAAGGCAATGCTTTGAATCATGTTGAATCGAAATTTCGCAAAAATCATAAACTGAAAGCTGGAGTTGCGAATCTCTAGAAAAATACAAGATATCGACAATAATCTAGAAATCCACAAAAAAAGATTCTTAAAATTATAAGTTATGATTTGAATATTCAAAATTTAATCTCAAAAATTCAATTTTTGAAACAAATTTTCACTTTAATTTTGAAGGTTCGACTTTCTCCTTTTTCTGAAAATTTTGTAAGTTTATGTTAAAGGATTTCATTCTATTTTTCAAACTTGGACTTTTTCTTCAAAATAAAAAATGACACGTGATTTTTGTTACAGAAATTCGGTATTTTTTTTCTCAAAGTTTACAGTGCAATTTTAAAATTTAGACAACTTTGAGTTTCTAAGCTACGCTTTGTTATTTGTGTGTGATCTTTTTTTTTGCGTTTTATTTGTTATTTAGTTAATGAAAAGTAGAAAATAATTTTAAGTTGTTAGTTAACAGTTAACAGATAAAAACTGAAACTTGAAAATCACTCGATTATACCAAATAAATAGAAAATCCGTTAAAACAAAATACTTATCTATCCCAAAAGTTTAATGGTGCACAGAGTATTTTTTGGGTAACCCAGAGCTCCAACATATATGAGGTGAGGCGGTCTAGTGACTGCCCCATAATACTTACCTATCTCTAAAAGAGGTGTTTTTGCCTCCAGAGTCATCAGTGTTCGGTTTTGTGGGTGTTATAATGCTCTCGGAATCAGAGCTTAAAGAGTGCACGTCAACGGCGCAATGCTTGGTCTTTTGGAAGCGTTTTTTTGGATTTAAAACGGTCTTTTCTTTACCAAAAACATTTTCCGAATCGAGACTGAAACAATCGTCGAGCCCATCAGATTCTTCCGCCACAGTCTCTTCGGTGGTAGGGCACAAACCTGAGGCATTTTTCGAAATTGTGCCGTTTCTAGAAAGCAAGGCTAATTTCGTATCGCTGTAACTTCCGTCGAGGGAAATGTTGGACAAAAAGGAAATTGCTGCGATGCGACGTCGTGACCGGTTTCGTTTTACCAAAGTTGCCATCGGTGGATTACTCTTAGAACTAATAAACAAATCTATTTACACTGTTATCACTGTTCGTTCATTTTCAACATAGTTCTATCGTTACACATTCTGAACAAAGTTTTTGAATCACATATATGAAATTCGATACTATTTAACAGGAATAGTATTAGCACCTTGCACATTTTACAATTAAAGGGGCGCAATTTCAGGAAATGAGCCGCTTTCGTTTGTTGCCAAATAATCGATGTTTAATAACAAAACTTCCGTAAAACTATCGTTACTGAACGAATGAAATATTATTGATGAACTGCCTGACGTTTAAGCAAAAACAAATGTTATAAATACGGCGCAGTAACGGTAACCGGTAAGATAAAAATTCCCTAAATTGTAAACAAATACTTTTAAATCAGGGCAAGGGTTACTGTCATTGTATTGTTGCACCTGCGATTCAACAACTAGTAATTAACCTAAATATTTATCAGTCAACAGACATCTAAATTATCTTCACATGATATCACATCCATTTAGGTCGAAATAGTCAAAAAATTTGTTCAGTGTGAAGGATCTTCAATTAGCGGTAAGAATTATTCAGATTTTATTTCGTCTTATTTGGGAAAAAACTTTGTGACTTCAGTCGTTTTTCAATACCCAGTTTCCAAAATTCTACCTAAAACAAAGTTTTTGGATAGGAATCGTAATATTTCAGAAGTTTGTAAAACAATTCTACTTGTCTTTAATTTCCTAAATTTTTGTATAATATTTTGTATAAATTGTTCTTTTATCAAAGTTTTAGTTTTTAATCATTGCCATTTACAGTGGTGCCTGGTGTCCTAATTTTAGCATTGCCAGTTAAAAAATGAAAGTAACGCAAGAAAACCAATATAATGTGATTTTTTTTGGCTTTTCTTGCCATCAGATAAATCTTCCAATTTGCCACACTTATTTTGTTTTTTAAATATTTTTTTTTTTAAAAAAATTTTCAAACCCCTTTTTTAAAAAATTTTTAACTTTTTTTAAAAATTTAAAATTTTTTTTTTTTTGGGGTTTTTTTTTTTCATTTTAATTTTTGATTTTAAATCGGGGTATTGAGTATTTGTAACTTTTAAAAAAATTTTTTGAAAGATTTTTTAAAATAAAAATTCTTCGTTTCCCTTTTCCCAATAGATGGGACTTTTTTTTTTAAATATTTTAAATTTTTTCTCTAAATTTTTTTAAAACCCTTTTTTTTCCGGGTTAAATTTTAATTTTTTATTTTTTTCCGAAAAATTTTCCCCTTTTTTTTTTTTTAAATTTCGCCCTTTTTTTTGATAATTTTTGATTTTTTTAAAAATTTTTTCGGCTTAAAAAAATTTCGATTTTTTTTTTTCAGCTTTTTTTAAAAAAATTTTAAAAAATGTTTAAATTTTAAAAAAAATTTTCCTAAAATCCAAAAAATTTTTCCAAAATTTTTTTCCCAAATTTCCCCCACTTTTTTCCCGATTTTTTTTTCAAGTTTTTTTGGAACCTTAAAAAAATTTCTTTTTTTTTTTTCTCGAAATTTTGGGAATTTTTCTTTTTAAATTTTGGAACTTAAAAAAATTCAACATTTCAAATTTTTCCTACACCCCTTTTTTTAAAATTGGCCCCCCCTTTTTTTAACCAATCAAGTTTTTTTTAAAAATTTTTGGAAATTTTTTTTTATTTTTTTTTTTAAAAAAGGGGTTTTTTCCTAAAAATTTTTTTAAAATTTTTTTCAAAATTTTTTTTCCAGGGGGGAAAAAATTTTGTTTTTTAAAATTTTTTTTTTTTAAAATTTTTTTTGGCCTTTAAAAATTTGAAATTTTTTTGGAAAATTTTTTTCCCCCCTTTTTTTTGTTTTTTTTTTCAAACTTTCAAGACTTAAAATTTTTTTGATTTTTTTTTTAAAAAATTTTTTAAATTTAAAAAAAAATTTTTCCTTTCTTTTGGCAATTTTATTAGTTTTGAAAATTTTGACATTTCAACATTTTCATTTTTTTTAATTTTCCCTTTTAAAATTTCAATTGTTAAAAGTTTGTTATTTTGAAATTTCGATGCTTTATGAAAATTCCGACTTTTTTCAAAACTTTCGATTTATTTTGAGAATTTTCAATTTTTCTCGAAATTTTAATTTTTTGTAAACGACTTAAAATTTTAATTTTTTTTTAAATCTCAACTTTTCATTAATTTTCGTCAATTTTGTTAATTTTAACTTTTTAAATATATTTCGTCTTTTCAAAATTCGAAAGTTGATTTTTGTATAAATGTCTATTGTTTAAAAAAAATTGACATTTCAAAATTTCCACTATTTTAAATTTCCATTTTTATCAAAATTACGACTTTTTTCAAAGTTATGTCTTTTGTAAAAATATGTAATATTTAGACTTTTTGAAAATTTTGCCCTTTTTTTCTTGAAATTCCAAAAAAATTCGACCTTTTTTCAAAATTCCAAAAAGTATAAAAATGTTTTATGAAAATGACTGCCTTTTCCAAAAGGGATGGAGTTTTTTTTTAAATATTGGGACTTTTTCTCGAAAAGATGACTTCTTCTGAAAACTGTTTTTATTATTTTTCAGACAAATTCGAGTTTTTTTGAAAATGTCGACTTTGTTTGGACAATTTCGACTTTTTGAAAATTTTTATTTTTAAAATAACTTTGAATGTTTCGAATTTTGTTGAAATTTTAACTTATAAAGCCATTTTTTTTAAAAAATATATTTTTTCAAATTCCAATTTTTGTCAAAATTTCCACTTTAAACAAAAGACTTTCTTGAAAATTTAACTTAAATTCTATATTTCAAAATTTTCATTTTGTTTAAACTTCCATTTTTAGAAACTTTTTCTAAAAATTAATTTTTTTTTTACTTTTTTGTAAATGTTTAATTGAATTTTTCTGGCAACTTTTATTTTTTGAAAATGTTTACTTCCTTTTTTTAAATTTTTCGGGTATTATTGACTCCTGAGAATTTCGTATATTTTTTTTTAAATTTCGACATTTTTTCGAAATTTGACTAAAAATTTCTGAAATTTTGCAACCTTTCGCTTTTTAAAATTACAACTTTGTATTCAAATTCTGAGTTATTTTAAAATTTCGATTCTTTATGCAAGCTCCAACTTTTCGAAACTTTAATTTCTTTTGAGAACAACCAATTTTTCTCGGAATTTTAACTTTTTGTAAATTTTGACTTATTTTTAAAAATTTTATTTTTTTGAAAATTTCAACGATTGAATATTTTGACTTTTTGAGAATTTCTAACTTTTAAATGTATTTCGAATATTCAAATTTTTTAAAACTCGCCAATTTCGATTTTTTTCTCGACATTTTGGCAGCAAAATATCGACCTTTTCTTGAGATTTTGATTTTTTGTTGTAAATTTGACCTAAAATTCGACATTTTAACATTTTATTTTTTAAAATTTCCAATTTCATCAATTTTTTACAAAATTTTAAATGTTGAATTTTTAAAAATTTTAACTTATTCTCGAAATTTTGACCTTTTGTAAATTTAACTTAAAAAATTGGACATTTCAAAATTTTCATCTTTTGTCAAATTTCTGTTTTAATTATTTCTTATACTTTTTTAGTTTTTTTGGATATTATTGACTTTTGTGAAAATTGAAACTTTTTTTTTACTTTTTTTCTTTCAACACTTTCCCTTTAATTGCCATTTAAGTACCTCGCGATATATAATTAATTTCTATTTGTTTAATTTATAATTCTGAAATAAACTTATTTTGTTAACATTGATACGAAGTTAACGAAGTAACTTAATAGCCGGTCATACACGAACGACTATGATCTGCGAATTTAATCCGTAAAGATATTATCTGTGCACTTGCTAAAAAAAACATACCACATTACTTTTTGGCGGATTTTATCGGAAAATGTATTCTTAATTTTTTTATAGTTATAAAACAATTACAAATCATAGTTAAAACTCTAGACTTCAGTATTCTGTTTAGCATAATATGTGAAAATTGTCTACTACATATTTTCTAAAATGATAATCTTATCAAAGATTAGAGAGAATGAAGATAAAGGACATAAAGCGAGGACACTTGGTCTACAAAATATCAGCAGAATTAGAGTATTGTATTTATTTTTAAAATGTCTGAGGCTAAAGAATGACAATACTAATTTTTTTATATTACCAAGATTAAAATAAAAAAATTCCTCAAAATTAAGCATATCGAGATTAATTTGAAATTGTGAACTTTAAAGTCGGAATTTCGAGAGAAAAGTCTATATCTCAAGTTTAAACTTAAAATTTCCAAGCGCCTTTTTATTCAATAAATTAATAGTGCAATGTTGAAATGAATTTAATTTCGAAATTTCTAGTTTCACTTTGAAATTTTCAACCTCTATAATCGTGATCATAATTTCAAAATTTTATAAAATAAGTTTTATTTTCAACACTTGACATTACTAAAATCAGAAAACTGATGGATAAATCTACGGGATCCCGACAATATGGAGATTGAAAAGGTTTAGAATTTTTAGTATCTTATACTTAGGGGGATTACAGTTTGCATCCCTAATCCGTAATGAACGTTTTAGATATTTTTAACTAACAGTAAGCCAATAAATTTGTAGAAAAAATAAAATCAGAAATAATACAATTAACATGTTGTCATTTTTTCGTTTTCAGCTTGACGATTGGAATGTATTTATAACTTTAAAAAAGCGATGGTTTTTTATGATAACGCAACCGATAAAGCGGTGATATTTATAATATAATTCGTGTTTGAGTTATAACACACTGATATTAGAAATCTACAAACATATTTGTTTCAATAGTGCTTCAGAATCCATATTTAAGCCATCATGCCTTCACCAAAGTCGACAACAAATTTACTTAAACAATTGAGGGCTCTGATGTTGAATAATAAATACGTCAAAGAACCATTGCAAGCTTATATAATACCAGCCAAGGATGCCCACTTCAGTGAATATTTGGCCGATTGTGATAAATATAGGGATTTTATCACTGGCTTTACTGGTTCAGAAGGTACCGCTATAGTAACCACAGATGCAGCGTGTCTTTGGACTGATGGAAGATATCACCTACAAGCAAGTCAGCAGTTGGATTCCAATTGGATTCTAATGAAAGATGGTTTATCAACTACTCCTAGTCAAGGTAAGCAAACTGGTATTCTTAACACACCTGACACTCATAAAATGGCAAAATTCTTCGCTTATTAGTTGCATTATGATGTCTTTTGAATATTTTTAAAAGTTATTTGGGATAATTATTTCTGTAATTTATGTATAGTTATTGTCTAGTAAACGGAATATTGACTTTTTTGGGCAATAAATTTGATTTTAATTTACTTCAAAAAATAGACCCTTAAACTTGAAAGTTTCTAGAAAAAGTCGAAATTTTTTATTTCGTTAAGATTTTTAATCCAACCTATTAACAAGAATTTTTTTTTCGAAAAAATTTTGCAGTTTTTGTAGTTTTTTCTTAAATTGGATCTTAAAACTGGGGAAACTGACAATTTTCATAACTCAAAATATTCAAATTTTTTCTCGACATTTTTAAAAGAAAAGTTAAAATATTAAGTAGAAAAATGAAATTTTGAGTAATTTTTAATAATGAATTTAGTTTATTATATTTTTTTTTTTAAGTTTTACTAAATCTTCTCTAATACTATTTTTTCTTTCTAAATTCGGACTTTTTTGTTAATGTTTCGACATAATATTACGTAAACTGCATTAAGAAGTCCGCAGAAGGCATATACTGTTATAAATGCAGTGCCAGATTAACCAAGTAGTAAGAGTTAGCAAATGTTTTTAGAAATTTTATGCTTTAAAAAAATCGATTTTCTGAAAATCTCGATTTTTCTACAGTTCAACTAGTTTTTAAAATTTATGCCTTTTGATTTAGGAATAGCCGTTTTCTCTGAACCGCAATTTTATTTCAAAACTTCGATTCTTTTATTAACATTTTTACTTTTTTCCGAATTACGACCTTTTTAAAGAATGTTTCGAAAATTTTTCGAAATAACTTTTCAAAATTACGATTTTTTTGAACATTTTGGTTTTTCTAATAATGTTGTGTTTCTCTCGAAAATGTTGGGTTTTTTATTTTGAAAATTCCTATTTTTCCACATTTTACCTTTTTCTAAAAATTCCAACGGTTTTGAGAGTTTTGAAATGTTGAATTTTTTCAAAATAGTTACTTTATTTGAAAATGTAGACTTTCTTTTTCAAAGGTTTGATTATTGTAAATAATTTGAGCTTATTTAAGACTTTCGAGGTTTTTTTCAAAATTTTTATTTTTTTTTTTGAAAATTTCGACTCCTGACAGTTTTGACTTTTCCTACATTTTCTACTTTTTTAAAAATTGTGATTTTTTTTTCAAACATTTTGATTTTTTCAAAATTTCGGCTTTTGAAAATTTTGACTTTTGAAAATTTCGATATTTTTTAAGGATTTATCCTTTTAAAGCTGGGCTTTTTCCAAAAATTCGACTTTTTTTGAAATTGACTTTTTTGAAATTTTACTTTTCTTGAAATTTTGACTTCTTTGGATATTTAAAATTTTTTTGAACATTTCGGCTATCCTTCAAAATTTTGATTTTCAAAAAGCAAAATTTCGACTTTTTTTTGAAATTCTCGATTTCTTTTACATCTCAATAATTTTTTCAAAATGTCGACTTGAATTTTTGAAAATTTCGAAATTGTTTCAAAATTTTATCATTTTTTTTGTAAATTTGCAGTTCACAATTTCGACTTTTTAAAAAAAAATTGACATTCAAAGTTTCAATAACCCAAAATTTAAACTTTTCAATATTTCTACTTTTTAAAAAATCGCCTTTTCTAATATTTTTGGCGCCATTTAAAAATTTAGATTTCGGTTTTGTTTTGGAAATTTGTCAAAACACTTTTTCAAAATTTTGTTTTCTTTGGGATTTTAAGCTTCTTTTCAAAATTTTAACTATTTCAAAAATTTTATCATTTTTTTTAAACCCTCTCGAATTTTTTGAAAATTGCTTTTTCAAAATTTTGACAATTTTGAAAATATCAACTTAAAATTACGTTCTGTTAGAATTTTCGACTTTTTTAAAAATTTCAGTTTTATGATTTTCACGTGTTTATTATGAAAAAAAATCGAGTTTTCTTTCTTTTCTTACAAATTTGATGTGACTTTTAAGACAAAAGTTCAAACTTTGGGTAAAACCCGAAATTTACTTTAAAAAAATGAAGCTTGAATATATTTCCAGAAAACTTCCAATTCTTAGAAATGGTCCAAATTGAAAATACATTCCAAAGTAAAAACGTCGAAAAGCACTAAATTATTTAGTTAAAAGAATTTAGCTTTTGTTGAAACTTCGACTTTTCCTTAAAATTTCGTATTAAGTGGAATTCGACTTTAATAAATTTTGAATTTTTCTCAACATCTGAACCCAAAATAGGGAGCTTAATCTTGACATGCTTAAAGTGGAAAATTCGTAAATTTTTTTAACATTCTATTGAAACTTAACGTCGAAATTTATGGGTGTAGATTCTGAAAAGAGTTTAATTTATTAAAAAATATATAGAGGGTAAATCAAATATGAACCGGAATTTGTTTTTAAAAATTTATTGGTACAAGATACGTATATGAAAGTTATTAACTATTTTTCTACATAATCTCTTGATTTTGCTATGCATTTTTCCCAACAAATTGGGAGTTTTTTTAATGCCATCATCATAAAAAGAAGGGAGGCGTGTTTGCAGCCATTTGCGCACAAATCTCTTAACAGCAGCATCATCTAGAATTGCTCACCTCCTAGAGCTTCTTTCAGTGGCACAAACATATGCGCTTGGTGATAAGTCGGGACTATAAGGAGGGTGTTCTAATGTTGCCCAATGCATTTCTTCTAATTTTTGATATCGTCAGATTGGCTGAGTGAGGGCGGGCATTGTCCTAAAACAAAATGACATTTCTGACCAAAAATTTGCACCTCTTCCTCCGATATGCTCGTTTTGCTTCATCCAACAGCTGGCAGTAGTGGGCGGCATTAATCGTATGACGTTCATGCAGAAAATCGACGTGCACAACTCCTTTAAAATCCCAAAACACTGTCGTAAGAACCTTTCCAGTTGAGAGGCGAATTTTTGCCTTAACGGGTGCACCTTCCCCCTTTCTTCTCCACTACATTCTTGCTTGTTTAGATTCAGGAGTGTAATGGTAAACCCAAATCTCATCACACGTAACGATACGTTGCAAAAAACTATCGCCTTCACGTTGAAAACGTCCAAGGTGGCGCTGACAAATCTCCAGACATTGTCGTTTCTGTTCTTCAGTCGAAAGACGGGGTACCCACCTGGCAGAAATGTTTAGAAATTCCAGCTCATCTCTAATGATGGATTGAGCACTCCCAAAACTTATCCCTATCTGATCTGCAATTTCACCAACAGTTAAACGGCGATAACCTTCCAAAAGGCGTTGAACAGCGTTAATCTTGTCCGCAGTCACAGTGGTCCGAGGACGACGGGCATGGAGTTCATTTTCAACTTGAGTTTGGCCTTGCAAAATTTGTTTGTGCCATTCATACACTTGAGTTTTCTTCAAACAAGTATCCCCAAACTGTGCTTCTAGTCTACGAAGAATTTCGGCGGGCTTTACGCCTTCAACGGCAAGAAATTTAATAATAATGCACTGCGCAACGTGCAGATGAACCCCTTGATCACTCATTGTATTTACAACTGACGAACGGCGAGAACGGAATTCGCTTGAGCCCAGGAAGTCACGTGATATTTAAGAGTATGCGCTACTCCCGACGTCGTCATGGCGACATGATAGAAATTCTGGTTCATATTTGATTTACCCTCGTATCTTCCTTTATATAAGTTGGGAGTTTTTTGAAACGTTTAGTTTCTTTTTTAAATTCCGAGTTTAAACCTGAAACTTAATTTTGTTCTCTAAAATTTTGATTTAAAACTGAAATCTAGGTGAAATTTTAACTGCATTAAAGTTGAACTTTGGATATAAAAACTGAAATTGATAAAGATTAGGATGTTTCAAATTTAAAGTCGAGTTTTTAAGGATTAAGAATAGAAAGTGCAGTTAAAACCAAATATTTAAGAAAAAACTAAAAGCTCGGGAAAAAATCCGAATGTATCGACCTTACAATTTGTGTAGAAACTAACAAAAATTAAAATTTCTATGAAATTTCGAAAAAGGAATTTAAAATTACAAATTAATAAAATCATGTTCTTGACATTTCAAGATTAAAATTGAAGTGGTAGAAAAAAAGATAAACTTTTCGAGAACAAATCTTGAGAAAAATTTGATAGTCATAAAAAACTTTTAAAGTTTAAATTTGAAATTTTGATAAAGGTAGTAGATTTGAAATCAAAAATCAAAAATTTTCAATTTTTTATTATCGTCAGAGATCAACCAAACGAGGTCATATATAGTTGAAAATCGATTCCACTGCTACACTAGCAGTACTGAAAAAAAAACAACACGGTGTTTGGAACTTTAACTTTATTAACATTGACCAAAAAGTTCAATAGAATCGTGATTCGCAAATGTAGAAATGACGTTATGCATTTACTTAAGTTTGGTGATCAGAAATTTAACAGGGAACCTTAATTTTTTCAACATTAAAGCTCTAAAGTGATTTAAAAATGAATTAAAGAGCACAATGGAACAAGAATGTCTAAACAACCTCACTTTATATTCTTAGACATTTTTATTTAACTGTGTTTTGTCCATGTTTATCACAATAATAAATCATGAAAGTGTGCTCTTTTATTTAATATCTTAAACATTATAATACTTAAAGCAAAGGACCTTCTGTTCCCATTTGCTGCAGACCCCGCTGTGACTTTCTGTCACTGTATAAATGGCACAGAATCTGAATCCTGAATCTAATGTAAAAATGCATTTAGTATTCACTGATAAGTTAAATATGATTCGGTAGTCTATTTTTCATAAACGTGAGTTAATCTACCGATAAATACTTCACTACCGTGGGGCTACTTTGAACAATTTTCAAATTCAAATCGCTACATCTTTTTTAATTATATCGTAATTACAAAATTTTAAAAATGGGAATATCAAATTTGGTTAATTTATCTATCTTTCTAATTGCAATTGAAAATCTTCAAAAACAAAAAAAAAATTAAATAGAAGTGATAAAAGTTAAACTGAGAGCGAGGTTACTTTGATGCCGGCTCCAAACTCGCGCGCGAATCGCTGCGTGAATTCACGCAGCGATTCGCGCGCGATTTTTGCACGAAAAACATGCCTCTCCACATTCGCAAACTTCGCAGTGTAGTTTGCGCTTCCAAGAGAAATGGACCCACAGGTAGCCACTGCTGCTGCCGATGAGCTTTGCGCTATAGCATATTATAATTATCTATATATTAAAAATAAACACCAAATAAAGAAAAAAGAAAATAGTCCTCTCTGAAACCACACAATAATCACTAGAAAAAACTAAAACTGTGACTGAATTCACGCCGCGAATGTGGATGCATTCGCGCTTGCGCCTTACCAAAGTCCCGCGAACCCTTTGACGCGGACCAAAAAACCGACTTCGAACGGGGAACAGCGCGAAGCAAAGTTAGCAGTCATAGAAGCATCTTTCTTAAAGAACTACGAATATTGATCAATGAGAATTAAAGTTATAAGGATATTTATGGTTTGGGGTTACTCAAAACAAAATAAAAAAATCTATCTAAAATATCTTTACTAACGAATTAGAAAAAGAAAAGGTGAAATTATAGTTCTATACATATTAATATGAAATGGAAATTTTCTGCAACGATTTCTTTCAATAGATTTTGGTGAAAAAAGAAAAAGAACGGGTCTTAGCAAGCACGCGCAAGTCCATAATACTGAACGGAAACCGTATTCGGTACACCTTACTACAGATTTTTTAATATAGATTTTTGTTCGGTTTCCGAGTAAATTAGTTGAACTCATGGTTCTTTTTTTGGATACTTTCCGTGGTACTTATTAATTATTGTACCATAGGGTGTACTAATTGCAATGAAGCGGCACGCAGAGCCAAGTGACCATCGACATAACCGCTATCGCTATTTCCAACGCTTCGTCGCTGTAATTTCGTAAACTCGTGAACCTAAATTTTTCTGATAAGGTATAGGTATGGCGATATGAAAAACAGATTACAAACTCCATGTAAGATATTTTCAAGTCAACAAAAAACTTATTGGGGTGACATTGACAGTTGATCAATCTTACGCCATCGAGCGATCAAAATCACCCCATCGAAAACAAAGACGATTATAAAATGTGTTTTTACTGTTATACCATTTAACAAACTAAAATGGTATAGCACAATAATAATCTATTAAAGTAACTTTAATAAAAAATGTGTCATCACAATACTTGACTTAATGCTTAATGCTGAAGTTATTCAAGAGTACAAAATCTCTAAAAAAAAACACTACGTATATGTTTTATTTACTTTCACTACATAGACTTGTCTGATTTTGATAAGACTGAGTAATGTGAATAACTAATATTTAGTCTTGAGAATCGTAAAAAAATATTTTCGATTCGGTTCAAAAATTAAGTAATTTGAATTTGAAAATCAAATAATTTTTACCAAAGAAACCCTACGAATCAAAGTAACCCCATTCCACGGTATCCTTCAAAACCAAATAATTGTGGCTAGAAGCGTTTCGTAAACATATTTGCAATAAGTTTAGCAATGTTCACTCCAAATACTCCGGTAGGTAGTGTTGCCTTTGTCGCGTTGAGAAATCGTAAAACAATGTCAATTATAATCTTTTTTATCTGTTCTTACGGATGTCTAATAGTTGGTTTCGTGTTTTAAATGCAGAAACCAAATGGCTTATGTAGATTTTTCTTTACTGCATGTAATATTTTCGCATTTTTTGCTCTAATAATGATTTTTTTCTTCCTTAGAAAAATGGCTGTCTAAAGCTCTTCCAAGAGGATCAAAAATTGGCATTGATCCAAAGGTGTGCACCATTCAATATTGGAGAACTCTTGAAACTCATCTCGAGACTGCTGGTCACCAATTGGTTCCAGTCGAGAGTAACCTAGTTGCACCACTTTGGGCCGACAGACCTTCTAGACCAGCTAATGCCGTTCTGCCTTTGGCGTTGAAATACACTGGTAATTCAGTGCGAACAAAAATTGATGCCCTTCAAGAGCAGATGAAAGAAAAGGGGGCTTCCGTACTCCTTTTAACAGCCTTAGATGATATTGCGTGGACTTTGAATTTGAGAGGTTCCGATATTGCGTACAATCCTGTGTTCTTCGCTTACTTAATTGTACAGCCTAATGGTATTCAATTGTTTTTGAGGTCTGAACAATTTACGTCTTTGGTCAAGCAACATTTAGACCAAGAACTTGGGGAAAATCGATACAAAGTTAAACAATATGAAGAAATATTTTCTTATATGGCTGATCTAGTGCACAATGTTGAAGGTTATGTTTGGTTCTCCGATGATACCAATTACGCTCTAGCCAGTTTGGTCAATAAGAAGTCGCAACTCATCGAAGTAAGTCCAGTTGCTCTTATGAAAGCTATTAAGAACCCAGTAGAAGCTAAAGGAATGAAAAATGCTCATATTAAAGACGCTGCAGCGTTATGTTGTTACTTTGCTTGGCTTGAAAAGCACGTCCCCAGTGGAAAAGTCACCGAAGTTTCGGGTGCTAAAAAATTAGAAGAGTTTCGATCGCAACAAGAAGATTTCGTGGGCTCTAGTTTTCCAACGATAAGCTCGGTTGGACCCCACGGTGCTATAATACATTACCAACCAAGTGCTAGCACAGATGTCCCGATAACTACCGATCATGTATACTTGTGTGATTCTGGCGGTCAGTACCTCGACGGTACCACCGATGTTACCAGGACGATGCATTTTGGAACACCGAACGATTTCGAGAAAGAATGTTTCACAAGGGTTTTGAAATGTCAGTTGAAATTAGGAAGTGCGATTTTCCCGTCCAAAATCAAGGGAAACCACTTGGATGCGTTCGCACGGGAGTTTCTTTGGGAAGTTGGTTTGGATTACGCTCATGGTACTAGTCACGGTATTGGGGCATATCTAAACGTACATGAAGGGCCAATGGGGGTGTCCTGGAGACCATATCCTAACGATCCCGGTCTTGAGGCCAATATGTTCCTATCGAATGAACCCGGTTATTATGAGGACGGAAAATTTGGCATTAGGATTGAGGATATTGTGCAAATTGTAGAAGCCCATCCCCCTCATAATTTTAAAAACAAAGGCTATTTGACCTTCGAGACTGTTACTTTAGTCCCTAAACAGACTAAAATGATCACAATCGAGTTACTTACCAGTAAGGAAATCAAGTTATTAAATGCATACCATAAGCAATGCAGGGAAATCATAGGACCTTTGTTGGACAAACAAGGACAAACTGAAGCCAAAGAGTGGTTGTTAAGGGAAACGGAGCCAATCAAATGTTAAATCGCTGTTTTATAGTTATAAATGTATGCTTTGTTATTTGCTGTAAATGAATTTAAATAAAGTATCTTTTTTAAAGTATTTGTTGCCTGCTTTATTTCTTGGAATTGTTCTTTATACTAAGAGCACTGGTTCCCAAAGTGGACGACAGCGCCCCTCCTCTATAGAGTGGTGCTGCCCCTTTGAGGAGAGGGGTAATAATATGCATGGATTTATTGGTGGTGGGGGTGGGGGGGTGTTGCAATTCTCCAGAAATTGCAATTTTTTGACATTATTTTTACAAAAGACATTTCCTAATTTTATTTAAATAACTGGATCATAAGATGCCTAAGGCACAAAATAAATAACCAGAAGGTTAGCTCTTTCCTTTCTCTTTGTGGTTGATGCCGACAGCCCATGACCTCGAATTATTTATTATAAACTACTTTTTTACATAGGCGCACCGCATATTCAATTATTGTTATATTATTTGAGTTATTGTTTGAATTACTTTAAAGAATTAAATCCTACAATAAAATTGGTAGAATGAAACATGGTAACTTCAATCTTAAAGAAAAGGAGCCATAGAACTGGATATATAGCCGGATTCGACACCTTTAAAATCTCGGACCTTTCCATCTCTACAGCATTGAGCAGTTTCAAACTAGATTTCAACCTAGACAGGCTCGAAGGTCACGGGACTCAAACGGTTGGTGGAGGAGAGTTAACCTTCTGGTTGTTATTTATTTTGTGCTCAAGGTTTTATTGCATGTTACTTTAAAGCGGCCAGTCAAATAAATTAACATTTTAGATTTCAAAGGTTTTTTGCAAAAAATTATATCCATGGGACGGACATATTAATAAAAGCAAGTAAAAACGTTGGTTGTAATAATAAATACGATGGACTTACGATGATTAGAAAAGATAATAAAAATTTTTTATTGAATTAAACGGATCCTCGAGAATTTAGTGTCTTTTATTTGACAACAAAACGCATTTTTTTTATATTCACTATGCTTTCTCTATGGAAGATACACACTAATTGTAGAAGATTTTTTCGGTATTGTTGGTTCAGTTCATTCAGATTATATGGTAGAGTTTTAATGCAACAGTTTTGGCATGTAGTCCTCAAGTAACATAAATAGATTAGCATGTCCTCAAAAGTTTCAATCGGAAGTATTTTTGCATTATACAACGAATAAAAATGAGTTGTATAGTACAATATGTAATGCATAAACATGTATTTCTTATACAAATATAATCATAGGTAGCTGAACTACGAACAGTTGAAACACAAACACCTAGCGAAGCAGTTGCTCTCTAGGAAGGTCTTGGAAGGCAAGAATTCTAACCAATAGGCTTAAACATTTATTAAATTTGAAGTTTGGAAACCAAAAACCGGTTTCTATTTTATTAGATCTCGTCAGTGCCAATAAATTGCTGGAACATTTGTTGACGACGAAAGACTGGCGAGATTTAACAAGATTTAACAAGTTTGGTTTCCAAACTTCGAATCTAATAAATGTTCAAGCCTATTGGTCTGTGCATTAGAATGTGTTTCTTTCCGAAACTTTGGCGCGACAATCCAAAATGGTCGTAATTTGCAAAACAATGATTAGCTGATGATTACTCTCTTAGTTTTCAAAAATTCTCGGTGCAAATTAGTTTTATTTGACCCTTTTCCTTTTTCTTAAATATTTAAATCTCACTTATTCGTTTGCTCTGCGAACCTAATTGCATCATTTTTCAAGCGCTGGTAACAAGCTCTTTCTGCCCCTCTTTTTTGTGCAATTGTTGCTCTCCGCTGAGTTTTGATTTTTTTCGGTGTCATTTTACTGTATTATATTGACTATTAAAAGCAAATAATAATAATAATAATAATGTCTTTATTATAAAATATTTCAACAAAATATATACATTTGCTAAAGGGGGAGTCTAGCCGCAGCTGCTCTATCAACCTTAAAACTAACTAAATAATTAAATAACTAAATCGTCGGCTTACTGCCAAAGCCAGTTGAGTCACATTTTTACACTTTTGAGATATTGAGGCTTAAAGATTTAACGTGATATGAAAAATCGGATACAAAAGAAAACTATTTTTTTCTGAAATTCTTTGAACTTTAATATAAACATTTACAAAGCAGTAGCAATAGAATTAATAAAACTTGAAAAATGATCAATTTATTTAAAAAATAGGGCTGATTTTAGCCACTTATCCTTTTCTGGAAGTATACGTTTGTTAATTTATGACATCATATTCTTCTTCTGGGTCAGAATCATCAGCTGTTGGCTCCAGAACTAAATTTGTTGCATTCTTAGAAGTTGGCAATTATTTGTAATAATGATGATATTCTTCAGAGATAGCATATCTGTTTTGGAAAGTTTAAGCAACTCTTGTTTTTTTTTTTAATTATATTGATCTTACCTTTTTGTACGCTTTTGAGATTTCAGTGCCTTTTATATTTATGGGACGTCCTTTACCCAAAACATTTATCTCCATATACTGGAGCTGTGATCATATCATCGATATTGCAAAATCGAAGGCTCGCACTTTGGGTACTTAAAGTATTTAACTTTAAGCCAATAAATTTTTCCCCCGATGTGTTTCTAAGTTTATTTTTCATAAGGAGTTTTGATAAATTGTCTAAATCAAGAAAATCACTATATTTTAACTCTTTTACTTGGTAAGAATTTTTATTTGATTTAGGTGTTCTGGCCATACGAAAAAGTGTTAGCCAGTCATGTATAAACGGGAACAAACTTTGCGCTTTTTCTATTGCACTATGCATGCTGTCTATTTCCATATAACTGTGACCACTTTCTAAGAATTTCTATTCTTCCAAATTCTGATTATTTTTAACCAAATAGAGCATTACATCCGTACTGCCAAAAGGAGTCACACGCTTGACGTTCGTTGATTCTTTAGTACTTACTTGTCGAAAGATTTGTTAGCATTCGAGTTGGATATACCAAACTGACGAGATTTAATAAGATCGAAACCGGTCTTTGGTTTCAAAACTTCGAATCTAATAAATCTTCATACCTATTGGTCTGTGCATTAGAATCCTTGCCTTCTGGGAAATTTTTTCTAGAGAGCAACCGCTTCGCTAGGTGGCAGTGTTTCAACTGTTGGTAGTTCAGCTACCTATGATTCACTATACACGTCTGAAGGGCTGCATGAATTTGTAGTCTAGGTTGCATTCTACTTGCATACGACATTGTTGGTGATGGCCATAGTTTCTCTATGGACCAATAGGTGGTAGTTCCAAGAGTCACACGCTTGACGTCCGTGAATTCTTTAGTACTTACTTGTTGGAACATTTGTTAGCATTTGAGTTGAATATACCAAACTGACGAGATCGAACAAGATCGAAACCGGTCTTTGGTTTCAAAACTTCGAATATAATAAATGTTCAAACTTATTGGTCTGTGCATTAGAATCCTTGACCTCTGGGAACTTTCCTAGAGAGCAACCGCTTCGCTAGGTGGCAATGTTTCAACTGTTGGCAGTTCAGCTACCTATGATTCACTCACTATACACGTCTGGAAGGCTGCATGAATTTACAGTCTAGGTTAAATTCTACTTGCATCGAAGTCTATGTTGAAATTATGACCTCCTCGGGGCAATTTCAAATTTGACTTTTTTTCTCAAATTCTGGCTATGAACTGGAAATATTAACTTTTTCTCAAAGATTCGAAACTGTTTTTAAATTTGGATTTATTTTGGAAACAATTAATAATATATAATAAAAATTGAAAACATGAAATATGAATTTTTACAGAAAAAAAATACCGAAATATTTTTTAATTCAATTCTGCTTATCATTCTCAAAAATTTAAGCGTTTTTTTAAATCAAAATTTCAACTTTTCCTCGAAATAAAAAGGTGTTTATCTAAAATTTTGATTTGAATATTTACATGTAGCCTTTTTTTCTCGAAATTTTGGAAACAGTCTTTTGTTATGCAATTTGTGTTTCAATTTCAAAATTATTCCCGATTGGGATTTTTAATTTATGTATTATAATCTAATTATTAGTTTTTATTTTGTAAATTTCAACTGTTTTCTACAATTCCGAAGTTTCAACTCCCGTTATCACGTTCTTCCTAAAATTTTGATTTAAAACTTAAAATTTTGATTTTTTTTCAGAAATATTTCCTCAAAATAAAAAATTCGTGCTAGGTTTTTACATGTTTATTTAAAATTTGGACTTTAAAATCAACATTTAGACGTTTTCCTCGATATTTTGGAAAGAGTCTTTTGTAATGAATATAATTTATTTTTCAGTTTGATGTTATTCCAAAAATGTTGACATTCATTTATGTATTACATAAATTATTATTTTTTTTTTCAAATTTTGATTTTTTTTCTCTGCATTCTAATTTTTCGGTTATAATTTTCAGGTTACTCTTGAAATTTAGACTTTAAACTTGAAATTTTGACTTTTGAAATATTGAGTATGTTCTTGAAATTTACCTGATCCCGATTTGTCGATTTCAAAATTTTCAGATTCTTTTCAAATTTCGATTTTTTTTTTCGAAATCTCTAGTTTAGTCTCGTAAATAATAAGAATTTTAAAATGTTAACCCAGACTTTTAAGAAAAGAAAGGAAAATTTTAAGAAAAACTCGACATTTATAAAAAAACTATCAAACTTTTTTTTGTTTTTATTTTCTTATTCTCAAAATTTCGCTTTTTTCTCAAAATTTTGTATTTAACTTTTATTTTTTTGTTCTTAATTTTTCTCAAACGACCTTTTTCTTTCTTCTTCTATTTGCGAAATTGAGACTGGATTGTTCACATTTTCGATTTTGTATATACATGTTTGTGTATATATGTATTAATCGCTAGTTTAAATTCGAACTTTTGTCTGTAAAGAGTTGTAGACTTTTTCAGAAATCGTATAATTTTATTTTGTAATTTTGAAAAGTTTTTATACATTTTGGTATCTAATTTTTCACTTTAAATTTTAACAAAAGTTATAAAAAAAGTTCTGAATTAATAAAAAAACATTAAAGTTTCAATAGGAGTCGTACTCACCTTAACGAAGAGCCACATGCAGCTTTCAGAGCCGCATTTCCTGACCCTTGACATAGACCGATATAGAAAAGTGATGTGTAAAATTTTTAATTACTAAATGGCTCAATTTTTGTTTTTGATTTAGCTGCTTATGCCGTCCCCTTACGGTGCCGCCTGATGCGATTGTCTTTTTACTTTGCATCATAGTACGGCACGGCCCTGTGTTTTGATGCAAGAAGATTTATTTCGCCTTTAAATGTGAACGTTTTTCTCTGATTTTCTCGCTCAAGCGATGCCATAATGACGCATAATACGCATCTGCTAACATTTTTCTGATGAAGATGATGCCATCTGCATCCCAAAAGACCATCACCTTCGTCTCCTGGGCAGCCCATTCGCTCTTAAAAATTCACTGTTGTATCTATTTCTTTGTTTTTGGAATGTAATAGTGAATCCAGGTTTTATCCATAGTTATGTATTGAGGAAGAAATTCGGCAGAATTGCGTCAAAACAATCTCAGAGTCGATCACACGATTGCGCTTATACTCCTCTGTGAGCACTGCGATACTCATCTTGCCGAAATTATTTTCAGACAATTTTTTATACAAAAATGGAGGGATTCTACTTTGCGATATGCCATTGGCCTCAACTGTTTCGCAGACTTGAATTTGTCGATCACTCAAAATAATATCGTGAATTTTGTCAATAGTTTCGGTAGTAGTTATTTGGTGGGCGTCCCGAACGATGTTCATTTTTTGTGGATTAATGGACACATTCGCCCAGTTGTAAAGAATTGCAAATACAGGAGTAGATATGCTATGAACTGCATCCTGCAGCTTTAATTTCCTTCTGCGGTAAGCCCTTCAAGTCAAAATGTTAAATCACATCTCAAAACTGCATGGCTATGAATAAACGAAAGTTGTTCACTTGAATCGACAATAGAAATGGAAATGCGTAATGGATGGAGCTGAAACGTTGTCAGCTTCCTGGCTGATAATGCTGTTTACATCTCTCTTGGATTTTCTAAGGCCTTATTGAACGATCCTCGTATATACATATGCCTCAAATTGTTAAAAAAATTAGAACTTTAGCATTTCTGTAAGTACACTGCACCTATCCCGACATTAGGCTATGTTGGGGAATACCATCTTTGGCAAATTTCTCATAAACAACCACCTAACTCCTGACAAATGTTCAATATATTAGGAAATAAAATAAAACAGCACTTAATTTTAATATTGCGGATGCATCGTATTGTTATTTATTTTTTATATCAAGGCCGCAAATAAAGAATTCAACTTTTATATCCGGTCTTATGATATAAACGGCCTAGTTATAAAAGGATTCTGCTATAATTTTATTTTAAATTATTAACTTAAAATCTGACAAAATTATTAAAATTTGGTAATGATATAAGTCTCGAAACTGCAGTCACGATTCGTGCCTAAATATAATTTATATTTGAATAGTAGTTTCATTTCTTATGTTGACTTTTACTGTTTGAATAAGTAGAATAATATTTTCGGAAAATCTTACATATTGCATAGACTGATTTTACAAAGAGTTTTTCTTATAAATATAATATTTTATTTCTTATCTGATAACAACAGGGAACATAAAACATCTTAACAAAACTAAGCATTCGATCTTTTGCTAGATCTTGGAAAAATCTGTATTTGCTTCTTTTTAGTAGTAACAGATTTTAATCCACTTCCGGTTTTTTTCTTTCTGTACGTTGCGTGTACTGCTTGATTTTTTATATTCAGTTGCATAGCTGATAGTATTAACGTCTCATAGAATTCAAGGAAGTTCAGCTGATATTCCATGTTGCTGATAATACCATCACTTACAATAGCGGGACATATTGTCGATAAACATTGAATCATTTGTGGTGCTCCTAGAGCTTTGAAACTATACATACCTAGACCGAAGTACATATCATTTCGTGAATCAGGGGGCCGATTCGGTTTTTTACCAATTTCTTCATCCATTACTGCAAAAGAGAAAAAATTAAATTTAAAAAAAAATGGGGTATTGCTGGGGTGAAGGGGTAGAGTAGCGGTGACATTCTCACAAACGTTGAGTCTGGAAATAGCAGGAAAATTGATTTTCTTGTCAAGCTCTTTTGTGTGGTAAAAAGTGGTTAAAAAGCTTTGTTGTGTGGTGGTGATAATTGGCAATTGGGAAATAAAATTTAATGGTAATTGGATAAGTACTGGCCTAGACTTTAGGCAACCCACAACGAATTCAGAATCCAATGATAATTGGAAATTTGAAATAATTCTCGTAATGATAGTTAAAAATTTTGATTTTCCTCACCTTGCCCTGGAATAATGGACATTTTTTACATAATAAATACCGCTACTGTTAGAAGTATATATTCACTTCGACTTAAAAAAAGTATATAAAGTTCTTTGCAAATATCTTGTGCCGAAAGATCGCCATACTGCTTTACAGTTAATCGAAATTCGGATATTAGAGTAATATTTTAAAATTTTGGAAAAACTGGAAATTTCTAGATAACTTCCATTATTGAAATTTTAAGCAAAATTTTCGAGATTCAGCAACTTTGAGAATATTCGAGTCAAATTGCCATTTCAAGAAAAAAGTCTAAATTTTAAAATTGAAATCGATATTTCGAAAAAAGTCGAAAATTTGAGGTTAAACACGTAATTTCGAGGTCACACAGTTCTGGACGAAACATCGTTGAAAACATTTGGATTTAAAGTAAACATTTTGAGAAAAACTAAAATTTTCTAGTTTAAAATCAAAATTTCGGAAACTTTAATTTCTTATGATGTACATTTGTAATTTTGTGAATCTTTTTCTTACATATTCAGCAGTCGCGGCTAGTGCTAAGGTTTGCAGGTTTGCGCAACCTCCAAAAAAACGTTGGGATAAAAAAGAAAGTAAATTGTTCTTTATGTTGTTTATTTTATTTATTGATAACAGATTTATCGCTACCAACCGTACTGCTGAATATTGCGGATTCCGCCGATTCGTAAGCGTTTGATGACATATTGGGTCCACGGTTTGCAAAGTTTGCAGGCTAGACTGCAAACTTTGCTTTACACATATGCACCTGCGCCTTAACTTATATTTTGTTCGCTTAAAATACTTGCCCATAAGCAAGCATTAGGTTGCACTTGTGGGTGCAAACCAAATACTGATTCGCTATTAAAATCTGTCATCGGGCAATGTTCTGAGTCTTGAAACACAAATAAAAATGAATTCAGTGCAAAGTTTAATTGCACAGCCATTCTGTAACCGATTTGTGTCGAAAAAACTGGAAATTAAGCGACGTGGATGACCTATTCCAGACTTAAATATTGTGCAGACGATGTTTTGTAAAAAGCGAAGTTTTAACAGAAGTAGTTCGCGAAGCTAAAGGAGTACCTATGCGACATTGTTGTCTGCTAAGCTAAAAAACGATTCAGCTTCACTGGCCTTTTAATTGCAGCAACCTTATTATATAATTTTTTTCTGAAAAGTTTACCCAACATAGAATCACTTGTCCTGAAAATAATTTTAAAGAAACCTCCAAGGTTCATCCATTTTTTAATTTACAAAAACTAAGAACTAAACTAACCCTAATTTACGAAACAGAAAAGTTTAAATCGGCTTTTGGTTTACTTGTACTCTATAACATTATTTCAGAAAATAGTGAGCTTAGTGAAACTCTAAATCTTTTAAAAATCCTTCTTCTTCCTTCTGGTGAAGCAGAATGGTGCTTCCCCAGTCTGGAAAGAATAAAAACTCTTTAAAAAAATACATTATGCCAGGAAAGATTGTCCGCATTAACGGTGTCTTCAAAGAAAAGGACTTAATCCAAGGAATACTCGACTTCAGTAAAAAGTTATTGATAAATTTGCAGCTGCCAAAGTTCCAAAAATGGCAAAAGATGTCAAAGATGGATTTTCTCTTGTTTTTCTTTTTGTTTTTTGCGAAAATAAAAATAAAATATCTCTTAATTCCTCCAGCTTAATTGAAAATTTCCAATTTCGGCACATTTTTGCAAATGTCTCTTTGCAACGCCCAAATTTTATTAGCACCAGTCGCCACTGATATTCAGGTGTATCTGTGGAACGAAATTCCTTCTAGAGACTTTGAAACCTCCATCTATTTGCTACTATATTAAAGATTAGAGGTAGTAGTGGGCTAGGACTTTTTTTAGACATCCATTTTATTTGACAGACTAAAGTTGCTCTTTATTCAGCTGTGTGGCCCGCCTAAAAATGTTCCCTCTGAAAGTGGCTCGATTTCTTAAAAAGAGTGCCAACCGCTGGTCCAAACTATCAATATAATCAATAGTTCCTTTTATGTTTTAGGTATACATGTTGTTTCGAGAATTAAGATGAATTTCGAGAACCAACTGGAAATTCAGAAAGTCAAATCACAAAAAAATCAGGAAAATCTTTCAATTAAGAAAAATGAATTTCGAAAAATACGTCAAAACTTTGAGAAAATTATCGAAGTCTCTAAAAAATATCTAAATCTCTAAGAGAAGGAAAGAAAGAGTGGAAAAAGTAGGATTATGAATATAAAGTCCCAATTTGAAAAAAGACGCATTTCGAGAAAAAGGGTTTTTAGAGATTCAAAACTTAAAAATGCTCTTCTAGTGAAACTTGAAAAATGTCGAAAAAACGAAAAAAGTCAAAACTTTTTTGGAAGGTCGAATTTTCCGAAAAAGGCATAATATTTAAATTTTGGTTAAAAAATTTATCTAGATACAAAAATATTTTTCTCAAAATCGTTGCTTTTTTATTAACATTTCGATCGAATTTAGAGAATATAAACGAATTTCGAAAAAGTAGAAATTTCAAGGAAAAGTCAATATCGATGAAGAAAGTCTACAATTTCAGAAATACAAAATATTGCGAGATAAAAGTAGAAATTTCGAAAATAAGGCGAATTTTGAAACAGTAGTTGAAATTTTCGGAAAGTCTGATTTAAATTTAAATATTCAGAAAAAGATCAATATTAGGAAAAATAGATGAATTTCGAAAAGACAAATATTGAAAAAATAAAGACATTTAAAAAAACAATTTTTGAAAGAACATTCCAAAATAAGAATTTTAAAAATAAAGACTTAATTTGGAATTTTCGCTGAAACGGAAAATTTTATGAAAAAACCAATTTTAAAAGAAAAATTCAAGATTTCGATAAAAAAATGAATTACAAGCAGAAAGTCGAAACTTTCAGAAATATTAAATATCAAATTTTGAGATAAAAATCAAGATATCGAGAAAAAAGCAAACTCTAAAAAACCAGTCAAAGAAAAGTTGGATTCTAGAACGTTGGAATTTTCAGAAAAATAGGCGAAATTTTGAGAAATCGGTTTGAAATTTTAAGTGAAAGTTCGAAATTGAAGATTCGACACTTTTCAGATAATGTCAACAAGTTTTAAGAAGAAAAGTAGATTTTTGTAAATAAAGTGAAAATTAACCACAAAATTTGAAAACAAATAATGCAAATTTACAGAAAAAGACGAATGTCGAGGAAAAAGACGTAATGTCAAGAAAAAAAAAATGTAAATTTCGCACAGAAAAATATGTAGTTTTACAAAAGACAAATTTTTAAAAGAAAAAATTGAAATTTTGAGATAAAGACGAAAAAGTTGAATTTCCAAGAACATAAAGGATAGGATTTAAGATAAAGCCAAAATTTCTAAAAAAGGCAAATTTCGAGAAAACTGTGGACATTTCAAAAAAATGGCTTATTTAAAAAAATGGCAAAACAAATATGGATTTTGGAATGAAAATCGAGAAGATCGAAATTTAAAAAAAATCAAAATTGAGAGAAAAAATTCAAAATTTAATAAAGATTCGTAATTTTCCAGAGAAAACCAAAATTTGATGTAAATTAAATGGCAAATTTTACGACAAATCACGAAATGTGAAAAAAATTAAAATTATCACAAAACATCAAAATTTCAAAGAAAGTACGAATTTTCAAGAAAAAATGGAAGTTTCAGCTAAGTGTAAATTTTCGGCGACTTCGGGATCCAGGAGAGGAGTAAGCACCCCAATGTGCCCTATTCTTGGTAGGCCTACATTGCTTAATATCTTAAAACCTGACAAAAAACATAGTTCAATTTTTTCACGCTCATTTAGAACTCACTGGTATGATGCTGTTGTTGGTTAGGTGGTAGTAATTATAAGCAAAGTTTATTTTGTTGGTCCTGTTCGCCCCTTGCCCAGCGTAGAACTAATGTATGTTTCAACCGGAAACTCTTAATCATTGACAAAAAAAATGTATTTTTTTAATTTAAAATCTTAAGCTGTTTTTAGTGGCTACAGTCACCTACCACACTTTAAATAGCACGAGCCGCCACTGAATTTCGAAAAGTAAATATTTTAATGCAATTTATTTATTTTTTTTTGGTAATTTCTAGTTTTATATTAAAATTCTGTATATTTACATGTTTAGTTTTTATGTTTTTCCCTAAAAATTCGATTTCCAATTCCAAGTTTTCGCATTTTTCAAACAATTTGACAATATTTTCAAAATGTTGGTCCTAAGTACGCAATTTATCTAATGAAACTCGAACTTTTGGCTACAAAGCCTGAATTTTTCCAAAATTTTACTTTTTTTTCTAACTCTAAGAAAGTTTTTTCCTAAAAATTTAATTATAAAATTCAATTTATTTTATAAATTCTGAATTTTTATTGGAAATTTTTATTTTTTAATAAAGTTTTGAGTTTAAACTTGAGTTTTTTAAAATTTCTATTTTTTTTTAAATATTTAGACTTGAAATTCTACATTTTTAAAATTTCGAAGTTAATCTGGAAATATGGATTTTTTATCGATTTCTTCTTAATTCAAAGATATGTTTTTCTAATTTTCCATTATTTTACAATGCCAAGCTTATGTTTATGCTTTTTTATAACATTTCTAATCGCACGAGGCAAATTTCGAAAAAAACAAATGAGTGTTAATTGTGTTTGTCTTTGAAAATTCTGTATTTATAGTCCTAATTTTTATCTCTTCGGAATTTAATGAAAAAACTCGAGAAAAAAGTTAAAATTTTAGGGAATAACGAACTCTACAGTTTAGTGTTTATCTAAATCTCAACTTTAATACTCAAAATTTCTTTCAAATTTTGAGTTGAAGTTGAGATTGTAGACCAATTGTATTTAACCTTTAAAAAATATTCGAAATTTTTACTGCTTTTTAAATACAGAGAGTGTAAAAAGTATTCGTACACCTAGCAGTGAACACAAAAAACGAATTGTCTCGGTTGAAATATATTTAATTATTAAAATAAAATAATTGAGTCAATCACAGGGCACTTTATTTATTGTAACAAATATCAAGAAAAACAAATACGGAAGTCAAAAAAAAATATTTACTTAAAATTTATCCAGAAGTCCACACAAAAAGTATTTGTACACTTAAAAAAATTAGCAGATACATGTAACAAAAAGTAACAAATAGTACTCCATTGGTCAGCCCTTAGCTTTATTAATGAGATGGAATCTTCTTGACATAGAACTAAATAATTTAGAAGTGTAAAAAGAGAGTATTAGTGCCCATTCTTCCCGAAACGCAGTTTTTAATATTTCTTTACGTGAAATGTGATGCTCTTGTATTTTGTTGTTAAGAGAATCCTACATTAAAATTGGGTGCCGGAGAAGGTATTACAAGGCATTTTGGAGTGTTTAAAAGTATCAAATTCTTAATATTCCATGGTGTATGGTTTGGATCGTTATCTTGTGAAAATATCCAGTTATTATTAAAATCCATTGCTGTTGCACTTGAAAGAAGATTTTTCTTTGGTGGTAATATATTCTTTAGGGTTGTTTATGGTCCATTATCTCATCACAAAATGCAAATTTTCCCATCCCTTTAGCACCTATACAATCCCAAACTCAAACAGATCCAATACCGTGTTTTATCGTAAGAACTAAATTTTCTTTACCAACTACAACATTAGGTTTTCCCGTTTTCTCCGCACCATTTGACGTCCATTAGAACTAAATTTAGATTTATCTCTGAAAATTACCTGTTCTCAAACGTTATTTGTCTTATTAATATAATCTTAATATAGAAAATTTGATTTCTACCATGAAACACGGTGGAGCTTCTGTTTATGTTTGTTGTATGAGTACTAAGGGGGTGGGAAAACTTGAATTTATTGATTGCATTATGGACCCTAAACAACCCTAAATAATAAATTACGATCCTAAAGGAGAAGCTTCTTTAAAGTGCAGCTCCAATGAGTTTTAAATAATTATGGGATATTTTTACAAGATAACGATCTAAAGCAAATACCACGGAATATTAAGAGTTGGATATTTTTTAATGCACCAAAATGCCTTGTAATAGCTCCTCAGTCGCTTGATATTAATTTTACAGAGCATATGTAGGATTATCTTAGCAAAAAAATTCGAGAGCAACAAATTTTATGTAAAAAAACATTGAAAAGAGCTTTTGGAGAAAAAGGGGCGCTGATGCCCTCTTCTTACTCTTCTAAATTAGTTAGTTCTGTGCTAAGAGGACTCCATGTCATTATTAAAGCTAAAGGCGGATCAACGGAGTATTAATTGTTTCTGATTAGTGAAATTTATCTGCTAATTTTTGTAATGTACGAATACGTTTTATGAGGACTTGTGGATAACTTTTAAGTAAATATTACTTTCGCGCTCAGAGTTTGTTTTTCTTTTTCTTTTATGTTATAAGTACTAAAACTATACAGTAATCGACTCATTATTTTTTAAAGAAATAGATATATTTAAATCGTTCTTCCTATGTAAATGGCTAGGTGTACGAATAATTTTTACACTCACGATATACCGTTTAATGAAAATATTAATGTTCAACTTATCTTTCGAGATCTAAACTTTTTGTTTGGTCTTAAATCTGAAATTTCGGAATACAAGTTGAAATTGCCCATGAAGTCAAAGTTTTGATTAAAAATCGAAATTTTAGAAAAGTGCATACTTCGAATTAAAAACCAAAATGACGAGATTAACCTACAAATCTGAAGTTTAAGTTGTAAATCTTCTTTCCTTAGAATTTAGAATTTAAGTTTCCAAATATGGACCTCTTACATGATTTCTTTATAAATTCAGAAATATCTTTCTCGAAAGTTTGATTTTTCTTTTCATAAATTCCACGTGAACGATTTTAATTTTTAAACAGATTTTAAAGTCTGTTTTGAAAAAAAACTTTTAATGTACTCGTATAGATTTTTGAATTCCTTTCTTTCTCAAAATTTAATACACAAAACAAAAGTTAATGAAAAATTGAGTGTTTTGACTCTTTCTAAAAATGTTAGTTTTTATTACAAATGCTATTTTTTGTAGAAAGTTACACTTTTTTCTAAGATCGAGTTTTATATTTAAACTCGAATTAGAATTTCCCTATTTCTGTTTTGAAATTTCGACTTTTAACTCTAAAAGTGTCCGAATATTTTGATTTATTTTTGAAGTTTTGCGTTAAATGTCGAAATGTCAACTTTTTTCTTCATTTCAACTCTCAAAATTTCGATTTTAGTCAAATTATAAATTTTAAGTTTTTTTTTTCCTAAAATTTAAAGTACATATTTTTTTTTATAAAAAGAGGTCGAATTTTAATTCCAAAATATCGACATCTTTTTAGAAATTGTAGGTTTAAACTGCAAAAATTGGTTTTGCAAGTTTCGAATTTTTAGAGTTTACGCTTTCGATGTTTACTTCTCTCCTAAAGTTTCGATTATAAAGCTAAATTTGTTTACACATTTTTTTGATAAGTTTTAACTATAACCCTACTTGTTGAGGCCTTTATTATTATTTTATATTTTATTTCTAATGTATAGTTTTTGTGTGGTTGTTATTTTTATATTTTTATTTAACAGCGTGCACAGAACCCTTTAAAAGCTAGTTGGGGCGCTGTTGGAAATTATTATAGTCCATCATTTTAACATTAATTTTAAAACATGTTAATAACAAAGCACACCCAAGCCGAAGAGGAGGAACTACAGCGATATACTAGGTGTTCAACGTATTATTTACCAATATTTCTATTTATTTTTTGATTCACACAATATTTGAATAAGATTTTAATGCCGGCTCCACACTCGGGCCGCGAAAGCCTGCGAAATAACGCGAACGCGAGTGTGGAGGCTTTCGCGTCTTCGCGTTCGCGCTTCGCGCTGTTCCCCGTTCGAAGTCGGTTTTTTGGTCCGAGTCAAAGGATTCGCGGAACTTTCGCAAGGCGTAAACGCGAATGCATCCACACTCGCGGCGTGAATTCAGTCAGTTTTAGTCTTTTCTAGTGATTATTGTGTGGTTTCAGAGAGGACTGTTTTCTTTTTTTCTTTATTTGGTATTTATTTTTAAGATACAGATAGTTATATGCTATAGCGCAAAGCGCAGCGGCAGCAGCAGTGGTTACCTCTGGGTCCATTTCTCTTGAAAGCGCGAACTACACTGCGAAGTTTGCGAGTGTGGAGAGGCATGTTTTTCGTGCAAAAATCGCGCGCGAATCGCAGCGTGAATTCACGCAGCGATTCGCGCGCGAATGTGGCGCCGACATAATATACTAAGTAAATAATAGTTTTATTTGTTCTATTCACTACTCACTTTAGTGTTGGTACGCAACAGTTTTGAATTTTCCACTTTTTCTTAGAATTTCGAGATTTCGAGAAAAGTGTTATGTTATTTTCTTTTGGTTTTGATTTTTTTACTCGAAATTTGGAGTTTAAACCAGAAAGATTTTTCTAAAGTTGGCATTTGTAACAACTTGCAACGTGACTGGTCTCTTTATTGTTACTTAATTTTTATTATTTTGCACAGTGCATAGTGATATCAAACAGGGAGCACGTGCCTCAGGCGCCAGTTGAAGGGTACGCCAAATCTCAGTGGTGAGGACGCGGTTGTCAGGCGGAAGATCTTTTTTTTTGTGTTTTTTAGTGGTCCAAAATATGTTGGGCACATTTCGAAGTGCCAGGGGCACCAATGCGAAGTTTTCACTCCGGCTTGGAAACATAGTAGATTCGGCGTTAATATCAAACTAAATCGAATCAAGGAAAAGACCTATCGACCCACTCTCGACTTAGTAGTGAATAGTCGAATAGGAAATGCAGAATTTTTGGGATGCAAGAAAGAGAAACACTAATAGATTAAAAAAATATATATATTTAATGACAAACATGGTATATTAAAAAATGTGTATAAAAAATTTCAAAATATATAAAATAAAAACAAAAAAATACATAATAGAAATACATCTATATCATTTTTTCTTCCTACTTTTGAAAGAATTATTTCGTTTTACTTTAGCGAAAGCATCATCAGAATTCGACATAATATGCGAATTATCATTTTTCGGTCTTTGAAATTGAAGTTTTATTTGATTTTTGCTATCCAAAAGTAGGGAACATAATATAATTGTTTCGTAAAATTCCAAAAAAGTTAAAGGATAATCTATGTTTACAATGTCAGCTTCGACGTTTATAGGGGGACATATTGTGCAAAGACAATGGAGCACAGTTTTAACCCCCAACGATCGAAATATAGTCAAGTCTTTGTAAAATGCATCGTCGTTGTTCTTCTCGAAAGGCGTGTTTGACTTGATTCCGATTTCAGGTGGTTCTGCAAAATATGTATTCTTTTAAAGCCTTATAATCTTTCACAAACTGCGAGTTATTTTACATTTTGCACTGCAATACCCTGACCGAATTAGATTGCCTTTAACTAAAATTTAAATCTAAACGTTACAATGAGGAAATACATTCGAAGTTAACTTAATGTATATATTTTAATAACATAGATACTAGAAGTAGAAAATTAAAATAGCGAATTAAATATTTTTAAAATACTTAGTAAGATCTGTGTAAACCATTAAATATAATTATTTCTTTTTGTTCTTTTTGCGTTTCTTCCCAAACCAAGATTCAGATTTGGTTTGATGTTCCGCTTCGCGAGATTTCGCTATTTGCAGCCTAACTACATCTTTGCAATTCAAAAGTAAAGAACATAGTATAATTGTTTCGTAAAATTCTAAAAATGTCAGGGGGTGATCTATGTTTACAATGTCGCCTTTCACAGCAACTGGTGGACAGATTGTGGCGAGGCATTGTAGAATAATTTTCACGCCCAATCCACGAAATACGGCAAGGTCTCCATAAAATAGGTCTTCTCGACGTCTTGGAAGTATCTTAGGTTTTTGACCCAACTCAGGATCCTCTGCAAAATTGTTATTTCGTTAGCTGAGTCAGAAGAACACTATGTACCAATAAAAAAACGAAAGGGCTTTCATTTAAATCAAGTGCAGTCTGTTCATTAAATGCGCATCTTTATTATTTTTATTACAACATAATATTTTATTTATGTAATTTACAGTTTACAGAATCGATCATGACATCTTGAGAATAATTTTATGTCACAAATATTTTCATATATACTATTGGCAATAACATACAAATTTTTGAATTACAATTTTGAACTGCTTAAAATTTATTACACATCTTCCTTCGCTTTTGGACTTTATGAATGTCTACATCCTTTTGATTAAATTTGCATCTAACCTGATGACTGATAATTGTGAAGACCAGTTAGGTCAAATTCTTCTTTCTCCAGTAGGTACAGAGTCAGTCTGTGTTCTTGAAATATCCAGTTTTTATTTTTCGTTTCAAATTATCTTTTCGCTGAATTCATAAGTAAGCAGTAGAGAATTTTCTGCATTTTCTGGGCTTTAATTTTTCAATATGAAACTCTCGGAATCAAATTCACACAACTCGTCGCCCAGGGCAAATTTCAATTCTAGATAAATTCGAAATTTTGGCAGTAAAGATTTTAGATATTAAACTAGGAGGTTTTTTAAAGTACAATCCACTCCCAAAGGGTAAAAACTTATTACAGTAGAACTCCGTTGGTCCGACTCTCCGGGTAAATCGACCTTTATCTTGGTACAACATAAAATTAATATTTTTGAACCTGTAGCTTGTGGCTTTTTTCCTGGGTCAACTTTGTGAACAAAACATGCTTTTGAAGTGTGTAAAGCACGTTGAATATCTCCACTTCTCCTTTTTTGATACATTTAAAAGTAGAGAGTGTTAGAAATACAAAGGCCCATTATTTGTATCTGCAGCAGGAAACAATTTTACATTTCTTTTAATGTTTATAACAAAAATTTAAATACACATGAATAAAAAATGAAAGAAAATGTATTATATTAGGTATAATATGTATGTAGGTTATTTAGGGAATACGTTTTTACTTAAAATTTATCTGAAATTTTTATACTTCGGATGATCCGACCTTTTTTGGGATCCAACTTACCCCATGGTCGAATTAACGGAGTTTTACTTTATACCATTGGAGCACTTGAGTAGGAAAATAAAGATAGATGGCGATGGACCGACTTTTAAAATTTTTAAATGAGGATAGTTTATAATTGTCGAGGAAAACTCTGCTCGGCACAAATTTCAAAATTTGCAACTTCTATAAAAAAGGGTCGACAGAAAAAGTCCTCTTTGTGTTAAGCTGAGCAGCACAGGAATTTGCTGTCTCCAACTGTCTTATATGACTCAGGAATTTGCTGTTGAGGGGATCCCCACCTATCAATTTTTATGAACATCTCCTATTAAAGTAGTTGCAGAAAAAAGACAAGTCACTAACGATCCGCCCATGTTTCAGTGCTTTGAAAGACTCGGTCAAATTCTCATTAGGCGAATTAAATCCAAGAGCCAAAGCATGCTTTGGGGTTGAACTCCAAACGTGATAACAGTATTCTAGTGATGACTTAACTTGAGCTTTAATTTCGAGAAAGCAACGAAATATTGAAAAAAAATTCAAAATTTATTTAAAAAAATCATCAATCAACTTTTTTGAGTTGATAAGTTTTCAGATTAAATTTATTACTTATAACTTCTTGGACAATGTTAAAATGCAGATAAAAATTTTGAGGGTCGAAATTTTAGGATTTAGAAGGTCATTTTCAGAAAAAAGTCTAAATTTTAAATTTAAGGTCAAAATTTTCAAAAAAATAAAATGAATAAAGTCAAGTGAAAGCGCTAAGGTTCAAGACTTGTTTAAAACTAGGGTCAAGTTTATAACACAAAATAATTTAGATTGGGGAAAGTGTATCAGTCTATGTACTAGGTGAGCGAAATTCGATGTCTCAGCTGTATTATAAGAAAAGGAAAAACGATGTAACGAATCAGAAATAAAGTTCTTGAATTGGATTGAATAAGCTTCATTTTATGTAAAGTTTGTATATTTTTCCAGTTTTGCAAACCAAAGTAATAACGGCATTAAACTTTTTTTTTCAGAAAGGTACCTGTATTTCTGCATATTTAACAAATTTTGTAAAGAAAAAAATTTGGTATCTTTTTTGGTTCAAAAGTTATAAGCAATTTTATTGTAAAAAAAAATATTTTCAAAAATTCGTAATAACTACGATTTAGACAAATAGCCTCTGGAAATGCATTAAATTAAACATAAAAGTATAGTGACATCTGTCAATAATTGAACTAATGGTTGACAAACATTTTATGTTGCCATTTGACTTGGAAAAATGTTCACGTAAATGATATACAGGGTGAGTCAGAAAGAATGGGCCAACACTAAACTGGAGATACTAGACAGCAAAATATTACGATTGAGCTCAACATGCCTTATACCAATGTGGCTGGTTTAAGAGATACAGGGCGTTCAAAGTGAAAATGTTATTTTGAAATTTTTTAATAATTGAGAAAATTTTAATGCTATAAATTTAATATTCGGGAATTTTATGTTTTTCGGTGTGAGAATTACGAATTTTAAATTTATATTGATGTTGCCCCTAGAGGGCGCTAATGTCACATAATCATTTATGTAAATTAAAACATATTTTTTTTTATCTGTTGAGTTATACTTAAAATAAGTTGACAGTATAAAAGAACGATCAATTCTACAAAGAAAAGGTACTCTTGTTTAAGTCGTCTAAAGCAAAAGTAAGCTAAAGTAAAGCTAATGTAAAGCTAAAATATAGTTAAAATACGCTAAACTAAATAAACTAAAAGATGTTTAAGTCGTCTAAAGTTAAAATATAAAATTTATAGCCCCAAAACTTTCCCAAGGATTAAGAAATTTCAGAATAGAATTTAAACTTTGAAAGCCCTGTATCTCTTAATTCAGTCACATTAGTATAAGGCATACTATATTGAGCTCAATCGTAATATTTTAGTGTTTACTATCTCCAGTTTTGCGTTGGCCCATTCTTTCTGACTCATCTTGTATTATTTATTAGTTTATGGGAAATTTCAAAAGAACCCTAGAAGAGCAGATAAATAATCTCTGAGATACCCCAAACATGTTATTCTAAACCTAAAAATATTTAATAGATTTGTTTCCAAAGGCTGTTTGATTAAATCGTACCAATTGCGAATTTTTAATAATACACTTTTTACAATAAATTTGCCTACAAGTTTTTAACGAAAAAAGATACCAGATTTTTTTAATTACAAAATTTGTTTAGAACAATTAGAATAAAGGTATGTTTCTATGGAAAAAAAATTGAATGACGTCATTACTTTGGTTTCCAAGTCTGAAAAAATATGAAAATTGGGCTTAAAATGGACCTTATTTAATGCAATGTAAGAATCTCTTTTCAGATTTCTGATATCGTTTTTCCTTTTCTTATAATAGCGCCGAGACATCAAGTTTCGCTCACCCTGTACTATTGATGGTGCTCGATCAATGTCTGGTTGATATGGAGAATTGCAAGTGCTTATTCGCAGTAAAGCATCACATGCAATGTGGAGCCATTGTATCACTCGTAGTGAAGCACTTGCATCGAACTCGATGAGCTTTGAATTGAATTTAGTATGGGAACGTATCATCAATGCAGTACTACATAAAAATTAGGGCTGAAACGCTGACTATTTAAAAAACTTTGTACAAACACGGCAGCTGAACACACAGCCCTGCTATTTTATTGGAGTTCACGGTGCCTTTTACGTGCAAATGTCTTATCCCGTGTGTGAGTTACATCAAGAAATTCACCATTTTCTGCAAGACGGTCACGCAAACTCTAGATACTTTGCCGAATCAGACTTTTTGTTGAAACTGGGATATTTTTGCGATGTATTTGCTAAATTGAATACCTTGAATCTATCTTTGCAAGGCAATAACATGTACATCTTGAAACCATTGGAGAAAATCGGGACGTTTAGGAGAAAACTGCAGTTGTGGGAAAGAAAAATTAGTGAAGATGGCAGTCAAGAGTGTTTTCCAGGATTGCTTTGATACACGACCTCTAATGAAGTAGTTACCTCTCCAGAGGAAAATGTAGAAAACATTGCGTGGATCCAAGGTCTTTTTTGTGCTCAAGCTCCACCAGAATTCACTTCGCAAGAAGAAGAAAGTCTCATTGAACCCTCTTGCGAAAGCAGCTTAAAACAAAATTCGCTTATTCCGACTTGGTGGAGTTTTGGATAACCATCAAAAATAAATATCCAGCTCTAAGATCAAAAGCTATAAGGATATCATTCCCTTTGCAACATGTTATTTGTGGGACACCGGATTACCAGCTGTCGCTGCAATAAAGAGCAAATATCGCTTAAAGATTGACTTGGAGCAAAAAATGAGAGTGACAGTGTCAAGCCTTATTCCTCGCTTTGAAAAAATATGTGGAAATCGCCAAGCTTCTCCGTCAAATTGAATTTGTCCCCTATTTTCTTTTTCTTTTTTTTGTGTATTATTCTGCGTGGATTTAATATATGAGCCTCATTTTGATTTCTATGCCTGATACCTCACTAGTGTCAAAATACAGTCGTGTTTAAAAAAGTTCAAGTAGACGATTTGTGCTTTACTGCTATGCAGTAAGTAGATTCTAAAGCACAAATCTTGCATGCATTTTGTTGAACACGACTTTAGATAAATTTCTACTAGGGTGCCGTAACAATATATTCTTCCTAAAAGGGCACCGTCATCTGAAACCCCTTCAATCCCGTCATTTGAGAGAACCCTTGCTTTAAAATTCTAAAATATTTTATATAAATATATATTTTTTTATTCTATTGCAATCTGAACAGTACTTTTTGTAAAATATGATAAAATCTCTGGTTTCTGACAAGGCTCGATGTTAAAAGCGTGAAATTTCAAACTTTAATTACTTTTTACTTTTTCTCTGCATTTCTTTAATTGGATCATTATTTTATTAGTTATAATCTACCAATAGGACGAATTTCTTTAAATTATGAACGGTGATTCTAAAACCGACACATCCTACCTTAACTAAATCAGTTACTTGCAAATTTATTTTCCCTATTAACTGAGCATATACTTATGACAATATGAAAATATTGTTGCGGGCTATCGGTTCGAATAATTATTACGTCGTGAATTATAACCACTTTATTTTACAAACTAAACTCGGAACACTACAACTGAATAATTATCTCACTTATTCATTCACATAAACTACTAACTCACTAAACTACGCTGACTTCTGACTGATTAAGAGAAAGCCAACCGGACCCCCTTTATATAGATCTCTGGTTCGGGTTCTAGAAGTTTTCAGCAAATAAGGCTTATCGTTTGCCGAAATTTCTGGAACGCTTATCTGCCGTTTGTTTCATTATCGCGGCCGCATTCCCTTATCAGGTTTTTCTAGAAAATATTTTTACGTACTAAATTCTATAATTTACATTTCGTTACAATATTTATAGCAAATAATAAGAGTCAACTTTGGATAAGATCGCTAATAACGAAGAAAATTATGGTCCAAATCTCTACAAGAAAGCATGCCTTTCCTGTTCGTTTATATCGAATACCCATTGGCGTATATAGGGGAGGAGGGGGCAGAATTGTCTTGTGCCCACCCCAGAATATTAGGTTACCAAGCCAGAAATAAAACCCCTATATTTTATGATATCATAATTAAAAATTATTTTAAAATTTCCTAAGTTTCAAATATGAAACAATCTGTGGTAAGTTATCCTTCGCACTACGGAATTCCAGGGATAAAAACGTGTGCTTTGTGATAAAGTGACTTGACGCAATATTATAAAGTACCTCTCCGGCCATAAATACTGCCAGAATGGACCCACTATCTTTGAGTTGTACTAAAGTTATTGGCGCGCTGCTTTTATATCACAAAATATTTTTAAGTTCTAAGACAATTAGTTTGTACTCTTTTGAGAAGTGAATCTCATTTTTGAATTGTGGGCGGATTTGCATTTTGGACACTTCGATCTAGTAATTTAGTAGGTATAACTTTAATCTTTTAAAATTAGTGTAATTAATTTAAATAAATCATACAAGTTATTTCAGCTTCATTGGCATCCAGTCTTTGTGTTAGACCAAAATTTTGAGAGAAGAGTCAAATTTTCAAGAATATCAAAATTGGCAAAGAAAAAAATACTGATAAAAATGTCGAATGTCAAACTTCAAACTTTGAAAAAAGTCTAGAGAATATCAAAATTTATACAAAAAAATGTGTTGATAAAAATTTCTAGGGTAAACTTGAAATATTAAAAAAGTGCAAATTTTGTTTTAAGATTATAAGATGTAAGTTTGCTTTTCTGGAATTAGTTTTATGGTACGGTCACTAGTATTCTCGGAATCTGAAGCTGATATTTCCATTCCATGTGATTCAATAAACCATCGGTCATCTTGCCCTTTCGCTAGGATTTCGAAAATATTCAGAGTATTATAACAACCATAAATATTTAAAATATTTAAATCGCCTTCCCCATTTATTCCAAATTTTTAGAATAAGAATAATATACCCATGGACATAGAAAAAATTTCATTTAGAAAATTTTGAAAATTGATGGGCAAAAAAAATAAAACCAGAAACTCTTCAGCTGAGTATACTGTATATTTTTTCTGAACTGCGCGAGCTTGGGAGATCAAACCTCCAAATTTTCAGAAAAGGTCAAAAAATTGAATTTAAAATAAAACCTGAACCTGAAAATTGCTCTAACGTTTCGATAGCCAAGCTATCATCTTCAGAAAGATACTGCATCTCTCCGAAGATGATATCTTGGCTATCGAAACGCATTACAGCAACGTTTGTTGTATTTTTATCTTTCTTGATTTCAGAGGACAAGATTTGTATAACAAAACTGAACGTTAATAAAAACGAATTTCGAAAAATACTGTCAAAATCTCAAGAAAATGATCGACATTTCTGGAAAATATTCAAATTTACAAGAAAGGGAATGAAAGGGCGGAATAAGTAGAATTCTGAAAAAGTTGTAGTTTCGAGAAAAGGTTAAAATTTTCAGAAAATCGAAGTTCCTTTTGGAAAAATTTAAAAACTGTCGAAAAATCGAACAATGTTAATTTCTCGATTTACATTTTTTTCATTCATTGGTACCATATAAGCTCTATTTATCAATTGGCAGCATATAAATCAATGATAAATAGATAAATAGAGCTTATATGGTACCAATGAATGAAGAGAATTTTTTTTAATTGAGACATTAATATAATTAAACAAATAGTTTATAGCAATGGATTTTCTGGAAACACAATTAATAGATTAATATCTATAAAAGAACATAAATAAGCTATTAATTCTAATTTTTCTAAACAACCAAACAAAAAAACAGACTATTTTGCTATTACACATTTTGGAAATATTTCGAAAAAGATAAGTAACATAATTTCTCATACATCCCAAGTGACACCTAACTTTAAATCATATAATTCGTTAAGTAACATGATTTTTAATGCAAACGACTTCTGGTATTTATAAATTGAATTGCTCTGAATGAAATACTGTATACATAGGACAAACATCGCGTAATTTTCATATTAGGTACAGCGAACATCTTGCGGCCTTCAGAAATCAACACCCAGAAAGATCAGATTTTGCAAAGCATCTATTAGAAACACAACATAAACTTACATAGGCGAACACAGTAGAAGTATTACATTTTTGTAATAACACTAAAAAACTTAATTTCTTGGAAGCCTTAGAAATTCACAAATATTTACAATCTAGTCAATTTACACTTATGAACGAGCAGCTTGATCTTCTGAACACACCTCTAATTGAAACTTTGGACGATAATTTGGATTAGACGGAATATTCGTAGGAGTCTGTGATCCATGGAGCTTGTTGCACAACAACGGCTAAACAAATTGCTGGTATGGCCGCCGATGATGCAGTAATGCGAAAACCTGGTCCGGTATTTGCAAATATTTATCGAAAACCTTGTGGAATTTTTAAATTTTGTTGCGTTTCGGGGTTCAAAATGTCTAAGAAACTAGTCAAAATTTTTGGAAAATTAGATTCTATAAGGTTGAAATTTTTATAAAAATCCAAATGTTAAGAAAAATAAAGAAATTTGTAGAATCAGGCGAAATTTTGAGAAATCGGTTTGAATTATTCAAGGGAAACTTCAAAATTGAGAGGAAATTCGAAATTTTTCAGGGAACAGGACATACTTCTTCCGGGATTGGACCGTGTCAAAGAACTACTAAAAGTGTTCGACGTTTCGTTCACCATCGTAGTGGGCTTCTTCAGGAACAAAGAAAAGAAAAAATAAATGAAAAGAGGAATATGAAGAAATATGCAAAAATGAAAGGATGAAAAAGCCAATTTCAAAACATCAGAGCACGGTAACTCAGCATATCCTGTACTGACTCTGGCCATGGAAGCCTTCGTTATCATTTTCAGAGAACATCGAAAAAATTGGAAATGTCGCACAGAAATTTGCCCCACCCTACCCTATTTTAGATACGCCTATGAATATACATAGTTTTAGCTACACAACTTGCAACATCTATGTTAAATATGGAAATAGATCGTTTACATTTTTTTAATAATTCACGGTGATTGAAGACGATGATTCGCGTATAAGTCGTCGGCTGTACTCAACAAATTTGAATATTATAAAATCAAAATTTTAAAAAATAAAAAAGCGAAGACGTAATTTTCACTTTAAAGTGAAAAATTAACAAAATTAAAAGCTGAAACTGTAAAATTATAAAAATCGAATACGAAATAGTTCGAACTAAATCCTTAAAATATTGAGAACCAGTTGAAATTTTGAGGTTAAATTCAAAATATTTGAAATAAAATGAATCTAGAAAAATTTAGAAAATAGTCAATTTTTTAAAAAATTTGGAATTTATTGAATAGTTTTCTCGATATTTCGATTAATAAGTGGAAGTGGTAAAGAAAAATATCCGTTGCAGAAAAATCTGATGTTATAGAAAATATTTAAATAGCTAAGTTTGAAATTAAAATTGATGTGACGAAAAAGAAATATGATGGTTATGCGCGTAAAATTTTCAACGCGCGTAACCATGTGAACGGCAACTACTACTTTCGTATATTTTCAAAACATGCGTTCGAGAAGCGCGCATATTACGCCTCTCATCTGAACTAAACCATTTTCAGGAGCAAAGACTAATGATGAACCTGAAATCATAAACAATGACTGTTATGAACCTCAAATCATTCTTGGGTAAATCAATGAGCTTTTTGTCTTCTGTCTGCAGGGTGTTTCACGAGAAATGCAAAATGTTGTTGTAAATATTCAGATAACTTTTAAGGATAAGATATATGACTATCGATGTACTATTGAAAAACATTAAAATATACAGGATGTCTAATTTGAAAAAATAAAGTTTGGTTACTCCAGAGAGATACGAGATAAGAAGGCTTAAAGGAGTATAGTACTGTACATTTTTTAGGTTTGTTTTACGATTTCCAATTTAACATCATGAATTTAATTTATACAGGGTGTTTTTCTTTTACTTGGGAGGTTACCTTTACACGGAAAGCACTTATTATAAAGATAAATCAATTTTGTAAACGGGATTAATCGGGGCTAAACTTTCTTTTAAAAATGTTTTCAAATTTCTTTCACTTTCGCTTATACTGAAAGTAAACAGCAACTTTCTTATTTTAAATAGCAACTCCAAAATTTATTTCTTCGTAAAAAAATGAAGTAAAAGTCTTTTTTATTTCTGCAAATAGTGACAAAGATTCAAAGATTCAAAGTAACTCTCTTTTCTGTCTTTTTTTTTCGAAAAATTCAAATATCTTCAAAACTATCAAATATAGCAATAAACATGTATACATAAACTTACCTTATTTTTTTATGTAAAATCCAAATAAAATGTAAAATGTGGGGATTGCCATTTTAAATAAGAAAATTGATGTCTACTTCCGGTATAACCGGTATTACCGGAATAAACGGAAGTGGGAGAAAGTTGAACATATTTTTAAAAGAAATTTTACCTCCTATTTGTTCGATATACAAAATCAGTTTGTCTTTATAATAAGTGGTACTCCATAAAACTAGGAGAAAATGTTTTCAAGACGAATAAAGTTATTAGTTGCAAAATTTAATAATAGGTTAAATGTATGAGAAAATATTTTGTGTAAGATATAGCCTAGTCGCCAACTTGAATTGTTTTAAGGGCTACATCAGTTAAATATTTTAAAATTATTCTATGTGTCTTTTTATGAATATTTCCGAATTCCACAAAATAAGGGTGAATAATAACAATTTCTTACTAAAGTTAATAAAATACAACTTAATTTAATTATTCTAAAATCCACCTAAGACAGGGTTTTCAAAATTTCTCCGACATATTACTGTTCACAACTTTTTATTAAACAATAATAATTGGTTGCAAATTTGAGAAACTAATTTTTGTTTTTAATATACAGGTTTTTCAGCCAGAAATGGGAAAGTGCAATATCTCAAGAACAAAGGGTGATTTAGATACTGTAAAAAAAGGATGTTAAATAATACCACACATTTGCAGATACAAAAATTTTTATAACGAATTTTTTTTTTTATACAGGATGTCACATTTTTTACTGAATTCTTTGCAACTTTCCTGAAAACTTTTATTTAAACATCTACGATCCTAAGACCTACAGGTTTCACAAAATGAAATATTTCTTGAATTAAACTTAATCTTGAGGTAGTTGAATAAAAGTTATATCGGGTCAACAAAAAGTTTTCCTATCTAGTGTGGTGGATGTTGCAATTTTTTAACATGTTCACGGATATTCCTTACTTGTTCAGTACCGCAATTATTTGTTAGGATTTTCTGTGAACGTCTTTCACTATACATATCTAAGGGTGCGTTTGCCCTAGACACTTTATTCTGTACATTTATCTCTGAGATAAGTGTCAACTGTCCTAAGGGTGCGTTTAGATTAGAGACTTATTTTATGATAGAAATCTCAGGTATCTGAGACTAAATTTCCTTGCCCGTTTACACTGTGACACAAATATGGCTGAATAAAATTATTGACACTTGTAGCTGAGATAAAGTGTCGATATAAAATGTCTTTGCTACTTTAAATAAACAAAATTTGTCTATTTAAATTTGCAAATTACTTATATGGACTATTATCTCAATATTATATATAATAGATAATCGCATGAAATATCTCGAGGGAAAGTAGACGACTACAACTTCTAAGATATATGTCAGACACTGGCTAAAATTTGTATTCACATTTTATGTCGTGTAATTTATCGCAGTTGTGTGATTAGTCTCAGATAGATTCTCTCAGGATGGTTTACACATGATATATTATTATGTCAGAGAGAAATATAAGGAATAAAGTGCTTAGTCTAAACGCACCCTTAGAGAAGCTATCGGAGATTTATTTACACAGCTGAGAGTATCGAAGAGCTTCTCTCAGGATAGTTGACATTATGTGAGAGATAAGAGAGAAATGTACAGAATAAAATGTCTAGTATAAATACACCATAAATATTATTAAACTATGTAAATAGTTCACTATGTTCTTTACTTTTTTTCAAAGATTCAAAAAGCTATGTAATCCAATATGTTAATTGGTGCATCAAATCACTTCAAGTCCACTGTTAAAAGCTTTAAATCAAAAATCGTTGTATAACAAACCGTAATTATTTTAAATAATAGAATATGTTGGTGAAGTTTATCCAAAAATCTTGTATAAATCTCTTAATGAATGACAGAAATTCAGATGAATCTTGTCCTTTCAGAAAAATTAGGCGCCTGGAATTTTATAACAATATGTCATATTCTTTATAAAAATGTCGCCTTCATTTTCTTTCTAAAGTGCAGTGTTTCTAGAATATTTTATTATTCTAAATAATAATTTAAAAATGAACTTGGTGAAGTATGCCAAAAATAACCAAAAACAAGAATAGAAGTTAACTACAAATATCGTATTATCGCAATTAATACAAGTGCCGAACCTTATTCAAACACTTTTGTTATTTATTTGACTTGCTGACATCAACTTAGAATTTTTTGTTTTTGTCTTAAATTAAATTCGTTACATTTTCTGTTTTAGTTTTATTCTAAACTACTAACCACGTTATTTGAGCATTGATCTTGCAGATGATATGTCAACGATGTTTGTTGAGGTACTATTGGAAGCAGAGACTAAATAGACTGAACGCTGCAGGGTAACCAGTGAAGGTAGTTGGAAGCCTGGCGAAAGCACAGCTCGGAACGCGTTTTTATTCCTTAACAGACCTTAGTCTCTGATTGGAAGGTATTCTGCCAAGTGGTCAATAACATTGGGGGAGGAGTTTGCCACCACATTGGAAAATGTATCACCAGCACCGGCGGTTTTATTTAAATAAATCTGTAACCTTTTAAGTTATAACAAAGTTTTAAAAACCTTTTAAAGGTTTTTAATAGTACCGTAACCTGTAACTGTATTTGTTATAAGCACTTTTATAATACTATTTTAATGACAGGATATACTTCTTCTGGAATTGGACCTTGCCAAAGAACTACTAAGAGTGTTCGACATTTCGCCCAGCATTGTAGGCGGCTTCTTCAGAAACAAAGAAAAGAAACAATAAATGAAAAGAGGAATATGAGGGAATAGGCAAAAATGAAAGAATGAAAAGGCCAATTTCAAAACATCAGAGCACGGTAACTCAATATGCCAGAGGCGAAACTCTTCTGAATTAAAAATTGGTACATACTGAGTTACCCCGGGCGCCAACATTCGATGCATTTCCACACTACCACCAGGAGGTAGAGTTTTTGGTGCTTTTTGATATGGCAGCAGCGTTAATAAAAGTTATGCGAAGTGCGATAACTTATAAACGAGACTGGGATCAGAAATCTGGTTTATTACAGCGTATTACAATTTAGCTCTTATCCCCTTCAATGTACTCCCTTTCCCCGTTTACACAACGATGCATTCATATCTTCCATTGTTCAAAGCAGTGCTGGAATTCATCAACCCCGAACTGTTTCAGCAGGTGCACCCGTTTTATCTTCGCCTCTTCAACTATTGGAAAATAGGTTCCCTTTAGAACACTTTTCACTTTGGAGAACAGAAAGAATTTGCTAGAGGCCAAATTTGGTGGGGATGATCAAGCACTAGAATTCGTTTATCGGCAAGAAAGCTCTTAACCAAAAGAATGTTGTGTACCGGGGCGTTGTCCTGCATTGTTCCCCCAGAGATGTGGCCGCTTCTCACTTGTTTCCTCAGTCTGGTCAAAACAATGTAATAATGTTGGTTTACTGTCTGACCCTTAGGTATCCATTCAACCATCACAACACCCAGAATGTCAAAAAAACGATTAGCATTGCCTTAAATTTCGACTTGGTCGTTCTTGCTTTTTTCATTCTTAGAGATTCAGGAGACTTCCAATGCATCGATTCCCTGTGTTTCGGGATCATACGACAAGTTTCATCACAGGTGATGACGTTTTCCAGCAAATCAGGCTTCTGCTGCACGATGTCAGCGCAAATGTCTTTCCGGTCTGTCCTTGTGTTCTTGGCTGGGGTTTTTCGCACAAACTTTTCTCGTGTTAAGTTCATTACGCAAAATTTGTCGCACTGTATCTCTGTTCATCTTCACTAGGTGTGCAATCATTTTCATACGCAGAAGTCGACTTTTAAGAACAATTTCGCTGATTTTATGAATGTTTTCGTCAGTTTTCGAAATCGAAGGACGACTTGGGTGTTCATCACCTTCCATGTCATTGCGATCCTCACTAAATACTTATCAAAAACTCTTGAACGCGACATTAAGTTAGTTCCGTATATTTCCTTTAATAATTTAATACATTCCGTTCGCGATCTTTTAATTTTACAAGAAGTTTCAAATTAACACGCTGTTCAGTTTTTTCACTAGGCATGATTCCAGCAACTCAATATTACGGCATTTATTTCAAAACAGTCTCAAAAGCAAATTAAATTGAAGAGAGAGATGACTACAAGCGCTGCATTTCGAAACCTTCAAGGTCAGCACTTTTCGCTAGCAGTTCGCACATCTGCATTCACCCTCGGAGTAATAGTGCAGCCTCAGAAAAAAATTTGCAGCCTAATTAATTGTTGCCCATGTTTACTGGACAAATAAAGTTAAAAACAAATTTCTTCAAATATTATTTTTTCTGCTCTCAGCAAATTACCGGTGAATTGCTGCTCCGGTGAATTTAATTATATACGATAAACTATTTTAAGAACTCGGAAAACATAATACTGTAGCAGAAAACAGAAAATAATAAAAAGAAAAAATATATTGGGAATAGAATTGCCATAAATGAAGTAATGCTAGGTTTAACTCCTCTCCACTTTTTAGTGAAGAGGGAGGCGATCAAAGGAGCCTCAAGATTACTGCAGTTAAAACAATTTAAAAAAGACTTCGCCAGTTACATGGGAATCCTCAAGGAATATAGCCCGGTGATTTTAGCAAGATCGGTTGATTATGTGCAACCCAGGTACGAATTTGATTATTCCTTTGAAGTGGACTTAAATAGCCACACTGACACTCAATCAGTAGCTGAAGAAAAACACAAATTATCCATCTGGTTTACAGATGGTTCAAAGATAGCACTGGACTGGTGTGGAAATTTATGGCCCTAATAGTAGGTTCTCTAAAGCCTTAGGAAAAGACCCAACTGTCTTTCAAACTAAAATACATGCAATAGAACTCTGTGCCTACGAGTGTCTTCAAAAAAACACGAAACGAATAAATATCTACATTAACTCTGACAGTCAAGCGGCAAGAAAGGCTCTCAGAAGCTGCATTGTCAAATCCAAACTAGTTTGGGACTGTCAGCAAACTCTAAAGCAAATGGCTACACGCAACAGGATCAACCTTATGTGGGTGCAAGGGCACAAAGCAATACAAAGGAATGAAGCTGCGGACCAACTCGCTAGAGAAGGAGTTGAATCGACATTTCTTGAACCTGAACCGGCTTTTGGTTTTTCAAAAAGTCAGATTAACAATAAGGTCAAAAAATGAGAAGCAAAGTCAGGAATTTCCCACTGGAGACTATATTCAGGACTGCGACAGGCGAAAATATTTATATCTGGAACGCTTCAAAAGACAAAGGTCTACTTCGAACTCAGCAAATCCGAATTGACGATATTAACCGGTCTCTTAACAGAATATTGCCCTATGAGGTACCATCTCAAGAAAATGGGTCAAGCTGAAACAGACCTATGTTACTTTTGCGCAGAAGCTGCGGAGGCTGCAGAACATGTGTTATGCAAGTGCGATGCGCACGTCCAACTCGGATGGGCGTCTTTAGACCCCTCAAATGTGGAAAAACTCAATTCCAGGTCCATAATAAACTTCTACAAGAGTTTAAACCTGAAAACTACATAGATCCGGGAGTATGCACAAAAGATCTCCTTAGGTCGAGGTGCAGGGTAGATGAAAGGAAACACAAAAGGACCCATATACAGGGTGTTACAAAAGTCCGGGCCGCTACTTCAGGAGCATATTCTACACATTAAAATATGAAAAATGTTGAAATACATTTTTTTCTTTAAATTGCCTCCTAACGGAGATATGACCATTTAAAGATGGCGCCCCTAAAGTGGTTTTTTCACTACAAAAAGTTAACGGTTAGTAGCAAAGTCATGAAATTGGGCAAGCAGTTAAAGAATTGGAATAGGCATATTCTCATGTAACATATTTTTTAAATAAGCAGTAGCGTGGTGTGTAGGGGGTTGCCCGCGATTATTTTTTGACGTAACTTTTTTGTATTGCAATATTTCCACACAAAAGTACCATAATCGTAAAAAGCAACATTTTTTATACAAAAAAGGTACTCTTTCTCAAAGTCGCTAAAAGTAACCCTTTCCGAGAAAAAAGCGTTTAAACAAAATTGTTGCATTTATTAGAATTCGTTTTGCAAATTTCTAATTTATCCACTACTAACTGCATTGATATAAAAATAGTACAAAATTAAGAAAAAAAAAATCAAAGCAAGTGTTCGAAATTACTGCCCCCTGCAGCAATACATTGCTCGGCTCGTCTTCTAAGGGAACTCCTTACTCTTTCGCAAATGCCTGGTGTATTGTGAATCTGGTTGAACCCATTTTCAATTCGTTTACGAAGATCATTGATGGAGTAGACGATCTGCTTTAGATGTCCCCATAAGTAGAAATCGAGTGGGTTGAGGTCAGGAGACCTAGCTGGCCATGGTATCGGACCTCCTCGACCTATCCATCGTTGATGATAGTTGTTATTCAAAAATTCCCTAGCAACTGCACTAAAATGGGCAGGTGCCCCATCGTGCATTATCCACATTCGCTGTCTTGTTATGAGTGGAACATTTTCAAGTAACACGGGTAACTCTGTTTGTAAAAAATGTCTATATGATGCTCCTGTTAACCTATGAGGTAAAAAAAACCGGTCCAATTATAGAGTCCTCTATTATTCCTCCCCAAATGTTAAGTGAAAAATGTTGCTGATGTCTCGACTGAATAACTGCATTGGGATTTTCAACTTGCCACTGATGCATGTTGTGAAAGTTAAGTATCCCGTTTCTGGTAAAACCCGCTTCGTCCGTAAATAATATGAGCGATGGAAAGTTCTCATTTTCAGCGATCTTATGCAATAGCCAGTTGCAAAATTCTATTCTTGGAGGATAATCAGCAGCAAGTAACCCTTGCACTCTTTGAAAATGATAGGGGTAAAATTGGTAAAATTTCAAAATTCGCCAGATAGTTACGTGATTTACTCCTTCGGCTAAAGCAAGTTGTCTAGTGCTGACACATGGATCTTCTTCAACTCGCTGAAGCACACGCTCCTCTAAATTAGCAACTTCTGCGTTTGGCCTTCCAACACGTTCGCCTTTGAAAACAAAATTTCCTGTTTCACATAAACGAGCATGAATTTTCTGGAACAATTTTTCTCCTGGTAGGTGTCTATTAGGAAAACGTTCAGCATAAAGCCGTCTTGCTTCAGCACGATTACAATTTGCAAGCCCGTACATTAAATGCATATCGGCCATTTCTTGATTTGAATAGTCCATTTTATCAAAATAATGAAAAATTAAAAAACTACTACACTTACTATTGACAACAAAAACTGCTAAAGTTTACAGCTTACGACCAAATTTTATCAGTGACACAACGTCAATCTCTGGCAGATATTGTCAAGTACAATTGTTTTCTTTACGATCAGTTTGCATGAACAACTTATTTTTTCTTATACAAATTAGTTAGAATTTCGAAGACGGGATAGGATTATTTAAACGCCTTTTTCTCGGAAACGGTTACTTTTAGCGACTTTGAGAAAGAGTACCTTTTTTGTATAAAAAATGTTGCTTTTTACGATTATGGTACTTTTGTGTGGAAATATTGCAATACAAAAAAGTTACGTCAAAAAATAATCGCGGGCAACCCCCTACACACCACGCTACTGCTTATTTAAAAAATATGTTACATGAGAATATGCCTAATCCAATTCTTTAACTGCTTGCCCAATTTCATGACTTTGCTACTAACCGTTAACTTTTTGTAGTAAAAAAACCACTTTAGGGGCGCCATCTTTAAATGGTCATATCTCCGTTAGGAGGCAATTTAAAGAAAAAAATGTATTTCACCATTTTTCATATTTTAATGTGTAGAATATGCTCCTGAAGTAGCGGCCCGGACTTTTGTAACACCCTGTATAGTCTAATCTAATCTACTATAAATAAAAACTATTAATTTCATTAAATTAAGTTTCTAATAATAATGTATAATAGTACAGTGCAGCAAGGTCAAAAAGATGAGATTTCAAAAATGAGTATCTCTGTGACACTATGTGCTAGAGCTGTAAATTTTTATTGCACCTAAAGCTCATATAGTTGCATTTAGTGGTACATATATTCAAAATGCCCAAATAGTAGTTTGACTATCCTCAAAACTTGAAATTATATCTTCACGCAGCATGCAGCATAATTGAAACGTCCTTTACTTTATTTCCGATGGATTTTTTGAGGTCTTCCATGGTTGTTGGACCATTATAATATGCTTGGTCCTTCAGGTTATCCCAAAGAAGGTAATAGCATGGATTAAAGTGCGATGATTAAGGTGGCCAATCGACTATACTTTTGTGCTTCTGTTGGTTGTCAAGGCCGATAACCTATAACCGATCTACGGATCCAAGACTTCGAATACTTCATTAAAGCCTTGTGAGCGGTGTTAAATATTTTATATATGGGTGGCGAATGGGGGTTTACAATTTGTAAGGACCTAGTACGCCTGTATTAATATAGATGTCAACGCGAGCAAGATTTTAATGCTGACTTTCCCAATTAATTTAATAATTGTAATGCAACAATAAATGGAGGGAAAATATAGTTATAACTTTTTAACTATACATTTTACGACAAAATATACGCTAGTAAAGTTGTAGAAAACCCAATACTAAACATCTAAAAATTTTCTAACGAATGTACTGTTACGAAGATATATTAAAAAAACCAAACAAAAAACAAACCGTAAACACCAATTTTTTAAAAATGGAGATCAAATGGAGAGTTGCCGACCCCAAAAAATTGGTTTGAAATTTGGAGTTAGATAATGAGTTTATTAAATTAGTTTAAAGGTAAAAATGTTTATATAAAAATGTATTATTATATCTATCCACATAATGCGGAATATCTCGGTGGTAAGCTTTGGTCACTAACTGTCTACTAGGTGGACAGATTGTATATTTTGCATGATGCCATCACTGATAATATGAAAGTAAACAAAATCATCTAACTCTGGTTATGCAAAGCATCGTCAATTTTAGCTTGCTAGTTTTTATTAAATAAGGGCGCTACAGGGATATTTACATATATTTATGATTGACAAAAAATTTTTAAAAAAGTAGAAAAAAGCTCTATTTTATTTGGAGCAGCAAATTTCAGGAGTAGTTACTACTACTGTAGTAGTATTTAGTAACCTGATTCGTAATTTACAATCTATTAATAATTCCACAAACAAGGGTTAAAAATATCAATTATTTCCAAAGAGATATTTTTTCCTTGGATCTTTTGATTTAATACCAAAAACGTTAGTCTAAAATTAAACTCATGAATGAAGGAATAACTTATAATTTGTCAAAGTATTCTAGCAAATAAGTATTTAAAAGTAATTACCGAAACTTACCTGAGTAGTATAAGACCTCCCTTCCAATCGGAGCGAAATTGCGAATGTACTTATATTCCTGCTCAGAGCGTCCGAAAAATCGTTTATAACAAGGTGGTTCATGCCCTTTTTTGACACAAGTATTTGCTAAGAAGACTTTGGCGGAATGAGGTTCTCCCAATTTCTTGTAAAGCTTATAGACAGCATTCAAGGGCAATAAATCTTTAAACTCAAACAAAGCTCGACCTTAAAAGTGATAAAAACCTTATTAAATTCTTCCAAATAAATGAAAATATTTCCCTTCCATTGACAATATTTGGTTAAAGTACGATGAGTCAACTTCTTAGTATGAATCAGTAAGTCTAATTCAGAAAGCTAATGTCTCCATCTCGAAATTATTAATATTATGGGACGTTTGCACTAGCTACTCTATTCTCTCTGATTGTGAGATAAAGTATATTAAGGGTGCCTTTACAGTAAATACTTTATTCCGTATATATTCCTCTGATATAAAATATATCAAGTGACAATTATCCTAAGAGAAGTGATTCGAGATTCTTAGCTATGTAAGTAAGTCTCGTATAGTTTCGCCCAGGATAGTTGACACTTAGCTCACAGATAAATGTATGGAATAAAGTGTCTAGTGTAAACGCATCATAAGTTAATATATTTTTATCTCGGAGAAATATGCGGAATAAAGTGTCTAGTGTAAATGTACTGTTAGATATGACATATAATCAGAAATTTAAAATTTAATGTTTTTGAAAACTTTTGATATTTTATACAGTGGAGTGCCTGGAGCATTAAAAATCTAAAAACCTCGGATTTCAGTAACAGTGAATGAAATTAAACAAAAATATATGTAATGTTTAGCTAAGAGTATTTCTAAAAAAGTTTACCCGTTAAAAATTGTGATCTTTATAAACAATAGTAATAATAATAATCATCCGGGAGTTTCAAAATAAGATGCTCATACTTAAGGAACATCATCCTTGAGCGATTTTAAGAAAAAAAGTTTTTATCAACATAGGTACGGAACCGCTTTATTTTTAAGTTACAGAGCCTTAAAAATAAAGAAAAATTGGTTTTTCCTTAAATACTTTGAAACCACTCGAAATATTTTTTTTAATTTTGGTAGATACTAACTAGGCACAAAGATACACTTTTTGCTGAAAATTATTTTGCTAGTCTTCCATCAATGGCGTATGTGCTAATATGTCATCGAGTATTTTTAACGAAAAAAATGGCGAGTCACTGCTTTTTTCACTAGAAGTACCAATTTCTTAAACAACCTTTATTTCTTGGTAAAACGGTTGGGTAAGGTACACCTAGTGAAGTAAGTTAGCTTAAATTGAACCCCTTAACTTTTTCTAAAAATTTAAGAAAATAGAAAAAATTAAGCGGTCATCATGCCCTTCGCTTTCCCCCCACGTACGTTTACTGCCACCAAGACGTACCATTTAGGAAGTGGAACAGTTTGGGCTATTTTACCCAAATTCTTAAACTCTTCTATCAGCATAAAATAACTAAATTAAAATGGTACGCCACTGCTTTTTTTAAAAATAAGCATCAATTACATGAACATCCTTCACTTGTTGGTAAAAATGCCCCCTCATCTTTTTTTTGTGTGACGAACGGTTATCGATTAAAATATCTTCGGATACTTTTAATGATTCAAAATAAATATGGCTTTAAGTAAGATTGTTTATTTCTAGTAAAAAGTCCTCCTTAACTTTTTTCACCCGACCAACGGTTTCTAAGTGAAAAAATAAAATGCATGTCTTTACATTTCGATTGGCGTTTTATATTGTTTTCTACAAATTTAATGCCTTATTTCAAGACAACTTTGTTCATTAGTGTTTCTTTATGAAACTTTATGTTAATATGTAAGTTAGATTTATATGTTTTTGGGATATAACTATTTTTAATAATTAATAAGTCCATGCTGCAAAATAGTAAACAGTTTTTAAAGTTAAATAATTGTTTTAACCGAAAACCGTTCGTCAGACGAAAAAAATTCAAGGAACAATTTTTACTAAGAAATAAAGGTTGCTTATGAAATTAGTACTTAATTTGTAAAAAAGCAGTGACGTACCTGTTTTTTGGTTTAAAGAGAAATTAGCATGAATGCCACTGATGAAAAAAAAGCAAATATTTTTTCAGCAAAAAGTACATCTTTAATCCTAGTTAGTAGCTACCAAAATTTGAAAAAATATTTCAAGTGGTTTCATAGTATTTCAGGAAAAACCAAATTTTTTATTAATTTTCGAAACTTTCGTAACTTAAAAATAAAGCGGTTTCGAACCTATGTAAATATAAACCTTTTTTCTTAAAAAAAGATCACAATTTTTAATAGATAAACTTTTTTACAAATACTATTAGCTAAACATTCCATATATTTTTATTTAATTTCACTCACTGTAACTGAAATCCTAGGTCAAAACCCTTAGTTTGCTAGAAACATAAATGCAATTGCCCTTTACACTGATAAAGAGTCTTCTTTTTCTACTAGTGATACCTAAGATTAGACGAAAAAATGAAGAAATTTCTGAAAACAGAATGAACTGGAGAATCTTGATAATTTTAGGACATTGTACTAAAAACATCATTTAATAGATATTTTAAAAACAAAATGTAATTAGACATCGTCTTTTGGCTAAAAATAATCTTACCTTTATGTTTTCCAGCGTTAGGAAATAAATAATAATTTAGGAATTTTTCAAAAATGTGCGCCGCCACTCCTTCTCCAGACAGTTTGTCGTTTGATCTTACATGAATTAACCAAGCTGCGCCCATAAGAGATTGTAGAAACTGATAAAAGTAAATATATTCGAAAGGGTTGTGGTTTGAATCGACTGCACTTTGACTATTATTGGCTAGGAATAGATCCGTATCAACCAAAGATACTCCTTCTTTTAATATGCCAATGTCGATGTACAGTTGCCATAGGAACATTCTTATAAGATAGTGTTTGTAATAGCACTTTACTGGAGAACATATGCAGGCGTAGTGATAATAGACTTCTGTGAGCTTCGGTAGACACCTGATAATTAAATTTCTTAGAAACTTTTCCTCAATTAATTTGATGTGATGGTGACGTTGAGAATTTGTATATATGCTATTTCGTCTTGGTGGTCCTAATTGGTCTTGGCAATGAATCTGTTTGGAATGGGACTTGCTAGTCAGGGTTAGCATATTCCATTTTGAGGAATGCATTTTTGTGGTATTAGTAACGAAACTGCAATAGAAACAAGAAAGACATTCTCATCATCTAATGCAATTGATAAAGGATATTCAAATTAACAATTCTCTGCATAGTTAGTTGATTAGGATAGGATCGATTAATTAACAAACGCAATTAGTTAAAAGTTACTCCAATTTTTACCGTATTTTTGGGTGTTCAAATGAAAAAGTCATGAATTTGGTTGTGAAAATACCTTATATTTTTAAAGCATGTTATTAATGATTAATTGCAAGGTTTTAATACATTTAAACTATCATCGTAATAAACTTACTGATAGAAAACCCCAGTTATTTTGAATAAAATCACTCGAAGACCTTAAAAAAGGAGTCGGCAAACCGCGGCTCGCGAGCCGCATGTGGCTCTTTTAAAAGGAAATTGCCGCTCTTTCAATTCCCCTAAAAAAATAAATAAATAAAAGCTAGAGTAGACAGACACGCAGACACTGATTAAACAAGTGACCTACAGAAGTCGAAATTTCTAGGAATTTTCCGTTTTACTTAAATTTTGACAAAAAGTTATGATTTCAAGAAGTATTTTTCCAATATTTTTGATTGTTTTGTATTAAAATTTTGAAAAAACACATAAAATTTAAAATTTCTAGACAAAGACCAACTTGGGGAGTCGCAATTTCTGAAAAATATTCTTCTCATGATTTTTACTTTTTTATTTGTAAATTTTCTATAACCTCGAGATTTAAAAAAAAGGTGAATTACTTTTTGTGAGAAAAAAAAATCTAAATTTACAGAAACTGTAAATATCAAAGTTCGAAATAAAAGCTGAAATTTCCAAAAAAGTCGAATTTTGAGAAAAAGAGATTTTGAAAAAATTGGGGAAAAGAAAGAGATTTTAAAAAATTGAGAAAAAGAAAGAGATTTGCAAAAAATTAAGAAAAAAAGGAGATTTTGAATAATATGTATTTATCAAAAGTTCTCAATAAAAGGTAAAATTTTAGACAAAAAAAAAACGTAGAATTTCGACAATACACTGAAACCCAGGACAAACTAAAAACCAGAAATTTGTAGATAAATTTGGATTTTTTGAAATATAGTAACATTTCAAAGAGAGAAATTGTAAAAATTAACTGGAAGCTTAGAAAAAATTGTCAATCTTTAAAAAAGTCGAAATTTTTCAGTGAAGAAAAAATAAGCCTAATTGAGGAAGAATTTCATAGAAAAAGTTTAGAGCAGCTCGAAATTTCGACAAAAAATTGCAATTTTCCAGAGAAAGCTAAATTTTGAGAATAAATTGCAATTTCAAGAACAAGACGAGTTTAAAAAAAAACGAAAAATTTTCAAATAAATTCGAATGTTGAGAAAATTGGTAAAATAATTTTGAAAGAAAATTCCAAGAAAATTTTGAGAAGTGTTGAACTTTAAAAAAAAGTCAACATTTTCAAGAAAAAGACGAAGTTTGAGAAAAAGGAAGAGATTTCGAAAAAAATTGGGAAAAACGAAGAAATTAAAAAAAAATCAATTAGTCTATCGAAAGAAGGGAGAAATTTCGAAAAATTGAATTTATCAAAAGTTCTCAAAAAAAGGCAACATTTCAAAAAAAACGTCGAATAGATTGAAACCCAAAACAAATTCAAAAACCTGAAATTTTAGACAATTTTGAATTTTTTGAAAAATTTTAACATTTTGAAATAAGAATAAACTGGAAGGTTAAAAAAACATAGTTGAAATTTAAAAAAGTCGAAGTTTTTCAGAAAAAAAGAAAAAAGTTAAATTTTAGGAGATATTTCAAGAAAAAAGTTAAAATTTTAAGTGAAGTTGGAAAATTTGATAAAAAAATTTACAAATTTCAGGGAAAGTTAAATATTTAGAATATATTAGAAATTTCCCAAAAAAGACGATTAAAAAAATATCGAATTTTTAGATAAATTCGAATTTTGAGAAAATTTGTAAAATAATTTGGAAAGAAAATTTCAAGAAAATTTTGAGATAAGTTTTAACTTTATAAAAAGGTCAGAATTTTCCAGAAAAAGCCGAATTTTGAGAAAAAGGAAGTGATTTCGAAATAAAATTGGGAAAAATGATTTAAAAATAATTAATTTGTCCAAAGTTCTCAAATAAGGGCAAAATTTCAGGAAAAAAACGTCTAATTTCGATAATAGATTGAAACTTAAAACAAATTTAAAAAACATGAAATTTTCAGATAAAAAAGGAATTGTAAAAATAAACTTGAAGCTTAAAAAAGTTTTTCGGAGAAGTAGAAAAAAATTTTTAGGAAAATTTTAGGAAAAAAGTCAAGAAAAAAGTCAACATTAAGAAAAGTTCCAAATTTCAATAAAAGTTTTCAATTTTCCGGAGAAAATTAAATTTTGAAAAAAAATCTGAAATTTCGAAAACAAGACAAATTAAAAAAACTCCAAATTTTCAGATAAATCGAATTTTGAGAAAATTGGTAAAATAATTTTAAGAGGAAAGGGAATGTTTATAAAACTTCCAATTGCGAGAAGTGTTAAACTTTGAAAAAAAAAAGTCAAAATTACCCAGAGAAAGTCAAATTTTAAGAAAAAAATCAAATTCTGAGATTTGAAAATAGATGGATTTCGTTCGAAATAAAAGTTGTGAGTTCCGGAAAAATTCCAATTTAAAAAAAAAAAGAGATTTCGAAAAATAAGAAATGGTCAAAAATTCTCAAAAAAGCAAAATTTTAGACAAAAAAAACGTTGAATTATGACAATAGATTGAAACCCAGAACAAATTTAAAAACCTGAAATTTTTAGGCAAATTTGAATTTTGTGAAAAATTGTAAAATCTCGAAAAGAGAAAATTGTAAAAAATTGAAAGCTCAGGAAAAATTGTCAACTTCTAAAAGTCGAAGATTTTCAGAGAAGAAGAAAATAAATAATTTGTAATTTGCAGCGAAAGTTAAATTTTGAGAATAAATCTGAAATTTCGAGAACAAGACGAATAAAAAGAAAACTTAAAATTTTCAGAAAATTTCGAATTTTGAAAAAATGGTGAAATTTGGAAAAGGAACGTAATTTTAAAATAATTCAAATTTCGGGAAAAAAAGTCGCAATTGAGAACAAAGTCAAAAAAAATGTAATTTTGGCAAAAAGTCAAATTTAACAATAGATCTTAATTTCGAAAAAGGAAAACTTTGAGGAAAACGTCGGAATCTTCAAAAACTATTTTATTTAGTATCTCCAAATTATTACTTCAAATTTTCACTTTTTTTTATTAAAAAATCGATAAAAGATGAATTTGTGAAAAAAAAGTCAAATCTTCAGTAGTCGAATTAGAAAAAAGTAGACATTTTCACAGATTATCGAGTTTTGAGAAGCAAGGAAGATTTAGGGATAAAAATCTAATTTCAGGAACAAAATACATAGTTAAAAAAAAGACGAATATAGAGAAGAGCTAAAAAAGTTGGATTTGCTAGAAAAAGGCAAAATTTTAAATGAAGCTTTAAATTTTGATAAATATGGGCTGAATATGTTTTCGTTTGACTACATAAGTTAGAGGCGTCTCCCTGTTCCGCATTTTGTCTGATTTATCTGATTTAATTTTGAAATAAAATGTAAAATCAGAAATAAAAAATTGCGACTCTTTGAAATTCACGAAACCAATATTTTATGGCGGATAGCTCTTTTGGCTTAAAAGTTTGCCGACCCCTGCTCTAAAGCGATTCACTATTTTATGAATTTATGCATCTCATTAATGCAAATCATATTCCGCCAAAGAAAATAACTTCCTAAAAAATTTCCTTACAGCAAGAAAATTCTCATTTCTTTTTGTAAATAAGACGTCAATGTGGCACTTGACAGATTGACCAAAACAGTCAATGTGTATTGCATTCCTTTTTCGTTACGTCCTCTTCCAATGTACAAAGCATAATTGATGATTTTTTCATTTGGTCATCCGATATATGGTTTAACATTGTGTTTTTAAAAGATACAATTAACGCCTCGAGTTAGTGCTCAGTTGATCTTGGAAACCAGAGCGTTTCTGAAAAACGGACGGCGGTTGAAGCCGCCAGCGAGAATCGTACCCAGCTTATTAGACTCAGCGCTGTGCCATTGGACCACGGTCCTCCTTTTCTAAATTTTAAGTTTTCCACAATTCTAAGTCTTTACTTCTACTTTTCTTTAAAAATTCCTACTTTGCGTTTCAATTATTCTAAATTTCATTTTTTTTTAATTTTGACATTTTTGGTATATTTAAACTTGTGTTTTGAAATATCGTTTTTCTTCTTAAAAAATATTTGGTCTTTTTATAAATTCTTATTAATTTTCTTAAAGTACAATTCTACCTTTAAATTTGTACTTTTATTTCGAATTTGCCAGTTTGCCATTTTCTCGCAACTTGTATTTGAACAAAAAATTTTATGTTTATTCCAAATGATAACTTTCGACGTGCCGAATTCCTTGAAAAACGTTTAGCGCAGCCATATTTTACCTCATCAAAAAGAGTCTTTTTGCTTGATTTTTGTGTTGGTGTGGCCTGTTTACCCAGATTTTAAAAACATATTTAAAAAATTTATTGTATTGTAACTGAATTAAAAACCGAAAAAAATCGTTATCTTTGCCGGAACAAAAACTGATACTCAATTGATCGTAGATACAAAAATAACGGTTCGAATTCCTGCTTGTAACAATCAAAGAAGAAATTTTAAAGACTTTTTTTTTAGATTTTTTTTTATTTAGATTTATGACTTATATTATGGGGGAGATTGATCCTTGATCCTCCCCGCCCTATCTCAGCCACTGCTTCTGGAAAATTAGTTCTACACAAACATTTTTTATTAAGTTATTGTAGTAATGATTCTAAACAGGTAATGATAATAATTATGTAAATATTATACTTTCAAAATGTTGAAATAGATCAAAATAAAGTGCTTCTGCAAATTAGGAAAGGCAATTGCACCCATCCCTTCCTCTATATTCCCGCAACGCGATTGATATTTCGACTTTAAATAAACATTTTGATATATGATCTAGATATGAATTATGTGCGTTAGTTTAGCTTCACCCCGCATGGTTAATTAAATCGATTTTGTCAGTTTAAAATTAGACCAACTTTTTTCTTAGTGATTAGAAAATGTTACCGTAAACTCTAAACTAAATCATCTAACCAAAAGAATTTAACTTTTGGTAGGTAAACGCTTTAATTTGGCTCAACTTAAGTAGTTATAAATTATTAACATCAACTATCAAAATACTTATTAGCTTGAATCACCAAAGAAATTAGAAATCTAATTCATTACTAAAACGGAAAACAATACTATTTAAAAACGAATGTTAGAACTTACCTGGAATCAGAAGAAGCAATAATATCAAACTGCAAGGTGTCATATAAAGTAGCGTATTTTTTCAAAACGATATTAATATAAAATGATAGATCCACATCATCAGGTCTTGACTGCAGCTGTACTTCCATAGGGTTGCACATTATATCTGTTTCGTTAATGAAGGATTTTGTTGAGCTTTTGAATACGGATTTTTTGGAAACGACATTCTTCAAAATTTCATCGGTTTGGGAAGTCCAGGAATCCATTATTTGGCTAACAATTTTCTGATACGAGCTCCCGTTAAAGGCTGTGTTTTCCGAACCCTCCTGATCTTTTCTTTCTACATTTGGCTCTTCGACAGTGCTCAATTCTTGTATGGGAAGGTGTATGGGTTTGTCGTACTGAAAGAGCGGATTGTTTTGTATAATTTTCCCATTTCCGCATATGACGATAGCGGCTCCGTGTTTAAAGTTGTTTTCCCAAGTACCAACCATTTTTGCCCCGTTTTCCAGACCAAAATGCATGATTCCTAAGAATATATTATCATATAAAAGTGAAAATTAGTTTTTCTAATTTACTTTTTGATTAAAAAAAAACTCTTTTTAGGTATTGTGATGAGCAGCCGTCGTGATTAAATCCAGGTCAAGTCGATTAAATGTGATGCGCGACCAAAACCAGTGATTGTATATAGTTTTTCAAAATTGTCGAATTTTGCTTATCTTTAAAATTTATCGAAGAATAATTTACTTTCGATTTTCGGACCCAATTTGTCTACGTTGTGTTTAAAATTATTTATTTCAATAAATTGTAACCCCAGCTCGTAGAGTCGACAGGGAAGTGTTATCAAATTCAAACAACAATTGACCTCAACTTTTTATTACAATTGGCCAAAACATAAATCAACAAAATTTCCAGTTTGTGATTTTCAAGTGTTCTTAAATATAATACAACAAAATAAAGTGAACCTGTTTGTTTCAACTTGTTTAAATTTGCTGGACACAGATCTGAGAGAAATATTTCTTTAGAAAATTAAGAGAATTCATTAAGCACAAGTAATCCGACATTCTTTGTCTAACTCTTTCGCTCGTATATGGTGCGTCGGTTATTAATTTCCCAAAGTTTATTTTAACCCTAATAATCGCAATGTTTTCCCCAGCTGGGCCATTTAGTTTGTACTCGAAGGTTTTCAAACCAAATGCAGCTAACTTTGTACCTGATTATCGGTGGGCGTTCGCTGGTTAGTTTGTACATAGAGGTTCTCAAACTATTTTCAGGTGTCTGATTTTTATTCCCCAATTCTTGTGTGTTTTGTCGCTTCTTAATTCAAGCATACTTCACATAGCATACAGTTTCCTGTTAAAGCTTTGAGCTAACAATATCCAAAGGATAATGCTACGAGAAAATGGAGCTCAAGCTTGGAAATGAAGTTGTGATTTATCGTAATAAATCAAATTTATGATTGAATCTTACAGATCTCTCGTTCTCTCACTCTTTCTTTCTTTCCTTTGTTAACTTGTTCCTTTGTTTGTTTTTTCTGTTTTTCTCATACCAAACTCAACCATTCGAACTCAAACCAGTGTCATAAAATAGACTAGAAATATTGTTCAAATTTCGTAGAAACTTTCTGAGCAGAATTTCCCTTCCAACACTACATCTACTTCTACGGCTACTGTTCTAATAGAAGGGGCGTCTCTGGCTTAGAAAGTGGCTAAGCTTGACTTAGCACAAAAAAACATTTAAATTAAAATTAGAAACTGGCAAGAAGTTCTCATTTCTTTCATCAAAACATCTCCCTAACGAGAGCTGATGCTGATACTGCTCGTTCACTGACGTTAGTACTCCTCATTTGTCAACAGATCTATAAGGCTCTCTTTGGGCCAGGTTGTCTTGTCCTATATTTTTGGGATTCAAGCAACCTACGAAGGAGAATCTGCGAATGAGGTAGCACTAGGTGAATACACCAAAACAAGAACTAGGTAAGAGCTCATTGTGGCTTATCCTTCTAGGATGTTAAGGTGTACAATGCCTACGTTTCTAGAACTTGCAGAACATCATCAGTAAAACCCAAATATATGTGTCTGCTGCCAGTTACCGGACCTTTGTGGTGATGGGTATAAATTATTTTGGAACCCCTGGAAACTCAGCTTCCAACAGCAGAACACTAACATCGACCTTAAGGAAATGAAAATGTTTGTATGAAGCGAATGCGCTTTATTTCCTTTTCGTTTTCTTGTCTTTGTATTTTTTTATTTTGTTATATTTTTGTTTCCCTTTTTGAAACAGAGACTGGTAGTTGCACCAGTCAGCGGTAGGGTTCTTGGCCCAATAATAATTTTCTAACAACGACTTTCTCATTCATTCGGTTTGTTGTGGAAGTTTTACATTCCTTTCTCTTTTTTTTTTGTACGCCCCCAACCCCATATAGATCAAAATTAGGAACAAGTATTTCTCAAATTTTAAAAAAAGTTAATTAAATCATATAAGAGCGAAAAACCATCAAATAAAATCATGGGACAATTTAAAATTTACTTGCCTATTTATCCCGTAGCAAACATCACATAAATAGCACTCGAACTTCACGTTGAACAGAAATTGTTTTTTTTTTGTTCATTGTCGTTAATTAGCACAAACAGAAGCAGTCCCTTTTTTTTAAAACTCCCGTATTTCGTACTCGTTTTTATAAGTTCGGAAGTTGACCATAATTTTTAAACTAATTTCATCGAAGTTTAGTTCTTGACTACCTTTTAACTTCTTTACGGTGCTTTAAGTTTTTCTTCCCCTACCCTTAACTTCTGGGGACCGAAAGATATCCTTTGCATCTCGCTAGAGGGCATGAGAATGCAGAATTTCTACTAATTTAAATATTTCTAATCCAAATTAGCCCTTAAATAAATTTTAAAAAGGATTCTTAAAGTGCATATCAAACTGCAAACCCATTTTGAATGATACCATCCCCTTATCTTACAAGTTTTACTTCGATAACTGAAATTTAAATAACTTACAATTGTACGTGTTTATAAGGGCGTTTTTTGAACGTAAAATTCCTCCAGTATACCACCACATGGTCTTGCCGAGATATTTGCTACGGTCTCCGTTATTTATGACTCTACTTTTCAGCAGTCCTTCAAAAATAACATGTTATTTTACTCAGTGTAGGTATCTGTGCTTGAAACAAACCAGGCCTAACAAATAACCCTTATCTAATTTGTGAACGCTAAGAAATCTGTTTCTCACGCAAAACGTTATGTTACAAAGAATTTTATATAGTACAATATTTGTAGATTTAATATTTCCAAGAAAATATTGAATAAAATTCAATTAAATAAAACAAACGAGGAAATAGAACAGTTTAGTAGAACTCGACTCACCACAGTATCTTAGGCCAAGTTGCACGAATTTGGTTTTATAGATATTATCAATCAATAACATTCCTATTATAAAAAGAAGTGACGTATTCCTAATTTTCTTGGAAATATGAAAATGGCGAATGATGTGCAGTGTCAGAGTCAGAATATCATTGAGCCGCAGCTGCGACAATCGGAAATCGGTAGAAACAAAACGTTGTTAAAATCATGTCTGAAAAATGAAAACATGCAAATCATTTGAGAGTACCGAAGAAACAGACGATTTGCTTTTTTGGATAAAAATTAGCTGATAGCGCAATAACGAATTTTAAAAGAAAGTTTATGTGAAATCATGAACAGTGCTGAATATTTAGAAAAGAAATGGCTGCAAGTTTTATAAAGTAGCTAATATGCAAGAAATATTTCCCGATCCATTAGAAACAAATGTTTTTGAGTCTACCGAATTTATAACATCTACAAAATATTTTAAATCACATTTTTACCGAAGAATCAAGTTTTTGAAATTTTTGGTGTGGGCATTTTTGAAAAATTGGTATTAGGCGAACGATGTTCCGTCCAAACCAAGGTTCGATTAGGTCCACGTGTATGTCCACTTGTATGTCGATGATTGGCTCTGTTAATTTTATCAAGAGACCTCAAATAAGAGTATTTTTCATTGATGTTAATTTTCGATTTCGTAAATTTGCTCCTCCTGTCAGGCTCGTAACCAGGATCTTTTTTCGGGGTAGGGGGCTGCGATCCTTCTGCTAATACTATCTAGTCTTTGTTTGCGTTCAGGTTAGAGCTAACAAGCCACGGTCCAATACTGCTTTACTATTAATATTATTATTATATACAAGTATACTAAAATATAAAAAAAAAACAATAAACACATTTCTAGAGTCTAACTCTTCTAACATTCTGACAAAGTAATTTAACAGCGACGTTGCCTATTTATCTTAATTTAATTTCTAAATAAAAACAGATGTGTGGGTATGATGATAAAATTACTCAAAAGATATTCCTTTTCTAAAATTTATCTTTGAACTGTCTTCTATAACCTGCACTTGTGTATCAAAAATGCCCCTGTGCTCTATTTAAAGACATAGTTTGAAGTCAGCTGGAGAAACATCTTTTTTAATTATTTTTTTTCAAATTTCGATTAAATTCATAATTTTAACTTTTATCCTAAATTTAAAGTTTGCACCTGAACATTTATATTTTGGATATTCTTTATAAATTCTGGAAGATTAGATTTTTTTAAGTTCAAGTTTCCTCTTAGCGTCCAACCCTTTTTCTAATTTCTTTAATTCCTATATTTGTTATTTTGGGCAATTTTGGGAATTGTTGTTATCTGAATTTGCAATGTCGAAATGCATTTGATTCTTCCGAATTTCGAAAAATGGTTTTTGCTTTAAAGTTATTTATCGTTTTTTTTTAAGTTTTAACTTTAATCTCAAAATTTCAACCTTTTTTGGAAATTATCAATTTGAATTAGATTTTTTGTTAAATGCGAAGTATGTTAATACTTTGACTTTTTTTCTAAAAATTCAAAGTTTAAAATCTTGGTATTTACTTTGAACCCAAAAATATTTTTTTAAACTTCGATTTTTTCTAGAAACCTGGAAATTTCGAAAAAATGTTTGTGAAAAATGTTAGATATCGAAATTCTGAACTTAATCTTGAGTTTTTTAAATTTGGAATTTTAATTCGAAATGTCTAGAAAAGTCTACATTTAGAGTGGACAAATTTATTCTAGAAAATGTTTAATTATGTTTATACTTAAAAATAAGCAGAATAAACATTTCTGAAAATATTAACTTTTAGAAATTTTGAATTTCCGAACAAAAAGTAGGATATGTTAATTCTTAACAAAGTTCGAACTCAAAACTTTTAGTTTTTTAAATTCGAAATTTTAGAAATAAGTTGACATTTAGATTTACTCTCTAAATCCGAAGAAAAAAAAAGATATAATTTTTGAAAAAATAAAGGTTTGAAGTGAAAATTTTCTAAAAAAATTTCTAATTTCCAAAAGCTAAAATCTCCTAACAACACTCAGCATTTTGTCTTGAAACAAAATTTAAGAAATAAACTTTGATATTTCCTGAACTTTTAGTGTTTTCTCAAAATGGCCAGGAAATTTTTTAAAAATTAAATGTCTAGAAAGAAAGTTAAAATATTTTGAAGAAGTCTGAATTTTGAATCAGTGCTAATGTAAAAATTTTGAAAAATAAACTAGTCATTAAGCTCATTTTTTTTTTAAATTTCAACTTTAATCTTAACATTTTTAAACTTGTCAGAAAAATTTGTAAAATTTTTATAAATCTTCTAAAAATATGAATTTAAAGTTAAAATGTCATGATTAAAAGTAAAAAATTTCCTAATTAAAGTTGAAATTTGATAACTAAGATAAAAATTTCAATGTTTTTTTGGAAGTTTTCACTTGGAAGTCGAATTGTGGAGAAAAAAGTCGAATTTTCGAAATCGTAATCAAAATGTGAACAAATCAACTTCATAACAAAAAATTTCGAAATTTTTTATTATGAAGTTAAAACTTTTTGAAAAAGATAAAAATGTCGAATTAAGCTGATGAATTAAAGTTATTAAGAAATCCTGAATTTTCCAACTTAAAAATGTCAAGTTTTGTGTAAAACTCGAAATTTATAAAAGAATCGATATTTTAGACATTTTTTTTAAAGTTCAATCGCCCTGTCAGAAAAATGATAAAAAAATACAAATAACTTATTCAAAAATGTCTTCTCAAAATAATGGCTTGCAAGAGATTTTAATTATTTAGTAAAGTGCCTAATATTCAAAATTTTATTTAAATACCGAATTTAAAATTTAAATTTTTAAATTCCAAAGCTGTAATACTATTATCACAAAATCCAAGTTTTTCTCAAAATTTGGTGTTAAATCTCGAAAAATCGCTTGTATAAATTCCCAGTTTTTCTAAAAATTTGAATTTTTTTCAAAATGAGGAGTTTAAGCTTGAAAAACTTGCAAAATTGAACATTATTTTAATAAAATTTAAAACGTAAGATTGCAATTTCAAATTAAAAAAAAGTAATTTCAAGAACAGTTTAAATTCTTCTGGAAACGAAATCTCAAATTTAAAGGTCAAAATTTTGGAAAAAATCTGATTGAGTTTAAGATAAACATTTTAAGATTTAGGGTGAAAATTCGAGAATAAACTCAAAATCTTAGGAACTTCTTCATTTGAAAATGTTATACTCCTTCTGAATATCCTAACTATAACCTAAAATCTATTTTTTTTTTAATTTTGACAGGTTTTAAAATGTTTTTTTGTTAATTGTGTGTTTTGACTTGTTAATGCTTTTTTTTAAGAGTATTTTACCTTTTTGGTGCCTTCTTTAGCTTCTTGTTTTTACCTAATATACCATTTTGCTCACCTTTTTACCTTGCTTGCTTAAAATCCGGTCTCTAATAATAAGAAATGGTACCAAATTTGAAAAAAAACAAACATCCTTGGATTTCAGTACGAGAACAAAATGATCCATTAAAAATGGTTTTTAAAAAAGTCGCACATGTGGAAACATCAGTTCTACCTAGTGTGAAGTCAAAAAATTTCGTTCCTCCCTGGTTACGGGCCTGAGTCCTGTATATTTTTTCATTTCGCGGATTTCTTATTGGTGGTACATTTACGAAACGTAAATTTAAGGGAAGTAAATTATTTTTTATTCATCATTCAATTTCAAAATAAGAGGGATAGATTATATTGAAAAATATGATTACGTACCTACTCCAGTCCTCATTCCATTGACCCATGAACCCCAAAAGGTATTCTGCACAGGAAAAGACAAAGAAAGATTGAGACCAGCTTTCCAAGTATATTCTCCATAACCATTAATAACTCCATCCTTCCATTCACCAACATAAATCTAAACATACAAAGCTGTGTTTTAGTGTCAACAGATCGAAAATAACAAATTTGAATTTATGTACAGGATGAGTCCAAGTCCGTCATTTCAGGATATTTAAAATTAATTTATTGTAAAATTTATAGCAAAAATTTACATCGTTATTTGGCCAGCGCATTGCCCCTCTGCCATGCTTCTTATTCTCGAACCATTCGCCTTCGTAAATTCCACCATTACTGTATTTATGGACTCCGTAGCCGTGACGTTTGTCATTTTTAAAATCGCCTTCATACCAACTATTAGGACCATACAAAAGCCAACCTTTTCCTACAAAAAGATGATGTACCGAGAATAATTATCTGGTAAAAATGTTCCTACCGTCCTTTTTTCCATAACGCCAGCCTCCGCTGTATATAATATTTGTAGATGGAATATTATATACTCCTTGTCCATGAAAATATCCTTTATATACGGCGCCAGTGTAAACGCACAAATCGGGCAACATCATCTTACCATTACCAGTCGGATGCCCATCTTCGAATTCACCCTGAAATATAATTGTATAATGCTTTGTAGCGATTATTTCTTTTATTCCATCAAGTTATTTGCTTTTTTAACTTGTTCAGAAGGCAACCTGTACAGGGTGATTGAAGAAGGAATCCGAATATCCATAGGGGGTGTGTGGGATGCAAAGCTGAACAAAAAAGTCTAATATGGTAACATATCAATAATTATTGAGATGTGGATGAAAATTTCCATCCAAGCATTAATACTTTTACCAAAGCCAACAATTGTTATGCATGAGTAATGTGTTTATTTTGTATTATTAATTTATTATTTATTCCAATATGGATTAAGACTCTTTTCCTCTGAATGCTGCACAATTGACAATCCGATCGAGCAGTGCCTTAGATTTGTTGCATAAACTAACGATTTCACCTATAGTTAGGAACCAAATGGATGCAAATCTGTTCATCTTGGTGGCCAATTTTAAAAACCACCCCGGCCAACTCAGTGCTGTGGAAGATGATTGTTAAGATGTTTGATCACAACACGAGTAATTTGAGCACAACATGAGCAAAGGCACCATCATGCTCAAAATGCACCGTGTTCAACCATTTGTAGAGTTAATAGCCGGAGGATTACTTGACGAATTGGATACGGCACGTATCAATTCAGCAGAATTAACTTTGCGTTAATTGACAGGGCCGACCCACAGACTAATCGGCAGACTTTATCTTGCACAGATTAAATATGTCAGTCAGTGGCTATTAAAGGTTTTCATTCCTTTTGACTTTGATATTTTTCACTCAAAAATGTCGGATAATACCAGCTAAATCTCGGGAGCATGCAAACATACCGCGAACCTAGTCAAATTTGTACAAACATGAGAGTATTAGCCCAATAACGTGAAGTTTTAAGTGGCGGATTTAATTGGAGGTTATGATATGTGTACAGATATGTGCGTTAGTGAAAAGCGTCATATTTTGTATGTAATGAGCCAAGTGCGCAGATATATCTTTACGGTATTTATAAATTGAGTTGCTCTAAGTGTAATGCTGTCTACATAGGTAAAACATCACGTAATTTTCACATCACAATTTACAGCGAACATCTTGCTGCCTTCATAAATCAACATCCAGAAAGATCAAATTTTGCAAAGCATCTATTAGAAACACAACATAAACTTACATAGGCGAACACAGTAGAAGTATTACAAATTGGTAATAACTAGAACTGGGATTATATGCAGCCAAAAAATTAAAAAATATGCATGCAATATGCCCGAAAATACTTGCAAAATATGCATTTTGTATGCATTTATTACCATAAAAAATTTCAAACGATAGCCGTGTTAAAGGATTAATATACAGGGAAAATATGAATACATTTACGTACAGTCGATTCAACAAGAAACGTTAATCAATTTTTTTAAAACTGTTAATGATTTGGTTTCTTTTATAGACTTGCTGGTGAAAAAGTGCATTCGGTTGCCACTTCGCGGATACTAAATTGTTTTACCATCGCTGGAACTATCAACCAAAAGGTCCGCGCATGTCTTACAGTGCGGCTGCGAAATATTTAAAAAAGTCGAAGACATTCGTGAAGAGGTGGGTTGAAATCCTATAAAGCCAATGAAGATTTTCCCGACAGAGGCAAATCGGAAGTGACAATAAAATAGCTGCACAAACTCATCTGACAGCTGTTTAAGCGCAATCCCTACTCTACAGTTACGTGAAACCAAAGCAAAGCTAGCTAAGAGAGGAGTTGATGTCAGCATAAATACCATTTGACTGAGGAAAGCATATAATATCGAAGCACGAGGCAAAACCCGTTGTTTTCAAAGATCTACAGGAAAAAATGCAAGGTCTGGGCTGTCGAGAATCTCAACTGCGATTGGTTCAATGTAATTTTTTCTGACAAAGCATCGTTCTGGGCATAGGCTTCCATAAGGTATGCTAGTGAGCGATTGCTTCAGTGAACCATCAAATACACAGTAAAACTTCATGTTTGGGGATGTTACTCTTAGCACAGTTTTAGGTGTTTAGAGATCTTTATGCAGAACTTAGATACTCAGAAAATCGTCATTATTTATAAACGTGATTTTCTAAAGCCTGTCCAGAAGATGTTTGATATCAAAACTGAAGACTGGATTTTAGGAAAGGATAATGATCCAAAACATCGTAGTCGCTTCTGTTCCTCATGGAGAGAAGAAACTGGTATCGTAACTTCAGACTGGTTTTCACAGTCTCTTGATGCAAATCCAATAAAAATTATTTGGAGTACTGCAGTGAGGAAGCTTGCAGGAACACCTGTGTCCATCTTTAAGTAGCTTTCACCAAAAATCAGAGAGACATGACACTTATTACTCCTAGGATATGCTGAAAAGCTGGTAGAAAATATGCCCAAAAAGTGCTAGGCTATTCTGGAAAGCAATGGGGATTGGACCATATAATAGGTAGTTGCGCTCTAATCTTTTTAATGTACGTTCAATTAAAAAGTAAAAATCAAAAAATCTTTAATAGTTTTTCTAAAACCGAGGAACGTTTCTTGATGAACATACTATATATAAAACAAGATATGTAGATCCAACACACCTTTATTTCAAATTAAGGCTTAATTATTTAACTTGATTGCTTTTGTATTAACTGAACAAAAACAAATTTGTCATACCAGTTTAGAAAAAAAACCTGAAATATACAAAATAAAACACTGTATATGCATTTATTGAAAAATGTCTGAATATGCATATATGCACTTTATATGCATTTTGCATATAATCCCAGCTCTAGTAATAACAGTTAAACAACTTAATTTCTTGGAAGCCTTAGAAATTCACAAATATTTACAATCTAGTCAATTTACACTTATGAACGAGAAGCTTGATCTTCTGAACACACCTCTAATTGAAGCTTTGGACGAGAATTCAGATTAGACGGAATATTCGTAGGAGTCTGTGATCCATGGAGCTTGTTAGCATAACAACGGCTAAACAAATTGCTGATATGACCGCCGATGATGCAGTAATGCGAAACCTGATCCGGTGTTAGCAAATATCTATAGAAACATTGTGGAAATTTTAATATCTGTTGCTTTTTAATCGTTAATAAAGTTTAATAGTTATGAATATTAAAGAATTCCACGAAGTAAGGGTTGGAAATCTCAATTATGTAATCCACATCCAGTGGGATAGACTGTATACAATTCGTTCAAAATTTAAAAAATTGGCAATTAGGAAGTCATATGCTTCAAAACAATTTCAGGTTTTGGCAGCAAGGTTACCATTCTTAACAAATTTTTGAAAAAATGTCGAAATTTAAATTCTGAAAGTAATAAAATTTTCAGAAAAAGTTAAAATTTGATGATAAAGGGTCAAAGTTACAAAAAAGTAAAAATTCTGAAAAACGTTCAAACATTTAAAATATCGAAATTGTGAAAAAAATTCTATTTTTGAGAAAAGTAAAATTTTTTAAAATGATCGAATTATTCAATTTTTCGAATGGAAATTTAATTGATTACATAAAATGTTTATTAATTTTATTTAACATTTCTTCGGTCCAGTTTGGAAATATTTAAATTTTTATTGTTTGTTGACAATCTTTTAAAACAGCTTTTGAAATATGACTACGTGATATTTAAATTTATTTAAAGTCGAAACTTGGAGAAAATTTAAATTTTTGAAAAAAAAATATGTCAAAGTTTTCAAAAAAGTCAAAACTTCGAAAAATAGTCTAACGTTTTAAAAAAGGTAAAAAATTAAAAAAAAAAGTGAAAACATCGAAAATAGGTAGAGGATTTAAAAAAACAATATTTTAACATAATCAGATTTATAAAAAGAAATCAGCCAAGGGCGAGTGGGGCTCCCAGAATTAGAGTTCCGTGTCAATTGCTACAGCCAATAGAGCAAATTAAATCATTTTTACTTATGTATGACTTTGAAATATAATTTTATCAAAATTTTTTTGTATTGTTATAACATAAAAATAAAAAATAAATATCTATTTTCAAATATACATAATTTTTTCTTCAATCGATAGCAATATTTATGGAACTGGTGGCTTTGTTGATAATGTTCTACAATCAGGCAAAAAACATTCATTCTCAATTCCCAATGAGTATGAGAACACAGTTTACGGGATCGCCTCGGATCGCGCTAAAATGTTCGATTCCAACGTCAATTACTGCGTTGCATGCAATTTAATAAACCTGTGCTCACTCCAAAAATATTCTTTTAAATCAAATCATGTAAAAGACAAATTTGATGTGCATTCTTTCCTTTGGCTGAATTAAGTTAAATTTTTATTATAAAATACTTTCTTTTTCTAATCGTTGACTGTCGGTATTTGCGTGGGTTATCAGGAACTAACAATGTGTTAAATTTAACTTTTTTTTTAGGTTTCGAGAAAAACCTTTTTGTGACAGGTGGACGGACGGACGAACACGAGAGTGAAATAATAAGGATTCCGTTTTTTCTTTTAAGGTACGGAACCATAAAAAATAAAAATTTTGAAACAAAATTCGGAAAATTAAAAAAACATAAATATTTTGTGCAACATTTAAAAACAAAATCGAAAATTAACCAGAATTTTAAAGAAACATTGTAAAGAGGATAAAATTTATAAAATAAATTAAAATTTGGAAAAAGTCAAAATAAAAAGGAAAACTGCAAATTCGAAACTTTTAAATCATAATCTCGAAAGTCAAAATTTTTAATAAAATCAGGTTTTTCAAAAAATCGTCATTTGCAGGATGTTAAAATTTTGAAGAAAAGCTAACATTTAAAAAAGGTGAAATGAAAGAAAAACAAACTTCTTAAGTGACTCAACGTTGTTAAAAGTTAAAAGTCGAAAAGGAATTAAAATGTTTTCTAAAAAATCAAATTTAAAAACAATTAGTTTGTAAAAAAGTTAAAATTTTGAAACAGAATTTTAAAAAGGTATAAGTTTTCAATAACATGATGGTAATTTGAAAAAAAGATAAACATTTTCAAGAATAAGTTCAAAAATGCGAAAAAAGTCAAAATCCTTCATAAACCCAAAACTCGGAGATAAAAAATATTCAAAAAATGTTAAATATTGAAAGTGAAATTTAAAAAAAAACAAAAAGAGAAATGATCAAAAAAGTTTCCCAAAAATTAAAATATATACAAAAAATATCAAAATTTTAAACCTAAAATTGTCAAAAAATATCAAAATCTCAATATAAAAATCAAAATTTTCAAAAGTTAAAATTTCGAGAAAAAGTTGAAATTTTAGGAATGGAAAGCGAAAATATTTAGATTTTCAACATAATTCGAAAATTTCAATAAATCTTGAATGATCCAAGAATGCTTTTCCTTCTTTCACGCAGACAAGGCACGGGTATCTGTTAGTACCTTATATATTGTTCCATCACTCCAGTAGAATCTACCATATCCATGTGGAACCTTTTTCAAAACTTCACCTTCATAAATATTGCCATTTTTGTATACAATTCTTGCAACTTCTTCATGGCAAGGTACAACCCACTTGGAACCGCATCTTATCATTTCTGCCGCCTAAAAGCATTTGATATTTATGTAGTCTGTTCAATGATACATTTAAACCTACTCTTTCTCTTAATAATTCAGAAGGAGTCTTGACAACGTCATATTCTCCTGAAAATTAGGTATATTTCCAATGTTAAATTTCTACAAGCTGCAACTTGCTCACCGATTATAGTTTCAAAACTGAACTTCGGCAGAGAATCACCTGTAGCACAGTTTTTTTCTTTAAGTATTAACTTCGTACCGCTAATAGAAAGAATCTCATTTCTTTCCAAATCTTCGGCGCGCACATCTTTAAAATCCTTCTCTTCGATAGACATATCACTATATTTTTGAACACGGGGGATTTTCTTAACGCTGCAGTAACATTCATAGCTTTGAACAAACGATTCCAGCATAGAATTAAAAAATATTAATATTAGCTCTTCTTGATAGGAAGATTTAACTTTTTCATGGCCGTTTTCGTCTTGTAGTGACCCATCTTGAAATTGAAATGGATATTCGCTAAAACTTACTCCTCTGTTGATCGTTGCGTCCAAAGTTGACATTGTAAACCTGACAAAAAATTAATTGTAGATTGTTATTTGCAGTAGTCTGAGATCATCTATATCTAAAATAAGCCTACTTTTGGTAAACTATAGACTTTATTTACTCACCATGGTAATGGTAAGATTAATTGGACTGCCTTTTGAAGAAAGGAACCAAGCCAAAATTCCTAAATATTAGATTTTTAGCTCTCAGCTTGACAGAAGTCATTATCTTTGGTGCAAAAAGGACGAGGTCTTATTTTAAAGCCTAGTACTATCTATTAATCGAAGAATAAATTAGCTGAATGACTTGGGTAGTTAAGTAACTTGCAGAAGTGTGTTTAGTTACTTTTTTGCAAAACTAGCTAGCATTTCTAGCTGCTGTTAAAATAGGACAGGATAGGACGCTTGACTTCCTCCCTGGTTTAAGGAGTCAGTGGTAAATTTATATTCAGCTAAGGGCACCTTTGTCAAAAATTTCCCTTTTTTTTCAAAATTCGTCTTTTTCTTGAAACTTGGATATATTCTTTTTGCTTGAAATTCGCCTTTTTTCACAACTATTTTCTTTTTCTATTCCAGTTTATTTTTTAAATTAGACTTATTTTATGAGAATTCGACTTTATCAAAAATTTTAATTTTCGGAAGCTTAAATTTTTCGCCATTTCTCGAAATTCGAGTTATAAATCCGATCTGTAAATTTCGATTTGTTTATCAAACAAAATTTGTCTTTTTCCTAGAGTTTGGCTGATCTTTTGGTTAAAAGGTAGGAATTTTAAAAATTTTTAATTTTTATAAAAAGGCAAAAGTTTCTAGACCATTTTCTTTGGAAATTTTAACTGTTTTCGTTAAATTTAACCTTCTGCAAATTGCAGCTTACTTCTCAAAATTTTGTCATGGTGGGGAGCTTGTCTCTGACTTAAGCAGTCAAGAGAATCTTAGACTTTTTTCAGAATTTGCCCATTTTTCGAAATTTCTAAAAAATTGGACTATAAGATATTCCGCATTTTTACTGAATTTTCACTTTTTTCTCGAAATTTCGAACTTTTTCTCGTAATTTCGATCTTATTCCTAAAGTTTCAAACTCCCTCTCGAAATTTCGTTTTTCTTTTTCTTAAACATTTTTCAGAATGCGTTTTTTTTTGGAAATCTCAATTTTTTCCCCCGAAATTCAAGAAAATTTCGATATTTGATCATTTCCGTGATTGGAAATCTCAATTTTATCCTCAAAATTTGTCTATGTCAAAAATATTTTTTTTTAAATTTCTATTTTACTTCAAAATTTTATCTATTTCCTTGAAATACGTTATTTTCTCGGAAATTCGATTTTTTTTCAACTTTTTATTTTTAATTTTGACTTCACTCGCAAAATTTCACAATTCGACAATTTCGAAATTTTTCTTGAGTTTTCTACTATTTTCTTAAAATTTTGTCTTTTTTTGACAATTGTGTTATTTCTCCCAAGCCTGACTCTTTTATAAAAAATTGTACCTTTTGTAATCTGACTTTTCAAAAATTTTGACCGTTTTCCTAAAGTATCACTTTTTCTGGAAATGTTATATTCACCTCAAATCTCCTTAAATAATATTTCTTAAAATAAGGACTTTTTCGAAATTTGTCTTTTACTAAAATTGTCAAAATACGTCTTTTTTTGAAATTGTAAATTTCTGGAAATCTCGACTTTTTATAGCAATCCATCTTTTTCCTTAAGATTTTGACTTTTTACTTAATTTCTTAATTTTCTGATAATTCTTCATTCTCAAAATCTGACTTTCTTTTTAAAATTAGGTTTTTCCTGCAAACATTTCATTTTTTTCGGAATTTGCCGTTTTTCCGCAAATTTCGTCTTTTTCCTCAATTTCAATGTTTTTCTCTAAATTTCAGGCATTTTTTTTCGAAATTTGGCTCTTTTAAAAATTCCATTATTTTTCTTAACAGTGGACTATTTTAGAAACTTTGACTTGGTTCTAAAAATTCTATCCTTTGAACTGTCCTTTCAAAAATTGTCCTTTACTCGAAATATTGCTATTTTTATTAAAATCCTTCTTTTTCTGAAAGCTTTGCCTTTAAATTTGACCTCCCGAAAATTTCAACTTGTATCTCAAAATTTGCCTTACTTTCAAAATTTCTACTTTTCTGTTCAAATTTGATGTTTCATAATTGTGGAGGTGTCAACTTTTCCTCGAAATTGGTGTTTCCTTTTATATCGTAATGTATAAAGTTTTACTTTGCAAGAAGGAACCAACCGACGAAAACGTAAAATTTTAGTAGATATGTTATTTTTGCTAAAAATACATTCAATTTACATATTTTAGGTCGAAGTACTATGTTATTGTTCAATATGTATATTCATTTGTATTGGTAATTTATAAATTAGTGCCAAACATTAAATATTGATTTCTCAATAACCGATTCTTCTGCAAAAATCCTCCAGTTAAACTTTTGTAAGTCGTAAAAATTTAAACTTTAAATAAATTGTCACATTTTCTACAAATTTTGAAATTTAGGAAAAGATTTAAAGAAGAAATTTTAAGGTTTTTTTGGAATTTACTGTATTCACATAACTCGGTTTCAAAATAGCAATTTTTTTAGGACAAAGAGTCTGAATTTCTAGACTTTCTGGAGTTTTTTGTGTTTATTTTGACAAGACTAAAAGTAATTGAATCGAAATTTTGAGGTTGATCCTAAAGTGGAAATTTTATGAGAACAATACAAATTTTAAGTTAGTTTAATATGAAAGATTTCATAAAACAATTACATTTAAAAAAACAGTTATTAAAATTTCTGGGCTTTTGAGTTTAGTTCAGATTTCACGTAAAACTAACCTAGTAAAACAGTCGACTCTTTTTGAGAAAATTTAAAAAAAAGGTTAACATTTCAAGTCTAAATTAAAATTCATAGAAAAATTCGAAATATTACCATTTAAATGCAAGACTTCGAATCAAAATAAAAATAAAAAAATATTCTCAAAAAATTTTGTATTAAAGGCGAAATTTTTACTTTTGAATTATCGAGAAAGTTACTTTTTAGAAAATTTCGATTACATATATTTTTTATTTTTAAGTCGCTCTTTAAAGAATTCGAAATTTGTTTTCAAATTTTAGCCTTTTTCGAAATTTTGTCTTCTCAAAATTTTGCCATTTTCTCAACTTTTTATTTAGATATTTATACTATTTTCAAGATGGGACATTTTTAAAAAATTTCGACCCTTTCTATAAATTTTGAATTTTCTAAAAACCGCTATCTCTTTCGAAAAATTATAATTTCAGCCTTTATTAAAAATTTTAACCGTTTTGCTTTTATGGAAATTGTGCTTTTCAAAACTTCAACTTTCTAAAAATTTCAATGTTTTTTTCAAATTTCGATATTTTTTTAGATTTATTTCTTTCTCCAAATTAAAACTTATTTTCAAATTCTCCAGTTTTTGTAAAAAATTTTTTTTTGTTTTGAAAATATTGAGCTATCAAAATGTCAACTTATTTTTTTTCGAATTTTTTTGAATAATTTAACTTTTTTTGCAAATTTAGACAATAAAAAACTTTGAACTCTTTTGAAGATTTTTATTTTTTTACAAATTTCGACTTATTTAATACTAGACTTTTTTTAACTTTTTTTTTTCATAATTTCATCGTGTTCTGAAATTGTAATTGTTTTTGTAAATTTTCAGGGTTTCTTAATTCCCTTCTTATAAAATTTTTATTTTTTTAACTTTCGACTTCTAAATTTTGCCCTTTTTTAAAATTTTTACTTTCTATTTTGAAAACCATGAGCTGTTGTAAGCAATTTTCTTTTAGTTAAAATTTCGAGTATGTTCAAAATGGCCGCTTTTTTAAGTTATCGAATTTTTTCCAAATATCTACTTTTTCTAGAAATTTCAACTCTTTTGCAAATTTGGTTTTCCGTTTTTGAAAATTTCGACACTACAATTTTTTTTTTAGAAACTACGATTTCGACATTTTTTCTTAATATTTTGAAATCTATACTTCGACTGTCTTTCAGAAATTCGAAATTTTTAGAAAATTGAAAGTTTAAATTTAAATTCGAAATTTTGGAATACACACGGTCTAAACAGGTGGGTTTAGGAGCATGAAATTTCACATATGGTTCCCTGTAATACGTAGATAAACAGTTAGAGAGGATTTTTGAAAATTCGGCCTTTGAGGTGTTAAAGATGGGCACAAAACCACCTAAAATGTAGGCAATGAGTAATACAGGCAAGTATTTAAAGTTTCCTCTTCGCGTTGAAAGCTGACGTTGATAAATGTGTCTCCATACGAATTTATACAAATTTTTACAGATGATCAGTTCGTTTTTCTTAATATAAAATTTTAAGCATTTAAGTTTTAAACTCGAAATTTTGGCTTTAATCTGACACTTCCGATGTTTAAATCGAAATGTTGAGGAACATTTTTTTAGACTTTTGAAGTTTCTTTTCTTTTCAAATTTTGCCCTTGAAGTAAAAATTTCGAGAAACATGTTTGTATAAATTCAAATTTTTCAACCATAATTTTGCTTTGTGCTATTTTTTCCAAAATTCCTATTATTATTGTAAACTTGAAAATGTTGCCAAATTTCGAATTTCTTTTTACAAAACGTTCAGCTTAAACTTAAAAAATACTAGTTTTTCAAATACCAGCTTTCAAATTGAAATTTAGTAAAACCTCGAATTCTTTTTATTTATAAAATTCGTCCAACATTTAAAAAAATCGCAGTTTGGAAACGCGGATTCTTCAAAATATTTTAAATTTTCTGTAACAGGCAAATTTCTCAAAAAACCGAAGTTACAAATATTCAAAGTTTTAAGAAAAAAAAGTCGAAATTTTTACAACAAAATTTTTGAAAAAGTTTACCTTCTCAAAAAAGTCCTAACTTTGACAAAAAGTCGAAATTTGATGATAAAAGGTTAAAATATAAAAAAAGTGAAAATTTTGAAAAAGTCGAAAATTTCAAAAGTAAAAATTTTGCAAATAATTCAAATTATGAGAAAAGTGGAAATTTTTAGAAAAGAGTTGAATTTTTCAATTTTTTAAATAATAGTCTAGTTTACTACAGAAAAATCTAAACTGCGAGAAAAGACAAAATTTTCAAGAGCAAAAGAGAAAACTTGGAGAAATGGTCAAAGGGTGAAAATTGTCAAAAAAAGTGGATATTTGGAAAAAGTAAGGGTTTTTTCAAAAAATATTTTAACATATTCAGATTTATAGAAAAATCAAAAATTTTTAAAAAGATAAGAGAGGCAAAATTCTGAAAGGAGTGAAATTTGCAAAGTTTATTAAAATTTGGAAAAAGAAATGAAATGAAATGAAAAATTAGAAATTCGAAAATTTCAAAATATAAAGTTGTTTAAGAAAGTTAAAGTTTTCAATAAAAATAGAAAAGTCAGATTTTTCCAAAAAGCCACCATTTTCAGAAAGTTGCAATTTTAAGAAATATTGAAAATAAGTCGAATTAAAAAAACAATGTTCTGGATTCAATTAGGAATGACGTTAAATCTTCTGATAGTTAAAGAGAAAGTTCTAATGAAAATAATCGTTCAAACTTAAACAATGATATCGTAACAAAATATAATTATAAAGTTAAGTTGGAAATGTTCTAGAAAATTTCGTGATAATAAATCAAACGGCAGATAAGCGCTTCAGAATTTTTGGGCAAACGATAAGCCTTATCCGCTTATCTGATTTTTCTAGAACCCGAAACTGGATCTATATATAGGGGGTCCGGTCGGCTTTCGCCCAGTTAGTTAGTGAGTTAGAAGTCAATGAATAAGTTAGTTATTAAACAGTGTTAGTGAATTACAATTGTAGTGTCCCGAGTTCAATTTTGAAATAAGCGGTTACAATTCACCAAATATTGATCATTCGAACCGATAACGCGCAACATTCATAACGATGCGTTATTGTTAATTAATGATTTAATAGATTTTTTTTTTTAAAATAAGGTTAAGAATCGATAGTAAATAACTGTTTTAAAATGTGCCGTATGGTGGAATTAAAAAAAATCTTTAGAAACCTAAGACAACCTAAACTTGGTTTTATGCAAGTAAATTGTATATTGTATGTACATATTTGTGATACAATATTGTTTGTATTTGTATATGACCTTGCATATGACCTTATTGTTAAATAAACAATTTAAAATTTTCTATTTTTGATTTTCTTGCTAGATTGACCACCTGTCTTAATTAGCCAAAATTTCGGCAACCGTAGGTAGCTAATGTAAACAGGTTTCAATGTATACAAAAAAAGCAGAATTTTAAAGAAGTTAGAATTTTGAAAGAAAATCTAATTTAAAATTGAAGTTTTCGAAGAGAAAGAGAGAGAAAGAGAGAGAGAGAGAGAAGAGAGAGAGAAAGAGAGAGAGAGAGAGAGAGAGAGAGAGAGAGAGAGAGAGAGAGAGAGAGAGAGAAAGTTGAAATGTCGGGAGTCGAACAAGAAAATGTCGACATTTTAAAAAATATGGGTACTTTGAAATGTCGAAATTAACAAAATAATTCAAAATTTCTTTAAAAAAAACGTTATTTTCAACAAAGGCGCAGGTATTGCTAGTGTTTTAATAAATTTGGAAAACTATGCCGAAAATTTAAATTTAAAACCGAAAAATACAACTTTAAAATTTCAAATCCTAAATTCAGTGTCTGGGGAAGAAGTTTCTGAAAAAACTAGAAATTTCTTTGAAATATTAAAATTTTCACTTTTAACTAAAAAGTTCTTGAAATTTCACTTTACTAACTTTCGACTTTTGAAAAATTTAAATATTTTTTGGAAATTATTTTTCTTCAAAATTTGAACCTTTTTTAAAATTTTGTTTTGGTTCAAAATTTTTGCCCTTGTTTTAATATTTATTCCACTTTTTTTGAAAACTGCCTTTTTTTAAAATGTTGTCTTTCTTGAACGCTGATTTTTTTTGAAAAATTCGTTGTGGCCCTAAATCGTTCTTGACAACCTAATTTTAAATTAAAAAGGACAATTTAAATTGTTTTCATTATTCATCACCCTTAGGACTTGAAATTTTACATCGACCAAGTCTGTTTAGTTATTGTATATGTACCGAGTGGCCAACTAAGAGAGGCTGGCTATATCTCAGCATCGAACTATCTTACAGCATTGGGAAAAAAATTTCAATAAGAAAAGTGATCTTGAAAAATCTCTGGAAAATATTTTTTATCTTGAAAATGGGATCATTTGCCCAAAATTCCACACTTAATTTTAAACTCGGTAATTCAAGCACATTTTGGTTATTAATTTCGGAAATGGGAATTTTCTCTAAATTTCGATTGTGTTCCTAAACTTCTTAGTTCAAACTTAAAACTTTTTTAAATATTTTTTTTTAAATTCTAATTGGAAAATCGAAATTTCGACTGAAGTGTGGAATTTCTTTCATTTTCAAATAAGATTGCAAAACTTTTGAAGAAAATTTTATAAAATTACACTGATGATACAAAGTTAAGGCAATAATAAATTTTAAATTGCATCAATGTTGCCAATGTAGCTAAATCTTGCCCTGCCGTAAATATTTGATACTCTTCCAAAAGTTTCCTAAAGTACGCAAGTTCATATTTATAAGTAGCTGCAACTAAAATTAAAATCTCATTTAAATCCATTCTCGATCAAGATGCTTTTTTTTTACTTTTTAGGACGAAATTGTGATAAGAAATTATTGCCTACATATGAGTAGGAAGATATGCTGTATAAATACTTAAATTTTGGCAGCTTGTCAAAATTACAGCCTAATATTAGAATGGCTAGTCGTAGAGATCGCTGTCCGCCGCAGTTTTGCCGACGAGCTCCTTACGATGTGTACAAAGCTATAACATTATATTTCGGGAAACAGAACTCCAATAATGAGTGTAAGTTCTAATTTCGTTTATGGTTTTATTTACTTGGAGTGACGGTGTGCTTTTTCAGGGGTACCAAAAATATAATCGAAATATCAACAATTTTATTCGCTATTTGCTTACATAATTTTTTCTCGACTGGTTTCTTTGTTTATAAACAGAACAGAACCTATAAAAGTGACAATTTTTTACAACGCGAAACCACTGTTTTATTCTGAGTTTAACATCTTTTTGCCTGAGTTAAGAAATCAAATTTTTAAATAAAATTTGTTTTAGAATTTCAAGACTAACTTTAATAGGATAGGTTGACATTGACGCAGAGGATTTATTTTTATAAAATCTTTACTGTTTTAATTTTTTAATTCATTTGTATGTTAAAATGCGAAATCGCGTATAAACATTTGTGAACTCTACTTAAAATCAACAATATTGTTACTTGAATTAAAAAAAAAAGTTTTTATCTTTTTTTATTTATTTATGATATGTATTTCTGCTTCTTAGCGGAAAACTATGTTAAGTGCAGTGTTTCCCAAAAGGAGTTAAATATGGTATATTTATTACAAAAACATCATCTTTAATTTGCTATCTTCAGCATCAAGATATCTAAATAAACAAAAAATTTGGGCCTTTTGAATAAGGTCAACACCGCTTTTACCCCAAACTTAAACTGCGTTAAGAGACTAATTTTGTTTATCATAAGAATGAGTTTTATGACAACATAGTTTGCTTCTGGGGTACAGAATGGCAATGTATATTTCTTTTTTAGAATGGAATCCTAACATCTTTTGAAGAGTTTTGGGTGCTGTGAATTAATTTAAAAGTATATTTGTGATAATAATATACGCTTATATATAATAACATTTTCTCATCTGCAATATAAAATAATTTTGTGCATTTATCACACAAGTTTAAATCAAAAATATCTTCTACGTTAGTTCCCGTGTTTACAGATGTCGCTTATAAAGTTAAATTTAACAAGACTTCCTTTTGGTAAGACACATTTGTTGGCGACCTCTGTCACTTGCTGTACTCAACTTTTTTCTTATTAAAATAACCACAGCATGCTCTCAAGTAACGACATATATTTGAATTAATTTTAATTGCCATTTCTGTTGCGTCTTTATCTCCAGATCTCTAAATATTAAATTTCTTTCTAAAACCTTTAAAGTAATGTTCACTAAATATCGATAGTTTTTATTATCGGTATGTTTTTTAAGGAAAATATCAATATCATCCATAGTTATAATCGACAGTTTTATGTAATAATTTCTTAATATTAACGAAAAGTACGATTGTTCACAAATATGCATATGACATATCTATTTATTATAATAATAAAAAGCTATTTTTTATCAATCACCACGTCTTAAGGATTCAATCTCTTCTGCAATCGCATTAGTGGCGTGTCATAAATTTTATAAATAGAGAAACTGATCAAAGAAGTTTAGAAATCTCCATCTTTTTTTATTTTAATCTCTTTGAAAATGTTGGGTTTAGGTTTTAGAAATATTATTTTTTAATTTCAAGTTTAATGTAAATTCTAAAATCTAACATTTTAAATTAATGCCGAAAGTCGATAAAGACCACAAAATTCCCAATTCTTTTTTAACTTCGGGATAAAAGCGATTTTTTATTCAAAATTTTTATTCTTTTTGACACACTTTCAATTTTAATTTTTTAAATCCAATTTTAAGTTTGAAAACTTTGATTTTCTTGAATCAATTTTTAGAGAAAAGTGATGTTAGGTTCTACAAATTACTTTTACAAATAAAGGTTTTTTCTCGTTAATCTTTTCTTAATCAACTATAAAATCGAAACTCTGTATTCAGTTTGAAAATTTGACCTTTTACATTAAAATTTTCAGAAAAAATTGAAATTGCATGTTCTCGGAATTTTCTTTTCTTAAAACTACAATTATACATTCGAAATGTTTAGATTAAAATAGAAGAAAAATTTCTTATTGAGAAAAAAATCCCTTGGTTTTAAAAGTTTAAAATTGAAGATTTATCTTTACTTTAAGGTTAAAATTTCCTAATTAACTGAAAACGCAAAGAAATTCCAAATAAAATTTTCGAATTGTATGTAAAAAAATCTGCCTCCGAGTTTTTTTATACATCGTAATTTCCAAATTAATGATAACGTTTCTAATAGTTCAAAATAAAAATCTTTAAATTAAAGTTGAAAAAGTTTGAATTAAAAAAAATATTTCTTCTAAATTTTATGTAATTAAAGTCAAAATTTTAAGAGTAAAAAAATTTCGAATATTTTTTTCTGAAATTTCGGGTTTAAAGGTAATGTTTCGAAGTTAAACTCGAAAACTTTCTTTATCCTGCTAAATAAATAGATTTTCTTTTAATGTCGATATTTTCCCAAAAATTCGATTTTTTTTTTATTTTGGCCTTTTTAATATCCTTTTTTTTTAAATTTGACTTTTATAGAATTTTGGTCCTTTCCAAATATTTTCAAATCTTGGATTTTTAAAAATTGAAATACACATCTTGTCCACTGAAACCAAGAAAGATTAAAAAACACAACAAAGGTTGCTCTAACGCGTTTCGATAGCCATCATCTTCAGAGAGATAGCATCTCTCTGAAGATGATAGCTTGGCTGTGGAAACGCGTTAGATTAAAGATTGAAGATAAAAAAACACAACAAAGCAACGATTCCATCTTTTTCAAAGATCATCTTGAAACTAATTGTTTTCCACAAACTTCTTTTTTTTTAATCTATCATTTAAAAATCCTCAACAGTTCGTCTTCAAACTTCAAACAAATATACTACTTTAAAATCTGATTTTTGATTTTTTTCTTCATTTTTTCCTTGAAATTCGAAATTTTTCGTGGTAAAAATTTTAATATGAAAGTCGAAATTTCGAAATTAAGTTCGACGTTTCGTGGTTAAAGATTTTGATTTCAAAATTGGCTTTTTCTTTGACTCGGTAGAATATAATCGTTTTATTTTCCTTTCTTTTGACGTATTTGATTTCTAATTTTTAACATGAGGCTCGGTAATTGCAAGAAAGAAAGAAAAAATATTAAAAACTTTAATTTTGAACTTCACCTTCCTTCAAATTTTTACTTTTTTATTTCAGACATTTTCCTGGAAACTTACTTTTCTTTTATAATTTTCAACATATTTTCTTACGATTTTAAAGTCTTGAGATCATACCTAAAATTTCAAAATCGAAAATTCTTCTCAAGATTGACCTTTTTTACAAATTTTAAATTTTTTCAAAAATCAGCTTTAAGCTTTCCACTTTTTTGCAGATATTTCAAATATTTCCCAATAGTTCGAAATTTTTTTAATCATAGTCAAGACAATATCAAGGCTACAGTCTAAATTTTAAAAATAAAGTTGAAGTATGTATAAAGATTGAAGCCAAATTTGGACTTATGTAAAAAGAAAAAATAAAAATTGAAATTTAAAAATTTATCTTCGAAATTCGGCTTAAACTAAAAATTTCAACATTTTATCAATTATTTTTCAAAATCCCGAAAAAGATTTTAAATTTCTAATTTTAGATCTAAATGCTAGGAAAATGGTTCAAATTTATATTTTAAAAGAGCATAACATTAAAAAACGTTTTGAACATTTATTGACTTTATTCCAGGGCTTCCAACCGTTATTTTTTTCGTTTTCGGTTTTCGTTCCAGCAAAAGATTTATATCGGCTCAGTTTCGATTTTCGTTCTGACAAAAATAACAGTTTTTCCGGTTTTTGGTTTTCGATTCAGCTCCCGTTGACTCATTTCTTTGATTTTTCAAAAGTTTTTCGAATTAAAAATTGATTTGCGAACATAATTTAGCAATTTTTATGTCTTTTTTTCTTTAATATTACAACATGTAACTGCTCTGATCTTGCGTAAAAATAAGGAAAATATTTTTGATTTTTTAAGGTAAAAGATTTCAAGCTGAAACCCTGAATTTTGAGTTCAGTTTGAATCAAATTTCAAGAAAAACCTGAACTTTATAAAAAACTAAATCGCATTTTCGAGTTTAGAAATTTTAAATTTAAATTATTTTTCATTGTAGAGTCTTATTGACTGAAAACATTATCATTATTTATTTATTTAACATTTTTGCGTTAAATATTTCCAAAATGGGTAGCAAAAATGTTAAATTTAGGTTTAAACTCGGAATTTTCATAAAAATCTTAGTGTTATATACCCAAGAGTTAAACAGCTCTAGAATATACAAAATTTGGCGAATAAAATCAAAAATTTTAGAGGCTTTGCTTTCATAATTTTGGTTTTCTAGCCAAGTTTTGACTTTGATTTGCTTTTTCTAACAGAATTGATTTTTGCTGTTTTGAATTTGGTTTCTTGAAGTTTGGATCAAACAGATAATTAAAAAAAATAAATGAAAATGAAAAAGACCAAAAAATATGAAATGAAAAGTTTAAAATTGAGATTTTGATGAAATAGTCAATATTTCGAAAAAAAAACTTCAAAATTTAACAGATTTTTTAAAATTTATACCTTAATTTAGAAATATTGACTTAAACCCAAATATTCAATTTTTTTTTCTGAAAATGTTGCTGAAAACTGTAAAATTTCTAAAAAAAAGTAAAATTTTTCAGAAAGTTTTGGTTAGTATATTCACTTTCTTTCAATATTTTAACTTTTTTCTTTTGAAGTTTAAAATTTGTATGTACCTTTTATTATTATTTGTTTCTTTAAAATTTCGACTTTAAATAAAATTTAGTTTTTCTCTAGCAAGTATAACCGTTTTTATCGAGATGTCGACTTTTATTTTTAATTCTAGACATTTTTCTCGAAATTCTGAGTTAAGACTTAGACTATAAGTTTAACTTTGGAATTTTCAACTTTTACCTCGAAAACTCAAACTTTTAAGGACTTGAAACTAAGATTAATTTAAAAAAATTTTTAATCACAAATATTTTCAGTTTTTCCTCAAAATTTAGGCTTTTCCAAGAATGTTGATTTTTTTCTTTAAATTTGGATATTCTTTCGAGATTTTGAATTAAGATTCAGAATAAAAAATAACACAATATATTCAAATTCAAATTAGCACTTTTGCGTTTGAAAACTAACTTCTGTTAATATTTTTAGCAAAAATTAGAAATGTTTAATTTAAATGTATATTTTAAGCGAAAAAATAGAAAATGCACAAAAAATGCAATTTCAGTAATTTCTAAACTTCAATTTTTTATAGAAAAGTTGAAATTTCAAGATCAACGACAAATTTTCTGAAAAAAAAACGCGAATTTCAATTTTAAAGACGAAATTGTAGGAAAAATTTTAGCTGCAGCTAAAAAGTTCCTGAAGAGATTTAACATTTTAAGAATCGATTTTGGACACAAAGTTCAAGGAGCAAAGGGCCAAACTTTTGAGTATATACCAGAAGTTTCGCGAAAACAATTAATGTTTAAAAAACACACACTTTTGACTTCTATATTCTAAACAATCTGAAAAAAATATCACAATTTCAAGGCTAAAGTGGAAATCTTGAGAAAAAAATCAAAGTTTCCTGAATAAAAACTACTATTTTGGCGTAAACAAAATCGTTGGAAGTTTAAATTAGACATTTTCTAAGATACCACCATTTAATCTAAAAATTTCGACCCCAATTTTAAGATCCCAGCTTTATCTTGCAATATAATGTTGTATTTTTCCTGAAATTTGTATATGAAATTTAAAAATTGCAAGGTTAAATTTTAAATACCGAGATTTCAGTTAAAATTATAAGAAAAAAACCATATTTTGGAGTTTTAGGAAGTTTTAGGAGTGTCGGCAGTGCATAAAATCCTAAGAATTTAAAATTGGAATTTCAAAAAAAAATGATATTCCAAAAAAGATGGAATTTGAAAGAAAAAATTGGCGAAAAATCGAAAATTTGACTAATAACTTCAAAAAATAGAGATATCAAATTAGGAAAGGAAAATCGAAGTTTAAGGAAAGAAGTAAATTTGGTGTTTTCTAAAAAAAGTTCAAATTTCCAGAATAACTTGAATTTGCAAATAAAAGTGTAAGGAAAGTTCCAGTTGAATGAAAAACACGCTACTGCTTTATTCTAAAGTTACAACAGATGATATTTTTTTTTGTTTTAAACTCGAAATTTTAAAAGAAGAAAAGAAATATTTTGAGTAATTTCTGGATAAAAGTCGAAATTTAAAAAAAATGTCGTAAATTTTGAAAAAAGATTCAAGTTAAAATTTTAATTTGGTTTGAAATTTTGATAATAAAGTCAGTATTCTCTAGAAAATGTGAAAATTGTTTGTTTCTAATCTAATTCTTAAACAGAAATAAGAGACTAGTAAACTCTTAATTTTGAGAACAAAGTTGCACGGATTTGTGTAAAATTTCGAAAAAGAAATTAAAATTTCTAAGAAAAAATTCCAAACTTAAGGGTAAAATAAAAACTGTTATAAGTACATAAATTCAGCGAACCGAAATAAACCGCTATTTTTTTCCGGTTTCGGTCGGGTTTTCGTTCTGACGAAAATAACGGTTTTTTCGGTTTCAGGTTTTCGGTTCAGTTGCGGTTCGAAGCCCTGCTTTATTCTCAAAATTTCAACAATTTTTGAATCAAATTCGAAATAGAAAAAGGACGAGAAACACTCGAAATTTATAAAATAAGTGAAAATAAAATGAAACAAATTCAGAATTTTAAAATGAAAAAAAAATTTTTTTGCAATGAATTTCAAATTTGAGAAAAAAGTGAAAATTTGCAAAGAGAAAACTTAAAACTCTGAATGGCATAAAAATTTTCAAAGGCTTACTATGGAAATTTCGAATGTAATAATGAAATTTCAGTTTTAAATTTAAATATTCCAGTTTTCTCTTCAAATTTTAAATTTTTAACAAATCATATTATAAACAAATTAAAAGGAAAATAAAATAGGTTAATTTTAAAACCTGAACCTGGAGGAAAAGATTTAAAAACAATTAGAGAAAAAGTTTCAATCTTCCTTTTTTTTTCAAAATTTCATTCAAAAAAGAAACTTTGAACTGATCAATGAGAATCTAGAATTTTTAAGTTTAATTCTGAAATTTCTAAACAATTTAAATAATATATACATGAAATTTTAAATTGAGCAGTGAAAAGAAAAAATTCAAAATTTATGTAAAACCTCTCTACTTTAAGTATGGAAAATTTCGACAATTTGTCCAAATTTTTCTCAACATTTCTAGAAATTTCAGGTTTTGTGACTAAAAGAAAAACGTGAAGAGAACGAAATTGTAAGTTTACATTTAGAATCTTAAAAAAATTAAAATTTTGAAAAGAAAAGCAGAAAAAACTAAATTTATACAAAAATTTCTAGAATTTTCGGGTTTAAAAGTAAGTTATTGGGAAAAATTAAAAAATCAAAGAATTCTGAATTACGTCAAAAAAGAAGATTTTGAATAAAGTCGAATTTTTAGAAAAGTAAAAATTTTAAATGAAAAAACTAAAAATTTCTAAATTAAAATTAAGATTTAAGGAAAAAATAAAAGTTGCAAGTTCAAACTCAGAATTCGGAGAAAAATACCTAGTTTTTATGAAAAAAGACCTCAAAGTGTATGATAAAAGGATATAGTATCATAGTATCACAAACTTTTGAGTTTCCTCTCAAAATTTCAACTTTAATAGCGAAATTTGGATCTTTTTTTAAATATCTTGATTATTTGAATCGAAATTGAAAATTACTAGGAAAAAAATCCATATTTTTAGGTTAAATTAAAAATGTTGTGAAAAAGGGAAAAATATTTGACTTGGTTTATTTTAAACTTTGACCTTTTTCCTCACAATTCAACTTTAATTGTAATTTTGATTCTTTTTTTTTACTTAACCCGTTTCAAACTGAAAATATTAATATATAACGAGATAGAAATTAAAAAGTATGAAGTTTTTTTTTTAATTTTTACATTTATTTAGAAATTTCGACTTTTTACGAAAATTTTGCAGAACATTCGATAAAGGAGGGTATTTAGACAAAAAAATTCGAAGCTAAGAAAATAACTTGCACAACCAACACATCTACACGCGGCGGCTCTGCTTGGTGTCACATATCTCTTCTATCAAACTGACCCTCGAATGTAGTAAGATTTCAATTATATAATTTACATTAATATTACCACTATTGTTTCATAGTAGGGATGCACAAAATTTTTAAAACATCGATACTGTATTGAATTGATGTATCGAAAAAAATATATCGATATGTTTCGATACATCGGTAAATTTATTCGATATTCGATATATCATATAAATACAATACCATACAGCAGCACAACATTTTTAAAACATCGATACTGTATTCAATTGATATATCGAAAAAAATATATCGATATGTTTCGATACATCGGTAAATTTATTCGATATTTGATGTATCATATAAATACAATACCATAGAGCAGCACATTTCAACTAAAAGACGAGCCTCTCGTAATTTCACTGTTTTAAAATTCCTACTTTTTAAAACACATTTTTACTTATTTCAAATTTTCGACTTTTTTAAAAATTTTGACTTTTTCAAAACTCGACACTATTTAATAAAAAAAAACACCCGCTTCTGTTTAAAATCTTCGGTTTTTTTATTAAACTTCGAAAATTCCAACTATTTACAACAATTTCAGTTTTTAAGCCTTAATTTTTTTAAAAGTACCGACTTTTTAAAAGTTAAAATTTTTTTACGATTTTATTCCAGAATTAGTACTTCTTTTTCCAGAACCTGCACTTTTTCTCAAATTTCTATGTTTTTCAAAAGTTTTACCTTTTGAAAACGTGGACTTCAACTTTTGAAAGATTGGGTTTCGACTTTTTTTGAAATTTCGGAAATTTCAATATTTTCGAAAAATTCGATTTTTTTTCAAAATCTCAAATTTATTAATAATTTCGATATTTTTTTTCGAGTTTTCGATTGTTTTTTAAATTCTCGACTTTTTTCACCTACTTTTTGGTAAGCTTCAATTTTTTTAAACCTTTTTAAAAATTTGTTACTTTTTTAAGACCTTCGTTTTTTTGAAAATTTTAATTGTCTGTATTAAAATCTCCAAATTTTTCAAAATTTTGACTATTTTCAAATTTTCGCACTTATTTCTAAAATTTTAAGTTATTTAAAATGCCTTTTAAAATTTTTGACCATTTTTAAAAAAATATCTTTCTACAATTTGACTTTTTCGAAAAACCTTTTTTCAAAATATTTTTTAAAACATTTTTATAATTTCGAATATTTTAGGAAATTCCCCCATTTTTCAATATTTAGATTTTTTTAAATTCATACGAATTTTTTTCAGAAATTCGACCAATTTTGTTGTTGAAAATCTTAACTTTTTTAAAAATTTTGACATTTTTCAAAATTTTTCTTTAAAATTTCTACTTTTTTTAAATTACTTATTTTAGGAAATCGGTCGCAACTTTTAATTGCGACATTTTTTGAAAATTCATCTATTTTCCAAAGTGTTGAAAATTTTTCTGTTTTTTGTTTTTGAAAAATTTAGATTTTTTAAATTGCATGGCTTTATTAAGACTGAATTTTTCGGGAAAGTTTTATTTTTTTCAAAATTTCACTTTCTTTGACATTTTTTACTGTTTCAATATTGCGACTTTTTTAAAAATTAAATACGATTTTTTTTTAAAACTGCAATATATATGAAAATTTGATTTTTTCAAAATTTTTACTTTTTATGAAAATGTCTCAATTTTTAAGTTTTTTAATTTTTTCAAAATATTCGTATTTATTCGAGATTTTAACTTTTTTGAACATTTTCGACTTTTCCAAAAATTTGTAATTTTTTGAACACCTCGCATTATTTTTTAAATTTTCTAAAATAGGCATTTGAGTATATAACATAAAAATGTCGAAGTTTTCAAAGAAAATCTAATTTGTAAAATGAAAAAAAATTAAAAAGTGGAAACTTTTAAAAAAGTAAGCATTTTTAAAAAGAATCCATTTAAAACAATTAAAATCTTGAAAAAAGTCGATTTCTTAAGAATTATTTGAAATATTGAAGTTTTAAATATAAATATATCTTTCAAAACCTTGCAAATTTTTAAAATAGCAGAAATTTTGAAAAACTTCAAAAAAGTCAAAATTTTAAAGAAAGTGAAAATTGTCCATTGTAAAATTTTCAAAAAAGTCAAAATTTTGAAAAATGTCGAAGCGTTCATAGAAAGTTAGAACTAACATTTCAAAAAATGGCCAAATTTTTGAAAAAAAAATTTAATTTTAAAAATTAGTCTAAAATTTAAATAATATTCGAAATTATGAAGAAATGTCGAGATTTAAAAAATGAAAAATTTTCAGTGAAATCTCCAAAAAACCTGAATTTTTGAAAAGCCGAAAGTTTGAAGAATTATCAAAAATTTCGAAAAAATTATCAGAAATTTCGAAAATTATCAAATATTTCAAAATCTTTGTTAGTTAAAACCTTGAGAACAAAGTTTAAAAGTCACAAATCTCAAAAATAAATTTAATTTAAAGAATGTCAAAGTTTTCAAAAAAAGTGTAGATTTTCAAAAAAATATCAATATGTTGAAAAATATCGACATTGTGAAAAAAGTTCAAATCTTCGAAGTAAATCAAAAACTTTAAAATACAATGAAATTTTTGCAAAATAATCCAAAATTTTAACAAGAACTGATTTAGAAAAAATCGATTCAAAAAAAATCGATATAAAAGCGTAATGAGAAAATGGATATTTCTGAAAGTTAAAATTTCGACAAATGACAAAATTTTAAAAAATTTAAAGATTTTAACAAAATAAAGAAATTTTTAAAAAATCTTTTAGTTGTAATTTTGGAAAATAATCCGATTTGAAGGATTACGGAGATTTAAAAGAGTGAAGCATTTGCAGTTTAATTTTCAAAAAAGGCCGAAATTTTTGAAGAACCCAAATATTGAAGAAAAATGAAAATTATCAAAAGATTTCGAACTTCCAAAAAAACTAAAATTGAAGAGTAGAAATGTTTGATTGAATTAATTGGGATTTTGAATAAACATCGAAAATTTTCCAAAAAGTAAAATTTATTTTTAAACGCTATAAAAATTGGACACTTTGATTAAGTTGAAATATAAAACAAATCGAAAATTTTAAAACCAGCGAAAGAATGCAAAAATATTAGAAATTTTGCAAAATAGTGCAAATGTCAAAACAACTCGAATTGAATAAAATCGAAATTTCAAAGAAATTTTAAAAAAATCCAAAGTTTTTAAAAAAAAGTAGAAATTTTTGGAAATGTCGAAATTTAAAAAGAGGTTAAATTTTAAAAAGTGAGAATTCTAGGAGTGAAAATTTGAAAAAAACATCGGGATTTTCTAAAAGTCAAGGTTTTCAAAAGTGTCAACATTTTGGAAAATAAAATCTACATTTTTAAAAGCCAAAATTAAAAAAAAACAATTTTTTTCAAAAGAGTGATATATTTAAAAAAGTTGAAATTTTGAAAGCTGAAAGTCTTAAAAAACTTAGATTTAGACAAGAAGTCGAAATTTTCGGAAAATATTTAAATTTTGAAACACAAATCAAAAAAAAAATAAAATTTTTCAAAAATTGGACATTTAAAAAATCTTCGGTGTCAAGCTCTCCAAAATATCTAGAATTTTCGAAAGAGAAGGATTTAAAAAAAATCGATTTTATTAGAAAAGTCGAAATTTTTAAAAAAGTAAAATTTTTAAAGAAGTCGAAATTTTGGATAGTTGAAAAGTGTATGAAAAAAAATGTAAAGCGAAAGTTTTAAAAAAGTTGTAATTTTGATAAAAAAATCGAAATTTGGAAATGACGTCGGAATTATAGAAAAATTTATTAAAAAAACTCGACATTCCGATTTTTTTCAGAGAAGTTGAAATTTCAGAAACTTTAAATTAAAAAAACTGAAATGTTTAAAAATTCAAATTTTTCAAAAAGAATAATTGTTCGATAGATCGAATAACAGTAAGAAAATCGTAATTTTCAGTAAAGTGAAGTGAGCAAAATTTTGAAAAAGTTGATATTTTCGGAAAATTTGAAAAGAGGAGAAACTTTAAAAAAAGTAGAAATTCCAGAAAAAGACTAAATTTAAAATGGCAGAAATTTCAAAAAAAAAATATATTTTAAAAATCTATTTGTTTAAACAAATTAAAATAGTGGCCGTGAAATAGTGAATGGGATCGAGTGACATATTAGCTGGTCCTTAGATGAATTTTAACCGTCAAAAAAGAAGGATTTTTTTAACTTACTTCACTAGTTGATACATCGAAAAAATATATCGATACCGTCGATACATCCGAACGAAAGTATCGATACAAAAATATCGAACATCGAAACCAAAACATCGAGTTTTTGATACATCGATGTATCGTATGCATCCCTATTTCATAGTTCGTAACATAACCTAGAATCATGACAAACATGACAATTGTGAAAGACTTTATTTATTATTTTATTTACATCAAATTAACAATTAATACCTTTTATAACGATGGATATTCAATATAATATAATGATTATAAAATAACACGGTCGCGATTTGGGATTGTTTGACTACTACTTAAATGACGTCATGGTTATAGTGGCATAACGTTTCTAAGTTGCGCCCCAATTTAAATATTTGAATGCTTTTTTATGCGCTTTTCCCTACAAAGTGATTTAACTGAAAGAAATAAAATTTCTATGAATTAAAGTTAAGCAATTTAAGACAATTTAAAAATATAAGAAAGTAGTCAAATAGCTGCATTATTGAATGCAAAAAATTTTCCTAAAGTTGAATCTTTTACTTTTATACTTATATTCAATATCGAAATTTAAAATAAAGATTGCCAGTTATCGAGATAGTTGCAAGTTATTTATTTATTTTTTGATATATGTATGCCATTCTGTATGATGTAATGTCTCTTATTAACTTCTTCACGAATTGGAATGTTATGCATCTTAAATTAGTTGCAAAATACTTTGAGCCTCGGAATCACCTTCAGTATTTAAATATCCGGCTCTGTGCCCAAGGACAATTTTATTTCAGGAAAATGTGCAGATGACTGTTTCTTTTAATTTGTTTCCATCATTATGCGAATGTTCTGTACAGAACTAAACACCCTCATTTTAATTAAAATTTAATAATGCGAGAAATCACATCAGTCAAGCTTCTTATTTTTTATAGAAGTTTACAGAGTGAAGAAAACTACTGAAATATGACCACCCATTTGTTTAACAGAAAGTAATTTGAAAAATATAAAATGAGAATTAAACTTCGTCTTAATGAATCATTAAAATCATCTTTGAGTTCAATGCAATTATTTCAAGTATTAGAAAAACACGAATAAAAACAGTACGGAAATTATGCTGACGAACATAGGTCATGTACGTAAATGTAGAACTAACTATCGTTATGCTAGTGTGCAAATTTCCGGGTTCAAGCCAAAGTAGTTGGACTCGATGACATTTACTACTACATAGTTGCTTAGATTTGTTTATTTTCAAAATTGCACACTGCATTAATTTCAGGTATACTTAGTTTAAGCCCAATACTGATTATTAAAAAAATGTGACCGAAGTTCACGACTGTCATAATTTTGCTGTTATAAATATAGAATAAGTAGTAAAAATAAGAATGACGTTTAAACTATATTTAACCAAACTATCATCACCTATTCATTAGAGAGACCCAAATTCTAACCCAATTATTAAGTCTAAATTTATGTGGATAAGGAAGTATGTGCACTTAAAAACTGTTGCTGATATACTTATTACTTTAAAAATAGATCCAATAAAGTATACACAACACATCTGCCCTTTACTGTTTTGCAAAATGAAATGACCCATTGATATATCGTTTAGGTTTTAATTTTTATGTAGTTTGAGAATTGTCAACCTTAAAATATATTTAGGGTGAAACTTGATCTTATCTAAAATTATAAAAACAAATATTCAAATCTGTTCTTGAGGAGAAATGCCTAAAGTAATAGAATATAAGAATGTGCTGACAATTGGAACAATAAACTTCATGACAGAATATTTTTCCATAATATACTGTTCCTAAATGAATTTAATATAATGCTGAATTTATCAATTAAGATAATAAACCAAACAATTTATGACAGACAGAGGACCATGTGGATCATTGAGGTCTTCAGTCCTGAATTATGGTTTTCTCTCTGTGCCTAAAGAAGCGCCATATGATGTTTGCAAAAACATCGAATTAAGTAGTTCCTAGACTGCGATGGCACAGCCCTTTATGGTGACGTGTGACACAAGAGAGGGCTGCACCCAGTGAACTCTCTCTGGATTGCACCATAACAGTCTAAAGTCTAAATCGTATTCTGTTGGCATGAGATTTGTTAAAGTTACCTCAGTGTCCACGAACTAATTGCTAGGTGGCGGCGACAGTGCTGGATTTATAAGATTAACAGCTCTGCAACATATAGCTTAGGGCCCCCGCCATTTGGACATGCAGTGTTGCTCAGAACCAGTTGTAGGGAAAAGTAGGGTTGGGGTTGAGGATCTGTTTTCTTTAGTCGTCGATAAAATGGTGATATAATTAAAGCCCATGCAAAATAATTGCTTTGTGTAAAAAACTGTTTTTTTGTTCATAGAAATTCTGGAAACGTTAAGAATAAGCTTTTTTTAGGCGACCAGAAATTCTCGAAGCAGATGATGACCTTTTTTTTTTGCTTGCTAAAAAGTTCCTGGCATAGTAATAAATTTAATATTTTCTTGGCAACACTGGCCCTATATCTTAAATAGCTTAAGACACCATCAAGTCTAAATCCGGCCCTGGGTGATGTCATACCTAGGAGTCATATGGATGAAGTCCTGTAAATTCTCAGTGTATACCTGCACCAAGAACATTTGTTAAATTCGAATTGGGTATACCGAACTGAAACATCTAACAAAATCGAAACCAGTTTTTGGTTCCCAAACTCTAGATCTGTCGAGTTTGGTGTTACAAAAAGCTTCTTTTTAATTTTTTTGCATACAAACTTTAATACCTTTTTTCCCTTTAGAAATTGAATTGTTAAAATCTCACAAATAGGGTAAATGCACCGGTTTTGGCCATGTTAAGAGATTTTCCATAATTAACAAAAGATAATTTAATAACGTGACGGCTGAGGGTAACACCTACTGAAGAAACTGGAACGTTCAACATTTCTTTTCTTGAACAAAGATACAATATGACAAATACCGTCCAGGCAGAGTTAGATTTAAAAAAAAACCAATTTAGTGCAATTTTGCTATTTGTGTCCACCAACAATTTAGTTGTAGCCACTCTTATTGAGAAGTCAAAATACATACTGATTTAAAAAACTCTAACAGTATTTTCTTTTCATTACATCTTTCAAGTCTTCACTCACCGTCCTTTTTTTAATAGCCGACTTTCAGCTCGATCTTCTGTACTTTTTTCCTAATGCGTTTGATTTGTAATGGACGGCTTGATGTCGGCCTCACTTATTTCTGAGTTTCCCTGCATTTCAAGTTGAGTGTGCATTTCACGCACTGGCAGAATCACGATTTTTTCAATAATTTTAATTTTTTTTCTCATCTGCTTGAGGTTTTTCGTGCTAGGGGTAGTAAATTAGGGAAAGTCAGTATCAACATTTCCTCTTCAAATGGATAATTTTTGCCAAACCTGCTTCAAGGGAAAAAGAAAGTAACATCTAACGGCATAACTGAACTGAATCCAATAAGCCTTCCCTGTTAACTGGAAAACCCTAGCAGCACAATCAAGTATCCAATTTAGCAATTCAACTTCTGGTCCCAAAACACATTTTGGATCAACCTTGCGACTGCCATTCAAAGTTTTTCCTTCCAATCTATTTCTTCTAGAGGTTCTTGGTATCTTAAATTTCTTACGAGTGATGGCCACACTCATGTTTTCCTCCCATATAGCTTTTAAGGCATTATACATTGTACATGGCGAATATTGAAATAATTTTTGCCAAAATATGATATTTTCTGTATATATCAGAAATATTTAAGTCTATGTCTAATGTTTAAGGTTTTTGGTGTTTCACTAGTAGCCATTATTATTTTAAACATTTGAAAATTAAAACTTCCTGAAAAAACATTAAAATCTCATAATATTAATATTAAGCAACTGAATAAAACATATTCCGCATAAAAATCTTGACAAATTTTAATAACATATGATGTATGTGTTTCTTAGCAGTTAAGCCAAGAATTCATTACATGTCACAAGCCACTTCCAAAAAGACTGATTTTAATAACCGTCAAAGGTCTAATATGGCTTTCAAGAGCGTGCACAATCAGGAAAAAGTCAAAGAATTGGAAGAAATTGGACTCTGTCACTTATTGCAGTTTTCTGAAATATTGCCAAAATGTTTCCTTGGGTGGCCAAAAACTAGTACAGGGACCAAAACCGCTGCCTTTAGTATATGTGTTTAATTATTTAATTTATATATTTTTTACACCTTTTGAGTTGAGAATCGATTTTTTAATTTTTTTATATTTCAACGACTGTGATACTTTTTTGCCCCCTTATGGTTAAAATGGGTCAAATATGTGTTTAATTACTGTGAAATCTCTCTTAAGCGGACACCTTCGGGACTGCCAAAATATGTCTGCATATCGAAGGTGTCCGTTCATGAGACAAGGTAACTACAATTTGTTTGCTTACTTATTATTTCCGTTTTTTCAGATGTCAGACATCAGAAATGTCTTCGAACTTGGAATTTCTTTTTTTTACTTCATGTTCAAATTTCGTGATTTAAAGTTGAAAGTTTACAGCTTGAAGAAAATTCGAAATTTTGAAGACGAAATTTCAAATTAATACTCAACATTTTTTACGTTAAGAAATAAAGTGTAAACTTTAAAATTCAAATTTTAAGAAAAGTGTAAAAATTGTGTAATTTCTAAAAACGTGTAAAAAAGTCAAAATGTTAAAAAAAAGGCTGACACAATATCAATCTGAAATTTTCAATTTTTTCCCTCAAAAAAAACTTCAAATCAAAATATTTATACAACAATCAATATTGCAAAATTTCTATTGTTTTTTTATATACCTTCACATTTTTCTAAATTTCAAGTTAAATCTTGACATTCCTAATTATTTTCTTAAATGTGACTCTTAAGGTCGAAAATTTGTGATTTAAATCTAAATCTAGAAAAAATGCTGAAGGACCAATATTGAAGTTTTCTAAAAAATGTTCTTCAGATATTTGACCTTTAAAGTTGAAATTTCACCTTAAAGTGAACATTAAAATATGTTCTCTGGAATTTTTGATTTTAATTAAAGCAACAATTTATAAAATGAATCGAAAATTTTGGAATCTAAAATTGAACTTTCAGCATTTTTTTCGAAATTAGAGTTTAAGTTCCAGTGTTGAGAAAAAACTCGAAATTTTGGGAATTTGGTAAAATAGATAAAACTTTTTTCAAAATTTTGACCTTTTCATTCGAAACTAGGATGTATTTATGCAAAAATTTTATATTTTTATTTTAACTTTCGATTTTAAGCTAAGATTTATAAAAAATTTTAAGATTTCAAGCTTAAACTTCAAACTGAAAACAAAAATTCAAACTTCGAGAGACACCCAAAATTTATAAAAAAGAAGTTCGAGCTTTGACACCGAAAGTTGAGAAAATCTTGAAAGTGGAAATATTTCTGAGCTTAAAAATTAAAAATTTTGTCTAAATACAAAATTTTTGTAACATATCTTAATATTCGACCTCAATTTTTTTATAAAAAAACAAGTGAAAATTTTGATAATTTTTAAATTACATTAGTTTTTTGTATTTTAATTGTAATTTTCCTCTTTCGATTAAAATTCGAATTAAAAAAATTAAAACGTCAAATAGGAAATTATGAAAAAATAGTCAAAATTTCTAAAAAAAACTTGATTGCTTAAAGTTCAAAGTTTCGAGAAAAACCCGAAATTTAGCTTCAAAATAAAACTTTGTTTGAATCCTACTCATTTATTTTAAAATAAAAATATTTAACTACTGTTCCATTATTCAAGTGAAGCTTCGATGGGGAATTGGTTTACGTCAAAGATATTCTTTGGCGAATTTACTTTTTCCCTTCGATATGTTTCAGTGAAATATCCTGTCAATGCAACATTGCGTATAATTTTGTGGTGTCCGGTTAAGAGAGGATATTGGTATGTTGTGTGTAGAAATACGTGTCCGCGTACGCTTAACAGAGAGTCCGTTCAACAGAGGTTCCATTGTATGGAATTTTCTATGATACAATTCCGGACTAAGAAAAAATGTGCGCTTAATAGAGGTCGTCGTTCATTAGAGGTGTTCGCGAAGGGAGACTTCACTGTATTTCATTCATGGATTACCTGCACAAAATGTTAGATCATTAACGTATTATTTACTTTGCTCAATACTAATTTCTAAACACCTTTTCACCCACCCCCTTTTCATTTCTGCCAAACACACATGTATAATTATTTTTTTCATAGTTTATTTATACAAAATTTTAGGTTATTAAATGCAGTATTAGGTTTTTTCAAAACTCCATTTCACCCCTTAAAAGACGAATTTCCAGAAAAATCTTTTCTTATCGCGCATCTATATCACAAAAGGAATCTCACGAATTTTCTCTATAATATTGGTTTGATCAGTGTCTTCTAAAATTTTTTTGAAATTCTGTCGAATGAACGGAGGGAGATAAAAGAAAAAAGCTCGGGAGAGAGAGAGAGAGAGAGCAAGAAAGAGAGAGAGAGAGAGAGAGAAAGAAAGAGAGAAAGGGTGAGAGAGAGAGAGAGAGAGCAAGAAAGAGAGAGAGAGAGAGAGAGAAAGAAAGAGAGAAAGGGTGAGAGAGAGAGAGAGAGAGAGAGCAAGAAAGAGAGAGAGAGAGAGAGAGAGAAAGAAAGAGAGAAAGGGTGAGAGAGAGAGAGAGAGAGAGAGAGAGAGAGAGAAAGAGAGAAGAGAAAAAGAAAGAGAGAAATTAATGAGGGAATAAAAAAATGCTTGTTTTTCTTTTCTTTTTTTTTTTCGTCTAAAGTTTGAATTGGAATTTCTTCAAAATTTCGATTTCTATTTATTAAAATTGACTATTTTTTTTAAAATACATTTTTCTCTCGCGGTTTGCTGACCCCTGCATTGCTACATTTTTAAGTTGGGATTAACTCCAAAATTCACTATCTAAAAACAATTGTCAGAATAGAATCCTACTAATTTCGAAAATGATTGTTAAAATAGTTTAATTTTTGAAGAAGCAGAACGCGGTTTATTAGAGACAAATTAAATTTTGGAATCTCATATCCTTATTACTTTTATACATATTTATTTAGTCGGTTTTTTGCAGAAAAGAACAAAGCCACAAATTCTTAAAAACTGGATTTTCAATAAATATTTCAGAAGAAGGCATAATCTTTGTTGTAAAGAAGGACCAGGCCTCATTTTAAACATAGCACGATCTATTAACCAAAAAATCATTCAGCTGAATAAGTTGGGCAGATATAAAATCTGTACAAATGACCCAAGTGCTTTGGCCCCTTTCTGCAAAACAAAAAGTAAATAAAATATTAATGTTTTCATAGGTGCAGCTAGAATAGGGTAGAGCCCCCCTGGTTCGGGTAATTAATCGAAAATTGAGAGACTTTTTCTAGAAGTTCCCATTTTTATTTCAAAATTCGTTTTTATTTGAAATTTCAACATTTTCTTTAAAAATATTGACTTTTTTTTCTTAAAATTTTTCTTTTTTTTACAACATTTGTCTTTTTCTTTTGTCATTTCAAATTTGTTTTAGCAAGTTTCAAACGATATTTTAAAATTCCTCGTTATTTTTTTGTTTTTTGAGATATTTCGCTATTTCTCAAATTTCGATTTTTCTTAAAATTCTATAAAAATATTGGTTTGTTTATCAAAATTTGCCTTTTTCTGAAAATTTGCTGGATCCTTTAGCAAAAAAGTAAAAATTATGAAATATATTTCTTGACAGTTTTCAGTTTTTGTATAAGAACAAAAAATCTGGGAATTGATTTTGAGAATTTCAACGGTTTTTTTTAAACTTGTTTTAAAAATTTTGACTGGACGAGGTGGAGCACTTGTCGTCCTCTGGCTTAGATGCTCAAAAGGAAATAAATATACAGGTTGTAACCAATTCGCTTCTGACTGCAGGGATCTCGGAAATGGTAAGAGATGCAGCACCGGTTGAACTATGACAAAGTTGCACAATTTAACGATCAGAAATATTCCGTTGAGAAATCGAAAACAACTCTTGTTCTTGAGATGTTTGAAAAAAGTAAAATTTTGGATTTTTGTTTTTATTATTTCTTGGCGTTATTTGAAGAGTAATAGAAAAACTAAAAACACTTTATTATTGTCATTTTTTATCCTATACAAGGTAGCATAAAAAGCCTTTTTATTAGGCGTTTCGTCTTTTCGTTATCATCATTAATTACGTTATGTTAAATACGGACCTGTAATTTTTATTGCATCTTTGTGTAGCTCTTGAAACTTTGACCTTATTGAAGTATGTGATGTATGACGTTTCGTAACTTCAAACTATCATCAAAGAAAATACACCTTTTTAGATTAACGTTACTTTGTTATTTTTTCATAATTATTAAGTAATTATTATTAATAATAAAGTTATAAAAATTAATAAATTTTAACAAAAAACAGCAGACATAATTATAAACAACTGACCACCAAAAATAATAACTAATATCTACAAACAAAGTAACTATGAAATTACAAATAAAACAATAGATATCACATTTCGTTTGTCATATATTACATTTTGGTTAACTATTACTTAAAAATACAAAATGCGTTAATCTGAAAAAAGGCTTCCTTACTTGATGATAATTTACAGTTACGAAACGTTTAATCACATAAAAGTTTGATACATTAGTGAAGTCGAAGATTTAAAGGTGCAATAAAAAATACATGTTCATATTTAAAATAAATTACTTGATGATGGCAGTAAAAGAACAAAACGTCGATTAAAAAAAACTTTTTAGGCTATCTTGTAAAGAATAAAAAACGCAAAGAAAAAATAAAAACAAAAATCCAAAACTTTACTTTTTTTTCAAAAATCTCAAGAGCAAGAGATTTTTTCGATTTCTCGACAGCATATTACTCGTCGCTAAATTATGCAACTTTGCCCTAGTTTAACCTATGTTGTATTTCTCGCCGTTTTCAAAATCCCTGTAGTGAGAAGCAAATTTGTTACAACCTAAATTTACTCAGTTTTCAAAATTTTGACAAAATTTGACTTTGAGATATTTCGAATTTTTATTAAATTTGTCTTCAAAAAGTTCATCTTTTTGTCGTAATTTTTTTGAAACCTATATTTGCTTCTCAAACTTTATCTTTTTTTAAAATTCCTTTTTTTATGAAATTTCGATTTATTCTCGTTTCTGTCTTCGATCTTAACTATTTCCTTAAAATTTGCCTTTTTCTCAAAATTTTAATTTATTTACGTCTTTTTCATAACGAGTATTCTCAAATTTTAACTATTTCTCAAAAGTTTACATTCAACACGAAATATCCATTTTTTCTAAAAATTTCGCATGTTCCTGGAAATTCGGCTTTATTCGGAATTTTAACTATTTCAAAATTCGTCTCCTTTTAATTCCGACTTTATTCGAAAAAATCGACTTTTTGGATTTCTATGCAAAAATTAAATTTTTTATTTCTTAAATATTTTCTTTTTTCTCGGAATTTGGACTAGTTTTTAAAACTCATTTTTTATACATTTCGTCTTTATTCGCAAAATTCTACTTTTTTTCTTAAAATTAACTTCTTTGGAAAATTTCGAATTTTTTTTGAGTTCGAAGTTTTTCTCAAAATTTCGATAGTTTTTTTGAGATCTCGACTTGTTTTCTTAGGTTCTTTTTTGAAAGTTTCGACCTTTTAGAATCTGAATTTTCAGTAGTTTTCCCTGGATTCTTAAAGTTTGGCTTTTTTAAACTCTGTTTCCTAAAGTTTGGGTTTTTATCTCGAATTTTAAGTCAACACTTCTTAAAATTTTGACTTTTTATCAAAATCATCAAAATCATCACATTATTATGAAAAGCTGATGGACAAACAACAAAACCAAAAAATCTTTCAGCAATGTATACTGCATATTTTCACTAAGCTGCATGAACTTGGGAGATCGAATTACCAAATTAAAGTCTACATTTTAAAAAAGTGAGAGAACTTCCAAAAAAATGAATTTAAAAGAAAACCCCAACCTTTCGGAATATTATGAAAAGGGTAGAATAAAAAAAGTCGAATTTTGTGACAAAAAACTTGCAATTTCCAGAGTAAGTCGAAGGATAAAAAATTGAAATCTCCAAAAATATTTCTTTCATGATTTTGCTTTGTAACATAATCCAAATTTACAAGATAGTTTTTCTAGAAATATTTTAAAATATTATTCAGAATTATATTATTTTATTAAAATTTCGATTTAATTTTGATATTATTAACGAATTTTTAAAAAAAAGGCATTTGGAGGAGGTAGAAATTTTCAGAAACAAAACATTGAAGTTTTAGTTATACATGTTGTTTCGAGAATTAAGATGAATTTGGAGAACCAACTGGAAAAAATATCCAAATCTCTAAGAGAAGGAAAGAAAGAGTGGAAAAAGTAGAATTATGAAAATAAAGTCCTTATTTCTAAAAAGACGAATTTAAAAAAAAAGAATTATTCTTCTAGTGAAACTTGATAAATGTTGAAAAAACGAAAAAAGTAAAAACTTTTTTCGAAGGTCGAGTTTTGAAAAAAGCCGCAGTTTTCGGAAAAAAACGAATTTAAAAAAAAATGCAAATTTTCAAAAATATTTTTTATTTAAATGTTGACGTAATATTTAAATTTTAGTAAATAAGTTTCTCTAGATACAAAAGTATTTTTCTTAACACTGTTGCTTTTTTATTAACATTCCGATAAAATTTAGAGAACAAACGAATTTTGAGAAAGTAGAAATTTCAAGGGAAAGTCAATTTCGATAAAAAAAGTCTACAAGTTCAGAAACACAAAATATTGCGATATTAAAGTAGAAAATAAGGGAATTTTAAGATAGAAGTTGAAATTTCCTGAAAGTCTAATTTAAGTATTCAGAAAAAGATCAATATTAAGAAAAATAACTGAATTTCAAAAAAAGACAAATATAAAAAAATAGAGGTTTTTAAAAAAACATTTTTGAAAGAACATTCCAACAGAAGAATTTTAAAATTAAAGACTTAATTTAGAATTTTTCCTGAAACGAAAAATTTTAGGCAAAAACTAATTTTAAGAGAAAATTTAAAGATTTCTATGAAAAGATGAATTACAAGCAAAAAGTCGAAAGTTTTAGAAATATTAAATATCAACTTTTGAGATAAAAATCAAGATATCGGGAAAAAAGCAAACTCTAAAAAATCAGTCAAAGGAAAGTTAGATTCTAGAACGTTGGAATTTTCATAAAAATAGGCGAAATATTGAGAAATCGTTTGAAATTTTAAGTGAAAGTTCGAAATTGAAAATTCGACATTTTTCAGATAATGTCAACAACTTTTAAGAAAAAAAGTCGAATTTTGTAGATAAAGTCAAAATTAACCACAAAATTTAAAAACAAATAATGCAAATCTAGAGAAAAAGACAAATCTCGAGGAAAAAGACGAAACGTCAAGAAAAAAAAATGAAAATTTCGCACAGAAAAATATGTAGATTTACAAAAGACAAATTTTGAAAAAAAAGATCGAAATTTTGAGATAAAGATAAATAAGTTGAGATTTTTATGAACATAAAGGATAGGATTTAAGATAAAGCCAACATTTCTAAAAAAGGTATATTTTCAGAACACTATAGACATTTTGGAAAAAAGACCAAAATATCGAAATTTTATAAAAATTAAAATTGCGAGAAAAAACTCGAACTTTAATAAAGGTTCGAAATTTTCCAGAGAAAACCAAAATTTGACGTAAATTAAAAGTTTCAATTTAATGTAAATTTTCGGCGACTTCGGGAGCCAGAAGGGGGGTAAGCGCCCTACCATGCCCTATTCTACTAAGCCTATGTTGCTTAATACTTTAAAACCTGACAAAAAACTTGTCCAATATTTTCACGCTCATTTAAAACTCACAATCAGTGGTATGATGCTGTTGTTGATTAGGTGGTAGTAATTATAAGCGAAGTTTATTTTGTTGGCTGTATTCGCTCCTTGCCCGGCGTAGAACTAATGTATGTTTTAACAGAAAACTCTTTATCACTGACAAAAAAATGTATTTTTTAATTCAAAATGTTAAGCAGTTTTTAGTGGCTACTGTCGCCTATCCGAGTTTAAATAGCACGAGCCGCCACTGGTGTGTACCTTTCGTCTTTCCAACGATTTGCTGTAGTAATACCATACTATTGCATTATATTTTCAAGCAATAATGGTGACAGAGTTTGAAATGTTAATATTAGTGCTAGAAATTGAAAAGCATGAATATCTACATAACTATAGGTTACCGAAATATTATTCCCATATGGACAAAATTAAACAAAGTTTGGAGAATATTTTTCAATAAGGCAAGCTCAACAGATGAACTACTTTATTTTTACATTTTGAAAGAATTACTTTTTTTCCTGGACTAAAAAAACGCAGAACAGAATCCACTCGAGATTTTTCCGAATTAATACCGACACAATAGATAGCCTTAGCTGATGCTGTAAGCTCGGTAAGTAAATATAGGTATCAAAGCGGTGACTAATCAATCGCGTTAACGCAGTAAATAATAATTAAAAAAATTACAAACAGGAAATCTAAAAAGGTGAAATCTAAAAAATAACCGGAAAACTGGAAGGAACTAAAAATATGCTGAAGCCCTAACAAAATTCCTGAACTGTTCAAACATTTCAAAACCAAAATCTGACTAAAAATCTACAAGGGTATCAAAACAACAAATAAATTCACGAGACTAATTGTGCTAACCAAAGATACCTTGTATACTTTATCTAAACAACACGTAAAGACATATCCTTAAATCCGCTAACATCCGGATATAATCTAAATCGAAATAAATTATGTGCCAAACCATCGTACTAGCCAGTGTGCATTAATTAAGCAAATCTAAACATCAAACAGATTGCCAGCTCTATGCAGATCTGAATTAGCCAACAGTAAACATTTTCGGAATATACTACCACAAAAACTAAAAACCACACAGTAGATTTGCTTACTGCTCAAGTCTCAAAAAATTACCAAAGTCGAAACTAATTCAGATAAAAATCGAAATATGAAAAGAATGCAATAAAAATAATAACATTTTCCCCAATAATAAAAAATGTAGACAGTAAAATGAAAAACATGAAAAGACATTAAGTTTGACGATAACTACATTCAGAAATGGATGGAGAATTTCGCTGCGTTTTGTATGCCACTCAATAGTTAAGGTCCATGGTAATAAAATTAATATTTCATTCTACCAGATTTTCCTGCACCCGAATGTTTTCTAGCAGTAACACTTTATATCAGCAAGATATCCAAAATTGGAATCCATATTCCAAGATCACTCCAGGGCAAGACGAAAACAGAACAAAACAGGTGCTCTAAAAGTACACTAGAAGCCTGCATATAACAACACAACCGTCACCATCACGAATTTGTAGAACCTATATTCGATTGAGTGCGGCTTTTAAGAGTCATCTATGCAGCATCTATTTATATTAGGGATGTTATGAAGCTCCGTAACCGTAACCAAAACTCTCGAATATCCGAAATAAAAAAATATCCGGCTCCGTAACCGAAACCGATATAAATGTTTCGGATAATTTCGGATGTTATTTGAAATAATTTTAGTAATTCTATTTCCAGTAGACGATTTTTTTTTGTCGATTAAAACTATGAGACAAACTTGCTGGTATGTTGTCTGACCTCACTCACTATTATCATGGCCACTACTTTCTTTAACTTTTTAAATAAATCGATTTTTTTAATTTCGATATTTTTTACAAATTTCAGTTATTTTGAAATTCTCACCTTTCTAATTTTATCACTTTTGTTTTAATTTTGGCTCTTTGTGAAGATAGGGACTTTTCACAAAACTTCAAATTCATTTCAAAATTTCGGCTTTTTTCAAAATTTCGGTTGTTTAAATGTTTGACTTTGGCAAATTTAAACATTTCAAAATTTCGTCTTTTTGAAAATTTGAACATTTTTCTTGTTTTACTTTTCGAGAATTTCAGATTTTTTGCAAATTGACAACAAAAATCCTTGATAATGTCGAGTTTTTTGGCTTTTTGTAAAGATATGAATTTTTTGCAAAATTTCAACTGTTATCAAAATTTCGACTCTCGCAAAATTTCGACCATTTCAAAATTTCGACTTTTTTTATCAAAATTTCGACCTTTTTCAAAAATTTGCCTTTATTAAAATTTAAATATTTTTCAGAACTTTTACTTTTCGAGAATTTCATATTTTTTGAAAATTAACAACTAAAATCCTTGATAATGTCGAGTTTTTTGGCTCTTTGTGAAGATATGAATTTTTTGCAAAATTTCGACTTTATTTCAAAATTTCAACTTTTATCAAAATTTCGACTGTCGAAAAATGTCGACTATTTTAAAATTTAAACTCTTTTTATCAAAATTTTGACCTTTTTCGAAAATTTGCCTTTATGAAAATTAAAATATTTTTCAAAACTTTTACTTTTCAAGAATTTTACATTTTGTCGAAAACTTGAAAATAGGAATGTTTTATAATGTCGAGTTTTTCAAAGTGCTGAACTTTTCCGAAATTGCAATTTCTTTTAAGAGCCTAGACTTTTAGCAAACATTTACTTTCTTATCAAAATTGGGCTCTTTTCAAAAGTTTAACTTTTTTCAACATTTTGACTGGGTTGGAAATGTCAATTCATTAATTTATTTAGAAAATAGGTTTTTTTCGAAATATAAGCAGTTTTAAAATTTCATTTCCTTATAAACTTTCTATGTTTTAAAATTTTCTATTTTGTTTAAAAATTCCCACTTTGAAATTTTTGAACTGAAATTTTCGATTTTTTCTTAAATATCGATTTTTTCAAAAATCGTGACTAGATTTCAAAATTTTACATGTGTAATTAAAGTAATATTTAAATGATTATCTTTCTTAGACCAATACCGAATTATCTAAGAGTTGTAGTGCTTATGAAGAAAAAAAAATGATTCGATGGTAAAGAGCATTTGTTCAAAAAAATTCCAACAGCTTATTTGTCTCCTTCATAGATTCACAAAACTTGAGACATTTGTATTTAACAATTAACCACGGTTTCTTTTACAAATATTACATCTTTCTATAGAAATAGAATAAATCGACCAATGATAACATTTTTTTGCACATTACACGTAAGATATTTGCCAATGTTGGAAAAAATTCGTATCGCTTCGCCGTACATCGCGAATTGGAGCAGCTATCTCCCTGACGGGGACGATCGTCGGAGCCTAGATGGCAACGGCAGGTCAAATTAGAAGGTTCATTTTAAATAAAATTATCAGCGAAAACTATTGTTATTATCAATATTTTTGTAAAATTCTATCGATACTATCGATGATAGAAACTATCAATATATCAGGTGTAATAGGATCATGGTATACCCCCTTTTTTTCTTTACTTATGAAGATAAAATGTTAAAACTTACTACACTTGATGTACTTATGAAATGTCAAATTTTGACATAAAAATGATGTTCCTACCGCTGTCACTTTCGCTAAGACTGATACCAACTTTTGATTTTTAAATGGAACATCCTGTATATTATTACAGTTTTGTAAAAATCGTTTCAATAATTGAGCCGTGAAAAACGGACAAACAAATAGACAAACCACTTTTGCATATTAGGATGAGGATGTCCTGACTGGTATAAATTTTCTTTGGATTGGTTTTTTGAAGTATAAAATCCTACGCGTATTTTTTTTTAGTGCATTCGATTTGTCGCTTTTTTATTAGACTAGAAACATATTGTTCCCAATTTTACTTATTCAATATCATATTGTGCAACTAAAATCATAATGACCTAGTTTATTTATTCTGGCTTGATTTCAAAAGCAGCATTTTAACGAAATATAAACAGATTCTCTTAAGAAATCCCAACAAATTAGCCAAATTCTAATTCATTCAGCATTCTGCATACAACTTCTAGTGCAGGGATGAGTAACCTTTTTTTACAGCGAGCCATCTACAAGGCTAAAAATGTTGCGCGGGCCGCATTTCAGAAAAAATATGAACGCTAGATTAAACTACTAAGTTTCTATTAATAAAACAAAAATAACAAAATTACTGTAAAAAATTACCTTTTTTATGTTCAATCCACTCGCAAAGGATAACCCTATTATGCCTTCAAAGCACCGCGAATAGGATGCGGAAACAAGGATAGATAGCCTTCTTAAACAAAGATAGGTTGTAATTGTTAGGGAAAATTCTTGTTGTATTTTATACGTATATAATTATTTATGTATGATTGAAATAAAACGATTTTGTAGACAGTAGCATTTCAATGTTTATTAAAGTAAAACGTTGTGGGTAGACCTGGCTTTACGCACCCGGACGCAATTGACGTAAGCTAGTTTTCGTGCTGGGACGCAACTGACAGGGGTTCAAGGAGTGGTATGGGACGCAATTGCCATAGAAATGCGAAATCCGGATGCGATTGACGCTTTCCGAAATTTTGAGTTGCTTCTTTGCTAAATTTGCCACAGCAACTCGCACAGAACTTTACAGTCGTACGTTATTTAGTCTGGTCCTTTTTGACTGTTTCCATTGCGGAAAATAATTGTTTGCAAACATAAGTTCTTCCAAAATCATAGGTGTAACTAGAATAGGGCAGGGTCTGGTTCATGCAGCAAACCAAAAATTTATATGTATTCCATTGGGGAACTTTCCAATTCTTCAGAATTCATCCTTTCCTTGAAACGTGTTTTCGAAATTTCTACTTTTTTCTCAAATTCTGTATATTTTTTACAAAATTTGTCTTTTTCATTTAAAATTTCGCATTTATTCATAAAATTCGACTTCTTTTATCAAACATGACTGTCAAAATTTCGAATTTAAAAGTTCGTCCTTTTTTCCTGAAATTTCGTTATTTCTCCAAATTCGACTTTTTCTGAAAATTTCGACTTTTTTAATTCTAATAATTTCAACTTGTTTATTAAAATTTGCCTTTTCCCCTAAATCTGGTTGATTTTTTGATGAAAAAGTATATTCTTTGGAAATTTAAAATTGTTGTTAAAGGAGAAAAATTACGAAAAAAATGTCTGTAAATTTCAACTCTATTTTAATCCAAATTTTCGGAAGTTTCAACTGTTTAAACAAAATTTCGATGTGTATTACAATATTTGACATTTTCCGACGCCCCTGGAGGTAAGGTCTGTCTTCCTCTGGCTCGAGGAGTCAAAAAAAGTAAATATTCTATTTTTTTTCTTAAAATTTGCCCTTTTTCTAAATTTCGATAAAACTGATTCTTTCTGGGAAATTTGAAAATTTCACTAAAATTAAACTCCTTTTTTCAAAATTTAGATTTTTTCGCAAAAGTTCTCTCGTAATATAGTCTTTTTCTAGAAGTTTCGAATTTTTTTTTAATTTCGACTTTTTTTAAATTTTAATTTTTTTTTATTTTTTCAGTTTTCTCGAAATTTTCCTTTTTTCCAAATTCCGATATTTTTTGATCATTTAGGTGAAAATTTCAATCTATTAGATTCTGATTTTTTTAGAAATTTTGACTGGTTTTCTAAGTTTGCCTTTTTTGAGAAATTTCATTTTGATCTCAATATCCGATATTTAATATTTCTAGAAATTTCGCTTTTTTCCTGGTAAATTCGTGTTTTTTATCACACTTTTGAATATTTCTCTTAAAACAGTATTTTTCCGAAAATTCGTCTTTTACTCAAAATTTGTTCCTTTTGAAATTTCGATTTAATTTTCAAAGTCCCTTTTTGGACTTTTGTTTTAAAAATCAATTATTTATTGCAAAATTTTTCATATCTTTTAATATTTGTTCTTTTTTTTTTAAGAAATTACGATAGTGTTAATAAACATGTTGGGAAAGATATTACTGACTTTTTGAGAACAATGTTTTTAAAAATTGCGATTTTTCTTTCTCAAAATTCGACTTTTTCTGTAAATTGGGTCTTTTCACAAAATTAGGCATTTAAAAATTTTGACTTTTCAAATTTTAAACATTTTTCGAGTTAATATGATCTACTGAAAATTCTAACGTTTTCAATTTCCCTCTTAAAATTGGGCTTTCTTTTGGAAAGGTTTTAGCCGTACTTCCATAGCGAAATTGCCTCCACTAGGAACCTATATCGTGATCTATGTCGTTACAGGAAGTCATTAGAAATTAACATATGTGGATCTCCCCCCTCCATTTTTGGTTACCATGGAGATAATTAAAAAAAATCTTCCTCAGGCCCTTTTTTTTAAAGCAATTTATCTACTAAACTATTAAAGGTAGCGAAGAAAAACAAACTGATTGCGATGGTACAGTGCAAGATCCATTTTATAAATTTTTTTGGGGGGGCTAGCCCCTCCTAGAAATACCAATCACATACAAATAAAAATGTTCATTATTAATTTCTATGATGTTATTTAGAGTGACCACTTTACAAAAAATATAGAAAATGTATCCATATGTCACCTAACAGCATACAAAGTTTCATTAAATTCCAGTTGGTGCAACATGGCAAAAAAAAATTAAACATGTCTGCATATAATCTCTAAGCCTGCTGATTTGAAGTAAATGTAATTATTATCATTATCCTTCCTTAAATACGTTTTCACATTAAATAATAAAACTTTGTGGATTACTTAAGGAATGAAAATTCATATAAACCCAAGTTCTAATCTTTTTTTATTTCCAAGTTACAGGCTGTTTCGTTGTAGAGGAAAATAAAATTATTTTTATTTATATTTCTTAAACCCTTTAACTTACAATTAGCGTCATAAAATTTGATACATAATATCAGTACTTTAAAGGAAAACTTTTGCATTTATTCAGCTTTTTTTTTCAAACGCCAGGGGCGTACGTTAGAATATTAACTTTGAATTTTCATATGAGAAAAATGCCATGCCACTGTATTTTAAGGTCTTAAAAAGATGGAAGTTTAAGAATTGTTATGTAGTACCAAAAAATGTATTACTGAAAGCAGGAGAATACCTTTGCAAATTTATAGCAGTTTATATACGGGGTGAAGCAACAAAAACTTAACAAAGCCAATAAATGCTAGGATTTTTTTATTGTTGAAAAAAATGCAAACATAGGTTGATTTTGTTTGGATCAAGACAACTTTAATCGCTTATTTTGTTGTTCTAACGACAACTTCCTAAACGGGGCTTGCATCTCTTTCAACAATTTTAATGCAAAGGGGCCCATGCTGCAAATCGTTGGAAAACCCATTTGATACTCTGTAACTATTTTAAATTTGATTAATTGTTTAAGATATAAGGTAGTGTACTTGTTATTCACATTCATTCTTCACTTTTATTCCGGTTTATTTATTTATTTTGTACTATATACGATTAAAAAAATATTCTGATGATAGAACATATAGTATCTCTACGATTGTGACAAAGTGAATTTACTCTGACATGTTATCTCTAATTAAAATGGTTTATTCGACTACGGAAAGGGTACCTGTGATAAAAATGTTTTATAAAAATAACTAATAAATATCTGCATAGGTGACATGTTACGATAAAGGGTAGATCTTATTACATTTAGTTCCGTATTTTGTTAGTCCCAGCTTCTGTATCCTTTATCTCGGAATTTTGTTACTAATTTCAAAACAATTTTGCCACCTATTGCCATCATTATTTATTTATCGGTCGGTGAAACATACCAAGCTCTTATAGAAAAACATGTATTATTTTTATAAAATAATTTTAATAGAGAACTTCTACCATTTAAGAGATTGTCTATTTAAATACAATACTTGCAAGTGAAATAATTTCTTTTAAAATAGACCACCTTAGGGGAATTGTTTTCCATATGTCTAACCAAATAAATGCTTTATTTTAAAATAAAAGATAATGAAAGTTTACATGCTGCAGAGTATACTTAATAATGTTCCTAATATAATTTCAAATAAAATTAATCAAATTCAAAAAGTAACTTATGATTGCAAAGACCATGAAAAACAAGTTTGATGTGCAACTTAAATCGTAGCAAGGGGGTTGCATTTAAAACTATAAAATATTCTGCAAAATACGGTTCCCTGCCAAAAATAATCGATTTATTTTCTCATCTTGTCGCAAAACAAAATCATAGACTTTACTGGATTGTGTTATGTTTTTGTTAAGTCACCCCGTGTATGAATTGTTGTAAGTTTGCAAAAATTTCCTGCGTTCAGTTTTACATTTCTTTGAAATTGGTGACCACTTTTAAACTTTCATTTCTTCAAAACCTTAAAAAACAGTGGCGTAAAAGTTTAATGTTAATAGAAGATACGGATACAGATACAGAAGATATCCTTTAAAGTACTGATACTGTGTACCAAATTCCATGAAGCTAAGTCAAAGGGTTTCCGAAATATAAATAAAACTAATTTTATTTTCCTCTATAACGAAACAGCCTGTAACTTGGAAATAAAAAATATTAGCACTTAAATTCATATAAACTTTCATTCCTCAAGTAATCCAAAAAGTTATTTCATTCAATATGGAAACGTTTTCAAAGTAGGATAACAGTTATATTTACTTCGGATATACAAGGCGCAGAGGTTGTGCGCAGACATATTTAATTTTTGACATGTTGCAAAATTAGCATTTTAACCAAAAATGCTGTTAGAAGCCAAATGGACACATTTTTCATATTTTTTTTAGAGTGGTCACTTAAAGAGGTCTTACAGAAATTATTACTGAAAATTTTTATTTGTATTTTATTAATATTTGTAAGGGGGCTAGCCCCCCAAAAATATTTAAAAAATAGATCCTATGGTGTACCATCAGCATCAGTTTATTTTGCTTTGCTACCTTTAATAGTTTAATAAATATGTCGCTTAGAAAAAAAAAGTGCCTGAGGAAGATTTTTTAAAATTATCCTTTGGTAAGCGAAGATGGAGGGAGAAAATTCACATATATTAATTACTAATGTCATCCTACACGTTATGACATAGATCACGTTATAGGTTCCCAGTGGGGTCAATTTCGCTATGGAAGTGTGGCTAGAGCCTTTGGAATATTTTCGAGAAAGTTCGATATTTTTATGGAAATTGCAACGCAATGTTTAAAAATCGTGAATTTTTTTCGAAATCTTTGTTTTTTGATTTTTTTTAAAAAATTTGATTTCCGGTTATTTCAACTTATTCGAAATTCATCTTATTCTCCAAATTTTGACTTTTATCTCAAAATTCGATATTATCTGTTTCTGGACATTTCCATTCAAAATTGAATTTTTGCTGATTTACTTTTTCACAAAATTCGTTTATTTTTTTAAAATTGGATCGAAATTTTAATAGAAATTTAAAAATCTGAGGGCAATATTTTAGGAACTCTTGAGAAAAAGATTTCTTGAAAAATTTCGAGAATATGACAAAACTGAAATAAAATAAAAATTCTGAAAGAATTATTTTTAAAAGTTGCTTTTTTTAACTGAATTCGACTTGTTCTAGAAATTACTTTTTTTTTCACAAAAATTGACCTACGGAGATTTCGTCCTTTTTGCATTGAAATCTTTTCGAAATTTCAACATTTTTTAAAGTTCTCCAAAGGTTTTTTTCTTAAGATTGGGCTTTTTTCGAAATTTTGGTTTTAATCTGAAAATGCGATCTCCCTAGTTGTGTAGATTTTAGGGGAAAATACGCATTATTCAGCCAGAAGCTGTTCTATTTTGCCCATGAATTTTTCAGAATGATTGTTGTCCCCCCCTGAAGAAAATCCTGCCTACGTTCAAGTAGGCAATATTTCACGATTTGCATAGCATGCCTGACTAATCGTAGAAATTTATTAAAAATCATGTAGATAATTTTACTAGAATTTCTGAATGTCCACAGTGTGAAATTTGATCCTCAAATTGATATTGTTCTGTAAATCTATTAATTCCATCTGCACTCATTTGGAACTGTTTTTATGCCCTATATTAAATTAAAAAGTACGGGAACTACGAGCAGTTTCTTCTGATCGAAATATTTTAAATCTCGATTCAAAACTGTTTATTAAGTGTTGAATTTCCTGGCCATATTCATTTCTATCCAGAGTTTCTTTTCTCAGGAATGGAAAATGTTTCATGTTTTTTGACAACATATGTTTCTTCTAAATGGTAAGTTCTTTTGTTTTTTTCGTCAAATTGTTTGACATTTTTTTTTCAAAATTTTTATGTAAAGCAGAAGAGTTTAGGTGGGCAGCACAAAAATGTTAGACGGGCCGCATGCGGCCTGCGTCTTGTACATCCCTGTCCCAATGTATAAAAACCGGAAAAATAAAATAAAATTGTCAAAAAATATTTATTACGGATATAATATAAAATGCAAATATAAATGAGAAATAAAAGTAGTGACGGCTTAACTAATAAATTTTCAATTAATTTTAGAATAAAAACAATAACAAATGGAGGCCTATAGCCATCGCCAACCCATCTACACGCCTAAGGCTTGCAAGAAACATGCCCCAATGGGTGGTAAGTATTTGCTGTAATCCAATTTACACTTTTAAAGCTATTATTACTAAACGCTTAATCTAACAGTGTATAAAGTTACAGGGTAATTTAACAATATTTGGTTTATTTTTACAAAAATCAAAAAATCTCAGCTCCGAGCAAAATCAGACCAAAACGAAACATTCTGACATCTGATTCGAATTTTTTTAGTGAAATAAAGTAATCTGTTTTAAAGATTGGACGATAGAGAGCTGTTCTTATCTCGGAAAAGAACTGTTTGAGCGCATTTCACGGAAATGCAAAAATATTGACCTTTTCAATAACATGTGAGTTTGAGATTAAATGAGTAGAAAGTTCACTCTATTTCACTAAAAAAATTAACAGTAACTTATACCTATGACAAACAGGTTATGATACTATGTACATTATTCGAAAATCATGAGATACTGATGTTTACATGATAACTCCACAGAATCAGAAAAATTGATCCAAAAACCTAATAAGTGTAGTTATGGTACAAAACAAGACTCCCATAAGCATTACTTCGCTAATTATGTATAGACCTACATTTAAATATTTTAAACTTAACCTATAATAAAATACCGTAAAAGTAGGAAGTCTTTATAAGTTTAGAAATTGCATGTTTATAATAAACTTTTAATTATTCTGGCATCATAAAAGATATTTCTTACAAGAAATAAAAAATAAATATCACAAAGATAGCGAATAATAAAAGATATCGTTAGCGGGTTACACACCAATTCAGAAAAATGTATAAATTAGCTAGTATTGTATAAATATTCAGTTAAGTAAAAACCTTCCAACGAATATTTTTTAACCCTTGTTAAAACTGTTTCTTTATTTGTTTAACACAATTTTTTAACTGATCACATTTTTTTAATTAAAACATTTGCATTTGAAATACTGCATTGCAGTGTTTGAATTTCTTAAGTTTTGTCCTAGATGCAAATTTATTTAAAATGTTGCTTAATATTGATAGTGTGCGAAATATGTTTAATTTATAAATTCTGCTTAAAATAAAAAAACAGGAAATAAAACACAAATTTCCTTTAAAAAAAAATTATATTTGATTTCGTTGTATTTATTGATAAATAAATAAATATCGAACCATTCCTTGATATAAGGGTTAGAAATATCAGTTCGAAATTAAATTTAATTAATTCATTTAGTAAAAATTACTAACATTAATTTTCTATGATCAAGTTACATAGCAAAAAGCATGAAACAATTAGAGCTAACTAGTTACAGTAGACTCCCGCTAAAGTTGCGCTCACGGTACTGGATCAACCATTAAAGTTGCTACTCCCCGTTATCCCTACCATTGTCGAAAAATATATACATTTTATTGCCCCTCGCGTGGTTGGGTGGGTTATTCAAAAGTGACGCTAAAACTCGGAAGTTCAATTCGTTGTTCGAAAATTAGAGTGGGGGAATATCCGCGCAACTTCAACTATCGTATCCTGACAACTTTAACGAGCGGACAACTTTAACGGGCGCAACTTTAGCGGGAGTCGACTGTAATCAACGTTATTTTTAATGTCCTACTGAAAATTCCGAGATAAATTAAAGTTCATTTTTTTTAAATCAAAATATCGATATTGATTGATTGAACTTTTAAAAATAAAATCAATTTGGTTTAAGTTATGAGATAATTTTGACCTTAATTTTTAACATTCCAATTTTGCAACTTTAAGAATGAAGTCTCAAGAAAAAATGTCAAAATTTTGGGCTCAAACTAGATCAAAAAATTCTTTAATCTCAAAGTTTCAAATCGAAATTCCATTTATTCGAGATTTAACTTGAAATTACAGATTTGTTTCTGCTTTAGATGTGAAATTTGGAGACTAAAATGCAAATTTCGAGAATAAAATTAAAATTTCAATTTTTTTTTAAATCTCTAATAAATTTCTAGTTTTTTCAAATTTCGGTCTTAATTTCGAAAGTTGGATGTTAATTATAACATTTTTACTTAATAGTGGAAATTTAACTATTTAATTTTAACTTCGACATATGGAATTCAATTTAGAGTTTACTTCGACATTTCGCGTATAATTCGGAAAGAAACCATCAATTCCTAAAAAAAGTCACAGTTTTGATTTTATCTCGAAAGTTTCATATTTTTTCCTCGAAATTTTGCAATTGCACTTGAAATTTTAGGAGAAATTAAGAAACTCTAAATTTTAAGTTTATAGAAATTTCGATATTTTTGCTCAAATCTGACGTTTAAAATGAAAATCTTTCTCGAAAGTTCGATTTGTAGAGTTTGAAATTTTATTTGATCACAAAAGTTCCATATTTTTTTAAGGAAAACGTAAAAATTAGAATTCCGAGTTTAAAATCAAAATTTGGAGAAAAAAGCAGAAATTTCGGAAACAAGTTGGAAATTCTAACAAAAATCTTGATATCCTTATAAATATTTTGGACTCCTCGAATTTCAAATGTAATAACATTTCGTGTTAAAAGTTAACTCTAATGTTTATATTTGGAATTTAATCTCAAACTGGAACAAAATTTTACAAAAATCTGAGGTTAAGAGTTGAAATTTCAAGAATGATTCGAGAAAAAACCCTGAATTAAAAATAAATCCCGGGATTTTAATGCAAATTTCAAAATTTTCATTTTTCTTGAAATTTCGACCTTCAATTCGATTTTCAAAAAAAACTTAAGTTTCGAGTTTTTAAAAATTTAGAGTTTTAAAAATTTCGAGTGCAACTAGAAACATCGCTATTTTCTTTGATGCTTCACGTTTACATTCAAAATTTCGAAAATAAAAAAAACAGTAAAAATTAATAGTGATTACTAAAAAAATCTTAACTTCCTTGTTTAAATTTTGAATTTAAGCTGGCAATATCTGTCGTGAAATTTGGACCAAAGGTTGAAAAGTTGGACAAAATTAAAAAATCCGAAGAAATTTTCGAAATATTGAGTTTGGAACAAAAATCTTGATGAATTTAAATGAACCTGCTTCTGTTTTATCCATCTACTGACAGATTCATGTTTTGTGATCAGCTAAAAAGAGTGGATTTTTTATTTGACCACTCTCCAGTCTCATTACAAACGAAAATATATATTTATTTGATTTTCTGTACATGTAATGTCGTGCTTTTTTGAAGCATCAAATTTTCAAAATGCATCTCAGCTGCATCTATGTTAAACTTTAAGCCACAATTTGAAAAAGTAACATTCAAATAAATAGTCGAATTTCGAATTTTAAGTTGAAATTCAGGAAGTAACAAATTCAAATTTAAAAAGAAGAATACTTTTCAAATAAAAAACTTTGGATTTACAAAAAAACAATATGCCGGAAATTTCGATTTTAAATTTGATATTTCAAGAAAAACTAAAAGGTTCACTCTGATTTTTGACCAGAGTGGAAGTTTGTCGAAAAACTTGAAACTTACTTTATTAAAATTAGATCTTTATAAAAAATTTGTTTCAAAATTTCGCAATTAGCAATTAGTGACAAAACTTTCGTAATGAATTAAAAAGAAATCAAGAATTTAAAAAAAATGAAATTTATTTAAAAAATTCCAAACTAAATAAAAAAATGGAAATTCCAAGTTTTAATCGAGATTTCCAGTTTAAGTCAAAATTTTGAGAAAAAATTGAAAAATCTAGATTTAGAATCTGAAATTTTAATTTAAGAAAGAAGTAACAATTGCAAGTTTTAAGTAACCATTGACGTAGTTACAGTGGAGAAGGCTGGTACCCGACTTACGTATTAAAGCAGCAAAAAATATAATGTATTCATTTAGGACGATTTCTGCAAATTACACCCTTGTATTTGGATATATTTTTACGCAACAATATGTTTCTACATTGAGAGACTAATTTGGAAAATCTAACCTTCTATATAAATAGCCGCACTTTCGATTTTAGCGAAGAAACTTGGGAAGGAACAAATTCAACTATACTATAAATTTTGTGAAAAAATCTTGATTTTGATAAAAATTTTGAAATGTATAAAATTAAATTTTTGCCAATTTGTATAGATGAAAAATGAAATGTTAAGAAAAACGCCAAAATGCTCACTCGAAATTTTGAGAAAACAGTTAACAATTAAAGAAAAGTCTGGAAAATTAGAAATTTCAAAATTTATATTTTGCTATTAATCAGAGAACTTTCCTAAGCTATTAAAAAAATTGGGAAAGTACAATCTTTGTTTTCGAAATTAAAGCCTTTAAAAAAATTTCTAAATCAAAATTTTAAGTTTTTTTTTGAAATTTTGATAGCTTCAAGTTTAAATTAGAGATTTCTGTAATAAATTTTTCTAATTTCTGAAATAAAATCGAAAACTCAAGATCAGTTCTTAAAAATTTAAGTCCAACTTACAAAAATTTCAAAATTTCGAGGTTAATCTTGCAACCAAAACAACGATTAGACATGTTAAATTTTTTTAATAAGGTCGACTTTTCCTGAAAACTCACTTTTTTGGATAATCCGATTTTTTTGTTGAAAATTCCGACTTTTATTTGAAGGTTTTCACTTTTGGAAATTTGCTCGTTTTTAAAAATTTCGCCTTTTTTAGATCTTAAATTTTGGCTTTTTGTAAAATTTTGACCTGTTTCAAAATTTTCATTCTTTAAAAAATGACAGCCATTTTTTGACTTCCCGAAATTTTTGCCTTTTTATAAATGTTGGCACCTTTTGAATATTTCGACTTTTTCTTAAAAATTTTGACCTTTTTTTCGCGTGCTCTTTTAAAAATATCGACTTTTTTCTTGAAATCTTCAACCGTTATTCAAAATTGCGGCAAAAAGCATAAGCCAAAAAAAAAAATCCAAAACATTGAAAATTCAGACTTTTTGAAAATTTTGACTTTGTCAAAATGTTGACATTCCTTTAAAAAAAAACCTTTTTCCCAAAGATTTAGATTTTTATAATTTTTCGTTTTGTTTGTGTAAATTTAGGCATTTTTCGAACTTTTGTTTTAAATATTTCGAATTTTTCTTGAAAAATTCGACCTTTTTTGAATAATTTAACTTTTATCTTATTAATTGCGACTTTTATTGTTTATTTCACTAATTTAAGATTTTCGACTATTTTACTCTATATTACTCTTCCATGAAACGGTTTTTTTTAACTTCCGACTTTTTTGAAACATTTGACTCTTTTTTTCAAATTTTCGACCCTTTTTTAAACTTCTAACTATTTTTTAAATGTTATTTTTTTAATCATACTTTTTTCAAAAACTACATTTTCAAAAATGTTTAAAAATTCAATAAATCTGGAACTAAAAAAAAGAATTCTTGAAAAATACTGGAAATTTGGTCAAGAAATTTTGACTTATTTGAAAATTTAAAATTTTTCAGAAACGTCGAAATATTTAGGCAACATTTTCAAAAAAGTCGAAATTTTCAAAAATGTTTGAAATATTAATAAATTCGGATTAAAAAAAGAATTCTTGAAAAATATTTTATAATTAAAAAACGAAACTGTCAAAATGAATAATAGTTTTGAGATAAAATCGAAATTTTGAAAATATCATTGGAAATTTTGAAATCGCGGAATTGCAAAAAAAGACAGTTTTCAAAGGGTTCGAAATGTTCAAAAAAAGGTAGAACTTTTCAAAAAATCAAAAACCTTTCAAAGGAACCGAAACTTTCAAAAGAGAAATTAAGAATGTTAAAAGGCAAAATTACTAAAAGATTAGAACTAATCACAGCAAATCCGACATTTCCAAAAATCGAAATTTGCGAAATTAAAGTCAAATTTTCCTCGAAGTTTTTTTCTTTTTTGAAAATTGTGACTATTTCTTGATATGTTTTAGAAATTGGTAAAAAAATGTATAAAAAGGTCGACATATTTTAAAAAATATCGATTTCTTCAACATTTTAAGAAATGAAATTTCTTCAAAAAATGGGAACCTTTCAAAAAAATTTGAAATATTCAAAAAGGGAATTTTTAAAAGTTAGTCTGTCAAAATTTTCAAAAAATTTGAAAAAATAAAATAAGTTGAAATTTCAAAAGGATGGAAATAGCTAGGATATTTAATGAAAGAGTAAACATTTTAGAAAGGTCAGATTTATCAAAAAAATGCACATTCTATTTAAATAACAATAATAATAGTTGTTTTAAAAATTGTCTTATTCAAAAGGGGTGTTTAAAAGTTATAGTATGTCAAAATTTTCAAAAAATTTTATATTTTCAAAAAAATAGGACTTAAAACAAACAAGTTGAAATTTCAAAAGGCCGGAAATATTTTTAAAAAGTAGGATTTAAAAACACGGCAAAAATTTAAAAAATGTCAGATTTATCTAAAAAAAAAATTTAATTTTAAAAAAAGCCAGATCCTATTTAATTAAGAACAATAATTGTTTTAAAATTTGTCGTATTCTGTTGCATAAAGATAAATTTAATAATGCAATTCGAGATGGTTTTTTTTTTAAATTTTGTTTTCCTTAATTAAGTTTATCTTATACCAAAGATTTTCTGATTTTTGATAAAAAATTAATAAAAAGGCATGAATTTAAGGATTAACGAAAAACTTCCCAGTTTAAACTTGAAATTTTCAAATTATTGAAAACACAACAAAACAAATAGAAATTTAAAACAGAAAAAAGTCATTTTCTTAAAATCTCGAGCTTAAAGTAACGGTGAAAAAGTCTAAATTTGAAAAAAAAAGGAAGACATTTATGAAGAAACAAATCATTAAGTGTCGAATTTAAAATTCAATTTTTTTCAGAATTTCAATTTTAAACAGGAAAGTTTCATTTTCGAAATTATTATTTTTTTAATTTTCCTCTACGATTTTTTTTAAAAATAAGTTTTTCTTTAAATTTTGATTGAAGTCTAGTAATTGCGATTTTCAACTCGAAATTTAGTTTTATTCGAAAAACTCACGCGAAATTCTGACAATTTCAGGAGCAAATTGGAAATTTTGTGGTTAAAGGCAAAAAATTGTATAAATCGAAAATTTAAGCAAAAAATATTAATGATTTGAAAATTACATCTCAAATTTTGAGAAATGAAAAAATTTAGGAAAACAGAATTTCTAAAAGAAAATTTTTATAGATTTAGGTTTTTTGCAAAATAATTAGTTATTACTGTTAATTTCGCACACTCTTAATTTTTTTTCATAATTTCCATTTTGAATTTGTTGCATTTATTTTTTTAGGTTTAAATTTTTTGCAGAAATTTCGACGATTTTTTCCAACATTTTACTTCAGATTTTTATTAGAATTTTGAAATTTCCTGAACAATTGTTTTTAAAAATTTCAACCTTTTCCTCAAAATTTTCATTTGAAACTAGGAATTTTTGAAAGGTCAAATTTTTTCGAAAGTTTGACTTTTATCCCTAAATTTCCGATTAAAATTTTTAAATATTCTTTTCCTAAAATTGGAAAACTAGGCCGAGATTTTGGAAAAATTAAATTTCGAAACAAAAATGGAATCTTCACTGGAAACCACTTTTTTCACAATATATTAAGTTTACGTCCGGAATTTGTAATCATTTTTAGAGTAGATGGTTTAAGAAAAAGAGATAAACTTTAGGGGCACAAATAATCAATTATAATTTAGAAAAAAAAGAAAACATCAAAACTGCGAGAAAACACAAGATTTTCATTTAAAAAATTCCGACTACTTCAGAAAATTTATACCTTTTGCTCAACATTTCAACTTCAACGAATACAAACACAAAACAACATCTTCCTGGAAACTTTGACTTTTTGGCCTCAACTCGAAATCTCCGATTTTCACTTTCTTAAAGTCGAAATTTTAACAAAAACTCGAAAATTCAAACTCAAAATTTCAACATCAAATCTGAAATATCAAGCTTTTATAGGATTATGTTAATTTCGTAAAAATGATTACATAATCAAACAGAAAAATTTTGTTCATGTCAAATTCTGCCATAACATTTCATTGTAATTGTCAAATTTCCAAGGAAATCTTTCTTAAAATGACCTAAATTTCATGATTTTCAGCAAGTCTGGGTTGATTAAAAATTGGACCCACTCAAATGAATATGCAAGAAAAAAGTAAATGTTCACGTTTTATTGACTAGAAAAGGTAAAAAAACTGGAGGATCGTACCAGGCGAAAAAATGTCTAGATGCCCTACACAGTGGCACAACAAAAAGGGAAATTCATTAATAGTATTCGACAAACTTCACCTAAGGAAGACAATTAATTGTCAACTTACATCTGATTTATGAACTTGTATTAAATGATAAAAAGAAAATATGCCATCAGTCTTTTATATTTAGTTATTGGAAATACAAAAAGAAAATAACATTCATTACGAAATATGTCCCATTTTAATAAAAAAAATACAATATCAGAAATAATTACAAAGTTCATAGTTAAAACATGCAATTTTGTTTGTATAAAAAAATAATACTTTAGGGTCATGTACCTGATATCGCTAAATGAATATATGAAGTGCAACAAACAAATATAAAAAGCAATATACATGTATATAATGTACAAACTGATCAGTGATTTTTTTTCCAACAAATAGGCACCAAAGGTTTTCTTCTTCATTTGAAGCATCTTTAAATACCATAAAGTACTTAAAATTTAAGATAAATAATCATGTAGTTACCTCAGTTCTTGTAACTTTTAAGCTCGAGCTAATTCTACTTCTTACTTCTCAGATTCTTGGGCTCTTATTTCATTTTGGGCTGGCATTTCTTCTTGGGTTCCCGTTTCCTGGGCTCCCACTTCGTGGGCTTCCTCTTCTCGGACACTACCTTCTTGGGATTCCGCTGCTTGTGTTTCTTCTTCTTGCATTTCCGTTTCATGGGATTCCGTTTCATGGAACTCCGTTTCATGGGATTCCACTTCATGGGATTCCGCTTCATGGGATTCCCCTTCTTCATCTACCATATCATCATCGGCTTCATCTTGAGCTTCCATTTCTTCCTCTGCTTCTTCGCTTTTTTGAATTTGTTCACTTTTATCTTCTAAATCTACATCCATAGTTTCATCTACTTTGTTCTCATCAGTAGCAGTCTTTTTTTCTATTTTGGTTATGGTTATTTCTTCTTTGTTTCCATTTAATTCCACCGATTCGTCCTTCGGAACTTCATTCAGTGGTTTCTCTTCATCAGTTTCGCTATCTTCATCATTTTCTATTATATCAGGAGTTACGTCTAACGGGTCACGTTTCTTTTTAGAACTCTTGGCATCACTTGGGTCTTTCACATCTGTGTACTTGCTTTTGCCGAATACTTTATACTTATAACCGATATCGTCTCGCATGTGTAACTTTCGATGCAGCTGCATGTAAGATTGTGTTGAAAATTCTCTATTGCAGATATCACATTTTGCATTCTTCATCCCCTTAATAAAATACTTTTTCTTATTTTTCTGATTATGTTTCCTTACTTTATGACGTAGTAAGCCCGTTGAACTGTTAAATTGCCGTTTACAGAGTTCGCAGTTAAAGATACCTTCTTCTAAATTACCCAAACCACCAACCATACTACCAATTGCTTCTGATTGGGGTAAACCGGGTGGGGCGGCGCTCCCTGAATCAGACTGATTTGCAAAATCTCTAAGTGTTAAAGATGTCTGTGAGTCATTATTCAGTTTATGTGACCTCAAACATGCCTCATAATCAGTTCTAATAAGGTATTCAGTGTAGCAGAATTCACATTTGAACGGATATTTTCCCAAATGGAACGATTTTATATGGTGCTTGAGAAATGCTACACTCGCGAAACTTTTCTGGCATTCCTCACACTGATATTCATCACCACCCTCAAAGTTTGCAGATGAGGACAAAAAATGTTGTCCTGAATTAATGAAATCAGCAGAGCCATGCTTTGGCAATATGGGTACATAATTCCCATAAAAATTGCTTTTAACGTGCTTCTCTCGTTTGTATTTGTCTCCATTCATTTTTGGCTGTCTCCCGAACTCCTTCGAACTGATTTGGGATTGTGTAATGACCTCGTCCCAATCATTAGCTTCATCATCATCATTCTGCGAGCTTTCACTCTCATCTTCTTCCAGACCAAATATAGTGGGATCAATTTCAACACTAAGCTCCTCAGTTTTCGTGTCTTTAAGTAACTGATTCACTGGATTTTGACTCGACGACTTTGGTGTTGAACTTTGCAACTTAGGAGTTGACGCACTAACACTACCAGGCGAAAGCGGAACGAATTTTTGCAAGGTGTTATTCAAACTCAAAAACACATTCTGGTTGGTGTCTTTGGTGGACGACTTTGAGACAGGGGATTCTGTGGACACAAGCGGAGGCACCGGAACTGGGATAATTCCTGTTGTCGGTATAAGATTCAAAAACACATTCTGAAATGAGTTCTGTTGTTGGGGTCCCACAACAACCTTCACGAATTTCTGATTGGGCAAAACCATGTAAGCGGGTTGATTTGGGGTATCTCCTGAGGTGGAAACTTTGCTGGCGGCCTCATTTTTCTTTTGGGCTTCCTTAACTAGCTCTAGGTAGTTTTTCAGTACACTTGCAGATTGTACACACTGCTTTTTAAAACTGAAAGCTATGTTCAGTCTTTTTATGCATGGATGGCATAAAAGAGGCTTGTACACAGTCCAGTCCTACAAATTAAATGCACCAAATAAGCATTTAAAGGAGTACTAACAGTTAATTAATACATACCACCTCTGATACACATTGTTCAAGTTTACTCATCAGAGTTTCGCTCGGTTCATTTTCTATGTGGGCCAAATCTATCAAGTTTTTATCATATTTGAGACATACACGACAAAAATTCGGCAATGAATACATTGTCATAAAATAAACTACAAAAATTTAGTAAAAGTTCGATAAAGTTCAAACTGTCATAGCTTTGTCAACTTGTGCGCCATGTTCTACACCTCACTTTACAAAAAATAACCAATGCAGCAATGCATCCAACTTAAAATTAACAAATATAACCATCGCGGTTGAATTCTAAATTTAAAAGCTGGGCGCCAACACTGTCGCAATATTTCTGAAAGTTATAATTAGTAAGCGGCTATTTTAGCCGGTCCGATTTTTCCTATAAATTCGTTGCGAATTACGAATGCGACATTAAATATAAAATACTAAATTTATTCATTGCTTCTAGAGTTTGATAAAGATTACGACCAATCGCGTTTTGCGGTTTGTCGAGGCGATACACTATCATATTTTCGAGTTAAAACAGATTATTTTTATGACTTTTGTTAAAAACAACGTATATCTAACCCAGTATTCAATATTTTGCTACATTTTTATTTTATCGCATTAAACTTTTATCGATGTTATACAGGTAGTTTGTTGTGTGAGCATTTTTTATTAATACTTCGGCTTCAACTAATGTATTTTATTTTTTTGCATTAATTAAAACTCAAACTAATAAAAATCAACTTCAGCAGAAAATGCACGTTTTAAAACATTTAAAATGTTTGTTATGAATCCAGGGCCCTGCGGTAAATTTTCTCAGTAAGACAGTGGCGTGTTCTTCGTGGAAGCTAGCGAAGCACAGCTTTCCTCATAAAATGAAAATGTCCACATTTATTTTATTTTAAAACTTCTTTTTTTCATACAACAGCACTATTTATTATTGATAAGTAAGGCTTATGATCGACATTTAGGAATTGTGTCTACAAAGTAACCAATTCAATTTATTTTTGACATAATTAATCGAAATTTATTTGTGTACAAATTCCTAAGAGGTGGGAAGGTATGAATATTTCGAATTTTATTGAAAGTGTCGACTTTTTTCAAAATGGTTTTCTTAAATGTCGAATGTTTTCAATAAATATCAATTTATTATTAAAAACTTCGAATCTTAAAAATTTGACATTTCAAAATTATACCTTTTTCGAGACTTTCTTTTTTCAAAATTTTGACTTTTTCTTAAAATTTAAAAAAATTTTTCTCCTAATTTTGACTTTTTTCAGAATTTTGATCTTTTTAATATTTCGATCTTTGTTATAAAGTTCATCATTTTTAAATCCGGCTTTTAATAATAATCTTTTCAATAATAATCTTTTTTGTTTTCAATATCTTTGACGTTTTTTCAAAATTCCAATTTCCCGTATTGACAATTTCGGTTTTTTTTTAAAAAGGAACTTTTAAACAGATTTAAAAAACAAGTTATTACTTTCCAAAATTGTGATTTTATGAAAACTTTTTGACCAAAATTTAAAAATGTTGATTATTTCTCAAATTTCGATTTTTATGTCGAAATTTCGACTTGCATATTTGTAAATTTCGACTTTTTTGAAAATTCGACTTTTGTTGAAAATTTAACTTTTTTTAAGCAATTCGACTTCTTTGAAAATGCTGACCGTTTCTCAAAAAAAAAAAAAATACAAAAATACTTTTTATTTTTGAAAATTTCGAATATTCTGAAAATTTTGACTTTTTTAAAAATTTCGACCTTTTTGCAAATTCAAATAACAAAATTGACACTTTTTTTTTAAATTTAGATCCTCTCTTGAAATTCTGACTGAAAATTTGTAGCTCTTTCAAAATATTGAGTTTTTTAAATATTAGTTTTTTTCAAACTCGACTTTTTTATAAATTAAAACTTATATTGAAAATTTGAACTATTGCTTTTAAAACTGTAAGATTTTTGAAAATATCAACTTTTTAAAAAAAATTTTAAAAAAAATTTAAACTATCCAACATTTCGGTTTCTTTTTAAAATTCTGCTGTAAAAATTTCAATTGTTTAAAAATTTTGACTTCTTTTAATGAAATTAAACTTTTTTTTTTAATTTTTACTTATACCATATGTTGAAAATTTCGAGTTTTTTGAAAATTTGGTTTTTTTTAAATCTAGTTTTGCGATATTGTCCAAGTTTTTCTAAAATTCGATTTTTTCTGGAATTTTAAATTATTTTTGAAGGTATTAATTTAAACGTTTTAAATTTCTTTAAAAATTAGGCTTCTTTTTTGAAAAATTAGACTTTTTGTCAAAAATTCGACTTTTTCCCTAAATATCAATTTTTTTTTAAATTTAATTTTTTTTCAAAATTTCAACTTTTTCTCCAAATTTTAATGTCTCTGCAATTTTTAACTTTTTTTGAAAATTCCACGTTCGTTGAAAACTTAAATTAAAAAAAAATGACTTAAATTTCGATTTATTATTGAAAATTTCGACTCTTTTGATAATTTGGACATTTCAACATATTAAATTTAAACAATTTTTTCTTTAAATTTTAACTTTTTCTCATAACGTCGACTTCTTTGATTGAAAGTTTGGATTTTTTTTCATTTACTTATTAAAACATTTTAAGGGGTTCTCGAAATTTTTAATTATGATAAAAATTTTGACTTTTGAAAATTTGCTTTTTTCCAAAATATAGATCTTTTTCTCAAAATTTTTACTATTTCTTAAAAAAAAGTCAATTTTTCGAGATTTCAACTTTTGGTAGCAAGTTTAACTTTTTTAAAATATTGACTTAAAAATTTCGACTTTTTTGAAAATTTGGGCTTTTTCGAAATTCGAAATTGCAACTTTCTCTCAAAACTCCACTTTATAATTTTTTCAACTACTCTTTTAAAAAATTGACACTATTTTCAAAATCTACACTTTTCAAAATAGTGACTTGTAAGTTGCGACGCCTTTATAAAATTACAACTTTTTCCCAAAATTGTGGAATTTTTCCCAAAATTGTGGATTTTTAAAAAAAATTGAATTTTTAAAAATTTGATTAAAAATTTGAACCTAATTTAAAATGATTAATTTTTTTCAATATTTTGACTTCTTTCGGAATTTCGACTTTTTTTCTAGGAATTCCGACTTTTTGTTAATTTGGACTTTTTTCAAGATTTCAACTTTCTCGAAAAATAAATTTACATTTTCTTAAAATTAAAATATTCTTTAAAAGTTGAAGTATCAAACAAAATTTCAGGAAAAAAGTATATTCTTGTTTAAGTTCTATTTTGTGATTAAAATGATAGTTGTAATTTTTCCACCGTAGAATTTTTGTTCTTTTTCAATTTGGAATTTTAATTCGAAACTTTGACTAAAAATCCAAATTTAAAGGGAAAAATTTTAATAATATTCCTAAAACGGAACTGAACCTTAAAGAAATAACATTCAAGGGTTAATTTGATTTTTGAAAATCTGGGTTTCTTTATAATAAATTTGGATAAACATTTAGATTTAGACCATCTTCTTGAAATTTGAATTTTGTTTTGAAATTCTGAATTTAAATCGATATTTTGACTAATCGAAACACGACAAAAAGAAATATTACTTTTTGATTGCTAATGCATTCACAATGTAATTAGTTTAAAGCAAAATTGTAATTAATCTTTTAAAATGATGTCCATTTATAAAAGTCACGACATGTCGCTGAATTATTGGAAACTTCCACTTTAAACCACAAAAATTTAACTTTTGAAATATTGTTTATTAATTTTATTCAATATGTCTGCGACCCAAAATTTGGTTGTAAACCAAAACTTTTTCCTATATTTCTCTAAAATCTCCTCTTGCAGTTTTGTGAAACTGCTACTTGGAATATAAACATTCATTAAACTTTTTGAAACTTCGGGTTTTCTCCAAATTTTCATTTTTAACTTTATTCGGGTTACTTTTAGAATTTCGATTTTTTTTAAATTCCAGGTTTGAGGTTCAGTTGTTCTCTTTTTTTAGAAACAGCTATTTTGAAATTGATAAATATTTCTTAGAAATTTCGACGAAACATTTCGTATTCTTTCTTAAGATTTGAGGTTTGCACCAAATTTTTTTAATACATTTTCAATATCAAAATATCTGCTACCGTATTTTTTCTCAAAGATTTAAGTTTTAATTTTCAATGTATGCTTTTTCTTTATTCATTTGTACAATTCGACTTTAAACCCGTTCTTTATCAAAATAGGCTTTTTATGTAGAGATTATAAGCCTTGTATATGAGAATATTTATAAGTTAATTACGATGCAATTATGCTCTAATTGCAAAAGCACGAAGTAACAACTGTGGGAGGTATTAGCGGTTGCAGGGCAATATTCAATAATACAAGCGTCCTTGTCGTCAGTTTACTTTCACCTAGTTCGACAAATGACCAATTAAATGTTCTGCAATTAAACAGTTAAACCTGCCAAAGTTGAAAATATTTACAGCCGCAACCATAGACTAGTTTCGATTTTCCTTGGCCTCATCACTACGGTACGGTAGTTGTAAACACTTCAAACTTAAAACCACTAGTCAGTCATATAAGTCTTCAAGAGATTTAACTCCCATTGCGTTACTTGTAACCAGTGGCGGCTCGTAGTCAAAGTTAATGGGGGTGCTGCGAGAATGTTTAGCGTTTCATGTTTGATCTAAAATGTCGATTTCTTCAAAATTTTAATTTTTTAAAATTTCGACTAAAAATTTCGACATTTTCAAAATGTAATTTTTCGAAAATTTTAGGTTTCTTAGAAAACTTGACAATGAAAATTTTTGAATAATGTTGCGTTTTTTGAAAGACTGGATTTTGTCCAAATTTCGATTGTATTCCAAAATGTTGACTTTTTTTGCAATTACAATTTTATTTTATTTTTAAGTATTGACTTTTCCGAAAATCTGTGTATACTCTTTTAAAACTATCTTCATTTTCGAAAATATTTAAACTTTTCGATGTTTTGTTTTTTTTTAAATTAAGTACATTTTTTCAAAATTTTCACCCTTGGAAAATTTTAACTTTTTCTGAAAATGTAAACTTCTTTAAAACTGGTCCTTTGACTTTTTCAATTTTCGATCTATTTTAAAATTTCATCATTTTTTTTTTTTGAAAAATTATTATATTTTTATTGAAAATTTCGATTCTTAATAATTTCGACTGTTTTTTTAATGTCAACCATTTTTCAAAATTTCGACTCTTTTTACAAAGTTTCGATTTTTTGAAATGAAGACATTTTATAAAATGTCAACTTTTTTCACATTTTCGACTATTTTTGTTCATTTTAAATATGGTTACTTTTTAATTTTCGAAATTCTTTCAAAATTTCGATTTTTTTCTTAATCTTGATGTTTTATGAAAAGTTTAACATGTTTCAAAATTTTAATTTTGTTGACCTAAAATTTTAAAAAATCTTCAACTTTGGTTCAAAATTTTAACTACCAAAAATTTAAACTTTTTTTGAAACTTTTAACTTTTCAATATTTCGATTTTTGAAAACCTCGATTGAATTATCTCTGATAATTATTGACTTGTTTTCAGTATTCCGGCTTCGAAAATTTGGGTTTTTATTGATAATTTGACTGAAAATTTCTCAATTATTCAAAATTTAAACTTTTTTAAAATTTCGAATTATTTTAAAAACTCGATAATAATTCTCAGATCTTTTGAATGTATTTACTTTTTCAAAGTTTCGCTATATTTTTTTTAATTTGGACCTATTTTGTTTGAAAATTTCTTCATTTTCAAAATTTTAACTTCTCTTGCAAATTTGAAAGTTTTTGAAAATTTTTGCCTTATCTTTAAATTTTTTATATATTTCGTATATTTCTTAAAATTTGGAAAGCTTAAAGTATCAAAAAATTTCGACTTTTTTTTGAAAATTTTAACCTTTTCTTAAGTCTGCAGTTTGCTAAAATTTTTGACTTTTTTTTAATTCCCATTTTGTTGAAAATTTCGGTTTTCGAAATGTTCGAATTTTTCAAAATTTTAGCCATATTTCAAAATTAAAAATTTTTGGAACGCTTAATAATTTCGATTATTTTTTTAGTTTAAACTATTTTCAAAATTTCGACATTCTTTGCAAACTGTCCATCCTTTATTTAGAAAATTTGATTTTTCTTTTGAGTGAGACATTTCTTAAAAACTCAATTTAAAATTTTTGACCAATTCGTAAATGTCGAATTTTTCTAAAAATTTCGGCTCCATTTCAAAACGTCGACTTTTTTTTCAAAATTTCGACTATGAAAACCTGACATTTTTTAAAGGTTTGAATTTTTGTCAAAATATTATTTATTATATTTTATGAACATTTTCAATTTAAAAACAAATATTTTTATTTTAAATTTGAACTCAAAATTTCGAATTTTTCCAAAATTTTACCTTTTTAAAATTTCAACCTTTTTGTTCATAAGTACGAATTTTTTAATTATTTTGAGTTTTCTTCAATATTCAAAAATTCAGCTTTGAAAATTTAATTGCAAATTCTGCAATTTCGACTATTTTAAAAATTTAATTTTTTTTTATAAAATATTAACTTTTTTCAAAATCCTTATTTTCTTTTGGAAATTTGACTTTCGATGAAAATTTCAAAATTTTTAAAAAATCCACTTTTTTCCAAATTTCGACTTTTTTGATAACTGGTAATTTTTTTCTTTTTAAATTTAATTTTTTTGGTATTATTATTATTAAATTTTTTATTATATTAAAATAAATATTACTAATAGTAACAAAAATTTCGATTTTTAAAATTGTGCGAAGCTTGAAAACAAATTTCGAAAAAAAACTTGCAATTTGTGTACAAATAAATTGTCCAAATTTAAATTTTAATCTCAAAATATTGACTTCAAGCGTTAAATTGTTGATTAATTTATTTGCAACATTTTGATTGTTTCTATTTTCTAAATTTTGAGACTTTTCTTGAATTGTTGACTCTTTTTTTCTAGAAAATATCAATAATTCCCAAAAGTCGAAATTTTAAGAATATTTTTGACAATTGATTTATTTAAAAAAAATTTTTTTTCTTTGATTCCTAAATTGTTCTTTATTTTAAAAATTTTGTATACAAATAAGAAATTTCAACTTCAAGAAATTTTGTCTGCTGTTTTTTCAAAATTTACTCTTATTCTTTAAATTCGAACTTGAGAATTTTAAGAATAAATTAAAATTTTTAAAGAACATCACATTCCAAAAAACCTCAAATTTACAAAGTTCGTTTTTTTTTGAAGTTTTATTATTTTGCTCAAAGTTTTCTTATTTTTATGCAAATTTGGAGTTTATCTTCTCTAAATTTATCTATATACATAAAACAAATTCGTATTAGTTACACCATTTATAACTCCAGAACGGCTGAACGGATTTTTATGTTCGTTGCTTTGTTGGATTTGCCTCGGCCTCGAATAGCAGAATAAAGACTAAAATATTGAAAAAAATTCACATGTTTTATAAGGAATCCATGTACAGCACCATCTCTAATTCATAATAGGAATATGACAGAAATGTACCGAGACCTACACTAACCGTAAATGTGTTGTAATCAGTTTCCAGTAGATGGATGGCACTGCATCTGTTTTGACTATGGCCCGTTTTTAGCGGTTGTTCGCGTAGGATTCATCTGGAAACGGGCGAGGGTATTGAATATTTTAATGTAAAATTTAATTCAGCTAACAATATTTATTAATTCTGAGATGGCACGAAGTTCGCCACGGCCAGCTAGTACTTAATAATTTTTAGTTTCTTATCAAAATTACAAAATAAAAGGAACTTTAAAATATTAACATTTCGTGAAAAACTTTTAAGTCAAATTTTTAAAACAAATTAAAGAAATCAAAATATTTACAAAAAAAATATTTTAAAAACAAAATCTCCAGTAAAGTCGAAATTCTAAAAAAAATCCTCCGTATAAAATGTTTAGAGAAAAATACAAATTTCATGGGAAAAAAATCAAAATTTCTTGGAGAAAATCGAAATTTGAGAAAAAATTTGAAATATCTTTACAAAAAGGTTGAAATTCAAATTTTACGAAAATAATCCAAGACTCAGTTGTTTAAAAAAATATCTAAATGCGAAAGGAATTGAAAATTAAATTTTTTCCCAAAATTTCTTCGTTTTTCCAATATGTTGATATTTTTATAGACATTTTAGGGTTTTTTGCTAAACATTTTTATTAAAATTAGAAATTAAAATGAACTATGAAATGTTAAAGTCTAGTGAAAGAACTTGACATTTTTAAAGCAAATTAGAGGAACATAAAAAAATCTGGAGAAGCTGAAATTCCATAAGAAATTTTAAGGACAAAATTTCCAGAAAAGATAGGAATTTACAAAAAAATTCTTTTTATAAAATATTTAGAAAAAATGGAAACTTTGCAGATAAAATTAAAATTTTCTTAAATAAATCGAAATATCCAGAAGAAACTTAAACTTTTTATACAAAAAAGTTGAAATTGAGATTTCAGGTAAAAACTCGAATATTCGCCATTAATTTTTTTAGACAAATATTTAAATTCAAGAAGAGTTGGATTTAGATGTTATTTTGAAATTTTAATTATTTCCTTAAACTTTTTACAAAAATTAAAAAAAAAAAATTAAAATAGATTTTAAAATTCTGTAACTTCGTAAAAGAAACTTGACATTTCTATAAAAAGAAATCAGAGAAAATTTAAAATCTCTACAAAAAATTGTTTAAGGAAAAGTCTTCGGAAAATTTTGAGAAAAACTCCTAAGCGAAATTGGGGGTGTTGCAGTTCCACAGTGCCTATGCGCGAGCCGCCACTGCTTGTAATTGACTTTCAACTCTTTCTTACGCACACATTTTCATATGGATATATACATGTTAACTAGGATGCAATTAGACTCTAATTGCAAAACCCACTTCACGAGGGAACAACTTGTATCACGGGTTGCATTCCATCCCCTAATACAGGCTTACTTTCACCTATTGGATAAATAACCAATTAAATGTTTGGTAAGTCTTTTAATGTCAACACTTTCGTCTTTTTTTCAAAATTTCAAATTATACTTTCCATATTTATTTTTTTCTTTTATTTTTTAAAAAACCTTTTAGAAATTGTAATTTTTCTTTTGAAACTTCGAGTTTTAATAAATGCCGACTTTTTTCAAATCATGAATGTATTCTTTCAATTTTTACTTTTCTCTTCAATCTTCATCGACTTTAATTCCAAATTTTGAACGTTTGATGCCCTTTTTTTTGTAAGACTTCATACTTCTATAGGGCTAGCTCCCTATTCTCTTCGCGAGTTTATTTTGACTAAATCCGATATATGTAGAACATGGGTGACTGGCGAGTATTGCGCATGAATGAACGAAATGAACGAATCGCTATGCGCGGGTTAAACAGGTGTTTATGTTTGGCCGTGCACAGCTGACTTTGGCCATGTACAGGTGATTTGTAACACCTGCGCATTGCGACTCATTACAGCGTGTGAAGGTCAGCGAGAAAGAGAAGCTTTTCCCGCAAGAAACGAGGAACTGGCTATATAGAAGTATTACATGTCTGATTCGAATACTTATCCAACGTTTCAATTACAGGTGTGTTCAAAAGATCTATCTGCTCGTTCATAAGTGTAAATTGTCTCGATTGTAAATATTTCTGAATTTCTATTATTTTCAAGAAAATAAGTTTTTTTAGTATTATTGCAAATATGTAATACTTCTACTGAGTTCACGCGTTAAATTTATGTTGTTCATCTCATAGATACATTGCAAAATTTGGTCTTTCTAGATGTTTATTTCTCAAGGCAGCAAGAAATTAAATTGCTTCCAATGTAATGCTGCCTAAATAGGTCAAACATCATGTAATTTTCGCCTTCGGTACAGAGGACATCTTATATATCTTAAAATTTGAATATAATTTTTTTTTAATCTATGGAAGTGAAGCCTTTCATCAATATTTCGATTTTTCTTAAAATTTCCAGACTAAAATTATTTAGGGATCAATTAAAAAATATCAAATTTTTTAATTGATCCTCAAGATAACAGAAAAGAAAAAGTACAAGTTCCGCAAAATAATTTAAAATAGAAAAATATTGATATTCCAAATTTAAATCTAAATTTTGATGTCTTTTCCAAAAATTTAAATTTTTTTACAAATTTTTATTTTTTGCAATTTTGACTTATAAATCTCAAATTGTCCTTTTTTTCCAAAATTTTGAGTTAACGAATATTTCCAAATTTCGAAGAAAAGTTGAACCTTTAAAATTAAATTTGAAATTCAGAATCTGAAGTTGAAATTTTAATACAAAATTAAAAACAATCTATTGTGCATTAGAAGTTGCTAGAGGTTCTACATAAAAGTATCCTAAAGTTTTATTTTTATTACAGAACAATAAGAATAGCGGCCCATCTGCACCACCAGTACCCAATGAAAACTGCGTTAATGGTATCAGTAAGAATAACAAAAGCGAAGAACCAGATTACGAAGTTATTGATTTTGGGCAACAATATTTGAATACACCAATGGCTCCCAAAAATGGTACCAGTAAGTATTGAAGTATTATAATATATTGAATTGCTCAGAACCATATGTTAAGTGCTTCAAAAGTTCAGGCAGCTTTTTGTTAAACCGGAGGCAATACATCCAACATCCTTGTGGATGATAAAGTTCTCTTTACAGGAAATCTAATCGGTATATTCTTGAAGTAAATAAGCACCAATTTTTCTTTGAAATGATATCATGCTGTTACTAAATCATCCTCTCGAAAGATGGGCTTTCTTTTTCGAGCCAAGGAATACTTCACATCCCATTCATTCTTTGTAAAGCTCAAGTTAGGCCAATAGAAGAGTGCTGTTCTCATGACGGGAGCTCAGCCCCAAGATCCAAAAACTTACATTAGCTCTTTTAGATTCCATTTAGAGGAGAACAGTTCATCATGAGCTAGCGTCTTGCTTTTTTCTGAAAATATTGTTACGGGCTTATCGGTTCGAAATGATTATTAACCCTTGCTGAATGATACCCACTTTATTTCTAAACTTAACTCGGAACACCACAACTGAATAATTAACTCACTTATTGACTTCTGACCGCAAACTTACTAATTAACTACACTGACTAATTGACCTAACTCTAACTGAGTCGAGGGAAAGGCGACTTCCTTATATAGTTTTGGCTCCCGGCTTCTAGAAAAATCCCGCAGATAAGGCTTATCGTTTGCCGAAATTTCTGGAATGGTTATCTGCCGTTTGCTTCGTTATCGCGGCCGCTTTCCCCCTATCAGATCTTTCTAGAAAATTTTCGTATGTACTAAATTCTATAATTTACATTTCGTTACAATATTTTCATCAACCATTCACAAACATTTGTGGTTCTAATCTCCCTAAGAGCAACATTTTTAAGGCATACAAACCAGTTATAGATACAGTTAAACTTTTATTTATAAATACTATTTTTGTATGGAACTTCTAAACTCAGGAATTCCTTACCGAGTAGAATTATTCCCGAAAATTATAACTTATCGGTGTTTAAAAATGTAATTCATACAAATTAACAAAAAATAATGTAGTTCCACCAAGTTCACCTTCAAACTTTGATTAGGTAGGACTGACAGAATCCTTGCTTAAAATCTTGAATTGTCCACTTTGCTGTGTTTTGTTATGTTCATAGTTAAAGTTGATGAAGTATGAGCAAAAACTGCAAACAATTACACTAATAAATAATTCCCTCTTAGTAAAATTGAAATATCAATTAAAGTTTTGTAATTTTGTTTATTTATAAAGAAATACATGAATCATTGAGCTGGAAATATTTAAAAACAGGATGGAGACTTTTAACAGGAATGAATTCAATAAAAATGAACCAAAATGTTTGTGGAAAAATTCCTAGAACAGGTCGATTTCTGTTTCAGGTTTACTACATTTTAGAGCGATTTTTCAATGTTTTGAACTTCCAACTTGTTTTTTTTCCAGTGAAATAGTAGGAGTTGTGACCCCTCATTGAAAATACTTTTCAAGAGAATTAGGCAATATCTGGTTTCACGATTATGAAAATTCCTTTCATGGTATAGATGAGCAATAATAAAACATTTTTAGGAATTCGTCCTCTAAGGGGGTAAAAAATGGGTGAAATGGAGTCTCGAAATTAGCATGAAATATAGTTAATAATGCATTTTAAAACCTAAACTTTCGTGTTGATAATCTTTAAAAAAAATATTTAGACCCGTATTTAAGCGATTTTAACAATTCAACCTCCAAAGGCGAAAAATGGGATGAGATCGAATTTCGAGTTTGGCATGGAGTAGAGATTAATAATGCGTTTTATGAACTAAAATTTTGTGAAAATAATCTACGGAAGAAACAATAAAATCCGTATTTTGCTTATTTTAATAATTTATCTTCTAAGGAGTAAAAAGAAGGTATCAAAAATGGATAGGGAAAATATTAAAAAAATCATTTTATAACGCAAAATTTTGTATAAAGGCTATATGAAGTAAATAATTAGGCATAGGCATACATGGGCATATATTCAACACTGATAGGGACAAAGGGGTATTGAAGCATAAGTACAAAAACAAATTAAAAAAAGGGTTTCATAACCCAGAAGTCCACTCAAATAATCTATGAAAAACATATATAAACACATATTTAGCCGATTTTAACAATTCAGTCCCTAAGGGGTTAATGGGGGTGAAATAGAATTTCGAGATTTGTATGGAACGTTACATAGAGTCCATAAAAAAGTTATGTTTTATGAATTGCGATCCTTCTGCTAATACTACCTAGTCTTTGATTGCGTTTAGGTTAGAACTAAGAAGCCACGCTCCAATGCTACTTCACTATTAATATTATTATTGTATACAAGTATAGTAAAATATAATAATAATAAAATAATAAATAAATAAAAACATTTCTGGAGTCCAACTCTTCTAACATTCTGACAAAGTAATTTAAAAATGACGTTGCCTATTTATCTTAATTTAATTTTTAAATAAAAATAGATGTGTGGGTAAGATGATAAAATTGTTGGAAAGATATTTCTTTTCTACAATTTATCTGTACTTGTGTATCAAAAATACCCCTAGAAAGTGCTCTATTGAAAGACATAATTTGAAGTCAGCTGGAGAAAAATCTTTTTTTTTTATTTTTTATTTCAAATTTCGATTAAATTCATAGTTTTAACTTTTATTTCTAATTTAAAGTTTGCACCCGAACATTTAAAATTTGGATATTCTTTCTAAATTCTGGAGGATTACATGTCTTTTTTTTAGCGTCCAACTCTTTTTATAACTGGCAACAACTTTAATTCGTACGTTTTTTATTTTTGGCAATTTTGATAATTATTTTTGCTATTTGAATTTGCAATGTCGAAATGCATTTGATTCTTCCGAATTTCGAAAAAAGGTTTTTGCTACAAAGTATTTATCGTTTTTTTTAAGTTTTATCTTTAATCTCAACATTTTGACCTTTTTTGGAAATTTTCAATTTGAATTAGATTTTATGTTAAATGCGAAGTATATTAATACTTCACAAAATTTAAAGTTTAAAATCCTGGTATTTACTTCAAACCCAGAAATATTTTTTTAAACTTCGATTCTTTCTAGAAACCTGAAAATTTCGGCAAAATGTTTGTAAAAAATGCCAGATATAGAAATTCTGAACTTAATCTTGAGTTTTTTGAATTTGGAATTTTAATTTAAAATGTCTAGAAAAGTCTACATATAGAGTGAACAAATTCGTTCTAGAAACTGTTTAATTACGACCGTGTTTATACTTAAAAATAATCAGAATTCATTAATAAACATTTCTGAAAATATTAACTTTGTCAGAAATTTTGAATTTCCCAACAAAAGGTAGGATATGTAAGTCATAACAAATTTACCTGTTCGACCTCGAAATTTTTGGTTTTTTAAATTAGAAATTTTAGAAATAAGTTGCCATTAAGAATTACTCTCTAAATTCGAAGAAAAAGAAGCTATAAATTTTGGAAAAAAAAATTTTGAAGTCAAAATTTTTTAAAAAAATTTTAAAAGATAACATCTATTAACAAAAACTAATAACACTCAACATTTTGTCTTAAAACAAAATTCAAAAAATAAACTTTGATATTTCCTGAAATTTTTAGTGTTTTCTCAAAATGGCCAGGGGATCTTTTTAAATTAAATGTCTAAAAAAAAAGTCAAAATATTTTGAAGAAGTCTGAATTTTGAACCAGTGCTAATGTAAAAATTTTGAAAAATAAACTAGTCATTAAGCTCATTTTTTTTTCAGAATTTCGACTTTAATCTTGACATTTTTAAACTCGTAAAAAGTTGGAAAAATTTTATAAATTTTCTTAAAATATGATTTTAAAGTTGTAATGTTGTGATGAAAGTAAAAAATTTCTTAAGTAAAGTCGAAATTTAATAACTAAGATAGAAATTTCAATATCTTTTTGGAAATTTTCACTTGGAAGTCGAATTTTGGAGAAAAAAGTCGAATTTTCCAAATCGTAATCAAAATATAAACAAATCAACTTCATAAAAAATTTTGAAATTTTTTATTACGAAGTTAAAACTTTTTTAAAAAATTACAAATTTCGAATTAAGCTGATGGGTTAAATTTATTAAAAAAATCCTGAATTTTCCAACTTAAAAATGCTTAAGTTTTGTCTAATACTCGAAATTTATAAAAGAATCAACATTTTAGAGATTTAAATAAATAAATAAAGTTCAATCGCCATGTTAGAAAAATTATAGAAGAAATTCATACAAATAATTTTGGTACTTTTCTCGGAATTTCGACTTCTTTTGAAATTCCGACATGTCGACATTTTCTAAAAATAAATTTACATTTTCCTAAAATTTCGATTTTCTTTGAGCGTTTTAAGGATCTCAGGAAAAAATATATTTTTGCTTAAGTTCCATTTTTTGAATGAAATGTTTTTGTAATTTTTTAACTTGGAATTTTAATTCGAAATATTGAGTAAGGATCCAAATTTAAAATGAAAACTAAACATTAAAGAAATACTTCAAATTTAAAGTTTAATTTGATCTGATCGAAACACGCCAGAAAGGAATATTATTTTTTAGATGCTAATGAAAGCAAAATTATATTTAATCTTTTAAAGGGTTTCCGGTCGGCTTCCCTATTCATAAAAGTAACGACACGCCACTGGTACAATTTCGAACAAAAAGAAAAATCTTACAAATCAAATGAAAACTCTAAGATTATTGAACCTTGAAAAGATTAAATTTAGAAAATAAGACAAATTCAAAAAACTCACAATTTAAAAAAGGTCGAAATTGAAAAAATTGTCGAATGTTCCAGATGTAATCAAATTTGAAGGAAAAAAGTTTATCTTTTAGAATAATAACTAAAAAACACACGACAAAAATGTCAACATTTTGAGAAACTTGAAAAATTTTTGAAAAATCTAATTTTGAGATAAAGTCTAAATTTCAAGAGAAAATTCTAGAAAAAGCTAGAACAATAATCAACACTATAGAAACTCAACGTCTGCTATGGTATCGCCATCTAGAAAGGATAAATAAACACAGATGGCCGAAGAAAGTAGGTCAATGGACACCACCGGAAAAAAAAACAAGGGCGCCCGCCAAGAACCTGGGGCCAAGACTTCCGGGAAGCCATGTCTGCTAGAAACTTACGGGATGGAGACTCGCTACATGGAAATCGGGAAGCGAGAGGCAGCAACAGCTGTAAAAAAATTCGCTCGTTCTTTTTCTTGTCATTTATGTTTTTTCTTCTGATCTTTTTTTTGAAGTGCTTCGGTTTGCCATAGCTGATGCAGTGAAAAAACCATAAATATAACTTAAGTTTTTGTGGAAAATACAAGGCAAAACACATATTTTTATTAATGTGGAACTAGCTTAAGAGGTGCTGCAAAAAATATGTCGAAAAATTAAGTAGTTTTTATTTTTGCACGAACTTCTCAAATACCCTCGTATAGGGTGTATGCAAGCAAGAATAATATCGTTTGTACATCAAGTGATCCTGTTCACAATAAGCTTTGTGTATTGCCATACATCAGAGCTAATGGCATTTTATTAATTTCCAAACAAATGGAATATTACTTCTTCCAGTTTTCAATATATATCAAACACTACATAGTTCTTTCCAAATATTTACTTTCATCTCGTCGAACAAAGCTCATAAAACATAAAACAAAAACAAATCTGAATCTGACATTAAATATTTTCATTAATTTGTATGAAAAATTTTATTTCCAGAACCAGTAAATCATAATCAATGTCAAATAATATAACGTTATTTTTAGTGCAAGTTATTTTCTAATGCACAGATCAATAGGTTTGAACATTAATTAGATTCGAAATTTGGAAACCAAAGATCGAACCAAACTTCGAATATAATTAATGTTCGAACCTATTCGTCTGTGCATTAGAATCCTTGTTTTCTGGGAACTTTCCTAGAGAGCAACCGCTTCGCTAGGTGGCAGTGTTTCAACTGTTGATAGTTCAACTACTTATGATTCACTATACACGCCTGGAGGGCTGCATGAATTGGCAGTCTAGGTTGTATTCTACTTGCATATAAATTATGTTACTAATTTCATATTTGTTACTGGTTTTATATTCTCGTTAGATTTTAATTATTATTGAAAATTTACGGACCTGTTTTAAAAAATATCTAAACTATTAAAAACTTTATTTCATGTGAAATAGTCAAAAATATCTTTAACGCTTGTTATATAACTTTTTTCCTCAGATTAATTAAATAACCCAGTTTTTTTTGAACCAGATGATTACTAATCCAGCATAATCTGTCTTATAATAAAAAATATGGATCTATTAATCTAAATTTTGGCTGATTCATTTTTATTGAAATACTTATGTTGCCTTATTACGAAGGCATAGAATATAAACGAAAATATATATTTTTTTAATTTTGAAGTTTACCTAAAATCTAACATTTTCCATTTCGTATTTTTTGCATTAATACATTCTCTCCATATGTCAACTTTCCTTTAAAGTATTCTCATTACTCTCGGAACTTCGGCTTTTTCCTCAAAATTTCAAATTCGGGTTCGATTATTTTCTCAAAATTTTAAAATTTAAGTTTACAATCAATATTTTGTTTTAAAACAAAAATATAGAAAATAAGTTTTAACAAAGTCAAAATTTGCTCGGTTATTCAAATGAAAAATTGTTGGTGATTTCAACTTCAAACTCGACACTTCAACATTTTTCTCTAAATTCATATTTATTTAATCTTGGAATGTTAAAAGTAGTTTTCTTAAAAAACAGAAATTTCAAACATTCTAGTTCCAAATTTAAATTTCGATATTAAAGTCGAAGTTCCTGAAGAATGTCATTTTTAAAAAGAAAGTCTTTATTCTGACTTATTTGTCTTGAAATTGCTGCTATTAGAATCTATTATTCAACTTTTTTCTCGAAATTTCGGGTTTTATTGAAAAATTTTATTTTAGTCTTAAAATTTCGATCCTTATATCGAAATTAAACTTTATTTTTCAAAACGACATAATCTCGAATTTGACTCGTATCAATATTTTGAAAATAAAACCGTTGAAATATTTAAAAAAAATTATAATTAGAAACTTAAATGGGGAAAAAAATCATCAGAAATTTCACAGTTCCAAAAAACCTGCATAGAAATTCTGAATTGTTTATAGAAATTTATTTCAAAATAACCGTCCAGTTTAAATTTAAAATTTCCAATTATTCTTCTCTCACAATTTTGTATTTAAAGTTGACATTTAAGGAAAAAAATATAAAAAAGGTTAAAGTTCGAATTTTGAGAAAAACTGATGCTTTATAAAAGGAATTTTTTTTGAAAATCTTGCATTTATACTCAAAAATTTGATTCATTTTATCAAAGTTTAAAAGTGAACGATGTTTAATTCTTAGAAACTGAAATTGTTGGCTTTTTTTAGAAACTTTGATTTAAATGGGGGACAAATACAACAATTATTAATGGAAACGTTTTAAGTTAAAGAAATATTCAAAATATTAATATCAAAATCTCTTGATATGAATAATTTGCGAACCTCGGTCAATATCGATTATCCCTATTTCAAAGCACTTAACAGGCAGGCAGACAAATAGTTTTCTTACTTTAGAAAAAAGGATACAAGTTTCTTTTGAAATTAGTACTTTTCTCAAAATTCCGAGTGGATTGAGTGAAAAAAAAAACTAATAATTTTTTTATAAATTTCTACTTTAACCTCGAAATATACACTTTATTTAGGTAATACTTATATCAACATTTTGAACCTATTCTCAAAATTTTAAGTTTAGAACTGAATTGTTAACCTTCTTCTCCATTTCGACTTTAATATTGACATTTTAAAAGAATTGCATTATGACATTTTGTGCTTGGAATTTTCTTGATGAGAAAATGAGCTACTATATATATTTTATCTCCAAATAAATCTAATTTATCCTGGATAATTTCAATGTAACTAATGATCTAATACGGTTTATCTGTAGGTACTTCTGGTACTTCTTCTGGTCGAAGATGCCAACTTTGTGGATCTTCAATGCCGACACTGCAATGTGATCATTGCAATCAGATCTTCTGTCCATCGTGTGACGTAATGTACCACAAACATCCAAAGAGACAAATGCATGTTAGAAGAGTAGGTGAGCTAAACAATGAGAAACATGAGCTGATAGCACCTTTTCAGGCCCTCTCAGACGCCAAAAGTTCTACGGCACTTCGTCCACCATTGCCACCCAAAGGAGAAGGATCTTTGGCCCCCCCACCCGTTCCTCCCCCTCGACGTCATAGAAGAGCTGGATCCCTTGGTCCCTCCCCATGTCCCAGCCCAACACCATCAAAAAATCAGGTGAATTTTTATTAATAGAGCTAAGGGGTTAAAATTCGATTACAAAAATCAAAGCCTTGTTATGTTTTAGTTAGAAAACATGTAATATTGGCAGGAAATGATTGGTACAGTTCGCGATATTTCATTAGTTTGAATTTTTAGTTTTTGTGCTTCGCTGGCGAGTGACATATGAGAAACTGGAGGCGATAATGCAGATTATTTTTTTAGGGATCTTTGAGGAGAGATAGCGCTTTTTCATTTAAAGACAAAATGAACAGCTTAAAACGCATGATGGGAAATCGACCTCTGCCACCTACTCCTTCTTGTAAGTTATTTTGTTTTTTGCTTTTTCGCTATTTTGAAATGAAGTAGTTTGAACCTGTTTAAAAGTGTGCGGTATTTTAAAAGGAAAATTTGCTAAATTATTAAAATATCTTTTATTTACCACGAGGCATGCTTTGGTTGAAAAATTTATTGTTATTTTTCCTATTACTCTATTACATATTAAAAACGTTTTCAGAACATTATTCCAAATAATAATATTTTTATCCTAAATTTATTTCGTATCGTTGTGTACTAGCAATTGATCTATTTTGCAAACTTCTTGTAAAATGTGTTACGTATAGAGAAAGATTCTTTCAGCTCCAAGATCAGACTTTTCTGGATCGTCATCGGATAGGTTTGTGCGAAACCCTGATGAGCACAATCCAAACTTTTTGCAGCAACAGCGATATCGACAAATGAGGGGCACAACTCCAAATCTGCCATCCGCAGTATCCGAGTTCGAACAGGTATGTTCTGATGGACACGAAGTATATTATAATTTAAAAGAACTCTTCACATCTATTAGATGTGACGAAAGTTAGCGTTAAGATAAAATATATGAGACTCTAATATGAGCTCTACCAGACTCATTGTACAGTGTGAGTCATCAAGAGTGCTCACCAATTTTTGGACATATAAAGTCGATTTCGTTATAAAACATTACGTGGCCATTAAATGCGACGTGGTGGTCTACTAATCACACATATTCGCTTATATACAGGCTGATTCATTTCGCAGTACCAGAAGGTATTAACATTTTTTATGGATCTTTTTCGGACCACATAAAAGCGTACTTAAAGAGCTTTTCAAAAATATAATATACATGATATCTATTCTGAATGGTTATTTAAATAGAGCCTATTAAATTTAAGCAAACATTGTACGAGGGTAAATCAAATATGTACCGAATTTGTTTTTAAAAATTTATTACTACATATATGAAAGTTATTAATTATGTTTTTACATAATCTCCTGGTTTTATTATGCATTTTTCCCAACGGATTAGGAGTTTTTTAATGCCATCATCATAAAAAGAAGGGAGGCGTGTTTGCAGCCAATTGCGCACAAATGTCTCAACAGCAGGATTATCATGGAATCGCTCATATATTAGAGCGTTTTTCAGTAGCCCAAACATATAATAATCGCATGGTGTTAGGTCGGGACTATAAGGAGGGTGTTCTAATGTTGCCCAATACATTTCCTTTAATTTTTAATAAGTCAGATTGTCTAAGTGGGGGCGGGAATTTTCGTGAAGCAAAATCACATTTCCGACCGAAAATTCGCGCCTCTTCCGCTGATAGGCATGTTTTGCTTCATCCAATAGCTGGCAGTAGGAGGCAGCATTAATCGTACGACGTTTATGCAGAAAATCGACTACTTTAAAATCCCAAAACACTGTCGCAAGATCCTTTCCAGCTAAGAGGCGTTGCTTGCCTGTTTAGATTCAGGGCTGTAATGATGATCCCAAGCCTCATCACACATAACGATGCGTTGCAAAAAACCATCTACTTCACCTTGAAAACGTCCAAGTATGGTGCTGACAAATTTCCAGACGTTGTTGTTTCTGTTCTTCGGTCAAAAGACAAGGTACCCATCCGGAAGAAATTTTTCGAAACCCCAGCATTTTGGTAATAACTGATTGAGCACTCCCAAAGCTAATCTCCATCTGAGCTGCAATTTCACCAACAGTTAAACGGCGATCACCTTCCAAAAGGCGTTGAATAGCGTTAATCTTGTCCGCAGTCACACTGCGAGGATGACGGGTAAGAGGTTCATTTTCAACTTGAGTTCGTCTTTCCAAAGGTTGTTTGTGCCATTCATACACTTGAGTTTTCTTCAATCAAGTATCCCCAAACTGTGCTTCTAGTTTACGAAGGATTTCAGAGAATTTTATATCTTCAACGGCAAGAACTCACTCATTGTATTTACAACTGACGAACGTCGAGAACAGAATTCGCTTGAGCGCAGGAAGTCAGGTGATATCCCCACCTAACATGTCTAAGAGTATGCGCAAACGCCCGACGCCCTCATGGCGACATGATAGAAATACCGGTTCATATTTGATTTACCCTCGTAAAAATAAAAAATAAATTAAAATCGAAATGTGGAAAAATAAGAATTAATACTCTAGAGAAAAAAAAGGGGTAAGAATAAAAATTACAAACTTAATTTGGGAAAAAAGCACAAAAAATAACCATTATTATCAAATAATAATAAATTAAAAATTAATTTTAATTAACATTTCCATAAAGAAAATAAAATGAAAATTTTAAAGAAGTAAATTTCGAGAAAAAAGTTGATATTTCGTGATAAAGTCGAAATTATAAGAAAGTCAAAAAGTGCAATCAGTACTTTAAAAAAATTAACGATTTATGTAAAAATCAAATACTAGCCGAAATTTCGAAAATACCTTTACCTAAAATTGTGTTACAATGGAAACTTTACCAAAAAAAAAACAAAACAAAGCATATAATTTTGGGAACATAAGAAGAAATCTACCATGAAATTTTGAAAAATCAAAAAAAAGTTAAACTTCCAAATTTCGGGAAAAAGTCAAAATTTTTCAGTTTTCCAGTTTCAAAAATAATAAACTACTATTTTAAGAAAAAAAGTCTCGGGTTCCCAAATAAATCTAAACTTTTGTTTTGTTTAATTATAATTCAGATATGTTAAAGCATGTGTGGTTTTAAGGGTTAAATTTAGAGTGAAGGAAAACTAACGTAATTTTAAAAAACTCCTACATCTGCGAAATATGGATATTAAGACCAAATTTTCGATTTTAGAGTCAAAATTTTAGGAAAAAAACAGTAAAAGGTTGAAGTGTGTGAGTGAATTTTGAGAAAAAGACCACATTTCGAGATTAAAATCACAAAAAATATTAATTTATTAGATATAAATATTCAAGCAGTGTAAGGTAAAAATTTTGTCAAAAAGTCAGAATCTTTCGAAAAATTTTAAATTTTGAATTCGAAATTCTAGAAAAAAAGTAAAAACTGGAAATTTTGTTGAATGAAAAATTAAAATTTGGGAAACCCGAAATTTACATACGAATCAAAAAAAAAATATGGAGTATATCTGAAAATTTTGAGATCGATAATATTAAAAGCAAAATTGAAAAAAATATATTCAAACTTTTACTCCAAAATTAAAAGAAAAAAAATACTATTTTTCAGTTCCAGTGGATATTTCTATAAAAAGTATATATTTTAGAAAGTGCGCTTAAAATTTAAAAATTGGAATAACAATTGGAATTTTGGGTTAATGAAAAAGTTGATATTTTGAGAAAACATTCGACAGCAGAGAAAATTCTAAAAATGTTGAATTTCAAATTGAAGGTTTAGAGGAAATACGAAAAATTGCTGTTTTGAGATATTTTTATATAATAAAATAGAAATTACATCAATAATGAATAAAACTCGAAACTTCAAGACTGATATCAAAATTAAAGAACTACTTCAAATTTCGAAAACCATTTTCGAGAAAAAATCGTATTAAAGACAAAAAAACTTGAAAAATAAATTGAATAACATCTTTTAAATTTTCATCACCAAATTTGAATTTTGTGCAAAAATATCGAAATTTTGAGGTTAATGTATATATTTTGAAAAAAATCAAATTATTTAGAAAGGGGGGAAATGTGCAGTTTCAACTTAAAATGTTAGGAAACATGTAAAAATTGCAAAGGTAGTCTTAGCTGGAGCAAAAAAAAATCCTACTGAGACTTTCAAATGAAATAATTTACTGCTAAAATGACCTGAGATTTTTTTTCAGAATTTCGGTTATCCCGATTGGGAACAGGATCAATGGGGGCGCCCTCGTACCGGAAGCATTTCCGGTTCTGAAAGTGGAAGAATGAATAGAAAACTCAGTTCCTATCCTCCTAACCCACACGGAATGGTTCATAGCACTTCGGTTTTTGATTTAAATAATGCACCTTCACATCACCATCCTGGTTTTATGCCAATGCATCAGGTATTTCACATGACATTGTAAACATTCAAATTTTCACTACTTTTGTCACAGGCTCAATCGATGGCCCACATAAATTGTCCTTCTTGCGTTCACGGTGGGCCATTCTTTGATCAATGGAATGATATTCAGAGAACAGGAAGCAACATGAGTTTAAACATGATGCCGGGAGCTTATCCTGTTAATCCTATGTGGATGGGAAGTTGGCATGGCCCGCCACCGTCTGCAATGTATCCATATCCCGTGCCAATGGGACACATGCATCCGGACGGATTCCAAAGATCCCATTCAAGAGCACCATCGCCAACACACAGTGTCAAATCAAGAAAATCAACACTTAGCAAAAAAAGTCGAAGGAAATATGAATCCGAAGATTCCGATGAAGACGAAATTGAAGATCGGAGATCCGTATTTAGTTATTCGGAAAGAGGAGAGCGAAAACCAAAGAGATATTCTGAGAGGCAGAGGGCGATGAGAGATTCAACTTCAATGCCAAGAGAACTGATGAGACGTCATACGATAGATCAAATCGAGCGAGGCTCCATGGGTAGAGGAAGACGGAATATGAGGCAAACATCGAGCGAGAGCGACTATGAATCGGACAGTCTTAAGGAGAATGATGTTATCAAAGAAGAATCACCAATTCCAGAAGAAGTTACTAAGTCTGATGAAAAGCAACCTGCAATTGATGTAATAAAATCAAGTTGGGCATGCGAGCATTGCACCTTTGTAAATGAAGCAGGGACGAAAGTTTGCTTAGTATGTTGTAAAACCGCTTCAAATGCCGTCAAACTCAGTGAAGAGAACAAAAAAGAACAAAAAGAAGATAATTTGCTTTCTCCAAAAAAGCTTCCAACATCCCCTTCTAAATCAAAACAAAGAAAAAAGTTGCAAAGAAGTGGTTCCAGTGATAATTATAGTAAAGATTATAGCGAAACTGAGTCTGTTCTAATCAAACTTGGAAAACTAAAAACGTCAAATTCTGCTCCTAAAATGGAAGAAAGTGTAACAACCGAGTTGAAGAAAGGTAGGGCTAGTAGAAAAATAACATTTTGGCCAGGAACCAAATTCCCTACGTTACAAAAATAGTTCGTTTGTGTTGTCTATAACCCCGTGTGTAAATAAACTTATAGTTTGATTAAAAAAAAGTGTGTTGTGTTATATTAGTTTGTAATTCTTTTCCTGTGTTCACAGGAAAAGAAGACTTGCTTTCCACCAGTGCCAGTGAATTTGATGGAAAAAGTGAAGAACTTACCGGAGCGGTGTCAGACAATTTATCTTTGGAAAATATTGCTTCTGATACTGACAGTGCGTGCGAGGAAGCTGTAGTGTCGGATAAGCGTAAAGTGTCTCATGGTGTTGGTTCTTCTCCGCCTCGACAGATGAGCAATCCGACAAATTTTTCTAAGAACAGTGACAGTGATAAAACTAAAGAAAAGAAAGTGATTAGCACTGCTACTTCCACGTCTCCTCCCCCACAGAGCATATCAACTCAAGTAAGTTTATTTTTTTAATTCGAAAATACGAAATCTGGAATAATTGTAGTTTTAGACATATTATTTCAATTAATGTTTTTGTGGGCTTAATGAAAAAAAACTAAGCAGTCATGCCGACAGAAGTAAAAACTTGAAACCATTGCCAAATTAATTTACGTATAAAAAAATTTCTAATTTCTAAATTGAAATTGAATCGGTGACATTTAGAAGAGTACAAGTCCAAAATTTGACATTTTTATTTATCATAGCCATTTTGTTTTAAAGACGAAGCTGCATGGAAAGAGTAGAAAAACAGCAGTAAAGCCACCTTGTTAATGCCCTTTTCAGAGTTTGCACAGCATTGAGTGTAAGAACGTACAAGTCCTGGACTTGTGCTGTTCTTATTCTCACCATATGGCGTTTTGGTACGATTTATGATCAGGATCAGCTGTTTTTATGGCATTTCATGCTAAAAAAAAATTAATCAGATGTGATCCTATATACCTTTCAGTAAATATAAGGCAAGGACTGAAAATTTTAGAAAAAAACATTTACTATAATAACTATCACTTCATTGTAGACCCATCTACTTGATTTTAAGAATTGTGGCCTTCAACCTAAGAAAATCTGTAGAGTAGTAGCAAATAAAATAAGTAAAAATTTTACAATTCCGAAATACATAAATCTTGTGTACGGTGCATTATTTCCAAGCTGTGTTAAATGCTTATGTTTTAAAGTTTAATTCTTACTTTAAAGTTACTAAAACAAAATCAAAGTACGCATATTTCTACTATTAAAGCCTGTTTTGAACCATTGCAAATTAACAAGAAGAATTTGAATTATATAAAACATAATGAAATATAGATAGAGAGAACAGTAGGAGTTTTCTTATCGTATAATATTTTGGAGAACCACTAATTTGGGGAAAGGTGATGATGCTGGTAATTAAATCTAATTATTTTTGTTCAATTAATATGCTTTACCATCGTATTCTTATTTTTTTATGCAAATTTCGAGCAAAATTCTAATAATTATCAATATTGAGATTAAGAAGAGTAAAAGTCCAGATTTGTTTTTTGTGGATATTAAAAAAATGCACCAACTAATAATTTTAATTTTTTGCTTAAAGAGTGCCTGAAGGGATTCACTAAAACTTGTCTGTACACACCAAACCTGTAAGAAGCATAATAAAAGAAATAAACCTATTTTTGTATTTTCCCAACATTAGCTGTAGTGTTCTTAATCTCATTGTTTGAATTATTAATTAGTCTGGTTTTCACACTGCACTCCGAGCATTTTTAAGAATATAATGGGCTGCGCAACCCGATATTGGAAATAATCCAAAATAAATGATTGGTTTTGTTATTCTTTTTTCTATAGAAAATGATTAAAATATTTACTACTCACTGTTGCTCTGCACAATTAATTAAACAATTTAAAAATAAACTAAAGCAGAATTTAAAAAATGCACAGTACACAATACACATATTGAACTTTCCGCAAAAAAATGTTAAAGGGTAATGGCAAAAAGTAAGCTCGTTGGATTCTCTCTTTGCAGGTCCTGGGTTGGATTCCTGCCTACAGTTAAAATGTCGAGCTTACAATTTCGGTTTTTCTTGTTTTATTTTGAGAAAATATTGGAAATTTAAAAATTAAAATCTAACCATTAAGTCAAAATTTTAACAAAAAAAGGGAAATTTGAAAACATGCTTCCAAATTTGAAGGAAAACATTTAGTGTTTGAGTTAAAGAAAAAGTTTTAAATCAGTATTCATAAACCAAAAGTTTAAACTCAAAATTTTGGAAAAAAAGTCGACATATTGACAAAAACTCTTCTCGAAATTATAAGGAAAATTGGTTAGAGGTCAAAGTTGAAAATTCAAACTAAGATAATTCAAAAATGACTAAAGATCAAACCTAATTTTTAAGTTCAAAGCGATTTTAAAATGATATATTAAAAAAAAAATTCTAAACACCAAATTTTGAAAAAAAACAAATAAAATTTCGAGGTTACTGGTAAAATTAAAAAACATTAAAAGTGTTGGTAAAACCGAAAGTGCACACCACGGGAATTGGATTTATAGTTTACATTTAAATTTTCGCAAAAAGCAGAAAATTCGTCTTCATGTCTAACACGTACGAGGGTGGCCTTTTAAGTTTTTACAATCGAACAATAGGTGGCGTTAATGAATTGTGGCACCACTGTATTTGTGAACATTGACGTTTGTTATTGCGAAGCCAGTGGCAATTTAAAATTGATTGAGTAAATTGTTGATAGTGAACGTTTAAAAGAAGCAAGTTTGTGCAAAAATGGAAATCACCCGTGAAGGCTTACATTGGATGATTTTTTATGATTTTAAAAAGACCTTACTCATATATAATGCATAGAATCGCTTCGTGCAACTTTTGGTAATGAAGCACCATCAGAGAAGACTGTTTACAATTAGTTTGCAGAATTTCATCATGGTCGTGCGTCCGTCAGTGATGAATGCCGAGAAGATCGGCCAAAATCGGTTGTCTTTCCGAGAAACATCGGTGCTGTGCGCAACATGATTAAAGAAGATCGGCATATGACTAAGAGGCGTCTCTTAGGATATCGTATACTGCAATACAATCAATTTTGCATGAACATTTAGGTGTGAGAAAGATATGTTCCAGATGGATTCCGCATAATTTGATCGAAGCGCAAATAAAGGGTCATGTTGATTGGTGTCAGGAAATGTTGAAAAAATTCGACGTTCAAAATCCGTATATAACATTATTACAGGAGACGAAACTTGGATACATTCGTATGATCCTGAAAGCAAACAACAGTCTACTGTTTGGATGTTTAACGATGAACCCAATCCCGCTAAAATGGTTCGTTCACGGAGCACCTCCCAGAAAATGATTGCTTGTTTCTTCGGTTGTACTGGACATGTCGCAACCATTCCATTAGAGGATCGAGGAACTGTTAATGCCGAATGGTATACAACAATTTGTTTGCCAACGGTCTTCGATGAAATAAGGAAAAAGAACAAAAAACCTCGCATCATTCCTCATCACGACAATGCCAGCTCTCATAAAGCACGTCAAACGACTGAATATTTGAAGGAGAAAAACATCGAATTAATGTGTCATTGCCCGTATTCACCCGATTTATCGCTTAATGACTTTTTTGTCCCCCTGTCAAACAAAAGATGCGTGGACAGCGATTTTCATCACCTCAAGAAGCTGTTGAAGACTTTCAAAACCATGTTTCTACAATATCAGCTTCAGAGTGAAAAACATGTTTCCAGAATAAGTTTGAGCGTATGCAAAAATGTATAGATCTTAGGGGCGAATATTTCTAAAATCAATAAAACATTTTGTTTCGAACTTGTTTGTTTCTGTTTCACTTCTTGTAAAAACTTAAAAGGCAACCCTCGTAATAATCTACTTTTGTCTCCAAAATTATCCCTAACATAAACATATCTTATGCAACACGTTTTTCACAAAAAGTGTTCCTCATGATATTGCAATTCGCAAGTCACCAGTTGGTTGTAAATAAAAATTTTTTGTTCGCTAATAAGTATCTTGTTTAGTGAAATTTAGTAAGGACTTAAAGGCAAAATTGTCAGCCACAAGTCTGTGCATAATTTGTGCAGTTTCTATTTCCAGGACAATTGCGTAAACATGTTATTTCGGAATTTTATGCAGGCTGAACTAAATTTGATTTCCACTACAGGTAACACTGACACTATTACACATACAGGAAAACTTAAATGGGCAAAGTAGTGCAGAATTTAATGCCTAACAGTATTTAGTTAAGAAAACAATTGAATTCCATTTCGTCTTGATTTTATTTAGAAAACATTGAAAATCCTTATTTTTAATAATTACCTACTTGAAAAGGTGTAAGCTGTAACTTGTTTATTTGACGACATCTGATCGAAAAGAATTCTAAGCCATATTCAGTTGTTTTTTTAAGACCTTTTAATTGGCGTACGTTAATTTTTTCTGAAAAAAACTTTTTCCGAGGAAAGTATATTGACTTTATTATTTCTTATTATTATTATTGAATTTCATTATTTTCAAATTCAGTATTTTCTAATTAATTTAATACATGACATGTCATACTTTAAATGTGGCAAAATGGGTTAAATAAAGTAATTTATTATTTCTAAACAAAAAAATGCAGGTGGCCAAACTTTTAATAATAAAAATACAGTACCTAATTATTGAAAAACTAAAAATATTGTAACAAACTGTACAATATTGAAATATTTATTAATAATTGTAACATGTATGACCCCCTTTAAATGATGTCACTCTCAGACCCATTCTAAGACTTTTATTAGGGGAGACTTTCCCATGACTTATATGAAAGGGTGCGTTTTAGACTTCTTTAGAAGTTAAGTATTCTAGGAAGGATAATGTGCATAAATATAAGAATCATTTCTAATGTTAGTTTGTTGGATATTTCACGTTTCATGGATAAATATTCAATATTAAAAGCATTTTCGTAAATATTTGTAGAAAATCTATTTATTTTTACAGAATTATGTCATTTAAAGGTATCCATGCAAGTAACGATTATATTAATATTACACAGTTTTTGTAATATTTTTAGTTTTTCAATAATTATTGTTACGTAATCCGTGTAAAAGGAAATCAAATTTGGTGCACCCTGTCAAAATAAACACAAAAAAGTCTAACAACAATCCAGCAAAGCAAAAAATTTACACATACCTTTAAATAGTCATTTTAAAGGAAATGCGAAAAGTCCCCATTGATCCGAGATGTGATAAAATTATTATTCAATGTCATGAAACTCAGCTTTTCGCAGATATCTCTGAACAGTTATTTATATTATAAAAATAGTTTCTATAAAAATTATAGAGAATGCAATTTTAGACAAAAAAGGTCCCAACTAGGGATTTCGACTCTGGTCCTTATTTCTAATCCCGGGAGTTTGAGATTATATTTAGCCAATCTCGGGATCCCGGGATTATTTCGGTATTGAGTTACAAATAAAAAAATCAGCTTTTCAACCAAAAAATCAAAATTTACAAAAAATATCAAATCTCTAAAATTAAAACTGGAAATTTTCATATTTTTAGTGAAATTAGTGAAAAAATAAATGTCAGAATCTTTTGAAAGAAAAACTGAATCAAAAAAATCGTAAATTTAAAGTATTCAAATTTTCATAAAAGCCTATTTTTTTTTAAATTTAAATTTTAAAGAAAATTTAAATTATCAGAAAAGATAGCCTTTAAAAATGCTTAAAATTTTGAAAAGTTAAAATTTTGAAAACATTAAAATTTTCTAAAAAAGAAAATTTGAAGTGTGAAATTTTTTAAAGTCAAAATTTTTAAGAAAGTCAAAAATCAAAATTTTAAAGTCGAAATTTCCAAAAGAAAGTGTCGGAATTTAAAAAATGTCTAAATTTTCATAGAAAGTTACAATTTCCAGAAAAAATCTGAGATTTAAAAAAAATTGATATTTTAAATAAGATTTAAACAAATAAACGAATCGGTGATCTCAGAAATTCTAAAATTTGAAAAAGTGGCAAAATTTTTAGAAAAATTCATAATTTTAAAAAAGTTGAAATTTTAAATTTAAACTTTCAATTTTTACATTACCGTTGATTATTACAAAAAAAATTAAATAAAACTTTTGAACTTAAACTGGGAACTTTCAGGAAAAGATAAACTGATAAATTTAAAATTTATAGAAAATATTCTGGAATTTTTAGGTTTAAAAAATTGAAGTTAAAGTAAGATTTTTTTTAAGTACAACTTTTAACAAAAATATGAAGTTTATAAAGATAATCCAAGTTTTAAAATAGCATTTCCAAAATACCGCCTACACTTCGAATTTAAACTCGAAACGAAAGTTATTGAGATTTAAAAAAACGAAATTTTTAAAAAAGTCTAAATTTTAAAAAATAAGACGGAATTTTCAAATAAACTTGAAATTTAAAAAATCGAGAATTCAAAATAAAATATTCAAACAAAAAGGTTAAAATTTTTAAAAGAATAAGAATTTTCAAAAAAGGTAAAATTTTTGAAAAAATCGTAATATTGAATAATGTAAGCATTTTCATGGAAGTTAAGAATTGAAAAATTTTTAAAAAATAATCGAAATTGTAAAAAAAATTTAACACTTTGACAAATTGACATTTTGAAAATTTGAAAAAAAAAGATAATTTTTTTAAAAAATTGTAATTTTCAAAAAAGTTTAAAATCTTGAAAATTGAATAAGATTTCAAAAACGGTCAAGATTTTGAAAAAAGATCAAGACATTAAAAATTGGAAAATTTTCTGTCAAATTTTCAAAGTAAAACGAATTTTTTAGAAAGTCTTCATACTAAAGAAAACCGAAAATTATCAAAAAAGTTCCATGTTTTAAAAATAATTCAGTTCCAATCTTCGAAAAATATCAAAATTTTGGATAATTAAAATTTTGAAGAAAGTAGAACATTTTTTAAAATGTCGATAATTTCAATTGTAAATTTTCATCAAAAAAATGAAAATTTTTAAACATTTTTGAAGTTTTCAAAAAAGTCAACATTCTCAAAAAAACTGTCGACCTTTTCAAACATTTTTAAAAATGACGATAATTTTAAAATTTCCAAAAATTCGACATTAAAAAATTTTTCCGAATTAAGTAAACAATCGAAATTCTCAAAAAAATTGAAATTTTAAAGAAACTCCAAATTTTCAAAAAAAAGTTGAGAAAACTCAAAATTTTAAAAAATAATAACTGAAAACGAACAAGGCCAACATTTTTAGAAATAACCAACATTTTTTATAATTTAAAAAAATATCGAAATTTCCAAACAATTTTAAATTTCGAAAAAAAGTGAAATTTTGAAAAGAATTCAAAAATGTCAAAAAGTCCAAAATTTGGAAAAAATGAGTATTTTCAAACAACAAAACTTTGATAAGCCAAAATTCTAACAAAAAAGCAAAATTTTGAACTTTTTTTCAAATAAGTCAAAATTTTTGAAAAAGGATCATTCTCTTTCTTAAAATTTAAAGTTTTTGTGAATATCGACTCTTTCTGAAAAATTTACCTTTCAAAATTTTCAGAGAAGGATCGAAATTTTGAAAAAAAAACTTCATCTTTACGAAACTTCTAATTTCCAGAAAAGGATTAAAATAGGAAAGTGATGAAATTTTCAAACAAAATTTCGAAATATGTCGAAATTAATAATAAATGTCAAAATGTTTTAAAAATCAAATTTTTCAACAATTTAGCGAAATTGAAATCTAAATTTTCAAAAAGTTGAAATTTTCAAGAAAGACGAAATTTTCGAAAATATTCGAAACTTTTAAAAAGGTGAAATTCTAAAATAAAGTTGGAACTTGTGACGTCACAAAGCTTATAACTCTTCTCACCCTTGTCACATTCTATTGACCTTCTTGCTCTCCCTTAATCTGAAAAATAAGGCGTCCGGTGTCTGTCTCATCACCAAACCTTTTAGTTCAAGATACAAAAATTTTATTTCAAACCAAGCAATACAAACCTATAACTGTGCTGCTTGTTTCAAATAAAAGTTATTCTATTTTATACTAAAATAATAGACAAATAATTTTATTGAAAACATTGACACTGAGCCTTTCTATAGATGGATGCAGTACTTAACAACTTTTTTTAAAATGATACCAATCTCGAAAATCGCGGGATCGAAAAAACCTATTCCCTAAAATTTCGGGATTAAAAAGCGGTCGGAATCCCCGGATCACGAAAATCAGGATTGCGGGATCAAATCCTCTAGTCCCAACACTTTTTGTCCTACGAGTAATCCTTCGCAAGGTTTCGAAATTTTTAAAATTGCAAACTTGGATTTCTCGCTTCTGCATTTTTTCCACACCACTGAAAGGTAGAGTCATTGGAGCATTTTTTTGCGTGGGTTCCCCTGTGGGTCCCCGGACCTTAACCCACTCGATTTTTATTTATTGGGTCACTTAAAACAGGTAGTTTATGCTTAAGCCTGTTAATACCATTGAGCAATTACAAGACAGCATTTAAAATTCAGAAATTTTGAAAAAAAGATCGAGTTTTCTAGTTTAGATTTAAAATTTCGAAGAAAGGTGACATTTGTAAAAAAAGACGGAATCTTGAGTTTGTAACCGAATTTATGTTCGCGGTAGGCATCAACCGAAGAACTACAAAAACGTATTTTTATTTTAAAAATTTCGAATTCATCCTCGAAATATTAGCCCTTTTCTCAACATTTCAAAACTTGTAATCTATATTTTCCCTAAATGTACTAATCTTTTTATCCAAAATATTTATTTTTTTTTATATTATTAAATTCTAATTTTGAGGTTAAACTGTCAGTTTTTTATTGATTATATTTTTTATTTAATAAATTCCGACCGCTTTTGAAATTTCAATGTTTTGTTTAAATTTCGATTAAAATTTCAAAAATTCGAGATTTTTAAAATAAATTCTCAAAATTTTTGTTTTTCTGATAACATTTTTGTAAACATTTCGAATTTCTACTCTGGATTTTTCGACATTTTTTGTATAAATTATGGTTTTCTTAAATTTCGAGTTTAAACTTCCAATTCCCTTTTCTGAAATTTCGATTTTAGATGCAAAATTTCGATTTTTTTTACTTCAGTTTTTTGATTGATTCATATTAATCTTTCGAATGTCGAACGTTTTCGTAATGGTTTTGTAACCATGAGATTTTGACCTTTGTAAATATCTAAAGTTTATCGATATCTTCTATAATTTCTTTTTAAAAATATTTCCCAAGAGTATAAATTCGACAGCTTGAACATTTTTTAAATAGTTACATCTCCACTTTTGAAAATTTTGATATGGACAACAGAATATTTGTTAAAATTTCGTATATTTTATTATTATTTTATATAAACGAAGTATACTTTTTTTAATTTGGATTTTTTCTGTTTTTTAAAGGAATATTGGCTTTATTCTTTAAATATCCACCTTAATATTGAAATTTCAACTTTTTTTAAATAAATTTCAAGTTTTTTAATATTCTGCTGCTGGTACTAACAATAGGTATTTTGGTATTTTTTTGTCAAATTCTTATAAAAATATCAGCTTTTTCGGAAAATTTTGAATTTAAACTTAAATCTCAAAGAAAAATAAATCTCATAACCCAAATAGCCTCCAAAATTGAAGCATTAAAAATGTAAACAAAAACATTAATAAGTTAGTAGCAAGCAAAAAGTTAAAGTCATTAGCAGGAAGATGCGTAGAGACGTTAAATATTAGTTTCGCGCAAGACGGGTTTTTATTACACATGTTGGTAAGACAAATTAGCGTGATGGTAACGTCAAATCATAAATTTTTCCCTTGTGAAAAGTCGCTTAACGCGCTTAAAGAAGTTTTCAATTCAAAAATAATTAATAAAATTAAGCGTTGTTATTCTATAGATATTCTCGAGTTGTTGTTACTCTACACCTCTACAGATATAAAAACATGAGAGGGTAGTAGCTTTTTACTACTTTATCCAATTATACCCATTGGATGTGGTAAAAGAATTGAGACTCTTTAACAATACACAACTTAACTGAGAATCAATATTAACAGCAATAAAACAGAAAGCAACGCATTTAGGACAAGTACTGAAAACCAATATAAAAAATAGTTTTTTAAGACACTATTTATTATCATATGGTATTACATTTAAAAAAAGTTGCTCAAGTTTATAAAAAAATTTCAGGGGCCCGAAAAGACCTTTACAATAATGCAAAAAGCAGAAATATCTTGCCAAAAAGACTTGTTGAAACTTAGGAACAGCAAATTGCAATACAGTCATGCCCATTTTGAAGGTAGGCGTTTTGTCATTCATGGGGTTATAAAATTGCTTCAAACGGCAAACCAACTAAATCAACATTCAAAAATAAAACTACGGTGAAAACCTCAAATATACTTAAATTCATCTTTAGTGGCATTATTTTGAAAAGTGGCTTGTATTTTATCACATTATGTAATCTACTTTCTTTGAGACATGGATAAACTTTATCTTGAAAGGATATAGACGTTCGATTTGTTCCTTTCAGATGAGGAATAAATCGTTTTTTAAGCTGAATGAATGCATTGGTTAAGAATTGTTTTCGGTTTTTTAGACTTATGAGGAAGTCCAATCTGCCGAAACGCCTCCTGCAATCAAGTCAGTGCCTAAAACTCGAGGTAGATCCATAAGTCGTAATTCTCGAAAGAAACTTCAAAGGTCTCACTCTGTACATGCTACGTCGCATCCAAGAGGATCTGAATGGTCTCTACATCGAAGTCTCAGTGGACAATCTCTCACAACTGATTCACAAGTATATTTATTTTTAGACAACATTTCTTTTCATTAATGACATATTACTTTTAGAGTCTTCCAGGGAGCAGAGAAGCTAGCCCGGATTCTTATTATTACAGAGATGATCATTATTTAGATAAGCCTTCCCATAGAAAAAGAGGGAGGAGTCGCTCTTCATTAAGTTTTATGGACCTAAGACGGTTAGATCACTTGGGACGGCCGTTAGTGGATTCACCATACTACAGGGTGCATATAATAATTTGTTTGACACCCTGCAAAAAAGCAGCTTCAAACTAATTGCGTTTTTTTTAAATAATTTTAAAACGTGTTTTTACTAATCTACCCATATTCTGTTGACACAGAAGCTAATCATTTCCAACTGTCACTAAATTTATTTTTTTGTGTAAATAATGCACTGTAAATAAGGCTTTGATTTTCTCATCAAGTCTTTTGTTTATATCTTACATTAATTTTGTTATAGGACACTCCAAGTCACCAACCACGAGACTATGCAGAGCGTGATTATTTGCATGACAATGGATTTCAACGCCACGATTCCTACAAAGCCCATGGAATGGAGCTCGTTAAACTCCTAAGGGTGAGTTTTGCATATTATTGGGATACTGGCATATTTCTAACAACTTCGCATATTTCGGCATATTTTTATTACATTCGACAAGAAAAAGTGTGCATTTTAACAGTAAAATAAAATGTTACCTAAATTAAAGTCATTATTTCTTGAAAATGTAGATTCCACAGGTAAAATTTTTGTCCAGTGAGCAACTGTACGACTGTTATCACAATTTAAGAAGGTAAATATGTACTACATATATTTACATATAAAGTTTTATTACATTATACAGTAGCGGACACAAATAGATTGCCTCCTTTATTTAGAAATTACATTTTCAGTTTTTAATTTAGCTTGATGAATATTTTTTGAGTGAAATTACACTAATATATTCTTAGTTGTTAGCAGAGGCGTGTCGTGACTTTTATGAATAGGGAAGCTGACCGGAAACCCTTTTAATTACAATTTTGCTTTCAACTGATTACATTTTGCATGCATTAGCATTAGCATTCAAAAAGTAACATTTCTTTTTGTCGTGTTTCGATTAGTCTAAAAATCGATTTAAATTCTAAATTTCAGAACAAAATTCAAATTTTGGTAAGATGGTTAAAATGTTAGAAAAGAATCGAAAATTTAAAGCGTAAAGCCAGATGTTTGTCCGAATTTATTTTAAAGAAATCCAGGTTTTCTAATTTCAAGTTAAACTTTGAAAATTATTTCTTAATGTTTCGTTTGGTTTTTGCCCTATTTTATTTTTTGAATTTTTCTCCTTAAATTTGGATCTTTACTCAAAATTTCGAATTATAACAATTTCCCAGAAGACAAGGATTTCAATGCACAGACCAATAGGTTTGAACATTTATTAGATTCGAAGTTTGGAAACCAAAGACCGGTTTCGATCTTGTTAGATCTCGTTAGTTTGGTATATTTTGGTACTTACTTGTCGGAACATTTGTTAGCATTCGAGTTGGATAGTGTTTCAACTGTTGGTAGTTCAGCTACCTATGATTCACTATACACGCCTGCAGGGCTGCATGAATTTGTAGTCTAGGTTGCATTCTACTGGCATACGATATTGTTGGCTATGGCCATAGTTTCTCTATGGACCAGTAGGTGGTGGTACTAAGAGTCACACGCTTGACGTCGGTGAATTTTTTGGTACTTATTTGTCGGAACATTTGTTAGCATTCGAGTTGGATCTAACTGACGAGATCTAACAAGATCGAAACCGGTCTTTGGTTTCCAAACTTCGAATCTAATAAATGTTCAAACCTATTAGTCTGTGCATTGGAATCCTTATAATTCCTAGTTAAACGAAAACAACAACGTCAAGATTAAACTTAATAATGGTGTTAAAAAATTACAAAAATCATTTTAATCATAAAATGGAACTTGAGCAAGAATATATTTTTTCCGGGATTTTTTGTAAACTTTAAAATTTAAAGAAAATCTAAATTATAAGAAAATGTAAATTTATTTTTCGAAAAGGTCGAAATTTTCAAAAAACTCCACATTTCAAAAAATCGGAATTTCTGAAAAGTCGATATTCGGAAAGTCAAAATTTTTGAAAAAATCCAAAATTTTAAAATAAGTCCAAAAAACGTCGAAACTTTCAAGTCACCTTCCTGAAAAGTCCAAATTTCCAAAAAAGTGACTCGAGACTTTTTTTTTAGAAAATAGTCAACATTTTAGGAAAAAAATATAAATTGCAGAAAAAACCAAATTTTCAAAAAAGTCGACATTTTCAGTATAATTAAAAATGTTGGGAAACACTCAACATTTTTAAAAAAGTCAAAATCTTAAGAAAAATTAAAATTTCCAATCAAAAAAGTCGACATTATGAGAAAAAGTTGAAAAAAGCAAATTTGGTAAAGTTAATATGTTAAAATGTCTACATTTTCAAAAAAGTCGCAATTTTCATTAATAAATCGGAATTTTTAAAACAGTTAAAAAGTACAAAGAAATCTAAATTTCAAGAACAGATTGAAATTTGGAGAGAAAATTTTGAGAAAAAGTTTCATTTTTCGAAAAAATGCCCAATTTTCAAAAAACTTCAAAATGTGTCAATATTTTCAGAAATAATTCAAAATTCCAGAAAAAGTTAAATTTTAGACATGTTTTGAAAGTGGTCAAAACGTCACGAAAAAAATTACATTTTGGAAAAACATATTTTAAAAAAAGTTAAAATTTTCAACATAGGTAATTTATGAACAAAAGTGCAAATTTTATAATAAAAAAGCCTAAATATTTTAGACAATGTAAATTTTCGTGAAAATTTTTGCCCATAGTTTTAAAAAGAAGTGAAGATTGTGGATAGTTTCAATTTTTAGGTCTTAATTTTCATAAAAGTCGATATTTTCATTAAAAAAATTTCAAAAATATGTATTTTTGTATATTTTTAAGAAAACTTGAGATTTTGAAAGATCTCGAATTTTTCAAATATATGGTTCAAATTTTTAACACAAAGTAATTTTTCAAAACAAGTTTTGATTCACAAAAAGTCGTTTTTGGAAAAAAAAATCGAAAATAAAAAAAATATGTTTTGAAATAGCTACAAACTTTCAGTCAGAATGTTAAGGAAAAGACTAAATTTTAAAAAATTGTCAATTTTGTTATCTGAATTCGCAAAAAATCGAAACTCTAAAAAAAGTTAAAATATTCAGAATATTCAAAATTTTCAAAAAAAAGGATTTTTATAATATTTTGAGAAATAGTCAAAATTTTCAGGAAAACAGAATTTTCAAAAAAAGTCAAAATTTACAAAAAGTAGAAATTTTGACAAAATTTGAAATTTTGAGAAATAATCAAAATTATTAAATTAGTAGCAAAAAGTAGCAAAATTAGCCAAAAATTTCGAACAAAAATAGCTAAATTTTCGAAAAATCGCAAGTTTCATAAGTACTTATAACTTTTTTAAAAATCTTGTTTAAAGTTTCTTTCTAAGAAGATTGAAATTTTTAATACAGTAAATTAGAATTTCGAGAAAAAGTCCAAAATTTTCAAAAAAAATGAGCTATTTTAAACATGTTGAAGCTAAGCTATTAATTAGAAGTGAGATTTAAAAAATAAAAATGAAATTTCATAAAAAATTAAAATTGTGGAAAAGATTAGGATTTTCAAAAAAGTTAAAAAAAGTTTGCATACAGGTTGTAACAAATTCGTTTCTCAATACAGGGATCTCGAAAACGGTAAGAGATACAGCATCGGTTTTGAGACAAAGTTGCACAATTTGATGATCAGAAATATACCGTTAAGAAATCAAAAACATCTTTTGTTGTTCTTGAGATTTTTGAAAAAAAGAAAAGTTTGGAATTATTTTTTAATTATTTCTTGGCCTTATTTGAAGAATAATCGAAAAACTAAAAATACTTTTTTATTGGCGTTTTTTATCCTTTACAAAATGGTATGAAAAATTTTTAATTGGACGTTTCGTCTTCTCGCTATCATCATCAAGTACGTTATTTTAAATAGGGACCTACAATTTTTATTGCACCTTGGTATTGCTTTTAAATTTTCAACTTTATTGATATATGTAATTAAACGTTTTGTAACTTTACACCATCTTCAGGGAAAAAGTCCTTTTCTAAATTAACGTTACTGTATTATTTGTTAATAATTTATAAGTATTTATTATTAGCATTAAAATTCTAAAAATTTTATTAGTTGATAAGAACACAAGGTAATGGTACAATAAATAAATTTAAAAAAACACAGAATCATAAGTAACTGACCACCAAAAATTATGACTAATAACCACGAGGAAAGCAACTATAAATATCTAGAATACCGTATAACAAATAAAAAAGAAACTGTCAGATTTCGCTTATCATATTTCATTACATTTTGGTTATTATTCAAAAAACCAAAATACGTTAATCTAAAAAAGGTGTTTTTTCTTGATGATAGTTCCGTATTTAAAATAACGTACTTGATGATACTAGTGAAAAGACGAAACGTTTAATAAAAAACTCTTTAGGCTTTCTTGTGAAGGATAAAAAACGCCAATGAAAAAGTGTTTTTAGTTTGTCGATTACCCTTGAAATAATGCCAAGAAAAACTAAAAATAAAAATTTAAAATTCTACTTTTTTTCAAAAATTTCAAGAGCATCAAGAGATATTTTTGATTTCTCGACAGCATATTACTGGTCGCCAAATTGTGCAACTTTGCCCCAATTTAACCGATACTATATCTCTTACCGTTTTCGAGATCTCTGTAGTGAGAAGCGAATTTGTTACAACCAGTATAATCCGCTCTCTAATTATTACAAATAATATCAATTTTCATTAATGGATTCTATTCGTCCTCGCAATTATTGAAGAACCAAAAATTAGATTAAATTTCTATTTTCAGTCGTAGTGAAAAATTCGAGATTGGGTTTTTTGAGTAATTTCGACAGTAATCTCGAAAATTTCAATTGCATTTGGTCAAAATACCATGCCGTTCCTGTTTGTGAAACAGTTTCTACTCGAGTTAAGCTTAATTCGAGTTAGGACGGTCAACTCCATTTATTAAAGCAGTGCAAATCGAATTAAGCTTAATTCGAGTTAAACCGAGTTAGAAAGTAGTTGACTCGATTTGATCGGACTATAATGAATTAAAATGAAATTGACAGACCGCGTTGAATCAACTTGATTTGGTCTGAGTCGTATCGGTATTCTTTCGTCGGTTTCATCTATATCCATAGTTCCACGTGTAATAATGATGTCGTGTTCGAGATAACCTCTGATATCGCCAACGTATTAAACCAAGACAGGAGCATTTAATCTAAAGACGCCGAGAGTGCATTTCTTAGAGGGATAGAGTCAACTGGGTTTACCAAATCGATTTAATTCGAGTCAACTTAACTCGAGCTAACCCAGTTTAAATCGAGTCTTGCAGCAAACCGATCCAACGGCACAAAAAGTCGAACAGATTATGCACACAATTAGAAATTGTTACATTAATTATTATTATCCTAATAAATGATGCCAAGTGGGCTAAATATAGAACTTCGCTACTCATGAAGTCATCATCAGAAGAAAAAACTCTAATTAATAATGACACTATGTATAGAGCATTGAACCTTTCTTTCAGTACATTAAAAATTTTGAATGTACTAAAATAAAGGTTTATTATCGAACGTTACCTGTTTCGTTACTACCTATTTACCATATTATGAGCTTTTATCAATTATCTTTACAAACAATTTGAATCGGTGAGATTAAGAATAGTACAAGTCCAAAATTTGACATTTTCATCTATCATAGCCATTTTATTTTAAATACGAAGCTGCATCGAATTAGTATTAAAACAGTAGTAAAACCACCTTCCTAAGGCCCTTTTCACAGCTTGTCGCTCCGCCTTGATTGTAAGAACAATAAAAGTCCTGGACTTGTACTGTTCTTATTCTCAACATGTGGTATGATTTATGATCAGGCTCAGCTGTTTTAGTGGTATTTTATGCTGCAAAAAAATTAGCCAGAAGATGTAATCGTATATACTTTTCCGAAAAATATGAGGAAATGCTTGAAAATTTCAGAAAAACTACTTACTATAATTATCACTTCGCATAGAGATACATTTACTTGATTTTAATAATTGTGGCCTCCAATCTATTAGAAAACCTGTTGAATAATTTCAAATATAATAAATAAATGTTTTACAATTTTGAAATAAATGCAGTTTATGTATGGTGCATCATTTCCAGGTTATGTTAAATTCTTAGACTTTATTGATGGAGTTAAAATTTATAGTTTCACCTTTAAACCCATTCTGAACTAGTTCCAATTATTAAAAAACAAATTGAATAATATAAAATAGATAATAAAATAATACCACTTACATAAAGGGAGAACTTCACATAATATTCTGGCCAACCATTAATTCGGAGGATCAAGATGATGTTGGTAACTAAATCTGATTATTATTGTTCAAAAAATATGCTTAATTATCGTATTCTTTTATTTTTTTTTGCAAACGCACAAAATTCTATTATTGATTAACATTGAGATTAAGAACAGTACAAGTCTAAACTTGTTTTTTGTGAATATAAAGAGAATACATGAACTAATAAATTTAATTTTTCATTTAAAATATGTTTGAAGTTATACACTAAAACTTCTCTGTTAATACCAAACCTGTAAGAAGCCTAAGAAACAAAATAAACATGTTTCTTCATTTTCCCAAAATTCAAACATTTGTACTTGTACTCTTCTAAATCTCACCGATTTGTTTAATTCTAGGAAGCGGAACAATACAAATTCTCTGCAGATGAAGTCCAAGTAGCATTACTCCATTGCAAAGATAACAATCCAATCGAATGGTTATGCCAAAACTGGAACACCACAATCATCAGCGTTCAGAAACTGGCAACGGAAATGGGCAAGGAAAGTCCCATGGATATCGTGGGTAAAATTTCTGAAAAAGAAGCAAAACGAGCTTTGATCCAACATAAGGGGAATCTGTGGCCTGCTGTCAGGGAATGTGTGGAACAGAGGCAGAGAAAGGTAAATATAAATGATAATTTATACATTTTTTACGAACTAAAAGTTGTCTTAGTATGCAGAGATTGCCTCAAGAGGCGACTATTCAAGGGAAGACATTGTCAAAGTGTTGACTGCAAATGAGGGTGACTTGGAGGCCGCTTATAACGAAATAAATAAAACACAATTAAAACCTTTTTTAATGAGGATATGGGGCCCACCTGAGGGAACGGAAAATGAGGCTGGAAATGAGGGGGTACCATTAAGAAATGTTGGGGGCGAAGGTATGTATTTAAAATTTAACGTCGAGAAAACTTTCATTCAGACTTTCAGATGTAGCTGGTATTCTGCCTAATGAAAAGGAAAAGGCAAAAGCGGTAAGTGAAGAATATAAAGACCCCCTCCCAAAAGTTGAAAATTCCCCTCAAGTAAGTATCGAAAGTGATAATAATAATAATACAAAACAATACGCCGCCAACAATGATGTAAACAATGTAGAAGATAATTTAAAATTTCGTGAGGACAATTCTAACCAAATTCAAAATGAAAGCGGAACAGAGAATCAAAAGAGTGACATTATTCTAAAAAATGGGGAACCAAGGAAAGAGAATGCATTGAAGAAAGCAAAATCAAAAGTATATGTAGAAAAAAGTAGTACTGTTATCCAAGTAGTTGATAGAAACAGCTCATTGGCTAATATCGCAGTTCAAAGAACTCCTGAGTCGGAGACCGAATCGGAAAGCACAGATGGAAGTAATGATATTGAACATTACATGGATGCTCTTGAACAAACTGATGATGGTTGGGAGAACGAAAACGTAGACTCAGGCGAAATGAACATCACGCCTGCCATAAAGAAAAATGTTAGCCGGTTAAACATTGTGTTATCTAGTAGTCTAAATGATCCAAATGCTTCTCCAAATTTAAACAAAGGTGATGTAACAGCTGAAAGTCCAACTATCTTAGAGGCAACTGCTACCATAACGTTTGATACAAAATCATCTTCTGAGGAAGCAAGCCAGCCTCAAGAAGCAAGTAATGAAATACCATTACAACTTGAAGCGCAACAAACATCAGAAGGAGCCACATTAGTGGCCCCAGGAACTGGAACTGTTATACTTCAAGAAAGAGATCAGGAATCATTACCAATAAAAACTAATACAGCAGATAATAATAGTACAAAACACGAAGAATCAAAAAATGAATCAATTTCAACTCCTTTAACACGAAGACAAAAAAAGTCGATGAGAAAAGCGCGTAAAAAAGCTGAGAAAAATGCGGCAAAGAAAGAATCTAGCACTAGCACTAACGATTCCAGTAGTTTCGAAAAAGAAGGTGGAAACAAGAAAAAAGAGGCTTCCACTAAAACAGAACAAATTCATAGACCCACTTCCGTTTCACTAAGAAGACAAAAAGGCATAAAAAGAAAAATTAAAGACTTTATTCCAAATGCAGTTAAATCTATGGTTAGTCATAAAGAGAATGTAGATTACAATAAAAACAATATAACGACACCAAAGGAAATTTTAGAGACCTCGATAAATCTAGAGAATTCTCAAGAACCTGTGGCTCAGAAAGACATTGCATCGAGTCATATGGATATTACAACAGTGGACACCTCAGAGCCGGACGTTACAGTAACAATTAATTTGAATAAAAAACATCGAACAGTCGAGAAAGGTAAACCTGATTTGCAGGACACAAATGAATCTGTGGAGGTACCAAAAAATAAGGAAATTTTTAATGGAGGACATAAAGAGAATTTAATTGCACAAGGTTCTGATGTGTTAAATTCAATTAAAATGGATAATTTGGACACTAAAGAAACAATTAATCAAACTGCTGAAAAATCTGATCAACCTAAAGTTTCAACTACAGTTCAAATGGCTCAAAATGGTCAATCAACGGTGGCAACAAGGAAAAAGCCGTCTAAAATTCCCATTTCCAGACAAAGATCCACATCTAAAAGTGATGGAAAATCTCCAGATATATTTCCAGCAAGTAAAATACCAATTAAAATAAGTACGGCAAATACGTCGGCTTCTAAGGAAACTACTAAATCAGATACAATGATGGCTTTATCAAAACTTCCTTTTAAAACCAGCAAGAATGCAGTAGAGAATCAGAATCGGCAATCGTCACCAGAAAAGCCAAACCATGAAGAAAAAACCAAATCTTCTGTCAAATACAGAAAACCAGATAAAAATATCGATGAATTGGAGCCATCTACATATAAGCAATCTATAATTCAATCATTACCAAGGAGATCTAGTTACGCATCCTCAAAAGTTAGTTCGCTTGAGTCTACAAGCTCAAAGCAATGCTCCTACACCAAGTCCTTGGATAACGATAGTGAGTCCTCCGTTTCGGACAGCAACGTTGAAGAATTACTAGATCCTAGTTCGGAAGATAGTTACGAAGAGTTTGATGATGAGTTTGATCCCATTGAGTCCGATAGTGAAGCATATGAAAATTTTGACGACAAAAACGCCAAATTGAGTAAGGAGCTAAATATAAATTTTTCTCAAATAAATGCTAAAATGGAGCAATTAACCACCAATTTAGAAGACGTTGAAAAATCAAAAAGATGTAGTTTAATAGATAGTTACATTGAAGAGACTTGCGAATCAGAGGAGGAAGAGTCTGAATCTTCTTCGAACAAGGAGGATAACTCGGGAGAAAATTCTAAAAACGTTTCGCTTAACAAAATAGATGTCCTGGATGCAAACCTTCAAGTAGAATTTAAGCAGCCAACCGAGTCAGAAATAAAAGAGGTAAGGATTCAGTTACATCGAACAAACAATTAAAATATGTAGTTAGGTTTGTTACTTAAATATTTAATTGACTAATGATTTCATCTACTGTTATTCCTTTTTAGGGGTTGGTTATTTGGCATTATATATATATTTTTTACACGCTACAACAGACTTCAAAAGTAATAATAATATTGGGCATTTTCAGTGTCTAGTTATCTAGATATTTCCTGTATCTTCTTTACGAAATTGTGTTAATTCTAGTTTATTTCTATTAGCTTTTTTCTTCACAAGTTGTTTCCTTCGCAATTGCAGATCTCCATACCTTTTTATTGAGGAATGGCGATTATAGGTATTTCTTTTTATATTTCTATTATTTATCTTCAGGATGGACAGGGGAGTATCTGTTGTATTCAAGGTGATTGATGTAACCAAATAGGTCGAAACTGATCTTTGCTTCTCTCTGAAACAGATAGATATGTATGTTTCATTTTGTTAACCTATCCAGTGATGTCGAAAATGTGCATCCGGGGCGAATGATGTGCTCCAAAGAATGTCCAGATATATCCTGGAAAAGAAGAGGTTTCTTTAGTCATCACATCTTATTTCTAATTTTTAACTACAGTCAAAGCTATTTATTCGCAGGAATTGTTCCCGAAGTACATCGTGAACAAGAAATCCGTTAATACGGAATGGGAAAATGTATGGGGTTATATCGAATACGTTGCTTTATAAAATTTCGATATACAGGGTGTCCACGCGAAAAATGAGTTTCTGTATCTCGGTTATTTTTCATCGTATCAAATAGTTCAAAATATTATTTATGATGACTTTTTTTTGACATTCTTCATATCTTACTAAATAAACAATTGAATTTTAGATGCTAGCTTAAAGTAACCTAACTTGTTTTTAATTGGACACCCTGTATTTGTTATCAACAAGTTAGTTATCAACAAGCAAAATACTGCGTAAGATCACAATTTTCTAACACCAAAGCTGCAAGATGTTGTTGTGTTGTAAATATATTTAAAAACTCCAGTTTTTTAATACAAACCAATTTACTTTTTCTTTGATGTTACTATAGTAGACATTTCTGTGATTATACAATACTTTCTGTCAAGATCTAAGTAAGTTTTGAGGATAAGATGAATAAATTATATATTAATGAATTTGGCATAAAAAGCAATATCGAAATATTTAAAAATATACAGGGTGTCCAATTTAAAAAAAATAAAGGTAGGTTACTTCGAGTTTACATCTAATCTTCAATTGTTTTTAGTAATATATCAAGAATGTCCATAAAGAATCATGATAAACCCTTTGTTGAATGAACCGATACGACACAGGATATACTTCTTCCGGGATTGGATCGTGTCAAAGAACTACTAAAAGTGTTTGACGTTTCGTCCACCATCGTAGGGGGCTTCTTCAGGAACAAAGAAACAATAAATCAAAAATAGAATACAAGGAAATATAAAATGAAAAAAGGCCAATTTCAAAACATCAGAGCACGGAAACTCAGTACGTGTACCATACCAGAGGCGAAACTCTTCTGAATTGAAAATTTGGTACAAAGGATAAGAGAGTTTAAACAGAAGAGCACAGTAACTCAGTATGTCCACCATACCAGAGGCAAAACTCTTCTGAGAGGAAAGAAAGCCAGGGAAACTTTATATACCATTCTTCTGCGCGATCACTTCGAAGATTTCCGATGGTTGGTTTCTAGATGGGGGAAAGCATGTAACCGTCGTCTCTGTTGATGTTTTTGGGGAACTTTTGGATTTCAATGGCCTCGCGTATCTTCCTATTACAGTAATTGGAAATGTTGGATATAATTGAAATATTATTAAAAAGAATCTTATGTCCGGTCTCATGTTGATGTTCCGCAATGGCTGACTGCGAAAATAAACCACACTTAAGACATCTTTGGTGCTCGGATATTCGCGTCTTAAATGATCGCCCCCTTTCTCCGATGTACACTAAACACAATGTGCACAAGAACAAGGAACCCTGTACACACCATTAGAACGAAAGGATGAAATTTTACCTTGGGGAGAAGGAAGGAGCTGTTGGATTTTTAGATGATGAAAAAATGGGTTTAATGTGTTTTTTCAATAATTTTCCGATTTGATCTGTTACTCCGTAAATATAAGGAAGAAAGGCTTTAGAAGAAACTATTGAATTTTGTGAAGGACGAGAGGTAGGGTGAAGATGTCATCTAATGACAATTTCAATGTCGTATGATTTGTAATCCTTGTTGCGGAGGTTAAAACAATTCGTCTGAAAGATTTATTGGCTGTGAAATTGGTACAGCTCGTGAAACCAGTGAATTTATAACAGAATGTTTTTGGGAAGGGTGATGATAGGACTCTGCATGCAAATAACGATTAGTATGGGTGGGTTTTCGATAAACGGAATGAGAGATGCGACCGTTTGGTAAACGGGTGACCAGTACGCACCAGTAAAGGAAGAGAACCGTTGGTTTCGATTTCCATAGTGAAGCTAATGGAAGAATGTAAACCGTTTAGGTGTTCCAAAAATATATTTAATGAATCCTTGCCATGTGGCCATGCAATAAATGTATCATCTACATAACGAAGCCATACCTTGGATTTTAAATCCGCAGTTTCCAACGCAATATTTTCAAAAGATTCCATGAACATATTTGTTACGACTGGGGATAAGGGGGAACCCATTAGTGTGCCCGATACTTGTTTATGAAAGCTGCCATTAAAAGAAAAATAAGTCGATGTGAGGCACATTTCAGTTAAATCAACTAGAGAATCTGCATTCTCATTGTCTGAAAGTAATTGACGAATTATGGACATGGAGTCGGAAACTGGAACATTAGTGAATAGTGAAGTGACGTCAAAACTTACCAGTATGTCGTTGGGGTCTAGGGTTAATTCGGACAACAATTCGACAAAGTGTTTAGAATATAGGACTTGTGATGATGTGTCTTCGGTATATGACTTGAAGATGTTAGATAAATATTTTGAGGTGAATTTATCGTGCTGACAATGGGCCTGAAAGGAATATCGGGTTTGTGAATTTTGGGGAGACCATAAAGGCGTGGTGATTTGGATTCTCCCGGAACAAGATGTCTAAGAGTGTCTGCGGACAAATTTGAGGATTTCAGCTTGAACTTGAGTTCGTCTTCAATTTTGCTTGTTGGGTCCCGAGGAAGAGGAATATAGGATCCATCATTCAACAGAGCATTAATTTTGGATACATACTTAGAATTATCTAAGATAATAGTTGCATTACATTTATCAGCCGAGAGAATAGTGATCGAAGAATCTGTTTTCAGGATTTTAAGACCACATCTTTCTTCTCTAGAAATATTGGACTTTGGTGGCTTGGCATGTTTTAGTATTTTCGTAGTTTGAAAACGGATAGGATCTGCTGCCTCCTTAGGGAGAGTTCTGATGGAAGACTCTACTGCACTGATTATTTACTTTGTTGGAATTTTTCTTGGGGCGACAGCAAAATCCAGTCCTTCAGATAAGATGGTATGTTGATTATCTGAATGTGGTCGGGAAGACAAATTGACCACCGTCCTTGAGACTAAATTATGACTTTTGACCTTGGGACTTAGGGATTCGAATTTTTACTTGTTCAAAAGTTTTTTCGGACTGATTATAGAATATGGCGTCGAAATGACTCCAGTGCTCAACCAACAACCTACTTGACAGTTCCAGATGAGTTACCGTGCTCTGAGGTTTTGAAATTGGCCTTTTTTCATTTTTTATTTTATATTTCCTTGTATTCTATTTTTGATTTATTGTTTCTTTGTCCCCTACGATCGTGGACGAAACGTCAAACACTTTTAGTAATTCTTTGACACGGTCCAATCCCGGAAGAAGTATATCCTGTACTGACTCTGGCCGTGGAAGCCTTCGTTATTAGAACGATAAGATGAAAAATAACTGAGATTCAAAGGCTCTAAAGTGCATAATTTTTGAGTGAATATCCTGAATAGGGTAAGCGAATTCGATGTCTCAGCTCTAATTGTAAGAAAAGGAAAAACGATATAGAAAAAGTTTCCTAATTGGGGTTGATTTTAGGCCAAATCTGTATATCTTTCTATGTTTGGAAACCAAAGTAATGACGTCATTAAATTCTTTTTTCCAGAAACATTCCTTTATTTTTGCACATTTATAAAGAGACTAATTTTTCTAAACAAAATTTGTAAATAAAAAAAATTAAAAAGTTATAATAAAATTTATTGCAAAAAATATTATTAAAAATTTGCAATCGTTGCGATTTGATCAAACAGCCTTTGGAAACAAATCTATTAAATATTTTTAGGCTGAAAATAATATGTGCAGAGTATGTCACAGCGTATTAAACTGCTCTTCTAGGGTTCTGTTGAACTTTCCCATAAACTAATAAATAATTTATCGTTTGCGTGAAAAGTCAAATGGCAATAAAAAGTGTTTGTCAACCATTAGTTAAATTATTGACAGATGGCATTATGCTTTGATTTTTGATTTATTGCATTTCCAAAGTCTATTTGTTTAAATCGTAGTAATTACGAATTTTTAATAATACTTTTTTTACACTAAAATTGCTTATACCTTTTTAACCGAAAATAGTAAAACTTTTTTAATTTAAAAAATGTCTTTAAAAAAATAAACTCTTTTTAAATATGCAAAAATATAGGTATTTTTCTGGAAAAAAGTTCAATTACGCCATTACTTCAGTTTTCAAGTATGGAAAAATATGCAAATTTGGCTTAAAATGCACCTTACTCAATCCAATTTAAGATCCTTTTTTCATATTTTGTATATCGTTTTTCCTTTTCTTATATTAGAGCTGAGACATCGAGTTTCGCTCACCCTGTTTCCTTTTTCTTCAGAACTTTGATTTTAATCTCCACATTTCGACTTCCGATTGAAAATTTTTACTTTAAGCTAAAAACTTGGAGAATTTTAATTCCGCACTTGGGATATAGAGAATGTTGGTTTTCCTACATTCTCGAATGCGAATATTCACTTCCAGGTAGGGTAATGTCTTCAATTGAAATAAATTCAATAAAATTAAACCAACTTTTTTTCACAAATTGCTAAAAGAGATCAAGTTTTGTTTAAGCCACATTTTTTTACTTGTTCTACAGGAGGGTGAGAATTAACTCCCAACTTTTTGTAATGAATTGATACATCTAACGACACTTCGTTGAAATTGAGGATAACAGCTTACTATCTAGTTCTGTGGTTACGTAATTATTAAAGGCAAAAATTTAAAAAAATGAAAAATTTTAAATTAAGTCTTTATGCAAATTAGGTTCAAAATAAGCACATCGGCATGTTGGCAAGGTTCTGATCGATATTAAAATTCATTTATAGCGATTTTTAAAATATCTGGAGTATTTGTTGGATTTATTTCTTTATCAGAAAAAAAGATATTCATATCATATCATTGTCATTGCATTAAGCAAGAAATGCGAAAAATACTCCCAGATATTTTGCAAAACGTTATAAGTGAATTTTATTATTGGTTTGTTTATATTGAAATCTGCTTTTCAAAATGTTAATTTGTCACATTTTTTCTTCATTTAGCTTCTGAAAATTTCCAAAACAGATAATGAGCTGTCATATCCTCTTGAAATGGGCTTTTCATCGAGAAATCAGGAGATAAAAAACATATCATTTTATCTAAAAAAAAGTTGGAGCTTAGTTCTCATCTCCCTGCAAAGGTAAAAATACAAAACTACTCCAAAATACAGCAAAGTATAAATAAAAATCAACCCATTTAAAAAAAGTCGAAATTTAGCTATAAAATTCACCTATAACTTTAAAATTTTAAGCCTGAAAAGAACATTTAAATAAAACTGTCCAAAGAGCTTCATTTTTCATAAAGAATGAGAAAGTCAAACGAAAAATACAGGTTGAATTAAAAAAAATGAAGTTGGGGCCTGTAGAGGGAAAATTAAACACCTTGTACACTCCACCATATCTTAATTTTGTAAAGCTTTGGAAAAGAGGAGGAATTGCTAATTAAAAGTTTTCCCTTACTTTAGTCACTACTGAAATATCTTACTATTTCGCCCTAGGTGAACACCCTGCATAAGCGACTGTCGCTGTATTTCGCGGCCTACTCTCCTATTATCGCTTGTTATCCCGTATATTCTGCAAACCCTGCTAGAAGGAGTTTTTTGATTTTTTTTCAACAATAAAATTTTAAAAAGCAATTATTAATTGAGTTGAAAAATGGCAATAATAAAGTAGAAATTTCAAATTTTGAGATTATAAAAAACTACGAGAAAAAAATCAAAATTTTAATTTAAATTCAAAATGCTTTGATATTTTAATTTTAGACTCAAAATTTCGACAAAAAAGTTTGAGACATTCAACTAATTTTTTTATTAAAACTTCCATTTTTATCAATTAAAAATTATTAAATAAAGTCGAAATACAATATTTCCGATTTTTAGAAATATATAACGATTTTTTTTTCAAGATATCGATTTTATGTCTGAAATGTTGAATTATTCTCATCGATTTGTGGCTTTAAAATTGAAAATTTAAAACAAAATTCGAAATTTAAAAAAAAAAGTCGAAGAAATATTATGAGATTTAAAAATTTCACGAAATTTCTAATTTAAAACCGAAACTTTACCTTTAAAATTATTGTCGAATTTGAACCAAAAATTCGAATTTAATGTCAAACTGTATGAATTTCCGAGTTTTTTGAAAAATTCTTCTTAAAATTTTGTTTAAAACTGAAATTTGAAATAAAAGTAGAAAGCTTTTAAGCTAAATATTTGTTGAAATTTCGGTACAACAATCGCTATTTCTTTTTAATCTCATGTTTATTTAGAAATATTGACTTTTTATATTCGAACTTTTGGTTTTTACTGTTAGAATTTATAAAATGAATTTTTTAATTTAAACAATTTAGGATTTTACTTGTTACTTGTTTTTGGAAATTGTTGAGGTTGTCGGCAACATTTCCAGAAAAAAATCTTAATATTTAGTTTAAGGTCAATGTTTCTAAATTAAGGTGGCAATTTCGAAAACCCTTCTTTTAAATAAGTTTGAAGTTCCTATTTTGAAATTTTGACTACTTTCTCAAATTCTGAAATTAAAAACTTTCTTTTTTTCTTAATTTTATCTTTTTTTTCATTAGTTTTTTTTTAAATTTGGTCTTGTTCATTCAAAGTTATAAAAAACAAAGTCGAAAGAGCAAAAAATAGTTTTGTTAAAAAAAGCCGGTCAACACTTCGATAGATATCAGAAAAGTCTTGTAAATTTCGATTTTAATCGCCAAATTTTGTATCTCCTGGAACTTTTAAGCTTTTGGGTAAATAATTTAAGATTTTTATGAAAATTCTGAGTTCAAATTTGAAATTTCTAAACCTGAACCATTTATTTTTTTAAATTAAGTTCAGGTTTTCCTTAAAACTTGAATTCCAAATGAATTGTAAATTCACAATCTTAGCGAAAAATCGAAAATATTTTTCTTTTATTTTATGCAATGGTAGTTAGGTGCTGTACTATTAAAGAAAAAAAAGGCATATTTTTTGAATTATGTTAGAAAATCAATATTTAATTGAAAAACTTAGCAAAAATCAATAAATGAGTCATCCGGAGCTGAACCTAAAACCGAAAACCGGAAAAACCGTTATTTTTGTCGCAACGAAAACTGGAACCAAACCGATGTAATTTTTTTGCCGGAACGAAAACCGAAAACCGGAACGAAAGAAATAGCGGTTCAAAGCCCTAAGTTTTACCAAGAAATTTCGAAAAAAAAAACAAAATTTCGATAAAATATTGCCATTTAGAAAAAAATCTTAAATAATGGTTTTAAAAATTTTGTTTAAACTGCGAAATTTGATAACATATGTATTATACGACTCTTTTAAATTTATACGTAATAATGCACATATTTATTATAAAATTTGGTTGGACACTTGGGTGGGCACTGCTTCAAAAAAAAGGGGGGGGCATACATTATCGACATTTCTGAGCCCCCTCAAAGTACTCTGTACGGTTAGACGTCGTTACGGCTCTGGGTTACTTGATTAAAATTGTTTGCTTTTATAGGAATAAAATTATATCACTTTTTCATGAAAACTGCATTTAAAAATAAAATATATTTTATTTCAAGGTTCTAATTAAACTCTACAAAGACACAAAAAAATATTTTTTTAAACAAAATCCGCTCTACGATCTTTTAAAGAAATAAAGTTTTGATTACTTTCTCATCAAAATTGTTTAAATTCAAATTTACAAATTAATAATTAGACCCCAGAATGAGTACTGCTATCTCTTTGTGAATAGCGGTACTATTGGCAGTTAGGTTTGTAAGCGGCACATTAACAATCGCAATCAAATCAGCCGGCACCTGCGCATTTAACATCATAAACCGTAAATACACACTCCAAATTCTGACTCGTACTCACCATTTGGCAATAGCGCATAAACGCGGAGCGGCGTACCGCGCAGTAGCTTTAACGTGGTTTTCTGTAAATTATTTCTCCGTATCCCGTGGAGGCCATTGATAGGCATCGCACGGCAGCCACGCTAGGTGCATAATTCTGCGCGCAACAACTTATTTAAATTTCCTTATAATATTTGATATAATGGAATCAAACGTTTGCGTATTTTATTCCAAGTCACTCACAAGTATTATTAGTTAATTAGTATATCATTATTTTTTGTTTAAAATGTGATAAATCCAAGTCTTTTACATTAAACCGAAAAGAATAGATCGCTCATTTCACGAGCAGCGCGCGCTCTTGCGCTCTTTAAGACCAGCCGCCACTGGTCCAAAGTTATATTTACCATGACATTTTCTAATTTATTATTTATCAAAGGCTAATTCAATACTTTTATATAAATAGAGACAAGCTCGAAGACTTCTGGCAGAAGGTCATGTCAATAGTTACTCTCAAGCGGAATTGGCCGTGAGTCTAATGCACTTAAAATTTTCACACGAAGAATCACTTGAAGCTGCCAAGGAGTGCAATTCCTTAGATGCAGCAGTAGCTTTTTTACAACAAGACTGTGAATTGTGTGCTGGAAAATATCCAATGAATCGGGTAATGTTGATAAATCGAACCTAACAATGACGACGTTTAAATCAAATGTTCCAGATTGTATCGATGCTAAAATGCCTCCATCGTTGTTGCCAAGACTGCGCAAAAAATTATTTTACTGTTCAAGTTACCGATCGCAGTATTATGGACTGTACGTGTCCTTTTTGCAAACATCCTGAGCTTTCCAGTAAAGAACTTTCAGAAGATGACATGTCCGAATATTTTGCCAACTTGGATATTCTGCTGAAAGGTATTTTGGATCCACCAGTCCATGAACTTTTCCAACAAAAACTGAGAGATAGAACTTTAATGCAAGACCCAAATTTTAAATGGTGTGCCCAGGTAGGACAACGCGCTTTATTAACTTCTTATACACTTAAACATATTTCAGTGTTCATCCGGTTTTATAGCAGATCCTAGACAAAGAAGACTAGTTTGCCCAGATTGTAAATCAGTAACTTGTGCGAAATGTCGACGAGTTGTAAATTGCGTAATTTCCTTGTAATACGTTTAAGGTACATGAATGTTAATTTTAGTGGGAGAAGCAGCACGAAGGAATTAGTTGTGAGAAATTCGCCGAATGGAAAGATGCGAACGATCCGGAAAATCAAGCTTCTGCAGTTTCAAAGCATCTGGCAGAAAATGGTATCGATTGCCCCAATTGTAAATTCAGATACTCTTTAGCCAAAGGAGGATGCATGCATTTTACTTGTACCCAGTGTAAGCATGAATTCTGTTATGGTTGTGGAAAGCCTTTCATGATGGGGGCAAAATGCGCTATTAGTCAATATTGTGCCAAACTGGGACTGCATGCACATCATCCTCGAAATTGTTTATTTTATTTGAGAGACAAAGAGCCACAGGAATTACAAACATTATTAAAAGTAAGTTAATTGTTGAATTTTTTGTAGATTATACATATGTAAGTCGTTTCTGTAGTATAATTTCGAACGTTTGGAATAACCAAAATGCTTTCTAAGAGTATATTTTATTATGTACGTTTTGGCATTGGCGGGTAGTAAAAATGAACTAAGCATAATCCTAGTCTAGTTTATGGTCTAAAATAACTAAATTAAATTATACCATGTTGCAAAGTGTTCCACAAAAAAGATCTAAAGCCGGAGTGGCCGATAGCTGGTCCGCGACAATGTTCGGCTGTTCTCAAAATTGAAATATCTCGGCCTTTGCAATTATTCAAATGTTTTAGGTTTTCCATTTTACTCTTCTAAATGAACTTAAAAATTTGTTCTCTTTAACAATTTCAAGGTTCATCGGAAAATTTTTATGTAGGTTTTGCCATCAAATTTCTACATTTTACTCGAAATTTGACTTTTTCCAAATGTAATACGACGTTAATTCCAACATTTTAAGTTTATTTTTCTTTTTCATGTTTAGAATAATTTTAACTTTAATTTTTTTTCTTGATTTTTTAAAGTTTCTGATCAAAATCGAAATGGCACATTTTTACATGAAATTTTGAGTAAATATCTTCTTTTTTAAAATTTTCAATTTCTTAAAAATTCGATATTTTTCCATATTTTTATTCAAAATTTCCAGAAAAATTTACTTCTCTCGAAGCTTCCAAAAAAAATATTTTTTTGAAACTATTGCTAAATTTCTTGAAATTTTAGGGAATGGTAAAAAAATAAACGAATTTTGAGAAAAATGAGATAAAATGACATCAACTTTCACTTTTTTATTCGAATTATGACATACGCTCGATAGTTCAAGAAAATAGTTGAAATTCTTAAGAAATATTTTTCACGGAATTTTTACCCTATTTTAATAAAATATCGAAATTTCCAGGAACAAAAAATTTTGAATTTTGAAATAAAAGTCAACATTTTTAGAAACAGCCAATCTGTAAGAAACATGGATGGAAAAAAGACAAATTCTAAAAAGATAGTGATAAAAAAAATCGAATTTTTCAGTGGAAAGTTAGTTTTTGAAAAAGAGAAAAGAATTTTTGGAAATAAAGCTGAAATTTTGAAAAAACATTAAAACTTCGAAAAAATTCAATTAAAAAATAAAATTCAGAAAAAAAAATAATTTTATTTCCCAAGACACTAATCTTTGGAAAGGACGATTATTTGTAAAATAAAAGACGAATCTCTCTGAAAAAGTCTAATTTTGCGGGAATATAAAAGGTTCGAAGGATTTAAATTTCGGGATAAATTTATATTTTACCTTTTAAAATTTGACTTGAATTTGATGAAAAAACAATAAAACTTCTGGAAGAAGACGAAATTTGAAGAAAAAATCGAAATACCAAATATTAATATGAAAGTCGATATACCCAGAAATAGTCTAGCTTTCAGAAATATTAGGAAAGGAATAGAAACACTAAAATACAGAACTTGTCCCCTGAAACCAAGAAAGATTTAAAAACACAACCAAGGTTGCTCTAACGCGTTTCGACAGCCAAGCTGTCATCTTCAGAGGAAGTATCTCTGACAAGTTCTGTATTTCAATTTTTGAAGATAACCAAAGACCAGTTTGTTCCACCAAAAAGGAATAGAAGTTCCAAAAAAATCCAATTTTAAGTAAAAGGATAACTTTTTCAGAAATACCAATTTTTCCAACATAAAGTCATATTTTGAGAAAAAAGTCGAATTTTGGGAAGGAATAGAAATGTTGGAAAAAAAAGAGGTATGTTGAGCATTAACTAAAATTAGTCGTTTTTAGAAAAAAAAAACAAATCTCTACAAAGACCGAGCTTTTAAAGAAGACGAAATTTTCTTTAAAAATGTCAAATTTTAAGAACAGTCAACATGGAAGTTGGAGATAAACATTGAGAAGAAAAGTCGAAATTTGGAAAAAAAAAGAATTCCAAGCAAAAAGTTAAAATTTGCAAAAATACGAAATGTTAAATTGCAATAAAAAAGTTGAAATTTCGGGGAAAATATTTATTCCTTTTAATAAAATTTGGATGTAATTTCGAGAAAAATAGTAAAAATTTTGAAAAAAAAAACAAATTTTGAATCGAAATTCTATTTTCCAGAAACAGAAAATGTTTGATTTTGAGATAAACATCAACATTTCCCGAAAAAACTTTTATAAAAATAATGAAAAAACTAAAAAAAGGAAATTTTATCAGTCAAATAACGAGTAAAGGATCAAAGTTTTGGGAAAAAAAATCAGATTTTCCATTAAAAAGTCAAAGTTTGTAACAAAAGTTGAATTTTGGGAATGAGGTCAAAATTTTGAAAAAAAAATGTATTTTAAGAATTAATTGAAATTTTTAGACAAAGGCTAATTTAACAAATTCGAATTTAGAGAAAAACTTAAATCTCCAGAAAAAGACCGAATTTTGAAAAATATACATTTGTCAGGAAGTTTTTGACAAAAAAGCTCAATTTTGAGAATATACTTAGTTCAAGTTATAAAAAGGACAAATATTGAAAAAAAAGTCGAATTTTTGATAAAAGACAAATTTGGAGCCAAAGCTGGAAATTTGAAAAAACAAAAGGTTAAATTTTAAGAAAAAACCTCGAAGTTTTCGGAGACATTTTTATCCTTTTTTAATACAATTGGAATTAATTTCGAAAAAAAATCGTAGTTTCGAATAACTGAAAATGTCATCAAATGTTGACATGAAAGTCTATATTTTCAAAAAAAGGCAAACTTCGAGAAAAATTGCGAAAAGAACTTCGAAACAAGTCTAATTTTTTAGTAAAAGTGCAAATCAATTTGTAAAAAAAAGGTCAAATTTTGGAAATAAAGTAGAGTTTTTGAAAAATAGGACAAAAATCAAAAACAAATTGCTATTTCAAAAAAGACTAAATTAATAAAAGTCAGTTTCAGAAAAAAAAGCCCCATTTCCTCTAATTTCAAGAAAAAGACCGAATTTTAAAAAAAGACGAACATTTTTAGAGGTTTCGAAAATGAAGTCCAATATTGGGAATAAAATCGCACCTCAACAGAAAAATTAAGAATAAAAGTCGACTTTTCGATAAAAAAACGAATTTAAGTTTTCTTAAAAACAATTTTGAAAGAAAGGCTGAATTTTGGAAGAATGAATTTAAGAAACAAAACAAAATTTCCAGAAATTGGGAGTTAATAAAATCGATTTTCAGAAATGGCCCAATTTGTAGAAAGATGATAGCTTTGAAAAAAGACGAATTTAAAAAGGAAAGTCAAAATTTTAACAAATCGAAATCTGAAGAAAAAATCGAAATTTAAAAAAGTCTAAATTTAGAAGAAGTCAGGTTTTGAAAAAAGTTGCATTTTTAAAAAATAGTTGACTTTTGGAAATAATTTGAATGAATCTGACATTGTGTTATATCAGGGTTTCGTTCAGGGGAAGGGGTGACAATCATTTGGAAAAGTTGATGAAAAAAAAAAAAGTAAACCAGAAAGCCTTCCCGCTAAGTATATGTATATTTTCATTTAACTACACGAGCTAGGCGATCGAATTTCCAGATTAAACTTGATATTTGGAAATAGAGTCGTTGGAAAATCGAGTCTAAAATAAAAACCGAACCTTTCAAAAAATGTCGAAATTTTGAAGAAAAAAAATCGAAATTTTCAGAAGTAGAATTTACAGAAAAAAATTTAATCCATAATTCATAAAAATAAATATTGTCATAATCTTGAAATTTAAAAGAAATCTTTTTCTCGAAGCTTCCTAAAATATTCTTAGAATTTACATTTATTAAGATATCGATTAAATTTTAGAAAAATTAAAGAATTTTGAAGAAAGGTCGCACTTTTGAGAAAATGTTCCATTGTAAGTAGAGATTTCCAGGCACATCGCATTTTGAAGGACAAATCAAAATTTCCAGAATGAGGCAAAATTTGAGAAACATAAATTTTCGGAAACTGAAAGAAAGCTGAATGTTAAAATAAGTGATTTCGAAAAAAAATAACAATTTTTGAAAAATACCGTCTAAATGTTAAGAAAGATATCGAAGGTTCTCGAAGAAAATTCAATTTTGAAAGAAAAAAGAAGAATTTTTAAGAATAATTTCGAAAGAGTCGAATTTCAAGAAAATAACAAATTTTGGGAAAAAGTTGGAATTTACAAAAAATCGAATAAATTAAATCCTAAGTTTTCCGAAAACCTCGTAAAATGTTGAAAATTCGAATATTTCCAAAGGTTAAATTTTGTAAAAAAAGATCGCAATTTTCACAGACAATTTAAATTTTGAGAAACTGTTTCACTGTAAGTGGAAGTTTTCAAGAAACAAAACATCGCATTTTGAAGTACAAGTCAAAATTTCTAAAATGAATTTTAAGAAATATAAAATTTTCGGAAAGTTAAATTAAAAGAAATTCATAAAAAGCCGAATATAAATACAATGAATTTTGAAAAAAAATAATGATTTTTGAAAAATACCGCTGAAATGAGGAAAAAAAGGTCGACATTTTTAGAAGAAAATTTACAATTTTCAAGTAAAATTTTCAGGAATAAATCATAGTTTCGAAGGCGACGAATTTCGAGAAGAAAACTTAATTTGGGAAATTTTTAGAAAACCAAATTTAAACGTTTGGGAAAAACAAGAAAAATTTTGAAAATTCAAAAAATGTCAAAATATTTCCAAAGATTGAATTTTGGTCAAAAAAGGAGCTATTTTCAGAAAAAGTCGTCGAATTTTGAAAAAAAGACCTCAATTTTCAAAAACAATTTTCTCCAAATTTTCATTTCTTTATTCCAATGTTGACATAGTATTTTTTCAGTAGAGAAATTGTATTTACAAGAAACCTTTTTCTCGAAATTTCCCAAAAATATTTTTCTCGACATTTTTACTTTTTGATAAAATACCGATTTAATTTAGAAAAAACAGTGAATTTTGAAAAAATCGAAATTTTCAGAAACTAAAACATGGAATTTTGAGTTCATCGAAATTAAGGCGATTTTTGAGATGCAAGTTAAAATTTCCAGAATCAAATTTAAAAAATCAAAATTTTTAAGAAGAAAAGTGGCGGAATGCTAAAAGAAAAAGTTATTTTTTAATGAGGAGTCCAAAAATAGAATTTTAAGAATAAAGTCGAAATTTCGAAAAAGATGAATTTAAACTAATTTTAAGAGAAAAGTTCGAAATGTCCAGAAAAGTTAAATATCGAATTTTGAAATAAAAATAAAAATTTCGAGAAAAGGCAAAATTTTAAGAAACCATGCAAAGTTTCTGGAAAGTCAAACTGTAAAAGATCAAAATCTTCAGAAAAACCCGATCTTGAAAAAAATAACGGAATTTCGAAATAAAATGAAATTTCAAAGAAAACGTTGAAACGGAGAAAAAACTTGAAATTTTGCAGAGAAAGTCAAATTTTAAGAAAAAAAGTACAGTTTTAAGAGTAGTCTTTTATAAAAAAACGAATTTTGAAAAAGTTCAAATTTAATAAAAAGACAAATTTAAACCAAAAATATTTAGATTTTCAGGAACATACAGGATCGGATTTTGTGATAAAATTCATATTTTAGAAAAAAAAACAAATTTTAAGTAAAATATCGAATATTCAATTTTTTTTAAATTGGTTTTTATTTCTGGAGTTTCAGATTTTTGCTCGGAATTTTGAAAGACAAAGACGGATTTAAAAAGCAATCGAAATTTTAATAAAAAGTTTGGAATTTAGTGAACACATAAAGTTTTCCAGAGGGAGTCAAATCTTATCGAAATTTTGAAAAAAAGCCAAATTTTGAGAAAAACGAAATCTCTCCAATTTTCTCTTTGACTCTTTGTATCAGAGGCAGGCCCCGATTTGTCTCACTCTAAGTCATAAAATGTCCAATACCTAGATAAAAGTCGAAATTTTGAAAAAATAAGTTGGCCCATAAAGTTGTACTTTAGATTAAGATTCCAAAGCAAATTTCCTCGAAATTTTTATCTTTTTACAAAATTTCCACAAAACCAGCTATTTTCAGAAAAAGTAATCGAATTTTGAGAAAAAAAACCTCAATTTTTAAAAACAATTTTTTCCAAATTTTTATTTCTTTATTACAATTTTGACATAATATTTTTTTAGTAAAGAAATTGTATTTACGATAAACATTTTTCTCGAAATTTCCCAAAAATATATTTCTCAACATTTTTAGTTTTTGATAAAATAACGATTTAATTTAGAAAAAAAACAGTGAATTTTGAGAAAATCGAAATTTTCAGAAATTAAAACATGGCATTTTGAGTCTTTAGAAATTAAGGCGATTTTTGAGATACAAGTTAAAATTTCCAGAATCAAATTTAAAAAATCGAAATTTTTAAGAAGAAAAGTGGCGGAATTCTGAAAGAAAAAGTTATTTTTGAACGAAAAGTCCAAAAATAGAATTTTAAGAATAAGGTCGAAATTTCGAAAAAGATGAATTTAAACTAATTTCAAGAGAAAAAGTCGAAATATCCACAAAAGTTAAATATCGAATTTTGAAATAGATAAACGTCGAAATTTTGAAAAAAGTAAGTTGAAGCATAAAGTTGTACTTTAGATTAAGATTCCAAAGCAAATTTTCTCGAAATTTTTGTCTTTTTACAAAATTTCCACAAAACCATTATCAACATTTTCAGATGATTATTTTTATTTCTTTACCAAAAGTCGACCAAATTTCGAGGAAAAAGGTGAATCTTGATAAACAAGTCAAAATTTGCATAAAACTAAAATTTAAAGAAAAGTCCAAATTTTGGGAAAAAAACGAATTTTGACAAATTGTGAAATCTTGAAAAAAACAATGAATTCTGAAATAAAAATTCAAAATTTTCATAAAGTTTGATTCTGATAGAAGTCGAATTTTAAGAATAAAGACATTTCAAAATAAAAAGACAAATTTTGTGAAAAAAGACAAATTATTAAGTCGAAATTTCGAGACAATTGCGATATTTCGAGGAAAGGACGAATTTGAAGGAAATTGATATTGAAAAAAATCTTATGAATTGAATATAAATTTTCGCTTAGCTTTATAAGCCAGGGGGGCAAGTGCCCTACCCTGCCCTATTCTATCTACGCTTATGTGTTAAACGATAACACTAGAGTTGCGTGTGGGGGTACATTGAGAGATATCCAAATAGATGGCAACCTTATGGTGCAGTTTTTTCTAATGCATTTTGACCTCTTTGTAAATTTGGAATTATAGACCTCGTTGTGAAGTGGTTGGATAACAATCCCAATCGAAGGTGGATTGGAAGGCATAATCCTATTTAGTGACCTGGAAGGTTCACGGAACTTAACCCTGTCGATTTTTATTTTTGGGGTCACTTAAAACAATTAGTTTATGCTGAGTCAGTTAATGTTATGGAGCAATTACAAGGCAGAATTTATATACAATATATCATATTCAAAACACTATTTTAGCAGAAAATTTACTTGGACTATATCAATGTAAATAGTGGGACATTTGAAAATTTACTAGTTTTTTTTTTTTTTTTTCGTTGTGACAATTTGTGTTATATGAATCAAATAAATCAATAAAATATGATATTTTTAATGAGTATTTCCTAAACGAATCTTGATATGACACAAAGTTATTCTTTATTTTGGCTGTCCAGTTGCGATGCATCATGTATAAATTACTAAATAAATCTTCAAAAATATTCCCAAGACTAACACTGCAATGCCTGGAGCTGGATTAATGAACTAGTGCACAAATCAGTAGATTTGAAGATTTATTAGATTCAGAGTTTGGGAACCAAATACTGTTAATATTGTTTTGATTTCATTAGATTACGTCAGTTTGACGTACCAAACTGACGAGTTTTAGTAATCAGTTTGGTTCCCAAAGTCTTTATCTGATGAATATTTGGCATACCAAATTGACGAGATCTAATAAAATTGAAACCTGTCTTTGGTTTTCAAACCTCGAATCTGATGGATATTCAAACCTATTGGTCTGTGCATTATAACAAACCCTTTGAGCTTTCCCAGAGTGTTCATTCCTGCTAAACGTCCGTGAGTCAACTGCTGATAGTTTAGCTACTCATGACCCACTACACACGTTTGGAAAGTTGCATTTTGCAGTATTGGTGATGCTTTTAGAAGAAGTTATCCTCTGAAAAAGTTTTTGGGAACTGAATACTTTTAAAATATTTTAAAAAATTGATGTTTTATATTAACTTCTGTAATATGGATGTAATCCAATCGATGTCTTTTGCAGGAACATGGGGTACCATTTGATACAGAAATTCCAAACAGTAATCAAGATGAGGCGAAAGCTACAGTACTGAAATGTTTAGTACCCTTACAAAGGGAAACTCCAAACGGATTAATTGACACAATATGTAATAATGAAGTAAACAAGGGTCAAGCAGGCTTGTGCAGGTATACCGAAACGTGTTCTATACTTTCTGTAAATATACCTACTCGATTAATATGTAAATAAAAAAAAAGGTTATTCTAAATAGATGTAAAAATATCAGGGCATTAATATCATCCGAAAAATTTGTCAAAAATTGCTCCCCACTTTTGTCGACATTTTTATTTTTTCAAAATTCCGACCATAAACTTGCAATTTTTACGTTTTTTTCTCAAATTTTAACACTATATTTGAAACATTTATCCATTTAGAGATTTTTTCATTTTAAAAATGTTATCTTCGCAACAGTTTTAGTTTAAATTTTCAACTTTTTCTTTTTTTCAACTTAAATTAGAAATTTGTATTTTAGTATTATATTTAATTTTTAGTTCTCTGCCAATTTTAATTCAAAATTTCTATAATTTGATATTTCATATTTAAAGTTAGGGTTTTCTATAATTGTTACCTTTCTTTCTACTATTTCTCTTTTAAATTCGAAATTCTGAGGAAATAATTTTTTTCCTTTTCTCTGGTTTAAGTTTACTTTTTGAAAGTTCAGAAAAGTAGGTTAAGTTCTATTTTAAATTGCGAGATTCTTGTTCGATATTTTAAATTTGTCTAAAATGCAGAGAGTATAATTTTAGTAATTTTTTTTCTTCGAGCTTTTGATTTTAAACGCAAAACTGTGGTTTTCCAAGTAGTATTGATTTTTTTTTCAGAAATTTCCACTTTAAATCACAAAATTATAACTTTTTAAAGTTTCAAGTTCAAAGCCTTTTCCCTAAAATTTCAATTTGAATTAAAAATGTTTCTCATTTTTCTGTAAAATCTCAGCTACAAGTTTCGAAATTTTATTTTGAGAATGGTTTTCTTAGAAATTTCGAATTCTAATGAAAAATTTGGCATTTTTTTTAAATGTTAGGCTTACACACAAAATTTATTTAATAAATATTTATCATATCAGCTTAACCCTTTGACACCTATCCATCAAAATCCTTATACATTCCAAAAGTGCTAGAGATAATTTGGATATTTCAAAATAAAAAAATGTGAATTCTGAATACAAAAATTTGATAAATCTGTTTGAAAATTTTGAGATAAAAGATATTAGGGATATTCGATATACATAAATGTTTCGAACTTATTCGATCTTTCCATTAAAAACATCGAATAGTATTCGATGTTTTGCTAAGCGAAGAAATATCGAAAATATCGATGTATTTTTATACGACGCATCGATAATGTATCACTGGAAAGTTCCAGGTGTGTTGCCAAAATATGAAGATATGACATAATAACAATTCAGAAATGAATAATAATAACTTCCTTTTTAGTCATCAAAATTATTTAGGAGACAGTCAAGAGGACCTTTTTTTTCAGAAATTTATTGGGCTTAGTTGGGAAACACTGGTAGGGATGCAAACGATAGTATCGCATCGCGCCAGAATTAGCGCCATCTGTTGCATAGAATTGATGGGACAAACGTCTATATCAGTCACCCGAAGGCGGCAGTGTGCCTAAAGTTGAAAATAAAAATTAAAATTTTAAGAAAAGTTTTTCGAGTATTAACTTTGAAAATTCGAAAATATTAAATGCATTTGTCAAAATTTCGATTTTAAATTCACAATTGTTTATTATTTATCTAGTAGTTGTTATTTTAAATTTTCGATCAAAAAGAAATTTAAAAAATTCCAGTTTTTATCAAAATTTCTAGTTCAAACTTAAAATTTTCAGTTTCTTTAAGAAAAATTTGTGCGACTTTTTTAAAATCTTTATTTATTTTTTTCTCTACAAAAAAGGCTACATTTCTAGGGAAAGAACAAAATTTTTAAAAAAGTTTAATATTTGAGTCAAAAGTAAAAGTTTTGAAATAAAAACCAAAACAGAATTCTCAAAATTTCGAATCAAATTTTAAAATTTGGAATATTTGAAAAATTGTCAATTTCGAAGTAAAAAAAATGTAATACCTACTACTAGAAATTCAAAATTTTTATCAAAATTCCATGTTTTTATTTGAAAATTGCATATTTTTTTAATTCATAATTTTCTTATAAATCGCGAATCGGTTCTAAAATGTCATATTAAACCAAATTCTATTTTTATAACTTTATTTTTTTCTCGAAATTTGAGCTTTTTTCCAAATCCGGAGTTTAATCATGAATTTTTATCGAAAATTAAAAGATTTTTTATAAACATTTGAGATTAAAGTCGGCATTTTTAAAATTTTGAGATTACCTTTTTCACGTTGAAATTTTTGTCCAATGTTCGTTTGTCTGTTATTTCGAAACTTTGTTTGAACATTTTTGTCTTTAAAAGTAAACTTCGGTTTTAAAAAGCCTTTTTACAAAATTAGAATTATTCAAAATATCGTTTTTTTTAGAAATCCTGACTTTTTATTCAAAACGAACAATAATATCGATATTTTCAAAATTTCGATTATTAAAAATTTTAATATTTTCTCAAAATTCGTGTTTTTAAAAATTTAGATGTTTTCGAAAATTTTCTTTCATTTTGTTTTTTACAAAAATTCGAATTCTTTTGAAAATTTTGACCTTTTTAAAAAGCAGTAGGATTCCAATAATGTTGAAAATTTGATATTTTTTCAAAACTTCGCTTTTTTAAAATTCCGAATTTTTTAACGTTTGGCATTTTAACAAAATCTAGTCTGACTTTTTTAAAACGTTTGAGTTTTTTTTAATTTCGACCTTTCTTGAAAATTTTGAATTTTGTCAACTGAAAATTTAAATTTTTTATGATTATTTCAGAATTTTGACTTTAAATTTTCTAAAAATTTTAATTTCTTTTTCTATTTTTTGGCTTTATTTCAAATTCTCAACTTTTTTGAAAATTTAGATTTTTTCAAATCATAACTTTTTTTTAATTTCAATTTGTTTTTTTAATTTTCCAACTATCAGAATCCCTTTATTTTTCATTTTGGTCTTTTTTAAAATTTCATTTTTTAATAAAAAAAATTAAATTTTTCCTGAAAATACTTTTGAAATCTTTTGAAATTGTCGAATTTTTTTTTGAAACATTTATGTTTTTTAAACTTTCAACATCATTTCAAAGTTTTGTTCTTTTCAAAATTGTGACCTTTTTTGAAAATTTTTACTTTTTTACAAATTATAACTTCTTTTCAAATGAAATTAGTATGACTTTAGATATCCCTTTTTTTATTTAAATTTTTTTAAATCTTTTTAAAATATTGTCCAAGTTTTCTACTAATTTTCAAAATTGCAACTCTTTTTAAAATACAGAATTTTTCAGAATTTCCACATTTATGGAAATCTTTTTATTGAAACTTTTACTTTTTTATGAAAAGTCGATATTTTTAAAAATTTTGGCTATTAAAATTGTAATTTAAAATTCTCGACATTTCAATTTTTTCAAAAATTTGAATTTTTTTGAAAATTTCATTTTTTGAAAAATTTCAAATTCTTTCAAAACTTGGCTGTTTTTGAAAATTCCGATTTTTATATTTGGCATTTTTACAAAATTTTGTCTGACTTAAAAAGAATTTTATCAAAATTTCAAAATATTTAGAAAAACAGGAATATTTTTGAAAATTTCAAGATTTTTAAAAATTCAGTGTTTACAAGATTTTCTCAAGAAGTTTTTTCTTCAAATCCTCAGCTTAACCTTGAATTTTTATCAAAAGTTCGAGCATGAAATCTCGAAACATCTACTATTTTGGAAAATTTTAATCTTCGGTTCAAAAACGTAGATTGTTAGTTTTAAGCCAAAATTTGGAAAAAATAAAAAAATATGGGGTTCAATTCGGAAGGAAAATAACTGTCATTTCTTAAAAAATAATTAAATAAATTAGGCGTAAAAAGGTCATTAGTTAAAAAAAAATGGCTTAGAAACTTCGAGTTTAGAGACGAAATTTCGAGTTTCTTCTCAAAATTTCAACTTTAATCTCGAAATATTGACTTTTTTTCTAAAATTTTTTTCTTGTAAAATTAATGTCCAAATTTCCAACTTTTTCTCAAAATATGAAAAAAAAAGTCAAGGTTCCGTGTTCACCTGTAGTCAAAATTTCGATGTTAAAGTCGAAATTTGGATTTTTCGAGGAAGAAGTTGAATTTTCGAGAAGAAAATCGAAATGTCGAGATGAAAGTCGAAACTTCAATTTTAATTTCCGAATTTCGAAGAAAAAGTCGAAATTTTAACGTTAAACTTGAAATTTCTAAAAATAATTATTTTCAAACTGATGTCTTTGCTGCACCTTCCTAATTTTGACTTCTTAAATTCGCAATTAAATATTTAAAAACATCGGACAACATCGATGCATCGTTACCGAAAACTGATGTTTGAGACATCCATGTCTCATTAAAAAAATATCGATGCTTTTTTGAAGGATATTCCTAAACACTGGCTGGCTTAAAGTGTTCGATGTTTAAAAACATCGATGTTAGGGAATCGATGTATCGAAACACCGAATAAAAAATCGATGTATTTTCCAAGTGAACATCTCTGGTCAATATTGCTAAGAGAAGTCAAAATTTTAGGTTTAAAGTCGAAATTTCAGGAAAAATGTGAAAATTGAAACTTTAGAATCCGGAGAAAAAAGTCAAAATTTGGGAAAAAAATAATAAATTTACATTATGTAAATTTATAATTTATTTTTCGATATTAATGTTAACATTTCCAGAATAATATTGAAATTGAGAAAGAAATTGCATTTATTACAAAAGTCTATTTTCGAAATTTCGAGAAAAAATTCCACATGTTGATATTAATGTCAAAATTTTAGATAAACATGTTAAAATCAATGGTGCTAATTTTTTATTTTGAGGAAAAATTGAATACTTCTAAAAAAGTCAAACTGTCAAGTTTCAAGGCAAAATTTTAGGACAAACGTAAAAATTGAAAATGAAAGGTCGGAATCTGCAGAAAAAAGTCGAAATTTACAAAAAAAAATCCATTAACTTACTTTATAATACATAAAAGTCTCAATATTTCGGAAATAATATCGAAATTAAAATAGAAATTGCATAACAAAAACCCATGTAACAACCGAAAGTGCGAAGTTGAAAGTGCGAAAGTTGAAATTTCCATAAAAACTATAAATTCTTGAGAAGGAAAAACAGAATTAGATTAAAAACATATTTTTTGATTTTGTTCGTAAAAATTCCTATTTTACGCTTTCAATGTTTAGAATTTTTGTAATTTTAAGAATAAAATTGCTTCGAAAAAAATTAAAATTAAAAACCTAGAATTCTTGAAAAAAGGTCAAGTTTCAAATTTAGTCACAATTTGAGCAAAAAGTCAAATTTGTAATTGCCCGAAGGATGTCAGAATTCAGGCATTTTGCATAGGATATCACAAAAATTGATTATTTTAATCGAAATTTTGAAATAATTATTACAGATATGCTGGTAGTTCTGCTTTAAGCTTACAGTTGACTTTTAGGTTTAATGTTTTGTGCACTTTGTGCAGTTTTCTTAAACATAACCGAAGGTTGTTTTGAAGAAAATGTTTTCTTATGGGGCGGCATTTCGAAGACTTGCATCGTACCGAAAAGATCTACCGCACGACCCTGAAACCAACAAAACTATATCAGAAATATTGAAAAATAAATCACTAAATTTTTCAATAGAAAAATTCGAGAAATAGGGAATAATAGAAATAGAAATGTTAAAAAAATTAAAAAATTTTAGAATAAAAAACCAAATTTTGACTTCTAAACTTCAAATGTCTAGCTTATGTTCGAAATCCTGAGAAAAAATGTAAAATTTTAGGAAAGAAGCAAACATTTTCAGTTTTAACTAGGAAGTTAGAGAATAAAGTCGAAATTTCAAGAAAAACTCAGACTTTATTAAATAGTCCAATTTTAATAGAAAATTTCGGGAAAATAGTAATAAAGCGTATTTTTGGACCCTTAATGAAATATATAATAATATTATATGGCGCTCCTAATACGAGGGTTGTCTTTTAAGTTTTTACAATCGAAAAATAGGCATTAACATAATAATAACATTGACGTTTGTTATTGCGAAGCCAGTGGCAATTTCGAAATTGACTGAGTAAGTTGTTAATAGTGAACGTTTAAAAGAAACAAGTTTATGCAAAAATAGAAATCACCCGTGAAGGCTTACGTTGGATGATTTTTTATGATTTTAAAAATAGCATTACTCAACAACAATGCATAGAATCGCTTCGTGCAACTTTTGTTAATGAAGCACCATCAGAGAAGACTGTTTACAATTGGTTTGCAGAATTTCGTGCGTCCGTCAGTGATGAATGTCGAGAAGGTCGGCCAAAATCGGTTGTTATTTTGAGAAACTTCGATGTTGTGCGCAACATGATTAAAGAAGATCGGCATGTGACTTACAGACAAATAGAGGCGTCTGAAGCCCAAAAGAAGGGTCGTGTTGATTGGTGTCGGGAAATGTTGAAAAAATTCGACCGAGGTCGTTCAAAATCCGTATACAAGATTGTTACATGAGACGAAACTTGGATATGTTCGTATGATCCTGAAAGCAAACAACAGTCTACTGTTTGGGTGTTTAATGATGAACCCAATCCCACTAAAGTTGTTAGTTGTTCGTTCGCAGAGCACTTCCAAGAAAATGATCACTTGTTTCTTCGGTTGTATTGGACACGTCGCAACCATTCCATTAGAGGATTGAAGAACTATTAATGCTGAATGGTATACAACAATTTGTTTGCCAACGGTCTTCGATGAAATAAGGAAAAAGAACAAAAAGCGTCGCATCATTCTTCATCACGACAATACCAGCTCCCATAAAGCACGTCAAACAAATGAATATTTGAAGGAGAAAAACATCGAATTAATGTCTTATTGCCCGTATTCACCCGATTTATCGTCTAATGATTTTTTCTTGTTCCCCACTGTCAAACAAAAGATGCGCGGACAGCGATTTTCATCATCTCAAGAAACCGTTGAAGACTTTTAAAACCACGTTTCTACGATATCAGCTTCAGGGTGGAAAAAATGTTTCCAGAACTGGTTTGAGCGTATACAAAAATGTATAGACCTCAAGGGCGAATATTTAGAAAAGCATAAAATACTTTGTTTAGAACTTGTTAGTTTCTGTTTCACTTTTTGTAAAAACTTAAAAGGCACCCTCGTACAATAATAATAATAATAATAAAATATTATATTATTGTATTAGGAGTGACATCAGCACTCTTTTTAATTTTTCAAGGAAAAATGTGCTTCCCTAGATTCCACGAACAACATCTCCCTGCTTTAACCGTATTCCATAAAATTGTCTTTACTGCCTATTTTCGTTTGGGTTGAGAAAATGAGACATTGACTAAATATTTAACGTTTCTTGCTGTGGTTATATCATAAATTGTTCTTACAGGATGCACTATTTAGAATACCTTTCATTCTTAATAAGACACAATAATATAGATCCAATAGAAATGTTAACAGCAGAAGATTTAGAAACTGTAGTTAGAAGAGCAGCTAAAAAATTACCCCCGAATGCTTATGGCACTCCTAGGGATATGTATCGATATAGACTTAAGCAGGTATCTTAAAAAGTAATGTTTTGCTTTCTAATAATATTTGTGCTAAAAATCACAAAACTAATCGTTTTAAGACTGCATTGGAAAGTAATGTCCAACTAGAATAGAAAGCAAGACATTCTCTAGTTGGTACAAATTCAACTAACATTTGTCATTTGTGTGTGCGTAGGCTACATTACATCGAATATTTAGTTGGGCTCATTGGCAGACACCGGCTGGACCCGATCACAATCCTGGATTTAATTGAAGTTAGCCAGGAACTCAGAAGACGCGGCAAAGATTTACCGGAACGTTCGCCTTCTTGCAACGACAAGGAATACCGTGATATTTGCATAAAGGTAGGTGTAGGGGTCGCTAGCTGAATTAGTCTGTCAATGTGCCCAACTTAGGCAATTTTCGCTTTGATTTTGTTTTTGCACGTTTCCAAATTCAACTTTCCGTTTATGCTTTGTATTTTTTCTTTGAAAGGAAATATTTTTTTTTTCACGAGTTATACGAGAAGCCCGAAAGTATTTTAATTTTAATATTGAATAAGTCCATCTTCCACTTCTCAAAGCTATTTAGTTGAAATAAACTGAATCCTTACTTGTAGACTGTTTGAGATTCAGTTTATGGAATAATCGTCGTTGCAGGTTGCCTAACACATAAAAAAAATTGTCAGCGATTCTCAACCTTCTACACAGTGCTCATAACTATTAAACTTTATTAACGATTAAAAAGCAACAGATGTTAAAAATTCCACAATGTTTCGATAAATATTTGCTAACAATTAATTAGTCAATTTACACTTATGAATGAGCAGCTCGATCTTCTGAACACACCTCTAATTGAAGCTTTGGACGAGAATTCGGATTAGACGGAATATTCGTAGGAGCATGGAGCTTGTTAAAGTAACAACGGCAAAACAAATTGCTGGTATAGCCGCCGATGATGCAGTAATACGAAACCTGGTCCGGTGTTAGCAAATATTTATCGAAACATTGTGGAATTTTTAATATCTGTTATGAATATTAAAGAATTTCACGAAGTAAGGGTTCGAAATGTCAATTACTACAGAGTGGTTAAAATTTGAAAAATTGAATTTTGGAGCCTCCCTATTTTAAATTTAAAGCCGTATATAAAAATGTAAATAACTGAAACTTGCAATTTAGAGAAAAAAAAAACAACAATAACGTCGACCGAAAAACTCCCAATTATTAAAAGGGGGTGAAAATGACGTTTGGAAATTAGCATGAAAGAAAGTTAATGCTGCATTCTATGACCTAAAATTTTAGGAAAACTATCTGTGAAAAAAAAAATAATTGGGCATGTTTAGTTGATTTTAACAATTCAACTCCCAAGGGGGAAAAAGGACAGAAATGGATTTTTGAAATCAGTATGGAAAAAGAGTTAATAATTCGTTTAATGATGTAAAATGTTGTGAAGGTAATCTATGAAAGAAATAATTAAACAAATATTGGGAATACTTTTATAATTCAACCCTTAAGTGGGTAAAAAGGTGAATCACGGTTGGCGTTTAAAGAATAAAAAAAAACGTTTTTCTAATCCTAAATTTTATGTAAGAAAATGAAATTAATAACTGAGCCCATACTTGGTCAATTTTACTGATTTAACCCTTAAGGGAGGGTCGATGGTATCAGTTTACTTGCAACAAAATTTAAAAAGCGTTTTATAAACTAAAACTCTGAATAAATAATATATGAAAGCAATGGTTAAACATGATCGATTTTAATAATTTTAGTCTTAAGGGCGTGAAAATGATGTTTACATTGAATAATTGAAAAAAATATCAAAATTTTCTTTTAGAAACTAAAAATTAAGTTTTCAAAAACAGTTTTAACTCAACAAGACTGCATTTTAAACAGTTGAAATTTTGAAATAAAATAGAAAACTTTGCGAGTAACAATTTTAAAAAAGGGTTAAATCTTCAAAAAAAGTCGAAATTTTAAAGGTCAAACTTTTTAAGATAGGACGAACCTTTGAAAGAGGTTCAGATTTAAAAATAAAACCGAAATTTTTTAAAAAGAGGTGAATTTTTCGAAATTTGAAGAAAAAACCGAAATATCGAAAGTCTTAACATTCAAAAGAAAAAGTCATAACTTCGAGAAAAAATTAAATATTTAAAAAATTAGATCTTTAATAAAAGATAAAATTATGAAAAAGATTGAAATTTTTAAAGCTTCATATAAAGGAAAATAAAATATTTTAAAATTAGTCGAAATTTACATTAAAAATATCGAAATTTCAAGAAAAAACCACATTTTCAAATAAAAAAACGAAATTTTCAAATTTGTGGTTTCAGAGTACATCTGCTTCAGTCAATTTTTGGAGAATAAGAATCTATGCCACTGTTGCATGTTACACTTCACGATTCTGGGGAGACGAAACTTTTTAAGTGCTTTGTTTATGAAATAAAGAGAATTTTACACACATGCGTGCATACATTCTTAAATTTTTATTATTTAATAAAGTGCGAGCAAGTTTTGTTTTGGCAATATCTCAAATATATATATTACGACTTAAGCAACTTTACCCTGTAAGCACAGTAATAAAAATCAAAATTTTCAACAAAAAAATTAAAATTTTGGGAAACGAACAACACTCAAAATTTTGAAATATTTAAAATGTTATAAAAGTTCAAATTTCCACAAAGAGTAAATATTTTAATAAAGGAGAAAGGTTTCAAAAAAGCAAAATTTTTTAAAAGCCAAAATCTTCAGAAAAAAAGTTATAAACTGAAAGAACAATTTTTTTTGCAAAACGGTCGAAATTAAAAAAAAAATTGAAATTACTAAAAAAGGTCGAAATTTTAAAAATCGAGATTTTGCAATAAAATCAAAAATTTTATGACATAAGAAATTCTCACAAAAATTAAAAAATTCTGAGAAAATAAGCAATTTGGAACAAAAGACGAAATGGTCCAACAAAGACAAAATCCTAAAAAAGTCAAAACTTCCACATCAAGAAAACATCTTTACTAAAATGGAAGCTCCCCCCCCCCCAAAAATATAAGCAAAATTTTTCCCAAAAAGTAGGGGTTTTCAAAAAAAGTAAAAACTGAGAGAAAAAGTCAACACTTTGAAAAAGTTCGAAATTTTCAAGGTCAATGTTTGAAACAAAAATTAAAATTTTCAGAATATTCGAAAAAAAAAAGTAAAAAATTTGAAAATATTTGAGGTAAAACTTTTTAAAATAAAGCGAAAGTTTAAAAAAATGTCGACATTTAAGACAAGTGGAATTTTTGTAAAAATGAAGAACTTTTAAATTTGATATTCACAAAAGAAATCAAAAGTTTTACAAAAATTGACATTTTCAGGTCAAAGTTTGGTGGAACGGACTGGTCCTTGGTTATCTTCAAAAATTAAAATACAGAACTTGTCCCCTGAATCCAAGAAAGATTGAAAAACACAACAAAGGTTGCTCTAACGCGTTTCGACAGTCAAGCTGTCATCTTCAGAGGGAAAAATGTTTTCTCTCTTGGTTTCAGGGGACAAGTTCTGTATTTCAATTTTTGAGGTCAAACTGAAAAAAAAGACATTTTCAAAATACATTGAATTAAAAAAAAGTATTTTTCGAAAGTCAAGGTTTCGAGAAAAAATTAAAATTTTCAAAAAAAGCAGACATTATGAAAAATCGAAAATAATTTCAAGTAAATAAAAATCTTAGAAAAAGGTAAACGTTTTCAAAAAAGTAGGTATTTTGAAAAAAGGTTGAAATTTTGTTAAAATAATAAAAATAATTAAAAATGTCGCAATTAAAAAGTCAAAACTTTGAAAAAGGGTAACATTATTGAAAGTTGGAATTTACAAAATAGAATTTTACGAAAAATTCAAAACTTTCAAATAAGGTGGAAAAATAAAAAAAACGAAAGTTTTTTTTAAGTGAAAATTTTTAAAAAAAATTTCGAAAGTTGAGTTCTTCAAAAAAAGTATAATTTCTTGCATAAGGTGGAAATTAAAAAAAACGACGAAAAATGTGGAAAATTTGAAAAATGAAAATTTTTAAAAAAGGTAAAAATTAAAAAAAAAACTAAAATGGTTAGAAAAAACATAGGAATTTTTCAAAAAATGTAAGACTTTTAAAATATCAAAGCTTTGAAATAGTGGAAATTGTTTAAAAAAATCAACCTTTTTAAGAACGTTGATAATTTCAAAACAACAGAATGTTTCAAAGAAAGTCGAAGTTTACAACAAAACAAAAATTCCGATAAAAAGTCGAAATGTTGTAAATTTCTCTTATGCGGACACCTCTGGGACTAGCAAAATATGTCCGCCTAACGGAGATGTCCGTTCATAAGAAGCGTATTTAAATTCTGTTTGATTACTGATTATTTCTGCTTCTTCAAAAGCATCAAATCCGCCTCTCAGAAGCTAGGCTTTCTTTTTAGAACTAAAAAGTACTTCACACCTCATTAGCTATTAACACTATACAAAGCTCAAGTTAGGCCAACACTAGAATACTGTTCTCATGTTTGGAGTTCAGCCCCAAAACACACTTTAGCTCTCTTGGATTCAATTCAAAGAAGAGCGATTCGCCTAATTGATGACGAGAGTCTGATCGATTCTCTCGAAACACTAGAGCACAGGCGTATGGTTGGTGACTTGTCTCTTTTCTACAAGTACTATCATGGAAGATGCTCGCAGGAACCAATAGGATTGATCCCCCCAAGGGCAAGATTCTTGAGGCATACCAGATAGTCGGAGACAGCAAATTCCTGTGCGGTCCAGCTTGACGCAGTGAGGACTTCTGTCTATGGAGGCTCTTTTTCTATAGAACTTCCAAGTTATGAAACTTGTTACCGAAAGGATTTTTCCCCAAAAATTACAATCTATCCTTGTTTAAGAAGGCGGTTCATCGCCATCTATCCTTGTTTACGCATTCTACTCGCAGTGCTTTGAAAGCATAATGTGGTTACTATTGCGAGTGGATTAAAAAAAAATCAGAAATGTTTGTGGTCGGCTTGAGCATAATCTACAGGAACCAAATCATTGTCACATTCAGATATTAACTTGGTGTTCATGTTAATAAACTTTTCACCAATGCTTACTGCTTCAAAGATTTTCCATTTGCTAAAAAATTATTGAATTCTATGATTCATCGATTATTTTGGTCAACTTTTATAGAATGCAGCTGCATCTACTAGTAATTAAATAGCTTTGGTAAGACTGCGATTGAAATATTCCTCTTATATTAATAGATTCCTAACCAAAGTTGCATTATATAGTGTTTTATATTTTAATAATATACTCTGATCTAGAGATGACTTGGATAAAATTTCGTGACAAAAAAAAACCAGTTGACTATATGTTAGCCCAGTGGTGCCCAACCTTTAAGTTGTTTCTAGCTACATTAAAAGTTAGAAATCTCAGGCGAGCCACAAAGGCGAAAAAAATTGAAAAATGAATAAACAAAATGAAAAAAACCATCAGGATTGAAATGGAGTTAAACGTATTAATATTTTTAACACTTTTTTTCTATAGAACAACACCTATGCCCAAAAAATTTGGAGTTTAAAACAAAACGGTTCAAGCTTTTTAAGTTAGTTTAAACTTCAAATGTACAGAAAAAAACGGTCAATTCTGTTAATAAAAACTTTACCAAAATTTACATTTTTTCAAAACATTTTGAAATTTTTCAAGAAATTTCGAAATTTTATTACATTCTTAAAATGCCAAGTTCAGACTTGAAAGTTTTATTCATTAAAAGAAAAAAGTCTGGATTTTAAGAATAGAAGAAAGTCAAATTTTGACTAACAGTCAAAACTGTTCAAAAATATTTTAATTTATTTAAAAAAGTTTCCTCTTTAATAATGAGATTTCCACTTCTCTAGTATCTTTGAATTTCTAAGTAAAAGTTGACATTTGTAAACTCGAAAATTGGTAAAAATTCTTGATAAACTTCCAGTTTCTTTTACAAAAGTTCGATTTTCTCTCGAAATGTCTCAAAATGAAAATTCGACATTAAACTCTATTTAAAAATTGAAATTCAGAACTTGTCCCCTGAAACCAAGAAAGATTAAAAAACACAACACAACACAATAGTATCTCTCTGAAGATGACAGCTTGGCTGTCGAAACGCGTTAGAGCAACGTTCGTTGTGTTTTTTAATATTTCTTGGTTTCAGGGGACAAGTACTGTATTTCAATTTTTGAAGATAACCAAGGACCAGTCCGTTCCACCAAACTCTATTTAGTCAGTTAAAATTCGAACTGTCGTACTTAAAGTCAAAGTTTCGTGAATAATTAAAGTCGAAAATCCTGACTAAATTTGAAAAATTCTGACTGACATGAAAATTATCTTCCTCTTTATTTCAAAGTTTTGTTTCCACCAATTTCGAATTCAATCTGGAGATAAGAATTTGTTGAATAAAAAGGGGCAGAATACTAAAGAAAATTGAATTTATTTTTTTTTTAATTTTGAATTTAATCTTGAAATTCCGGATTTAATAGAAGTGTTAAATTAACAAATAGTCAAATCAAATCGTAAATCTTGAAGGTCTTAAATAGGGCCGCACCGTGTAGGTGTGCAGGTTGTGCGCCGCACGAGGCCGGCTACTGAAGAGGCAATTTGACCAATTTCTATGCCCGGGTTTCCAACTTTTACTTTCATGAAAACACTTCTTAAATAATCAAATTTTGACAAAACAATTTAATTTTTATAGGGTAAATGAGTCAGTTGAATACATTTTTTTAAGTTCGAATTTTTAAGCCAGATTTCCATCTTTACATCAAATAAAGAAATAACTCCACATTTATAAAGAAATAATCGCAAAATTTGGAGTCCACTATTTTAATTTTACTTATTTATTAATTAAATATTTTCAATTTGAAGTCAAAATTTTAGAGAAAAAAAGAGATAAAAATAATTACAAATTTAAAGTTGGAATTATGAAGATATTAATTTAAAAAGAAACTTAATTTATTTAAAAAAAGCTGTTCTCAAAATTTCGAGTTTTGAAAACTCCAGATTAAAAAATAATCTTAGAATGCCAGTAAACGAATTTAAAAGTCCAAAATTTCGAGAAGATTTTCTTCGAATTTTGACAGCAGCTAAATATGAAAATTTTCTTTTTGAAATATTGATTTTTTAAAAATCCGAGTCTAAACTTGTAATGTTTCTCCTTTTCATAAAATGACTATTTCAACCTCTAATCTATATTTTTTTTAATAATTTGTAATTTCGAGTTTAAAATTCAAAATATCAAGAAAAAAGTCGAATAATGCAGTTAACCTCGTAATTAAAGTTTAAAGTTTGGGATCTAATTCGAAATTTTGTAGATTTTTGATCATTGTTCTTTTTCTTTAAGATGTTATGGCTTTCTGACAATTCTGAGTTGGAACTTGCAACTTTTTTTTGCCCCAAATCTTGACCACTTTCAGAAATGTTGAATTTCTTTTTTTCGAAATATTGATTTTTTTCTAAAATTTGATTTGTTTTGTAAATTGAATTTTTTCTTAGATTCAAAATTTTAGTTTTTCTTATCAATTTACATTTAAATTGGAAAATTCGATTTTTGTTTTTTTAACAAAATCATCATGAAACTTGCAATTAGTAATTCCCATTTCGTCCGAACTTGTGGAAATTTCTGTTTTTATTTTTAAAATCTTATCCTCTTAAAGTTCCAAATGGTAAATTGTTCAATTTTGTTCTTCTCTTTACATTTCCACGTTCTAGAAATTTTCGACCTCTCCAAAAAAAAGTGAAAATTTCGGTATTTAAGCGTGTGAATGTTATAGATATTTTTCATTTTTATTTTTTAACTCGAAACGTGTTTATTAATCAAGTGGTTTTTATTTTACTGGACGACGCCGGTGAAACACCCACTGTTGTCACAGAACACTACTTTCTTTAAGGTGTTAAATGAATCATTTTCTTTTTAATATCGCCGTTATACTTTTAAAATGTCAACACTTTTCGAAAATTTCAATTTTTATTTTGAAATCATCGTCTTTTTAAATTTCGACTTTTTCAAAATTTTGCCTTTTTTTAAACATTTTGACTTTGTTTTGAAAACTTCAACTTTCCTGAAAATTATTATTAATTTTATGAAATTATTTGTTTTAGGAATGGTTGAATTTTCTCAAAATTTCAACTTTTTTCGAACAAAATCTGGTTTTTTCTTCAAAATTTCGAATTTATTTTAAAATTTAACTTGAACTATTTGTTTTTAATTTTGATATTTCTGATAATTTTTAATTTTCTTTAAAACTTAAACTTTTTGAAAATTTCGGAATTTTCTAAAAATTTTAAGTTTTTTCAAATTTTGGGCATTTGATTTTAAATTCAACCTTTATTTTGATATGTTGGATTTTTCAAATATTCAATTTTATTAAAAAAAATTTTTTCTCGAACAAAATTGAATTGTTTTAAGGCTTTGGACTTGTCCCGCAAAATTTGCCTTCTTTTAAAATTTTAACTTTTAATGAAAATATCGACTTTTGAAACCTATACTTTTTGAAAATTTCGACAATTTTTTAACATTTCGACTTTTTTTGAAAATTTTCATTTGTTGAAAATTCCTGTTTTTCTCAAAATTTTGCCTTAGATGTAAGATTTTTTTTACAATTTTGCGAGTTCTTACGAAATGTAACTTTTTTTAAATATCCACTTTTTTAAAAATTATAACATATCACATAAAGTATTCTTCAAAATTTCGATTTTTTAAAATTACAACAATTTTCAGAATTTCTGCTTATTTTCCAAACAATTAATTTTTTTCAAATTTTTACTTTTCCCAAAAGGGAAATTTTGAAATTATTTAATTGTTTAAAAATGTTGGTTTTTTTACATTTTTGACTGTTTTCGACTACTATTCAAATTTTCGAATACTTTTTTCAAAATTTCTACATTTTTATAGAAATTGCGACTTGGTCACTTTGAAAATTTTGACATTTTTAATTTTTTTTAAATTATCAACTTTTTTGAAAATGTTTTGTTTAAAATTTTAAATTTTCATTATGTTGGCTTTTTTTGAACATTTGTGTGTACATTTTTTCAAAATTTCGAAATATATATTTTAAATTTTAAAATACGTTTTTTAAAGTGTTTGTGTTTTGTTTAATTTCCACAGTTCTTTCAAATTCTCGATTTTTTTTAAATATAAACTTTTTAAAAATTTCGCTTTTTTCTAAACATATTTGACCATCTACTTTACTTTAAAGTACAAAAATTTTGAAATTGGTGTATAATTTTGTTTCTTTCTTTCTTTTGGGTTACCTTAATTTTGTGTAACTGAGAAATGAAAGAAATAAGGAGAAAGAATTATTGTGCAACAGAAGTAAAAGCTACCAACCATTAATTTCGTAATTCGGAAGTTACTTTCGGAAAATGAAATATCAATATAAAATCGAATTATTCGATTTTAAAAGTCGAATTTATTTTCGAGTTTAAAGTCAAAATTTAGAATTATAATGTTGTTGTTGAATGGGTTAAGGGTTAAGTTTTAAGCGAAAACTGAAAATTTTGGAAAAAAATCAGTTTTGGTTAAAATTTAACATTTTAAAATGTGATATTTTTTATTTTAAAACTTTTTTTTTTCTTTCGACGTTAATATTTGAAACATTTATTTATAAAAAACATTCAAGATTTTAATATTTATAAAAATCTTAATTCGAAATTCAGAGTTTAAACATAGAACTGTTAAACTTTGAAATTCGACATTTTTAAAAATTTCGAATTGTTTTGAAATGTCGATTTTCTCAAACTTCTCAGTGAAAATTCGCAGAAACTATTCATTTTTGTTTCTGCTTGTAATTTTGAATGTTTAAGGCAAATTCTACTTTTTACCGAAATTTTGTTGATTGTAAATACATTTAAAGGGGGTGTTATTTTTAAGTTTGCACGAGGGCAGCTGATGGGTACGCGGCGGGCCTGGTTTTAAATTCGAAAATTTATATTTCTACAAATTTTTAATTGTTCAAATGTCGTTTTCAAAAGATTTACGTTTAAATAATAAATCCTTGGAAACTTTCTGTGAAAGTGAAAACTTTATGTATTAAAAAAATTAAAATTCTGACGTATAAAAACTCGAAATTTTAAGTCTAAAATATTCAAAAATTTACTAAGTTTTGGGTCTCAACTTCAATTGCTCGTTAATTTGAAATTCATTTTTATCAATTATGTTGAGCTTCCCTGGCCATTTAAACATTTTTCTCAAAATCCGGCATTTAGGTGAGAGTCGAAACTTCGAGAAAAAAATTGAAGATTTCAAAAAAGGTTTGATTTATTAAAGAAAAATGGTTTACAAAATTTCAGGCTTAAAGTTTCAGTTGGTTAATCGATTTTTTCTTTCCCTTTTTTTTTTCTTTAATCTTAAACTTCGGAAATAAACAATTAGTTTTAACGTTTTTGTAATGTTGAATTTATTTTGAAATTTTTGAATTCAGACTTGAATTTGGAATTTTTTTCTCTGAAAATCCGATAAAAAACTTGAAATCTAAACTTTTTTTCAGATTTTAACTTCGATCCTTGAACTAATGGTTTGAACCTTTTTTTCGAAATTTTAAATTTAAACTCGAAAATTCGTTTTTTTCTCAGTTTCGTGTTTTAACCAAATTATTATAAATAACTTGGGCATTTTTTTTATAATTTGGACCGTCCTAATATTCTGTGTTTAAATCTTAGATTCGAAAATTTGAGAGTATTTTTCTTAGAAGTTTTATATTCAAATTTCGACGTTTATCTTGGAAGTTTAAGTTTAAATTCAAAAAAATATTAGAAGAGCCCAAATTTTGAAAAAAATGTATAAGTTATTTATAATAATTTAGAAAACTGTGTGAAAAAGTAAACATCCCGAGCTTAAATTCGAAATTTCGAAAAAAAGTTCAACCTTCAAGATAAAGGTCACAATTTAAAGAATCAAGATTAAAATCTTAAAACAGTTTACATTTCGATTTTTTCATCGAATTTTTAAAGAAAAAATTTAATATTCCATTTATAACTTTACAGTTCTCACTGAACTTTTTTTTTTAAATTGCGAATTTAAATTTGACCTTTGAAAATTGGATTTTTTAAGACTAAACTGGGTTTCAATAGTTTCTAGAATTTTTGGATTTTATTCCAAATTATTCACTCCAAAGTTAAAATTTTTAATATTTTTTTAAATATTTGACTTTAAAATGGAATTATCGAATAGTTTTTTGATAACGAGTGTTTTTATCTAAAAAGCTTTCTCATTTTCAAGATGTGTAAGTCAGCTACTTTTTGTGGCGTGGACTTAAGGTAGAAATTTTGTAAATGTTGTACCACAATACCTTGTCCGCGTCCGCCCAAAGGAGAATCCGCTGAGCAGAGGTTCATTTATTTGGAACTTTCCATTATAGAATTCCGGACTATAAAAGGTTGTCCGCCTAATAGAGGTGTTCGCCCAATGGAGCTATCTGTTATGAGAGATTCCACCCTGACAAAAAATATTAAAATTTTGATGAAATGATTAAAACTTTCAGATTATAAGTCAAAATTCAGACAAAAAGTCTAAATTTTCGAAAAAATGGAAAGTTTGAAGCTTAAGTGAAAATTTTAACATGTCAAAATTTTCAAAAAAGTCGAATTGTTTAAAAGGAGCATTTTTAAAAGCAGACATTTTCAGGAAACGTTGAAATATTCACCTTAGTCGAAATTTTCAAATAAAAGGTCAATTATTTGAGAAAAAGTAAAAAACTAAAAATTTTTCAAACGTATTCAAATTTAGAAAAAAAAGTTGAAATTTTGTATTAAAGAATCTCTTGTTTTTAGTTAAAATGTTCAAAGTTCATTTCTTAAAAAACTCATAATTTTCAATAACAAAAATTCACAATTATTCAGAAAAAAAATATGGAAGTCTCGAGATAATATCTCGAAATTCTGAAAAAAAAATTGAGATTTGTGAAAAAGTTGAAATTTTTTTAAGTCAGAATTGACAAACATTCAAAAAATCAACATTTTCATACTCTCACTTCTTTCCTTAAATTGTCAAGATATGAACCAATAATTTGCCTACAAATATGTATTTGATATTGGTTGAATTAACACCACAAGCGATGTTAGTTGTTATATTTAAAACTCCATTGCAAATTTTGTAAGTGTTGTACCACATTACAGGTTGAGGAACGTTGACAAAAGTATTTTTGCTTCCTGTGCTTGAAATATACTTTAATATAAATTTATTTTGTAGATTGTTCAAGAACAGATTCCTTTGGAATGAAGAAGATATTTACACATTGGATGTTTGGAAAAGAAGAAACGACTTCAGAATATCTGCTGATGCATGCACTGTTAATTAGTTATTGTAATAATTTCCATTGATAAATAAAACAAAAAGATGTGATTGTTTTATATTGTTCACAAAAATATACAAAATATAGCCTAGTGAGAAGTAAATTATTTACAAACTACTTAAAAAGTGTTTCAGTTTAGATGTAGTTTTATTTTTATTACTACTCCCTAACAGATTTTTTAACTTTTTCGCATTTTTCTTGTTTTCTTTCATCTGCTTGATTTTGGTCCTTTTATTTTGGACAGAAGTATATTTTGGCTGTCCAATGGTTTTATCTAAAGGCTTTTGGTGTTGTTTGGTAACAGATTTAATGGTTTCCTTCTGCCTAACACTACCATTAGGTCCACTCGAATTTAAGGGGATAAATTCAGAAGTTTTAAATTCTGCAGAACTAGGAACAAGTGATACAACCGACTGATTTAATCCACATAATCTGTCCTTTCTTCTTCTTTTTCTTTTTGGCTCTTTTGCACCTTCCGTAATTGTGGAATTAACGCGGGGTGGTTTCGCAATTGGATACGCCACTTTTTTCTGGCAAAATTTACAGGTTTCTTCCTAAAAACTGCAGATGTAATTATTGAAAAAACAACCAATGAACTTACAATTGCATTACAGTTGATGCCTTTCATCTTCTGCTTCTGCTGATAGATCATTTGATACTTTGTTAGAGGTTTGCGGGCTTTATTCTTTCTAATTATTTTTTCTGTAAAACGCGACTTTTTTTCAGGTAGAATTCGACGTGTTGAGGGCCCATCGGTTAATTTGATGCAACAACATGGACAATGAGTTTGCATTTTGTTTTTATTCAGTGGCATATGCATGTTTCCCCTCAACTGCAAAATTCTACTTTTTGACCTAAAATTAAAAAACATACCGTTATTTTTTTAACACTAGGTGTTTTTAACAAGTCAAATATAACACAATTCTTATAACTTTAATAATGCGCTCCTTTAGTGCTATTTTAGATCCAAAGGTTAAACATGTAATTTTAAATTCAAAAATTGAAATTTTTTTTATAAGATTTAAGAATCAAATCAAAATTTTCAGAAAGAAGTTAAAATTTTACCAGATTCTAGTATTAAATTTAAAACTGTCATTTTCGAAGTAACATTTAGATTGTAAACTTAAAATCTTGCGAAAAAATTTCTCTTAGATATTCCAAAATTCACCATAATTCGACTTTAGATTAGAAATTTCGAATTTTCTTCCATCCAAACCTACGCATTTCGAACTCAAAATTTCGACTTTAAAGATTAAATTACGATTAAGTTGAAGTTTGGAGAAAGATCTTCTTAAATACAAATTATTTACAAAAGGTGCCATGCACTTGGAGGCATTGCGAGCAGGGCTGTTAGGGATGTGATATTTCGAATCTAGTTACGGAAACTGTTATGAAATTGTTTCAGGTATCCGATTGTTTCAGATATTATTTTGGTTACAGATATCTTTAATTAGATTTGTCGAGCACAAAAAAGTTCCTCAAGTTACTGACTGAAAGACTATTCCGATCGTAGGCGAAACAACCCTCAAATCATTCGATATTATTCTAAAAAAGATAAGCATTTCAGTATTTCTCTTTTTTCTCTCTTTCATCTTTGAAAAATAGTCAGCATATTCGAATAATGTCGAAATTTAAAAAAAAATCGAAAATTTGACGGCAAAATTTTCAAAAAGTGGTAACGTCAATATTTTAACATATAGAAACTCTCTTAAAAATTCAAATTTTATAAATGGTGAAATTTTGAAGAAAATTATATTTTCAAAATGAATGAAAATTTAAAAAGAAGGCAAAATTGTCAAGAAATTCCAAAATTTCAAAATAAGTCGAAATTTTGAAAATAAGAAACGATATTTTCAAAAAAAAATTAATAGTTTGAAAAAATACCCAAATTTGAAAAAAAATCGGAAATATTAAAAAAAAGATCAACATTTTGATAGAAATCCCCTCGTCCTTCACAAAATTCAATAATTTCTACTAAAGCCTTTCTTCCGTATGTTCAGTCAGTAACATCAAATCGGCAAATTATTGAGAAAACAAACACAACGTTAAACCCATTTTTTCATCATCCTCAAAGATCCAACAGCTCCTCACGTCTCCCAAAGATAAAATTTCATCCTTTTGTTCTAATGGTGTGTACAGAGTTCCTTGTTGTTGTGGTTTAGTGTACATCGGAGAAACGGGGCGATCATTTAAGACGCGAATATCCGAGCACCAAAGATGTCTTAGGTTTGGTTTATTTTTGCAGTCAGTTATTGCGGAACATCAACATGAGACCGGACATAAGATTCTCTTTGATAATATTTCAATTATATCCAATATTCCCAATTACTATAATAGGAAGATACGCGAGGCCATTGAAATCCAAAAATTCCCCAAAAACATCAACAGAGACGACGGTTACATGCTTTCCTGAATCTGGAAACCAACCATCGGAAATCTTCGGGAGTGATCGCGCAGACGAATGGTATATAAAGTGTCCCTTTCTTTCTTTCCTCTCAGAAGAGTTTCGCCTCTGGTAATTTTGAAATCACAATTTTCAAAAAACTCAAAATTTTCATGGAGGGTTAAAATTAAAAAAAAAAGGTAGGATTTTTAAAATAATCAAGGTCGACATTTTCAAAAATTTCGGGAATTCGAGGAAATGGCATTTTCAAAAAACATTCAAAACTTTTAGAAAGCTCCAAATTGGATAATAGTGTAAAATTTTATAAATAGCCAAAATTTTGAAAAAGTTTAATTTAAAAAAATAATTCAGTTCAATTTTCAATAAAATCCGAAATTTTGGAAGTATAAATATTGAAGAAAAGAAAAAAAAATATGAGAAAAGTCTAAAATTTAAAAAAAGTTGAAATTTTGAAAAGTTAAGATTTTTGAATAAAAAGGTAATATTTTTTAATTAAAAATTTTCAAAAAATGAAAAATCAGAAAAATTTCAAAATTTCCACAATTTTTAAATTTCCATTTTTTCAAAATTTCGAGTTTTTCCCCATATTTTGACTTATTTTAAAAATGTCTACCTTTTTTGCAAATTTTGATTACGAACATTTGTTCTTTGAAAATGTCGACTTTGTTAATAATTCGACTCTTTAAAAATTTTTTCAACATATTAATTTCTTGAAAACTTCGATTGTTTTGAAAATTTTATATCTTTCAATTTTTAATTAATGAATTATAAAATTATTACATTTTTTTAAACTTAATCTCAGATGTGAATATTAGATTAGAAACTGAATGTTGCAGCAAACATTTCGATTGTAAATTCCAAATATACAGGGTGTTACAAAAGTCCGGGCCGCTACTTCAGGAGCATATTCTACACATTAAAATATGAAAAATGTTGAAATACATTTTTTTCTTTAAATTGCCTCCTAACGGAGATATGACCATTTAAAGATGGCGCCCCTAAAGTGGTTTTTTTTACTACAAAAAGTTAACGGTTAGTAGCAAAGTCATGAAATTGGGCAAGCAGTTAAAGAATTGGATTAAGCATATTCTCATGTAACATATTTTTTAAATAAGCAGTAGCGTGGTGTGTAGGGGGTTGCCCGCGATTATTTTTTGCCGTAACTTTTTTGTATTGCAATATTTCGACACAAAAGTGCCATAATCGTAAAAAGCAACATTTTTTATACAAAAAAGGTACTCTTTCTCAAAGTCGCTAAAAGTAACCGTTTCCGAGAAAAAAGCGTTTAAACAAAATTGTTGCATTTATTAGAATTTGTTTTGCAAATTTCTAATTTATCCACTACTAACTGCATTGATATAAAAATAGTACAAAATTAAGAAAAAAAAAAATCAAAGCAAGTGTTCGAAATTACTGCCCCCTGCAGCAATACATTGCTCGGCTCATCTTCTAAGGGAACTCCTTACTCTTTCGCAAATGCCTGGTGTATTGTGAATCTGGTTGAACCCATTTTCAATTCGTTCACGAAGATCATTGATATTGTCAACTGGTGTGGAGTAGACGATCTGCTTTAGATGTCCCCATAAGTAGAAATCGAGTGGGTTGAGGTCAGGAGACCTAGCTGGCCATGGTATCGGACCTCCTCGGCCTATCCATCGTTGATGATAGTTGTTATTCAAAAATTCCCTAGCAACTGCACTAAAATGGGCAGGTGCCCCATCGTGCATTATCCACATTCGCTGTCTTGTTATGAGTGGAACATTTTTAAGTAACACGGGTAACTCTGTTTGCAAAAAATGTCTATATGATGCTCCTGTTAACCTATGAGGTAAAAAAAAACGGTCCAATTATAGAGTCCCCTATTATTCCTCCCCAAATGTTAAGTGAAAAATGTTGCTGATGTCTCGACTGAATAACTGCATTGGGATTTTCAACTTGCCACTGATGCATGTTGTGAAAGTTAAGTATCCCGTTTCTGGTAAAACCCGCTTCGTCCGTAAATAATATGAGCGATGGAAAGTTCTCATTTTCAGCGATCTTATGCAATAGCCAGTTGCAAAATTCTATTCTTGGAGGATAATCAGCAGCAAGTAACCCTTGCACTCTTTGAAAATGATAGGGGTAAAATTGGTAAAATTTCAAAATTCGCCAGATAGTTACGTGATTTACTCCTTCGGCTAAAGCAAGTTGTCTAGTGCTGACACATGGATCTTCTTCAACTCGCTGAAGCACACGCTCCTCTAAATTAGCAACTTCTGCGTTTGGCCTTCCAACACGTTCGCCTTTGAAAACAAAATTTCCTGTTTCACATAAACGAGCATGAATTTTCTGGAACAATTTTTCTCCTGGTAGGTGTCTATTAGGAAAACGTTCGGCATAAAGCCGTCTTGCTTCAGCACGATTACAATTTGCAAGCCCGTACATTAAATGCATATCGGCCATTTCTTGATTTGAATAGTCCATTTTATCAAAATAATGAAAAGTTAAAAAACTACTACACTTACTATTGACAACAAAAACTGCTAAAGTTTACAGCTTACGACCAAATTTTATCAGTGACACAACGTCAATCTCTGGCAGATATTGTCAAGTACAATTGTTTTCTTTACGATCAGTTTGCATGACCAACTTATTTTTTCTTATACAAATTAGTTAGAATTTCGAAGACGGGATAGGATTATTTAAACGCCTTTTTCTCGGAAACGGTTACTTTTAGCGACTTTGAGAAAGAGTACCTTTTTTGTATAAAAAATGTTGCTTTTTACGATTATGGCACTTTTGTGTCGAAATATTGCAATACAAAAAAGTTACGGCAAAAAATAATCGCGGGCAACCCCCTACACACCACGCTACTGCTTATTTAAAAAATATGTTACATGAGAATATGCCTAATCCAATTCTTTAACTGCTTGCCCAATTTCATTACTTTGCTACTAACCGTTAACTTTTTGTAGTAAAAAAACCACTTTAGGGGCGCCATCTTTAAATGGTCATATCTCCGTTAGGAGGCAATTTAAAGAAAAAAATGTATTTCAACATTTTTCATATTTTAATGTGTAGAATATGCTCCCGAAGTAGCGGCCCGGACTTTTGTAACACCCTGTATAAGATTATTTTTTTTTGAAAATCCGAACTTCCTCTCATTTCGAAGTTAACTTGAAACCTTCAACTTTCGACATTAAATTGGAAATTTCCAATGATTTTGAAAATTGAGACATTTTAAAATTTCCACTTTTCGACCTTTTCTAAAAATTTCAATTCTTTATCAAAATGTCGACTTTCTTTCGAATTTTTACATATTTGTTATATTTTTTTACCTCCTAAATTTCGACCTTCTCTAAATATATGGACATTAGGTAGCATTTTTTCTTAGGGGAACTACCAAAATAATTACTGACCAAAAAAAAAAGGTCCTCACAACACCTGAAGGGTATGTGGCCCCAGGGTGGGCAACGAGCTTCGTATGATGAGCATATGAGGGTGTGCGATAAGTACTTAGCTTACAAAAGAAAAACGAAAATTTTGGAAAAGTGGCGATTTATTTCTCAACATTGTCTCCTTTTAACTCGATACACTTGACCCAGCGATGCTTAAACTTCTTTAGCCCGTCTGAAAAATACGTTCTCTCGAGGTCTGCAAAGTAGGCCTCCGTGGCGGCGATGACCTCCTCATTCGTTCATTTCTGCCCGATGCGTGACACTTACAAGTTTGTAAATAAATAGAAGTCGCACGGGGCCAAATCTGGAGAATACGGCGGATGGGGCAGCAGTTCGTAGACCAATTTGGCCGTGGCGAAGGCGGAGGTGTGAGCCAGTGTGTTGTCATGGTGGAAGAACACTTTTTTCTTCGCCAAATGGGGCCGTTTTTTCTGCAATTCGGCGTCGAATCGGCCCAATAATTCGGCATAGTACAGTCCTGTGATCGTTTTGCCCTTCTCCAGGTGTAGATCACACTTTGTGAATCCCAGAAAACGGTGGCCATCACCTTTCCGGCCGATAGGAAAGTCTTCGCCTTCTTCGGAGCACATTCACCGGGTGAAGTCCACTGTTTCGACTGTTCTTTGGTCTCTGGTATGTATCAGTGGGATCCATGTTTCGTCGACGGTCACTAAACGACGCAGAAATTCCTTCGGATTGCGCTTAAACAGCATCAAACACTGCTCTGAAGTGGTCTCACGGTTGCGCTTGTTGTCCGGAGTGAGCAAACCCGGCACCCATCGCGCCGACAGCTTTCTCATGCCCAAAATTTCATGCAGGATATGACCCACGCGGTCTTTTGAGATGCCTACTGTTTCGGCTATCTCGCGTACCTTCAACTGGCGGTCTACCAATTCGAGATGGAGGATTTTTGTCACGTTATCCTCCGTAGTAGCCGTTTTCGGGGCACCTGGGCGTGACTCATTAAAAACCGACGTGCGACCACGCTGAAATTCGTTAAACCAATTTTTGAGGGTCGTCATCGAAGGAGAAGAGTCGGCGTACACAGCATCCAAGTGCTCTTTGATTTCGTAATTTGGATTGCGTAATTTCCATTCTCTTTCGCTAGTGGCGCCATCAGGCGGTGAGGGTGGCAATAAGCGTGGGCATTGACCACCCTTGTTCCCATCGTAGCTACGTCAATGTATATGGACTTTTTTGACTTTCCTTGAAAATTTCGCCTATTTGAATATTAAAAAAAAACTCAAAACTTTAAGAAGTCGAAATTTTGATGAAAACGGAAATTTGAAAAAAGTGAAAATTTAAAAAAGTGAAAATTGCGAATTGTCGAGATGTAAAGAGTTAGAAATTTCAAAAAAGAAGGTTTACAAGAAACTTCGATGCTTCAAGAAAGAAAACTTTGAAAAAAGTTGAAATATTTAAAGAACCCAACATTTTGAAAACTCGAAACTATAAAGAAGTCAATATCTTTAATAGAAATTTTTAAACTCTTAGAATTCCGATATTTTTTGTAAAAAAATTAACTTGTTTTTATTTCAGGAAATTTCAATTCTTTTCAAAATATCCGAAATTTTTTTAAAATTACATTTTAAAAATCGTAAGGAGTAATTTCAATTTTTTCTACCAATTTCAATATTTTTCTTAAAAAAAATCAATTTTGTTTCGAAATTGCCATTTTTCTCTTTAAATTTTGTAATGCTCTCTTAAAATTTAATTTGAGAGAAATCTGAAGCTTTTTCTCGAAACAACTTTTCTTTAAATATTTGTTATGGAATTTTTCACAAATTTTCGATATTTTTTCAAACTTTGACTTTTCCATGAAGATTTTTTTTAAAGATATTTTCTCTTTAAAAATTTTGACTCCTAAAAAACTCGATTTTTTCAAAATTTTCTCTTAAAATTTTGATTTTTTTAGCAAAATAACCTAGATTTCCATGAAATTAAATTTTTTGTGATATGTAAACATTTGGACAAAAAATTGGACGAAAAAAAAAGTTTAGAGAAAGTCGGAAATTAAAAAAAATTGATTTTTTTTAGAAAAACATCGAAATTTGTAAGAAAAAATTGAAATTACTGTTTACGTTTTTTAAAACATAGTTTTAAAAAAATGTTGAATATTTAGAAAAGAATTAAAATTTCCTAAAGAAAGTAGACATTTAAAAAAAAAATGAACAAAAATTAAACTTTTTGTAAAAAAGTCGGAATTTTGAGTGTCCAAAAATTTCTGTTAAAAATGTTAACTCCTTCACTGTTTCGAGTGTTCAAAATTTTGGGTTCTTAAAATAGTTCAACTTTTTTCAAAATTTTCTTTCTTCAAACTATGAACTTTTTTGCAAAAATTGCCTTTTTTCAAAAAATGTTGCTTCTTTAAGAGCCCTGATTTTTTTATGTCGATTTTTTGAAAATTTATATTCCACCTCTCTCTGAAAGTTCTATTTCTTTGAAAATTTCGACTTAGGGTGGGTGCACCAGTCCCACACCAGGAACCAGTAGTACACCATTTTTAACTTTAGATATAAATATTAACTTTCTTTTAAATTTTTCGCCAATTTTTCTGCGATAGGTAGCTTTAGCGTACTTTGACCAAGCATGTAATTATAACTAAAACCGATTCAAGCGCTATCTACACAGGTTAAAACTACCTATTCCAAAACGTGATTCGTTCACTTTGTTCTGGGTGACCATTCTACTAAGCGTGCGTACGACGGTAAGTTATTTTAATCCTTTTAAATCTTTGTTTTCATCAATTTTTGTAAGCTATTTGCGTGTTAAATGCATATTATAATACATGTATCAATAATATTACATATTATATTTTTAGAAAATACTAATTTAAATCGATAATTGTCTTTGGAAAACTAATGGAGCACAAATTCTATGGATTTCCAGTAAAATTCCATTTGGTCAACAACTGGTGATCAAGCTGTGTAATATTTTTTTATAGTTTTTCTGTTACATTTACATTTACTTAAGATGCCCTAGTAAAGTATTATAACAAACTCTTCAAAAATTCACAACGTTCCAGTCGTTGACCGGTGGTATAATAGTGGTGATACCTGTACTATGAATTTGTTCCAATAATTTACCACTTATACTTTTTTCAGACACTATGCCACCGAAAAGCACGTTTTTGAGATATAAAGAGGAAGATGTCATAAAAGCAATAGAAGAAATAAGCAAAGGTGCAAAGTGAGAGAAACATGCCGAAAATTCTCCCCGCAAAATATTCCTCACACAATTATAAATAAAATGAAACTGAAATACCCTTGCAGAGAAAAATGGGACTTCCAACCATATTGACCGTACAAGAAGAAGTATTGCTTAAATCCTGGATAATAGCGATGGCAAAAAAGAAAAAAAAAACTTTCAACCAATAAGTCCAGCATTTGCAGCAGTAATTGTGTGGCCGTCTGAATCTCCAATTAAGGGCAACCAGAAAAAGCGTAAGGTTTGCCCGCTTGATGCAGTAAACAGCAGAAAAGATTAAGAAATAAAAAGAAGAAAGAAAAGCTCTGAAGACAACGAATAGAGAAAAAAAATCAAAGAAGAATAGGAAACAGGAAACAGATTCAGATGAAAAAAAGCAACCTCTCCAAAAAAAATAAACAATAATAAAACGATTAAGAATTTATTCAGATTTTGATGATAGGAATGTACTTTTCTTTGTTCATAAATCTTTGAAGATCACCCAAAAACCAAAGAAAGGCGATTACGTAATTGTTAAGTATGAAAGGGAATATTTTTCTGGGACTGTTGTGATGATTACTTAATATAAACTTAATTAAATTCAATATTATTGATAATAAAGTTCTTCTTCATTAAAAACATTCACTTTATTTAGTGGCCTACTATTGGCACAATACCTGGTCTATTACTGGTACAATCTGGTCCACCTTGGGCACATTGAGACCTGCCACATTCACTTTTGAATAAAAATAAACCTAATGGTTATTAAAAAAATCGGAATAAACTATATGATGATATGGTAGGCAAGGAATACGATGTACTTTTTTTATAATGATTGATGTAATAATTGAGTTACATTATCAAATTTTGTTTCAAAATGTCTCTTAAATGGTTTGTTACTGGTGCACCCACCCTATTTAGAAAATTTTGACCTTTTGAAAATTTCGACTCTTTAAATTTCGACATTTCACAATTTTCACTTTGGCAATTTTTTTTACTTTTGATTTTTTGTGAAAATTTCGACTTCAAAGTTTCGACTTTTTTGCGTCGCAATTTTGACTTTTTTGTAAATTTTGGACCTTTTAAAAGAATGGACACGTCAAAATTTTCACTGTTTTTAAATTTCCATTTTCATAGAATTGTAACTATTTAAAATTTTGAGTGTTAATATTCAATTCTTTTATAAAATTACTTTTTCCTACATTTTGATCTTTTAGAAAAGTTCGATTTCAAAATTTCAATTTCTGTTAGAAATCGTAACTTTTAGTAAATGTTCACTTCTTTACATAATTTTTTTTTTAAATATTGACTTTTTTTGATAATTTCGTATCTTTTAAAAAATAACCACCCTTTCAAAATTTCGATTTTGTTGTAATTTTAATTTTTTACTTTTTGAAAATTTCGACTGTTTTGAAAATTTCGATTTATTTTTAAAAACATCGACGGTTTCTAAACATTTTTACCAACTTTTTTTGAAAATTGCGACTATATTTTTGAAAATTAAACTTTTTTGAAAATTTTGATGTTTCAAGTTTTCCATTTTTTTCAAAATTTCGACTTTTTCTCAAAATTTTGAATTATTTTAAAAATGTACACTCTTTATTAAAAACTTTTTCCAAAATATGAACTTTTTTGTAAATTTCGAATTCATTTGAAAATTCTACTTTTTTGCAAATTTTGATTAGTCCGACTTTCCTTAAAAATTTCGATTTTTTAAATATTTCGACCTTTAATTTCGAATTTCCAAAATTTCGATTTCTTGAAATATTCTACTTTCTTTTAAAATTTGTTTTTAAATTTATAAATTTTTTTTGTAAGTTTACAAAACTTACAAAAAAATTCATAAATATCTGTGAAATTATATTTTTAGTGGAAAGTAGAACATTTGGAGTAAATAATAAATCGATATTAAAAAATATTGAGGAAAGTGGAAACTTTACGAAAAGATCATAGATGTCAATAAAAAATTGAAATTTCTTTAAAAAAATTAAGAGCAAAATCAAAGTTATTAGAAAAACAGTTGAACTTTTGAGGAAAATCCTAAAATTTCCATAACGACTTTACTTATCGTTTACCACCATTCATTTTCAAGCAATCTAGAGAAAAAAAAGTCTAAATTTGGAAAAAAAATGTCTAATTTCGAGATATTTCAACTTCACCAGAAATTCACTTTCGGGCTTCAGAAAAAAGGCAGAAATTTTAAGTAGAAAATAAATAATTTCAGAAAAAAATCACATTTTGCAAAAAAAGTTGAAATGTTGAAAAACGACGAATTTTGAGGACAGAAATTTCGAGCAAAACTTCAATTTAAAAAACGTTAAATTTTGAGAAAAGTGGAAAATTTAAAAAAGACAAATTTAGAAAAAGCGACTCAAAATTTCCAGAAAACCAGAGAAAGTAAACTTTTGAAAAAAAATAGAATTTTGATTAAATCAAAGTTAAAAAAAATTGAATATTGATTAAATCAAAGTTTGCAAAAAAGACGAATTCTGGTGAAAAAAGTCGAAATTTCGATAAAAACTTACGAATTTGCATGAAAAAGTAAAAACTTGCAAAAATTAAAAGTTGAATAAGAAATATTTCGGAATTTTGGGAAAAATGCAAATTTTGAGAAACAAATCGATTCCAGAAATTCGAATTTAAAAAAATTCAAATTCTTAGAAGAGAGTGAAAATTTTGAATAAAATTACGAATTTTTAAAAGAAAGTCGCTATTTAAAGAAAAAATTAAAATTTCGAGAAAAGGTCGAAATTTCAAAGAGACGAAATTTCCGACTGATTTTTACGAATAAAATCGGAATGTTAACGAAAAGGCTGTCGAAAAAAAAAAAATTCGAAAAAAGACGAGCTTTAAATTAAAAATCGAAATTTCGAGAAAAGTCCTCTCAGCTGAATATTAAATATATTTTATCTTCAATACATCAGAAAGAAAAAAAAGTGCCTCCCCCCCTCCCCAAGGACAAATAAAATTTGATTCTAAGGTTTGTATAGTGAAGAAGTCGATTTTAATGAGTCTCTTTAATAAATTCCATGTTTATTATTATTTTATTTATTTATTTTAGCTACATTAATTGCATATTTCACTGTGTTATTGGTTATTAGTTTTTAGATATGCGGTATTTAAATGAAATAGTCATCAAGTTGGCTGAGAAAATTTCTTAATTTTTAACATATAGCTCATTTAAGATAAATATGCACAAGAGCAGGCTGTGAAGTACAAAATCAACCTTTAGATAAGTTCCAAAAAAAATCACAAGAGCTAAAGCTGCCTTCACATGTAAAATATTTTGATAATTAATGTGTTACCTATATTTGTGGAGTTGTTTGGCAGAAATAATCGGATTAAATGTTTTTCTTATTGTTTTTATTTTCATTATTAACAATTTAATAATTTTCAGCAGAAATTGCCATGAAATATAAAAGAATCACTCGTAAAACAACTGACAACAAATCAAAATATTTAATGATAGTTAGGTTAGGATTTTAGGAACACAAAAGATCATTAAGAAATGTCACAGCACTGCCAAACGACCATGTCTAAATATTACTAGTTCTTGCTGTTGCTACTACAAAATTAGCAGTTCAGTATCTGCAGATTTATCTGAAATGGACTATGTCTTAAATAGGTTAATTGATGAGCGATTGACAAATGCACATTTTCAATACATTTAAACTACATCATAATACACCTACTGATGGAAAATTCCAGTGATTTTGTATAAAATCATTCAAACATCTCGATTTTATGAATTTGTATTGTCTCACTAATTAAAATTATATTTCGTCAAAGAAAATAACTTCTAAATGATCTTCTTTTGCCTTAGAAAATTCTAACCTCTGCATGAATAAGGTGTCAATGTTATATTCGACAACCGAACCAAAACAATCAATTAGTAATCGCGTGCCTTTTTCGCTGCGTCCTTTTTTAACAAAAAAATCACAACACACTTTATGGCTTTGTGAGCAGTTGATATATATTAGTTAAAGAAAACGATGACAGTTATTAATAACACGTCGAAAAGAATACATATTGTTACAGAAGTAAACTAAATTTAAGGTAACTATAGTTTACAGTGGCTAAATTATTAAAAGAAAGCTACAAAATCTAGGTACTCACGAATAGAATGATTTTAAAGTGGGCGACATATTAGGCACTCTTTCTGATATTCCATAAAGGTAATTAATAGAATTCTTAAGCAGTAAATCCTGCAATGTCAGAAGGTCTTCGTCCATCGTCAGTTGCTGTAATTTATATACTTGAAAATTACTTGACCATAACCACGATAAACTCAACCATAACACTTAACGCTTGTCTCTTGTCTGACGTCGTTTTCATAACCTTAAAAACCATATTGTGATGCAGTGTTGCCAGAGCCCTGAGCAGCGACATGTCCCTGAGAGCTCTTCTCAATAACATTTACTCTATGGCTTTTCTACAAAATCGCGCTTCAAATTCTACTAAAATGGCATAAATTCTAATGAATGCTAGCTACTAAATGTATTTCTGCATTTACTGTTATCGTAATGGGTGCATCCCCCATCCCCGTGAAAATTTTCGATGACTAAAAAAACTTTGCCCCAAAAAGTTACAACTAAAAAATAAGGTTCCACCTGAAATATAACTGAACCGTAAAAAAAACAAAAATTCCACTAAATTAAATGAAACTTGTACCAAATTTTTCTACTAAATAAATTATTCTGCAAAATTTTCCGATAAATTACGGTATTCGGTGACTAATCTAACAACATTATCTTGATACGCATTGCTCGCATGTGCGGATAAGAAGATTCCTGTAAAATAAACTTCTGTCAAAACTGACTTTGATCGGTGACGCGCTCTGTCAACGCAAAGTGAAACTAACATTTAAATTTTATCCCAAAGGTCCTTAATTTTTCCCGCATCTTTGGCATAATTGGCATATTTTTATTATGTTATCGTTTTGAGCGACTTCAAATCTGTCAAGAAGATAGAATAGTCGAAGCGTTCCTATGAAAAAATGAAATTTTTGATGGAATATTGATTTGGTTTACATGCACATGGTGACGTAAAGAATCACGCCACTATCCCTCCCATTCTCGCGAACGTCCCATTGGTGGAGACAAGCTGTCCAAAAATACGGTAGCATTTATCAAAGGGGATCGCGCCTTTACCGTTGATTTACAAAAGTGTTCCTGATAATCAGTGCAAGTGTCAGTTTATTTTTACTATTATCTGAGGCAAAGATAAGAAGTTCAAGGCGTTTTCGAGATATAAATTTGGTGAGTTTGTTTTAAAAGTTACCATAATTTATCAATTCCCGTTAGAACCAACTACGTATTTGGGAAATTAACCCGCTTTTCCTCGATTTGTCGGTAGATTTTGTCTTAATAGTTAATTTGTTGATATATGAACAACTGACCTAATTTTAGGTCTGATTATGACAATGTTTTCTTTAGGTTAGGTAAGCTGTCAAATTTTGGCACTTGTTTTAATTATTATATTGATATTTTCTTTAACGATCAACTTATTAATTTAGTCTTAATTTTCTACCATTCACCTTAATGAATGACTGAATTATGATTAATTAATCTTCGACCAATGTGGAAGTGTCTCGTGGAATAACTAGGTATTGATTAAACACGTGTTTTGCGGTTGTGTTGACTTTCTTATCATCAGTTACACTTTGCGTTATATTCTTTGATGTTAAAAATCATCTACAATCTAGCAGTTACGGAATTTATGGTTTATGTTTAATTTTCATGTTTTATGAAGAGGAGACTGAACTTGCATAGACTTGACCTACAACAATCCATTGAATTAACAGTTGATTCACAGTGGTCTTCCTTGCATACAGCTGGTTTTATTTATTAATCGATTTACGCGGGTCTGATGACTTTAATTGAATGTTTACGTTCTTTTTTGTGACATTTATTTATATACATTTTACGCTAAAGCCGTACACTTGTAGTAAGTAGTAATTCGTTGGATTATTCCGCTTGATTTATTCAATGTTAAATTGAGGGAAAGATTAGAGGAAATTCTTAATTTAGGTAGTAGTGTGTTACAAGAGGTACAAAGTCCAGAGGTCATGCTGTTAATGAGGTACTACCGTAAATTGCATAAATTGTAGGGATCATGTGTTTCGAAATTGTCGCCCACATCCTGCTGTCAATAATGTCAATTAACAACCTCTTATTATTATCACAAGGGTTGTTAAGTTAACGAAATGAATTAATTCAGCGTTTTCATGTTTTTCCACTAACTCAATATGTAGATTGTCGATTATATACAATTATATAATATAATTGATTGCCTTTTTAAAGTTCTTGTGTTTTTCGTCTTTGCCTTTGACCGTTCTTATATAATTCCTGTTTTGAATATTGCATTACCTATTACCTATAGAATATAACAGTTTCGTTTAAGCTAAAGACGGGCGTTCGCTTTGGTGAATAGTTTTTTCTTGAATTATTTTATTTTTTAAACGAATATTCCTTTTTAGGTTTCCAAATGGACTGTAGTTCTTTTTTCTTTTCACCCAGATTTGATTACCATATTTATCCTAATATTTTGATGTTTTCAAGAAATTTTAATGTTTCGAGTGAAATTCCGAGTTTAAAGATGTGAAAAAAATGTTATTATTCGAGTGTAAAGTCGAAATTTGGAGTATTAAAGCTGAAATTAGGAAATATTGTGAATTTTTTATGCTAATATCGATTTTTGTAAAATGTTGACTTATTTTCCAACAATATTGACGTAAAACTCGAGATCTATAATTTTAGAATTGACATTCTTAAATCCTACTTGACGCTTTGCACAATAGAGTGGAAATATGAAAATATCGACTTTTTTTTTTAATTTTCAGTGACTGAAAATTCCGACGGTTCAATATTTCGATCTTTTTTCAAAATTTCGAATCATTTTCGAAATTTCGACTTTTTTGAAATTTCGATATTTTTTTTGGAAGAACTCTACTTTTTCCTTGAAAATTTCGACCTTGTTTACAAAAATCGATTTTTGTTGAAAATTTCGTTCTTCAAAATTTCCTTTGTTTTAAAAAACGAATTTTCAAAATTAATTTTTTTTGGAAAGTTTTTACTTTTATAGAATTGTCGATTTTCCGAAAAATTTCGTTCTTTCATTTCGATTTTTTTTTTGCAAATTTGGACTTTAAAAGTCCCGCCTTCTTTTTGAAAGCTGATTTTTTAAAATTCTGCCTTTTGAAAATGTCTACTTATTTCATTTAAACTTTTTTTGCAATTTCGACATTTGAATTTTCCGCATTATTCAAAATTTTCACATTTTTCAGAATTTCCATTTGTCCAAAAATTTCGATTTTTTTTCTTAAAATGTTACTGTACTATTTTCACAATTTCTTAAAATTGTGAGTTGTAAATAAAAATTTTCACCTTTTTAATAATGTCGACTTTTTCTCAGTTTTATTTTAAAACATTCCTAAAAATTGCCTTTTTAAGTATTTCAACGTTTTTTATACTACTTATAGATTTTTTAAAAATTTCGACTTTTTTGAAAATTATTTTTTCCGGTTTAAGGTTATATCTTGAAACAGACGTTTAAAAATCTTCACATTTTTAAAATTTCCACATTCTTCAGAATTTTTTTTTGTGAAAATTTCGATTTTCTTCTTAAAATTTTGAGGATTTGAAGCATTTTTATACTTTTTTCAAAATTTTTCAAAATTTTTACTTTTATATATTTTTACCTTTTTCAAAATTTCTGCTTTTTGTCAAAGTTCTATTTGGAAAATTTCCTTTTTATATATTTCCGCTTTATTTTGTTCCAAGTATATTTTAAAAATTCCTACTTTTTTTGAAGACTGATTTTTTGAGTTCTACTTTTTGAAAATTTTTGGTTTAGGCTTACATATATCTTGAAACTTCGACATTTAAAAATTTTCACATTTTTCAAAATTCCACTTTTTTTGAAATTTTCTATTTTTTTTTTCTGATTGTGGATTTGTATACATACTTATTTTAAAATCTCTTAAAATTTTTATTTTCCAAATTTCCACTGTTTTTTACAGTTTCAGCTTATTCTTTGTATTTTGCAAATTTCGACTTTTTCTCCAAGTCATTCCACTTTTTTATTTTATTTTTTCTTTTGAAAAAGTCGACCTTTTTCAAACTTTCGCCTTTCTAGAAATTATGACTTTTGTAACTTTGAAAATTTCGATTGTTTTAAAAAGAATCGACTTTTTCCAATCGTTTAAATATTTTAAATGTTTCTGAAATGTGTTGTCTTTTATTTTGAAAATGATTTCGAGTTTTCCACAGAATTTAACTTTTTTTTGAAAATTTTGACTTTTGAAAACTGTGATTTTGAAAATTTTTACCTTTTAAAAATTTCGACGTTTCAGAATTTTCACTATTTTTAAACATTTTCTATGAAAATTTCGGTTTCAAAATTCGATTTTTTCTCGAGATTTGAACTCTTAAAAAAATATCGACTTTTCACAATTTTTCTTTTTCTCAAATCCCGTTTTTATCAAAATTTTGACTTTTTTAAATGTTGACTTTTTTTGTTAATTTATTTTTTCACAAACTGCGACATTCAAAATCTCTACTATATAAATTTTTACTTCATGGTGAAAACGATTTTTTCTCGAAATTTCGACTTTTTTAAAAGAAATTTCGACTTTTTTATTTTTTTCTTTTTGAAAATTCACTCTAAATTTTATCGTTTTATAAATTTTGATACTATTTTAAAGTTGCCACTTTCTTCATATTCCCATTTTTATCAAAATTTCAACTTTTTCTTGAAATTTTCGAGTTTTTGTTTAAGATTTTACTTTTCTTGAAATCCAGGCTTTTTATAAATTTTACTTTGAAAAATTCTAATTTTAATATTTAATTTATTATTTTTTTTAATTTTAATTTCGACTTTTTTGTAGATACTGAATTTTTGAAAATTTTGACCGCTAGGAAATTTCGATGTTTTGAAAATGTGAATATTTCTAAATTTCCAAACTATTTCTAAATTTTGATTTTTTGGTTGTATTTCTACTTTAAAGAATGGCAATTCAAAATTATCACTTCTCCCAAATTCTTATTTTTATCAAAATTAGACTCTTTTCTTCTCAAATTTTTTTTTCAAATTCTTATTTCTATTAAAATATCGACTCTTTTTCGCTTGTGGGGTTTTAATTTTTCATTTGCACATTTTGATTTTAAAAAAATTCGATATTTTGAAAATGTGAATATTTCTAAATTTCCAAACTATTTCTAAATTTTGATTGGATTTCTACTTTAAAGAATGGCAATTCAAAATTATCACTTCTCCCAAATTCTTATTTTTATCAAAATTAGACTCTTCTTCTCAAATTTTTTTTTCAAATTCTTATTTCTATTAAAATATCGACTCTTTTTCGCTTGTGGGGTTTTAAGTTTTCATTTGGACATTTTGATTTAAAAAAAATTCGATATTTTGAAAATGTGAATATTTCTAAATTTCCAAACTATTTCTAAATTTTGATTTTTTGGTTGTATTTCTACTTTAAAGAATGGCAATTCAAAATTATCACTTCTCCCAAATTCTTATTTTTATCAAAATTAGACTCTTCTCAAAATTTTTTTTCAAATTCTTATTTCTATTAAAATATCGACTCTTTTTTGCTTGTGGGGTTTTAATTTTTCATTTGCACATTTTGATTTAAAAAAATTCGATATTTTGAAAATGTGAATATTTCAAAATTTCCAAAATATTTCTAATTTTTTTGTCGAAATTTTCAATTTCTTTTGTATATTTCGTTTTTTTTACAAAATGACTCCTAAATTACAACTTTTCTCAATTTCTCATTTTCATCCAAATTTAGGCTTTTCTCGAAACTTGAACTTCAAGTTTTCAATTTTTTCTCGAAATTTTTGATTGTTGGCAAATTTTAACTTTTAAAAAAAAATCTCAACTTCAAAATTTCCACTTTTTTCAAATTTTTCTCAAGGTTTTGAGTTTTAGCAAAAATTTTTTTGGCAATTTTGATTTCAAAAATTTTAATTATTTTAAAAATTTTTTTGTAAGTTTAGGTATACTTTGAAAAATTCTTTGACTTTGTTTCTAAGCTCGATTTTTTTTTTGAAAATCCTGACATTTTAAGTTTCGTCATTTGCAAATTGAACATTTCGAGTTTATAAATTTGAAAGTTTTGACATTTTAAAATTTTCACTTTTTACATGCAAATTTTCTACTTTTTTCAAACATTTTACCTTTTTTTATTTATTTTATATTTCTGTTCCTTTGAACTTAAATTTATATTTTAAAGGTTTCTCCGGAACTTTATTCTTGGTAAATTTCGAGTTCATTTGAAAAAAATCTACTTTTGCTTAGATTCTCACTTTTACAAATATTTGAACTTTTTCCAACATTTTTACTTAAAATTTTCGATTTTTTTTCTTAAATGTCAACATTTTTGTTAGTTACGACTTTTTAGACACAATTCGACATTTCAAAATTTCCACCTTTTTCGAAATCTCATTTTTATTAAAATTTCGACTGTTTCGCAGTTTTGAGTTTTTTTGAAATTTTTTTTGAAACTTTCGAATTTTGCTCAAATTTTTTGTAAATTTAGAGATACTTGAAAAAATCCTTGTACTTTTTTAATTTAGATTTTTTCTTTGAAAATCTTGATTTTATTTTGAAAATGTTGTCCTTTTGGCAAATCAAGACTTTTTCAAGATGTCAATATTTTCAAATTTTGACTTTTTCTGAACGATTCGAGTTTATTTGGAAATTGCTGTTTCAAAATTTCCAGTTTTCTCTGGAAATTTTTGACTTTTTCAAAATTTTTATTTTAATTTTGAATTATGTTACAAAATTCTCTATTTATTAAAACCTTCATTTATATTTTAAACATTTTTGCTTTTTCTCGATCTCTTTTAAGTTCGACTTCTTATGAAAAATTTTTCTTTTTTTTGAAAATTTCTACATTGGAAATTTCGACTTTTTTAAAAATTTCGACTTTTTAGAATTTTTGCACATAAACCTAATTTTTCGATACCAAAATTTTGAAAAAAGGTTGAAGATTTTAAAGATATTTTCATTTAAATAGCATTTGTAAGAGTCGAGATTTTCGAGGAATTACAGAAAATCAAAATTTTGAGTAAATTTTCAAGAAAAGGTCGAAATTTTTAAAGAGAAAGTAAGGTTTTTCGGAAATAATCGAGGCCTAGGCCCGTAACAAAGGGAGGTGGGGCTGGGGGCTGCAACCTCCCCGAAATTTCTTTGCTTTATACTAGATAGAATTGAATTTTCAGTGGATCATTCTTTTTCGTACTGAAATGCAAAGACTTTTTTTTTTAATTTGGCGACATTTCTCATTATGTTGGCAAAAATAATTCCGAAAAAATGGCATGTTGCCGGTTGTTTTTTCTGTGAACCAAAGTTACTAGATTGGGCTACTTTCCATAATTTTAAATTCCTTCAACATTTTAGGAGTAAACCGTAAAACAGAAAAGATACTCTAGAATTTTTTTAGTGAATTTTTTAATATTTTAGTATAGTAACAATATTAATAGTAAGCAGTATTGGACGATGGCTTCTTACCTCTAACTAGACTAGGTAGTTTTAGCAGGATCGCAGCCCCTCCCCCAACTCTCTGAAAAAAATCCTGGTTACGGGCCTGGCTGAGACATTTAAAAAAAAATCGAAATTTCGGAAAGTTGAAATTTTTAAAAAATACGTAATTTCAAAAAGTCAAAATTTGGAGAAAAGTCGACATTTTCAAGGAAGGTCGAATTTTTCAAGAAAAAAAAATCAAAATTTGCAAATCGAAATTTCGAGAAAAAGTTGAAATTTTGAAAAAAGTAAAAGTTTCTTTAAAACAGTTTCATTAAAAAAATCTATTTTATCTCAAATTCTCACTTTTATAAAAATTTAGGGTTTTCTCAACATTTTAACTCCAAAATTTCGATTTTGTCTTAAAATTTTCACTTTTTTAAATTATCATTTTTATGAAAATTTAGACTTTCTCAGTTTTAAGTTTTTAAAATTTTTTTTTAAACTTTCGAATTTTTCTCAAAATGTTGACTTTTTGAAAAATGCTTGTACTTTTTTAGTTTCCATTTTTTTTTAAAACCTCGATCTCGATTTTAAATCGAGACTTTTACAAAATTTCGATATTTTCAAATTTTGACTTCTTCTGAACGATTCCAGTTTATTTGAAAATAGAATTTTTAAGAATCCAGATTTTTGAGGAATGTAAAAAAAATTCAAAATTTTGCCAAACAGGACTGAAAAGCCCAATTTTCAAGAAAATGTCGAAATTTTCAAAGAGAAAGTGAGATTTTTCAGGAGTAGTCGAGAAATTTTGAAAAACGGTCGAAATTTTGAAAAGCTGAAATTTTCAAAGAATACGTTATTTTAAAAAGTCAAAATTTAGAGAAAAGTCGACATTTTCAAGGAAGGTCGAATTTTTCAAGAAAAAAAATCAAAACTTGCAAATCGAAATTTCGAGAAAAAGTTGAAATTTTGAAAAAAGTTAAAGTTTCTTTGAAACAGTTTCAATAAAAAAATCTACTTTCTCTCAAATTCTTACTTTTATAAAAATTTAGACTTTTCTTAACATTTTAACTCCAAAATTTCGATTTTTTCCTAAAATAAACATTTTTATAAAGTTCAACTTTTTTTTAAAAAAACTTCGACATTTTAAAATTTTCACTCTTTTAAATTATCATTTTTATGAAAATTTCGACTTTCTCAGTTTTAAGTTTTTAAATTTTTTTTCAAACTTTCGAATTTTTCTCAAAATTTTGACTTTGTAAATCTAGACATACTTGAAAACGCCTTGTACTCTTTTAATTTCCATTTCCTTTAAAAATCTTGATTTTTTTTTAAAATTTCGTCTGTTTTGCAAATCAAGACTTTTTCAAAATTTCGATATTTTCAAATTTTGACTTCTTCTGAACGATTCGAGTTTATTTGAAAATATAATTTTTAAGAATCGAGATTTTTGAGGAATGTAAAAAAAAAATCAAAATCTTGCTGAACAGGACTGAAAAGCCCAATTTTCAAGAAAAGGTCGAAATTTTCAAAGAGAAAGTGAGATTTTTCAGGAGTAGCCGAGAAGTTTTGAAAAACGGTCGAAATTTTGGGAAGTTAAAATTTTCGAAAAATTGCTAATTTCAAAAAGTCAAAATTTAAAATAAAGTCAATATTTCCATGGAAGGTCGATTTTTTTAAGAAACAAATCTAAATTTATAAGTCAAAATTTCGAAAAAATTAAAGTTTAGAAAAAAGTTAGAAGTTTCTTAGAAAAAACCGAGATTTAAAAAGAAAGAGTCGAAATTTTTTAGATTAGACAAAAAATTTTTAAACAAGTGAAAATGTTCAAAATAAATTGATATTTTCAATAAAAGTCTATTTGTTCATCAAAAAGTATTTTCAAAAGAGTGGTAATGTTCAGTGAAGTTCTAAATTCCTAACAAAAGTCGAAAATCAATTGTTTTTAAAAGTCCACGGTTTCAAAAAAGTCGGCATTAAAAATTAAATAAAACAAAATTTTCAAATGGGCCATTTTCGACTTTTTTGAAATAGTATGTTAAGTATGTACCTAGTAGTAAAAGCAAAACATAATCAAACGACGATGTAAATTGTGGCTGAAACGTTAGCTGAGACTAACAGACATCGAAGTCTACTGCGAGATACACATACTATTTTTCCTGAAATCGCAATTAATATTAATTATATTAAGCAAATTTTATAAATTTATGACATTTTTCATTGTCATTTAATTTTTTATGAAATCGTTTCCTTGACAATCACTTTGTTTCTTGTTCTCCGGCATGGGAAGTTACCTATTTTCTCTGCCTGGGATGAAAAAAACTTCATCGGACTGTTTTGTAATGATTCCTTAGCAACGAACTAAAATACTGAAGTAAGGTATTTTGCGGTCTGAAATTGCGCCGAGAAAATAGGCATTCTCGACCTATTTCAGGAAAAGTATTTCTTTCAAAATTTTAATAAAACATGATATTTTAATTTTTTATCAGATTTTTCTATTTAAACTTTAGATTTCTATTTTTCTCGAATATAAAGTTGAAATCTTAAGGTTTTAAGGTTGAAGCCAAAAAGAGAATGGAAGATCGTTTATATTTACCTCGATACTTTATTTCCACTTAATAAAAGTAAAAGTATTTCGCAAAATATTCTTAAATATTGTTGAATCATTTCTTTGTGGTCTACCGAAGCCTGTTCTGATTATCATTGCCAATGCCATCGTACTATTGCCATGACCTCGTCAATTCATGATTTAAATCCTCCGTTTTTAGGCAATACCCGATTAACATTCTATTACATAGATGATTTATTCTGCTACGGAAATTCAAAAACCCATTTACGCTAGCGTAGTATTTCTTATTGATTTTTTATGCTATGTGTAATAAAGTTTAAAGTTGTGCAAACAATATCGTTAAATCAAAAATGTTATATTATCGCACCGTATTTTCTATCGTTATCGTTCTACCATATTTTATATTGTTTCTAAGTTAATTACAATCTTTATCCGAGAAAATGTTTATTTTGAATAGTCTTAATTATTGTACAAAGTTCGATAAAAATTGAAAAATATTTTCAAACAAATGTTGTGTTTTTAACACGAAGTGCGTCACGAACGAATCGAATCGATTGATTTCGTAAAAAGTAGTAATTTGACAATGTTGAAAATTTGATTGGACAAACGTATCGTTAGGTGCAACTAAACCAAAATATTTCCCAGATGATGGTTGCGTGCACCCAGAAAATTACTAGGCGCGGCTTTGTAATTTTCACTTGAAATCAAATTCCTAAATTTTACGAAAAAAAAAAAAAAAAAAATTAAAATTTCGGAAAAAATCGTATTTTGCAACAAAAAAAAACGTTTGCACTCGAAGTTTTAGCAATAAAGTGGAAATTGACAGTGTAATCTTGGAATGACGGGAAAAAAAATTAAAAAAAAAACAATTTGTAGAAAAAAAAACAATTTAAAAAAATTTTTGGTTTTTCCTAAAATTTCATGTTGAGAAAAGTATGGAATTTTCGAAAGTAAAATCAACATTTTAAAAATAAAAATCAAAACTATCGAAAGTGGCAGTTGTACAGAAAATTGGGATTAAAAAATAAAAAAAAAATCGGACATTATTAAGGTTAATTTTAAAGCGGAAGTTTTAGCATAAACGAAAATTCATCACTTTAACATTTAACCCTTCTTTGCATGATTTTTTAAATTTTTTTAAAATAAATCAGGGTGATGTAATTAATGCTCTAGATTAAAGGAAAAATATTTTAAAAAATCCTAGTGTAAATAAAAATATGTATTATGTAAAAAACAATATGATGGAAATTTACATCATCATGCATTGTCACATATTTAGCTCAGTACTAAATAAATAAAAAAAATATTGTTTACTCAATCTTCTTTATTCTTTATGATAATTTAAAAAACAATTATTATTTTTATTTAAGCACAAATTGACGCCACATTTAATACACGAAATTGTGGAATAGCCTTTACATTTGGGAAATTTGCACCGGAGTGACCCACCTACTTTTGGCCAATGTTCAGCACCATCTTTTCTTATGTCTTTTGGAGGTGGTGGAGCTGGAGAACCTTTTCTTTTTTTTGATTGTAGTTCTTCTTCTAGTAAACTGGTACTAGGACGCCCTCTTTTAGCTTCTTTGGTGGTTCCTCTGTTGCATAGCACAAAGGCCAATTCATTTCTGAATTGGCCCATTGTAAGCAGACTCTTTTTAGGTTCACCTCTTTCTTGGGCATTTTTTTATAAATAATCCAAGAGTTTATAATAGCTAGATCAAATAGATGAAAAAAAAATACGCAAATACCACTTTTTAGACCTCATTTTTATATGATTTCTGCCCAAAAAGCCATCCATGAGATCTACTCCTCCCATATGTTTATTGTACTCTTGGACAATAAACGGGCAAGTAATATCAATTTTTTCTTTTGTTGTCCTGTCAAATCTATTGACTTTAGTTACAGGCAATGCTCCAGAATAAGAAGATAACAGGGTTACTATCTTATTATCTTTCCAAGCCACACAACTCAAATCTATACCGTCATGCACAGACACTCTTTCCTCAAAACTACCTCTGGGCACAGATTTTTTCATGAAATTTTTCTTCTCTGGAAGTTTATTATTTGGTATCCTGTTTTGTTGCACAGTTCCCACTGTGTGAATTCCTGATTTAGCTAAAAAAACTACCAATGGCAAAGAGGTATAAAAATTATTAAAGTATATGATGTGGTTTTGGTTTCTTGGCACTCCTCAAAGCAAACGAACTACAACATTTCCTGTTGCACCAAGATCTGGTTCATCTGGGAGTTTCTCTGTATTCTCTTGCCCAGAATATACCTCAAACTTGTGGGCATATCCCATCAAATCACAGAGAACATACAATTTGAAGCCCCATTTATGGGGCTTCTTAGGCAGATACTGTTTTAAAAAATGCCCTATTTTGGTAGAACACATCTGTTCATCCACAGAAAGTCTTTGATTCATTGGCACTGTGGCAATCTCTCATTGAGATGCTTGATAACAGGGCGGATTTTATAAAGCCTGTCATGTTCTGGATGACCTATAGGTTTGTGAAGATCATTGTTATTAAAATGTAATGATAACTTTATTTTCTCAAACTTGTTTAGTGGCATTGTTGAAGAAATGGGCTCATATCCAAACTTGGGCGACCAGTATGATCTTGTGCTAGGAAATTTGATTACTGACATGTATAATAATATACCAAAGAACTTATACAAATCATATTCTGTTCAGTCACAACAAACAGCGGAATGACAAGTTCTAAGCCTGGTAATTGACAGTGACGTTTACTATTTTTTGACAACTGCGTTTTGTTGTACACACTATAGTCGCTTAAAAAGTTGCCAGCAACAACAAATTTACAGTACAAGGGTTTTGTTTGTTTTTTGTTGACTAAATATTATGATTAAAATTTCCATCATCATGCAAAGAAGGGTTAAGTAAAATTTTCTTGAAATTCCTTTATTTCACATTTTTAATTTATTATTTAAATTTAGACTTAAAATCGGGTTTTCAGAAAAGGTCGACATTTTGAGATGAACATCAAAATTTATTGGAAAAAAATCGTATTTAGAAAAAGAATTTTTTAAAATTTTATATTTCAACTTTAAACTGTATATCTTAAGAAAAAAGTTGAAAGGTTCAGAATAATCGAATTTGTAGTCAAAATTTTGAACGAAAGTCTAAATTTTGAGTAAAGGTCCATTTTTTTTCAAAAAAGTCGAAATAACGAATTCGTTCAAAATTTTTTAAATTCGAAATTTAAAAGGCCAGGTACTGCAAAAATCCAAATTTTTAGAAAAAGGAGAATTTTTCAAAAAGTCGAATTTTAAAAATTCGAGATTTAAAGAAAAAGTCAAACTTTTTAAAAAAGGTAGTAATTTTGAAAACGTCCATACGCTGAAAAAGTGGACTTCCAGAAAAAGTTAAAATTTTGATGATAGAAGGTCGAAATTTTCACAAAAAAATGGTAATGGGAAAAAAGGTGAAAGATTTCAAAAAAGTCAAAATATTGAAAAAGTACAAATTTTAAAAAAGGTCGAAATCTTGAAAAAAAGGCTAAAATTTAAGAGGTTGAAGTTTTCAAAATAGATTTAAATTTTGGATAAAAGTCGAAATTTTGAAAAGTCCATACCCTGGAAAAGGTCAACTTCCAGAACAAAAATCGTTTCGATGATACAAGATCGAAATTTAAAAAAAAAATGTAAATTTTGAAAAAAGGTGAAACATTTCAAAAAAAGCAAAATTTTAAAAAAATGTAACTTTTTGAAAAAGCCGAAGTGGAAAAAAAATGAATATTTCAAATAAAAGCTAAATTTAAATAAAAGTCGAAACTTCCTGAAATAATCGCAACATTCAAAAAACTCAAAATTTCGAGACAGACAAAAAGGTAGAAATTTTGAAAACGTCCATATGCTGAAAACTTCGAGAAATTGATGATGATTAGAGAAGGTCGAAATTTTCACAAAAAAAATGGTAATAGGAAAAAAGGTGAAAGATTTTAAAAAAGTCAAAATTTTGAAAATATGAAACTTAAAAAAAGACATTTTAAAAAAAAGTCGAATTTTTTAGATTTAATTTTTGAAAAAAAGCTAATTTGAGAAAAAGTTTAAAAGTTTTGATAAGAGAAGATCGAAATTAAAAAAAAGGAATTGTGAAAAAAAGTCAATCATTTCAAAAAAGTTCAAATTTTGAAAAATTCTTGCTTTCCAAAAAAAGTCGACATTTTCAAAAAAGTAGAATTCTTTTAAAATCAAAGTCAAATTTAGGTAATAGTTGGAACTTTTTTCGTGACATAGTCAAAATTTTTTGAAAAAAGGCCAAAATTTAAAAAAGGTTGAAATTTTCAAAAAGGATTTAAATTTTGAAAAGCGGTCAAAAATTTGAAAAAGTCCATACTCTGAAAAAGTCAACTTTCAGAAAAAGCCGATATTTTGATAATAGAAGATCTAAATTTTCAGAAAAAAATAGAAATTCTGAAAAAAATAAAAAAAGTTAAATTTAGACGAGTCAAAACTTGGAGAAAAAGTTGAAATTAAAAAAAAACACAAAATTTCTAGACAGGCAACATTTTGAAGTTTCCAGAAGAAATAAAAATTTTAATTTTGACATTTCGGGAAAACATACACATTTCTAAAAAGGCCGAAATCTTGAAAAAATTTAAAAGAGGTCGAAGTTTTCAAAAAACATTTTAATTTTGGATAAAATTCGAAATTTTGAAAAAGTCCATACTCTGAAAAAAGTCAACCCGAAAAAAAATCGTAGTTTTGATGGTAAAGATTGAAATTTCCAACAACAAAAAATGGAAATTCTGAAAAAAGGTGAAACGTTCCAAAAAAATCAAAACTTTAAAAAAATTTGACTTTTTAAAAAATCGGAAATTAAAAAAAAACGAATATTTATAATAAAAGCCAAATTTAGATAAAAGTCGAAACTTCTAAAAAAAATCGCAACATTCAAAAAACTCAAAATTTCGAGACAGTCAAAAAGGTAGAAATTTTGAAAACGCCCATACGCTAAAAAAGTTAACTTCGAGAAAAAGTCAAAATTTTGATGATAGAAGGTCGAAATTTTTACAAGAAAAAATGGTAATAGGAAAAAAGGTGAAAGATTTCAAAATAATCAAAATTTTGAAAAAAAATTAACTTAAAAAAAGTCGATATTTTAAAAAAAAGTCGAATTTTTTAGATTTAATTTTTGAAAAAAAAAACTTGAGAAAAAGTCGAAATTTTGGTAAGAGAAGATCGAAATTAAAAAAAAGGAATTGTAGAAAAAGGTCAATCATTTGAAAAATTCTAGCTTTCCAAAAAAAGTCGAAATTTTCAAAAAAGCAGAATTCTTTTAAAATAAAATTCAAATTTAGGTAAAAGTCGGAACTTTTTTCGTGACATGGTCAAAATTTTGAAGTGCTGAGCAAAAGTAACAACTTAAAAAAAGATTGAAGTTTTGAAAAAAGGCGAAAATATGAAAAAGGTTGAAATTTTCAAAAAAGATTAAATTTTGAAAGACGGTCGAAAATTTGAAAAAGTCCATACTCGGAAAAAGTCAACTTCTAGAAAAAGCCGAAATTTTGATAATAGATCTACATTTTCATAAAAAATAGAAATTCTAAAAAAAATTAAACATTTCAAAAAAAGCGAAATTTTGAAAAAGTCCATACTCGGAAAAAGTCAACTTCTAGAAAAAGCCGAAATTTTGATAATAGATCTACATTTCATAAAAAATAGAAATTCTAAAAAAAATTAAACATTTCAAAAAAAGCGAAATTTTGAAAAAGTCCATACTCGGAAAAAGTCAACTTCTAGAAAAAGCCGAAATTTTGATAATAGATCTACATTTCATAAAAAATAGAAATTCTAAAAAAAATTAAACATTTCAAAAAAAGCGAAATTTTGAAAAAGTCCATACTCGGAAAAAGTCAACTTCTAGAAAAAGCCGAAATTTTGATAATAGATCTACATTTCATAAAAAATAGAAATTCTAAAAAAAATTAAACATTTCAAAAAAAGCGAAATTTTGAAAAAGTCCATACTCGGAAAAAGTCAACTTCTAGAAAAAGCCGAAATTTTGATAATAGATCTACATTTCATAAAAAATAGAAATTCTAAAAAAAATTAAACATTTCAAAAAAAGCGAAATTTTGAAAAAGTCCATACTCGGAAAAAGTCAACTTCTAGAAAAAGCCGAAATTTTGATAATAGATCTACGTTTGAAGATTAAAATTTTAAAAAAAAGTAGACATTTCGAGATTACAGCCAAACATTGGAAAAAAATTCAACATTGAAAAGTTAAATTCAAAATTTTTAAAATGTTCACTTTAACCTCAAATATTTATAAAACATTCTCGAATTTTCGATAAAAATTTAAGGTTAAACTCCGGATTTGAAGAAAAGGTTCAAATCTCGAGAACCCTAAAATTTATAAAAATAAACAGATTGTAAAAATGTCAAAATTTTTAAAAAAGCCAAAATTTTGGAAACAAAATTACAATTTTGAGAAACTTCGAAAATTTTGTAGACTAAATTTTGAAAAATCATAAAATTTTTATAAAATATTAAATTTTGATAAAATTCTTTTTAAAAATGACAGGCAAAATTTTATAAGAATGCCAAACAGTATAAAACTCGCAATTTTTAAAAAAAGGCAAAGTTTTGAGGAAATATCGAATTTTGAAAATTTTGTCAAAAGAATTCAAAATTTTTACGCTTCATGAACTTTGACTAATCAAATCTTAATTCAAAATTCGTCGGTTAAAATTTCAGTTTTTTCGAAAATTTCGACTTCGATATATAATATAATATAATATAATATTCGAATTTTTTTGAAAATTTCTTTTCCAAAAATTTTAAACTTCCAAAAAAGTCGAAATATTAACTGACGAATTTTGAATTAACATTTTAATAGTCGAAATTCATAAAATTTAAAATTTTCAATACGATTTCCAAAAACGTGGAAATTCTGAAAAATTCGATATTTTGCAGAGTTGCAATTTTGAAAAATATTAAAAATATATCAAGGCAACATTTTGAAAAAAAATCGAGAAATTCTAAATTTTCAAAAAAAGACGAAATTTTTGAAGTCGTATTAATTTAATTTGAAAATTATAATTTTGAACAGAGTAAATATTTTCAAAAAAGGTCGAAATTTTGGAAAACAGTCAAAATTTAAAAAAGGACAAAATTTTGAAAAATTCTAAATTTTTCAGAAAATCGGAAAATTTCTAAAATTGCTATTTAAGAAAAATTATTTTTTTTAAATAAAATTTTGAATAAGGCTAAAATGTTTCTCAAATCGTTTTAGTTTAATTAAAAAAATGTAACTTTGAAAATAAGCATTTTCAAAAAAAAATTCGAAATTTTCAGAACTAGACAAAAATTTTATAAATAGGCGCAATTTTGAAAGAATTTTGTATTTTAAAAAATCTAAATTAAAATTTTGCCAAGTCAAAATTTAAAAAAAAATATAATCGACAATTTAAAAATCCGACATTTTCAAAAAAATTCGAAATTCGTAATTTTTTATAAAAAAGCCAAATCTTCAATAAGTTTTGGAAGTTTAAAATATAAAGGAATGCTTAAAATGTTAAAACATTTAAAAAAGAAATAAAATTTAAATTTAAAGAAATTAAAGCTCAAAATTTTGAAATCTTTATCAAAATTTAAATTTTCCAAAAAAATTTAAAATTTTTAAAGAAAAAGGTCAAAATTTTGAAAAAGCTCGAACTTTTTAAAAAAGTCGGAATAAATTTTGTTAAAACACCAATTTTAAAAAAAAAATTGGAATTTTAAAAAAGCAGTGTTGAGGAAACATAGTTTTGAAAATCTTTAATGTATTCAAAATTTTCTAAAGAATTCCAAATTTTTATAAAACGAAATTTTAAAGAAATTCAAAATTTTCGAAAAAAATCGAAATTTTGAAAAACAGACGAATTTTGAGAAAATAATCGATATTTTGAAAAATATCGACATTTTCATAAAAAGATAAAATTTTCAGTAAACAGTCGAGATTTATAAAAAATGTGATATTTTGAAAAATTCTAATTTTGTAAAAAAGTTTTTAAAATCGAAGATTTGAAAATTAAACCTAGAATTTATAAAAATAAAATTTGGAAGTTTGGTGTAATACAAAATTTTAAGGAAAAATGCTTGATTGAGGAAAATCTTAAATTACAAAAATATGCAAATTTTCAAGTAAAGCACGAAACACGTGTTCAGAATTTTTACTTAAAAATTGACGACTTTTAATATGGAAATTCGAGCCGAAATTTTGAGAATTCTGTTTCGGTTTATTTGGAAATTTTTAGTTTTCACTCGAAAATTGGTCTATTTCTAAAAATGTTTATCATTTTTCTAAAAATTTCGACTTTTTTTCTAGAGGTTTGGAATTAAAATACAAAATAAAAAATTAAAAATTCGAAAAAAGTAAATTTGTTTAAAAAATTTTAATTTAAAAAGAACTGAAAATTTGAAGTTTAAAACTAGAAACTTCGATAAAGATAGCAATTTTCTTTTTGCCTGAAAATTTAAACTGACAAATACTAAATAAATAATAAATAATTGTGAATTTAAAATCGAAAGTTTAATTCAGTTAATGTTTTCGAGTTTTATATTAAATACTGGAAAAACTTTTGTTAAAATTTTCATATTTTTTTCAGAATTTGGGCTTTTTTATAATTTGCGAAATTAAATTATCTAAACTATGAATTTTCAAATAATTGCATTACATTGCAAATTTAACATTAATTTGTTAAATATATAATGCTGTCATTGGGTGATTAGTTATAAAATTGGGTGGTCGTTTGCCCCATCAATTCAGATGGAGCTACTTCAGTCGCGATGCTATACATCGATTTTGCAAACATCGTTTATAAACTGAAGGATGTATCGATATTTTTTATGCTTTACCATCGATGGTTAATAAAAAATTTCGAATTTAGAGTTTTTTTTTGAAAATTTCGGGTTTTTAAATTGTCGATTTTTTTTCAAAATTTTGACTATTGGCAAAATTTTAATTTAGATTTTTTTTAAATACAAAATTCTTTCAAAATTGCGCATATTTTTAAAATTTTTGTTTGGTTCTGAAAATTTCGAAACAGCGATACTCGATGTTTTTAAAACATCGAACTATCATTTGCATCCCTATATGGGACTCGTTACCGAACGGAATTTTCCCCAAAAATTATAACCTATCATTATTTAAGAAGGCGGATTCATCGCCATCTATATCCTTGTTTCCGCATCCTACTTGCGGTGCTTTGAAGTCATAATGGGGTTATCCTTTGCGAGTGAATTGAACATAAAAAAATAGAGTGCATGAGGCGTCCCTAAGTAAGAAGCCGCCCGCAATTTTGTCAGGACGCGCAAAAAAAATTTTTTTTCGTGCGTGCCAAACCTGCGGGAAAGTGTAAATGGTTTCTAAAGACTTAAAATTTTAATTATTTACTTCCTTCTGGGACAAATCTAGAAAGAACAAAATTTGCATTTTAAAATTAAAATACCGGGAACACATTAAAATTTTTAAGTTTATATACTCGAAAGTTTGGGACCAAAGTGAAAATTTTGAAAAATTATAAATTTATTTCTAAAAATCCGAATTTTTAAATTTTGGGATTTTGGGAAAATTAAATATGGTTCACATATTTTCAATATATGTTTTAAGATCTAAAACTGCTAGACATTTTTGGGAACGAATTATTCTATAATTTATTTTAATTTATGCCAATTTTTATTACGCTATATTTGTGCATTCCTCAGATATTTAAATTTAAATATATTAATTTATGAAAGTGCATACTGATTAACAGTACTTCTTTGAAGGAATGTTTTTAATAAAAGTGCATCGCAATCGTCCATGATGTTTGAGCAATCACTCTGATTTTAAAAATGCAAATGGAACAATAATTTATTATTCATTAGAGTATTGTGACTTATATTTAATGATTGTATTCACACTGCATTAATGAATGATTAATGTCCACAGATAATGTGGTCTAACAACATATGAATTTTGTCATTGATTAACTGTAGATCAGTCAGCGTTGTGTAATGAAGCAATTTAACGTAGCGCATATCATTAGTTGTTGCTGTGATGACCATTGTCACAAAATTCATTCAGAATGGTGCATTAGATGGAACCCAGTTAATTGCATAATAATGAAGTTCCCACACTAATGCAACATTTTTTAACTGTCTTGAAACTTCGTTTTTGTTCTCAAAATTCAACCACGTTTTGAGGTTAGAACTCAAAATTTCATCTTTTATTATGAGATTTTTAATTTTCCTTTCTCAAAATTTCGGTTTCACAAAATTGTAACTCGAAATTCAGAGCTGAAGTTTCAAGGAAATTTGTTTCCTCTAATGTTAAAACCGGAATTTTTCATCATGCTGAGTTTTTTTTTTAATTTCAGTACTTGTTTCAAATTTAATCGACTAAATTTAATTCTTTATATTTGTCTAAAAAGTGGACATTAAATAGGCTTTATTTCCTCAAAATGTCGTTTAAAATCTTGCTATTTTGAATTTCAAAGTTAAAATTTAAAAGATTATGTAAGAATTTTGAAAATGAGGTAAAACTTGTGAGAGTTTGAGAGTGGTAAAACTTTAGTAAAAAATTCAAATTTAAATTTTCAATTTTTGATGTTTAGCCTTTTTTTTTCTTTCGACTTTTTTTTAGAGATTTTGGCTTTAGAGGTTTTTTTCAGATTCTTTGTTAATTAGAGTTAAAATATCATTTTCTTTTTATTTTCAACACAAACGTTTAATTTTTTATTTCTTCGAAACTGAACTCGTCTTTTTCCTAAAGCCAATTTTAGCTGGAATTTATGTCAACATTGAAATTGACATTGATTATTTACAAACTTTTAGCGAAAAATGAGAATGGACTTTTTTTAAATTTAGAAATTTGAAGTTATAACTGGGTTTTTTTCTAATCGCCATTTCTTTTAATATTTCCAATATTAGTTTGACTGAACAATATGAAGATAGTTCTGCGACCCGGTATTTTATTTTCATGACCCGGTGCCGGGTTGCGACCCAATATTTGCTGCAATATGGCATATCATTATAAACTTGTTTATTCTAAAATACGAAGACAATTAAAAAGTTGAACAAATACTACAATCAAACAAAAAAAGTTTAACAGAAAAATTGAGTTACTTAATAGAAGAAAATCACAATAACTGATCAAATTTTTATGCATTCACTTCTTGACAATATTTAAAGTCTATCAATAAAAGCATTCTGCAGATATGCCGGAGGAAAGTTTGTGATGGCAATTCTAATTCGAGCTCCTAATTCATCATTGTTGGCCTATTACGCCACACGACGCTTTTTAAATATCTCTAGAAGAAATGGTCCATGGGAGTCATATCTGGAGACCTAGGCGGCCATTAAATCGGAACCCTTTCGCTTTTTTAATTTCCTTTGTTATTTTAGAATAAGCAAGCTTATGATATACCGTGTCTAAATCAATTACCTGTTAAATGACACCAAACTAAACTTAGGATGCCATTAAAAAAATTCGAGATGGCTGCCTCTAACAAACACCACTCGTACAAAACTAATAAAACTCATATCAAAACATTAGTATTCACATGTATCTTTAGTAGGTTTAATTTACCCCCACTAGATGTGAAATCTAAATGTCAAATGGTTTCCACATAATCCCATTTGGTTCAATATTATTTTACGGACCCTGTATTTACCTAATACGTACACATAAGTACACAATTCTTTTAAGATGCGTTGGTTATTCGTTTCGTACTTTATAGATAATGGTGACCTTTAAAAATAATCTTTTCTTAAGCTCCCAGTTGATAAATTAGTGTTATGCGAAGGTTCAGAAGATGAAATCAAAATGCTCATTAATTCTTATCCCGACCTATACCAATTTAGAGACAATTTGAATGTCGTGACACATAATGCAAGCATTAAAGAAAGCTCTTTGCCATGACCCATATTGTATCTACTCTACCTATTAATGCAAGCGTTGTTTGCGACAGGACGATTAAGCTTTCAAACAGACATCTGCTTTGTAAATAAGAATAAAAGTATGAATTTTATTTAAATATATGTACATTTTGAAAAGGTGTATCCCTACTAATCACGATATTCTACAGACCTACTTTTGAGAATAAAAATATTCTTTTAGAATTAAATATTAATTTATCTTCGCCACATGTACTTTTTTTTGCCAAATTTAAACGTCACACTTTGGGATTCTGGTGCTGACGTGTAGTATCCAAATTTTCGTGTTTTAAAACCTTTTACATTAAAGAGATGATCGATGTCCACAAAATATCAATGTTGAGACCAAACATTGATGTGAATCCTAATCCTCTTGGATAACGTAGGGTCGTGAAACCTGACCCGTCGAGAGATGGGGGAAAAAGGAGCAAATGCCCTAGAGCCTGCTCTTCAGGAGAGCACGGTGATCTGTCTACATGTTAGAAGTTCGTGCCTATATGTTAGCAGTTTGTGAATTACAAAAATATTCAAGTCTTCTTTTTTTTCAAAATTTCATATTTTTATATAATTTAAGATTTTTACCAGAAATTTGGGCTCTATTTCTTGAAATTCCATGTTTAGATTTTAAATTCGAAATTTCCTCTGAATTTCGACTTTTTTTGAAACTTCATTTTAAATTTGAAAATTATTCCTTTTTAAAATGTTTGTTTTAAATTCGCAAGTCAAGACGTCGGATTATTCAAATATCTTGAAAAAAGGCGAAATGTTCAAAAAACAGTTTTTAGGTTTTGAACAAAAGATGGAAGATAGTTTCTTTTTGAAAAAGTCGAAATCTCAAAAAAGGTCAAAACTTCGGGAAAAAGTTGAAAATTTGACGATGAAAGGTGGACATTTTTTAAAAAATGTGCGAATTTCAATCCAACATGTTAAAAAGTAAGAATTTTCGAAAAAAAAAATAGAATTTTTCAATTAAGAGTCAAATTTACATAAAAATCGAGACTTCTAAAAAGTCAACATTTCTCGAAAAAAAAATTCGAAATTTTCAAAAAATCAAAACTTTATTGAAGAGTCTTTATTTTGAACAAAGATAGAGATCTTCAAAAAAATTGAAAATTTTGAAAGCAAGTCTAAGCTTTCTAAAAAAATATCAAAATCGAATTTGCAATAAAAGAAAACGAAAAAAGATAGAAATTTTGTGTCAAATTTTCAAAAATTCCGATTTTTTTAAAAAGCCAAAATTTTCAATAATGATGAAATTTAGAGAAAAATTAAAATTTTTCCAAATAAGTCGAAATTTCAGAAAAGGGAGAAATTTTGGAAAATTGAAAGTTTTGAAAAATAAATCAAGAGAATCGAAAATTACAATAAAAATCAGTAAGATTTTTCAAAAGTGTGGTTATATATTCATAAAGTCAAAATCTTAAAAAAAGTCGAAATTTTCAAAAAAGTTGATATTAAAAAACAAAAATCTTGAGTAAAGTCAATATTTTCAAAACTGGAAATTAAAAAAAATCAACATTTTAAATATAATTAGAATTTTTAAAAAGGTCGAATTCTAAAAATGTTAAGTTTACAAAAAAATCGAAATTTCTAGTTATAGTTGAGGAATTTAAAAAAAATTAAAAATTTTCATAAATATGTAAAAAATTGAAATTTATCAAAAATTCAAAACTTTGAGATAAACTAAATACGCCTATATAAAAAAAATTTGAAAAAAAGTACATATTTTCAAATATCTATGAAATTTTTAAAAAAGAAATTCTTTAATAAGGCCCTAATTAAAAAAATAGTCAAAAAAGATGGAAATTTCATAAAAATGTAATTTAAAAACGTTTCGAAATTTCAGAAGTAAAATAAAAGCTTCTTCAAAAAAACCAAAAACTAAAGTTGAAAATCGAGTTTTTCGAAAAAATAGCCAAAATTGAACATGTGGCCTTTTAGAAAAATTCGAAGTTTGGAGAGAAAAAAAACCACAATTTACACAACAAAATTTTTTAAAACTTTGAAAAAAAGTATATAAAAATTAGAATTACAGAAGTCCACAAAGAAGTGGTGTGTGCTGTAAGCCGGACTATGATTTTCTAGGGTATTTTTCCCGATGAAAACGAATCGAAAGTCAAAATTGGGTGTCAATGAGCAAATAATCGAGAGAAAGACCCAAAAAACCGATAAAAGCCACGATAATTTTATCGGCTTTTGGGGTTTTTCTCGTTTATTTGCGAGTGGGAAAGAATACCCCAGAAAATCATAGTCCTTATTCGAAATTTTAAGAAAAACTTGAAATGTATGGAAATTTTGGATAACATAATTAAAAATGTTTGAAAAATCATGAAATTTGGGAAAAATTAGAAATATTTCAAAAAATTCAAATATTTGAGAAAATTGGAAATTTTTGGGAAAATTTGAAACTTTGGAAAAAAATTGCAAAATTTTTGAAAAACTCATAATTTTGGAAAATATTCGAACTTTTGGGAAGAACTCCAAAACTGGGCCGAAGAAATGTTAAATAAATTGAAAAAAACTACAATAATGTTATGAAAATTATCAATTTTGAAGAAAATGAAAGCTGGACAATCGCATCCACAAGAGGCTTTATAACAGAAAACGCAAAACTGTCTTAACAAAGGAGGAAGAAGAAGAAAAACAAAATTCGAAATTTTGTGGAAAATTTGAAATTTTGGAAAATTCCAGAATTTTTAACAAAATTTTAGACTGAAAAAAATTCAAAATATTGTAAAAATTCAAGAATTTGAAATTTAAGAAAAACTTGAAATTTTTGGAAATATTCGGAATTTTGGATAAAATAATCAAACATTTTTGAAAAATCATGAAATTTGGGAAAAATTAAAAATTTTTCAAAAAATTCGAAAATTTGAGAAAATTAGAAATTTTGGAGAAAAAACTTGCAAAATTTTTGAGAAACGCATAATTTTGGAAAAAATTGGAACTTTTGGGCAGAACTCCAATAATGTTATGAAAATTATCAATTTTGAAGAAAATGATAGCTGAACATCCGCATCACAAGAGGCTTTATAACAGAAAACACAAAACTATGTTTTAGCAAAAAAAGGAAGAAGAAGAAGAATAAAATTCAAAACATAAAAAATTGAAATTTTTAGAAAATTCGAAATTTTTGAAAATTCCAGAATTTTTAAGAACATTTTAAATTCTAAAAAAATTCAAAATATTGCAGATTCAAATTATTGCACAAATTCGAAATTTTAAGAAAAACTTAAAATTTTTGAAAATATTCGAAATTTTGGATAAAATAATCAAAAATTGAAAAATCATAAAATTTGGGAAAAATTAAAAATTTTTCAAAAAACTCGAAATTTTGAGAAAAACTTGAAATTTTTGGAAATATTTGAAATTGTGGATAAAATAATCAAAAATGGAAAAAACATGAAATTTGGGAAAAATTAAAAATTTTTCAAAAAAGTTGAAATGTTAGAAAATTGGAAATTTTGGCGACAATTCAAAATTTTAGAAAATCAAGAATTGTGAAATAATTAAAAATTTTGCGAAAAATTAAAAAGCTTGTCTATTTAACTCTAAACACTGACTTGATATACAACGCACGATCTAAACCGAAGAGTTTAGAAACCTGCAATTTTACACAAAATTTTGAGCAAAATGCAAAATTTCTGGAAAACTCATAAATTTTGGAAAAAATTTGAACTTTTCTAAAAAATTTGAACTTTTGGGAAAAATTCGAACTTTTGAGAAAAATTCGAACTTTTGGGAAAAATTCTAACTTTTGGGAAAAATATGAACTTTTGGGAAAAATTCGAAGTTTTGAGAAAATTCGAATTTTAGGGAAAAATTCCAATAACTTTAAGAAAAATTCAAAATATTGTAAAAAATTTGAAATTTTTGGTAAACATTCGAATTTTTGGGAAAAAATCGAAATTTTGAAAACATTCAGTGACATTTAGAAAAGTAAACAAAATTGTTAATCAAAATTACCGAAAAACTACGAGATTTTAAGATTAATATCAAGAGAAAATTCTAATTTACACTTAAAGGTTCCTGAGGATGGTCGAAATTTCGAGGAAATATAAAAATTTAATTTTATAATAATTTTTCTCGAATCGATGAAGAATTTTTTCTGCATGAAAGTAACACAAAAAGGGACATTATTTATGTTTTGGCGCTGCCAGGCAGCGCCAAAAAGGGCGTTCCGCCCCTGGCGGTAGGTATGAAATTATTTAATAAAGTAATAATTAAATACCAACTAGAAATGTACTCAACAGGCAACTTGACAGTAGCTGTTGACCCATGTAGATTGATTGTGCATAATTAAATTGCGATAAGAACTTTCTCCTCTCGTATTTCTAAAAAAGTACATAATGTATTAAATAACTTGCTTGATAAGATAATTTTCTAATTGTCTTTGATTAAGATTTTACTAGTACAGCATATAAATGTGTGCACCTAACCTGAAATGTTATTGGTTATTGATTAGGTACATGCATCTTGGCAAAATTCCCCTTCATAACTGAACATTTTTGTTCGAGTATTATGTTTAGAATTTCGCATCTCATCGACACAACTTTAAATTGTTATTGTTGTTCTGTTGTTTCAGCGTATTTCAAACATTAAAGCAATGTTTTTGTATTGTGAATTTATCTATGAAATGCGGATATGCAAAATTTAATTTCGTTTTCATTGAACTTGGTGCTTCTTTGTTATCGCCTACTAGCCCGACTACAAGTTATCAACAGCAGACAAAACAACAAATGCAAATGAATCCACATAGATCTTATTTTGAGCGATTATGGTCAAACTTTGAACGTTATAAATCCGTGCCATCATCGTGAGAGACATTCTGTTGAAATAAAAGTCGAAAGTCCAGCCAATCTGAGGAGTGCAAAGGCGTTATCGCGATTCTTTCAATTTTATCATCTGAGATAAGGCTTACAATTTATTTGTACACCTTTGTAAACTCTTAACTAGTTTGCTTCTTTCGCAAAGAGAACGTAGGTAAATGTGTTGGTCTATTTTTTTTGTGTAGTGTCTTCGACTTGAGTTTTTAGAAAATGTCTATGGTCAAGTAAGTTACATCTAATTTATTCACGTTTCGATTTTGACAGTATGAGTAACTAATAATTTTCTAATTTACTATTCTGTTCATAATATACTTCCTTTTTTGCTATTTATTTATTTTATTTTCTGTAGAAGATAGATAGTTTTAAATATGATTTTTTTATATTGTTAGAAACTTAATTTATGGTTATCTATATATTGGTTAAATTGACTACTTAATGGCAACGCCGTAATTAATTCTAAAGGGCCCCGTGCAAGATGTTACATCTAGGTTCTATAAAAAATAACCTCACAAAAACGATTCTTCGGAAATAAAATAAAAAAACACTAAAAAAGACCTCAACGACCAGGCTTATAGTTAAAACTTGGAACATTAACAACGACATTTTAGGTGAGAAGATCGAAATCGTAAACTAGAAAAAATTGGAAATTTGACAGTTTAAATATAAAATTTTGAAAAAGATGTCGATATTTTAGAATTAAAGTCAACCTTGAAGAAAAAATAGTTCTCATTTGAAAATTAAAAAAAAAACTCAATATTTTTAATTCAATAAAATCGAAATTTTGACAGGGGAAATCAAGAGAAAAGGTGACATTTCGAAATTTAACTTAAAAGTTCTAAAATAAGTCATAATGTTCGGAGAATTTAGACTTTAAAGACGATATTTCAAAAAAGAAATAACGAAATTCTAATTCGTGTTTAAACACGAAACTAGTAGGTAAAAGTGTAAATTTCTAAAAAAAAATGGCATTTATAATAAAACCTAACATTTAAAAAGAACATTTTGGTCAAAAAAATAAAAATTCAAGGCAAAATTAACTACTTCTAAGCTTAAAATTACATTCTGGAATTAATATAAGGTTAACATTCCGAAAATAAGTCAATATTGTCAGAAAAAGTCAAAACATTCAGTTTTTTATTTTATTAAGTTGTTTCTTGTATCAAATTTTGAAAAAGAATGTTTTTCAAAAACGAGTACAGTAAAAGACTTTCAAAACCTAAAATTTAAAACCGAAATCTTAGAAAAAAATTATAACCGTTCACAAGGAATTTATGAAAAGAAAAATCGAATTTTTGAGAAAAATATCCCTGAATTTATATCAAGATTTAAGACGCCCACATTTGAAGACTTAAATCCTAAGGAAAGAAAGTGTACAAACTTTAAGCTTCAATTTTAAAAAAGTTGATTTCTTTCTTCAGATTTGTAAGTTAATCTGGTTTCTTTGGTTTTTAATTCAAAGTACTCGTGTGTACTTTTTCATAATTTTGATTTTTAAATCAGAATTTGAACTTAATTCGAAAATTTTAACGAATTTCAAAAAAAGTTTAAATCTCAAAAGATAAGTTGAAACATTAAAATGTTGATTCAAGGAGACATTTGAAAAGAAGTGAAAATTTCTAGATTCGAGGGAAAGTTTGAACTTAGATTTCGAATCTAAAAAAATGTCTAATGGTTCAACTTCAATTCAGAATTTTACATTTTTCTCGAAACCTTTTTGAATATTCGACCCCTCCTGATTATTTTGATTTTTTGTTGTTGAAAATTTCCTACAGTCAGCTCTCAATTATCTGAAATTCAAGGAACCAAAGAAAGAGTTCAAATTACCTAAAGTTCAAAATAACATGAGAGTGGTGGATCCAGGTGATTTTCGGTTTGTTAAAAATTTCGACTATTTTCGAAAAATTCCATTTTATTTCAACTTTTTTGAAAATTGTTACTTTCTCGTTGATTCGATTCTTTCAAAATTTCGATTTTTTTTAGAAAATTTGATGATTTGATAATAAACTTGATAATATCGATTTTTCTCAAAATTTTGACTTTTTTGTAATTTTGTTTTTTAAAAAAAAATTTGTTTATTTTTTGACAAATTTGGAATTTTGAACATTTCTACTTTATTAAAATTTTAATTTTTTTACAAAACTTGAGCTTATAAAATTATTGACTAAAAAATTCGGTTTTTCTTAGTGTCGACTTTTTTTTTAAAGTTTAAACGTAGTTATGAAATTTTTTAAAATTTTGATTTTTTTTTCAATATTTTGACCAATTTCGAACATTTCATCTCTCAAATTTCAATATTTTTTTTGTAAACTTAACTTTTTTAAAAATTGGACACATTGAAAATTATGTTTTCGCGTGTTCTGAATCTTTTGAAAATTTAATGTTTTGAAACATTTCGACTAGACATATTTATTTGTAAATTACATTTTTTTTGAGAAATTTTACTTTTTTAAATTTCGACTCTTGAAAATTCCGATTTCTTCAAGATTTCCATTTTTTTTGTTGAAAATTTGACATTTCAGAAAATTCCTGATTTTTTGTTATTGAAAATTTCGATTTGTTCCCTTAAACGTTTCGGCCTTTGACAATCTAGACATTTTTTAATTTTCACTGTTTTCAAGCTTGCTCTCTTAAAATTTTGATTTTTAAAAATTTCGATTCTTAAAATTTTAACTTGTTTGAAAATGTTTAAGTACTTTCAATAATGTGACTTTTTCTGGAAATTACATCTTATTTTTGGTTTCATTTTGAAAATTATTACTTTTTTCAAGATACTGCTTTTTTGAAAAATTCGCCTTTTTTCAGAATTTCCTGTATTCCTTGAAATTTTGCTTCTTTTTTGTAAATTTTGACTGAAAAATTACATTTTCTTAAAAACATTCTTTTCTAAAAATTTGTTGTTTTGAAAATTTTCACTTCAAATTTAAACGTTTCTCATCGACTTTTTTACAATTGTTGATCTTTTTTAAAACAGACAGTTTAAAATTTTAACTTTTGTCATTGAAAGCTTGATTTTTTAAAATCTTGAGAATTTTCCAAATTTCAATTTTGTCTCACTATCTTTTTTTTTTTTTGAAAAATTCGATTTTTTTCGACTGGAATGTTTGAATATTTTTTAAAAGTTGGACCACTTAAATTTCGCCTTTTTCAGGCTCTTCGACTTTTTTTCGAAAGTCCAACCTTTCTCTTGAAAATTTGATTCTTATACAAAATTTTGACTTTTTTTGAAAAATAAAGTTTGTTTCCAAATTTCCAACTTTTTGGAAATTTCAACCTTTTCTCAGAATTTTGACTTTTTTTAAAATCTAAACTTTTTTGAAAATTTCCATCGTTTTAAAAATTCGAACTTTTCAAAATTTCCGGTTTTTGTCAAGATTTCGATTTATTTTGAAATTTTGACCTTTTCTGAAAATTATTTTACTTTTTTGATTCAATTTTTTTTAATGCTACTTATTTTAAAATTTTTGATTTTATTGAAAATTTTTACTTTTTTTCAAAATATTTTTCAGAATTTTCTGTATTACTTGAAATTTGTTTCTCTTGTGTAAATTTCGACTTTTTGAAAAATTTTACTTTCTTTTCTAAAAATTTTGTTTACTTTTGAAAAATTCGATTTTTTAAAGGTTCAATATTCTTTAAAATTTCGACTTTTTTTACAATTATTTTAAGAGTCCCTTTTCTTGCAAATTTCAACATTGCATTAAAATTTTGCCTTTGAAAATTCGATTTTTAAATTGTAACATTTTTCAAATTTGTTTTTATGTCTCGACTGATCTCATTTTTTTTTTAACTAAATTTTTTCCACTATTAAAATTGTTTTCAAAAGTTGAATAACCTTAAAAATTCCCCCTTTCCAGTCTATTTGATGTTTAATTTTTGAAAATTTGATTTTATGAAAATTGTCTTTCAAGATTTTGCCTTTTTTTTAAAAAAAGTTCGATTTTTTCCAACTTTCCACTTTTTGGAAATTTCAACCTTTTCTCAAAGATTGTACTATTTTCAAAATCTTTTTTGAAAATTTTGCCTTTGTGAAAAATTCGAATTTTTCCAAATTTTGAATTTTTGTCAAGATCCTCTTCTCTTGCCATTCCCACAACTTTAAATTACCGAGGGGATCAAATCACCTTGATTTTTTTCAACTTATCGAGTATTTTTCAAGGGACCGGGAAAAAACTTCAAATTATCGAAAATTTCAAATTAACGAGTGTCAAGTTATTGAGAGTTGACTATTTCGACAATTTTTGAAAACTTTTCAATTCAAAAAGGTTGATATTTGAAAATTGCGACCGTTTTTTTAAAATTCTATTTATTTTTTTTTTTTGAAAATTTATTTCAAAATTGCATGCTTCCTATTTTGAAATTTTCGACTTTTTTTAAAAATTCAGCATTTTGATAATTGGACATTTTCAAGTAATCCTTTTTTTTCCGAAATTTCGATCCCCTCTCAAAAATGTGTGGAATCTTGAAAGTTTCAACTCTTTTCGAAGTTACGACCGATTGTCTTTTTGTAATTTTTAATTTTGATTTATAATTAATTTAACTTTTTTGTCTTTTAAAAGATTGTTTTTTTGGAAACCTCATTTTTTGAAAATTTGGAAATTTTGACTTTTGAAAATTTCTACTTTTTTTAAAGTTTTGGCTTTTTTGTGAACTTCGATTTTTTGAAAATATTGACTTCAAAATTTTAAGACTTTTTGAAAATCTGCTTTTATTGAATATTTTGACTTTAACCCCAAGTTTTCAATTTTTTTTTTGGAACACTTCAAGTTTTTTGGAATTACCGTCTTATATTTGACAATTTGGACTTTTTTTAAATTCTATCTCTTATTGAAATGCCTTTTTTCTAAATTTAATTTAGACTTTTCGAAGTTGGTACTTTTTTTAAACTGAAAAATTCGACGTTCAAATTTCACCTATTTTAAGAAATGTTAATACAAAAATGAATTTTATAAACATTGACTTAAAGTTTTTGGTTTTTCTAAATGTCGACTTTTTTTTCAACAAAAATCGATCTCTTAAATACATTTAAGTATTTCAAATTATTTTAAAAATTTCTAATTTCAAATGTTCCAATTTTTTCAAAATTTCTACGTTTTTTAAATTCTGAATTATGTAATATTGAAAAGTTTGATTTCTAAAATTGTTACTCATTTTGAAAATTTCAACTCTTTCACTATTTTGCTTTTTTTTCAAAAGTTTTTAACGTGTCAACTTTTTTAAAATTCACTTCTTTATTCAGAATTTTATTTATATATATTTATATTTATTGGATGTTATTTAAAAAATTCCTTTTTACTACTTCCTTTATTGAAGATTTTCTTTCGAAAATTTCGATTTTTGGAAAAATTTTAACTTCTCAAATTTCGACTTTATTTTTGGAAAATTTCAACTTTTTGAAAATTTGGATTTTATAAAAACTTCGACGTTTTCAAGATTTCCACATTTTTTGAAAATTTTGACTTTTAATCATCAAAATTTGAACCTTGAAAATTTGTACGTTTTTTTTAAAAAAATATTTCAGTTTTTTCAAAATTTCAATTTTCTGAAAGTATTGACATTTTTTAACAATTTTGATCTTTTTTTCAAAATCCAGACTTTCTCGAACCTTTAAATATTTGTAACTCGACTTTTTGAAGAATTCTCTTTTATCTGAAAATTTTGAAATTTTTTGAAGGATCTGATTTTTAAATTGCGAATCTTTTAAATTTTGAAAAAGTTGTACAAATCATATTGGAAACTTAACTGCGAGGGCGGTCCGATAAGTACCCTCCTCGCCGCCCGACGGCGCCACTATCGCAAGAGAAATTTACTATCCTGTAGTACATTCTCGTAGACGGCTACTGTCGAAATTTCAGCCGAATCGAACTCATAGTTTTGTTTTCACCCCGTATGGAAGCGGACGTGTCCGCGGATAATAGAAAAATGGAGAGAGAGAAATACAATACCGGTCGGTGATTCGATTCTTGTTTTTGGAAGGGAAATCGCGCAGCGAAATCAAAGAGCGCTTGGATGCTGCGTATGGTGACTCTTCTCCTTCGATGGCGACCGTCAAAAATTGGTTTAACAAGTTTCAGCGTGGTCGCACGTCGGTTTTTGATGAGCCACGCCCAGGTGCCCCGAAAGCGGCTACTACGGAGGATAACATGACAAAAATCTACGATCTCGTATTCGCAGACCACCGATTGAAGGTACCGCGTGGGTCATATCCTGCATGAAATTTTGGACATAAGAAAGCTGTCGGCGCGATGGGTGCCGCGTTTGCTCACTCCGGACAACAAGCGCAACCGTGAGACCAGTTCAGAGCAGTGTTTGGCGCTGTTTAAGCGCAATCCGAAGGAGTTTCTGCATCGTTTCGTGACCGTCGACGAAACATGGATCCACTGGTACACGCCAGAGACCAAGGAACAGTCGAAACACTGGACTTCACCCGGTGAACGTGCTCCGAAGAAGGCGAAGACTGTCCTATCGACCGGAAAGACGATGGCCACCGTTTTCTGGGATTCACAAGGTGTGATCCACATCGACTACCTGGAGAAGGGCAAAACGGTCACAGGGCTGTACTATGCCGAATTATTGGGCCGATTCGACGCCGAATTGCAGAAAAAACGGCCCGATTTGTAGAAGAAAAAAGTGCCTTCCACCATGACAACGCACCGGTTCACACCTCCGCCCTCGCCACGGCCAAATTGGTCGAATTGGGCTACGAACTGCTACCCCATCCACCGTATTCTCCAGATTTGACCCCGTGCGACATCTATTTCTTTCCAAACTTGAAAAAGTCACTCGCCGGGCAGAAATTGGAGTCGAATGAGGAGGTCATCGCCGCCACGGATGCCTACTTGCAGACCTCGAGAAAACGTATTTTTCAGAAGGGTTAAAGAAGTTTAGAGCATCGCTGGGTCAAGTGTATCGAGTTAAAAGGAGACTACGTTGAGAAATAAATCGCCACTTTTCCAAAAATTTTCGTTTTTCTTTTGTAGGCTAAGTACTTATAGGACCACCCTCGTATATTTCTATTTTAAAGCTGGTGTTTTAAAGTTTAAGCAGTTAAAAAAAATGAAAAGAATATCATATTTTTAACTCTTACAAAACAAATGTGTATTGTATTTATTGTTAAATTTAGTTTATGGATACTGAAAATGTCAACCAAATAAATAGAAGATTAATTGTGTCCTATCAGAAACGAATCGATGTAAAGATTATTTTATTTTCTCCCATAAAATCGGATATTAAAGAGGTTTTATGTTAGTATTATTATAATTACTTGCCAACACGCATACTACGAAAATTGTATATTTGTTTTTATAGCAGGGCCGCCGAGAGCGTTGTGAAGGGGGCTTGAGTTTTCTACAGGGGCCTAGACTTGTAATTTTTGGGGACATTTTGTAGGACGGGGGCCTATATAAAAGAGACCCTGATGCTCGATCTATTTCTTGGCCTTCCTGTCTGGAAGTTGTCTCTTGATTTTTATTCAAAACTTTACTATTTTTTTTACTGATAGTGTATACTTTTATTATCAGTTTGCGAAAACAGTACATAATATAGCATATGATTACATACACTTGTAACCAAACATATTGGTGTAATAAATTATCTAATCTTTACTTTTACATCAACGAATATCGGCACATGTTCGAAATAAAATAACATAATTAAAGTTATCTCCATTTATGTATATTATATGCATTTTTTGCAAAATAGACAGGAAAATTAATATTTTTACAAGGCTCCTACATATCTATTATTTATTATTTGACGAAGTTAATTTTGTTCACTTATGTTATATCCCAATCTATCAAATGCAACCTTTATGTTGGTGTTACGATATGACGATAATTGCTATAAAAAATATTATTTAGAAACATAACTTGGAAGTATTTTTAACGCGATAAACATAAACGCATGAACTTTGTATCGCAAATTTTGAAGGTTATAAATTTTTGTTGGCGGTTTTAATATTTTCGACCAACGAATGCTGTTTTTTAGAAGTCAAGCGATGGTCAAGGGCAATGAGATATTTCAGTAACAAATACGAACGCAGAACTATTTATTTAAACATCAAATCAATTTGTTTGTTTTAAATATGCATAATTAAATATATTTAGAATTAACTGGATGCTTTCGTAAGTTCATTAAATTTTGTATTATCCTAGGAGCTAAATGATATCCAACGTTAGCCCCTTTTCGTGTTACGTATTAACGCAATAATAATAGCACGTCATATTGTACCTTTTACGCTTCCATTCGTTGATTAAGTGAATTGAGGGCTTTGAAATAAAAGGGGTATAAGTACAAACATTGTTTCGAGATCTTTGCAGCTAAAATTGAATTGATTCTAAAAATTATTGTATACCTTTAAATAATTTGGATCTGTATGTAAACGTGAAATATACAAAGTTACAACAATTTTTAAAAAAGGAATTAAATGTTGACTCAATGAAATTTGCATTTATAAACCGTTTTTTTCCCAAGACTTTCGATTGTAAGGTGAAAGAATTTGAAGGAATCGTGTACTTTTTACGTAAAAAATTATGAACTTTATAATTAATTTTTATCATTAGTGATTTTTTCTTTGGTTTGTCATAATATTTTTTCTTGGTCTTCTTCGAAATCTATTTTGAAATTATTCATTATTAATTTTAACATTACTTAATAATTTATTAAAAACCAAGACAAATTTCTTTAAAAAATAGTTCTGACACATGATTAATGCGATACGAATCACCTTTTTTAACCTATGTATGTTAAAATATGAGAATTTAAAAAAATTGTCGACGGATTTTTTACAGTTTGACTAATTTTTCAAAATGAGGAAGAAAAAGTTGATGAAACATTGTAATTAATGCAAACGTCACTTCTAGCCCGTCTGTAGGATCTAACTGTTTGACAAAGATCGTGAAGTACTCTTGAACCTTTTATGACGTATCCTATTATTATAGTCGCTTGTCAGAATTAAAAAAACCAGAAATTTGTCAAGTTTTATTTAACAATTTATGTTTTTAAGAAGGTGGCGAATAAGTCAAAAGAAAAGAAAATAGACTGATAAATAATCAATGATTAAAAATTGTGGAACTTGATTATGAACAAAGCGAAGTAAATATTCAAGGTTGCGAGTGTAAGGTGTAAATTTGCACTAGCTAATATTAAATTTCTGTTTTCATTCGGGTAAATAATTACTAAAACTTCTAACAACTGCTTCTTGTTATAATTTTATAATTACCTGAAATTTATTAGCGTAACCAAGTCATATAAACGGCAATTTATATCACAAAGTTAAATAATAATAATTATAATCATGTTCTTTACAATGTAATGTTAACACATTAAGTAGATAATCCAAGAAAGAAAAAATCATCAAAAACTAGACATCTTGGGAGATTTAAAAATTAATAACGTAAATCTACTTAATAAAACTCAACACTGACTGACAGGCAAAGCATAGCTTAAACCGATGGATCTAGAACACGGGTCTGCAAATTTTTAAGCCAAAAGAGCCATCCGCAATAAAATATTGGTTTCGTGAATTTCAAAGAGCCACAGAGAGACACCTCTAACTTATGTGGTCAAACGAAAACATATTCAGCTCAAAAAGCCTTCTATTTCTCAAAATTTAAAGCTGTTCAGATTTCTTTGTATATACCTGTTGGTCGCCCTATTCCAGTTTTCTTGCTTGGCCCTGACACAAGTGATCGTAAATTTTATTTAAGGGCAGTAGTCAACAAGTACAAGAGGGAAACCAAGAAACCTCCGAAGAGTGAACAATAAACCGTGTTAATAAACTAACCTCTTCTTTTATTTCGTCTACCGCGAGTGTAATGGTCCTTCGAAAAAGCAAAAACAACGTTTAATAAACCGCACAATCTCCGAATAAGGGATAGGAAGCCCAGTTTTCTGGTACAACCCGACTTAAAATAAAAACAATCAAAATACACCCTCAACATGTTGGTCCTACGAACCGGATCGAACCCAGCCATAACAAAAGCTTTATTTAAACATTTACCTTTTTCTCGCAAATCCAACTTTTTTTAGCTCTTCTCTATATTCGTCTTTTTTTAACTATGTATTTTGTTCCTAAAATTAGATTTTTGTTCCTAAATCTTCCTTTCTTCTCAAAACTCGATACTCTGAAAATTTTTACTTTTTTCTAATTTGACTTACTGGAAGATTCGACTTTTTTCTTAAAAATCTATCTTTTATCGATTTTTTATTAAAAAAAGTAAAAATTTGGAAATGCTAAATAAAATAGTTTTTGAAGATTCCGACCTTTTTCTCAAAGTTTTCTTTTTTCGAAATTTAGATCAGTTGTTAAATTTGACTTCTTTCCAAAATTACATTTTTTTGACTTTATTCTAAATTGCGACTTTTTTTCTTGAAATTTCGATTCTTTTTAAATTACGTTCCTTTCCCAAATTTCACCATTTTTTCAAAATTTGAAATTTTCTGAAAAGTTAGTTTTCTTTTTATTCGTCTTGTTTCGAAATTTCAGATTTATTCTCAAAATTTAACTCCCTGCAAATTACAAATTATTTATTTTCTTCTTCTCTGAAATACTTCGACTTTTTGAAGTTCGACAATTTTTTCTAAGCTTTCAAATTTTTACAATTTTCCTTTTCGAGACTTGACAATTTTTCACAAAATTCAAATTTGTCTAAAAATTTCAGGTTTTTAAATTTGTTCTGGTTTTCAATCTATTTCCATAATTCAATGTTTTTTTTTCTAAAATTTTGCTTTTTTGAGAATTTTTGACAAATTCATATTTTTCGAAATCTCTTTTTTTTTTCAAAATTCGGATTTTTCCGGAATTATCAACTTTTATTTCGAACGAAATTTATCTATTTTCAAAACTCAAAATTTGATTCTTTTTCTTAAAATTTGATTTTCTCTGGGTAACTTTGACTTTCTTTTAAAGTTTAACACTTCTCGAAATTGAAAGTTTTATCAACATTCCCTTTTCTTTCAAAATTATTTTACCAATCTTCTCAAAATTCGATTTATCTGAAAATTTGGAGTTTTTTTTTAATTGGTCTTGTTTTCGAAATTTCAGATTTATTTTCAAAATTTAAGTTTCTCCGGAAAATTGCAAATTTTTATCGAAATTTGGAACTTTTCTTAAGATGTTGACTTTTTCCTTGAAATTTTTCCTAAAATTTTATTTTTTTCTACTTCTCTGAAAAACTTCAACTTTGTTAAAGCTCGACACTTTGTTAAGTTTCCAGTTTATTTTTACAATTTCTTATAGATATTTAAAATGATTAAAAACCAAAATTTTCAAATAGTTATAATTTAAAAAAAAAATGAACCTTTGAAATTTTCGAAATAAATTTAAATTTTAAAAAGTTCAATTTTGAAGAAAAATGTATTTTCAAAAAATGGAGATCCTTTAAAGAATGGAGATTCTGAAAAGATGCCGAAATTTACAAAAATAAGACCAAATTTTCAAAAAAATGCCAATTCTAAAGTCGAAATTTACTAAGAAAAAATCTAAATTTTCGAAATTTAAAAATAGTAATTTTTGGAAGGTGTACAATGTCGAAATTTTAAAAAAAATAAGAATTTATCGAAATTTTTAAAAAAGTAAGATTTCAAAAAGGGGAAATATTGAAAAATTGGCGAAATTTTCATGAGTAGATTTTTTAAAAAGTAAAAATTTCAAAAAGTTGAAGCTTCAAAATAGCCGAAGTTATCATCAAAAAAAGTCATAATTTTGAAAAAAGGGGAGATTTTTAAAAAATTCCAGTCTTTCAAATTTTGACAATTGGTCGAAATTTTGCAAAAAAAAATTATATTTTGAAATCACACCCAAATATTGAAAAATCCAAGGTTTCAAAAGCTTTCATTGCCATATTTTGAAGCAAATCGTGAAATTTTTGAAAAATAAAAATGTTGATTTTGAAATGGTTGAAATTTTAAAACGTCGAAAATGTTAAAAAATCGAGATTTTTGTGATTTCGAAAGTTTCAAAAAATTAAAATTTTGAAAAAATTTAAAATTTTTAAAAATTCCAAGGTTTTAAAAAGATCTCATTGTCATATTTTCAGGCAAATCATGAAATTTTCGAAAAATAAAAATGTTGAATAAAGTTTTTGTCGGAGTCAACATGTTTGAAATGGTTTAAATTTTGAAAGGAAATGTTAAAAAATCGAGATGTTTGTGATTCGAAAGTTTCAAAAAAGTTAAAATTTTGAAAAAAATGTTAATTTTTTGAAAAAGTCAGTATTTTAAAGTCAACATTTTTGAAAACAGTTAACATTTTAAAAAAGTCGAAATTTTTGAAAAAAAATTGAATATTTCAAAAAAAATGGACATTTTCTGAAAAATTCAAAATTTTGCAATTTCAGAAAATGTCACAATTAAAAAAAAATAATTTAAGAAATAAAGTGTAAATTAAAAAGTAAATATTCTAAAAATAATCGAAACGTTTCCAAAAAAGGCGAAATTTTGAAAAAACTTATAATTTTAATAATTAAATTTAAAAAAAAAAGTTAAAATTTTTAAGAAACCAAATTTACAAATAAAGATATAATTTAAGAAAAAATAACTTGGAATTTTCGAAAAAAATTGAAAATTTAAAAATATTCAATTTTGGAAAAAATTATTTTAAAAAAATAGAGAATTTTTAAAGAATGGAAATTTTGAAAGAATGCCAAAATTTTCAAGAATAAAAAAATGGAAAAAAGTTAAAATTTAAAAAAAATCTAGATTTTAAAAATTTAAAAGTGGAAATTTTTGGAAATTGTACAAAGTTCCAGTTTTTTATAAAAATGAGAATTTATCGAACTCTTTTAAAAAAAGTAAGATTTTTTAAAGAATTCAAAAATTGTTGAAATTTTCATGAGTTGAAATTTTTAAACAAGTAAAAATTTTCAAAATCGACAGTTCAAAATAGTAGAAGTTATCAAAAAAGTCATAATTTTGAAAAAAGTTAAAATTTTGAAAAGGTTGACAATTTGCAAAAAGTCCAAAGTCTTAAAAATAATCCAAATTTTGACAATTGGTTGAAATTTTGCAAAAAAGTCTACATTTTGAAATAAGATCCAAGTTTTTAAAAAGCTGGAACAAAAACTTTCATTGTCAAATTTTCAAAAAAATCGTGTAATTCTCGAAACATCAAAATGTTGAGAAAAGTTATTGCCAGAAGTCAACTTTTTTAAAATATCGAAAATATTGAAAAATCTCGAAATTTTGGTTAAAGCTGAAGTCGAATATTTATAAAAAAAACCGAAATTTTGTTTAAGTAAAAATTTTGGAAAGAGGTTGAGCTTTTGAAATAAAATCGAAATTTACAGAAAAATTCAACCATTTAGAAAAATCAACATTTTCAGAGAATCAACATTTTGAAAAAAAATTAAATTTCCCATAAATTTAAATCTTGGAAAAAAATCAAATTTAAAATGGCAAATTTTTAAAAAAAAAATCGAAATTATGGGAAAATGTCGAAATTAAAAAAAAATCGATTCGTTTAACAAGTTGAATGGAGTAAAGTTGCATAGTGACCGTCGCAGTAATGATTGGAGTCGAGTGACATGTCAGCTAGCAGTACATAAAAAGATGACGAAAGTGGGAAAGTTCCAAATACGATCGAAATTTTGGAAAAAACCTTATTTTAAAAGGGAAAATTTCGAAAAAGTAAATTGATATTTTCGAGAAATATTAAAATTAAAAAAAATGTATTCATTTAATAATTTAAGGACGTAGTTGTCCAGTGGCTGAGGCATTAGTGAGAGGAATCGAGTGACGTATCAGCTAGTAATAAATAAAGAAAATAATAAATATGTATAATACTGAGATCTGCAACAATAATTTTTCAATAGAATATAATTTAAATAACAGCTCTAATTTTTTAATTGATCGATTCGATAACTTCGCTGATATGCGACGAAAGACTGGTATGTCAAGAATAAAGACTAAAGTAATAATGACCTAAAAACAAGTTTAAATAAAACTTTTTTTTTGAGAAATTGTCTAAAAACAGATTGGATAAATAACCTGCTCGAATTTACTGACACACGAACAAAAATTTTCTATGCGCCACTTATGCAATTTTTCTTTGTTTGGAATTTTGTTGCAAATTCACTTTTACTAGAATAGAGATAAGCAATATTTATATTTAAATTTGCCTTTAAATATTCAACTTGCACTTATCCCTCCAAAAAATAAATTACGCAAATAATATCTTTGAAAAGTATATGATAACGGCTATCGAATTTATCGACAAAAACAACTAATTAAGTTAATCAAAAATTATCTCCAAATTTGCAAATGCATAACAACAAAATACAAAATTGCATTAAGAGAAGATTTATAAAGAAATAAATATTTATACTACTTCGCGGTAAGATTGCCATTACGTGACGAGTGATATTCGATGAAATAAAACTAAAAATCTGAGTCAATTTAGTGACTAAATTTGACACACTAACAGCAGCTTTTATACTGCGCTAACAGGAAGTTTATAAAAAATTAAAGTGTAAGGAATATTCACGATTGATTTATAATGTTTTAAAATTACTTGGGATAAATATGTGATAAAATACAGTAAAATGTTATGTTTATTTCTCAAAATAACTGTATTAAAATTTTTAAATTCTTCGAAACTTCAATTATTGGAAAATTTAACCTTTTTTTAATTTTGAAATTCTTTCTAAAGATGTCGAGTTTTTGAATAGTTGAATTTTTCTCTAAATTTCGATTTTATTTGAAAAGCTTGATGTTTTACAAACTTTCGACTTCAAATTTTCAGCTTTATCCAAAACTTCGATGTTTTTTAACACTTTCGACCTTTCAAAGGTGCGACCTTTTTAAAAATGTTGACTCCTGACAATAACTTTTTTCCAAATTTTTATTTGTCGAAAATTTCGCGATTTTCTTAAAAATTTGACAACGAAAATATTTTTATTCGAGCTTTTTAAAACCTTGGATTTTTAAATATTTCGTTCTTATTTCAAAATGTAGCCTTTTTTGCAAAATTACGACTAATTATCAAAATTTGAGTTCTTTTCAAGACTGAACTTTTTTTAAAATTTCAACTATTTTCAAAATTATGACTTTTTGATAACTTTGATAATTTTGAAAATCTTTACTTTTTAAAAAAATTCATCTGGTGAAAATTTCGACAATTTTTTAATATTTCCTCTTTGAAAATTCTCGCTTTTTAAAAAAATTTCGATAAATTCTAATTTTTTTAAAAATTTCGACTTTGTACAATTTCCGATAATTTCTACTTTTAAATTTTGACAATTTGGATTCTTTTTTAAAATTTTTATGTTTGAAAATTTTTGCCCTATTTTTGAAAATTTTGTCTTCAAAATTTTCATTCTTTAAAAATGTTCAATTTTTTCCAACATTTCAAATCTTAATTTTTTTTCCTGAAAATTAGAACTTTATTTGAAAATTTTGGTTTATCAAAATTTTAACTATTTTATTTTTAATTTTAACTATTTTTTAAAGTTGCGACTTTTTGAAAATTCCATTTTTTTCTAAATTCGGTTTTTTTTAACTTTCGATTATTTTTGAAAATTTTGGCTCCATTTTTGAAAACTTCGGCTATATTTTTGAAAATTTCGGCAGTCTTTCAAAATTTCCATTCTTTAAAAATATTCAATTATTTCCAAAGTTTCAAATCCTAATTCTTTTCCTGAAAATTAGAACTTTATTTGAAAATTTTGGTTTATAAAAATTTTAACTATTTTTTTTTAATTTTAACTATTTTTTGAAAATTGCGACTTTTTTGAAAACTCCATTTTTTTTCTAAATTCCGTCTATTTCAAACTTACGATTTATTTTTGAAATTTCCTCTTTTTTTAAATTTATACTTTATTTCTTAACTTAATTTTTGATCATTTTACAAAATATTGAATATTTCAGAAAATTTCTTCATTTTGTTACAATATTCGAATTTTGTTGAAAACTTCGATTTTTTCGAAATGTCGACTTTTTCAAAATTTCCACTTTTTGAAAACACTGCCTTTTCAAACCTAACATTTTTCAAATTTTAATTTTTTTCAAAATTTCGAATCGCAGATATCTCGATTTTTCTAAATTAAACCTTTGTTTCAAAATGTTTAACTCTTCAAAACTTCCATTATTTCAAATATTTAACTTTTCAAATTTTGGACTTTTTCTTAAAATTTCTATTTTCCTGATAATTTTGGTCTTCCTTTTTAATGGTTAGACTCCGAAGAGTTGAGCTCTATCGACTTTTTTCTGAAAATTTCAAAATTCGACTTTTTTTGCAAATTTTTGATTTGTTTTTGAAATACATATTCCTCTTTTCTTTTAACTTAAAATTTATTTCTTAAATTAATTTTTTTTAATTGTGACATTCGCTGAAAGTGTCGACTTTTTGACTTTTTTGCAAAATTTTGAAATTTTTCAGAAAATTTCTTCATTTTGTTAAAATATTCGAATTTTGTTAAAAACTTCGACTTTTTGAAAATGTCGATTTTTTCAAAATGTCGATTTTTTTTTAAAATACTGCCCTTTTCCAAAAATTGTTTCAAATATTAATATTTTTGAAAATTTCGGAAAATTTCGACTCACAAATATTTTGATTTGTCTAAATTAAACATTTGTTTCAAAATTTTTAACTTCAAAACTTCCATTTTTTCAAATATTTCACTTTTTAAAATTTAGACTTTTCCATTTCCTCAAATATTTAAATATTCAAATTTTCGACATTTTTTTAACATTTCTATTTTTCTGATAATTTTGGTCTTCCTTTTTTAATAGTTAGACTTCGAAAAGTTAAGCTCTTATTGAAAATCTCAATAAAAAAAAATGTATTTTATATTGCTAAATTTAAATCGCGACCTTTTTCAACATTTCGAACATTTAATTTTAAAAAATATCGACTTTCTTCTGAAAATTTCTTCTTTTCTTTTAAGTTGAACTTTATTTCTTAAATTAATTTTTTTTTAATTGACATTCTCTCAAAATGTCGACTTTTTTGACTATTTTGAAAAATTTTGAAATTTTTTAGAAAATTTCTTCATTTTGTTAAAATATTCGAATTTTGTTGAAAACTTCGACTTTTTTAAAATGTCGATTTTTTTCAAAATGTCGACTTTTTCAAATTTTAATATTTTTGAACATTTCGGAAAATTTCGAATCACAAATATTTTAATTTGTCTAAATTAAAAAAACATTGGTTCAAAATTTTTAACTCTTCAAAACTTTCATTTTTTCAATTATTTCATTTTTCAAAATTTAGGCTTTTTTCCATTTTCTCTAATATTTAAGTTTTCAAATTTTCGACTTTTTCTTAAAATTTCCATTTTTTTGATAATTTTGGCCTTTCTTTTTAATAGTTAGATGTCGAAAAGTTAGGCTCTTATTGAAAATCTCAATGAAAAAAAAAAAGTGTTTTTTATACTTATTTCGAATCTTTTTTAAAATCTCGACTCTTCAAAATATGAAACATTTAATTTTTAAAAATATCGACCTTTTTCTGAACGTCTACTTTTCAAAATTTCTAACTTGTCTTATTTTCGAATCTTCAATTTTTTTGAGAATTTCGCTTCCATTTTAAATTTAAACATTTTTGAATAATTTGAATTTTTAATAATCTTAATAAATAATAGCGTTTTTATAATAAATGTTAATAAATATCCTGATAAAACACTAAATACCACAAAAACAAAATGCCAAACGTCAGTGACAAACGTTTGTCAAATTCAAGTTTATTACGCTGATCAAATTAGTGTAAAAGTTTGTAAAAGCTAATTCCAGAGAAACGTCAACTACTCTGACATCTGTGTAGATATGTCTCGGATAGTTTCTCTCAGAATAGTTGACACTTTTTGTCAAAGAGAAATGTACGGAATAAAGTGTCTAATATAAACGCACCCTTAGAGCGAAGCAATAGTATTTCAGAATATAGAGAAAAAGAAAAAGTCGGAATATAGGCTAAACGAAATTTGGGAAATTTTGAAGGCTCACATATTTTATGAACTAACTTCAAGAATTCTAATGCACAGACCAATAGGTTTGAATATTTGTTAGATTCGAAGTTTGGAAACCAAATACCGGTTTCGATCTTGTTAGATCTCGTCAGTTTGGTATAACCAACACAAATACTAACAAATGCCTGACAAGTAAGTACTAAAGAATTCAGGGATGTCAAGTGTGTGTGACTTCTTAGTACTACCACCTATTGGTGCATAGAGAAACTATGGCCATCGCCAACAATGTCGTATGCAAGAATTCATTGAGAAATTTAAAATTTAATACAGGCATTTCGGGAAAAATAGATATTTCGAGAGAAACTTAACTTTTTCCATATTTCGGGTATTTTCTGATGTTTGAATTTAAAATTTTTCATTTTGCACTTGAAGCTTCAATTTTTAAGTCGAATTTTGAGAGAAAATCGGAATTCGGAAATGGAATCGAAATCTGGCAAATTAAACAAACCTTTAGAGAAAAATTTCGATATTTTTATTGCATTTTTGAGGGCTGTATATTTAATAAAGAAGCATTTTAGTTTATTTCGAAATTCTTTTTTTTACTATTCGTCAAATGCAATGTAAAAATTTGCTTGTATTATGCGCATAAATATGTAACCAAGCTATGTGTAAATATGTTCAATACAATGGAAGGTTACACTTTATCGAAGCACTGTAAAATAAATTTTACAACATTTAAACGTTGTCATTTTAGATCATATAATTTTTTTCTTTATCAACTTTGAAATTGGAATCTGGGATCATAATTTTTATTTACATTTTAAGAGGATAACAGTTATTACAGATATATTATTAGCGTTATCTATTCGTCGTTTAAATTAAACAATAACCCAAAGGTACAAAGAACAATTGGTTTTACAAGTGGTTATACAATTAACGTATAAATAACTATATTGTGTACTTTCGCAAAAATAAATAACAAATAGATAGTTGTTGGGATTTATTATCAGCTATCAACATTGTGTCTATGATTTATCTCAAGTTTAATGATTTATTTTGCGCAAACTATAGGTTTAGTTGAACTAAACTGATTATAATTGTAATATTAAGTAATTGAACTAAAATCTCATTTCAATGCATAAGAATAAAATAGAGTTTTAAGTAGATATGTTCTCTGTGTACGAGTTTACATAGCAACTACATACTCAAATTAAGGGTGGCTCTTTTTTGAATTGTTTAATGGTGTCATGGTGGCTCAGAAGTAGGAATAATTTTTAAAAAAATCTTTAGCAGATAATTGGTATCTGCCGCTGGTACTGCTGCTGTAACAGATAACAAACAATGAAGAATACTTTTTTGACCATTGAAACTACATAATTCTCTGCTGTGTATAGAATTAATAATTGGTGTGTGTAGCACGTAAACAGAAAAAAAGGACGCCGTGATTGATATATGTCAGGGCTTCTTAAACTTTTTTCATTCATGATCCCATTTATGGCTGTAATTTTAATCGAGGCCAAAAAATATAAAAAAAGGATTAAGTTGATTTGGACGTTGGCGACAGAAGTGAAAACTAAAAACTAGGAAATAACAGGGTCTATGTTCTGTAGTTTGAACCCAAACTAGAAGACAAGTCAGAATATTGAAAATATTTTAAAATAAATGCTGTCAAACTGACCTTTTTTTATTTTTGGTTTGGATGCTTGTAGTCGTGTGAAAACTACTCCAATATTTATTGATAATGAAATCATTTTCACATAAACTTTATACTTTTTTTTTATTTATTGAATGTAATCTTATCAGTACTGTCTTCTGTCATGTCTGGAGCACTGGAGTACCACATTTTCCTTTTTTTAACTTCGACTGTCTTCAAAATTTCAACATTTTTATGAATTTTTCCTTTTTTCAAAAAAAACTTCTCTTTGATTTTAAATTTTTTTGGAAGTTTCGGTTTCTTTTGAAAATAGTGACTTCTGTTAAAAATTTCAGCTTATTTCAAAATACTGGAGGTTTAATAATTTCTACTGCTTTTGACAAACTTTATTTTTATTGGGAATATATGACTTTTTAAAAAATTCAAGTCTGAAAACATCCGCTTTTTTTCGAACTGTCAGCTTCCCCGAAATTTTAACTTAATTTTACTTTTATAAATTTCAACTGTTTCCGCTTTTTTCGAAATTTTAACTTTTTTGAGCTTTTGAATTTTATGAAAATTTTTGATTTTTTTTAAATTATTAAGTATTAACTTATTGTTGAAAATTTTAACCATTTTTAAAATTCTCTTTCTTATTGAACATTTATAACTGTTTAAAAATTTTCATTAAAAATTTTGGCTTTTTAAAAACTTAAATTTTAAGTATTTTCGAAAAAATTGAATTTTTTGAAAATATACAAAAATATTTTCAAGATTTGATTTGGTCTTAATCGATTTGGTCTTAATCTTCTGAAAATGGTGACACTTTTGAAGAATATATTTGTTCTATTTTTATTGAAAATTTTGATTTTTTTAAATATTTCCACTTATTTAGAATATTCGAATTAAAAATTTTTCATTATTTTTAATTGCCACGTTTTCGACTTTCGTAATTTCGCTTTTTTCTAAAAGCTTCGAATTTTTTAAACATTTTGACCCAAAATATCGACTTTTTCAAATTTTTTTTTTTGGATATTCGATTATTTTGAAATATATTTTTTTTTTGAAAACTGACGACATTTTTAAAGAATGCGTCTTTTCTATTTTTATAGAAAATTTCGACTTTTTTGAATATTTCGACTTACTCAGAATTTCCTAATTACAAATTTTCCATTTTTTTTTCAAAATTTTTACATTTTTCAAAATTTGACTAATTTTGAAAATTTCGACTCTTCGTAATTTCGTTGTTTTTTTCCAAAATTTTGACTTTAAATTTCGATTTTTTTTTGAAAATTTTGACTTTTGTGTTAATTTGTGTTTTTTTCTAAAAACTTCGAATTTTTTCAACATTTTGACACAAAATGTCGACTTTTTCTGAAAATTTAGACTCTTCAAATTTTCTTTTTTTTGAAGTTTGATTGTTTTGACCTTTTTTTTTGTAGTTTTCCATTTTTTCTCGTCATTTTTGCATTTTCTAAAATTTCACATAGTTTGAAAACTTCGGCTTTTCGTAATTTGCTTTTTTCCAAAATTTTGCCATTTTAAATTTCGACCTTTCGTAATTTTGTTTTTTTCCAAAATTTTGACTTTTTAAATTTCGACTTTTTCTAGAAATTTTGACTTGGATTAATTTGTGCTTTTTTTGAAAACTTCGAAATATTTAAACATTTTCGCAAAATGTCGACCTTTTCTGAAAATTTCGACTTAAAATTTTCTTTTTTTTTGAAGTTTGATTGATTTGACATTTATTTTTAGTTTGACATTTTTGCGAAATGTCCACTTTTTCGAAAAATTTTATTAAAAATTATTATTTTTCAAACTGCAATTTTGGAATTTTTTTTCAATATTTTGACTTTTTCTTAACATTTTCAACTTTAAAATGACGACATTTTTGAAGAATCCATCTCTTCTATTTTTGTTGAAAATTTCGACTCTTGAATATTTACATTTACCTAAAATTTTCTAAAATTGAAATACAGAACTTGTCCCCTGAAACTAAGAAAGATTAAAAAATACAACAACGTTGCTCTAACGCGTTTCGACAGCCAAACTGTCATCTTCAGAGAGGTACTCAACGTTTGTTGTGTTTTTAATATTTCTTGGTTTCAGGGGAAAGTTCGGTATTTTAATTTTTGAAGATAGCCAAGGACCAATCCGTTCCACTAAAAAAGAAATTCTAATTACAAATTTTTCATTTTTTTCATCATTTTTACATTTTTCAAAATTTGATATATTTTAAAAATTTCGACATACTCTGGAAATTTTGACTTTTCTGTTAATTTGTACTTTTTCTGAAACACAAAATTTCGACTCATAAAATTTTACCCTTATTTTTTGGAAATTCGATTATTTGGAAATATTTTTCTTGAAAATTTCAAAATTTTTGTAAAATTTCCACTTTTTTGAAAATTTTGACCATTGTTTAAAAATATGAATTTTTTGAAAGTTTATACTTTTGAAAAATTCGGATCTTTTTTTTATGTGGACTTCCGAAGTCTCGACTTTTATGTAAATTTGACTCTCTCCTAATAAATTTTGCTTTCTTTTTGAAAATTTCTACATTTTTTTAATCTTGGATTTTTTCAGGATTTCCTTTTCTAAAAATTTCGATTTTTTTAAAATTTCATTACTTTTCTTGAACATTCCAATCTTGTTTCAAAAATTTGACCTTTTCTCATATTTTCGTTAATTCGACTTTTTCAAATATTCGCCTACTCCTGAACATTTCGAATGTTTTGAAAGAATCTGGACGTTTTAAATTGGCAATTAAAGATGGAATTTTAAAATGGAGTATTTTTCAAATTTAAGATGAAAAATTTCAAGAAACAAGTCGAAATTAAGAGTAATTTTCGAATTCAAAATCTAAACATGCCATTTTCAGAGAAAGCGCTTTTTCGAATAAAAATTTAAAGTTACCTAAAAAATCTGATTTTTGACATTAAATTTCGAAAAAAGGAAGGCTTCAACATTTTTAAAATTTAGGAACTACCAACATGGCTGTATACCGGGCCGTTATTTTATACAGACACTACGCCTATAGTAATTATTCTTTTCTTTAACGATTCCAAGTTACTCCAATTATCAAATTTTACCCAGAAGGAACTGAAAATTTATTTTTAACAAAATGATGGGGGTGCAATTTAAAAAAGAGGGGGGAGGGGTACCATCGGGGTCAAAGTGTCAATTAACTGAGATATCGCCTATTATGAACATCTTGTGTCGCCCTGTATATTTAAATGTTTTACCTTAAAATCGACTCCCAAGATTACGTTTCGCGGTCCCATTTGGGGTCACGGCCCATACATTAAAAAGCCCCGATACATATCTGTTCGAATAAAAGTACAGTCAGTACGAATATCATAAACTATAAACGATTGAATTGGGAGAATGTGCACATTACTGATAAATTTTGAAACATTATTTCAAGGATTCTTCTTGTCTTCTGGGAACTTTCCTAGAGAGCAACCGCTTCGCTAGGTGGCAGTGTTTCAACTATTGGTAGTTCAGCTACCTATGATTCACTATACACGCCTGGAGGGCTGCATGAATTTGTAGTCTAGGTTGCATTCTACTTGCATACGACATTATTTCAAATTTATTTAAAAAAATCCAATTATTTCTGAAGAATATTTATGAAAACTCCCTCAATTAAAAACAACAAATAGAAAACCTCTAATATTGAGGTACTTTGAAATGGGGAATGCAATTAAAAATGAGCCCAATATAAAATTAACAAAACTGTATTTTTTGGGTTACGCAATATCTGTAAAAAAAATGATTAAAGCGTTGCATAATTTTTGAAAAAAAAATGGTTTATTGTGCGTAAACTTTATAATCTCCAACCAAGTGGTTAACTTGGTTTGCAGCCTTTGCAGAATGCTGCACACATTTTCTTCGTAGTTCTACTTTTTATTTTTTTGTATTTTAGTACATATTTACAAAGAGATGAAAGTATGAAGCAATACCAAGCTTTCCGTTTATATCAGGAATAAAATTTTAGTCATCATCGATTAATTGGCTTTTTAAGCCCGCGATAACTAGTTAATAGTTTCATTCTTATCAGTGTTTATTCTGGTGGGATACCACTGTTTAAAAAATACATCGATTGGACTTCGACATGTCACCCCATTCTTGCTTGGGTCATTAATAGCAGCGGAAAATATCTATTGGTTTGAGCGATAAGGGACCACTGTGACCCTGATTCAAGCTAATGAGACATAGTGGTACATTGTATCCCTTAAAAGCACAAACAGCTGCACATATTTGGTAACAATTAGTCCCACAGTTGCACCATAAGCACCGCTAAATGTTTCAGTGTTTCATGAATTTATTGTATTTCAGAGTGTTGTCGCTCGCCAAGATGTTTGTTGACGAGAAGTCGTGAGTATTGCCAATGTAGGCATGTTGCACGATGCATGTTTAAAAATATATTACATGTAAAGATTCACCTTGATCTTGAATCTACTTCTTCTATTTTAACCTTCCAGCAGCTATTTTAGGAAAACTGCACTTTTACTAAATCAATGAAATGAGAAATGAGTATTTCACTCTTCCGGCGAATGTAATACAAAGTTGTATGCTTCTTCTTCTGCTTAAGATATTATTAAGACCTGGTAATTTTGCCCAAATTGCTTTTAGATTTTGAAAACACGTTCAGTTAATTATTAATATGTTCACACGTTTTCCAAGTAATTTTGTTAAATTGAAAGGGATATATTTCCAAAGTTGAACCCATATAATCTATTTTTTTATTATTGGATGCAACCTTTGTTTTCAAGATTATAAAGCGTTAATTATTTTAACCAGTTAAAAGAAAATATTGCTTTAGTTATTTTCTTATAAATAAAATTAAGAATTCGTATATTGATGTATAACATTGGATCATCTACTAGAGGGTTTTTTAACCCGTGACCCCTTGCCGGGGGTCCATGGCTAGCCCACCTAACATCATTCATTAAGATAATTTACTTGGTCCTACCTAATACAAAGTATTTTTAAATTTTCTTGTTTCCTTTCCCTATAATTCTTAGAATGGGGTCCTTGAGATTTTTGAAATTATTAAGTCGACATGTCGACCATCTAATTATACTGCACCATTTTGGTCAGCTCTCTTCTTCGATCTGGATTCGCGATAGGATAGGTTTCCTAAAATTAGGTTCGACGCACAAACGTCTTTTTGGGCCACTCTATTATCTCTTGGTCCTTCATTTAGTATCCCAAATTGAGAAACTGTCAGCATGGCCATATAAGGCCATAAGTGCACCAGAGTAGTTCTGTTCGTTTCTGTTAATGTTGGTTAATAACACATCACATGATTCCTATCTTCTAAACATCCCCTGCAGCTTGGGTCATTTTTGGTACCGATTTTGTTAATGTGTTTGGTCTACCAGGTGTCTAAGCTTAACTCCGCTGTTTGCTCATAGATGACGTTAGTGAGCGAATTACCAGCAACCATGGAAATGTCTTACTCTTTTTGTATGAGTTCGACAACTGTTCACAGCAATCAGTACACATCATAAGTGATTTCATACAACAACATACACATTTTTCTTTGTGTAATCATGTCTAGTTTTGTGCCAAAAAAGGAGCAGATGCGGGAAGCTCTGCTTTTCTGCTTCAATTTAAAGAAATCAGCTGCCGAATCACATCGAATGCTTGTGGAAGCCTATGGTGACAATGCTTTATCGGAAACAACTTGCAGAGACTGGTTTCGTCGATTCAAAGACGGCCATTTTGACTTGAGTGACAAGGAGCGTGAAATCGGCCCAGAAAGGTCGAGGACCATGAATTACAGGCTCTTTTGGACGCCGACAATACCCAATCGCAAAAAATGCTTACCGAGCAGTTAGGTGTCACTCAACCAGCCATTTCCATGCGTTAACGTGCCATGGGAAAGATTCAAAGAATTGGAAAATGGGTACCCCATGAATCGAACGATAGGCAGATGGAGCGACGCCAAAACACATGCAAAATCTTGTTTGCCAGACAAAAAAAAAGTCATTTTTGAATCGTGTGGTGACTGGCCATGAGAAATGGATTTATTTCGAGAATCCTAAGCACAAGAAATCGTGAGTAGACCCCGGCCAACCATCAACATTTTCCCCAAGACCAAATCGATTTGGACGAAAGACGATGCTGTGCGTTTGGTGGGATCAGCAGGGTATTGTCTACTACGAGCTGTTGAAACCTGGTAAAACTGCCCACCGCTACCACCAACAGCTGATCAAATCGAACCGTGCTTTATGTGAAAAAAGGCCTGGCTATCAACAAAGACATGACAAACTGATTTTCCTCCACAATAACGCACCATCGCATACGTCGAAATTGGTCCAAAATTACCTGAAAACACACAACTGGGAGATGTTACCCCATCCCGCTTATTCGCCAGACCTGGCTCCTTCTGACTATCACCTAGCAGACCTGACTAGCACTTCGATTCTTACGAAGACGTTCGAAAATGGCTAGGCGAGTGGTTGGCCTCGAAAGATAAGGAATTTTTTTGGCGTGGTATTCACAAAATGCCCGAGAGATGAGAAAAATGTATAGCTAGCGAGGGAAAGTACTTTGAATAAAATTCTTTTTTGCTTTCTATACAAAACAAATGTGTTTTTATTACTAAAAACAGTAACCATTGCAAGTCCCTACAAGTCTCCAAAGGTTATTTTTTGAAAGTTGAATTAGTTTCCCTAAATTATTATTTTTTTTGAAATCATTCAAGTGACAAATTTAAAAACCTGGTTTAAAAAATAAAAAAATTGAATGAAAAAATGTCGTGATTTTCAAAAATCAAAATTTTGAAAAAACATCGAACTTTTGAAAAATAGGGAAATTTTTCAAAATTGCTAAATTATAAAGAAATGACAAAATTTTCAAAAATAGTCGATTATTTTAAAGGCGGAATCTTGAAAAATTCTCTAAAATTTCAAATAAAGTGTAAATTTTAAAGATATGTCCAGATTTAGTAGAAATTAAAATTTTAAAATAAAATCGGTCATAGTTTTCAAAAAAAAATTGAGAATTTCAAATGCCTGACATTTTAAAGAATAGCAATATTTTTTGTTTTATAAATTCTAAAAATTTTCGACATTTTCAACAAAAGAAAGTTTTTAAAATATATTCGAAAATTTGTTGGTTATAATTTTAAAAAATTCAAAACTTTTTAGGAATAAAAGTCGACGTTTCGTATGTCGAAGTTTTGAAAAAAAAATGACATTTTCAAAGAGTGTCGAGGTTCAGCAGAAATTGAAATTTTAAAATAAAATCTAAAGAATTGAGAGTTTCTAAAATGGTCGAAAATTTGCGAATTTTAAATACATGACATTTTAAAGAATAGCGAAATGTTATATTTACTAAAAATTTTCCAAATTTTTGAAAGTCAAAGTTTTCAAAAGACGAAATTTTCAACAAAAAAAAATCAAAAAAATATTTGAAAATTTGTGAGGATTTTTAAAAACTTCATAATTTTCGTAAAAGTAAAAGTCGACATTTCGTATGTCAAAATTTTGAAAAGTTGAAAGTTTTTGTTTTCGATATTTCCAGAATTTTGGTGAATCAAAAACTGAAATACAAATCTTGAAATCAAGAAAGATTAAAAAACACAACAGAGGTTGCCCTGCTCTGCATTTTTGAAAAAAGTCATAACTTTCAAAAACCTAGAAATTTAATAAAAAAATTAGTCAAGAGCTAATCTGGCTCACCAATTAGGATTCAGTACCAATTACTGCAGTGAACAGTCAAAAGACCAAATTAGATCATTTTTACTTTTGTAGGAATTTGAAATTTTATTCAAATTTTCGTGTTATAATTGAAAAATAAAAAATTGTCTACTTCCAAATGTACACATTTTTTTCCACAAACAATCGCAGTGTTTAAGGAAGTGACGACTGTGCCGATAGTCCCATGCATTTGCAATGAGCCGATGACTAACACAGTTTATGAGTTGCCTCTCGGATCGCTCTAAATGTCCGGTTCCAACCGCAATTACTGCGTTACTCGCAAGTTAATAAACCTGTGCTAACTCTGAAAATATTCTAGATGAATATTTTTGGAGTTTGCACAAGATATATAAAACAGATTTGATCTACATTCTATCTTTCTGCTAAATTAAGTTTTTTATTTAAAAAATTAATACAATATGGGTCATAAAGCCTTGAAATGCAGGCACCTGTTTTTCCATAAAATATTTTTTTCCCAACACCTATATCGAAAAAAGCTCAGTTTTCCGATAATCTGTGACGCAATATCTGCTAACCCTATTAAAATCTAAATTTTAGCTTCAAAAACCTAAGAAAGCAGGAGGAGGGGGTTATTTCTTGCACATTTTAAACTGTATCTTTAAGATCATTGAACCGAAAATTATAAAAAATATTTCAGGATTCTTAGAGGTATTTTATTATAAAATATTTTCTTTTTTTAAATCCGGTCGGCGGTATTTGCGTGGGTCATCGAGAATTAACGATATGCAAAATTTTAAATTCCCAAGTTACATATTTTTCTAGGAAAACCTCTCTGTGACAGATCGACGGACACGAGAGTGAGGTTAATAAGGTTACCTGTTTTTCTTTATAACGTGCAGATCCCTAAAAAGTAAGAACTTTTAGAAAAAGTGCAAGTTTTGAAAAAAATTCGAAGCTTTTAGTCGAGATCTTCAAAGAAATTTTCGAAATAAATTGATTTTTGAAAAAAGTTGAAATTTTCGTAAAAGTCAAAAAAAGATTACTTTCAAGTTAAAATTTTAAAAACGAGAGTTTTGAAAAAGCATAAAATCGAAATTACGAAAAATGCAACCTCTTAAAAAACTCGACTTTTTAAAGAAGCTGACATTTTCAAAGCAAAGTTAAAATTTTGGAAAAAAATCGTATTTTTTAGAAAAAATTAAATTTTCGAAAGCAATTTTAACATTTGAGAAAGGCGCAAAGTGTTTTAAAAATTAAACTTTCAAAAAAGTCTAAACTGGGAAATAGTCAAAATTTCGAAGGAAGACAAAATCCTCAAAATTTAACAAACGAATTAAAATGTTGGATAATGTCCAGCTTTGAAAAAACTATTTTTCAAAGGGTAGTAGTAGAAGAATTTCGAAATTTTTAAAAGTCGAGATTTTTAAAAATAACCGAAATTAAAAAAAAAATAAATTGTAAATGGCAAAATTCTCCAGAAAGATTTAAATTTTAAAAGAAGTTGAAATATTCGGGGGAAAAATGAAATTTTGTTAATAAAAATTTTTAATTTCGACGAATTTTAAAAAAAAATATAAACTTAGTAATGAAATCGGAATTTTAAGTAGAATTAAAAATTTTTCAAAGTACGAAATTAAAAAAGTCCTCATTTTCGAAGTCAAATTTTCAAAGGAATATGAAATTTTCGAAAAGTGTAAATTTTCAAAAAGAACCAACTTTCGAAAAAATCAACGTTAAAAGTTAAAATTTTGGATAAAGTCGAAATAAAAAAAAAGTCAAATCTCTGACAATCGTCTGACAATCGCTTTTTAAAAGTGGAAAATGTTAACAAAATCGAAACTTGCAGCAGAAGCATAATAAAATCAAAATTTTGAGAAAAATGCCACATTTTGAGAAAAGTCGAAATTTTGAACAGAATGTAGAAATTTTAAAATGAAATTGAAGTTTTGAAAAACCTACCTTTCAATAATCGCGACATTTTTAAGATCGATATTTTCAAATAAAGGCAAGATTTAAAAAAAATCAAAATTTAGACAAAATTTGACATTTCCAAAGAGTCGCAATTTTAAAAAATGTCTGAAACTTTGGAAAGTCGAAATATCTAAAAGAAATCGAAATTTTGTAAGTAATTTCGAAGTTTTGAAAATATGTCGACATTTTGGAAAATATTCCCGATTTTCAGTAAAAGTCAAAATTAAAAGTGTCTAAATTAAAAACTCATCAAGTAATCAATCAAGGAAATTATTACTTGTGATTGGATTGCACTTATAAAAAAAATCCTAGTCTATCTATGGCTAGGTGAAGTTTTTATTTTTCATCTTCTTATCGTATGTCAATTGGCCCATGTGAACCTTCCTATGCTCTATAACAAAATCGAGGTTAACGAAGGGGTGTTTCTCCATGGCGCGAGTTCATCCTTCACTTCTGGAACCTGCGGTCAAGTGTGACACATCAGGCTGAAGCATCAAACTCATTCCTTGTCGAGCAAAATGTATACGCGATGCTTCGCACAAAGTTTTTTTTTTAATTTGAATAGATGTTAAGACGTGTTAACTGGACGAGGTTTTGAACAACACTCACTTTCAATGAAGTATGCATTACCCGTTAATTTGTATTTGGGAATTCTATGTAGATTTTCTACACTCAATATAATAAGATGGGCATGTTTTAAAAAATACGTTAAACACTTTTAAATTAATTTCGTATTTGTATGCTTCTCTTCGCAATAAATTAATTAAAACCTGCGTATATTTTCCGGTGCTCATTAAAATATTTTTATTTATTTTTGTAATGTAGGATTTTATGAACATGAGCAACTTTAGAACCAGTTTTTTATTTAAAAAAAATCTAGGTTACCCGATCTTTGAACTTAGAAATCTTCAATCTTATCTTCACGGAAAAAAGTATTACGTTGTTTAAATATCATTCCATATCAGGCATTCTCTACGAACGATGTGATTTAATTTTCAAGTGATATATGCTTATTTGTAAAACTTATGTTGTGGAATGGAAAATTGTCATTTAATCGACGTATACAGTTCAATTTGCAAGTTTATTTGCATTATTGCCATAATTTTTTTATTTGAGCAATTACTTCACTTACGTAAATTTCAAATAAGGAACATTTTTTGAATTGTAAGAATTTTTTTTAAAAATGTTTTTTTTTTGAGAATTGATTTTTTTTTGCAGTTTTTACTCTTTTAGTTTCACTGTATTTGAAAATGCGTTTTTTACTGGTTGCATTTTCTCAAAATTCGATTATATTTTAAAATTTCTATTTTTGTTATCAAAAGTCCGACATTCTTTACAATATTCCAACTTTTCAAAATTTTCGATATTTCAAAATATCAACTTTATCCAAAGTTTCGATTTGTTTTAAAATTTTGACTTTTCGAGATTTCGATTTTATTTGAAAATTTTGTCTTTTTGGATAATTTTGGTTTTTTATTCCATATTTCGGCCTTTTTTTAATTTCAACTGTTCGATTAATGTCGAGTTTTTTTGAAACGTTAACTTCTTTTCAAAATATCAATCTAGATTTGTTTTGAATATTTCGACTTCTTGTCAAAATTTGGAACTTTTTTAAAGCTTTCGACTTCTCAAAATTTGGACCTTTATTTTTTTTCCAAATTTTTTACATTTTTGAAAATTTCGATCTTTTCCAAAATTTCTACCTTTATGCGGTTTTTTCTTGAAATTTCACTTATCAAAGTTTAGACTTTCTTTCAAAAATTTCAGCTATTCTAAAAATTTTGACCTTTTCTTGCTTCAAAATTTCCGCTTTTTTCAAAGTTCCTCTTTTTGAATATTTGAACACTTTTGAAGGTTTTAAATTTTTAAATCACTTCCAGCATTTTTTAAATTTCTTTCAAAAATTTGTTTTTTTTTTAACTAAGACATTCGACATTTTGGATTTTGTTTAAATTTCAACTTCTTTCAAAACTCGAGGTGTTTGCGTAGTTGGAATTTTCGATGACAATTTTTCCTTTTAAAGTTTGACTTTTTTGAAAAAATCTTGCTTTATATTTTCTAAGATTTCAGCTTTTTCTGAAGATTTTGACTTTAAACATTTCGACATTTATTCAAAATTTTTACAATATGAAAATGCTTACGTTTTTTGAAAATGTCATTTTTTTTAAAACTGAGCTTTTTTTTAAAATTTCGTTTTTTTTTTCAAAATTTGATTTCTTTTGAAATTAATTGTTATTTTGCAAAGTTTCATTTTTTTTTCATGAAAATTTAGGCTCTTCAAAATATTAACTTTTTTAAAAATTATGATTTTTTTAAAGCCTTAAAGTTTTTAAAATGCCAATTATTTTTAAATGTCTGGATTTTTTTAAATTTGGAAGTTCTTTCACAATTTCATTTTTTTCTTAATTTTTCATTTCTTTAGAATTTAAACTTTTTTGAAAACTAGCTTTTCTTAAAAATTTCTACTTACTCAATTTTTTTCCTGAAAATATCGGCTTCTTCAAAATTATAACTTTGAAAAATTTCGAATTTTTTAAAATCTAAATCTTTTTTTTCAAGTGTCGCCTTTTTTAAAATCTTAAACTATTTCAGTCGAGTATTTTTCAGAATTTTGAGTCAATTTGTAAGGTTTTCAAAATTGTCAAAATTTGGACCTTTTGGAAAAATTTGAAATTTTTTAAAAATTGTCACCTTTTTTTAAAATTTCCAATTTAAAATTTGAATATTTAAAGGAAACATTCGACTGTTTTTTTTTTCAAAATTCAACTGTCAAAAACTCCTATGATTTTTGAAAAAGTCAAGATTATTGGAAACTGGACTTTTTTAAATAAAAATGTTAAATTTATTTTAAAATTGGACTTCTTTCGAAATTACCTATACCTTTTTCAAAACCTCGTTTTTTTTAATTTTTACTTCTTTTTGCAAACTCTATATTTTTAATGAACATTTCGACATTTTCAAAATTTAAACTTTTTCTTTTGAAAATTTAAGTTTTTTAAAACTTCAACGTTTTTTTAGATGTCAATTTTTGTTAAAAGTTTGTATTTTTTTCAAAACTTGAAAATTTTTTCAGAATTTCATTTTTATTCTCAGTTTATGACCTCTTCTGAAAATTAAACTTTTGTGAAAACTAGCTTTCCGTTTAAATTTCTGCTTTTTTCTACAAACTTAATTTTCTTATGACAATATGACGATCTCTTAAAAATCTAAACCTTTTTTTCAAGTGCTGACTTTTTTGAAATGTTTAAGACTATTTTAGTCGAGTGTTTCTTCAAAAGTTTAATATTTTTCTGAAAAATTTTGATTTTTTAAAAATGTAAACTCTTTTTTCAAGTGTCGACTTATTTGATATGTTAGTCAAGTAATTTTCAAAATTTTTACTTTTTTTATTTTTTAAAGTTTCCAAATTATGTTAAGAGTGTTTACTTTATTTTCAAAATTTCGACCTTTTGGAAAATTTCGACATATTTTAAAAGTTTTCACTCTTTTATTTTGAAAATTTCCTATTCAAAATGTGAACCTTTTAAAAAAATGTTTAATTTCTTTTTAAAATTCAACTATCCAAAATTTTAATTTTTTAGTATTTTGACTTTTTTCAAAATTTCGAGTTTTTTGCTAATTTTGACATTTCTTCAAAATTTTGTTTTTTCCTAATTTCAACTTTTTTGGAAATCTTTATCGATATTTTTTTCAAATGTTTACTATTTTTGAACCTGAACTAGCGGTCCTCATGAGGTCACGAGGGGTTTAGACCCCCAACGTGTACCCGGACCATTTTCATTTTTTTGAAAATTTAAAATATTTGAAGTGTGCGATTTTTCCAAAATTTGGCTTTTTAAATTTTTACATTTCATTAAGGTCGACTTGTTAAAGGTTGTTTTTTTTTTAAATCTCTTAAGTAAACTTTTTTCAAAATTTCACCTTTTTGAGGCTTTTTACTGTTTTTCCAAATTCGACTTTAAAAAAAATTCATTTTTAAACAATTTTGTCAAAATTTTAATTTTTTATTAATATACACTCTGCAAACTTTCAGTTTTTTTATGAAAATTGCGGCAAAATATTATCTCTATTTTAAAATTTCCATTTTTTTAATATCAAAACGTTTTTTTTAACTGTCGACTTTTTTGAAATCTTACACCATTTTAGTGGAGTATTTTTCAAAATTTTGAGTTTTAAATTTCTAAGGTTTTCAAATTATGTTGAAAACTTTTTGTCAAAATTTGGATCTTTTGGAAAACTTCGACGTTTTTTTTTATTTAAATTTTCTCCTTTTTAAAATTTCTAATTTAAAATTTGGACTTTAAAAAAACGTTCGACTTTTTTTTCAAAATTCAACTACCCAAAATTTAAACCTTTCAGTATTTTGACTTTTTTTTCAAAATTTCGGCTTTTCTGATAATTTCAGCATTTCTTCAAATTTTAGATTTTTTAAAAATTTTGGCTTTTTTAAAAATTTGTATCGATGTTATTTTTCAGTCAGACACTTTTTGACTTTTTTGAAAATGTAACATTTTTCCAAAATATAATATTTTTCCAAAATATTAACCTTTTTTTTAAATTTCACTTTTAAAATTTTTGCCTTTCAAAAATTTCGATTTTTTGAAGGTTCGGAGGTCTTTTAATCTTTAAATTTTTTGGAAAATTAAAGTTTTGTTTCAAAATTTCACTCTTTTTAAAGCTTTTTACTATTTTTTAAAATTCGAATTTCAAAATTAATTTTTTAAACTATTTAAAAAAAATATTTTTTTCTGTTTTCAGTTTAGACTATTTACAAAGTGTTGAGTTTTCAAAATTTCGACTTTTCACAAACTGACCTTTTGTGAAAATGTTTCTCAACATTTCTGATTTATTTCAAATTTTAACTTTTTAAAATTTCAACTTAAAAATTTGTCTTTTTTAAACATTTTATTTTTTTTCAAGATTTGAAAATTTTGCCTTACTTTAGTGTTTTATTTTTTTTTTCAAAATTTCGAAATTTTTTAGAAATGTATATTGTTCCGCACATTATGACCAATTTTCAAAATGTTATTTGTGTTCTTACCGGAATACTCGAGTGTTTAGTATATTCCTTAGACCAAAGCCTAACTATTTGAGGGCTGTTACGCCTAAGAAAAAGGACAATTCGTTTGCAAACAGCTTGTGGTTTTAAAAATTTCCGACGGTATTACCCGTTTCCCTTACAGATTCGCAAAACTGAAGACGTGTGTTTCTAGTGATCGTCGGAAAACATCGCAAGGATTAGTCACTTTACAACATTTGCTTCTGTTTCTTTTCAAAATATTCCGCAATGTTCACCATTTCTTCTTCAATGCCCTAGCTGCATCGGCATCCGAAAAAGCAAATTGTCCAACGATCTCTTCGGGGAAAAGTATCACTTAAATATTATTTTCGTGTTTTTATATTTCTTGCATATCGACGTGTTTTACCTAGGCATGCGTCTAATGCACCTTGATGAGGCGTTTGAAATTATTAAATTAAGCTGCTCATCTTAACCAATTGTGTCCTATCTATAAGGCTTTAAAATAACTATATTTTAGTTATCTTCTCCCAACCACCCATAATCTTTGTTACCGTTTATTTGCAAACTGTAAATCGTGATAAAAATACGAATTTTTATTCCCAATTTAAAATCCTTGCAAGGTGAATTTTAAAAAATCCTTTCTTGGTTGTACATTATAAGGAAGTTCTGTGCCATATTTCATGACTCATCGGTTTTGGCTGGGCGTTGTTTGTCGGTCAGTGTTCATAAAGTCTTATTAAGTCGATTTTAAATTTTCACTGCGTAGTCAGATTGAATACTATAATTAATATTGCGACAAAAAACGAAGTTAAAAAAACGCAGGAATTTCATTAAGGGAAAATTTAACGTGATTAGCATTGCAATTTTTTACGGCGATTTTAAAATTTCCTGTAAATGGACACAGATCGTGCTAACCTTGGAAAATAATAGTTTATTAATTTTATGTTGTTATACAATGCAATATCTAAAAACCTATACTTTTCCGAAGGTCACATTCTAACTTGCAAGAAAAACCGTACGAAATTACGACTCGAAAGTTTTGACACAAATTATAGTTTTCCTGAAAAAAGAAGAGCATTCAAGGTTGGTATCTCCACCAACTTGACTCAAGGATCTACCACAAATATACGGGTTGCTTTATAAATATAGACAGGGGCGGATTAAGCTTGCTTGGGTTGTTTACTGGTGGGGGCCCCGAAGTATTTTTATACTATGAAAATGTGGCCACATCTAAACAGTCGATTATCAAAAACAACCTTGTCGAGTTTCAAAAATGTTTGTTGACTAAAAATGAAAAAGTGGGGGTATTTTTGTTTGTGGAACGCACTGATCTTTGGTTATCTTCAAAAAATGAAATGTCCCCTGAAACCAAGAAAGATTAAAAAATATAACAAAGGTTGCTCTAACGCGTTTCGACAGTCAAGGTATCAAGATATTAATCTAATTTAGTTAGTTACCTTAAAGTAGAGATTGGGTTTTGTTGACAGGGAAGCCATAATTTTGGTGGAATGGACTGGTCCTTGGTTATCTTCAAAAATTGAAATATAAAACTTGTCCCCTGAAACCAAAAAAGATTAAAAAACACAACAAAGGTTGCTTCAATTTCAATTTTTAAGGGAGTATTTGTTGCACACCCTGAAATCCGCCCCTATGTATAGACGATTCAGTTTTTTAGGTACAATCCACTTGCAGAAGGTAACCCTATTATGCTCTTGGGGCAATACGAGTACTAGAGGAAATATAACAGGACTATGGTTTAAACGAGTTAGTTAATGTTTATATTATAATAAATTCGAATCGAATCATGTACCTTTAAATATTTTTTTTAATAGTGTTATAACATTCTTTATTTCTTCTACTAAAAATTAGTATACAAATGTGGAAAGATCAAGGTTAACTACGTTTATACAGACAACGTAACTCGCGCATCAAGTTGATTAAATCCTGATATAAATTTTTGGTACTTTGCCCGGCTAATTTGATATCAAACGGTTAGTGGAGTGCATTTGGCCAATATACCATGACAACGCCGAATTTTTTTATCGATACGTTCTTCAAACGAATTTACTCCTAAATAGAGTAAACTTAATACCGTTCGATTAAAGTGTCAATCATTTGCCGCTACTGGTACCTGTTTGCAAATAATCCCACACATGCTGTGAATGTGAATGTTATCAGTATTCGATAAGACGACATCTAACTAGACTGCTTAACATAGTTTTATTATTTCTCGTTTGGAAACCGACGGAGATCCATCGGTCCTTTAAGTAGTGAGTGAACAAATCAAACAGTGCTTTCACCTATTTTAGGTTTTGATTAATTTGCCTTTTGGAGTAACTTCATACTCCGGAAACATGCAATACATTGGGTTTGTATACTTTTATTATTCTTAGAATGATTTTTTTTAAGATGTACATGAGTGTGTACATTTTTTTCGGGATAGATAACATCCACAAAAATATTTTATTTGTTTCGGTGATTACAAATATTTTAGTGATGTCAGTGATTCACGTACAATGCAAATGAAGTGCATTTTATCGCCCAGGTGAACATCAAGGCAGTTTTTAATTTGAATTTCGAGAGGATTAAATGGAAGAAGTATTAGGCAGTTGCTAACAAAACACAAACAGAACAGTTGCTGCCATCTAACTCAATATATTATCAAAGAAGTGTGGAAAATTTTGTAATTTTTTTAATAGGAAATGAGCTCTAATAGCTCAAATCGCTCTATTAATTGTTTAAGATTTGCCTGAAGAATAATTTATTTGTGGAAAAGTGATTTAGTTATTTCATACAGTAGAAATGAACCCAGGTTTACATGAGGGCAGTTTTTAATTTGAATCATGAATTTAATGGAGCAGCAGTTATTAACAAAATTAAGAATATAGAAACCAATCAATACATACTGTATCAAAGAAAGAATAAATCTGAAATTTCGAGAACAAGACGAATAAAAAGAAAACTTCAACTTTTCAGAAAATTTTGAATTTTGAAAAAATTGTAAAAATTGTAAAAGGAACGTAATTAGAATAGAAATTTCAGGAATAATAGTCGCCATTTAGAACAAAGTCAAAAAATGTAATTTTGGAAAAAAGTCAAATTTAACAATAGATCTAAATTTCGAAAAAAGAAAACTGAGAAAAAGGTCGGAATCTTCAAAAACTATTTTATTTACCATCTCCAAATTAATACTTCAAATTTTTACTTTTTTTATTAAAAAATCGACACAAGATGAATTTTTGAGAAAAAAGTCGAATCTTCCAGTAAGTCGAATTAGCAAAAAGTAAACATTTTCACAGATTATCGAATTTTGAAAAAAAAGGAAGATTTAGGGACAAAAATCTAATTTTAGGAAAAAAATACATAGTTAAAAAGAGGACGAATCTAGAAGAGCTAAAAAAGTTGGATTTGCGAGAAAAAGGGAAATTTTTAAATAAAACTTTAAATTTTGAGAAATAAAAGGTTTTTTGGGCTGAATATGTTTTCGTTTGACTACATAAGTTAGAGGAGTCTCCCTGTTCCATATTTTGTCTGATTTATCTGATTTAATTTTGAAATAAAATGTAAAATCAGAAACAAAAAATTGTGGCACTTTGAAATTCACAAAACCAATATTTTATTGCGAATGGCTCTTTTGGCTTAAAAGTTTGCCGACCCGTGAGCTAGACAAATTTGAAAAATTATTTGGCAATATTCCGTGTGATGAGAAATTAAATCTGGACACATGAAAAAGATTTAAAAGACTAGGGAATAATATATAGAACTATGAGTCAATGTAATGATCCAGTGGTCCCGTAGAGACACTCTATGTTTTTTATAGTTTTTTTAAAGTGTATTTTTATAATTAACTTATTAGTGTTAACATTACTGTATTTTGATTGAATATGCTATTCGACAATATTTATTTTGGGCCTGAAAGGGAAACTATGCCATCTAACCATAAAAATTGTCATGAGAGGACATTTTAAGAATTTATATATAAAAATTTAAATATTTCTAATCGAGTCGAAGCAAAATTGATAAATACTAGTTGTGGTTAAAAAAAAACAAAAAAATTCAAGCTTAAGCGTGACATTCTCAAAAGAAGTCAAAATTTTGAAAAAAAAGTCATTTCTCAGCTTTCTTTTCTAATTATCTTCTCCATTTACAAAATGTAAAACACGTCACTGGTTAAACCAAACATATGTATTTTAAAATCAGTTCCTTAGATAGACAGGGAACAAGATTTGTATTTCAACTTTTTAGATAGTAAAAATTTGATGAACTTGATTAAGCTCCAAAAATATTGCGGGATGTCAAGTATTTTTTAAAAAGAACATTTTGTGAATGTTACGGTTCAAATTTGGAAATTTGGAACGGACTGATCCTTGGTTATCTTCAAAAATTGAAATACAGAACTTGTCCCCTGAAACCAAGAAAGATTAAAAACACTAACGCGTTTTAACAGCCAAGCTGTCATCTTCAGAGAGAAACTGCTGGAGCAACCTTTGTTGTGTTTTTTAATCTTTCTTGGTTTCAGGGACAAGTTCTGTATTTCAACGGTTCAAATTGACAATTTTCCTTTTTACAACAATATCACCTTTATGATGACTATTCTTGTTTTAAATCTAGAACATCCAACAAATGATTAAACTTATCTTTGCATACCACAAACATGTTTTTACATATTAGTGAGCAGATTGAAAATCCTTTAAAGCTGTTAATCAACACCATTTTTAAATTTTGTGTAAAGTATTTTGCGTCGTTACTGAGAGAAGCTTAAGCTGTTGGAAATATAAAAATTAATGTTCCAGTTGCTAAATTGGCAGCTTCAGGGCCGCCGTGCACATATTAGATGCACAATGAAATGAAAATACAATTTTTACAATTTTTTCCTGCAAAATGTTTTTCGAAATTTTCATTTTTTCTAATTCATCTTAATTGTTGGTCTTAAAACGTTGTAGGTACTTAATTTTTTAACTCAAACTTCAGATTTGTTAAACCTCGGAATATAAAGTCATAATTTTCGTGTAGACGTTTCGACATATTATCATTTTGATTTCGACATTAAAATTGCATCTAAAAATGTTAAGTTTTAACTTATTTAACATTTTTCCAATTTTTGAATTATTTTAAAATGTAGACTAGAAACTGGCAAGTTAGAACTCTTGACATTAGGAAACAATTTATTTGAAATTTATGCCCAAAATTTTGACATAAATCTCGATATTTAAAAATCGAAATTTCAATTTAAAGTTGGAAGGATTTATTGTCAAACGTCGAATGTCGAGATCTAACAATAAAACGAAATTTCGAATTAAGTTAATAATAATCGGATTTCGGAGGAAAAACATTTATCTTAATTTTATTTAACATAGTGTTTCCGAATTGAAATTTTGCACAAAATCATTTTTCTTATTTTTTTTTTAATTTCAATCGTCCTTTTTCAAATTTGTTACTTTTTTTTGAAAATTCTGATTGACTGAAAACCTCGATCTTTTTAAGAATGTTGACTTTATAATTACAATCCAACTTTTTTGAAGAATGGCGCTTTTTGAAAATTTCGAGTTTAAAAAACACGACTTTTTAGAAAATTTTCACTGTTTCTGGTTTTTTATTGAAAATTTCAACCTGTTTTGAAACTACGACATTTAATTTATTTTTCAAAATTGGTACCTTTAAAAATGTCAATTTTTTTAAATGTTTGCTTTTTTTCAAAAATTCACTTATTTTTAAAATTCCTACCAGTTTTAAAATTTGGCTTTTTTGAAAATTTCATTTTATTTATTTTGAAAAATTCAAGTTATTTTCTAAATTTCGTACTTTGTCTTCAAATTTTGCCTTTTTTTGAAATTTTTCTAATGAAAATTTCTGCTTTATTCAAAGGGTGAACTTTTTTCTTAATATTGATGTTTTTCTGGAAATAATTACTTTCTTACAATATTTTTACTCTCTTCTGAGGAATTCGATGATTATGAAAATCACGACTTTTTTTTAAAAGTTTCGACTTTCTGAAAACTGTGACTTTCAAATTTCGACATTTACATTATTTCTAAATTTTGACTTTAGTATAAAAACTTCGATGTCAAATTTTCGCCTTCTTATTTAAATTTTATAAATATTGATTTATTAAAAAAATTCTACGTTCAAAATTACAACTTTTCAAGTTTCCATTTCTATCAGTATTTTGACTTTCTCAAAATTTTGACTTCAAATTTTCTACTTTCTTTCGAATTTTTTTTGTAAATTTAACTTTAAAATATAGGTATTTCAAACTTTTGAAATTTTTAAAAATTTAAAAAGAGGATTTCGACTTTTTGTGTATATTTTGGCTTTTTCGAAATTTTCTTTTTGGTAATTGTTGACTTAAAAAATTCTACTTTTTTTATTTCGGCTGTTTTGTATATTATTAACTTTTTTTGGAAATTTTGGTTTTTTTTTGAGAAGTTCGACTCACAAAATTTGATCGTTTCTCAAATTTTAACATTTTCTAAAATTCTAACCATTTGAAAATTTCGCTATTTCAAAATATTTACTTTTATTTTCAAAATATTCACTTTTTTTTAAATTCTACTTTTTTCCAAAATTTTGACTAATTTTGACTAAGATTTTGTTTTCAAAATTCCGACTTTTTTAAAAGCATGATTTATATTGAGGATTTCCATTTTTTGATACAAAGTTTGATTTCATTTAAAAAATAGATACTAATTTTTTGAAAATTTCAAATGTTGATCTAAAAATTGCTGGTTTAAATTCACAGAAACTGAAAATTTAAGTACTGAGAAGACTTGAAGTATGGATTATCGATTCACAATATCCATTTTTTACTAGAGATCGATTTTTTTAAATTAAATTGAAAATATTGAAAGAAATTGTGAAAAATTATAGAAAAAAAGCTCAAAGTAAATTTCAGAAAAAGTGCAAATTTCTATTTAAAGACGATACCGTAGGTTTAAAAAGTTTTCAGTTTTCTCTAGAAGTTTGTAAATAATTACTGTCAATTCCAATCTTAATGCACAGACCAATAGAACATTTATTAGGTTCGAAGTTTGGAAACCAAAGATCGGTTTCGATCTTGTTAGATCTTGCATACGTCAATTTCAATGTTAAAAAAAGTCTCGCCAAAATTGGCTTTAGGAAAAAGACGAGTAAGAATTTAGATTAAAAGTTTCGAAAAAAATTAAGGTTTGTGCTGAAAAAAAAAGAAAATGATATTCTAACTTTAAATAACGAAAAACCTGAAGAAAAACCTTACAATTTCTAAAGTCAAAATCTTTAGAAAAAAGTTGTAACAAAAAAAAAACAAAATAGGTTAAACATCAAAAGTTGAAAGTTTCATTTTTTACAAAAGTTTAACTTTTTATGTTTCTTCTCAAAAGTTTGACCTTATATTTAAAATTCTTACATTTCTTTTAGTTCTGACTTGAAATTTAAAATAGCAAGATTTCAACTGATATGTTTAGCAAATTAAGTCTCCATTTAACGTCAAATTTTTAGACAAATATAAAGAATTAAATCCACTCGAAAAAGTTTGAGGAAAGGACTGACATTTAAACAAAAAAAAATTCTATGGTGAAAAAATCCAGTTGGGATTTTGGGGCAAAATTTTGGAAAAATTAAAAATTCTAAAAAAAAAGACCAAATTTTTACTTCTAAAAGTTTAAAATGTGGCCGAATTTTGAGAAGAAAAACGAAGTTGCAAGATAGTTAAAAAATCTTTCAGGGAGTCACAAAGGGGAAGCATAAAAATAACCGAACCATTACAAAAAAAAGTTTGGGAAATGATGCTTTACTGCATTGACAATTAATGGATAACGCAGTTCGCCAGCACGAGTAGCATTTTTTATAATTATTATATTATATTATAATTGGATATAACCATGATTTCGTCAAATTTAAATTTTACCTATTAACAATAAAAGTTCAATTGTTAATGATTTATAATCTTTAAAAAATGAACGAAGGAACGATATTATTGTGTGCTATCGGTTCGAATGATTAGCACTTGGTGAATTGTACCCACTTAATTTCTAAATTGAACTCTGAACACTACAGTTGTAATTCACTAACAGTGTTTAATTAACTAACTTATTCATTGACTTGTAACTAATTATCTTTACTTAACTTCTCTGAGGGAAAAGAGACCGCCTTATATAAGTCCCGGTTCAAGTTCTAGAAGAGTCCAGCAGAGAAGGCTTACCGTTTGCCGAAATTTCTGGAGCGCTTATCTGCCGTTTGATTTATTATCGCGGCCCCTTATCAATTTTTTTAGAAAATTCCTAACTAATTTTTTTATAATAATATTTCGTTACAATATAAATGCAGTTTTGGATTAGAACTCTATTTTTAAGTTGCGTTCGGCATTTAATGAATGTTATTATTAGAACGATAATTCCTGGCGGTAATTAAATACAATTTTAGTTATCTTCTAATTTTCAAAGAATTAAATATGATATTAGTTCTAAATTGCAAGGAAGGCACACTATTTTATCTTCCCTGATAACCAATTCATTATAAGTAGTAAGTTATTTTAAGACTAGTAGTAAAATAATAGTTGGCATTGGAAAGTATAATAATACTGCGAAAACTTGATTTGATAGTCGTTAAAAATAGTCGTATCTTATTATTTTTTTTTGTTTATTTACCTTGACCGTCTTCTAAGACTTCCTTAATTTTTATTTCGTGTCGATAATACGTTTTGTGTCACTTTTCGGAAAATTTAATTTAAATATAACAATTTCGTAAACAAATTTTATTCATAAGAATACTTCAGATTTCGAAAAAAATAATCGAAATGTCATTTTGGATTTTTTTTCCAGTTTTAACATTTTTTTCTAAAAATTCTTCATCTACTTTACTCGAACATAAACAGCATGGCGTAATCAATTTATGCATTAATTTTTTTTATATAAAAAATTTTTGAAAATGTTTAATGTTGTTATTTTGTTCTAGGGACATGGATGGAGCCGGAACTACGTTTGCGATTGGTGCCCTTAAGGCCCTCGCTTTCGTGTACGACATCCTGACGTTCCCAGTGTACCTCATACTCCAAAGGCCGTGGCGAGTCCGATCGCTAGCTCGAGAGATTAAGGTCAGTTTAGACCACCGCCAACAACAGTGGTTTTCTACAGCTAGCTGCATGACACTCATCTTAACAACGTTTGGCTTTATCGAATTTTGCATGAATTTTGAAAGGCCGTCGTTCTCCCGCCATCACAACCTCCATCTCGTTTTTTTTTGTTTGTTCATCAAGCTGTACCTGCAACCATGACATTGTTTTAGTTTGTAGCTTTTGCAAATATAAAGGCAAACAACATGATGGTACGACCACCGACATATTTTTAGTCTATTATGAATAAATACTTTGAATTTAGATACGTAAATTTAAAATTTTTCATATTTCGTTAATTTATTACATGACAGAATTCTGTAATAACATGTGTCAAAAAAAGAGAATGATTAGCTGGTTAGAAATACTACACCGTGGATTTTTACATTTTTTTTTCAATACTGGAAACTTATTCATCTGTTGTTGAATATTTGACTTAAGGAGACTCTCGTCTATTTACTAAGATCGTTGGTTCCAGAATATTCGACTTCTAGAGAGGTCTGGAATGCACCCTAGTACGATTCATTCAACCATCGACAATTCTGTCCTTATACTTTTACAACGTTGTGCGTTCTAAACAAGTTGGTCATTTAAATGGGTCTATATAGGTTATAATTATAAATAACTAATGCAACATTACATCCTGTTAAAGAATAAAAACCGAAATTTTGAAAAAAAAGTGGGTATTTCGAAGAGTGAAAATTACCAGAAAAATTGTATAATATTGAAATACAGAACTTGTCCCCTGAAACCAAGAGAGACAAAAAAAAAGCGTTGCTCTTAACGCGTTTCGACAGCCAAGTTGTCATCTTCAGAGAGATACTATCTCTCTGGTATCTCTGAAGATGGCAGCTTGGCTGTCGAAAGGCGTTAGAGCAGAGTTTGTTGTGTTTTTTTTATCTTTCCGGGTTTCAGGAGACAAGTTCTGTATTTCAATTTTTGAAGATAACCAAGGACCACCAAAAAAAAAAAAAATTGTATAATATGTCGATACAAATCGAAATTTAGAACAGTATCCCGAAAGTGACCAAAATAAATCAGAATTTAAGCTTCATAGTTTGGGAAAAACGCGACAGTTTTAAAAGGGAAGAAAATAGAAATTTATTTAAATAATCCACTTAGCAATCGAAATATTGGGAAAAAAGTAAAAAATCGATTTTCAACTGGTTATGAGAAGAAGTAATTACCAAGTTTAAATTCGTGGAGAAAAAAAAAATTAATAGAAATTCCAAAAAAAACTTTGTCAATGAAAATTCAAAGAGTAACGTCAATTAAATGTTCTGTAATGAAACTGTCAAACGTGCTAAAATTGAAAGAGCACTAAATCGCTGTACGTTAAGTTTAAATTTAAATGTAGCGCCAAGGGCGCTTGTATTTCATGGCAATTCCATAATCAAAAATTAAAGTTACCTCAGTACAATGGCGTTTGCTTGCTTACGTCCTACATCTTGGATGTTAATTCAAAGTATAAACTTGAAATTGTTAAAAAAAAAGGTTAGAATTTTTATAAAATAATTTAAGTGTTTTTTTATGAGAGAAAGTCGAAATTTCTACGATAATATCGAAGTTTTCAAGAAAAAAGCAAAGTCGAAATTTTGATTCAAGGACTAAATTTGAAGAAAACATTAAATATTCAAGGTGTTAACTCAGAATTTTGAAGAAAAACAAATGTGTCAAAGTAGCCCTATGGTTTATTAATTAGTTTTAAATAATCGACATTTATAACCTATTCATGTGGAATTCTTTAATTTTCATAACTATTAAACTTTATTAATGGTCATAGCAAATATTTATAGAAACATTGTGGAATTTTTAATATTATCTGTTGTTTTAATCATTAATAAAGTTTAATAGTTATAACTAGTGTCACTTCCGGGCGAACTTTGTTCAAATGTGTCTGCTACGAAATTAAACTTCTTTCATAATTAATTGTCACTTCCGGGCGAACTTTGGTCAAATGTGTCTGCTACGAAATGTGTCTCCTAAACTGCTTTCATAATTAATTCTGACTTTTATGCAAATTGTTATTCGTTTTCAAAATTTTCACTTCTGGAAATTTTGACTTTTATAACAATTGATCCCATTTTGAAGACTTGCTTGAAAATTTCGACATTATAATATGCTACGAAATTCAACTTATTACATTAATTGGAACTGGAATTTATTTGTTTGCAAAGTCTGAATTCAGACTTATGAAAATTTTGATCCATTTCCGAAATTGTTACTTCTCGAAATTTAGACGTTTTAAAAATTGGACCCATTTTGAAAACTTGTTTGAAAATTTCGACCTTTAGGTTTCTGCAATTTTCATTATTACCACTATTTTCAAAGTTTCAACTTTTTTGGCAATATTAGCCTATTTTGAACATTTCAGTCCATTTTCAAAATTTTGATATTTTTTCTAATTTTCGACTTTTAGATTTCCACAGTTTCTCGAAGGTTTAAGTTTTTTGTAAATTTATTTGTATACAAAGTCGTAATTCTTACCTTGATTCTGAGAAAAAAATTGACGCTATGAAAATATCGATTTGTTTTTTAAAAATTTTGATCATTTCCAACATTTTCATCATTTCTCAAAATTTTTACTTTTAAAAAATTGGATTTATTTTAAAAATTTTGGCATTTTAAAAGTCCTACATTTTTCAACACTTTCGCCATTTTCAAAACTTCCATCCATTTTCCAAATTTCGACCTTAACATTTCGAATTTTTCTCGAAATTTTTATATTTTTGCAAATTTTCACTTTTTTGAAAAATTTTACTTGTTCCGAAAATTTGGGCTTTCTAAAATTTTGACTTTTAGTTTTGACATTCTCGAAATTGTGACTAAATCACGACTTTTTTGAATTACTTTTTTAAAAATATTAATTTTTTTGATGTTTGATATATTTTTTAAATTCCACTGTTTTGTCGAAATATTTTCATTTTTTCGATAATTTGACCTTGAAAACTTCGTTTTTTTTTCTGAAAATTGTGACTGTAACCTTTGATAAGACTTTTCAAAATTTCGACTTCTTCGTAATTTCGCTCGTTTTTTTAAATCTCCAATTTTTTGAAAATTTCTGCTTTCAAAATTCTTCGCTTCTCAAAGTTTTATCTAATTGAAAATTTCTAGAAAAAGTCGAAATTTTCACTTTTCTGTAGACTTCAAATTAGATTTTTTAAATTTACACTTTTTTGACATTTTGGAAATGTTGTCTTTTTTTTTCAAATGTGACCTCTTTTTTTTTGTAAATTTATCTTTTTTTTTTAATTTCGAAAATTTTTACTTCTCGAACTTTTCAGTGTTTGAAAATTTTCAGTAAAAGCCGAGAGTTCGAATTTTCTGTAAATTTGACTTTTTTTTAATTCTACTGTTTCAAAAATTGTTTCTTTTTTCAAAGTTTTTCCTTCTTATTTCTGCTTTCTTTTAAATTTCACTTAAAAAAATAAGACGCGAAAATGTTTTCGTTTTTAAACATTTAAAGTGTTTTCGACATTTTCTCGAAATTTTTCCTTTTTTATGAAAATTTCGAGCTACGTTGAAAATTTTTAGTTTTTGAAAATTTCGACTTTCTAAATCTTTAATTCTCGAAGGTTCGACTAATTAGGAATTTTAGAAAAAGTCGAACTTTTGATTTTAAATAAATAAATAAATTTTTTATTGCCCGACTGAACAAGTCCATTTTCTATAAATTTAACTTTTTTCATTCAACTTTTTCACATTTTTGACTTCTTTCTACTTTTTTTCTACTTTCTTGCTAATATAATCTTTTTTAAATTATACTTGAACATTTGAACGTTTTTGAAAATTAAACTCTTTTCGACCTATTTTTTAGTATCTCAACCATTTCTCGAAATTTTGCCTTTTCAAGTTCAATACTTTCAAACTTTTTGTTTTTGTCTTTGAAGTTTTTATTCTTTAAGAATTTTGAGTAAAAGTCGAAATTTTCACTTACGTAAATTTGACTTTTTTTCTAATAATTCATTAAAATTTAAAAATTTGACCTTTTTCCAAAATTTTTAACTTTCTCGTTTCTACTTTTTGGTAAATCTGAATTTTTAAAAAATAAGATTCAAAAATTTCGACGTTTTTGGATACTTTTTTTTGACTTTCTTCCAATATTTCGATATTTTCTCGAAATTTTCGCTTTTTCTGAAAATTTTGAGTTCGGTTGAAAACTTCCAGTTTTTGAAAATTTCGACTTAAAAAACTTTTGCTTCTCAAAGGTTTGACTGATTGAAAATTTTTAGGAATCGAATTTATCCAAAATTTTGACATTTTAAAATTACCACTTTTTTGAGTTTTTCGAAATTTCGACTTTCTTGTATTTTTGATTTTTTTGGAAAGACTAGATTTTAAAATTTCGACGTTGTTTATAAAAATTTGAACTTTTTACAACTTTTTTTCAATATCTCGACGGTTCCTCGAAATTCTCCCTTTTCATTCAAAATTTCAACAGTTCCAAAATTTTCGACTTTCTCGTTTCTACTTTTTGGTTAATTCGAATTTAAAAAAAAAATAAGACTTAAAAATTTCGACGTTTTTGAATACTTTTTTTGGGCTTTCTTCCAATATTTCGATGTTTTCTCGAAATTTTTGCTTTTTCTGAAAATTTTGAGTTCTGTTGAAAATTTTCAGTTTTGATAATTTTGTTTTGAAAATTTTGACTTAAAAAACTTTTGCTTCTCAGGGGTTTGACTGATTAAAAATTTTTAGAAATCGAATTTATCCAAAATTTTGACACTTTAAAATTACCACCTTTTTTAACTTTTTCGAAATTTCAACTTTCTTGTAAATTTGATTTTTTTTTGGAAAGACGCTTTAAAATTTCGGCGTTTTTAAAAATTTAAACTTTTTTCAACTTTTTTTTCAATATTTCGACGGTTCCTCGAAAGTCTCCCTGTTTACCGCAAATTTCAATATTTTCAAAATTTTTACTTCTCGAAGTAGTTTTTACTCTGAAAATTCTGAGTAAAAGTCCAAATTCTCACTTTTCTGCTTTAACTTTTTTTAATTGGATGGTTTTGAGAATTTAGACCGCTTTTTAAAATTTTTGACTTCGACTTTTTTTAAAAAGTTTCGAAAATGACTTTCCTTAAATTTGATTTTTTTTAATTCGACTGTTTTGAAAATTCTTACGTTTTTGAAATTTTTGACTTTCTTTCCCCCATTATTTCAAAATTTCCATACATTTAATATGGGAATAATTATTGCATCTATTTTACATTTTGGACCCTACTGAAAGTGTTGATTTTTATTGAAAATTTTGGCTTCGCCTTTTTTTGAAAATTTCGTTTTCTCTCGAAATTTCAACTTATCTGAAAATTTTGATATTTTTTTTTAAGATTTCGATATTTTCAAAATTGCTACTTTTTTTGATAAATCCTACTTTTGTTTCAAAATCTTGCCATTTTTTTTCTTTTAAGAAGAAATCTCGCAAAATTTCCTAAAAATGTTATTCTCCGAATTTTTAGGTTGCTATTAAAATGTAGATCAAATTTTAGAAAAATAAACGAATTTTGTCTGCAAAAAATGAATTTTCGGAATTCCTTTTCAAATTTAAAGATTAGAAACGATGTTTAAAAAAAATCCAGGAACAAGTCCATATTTTGAATTCTAATAAAATTTAAATATTTAAACTCAAAATTTTGAGAAAACGATAGAAGTTTTTATATGATAATAATTTATATTAAAAAAAGATTGTCAAGGTTAATGTCGAGATTTCGAAAAAAACAATCAAAACTATGAGGGAAAATGTAATAAATGTTTGACGTATAATCCTAAGAAATTTAAGAGTCTAAAGTTTCCATTTGAAACTTTCAGAAAAAAATTGAAATTTTGATATTGTGCACTTAAAAAACAAGTTAAAATTCTGAATTTTTAGTTTATTGAAATTGTGGACCAAAAATTAAATAAATAATAATGAAAATATGAACACATATTTTTTTTAAAAAGTCGCATGTCTCGAAATAAAAAAAACTGAAATTTCGAGAAAAATCTACATTTGGATTTACATCAAAATTTTGATATCAAAATTAAAATTATTAGGAAAGCCACGAGTTTAGAGAGGAAGTTTCGAGAGAAATTGAAATTTCTATTAATTAATCTCGAAAGGAAAACGTGTTTTTAATGTCTGCTTTTTGGTCGGATTTTTGAGTTATAGTGAAAATCCCGAAATTTCAACTTTTTTTCTCAGTACTTTGAGTTTACTTATAGTCCAGAATTCTAAACAAAGATCGAATAATTTTGAGGAAAAAAAGAAACTGAGATTAGATTTAGTAAAACATAAAGCTAAATCTCCAAGTTTCAACTTTTAACTCAATAATTGATGAAACTTGAAGACATTTCGAAATATAAATAAATTTCAATGCTAATCTCGAGATGCTAAAATTAATCTTGTAATATCGTCAAGACTGATTGTGAGATAATGATTCTTTAGAATTTCCGTTTTTTTCCTAAATGTATTTTCTATTGCTGAAAATCACGATTTAATCGAAATTAAAATTCCAACATTGTTTTTGTCGTCGACTTTGGGCATATCGAAATTGCGAGTTTAAAATTATGAAATGACGAAGTCTCTAAAAATGTAAAAATTAAATTTTTAAACTTAATTGATTTGGTTATTACATTTGCCACTCAATTAATAATTTAAAACACTAATAATTGCACTGGCGAAATACATATCGCGTAATTATTGATGTCATAAATTAACTTTAATTTAAAAAAATGCATTTTAAAATAATAGGGAATCAAAATAATGTTCATATTATCCGAATAAATATGTAAATATGTAATTTTAATGACAGTAATCAGTTGAATTTGAACGTTGACTTTTACTCGTTATTAAGGCAAAGCAACCTTTAAACTGTGGCATGATGTTATTACTTTTTTACGTAAACAGTAGTTAAAGAAATTAAACTTGATAACATGCTTCATTATCATTTAAACATGTATATTACCACATTTCTTACACGGTTTGGATGTTTTTGCGAACTCGCAGACATAATATAAAACAAATTTACTAATAAACGATACCTCAACCAATGATCTATGTTGTTTGTCTTTAGTGCACTTTGTTTTTCTTTTTATTCAAAGAAATACCATTCACAGTATTGCTTTTGACTTTTTTTTATGTACAAAAAGCGTCATTCTGCTTCCGCCCTAATAAATTGTCAAGCTTAAATTTAGCGAAATCATTTTAAATAAAACTTGGAAAATAAGCATTTTACGAAGTAAATGACCAGTTGTGAAAGCAACACTGTTGAAGCTAACTCAACCTTTTATAGTTTATAATGTGTCGTTGATTACCCTGACAATGTGTTACTTTTTTGTTAGAAACGTTGAACCATTTTTGTTTTCCATTGTGCTCACCATCCTTCTTTATAGGCAACTATTATTGCTACCGAGACATCGCAGCCAAACTCAGACGTAAGCATTGATATCAAAGGCGATACTAACAATAGAAAAGAATCACCATCAAAGCATCAAAAGGTATTATTTTGAAATACCAAAAGTTCATTTTACGTTTTGAGGTGAAGAGGTTTATAAAAAATATGATATTCTAACTTTTGGTCGTGGGATTTCATCATGATTTATTCATTGTTGGGTTGTTGAAGTTTTACGATATTTTTGTAACTAATGTTTTTGAGGAATCCAATTTTGACACATTGATTTCTTAATTTTGGATTGTGGTGTGATATATTAATAACGATGACAAGAAAACATTGAAGTATTCAGAGTTTAAGTTTGTAAATCGCGTTACATCTGCAGAAGGCTCGAACAGTGCCTTAGTTCAGGGCTCTGCAAGATTCGAACTTCAAATTCCATAAGGTAGTCATATCAGGATAAGGATGAAAAAGCCAAAAATAAACATAAAATACTTTCCTTAATTTTTGCGCCCCAGCAACTACCTTTACTGCATGTGGCCAACCGCTAGCTGCTACTCTGCTCTTGAATTATTTTATGGAACTTGCACTTCAGGTGACTTTCTTGGAAAAAATAAGAATTCGAAACTGAAGCTTTAAATTTCGAGTAGAAAAGGCGATTCTGTAAAAAAAATCAAGATTTTCAAATAAAATGTTTTCAGTGTTGAATGTTTCCCCAGTCTCATTTTTTTTCTGAAATTTCAATATTTCCAGAAATTTTCAGTTTGGTATTAAATTTTCTCAATTTTTACAGAAGTGTCCTTTTTTCAGAAATTTTAAAATTTTTGTCTGATTTTAATTTAAATTTAGAACATGGTCGTTTTCCGAAGTTCAGAATTTCTTCCACTAGTTTTGACAAAATCTTAGCTTGCTGTATATTTAAAATTTCAGGAACAAAGAAAGTTTGGTTTAAAAAATCCAGATTTAAAGTGAAGCACTAAAAATTTGAATTCTGAACTTTAATAAAGTAGAAATGTCAGAAGAAACACAACAGGTTTTTAAATTTTATTGTAAAAGATTTCTCTTTTTCAACTTATCTTAAAACTTGTAACATTTTTCTTTTGAAAATTCTAATTTCAGTCAGATTTCGAGAAAAAAAAATGAACTAAATTTCACCTTTAAGTCGAATATTGACTCTAATTTAAATATATCAATTTTTTTTTCAAAATTTGAAATTTAAACCGGAAATTTCGACCTTTTCAAACATTTTGAGTTATAATTTAATTTTTGTAATAATCATTGAATTGTTTTTAATTAACGATTTTTTCGAAAAATTTTGAAAATTTCAACTTTCAACTCAAGATTTCCAAAATTTTTCAATTCTAAATTTAGAATTTTTTCCACAATTTGGAATGTTTCCTACAATTTTCAGCTTAAGCTTGACAGTTTCCCCGAAATTGGGATATTTAATTAAAATTTGGAATTGCTATTTTATTTATCCTTTTTTGTCGAAGTTTTAATCTTAAAATTTACAATTTTTTTGCAAAATCCCAAAATTAAATTCCACATTTAGATATATTTTTCTCAATAATAATGTTTAAAATTTTTAAATTTAGTTATTTTTTTTAAATCTCTACTTAAATTATAAAATTTCGTCCTTTTTCCTAATTTTTGAAACTCCAAATATCAGAATTTTTTTACAGTTTCCAGTTAAAAACAAGTAATTTTTTTCATAAAATGTTTACTTGCATATTTCCAAATCCAAATTTTCAAATTATTCAAAACCCGGAAAAGGCTGATTTTATCAAAAAAAGAAAATAATATACCGAATAATTTAGAATAAAAGAGACTAAATATTAAAAAAATCGAAATTTTTAGGACGTGAAACTTTAAATTTAGAAGATGTTGAAATATTCAAAATCGGAATTTTCAAAAGATCAAAATTTCTAAAAAAAGTTGAATTTTCCAAAGGAAGTCGAAATTTAAAAAAATTTAGAGTTTTTCAAGACAAATAACATTTAAAAAACCTCAGACTTTTCAGAAAAGTCAAAAATTTCAAGTCAAAATGTTCAAAAGGTTAATATTCCTAAAATGTCGAAATTTTTAAAAAAGGTGTAATTTTCAAAAAAAAATTGATATTTGAAATCAAGAAATAGAAGAATTCCAAAGTATAAGTTTGCAAACACACTGTTTTAATAAAATATTTTTTTTTCAAACATTGATTTCTTTTGAAATTGTCGACTTTACCAACTTTCCGATCGTTTTGTAGACTTTGACGTTTTTTGAAAACTTTGTGGTCGAAGTTTTCAAAAAACGTCAAAGTCTACAAAACGATCGGAAAGTTGGTAAAGTCGACAATTTCAAAAGAAATCAATGTTTGAAAAAAAATAATTTTATTAAAACATATTTAAATTGTCAAAGTGAGTCAACATTTTCAAAAAATTAAAGTTTTCTTAAAATTACATAAATTTTTAAGTGACCAAAACATTTTAAAAAAAGTAAATATTTTTAAAGAACTCAAAATAAAAAAGATTAATTTTTTAAAGGTAAAGTTTACAACAAATCAAAATTAATAGATGAAATTTTCAAAAAAAAAGTCAAATAGTCGACAGATTCAAAAGATCTAAATTTTCAAAAAATTCGTCATTTTGATAAAGAATCATAATTTTTGAAATACATCAAAATTTTGGAAAAAATGGGGTACTTTAAAAGTTCGTTATTTTCAAAATGAGAATTTTGAGAAAAGGACCTAATTTTAAAAAAATGCGATATTTTCAAAATGCCAATATTTGTAAAGATATTGAAATAAAAGAAACAAGTGAATTTCAAGAAAAAATCGGAATTTTTCAAAAAGTGGAAATTTTGAACAGATAGAGATATCCAATAAAGTCGAAACTTTTAAAAATGTTAAATTTTTTAAAATAAGTCGAAATTAACAAAGCAAAACACGACAATTTGATTAAAAAAGAAACGAAAATTTGGAAATGTCGAAATTTTTAAAGTCAACATTTTAGTATTTCTTTGAAAATGATGGCTATCGAAATGCGCAACGCGCAACTGTTGTTGTGTTTTTTAATCTTTCTGGGTTTCAGGGGACAAGATTTGTATATCAATTTTCAAAAAAAGTCTAAATTACAGTTGAAACCGGATATAACCGGTCCATAAATTACGGACGCTGTAACCGGTAGTTGTTATAAGCAATATAACTGGCAGTACAGTTATCTTTTAAAATAATCGCCGGGAACTTGCCATTTAGTCGTAATAACCGATGCGTCGTTGTAAACGATGTCGTTATATCTGGTTTTGACTGTATTATTAAAATCAAAATTTGAAAAGAGCCAAAATTTTGAAAAAAATCGAAATTTTCAAATAAGAAAACGAAATTTCCAAACAGTAATTTTAAAAGAAATCCTAATCAAAAAAAAGTGTGAGAATTTTTTAAATCAGGCGTGACAAAATGTCGAAATTTTGAAAAAGTCGAAATATTCAGTCAGACTTTTCAAACAAATTCAAAATCTTCTAAACAGGTCGATGTTTTCAAAGTGAATCAAGGTTTTAAAGAAAGTCGGTATTTTGAGTGAAATCGGAAATTTTGAAATGTTTTTCAAAAATCAGTAGTCAGAAAAATTCGAAATTTTTAATTTTAATTTTGGAAGAGTCAATATTTTGAAAAGTACATATTTCAGAAAAATCATGTGTGAATTTTTTCGATCAGGCGTGATAAAATGTCGAAATTTTGAAAAAGTCGAAATATTCAGTGAGACTTTTCAAAAAAATTCAAAATTTTCTAAACAGGTCGATGTTTTCAAAGTTTTAAAGAAAGTCGGTATTTTGAGTGAAATCGGAAATTTTGAAATGTTTTTTCAAAAATTAGTATTGTCAGAAAAATTCGAAATTTTTAGTTTTAATTTTGAAAGAGTCGAAATTTTGGAAAGTCCTTATTTCAGAAAAATCGTTATTAAAAAAGGATAGAAGAATTTTTCAAATTCAAAATTTACAAGGTCAATATTTACAAAAAAAAATGTCGAAATTTTGTAGTCGAACTTTCTAAACAAAATTTTAAACAATTGTTTGCAACATAAGTTAAAATGTCGAGTAAAATCAAAAATTGAAAGTAAAGATTTTAGAAACATTAAAATTGCCATGAAAATTTTTGAAGTGAAAAAAAATTTGAGTCGAATTTTTCGACAAAAAGACGCAATGTTTAAAAGAGTCAATATTTTTTAAAGATGCCTGAATAAAAAAAAGAATTTTTAAAAGTCAAAATTTATAAAAAGTCCACATTTTGAGGAAATGCGGAAATTTCCTAGTTGAAATTTTCAAAAAAGTCTTAAGTTTTCTGAAAAAAAAAAACTTAAAACTCAAAATTTTGATAAAAAGCCTATATTTTAAGAAAAATGGGGTGTCGAAGAGTGGAAATTTTGAAAGGTTGAGATTTTTTTAAAAAGTCTAAATTTACAAAAATCAACCTTTTGAAAAATAATGTCGAAATGTAGTCGAAATTTTCAAGAAAGTCGAAGTTTTCAAAAGTAGAAATTTTCTTTAAGAAAAAAATTAAAAACAAAAAATTCTGATGAAAAGCAGAAATTTTAATAAAAATTGGGTTTTGGAAAACGTGTTAACTGGAAATTGTTGAAATTTTTTAAATATAGTCGAAATTTTTTTCCAAATTTTAAAGTCCGAGTTTTCACAAAAAATTCAAAATTTTCAATAAAGAATTCGAAAGCATCAAGGAAGTCGTATTCTTTAGAAGAAAATATGGCATTAATGTTCATAAAAATGTAACATTTCCAGAAATCTCAAATTAAAAAAAAAATCGAAATGTTGAAACATTCGATATTTTCAAAAAAAAACAATTTTTGCAAAAGATACACTGAATTGGAAATTTGGAAAGTCATTTTCCAAAAAAAAAATACGAGAAAGCCAAAAATTTGAAAAAGATGGAAACTTTCAAAACAAGTCAACATTTTGAGAAAAGATCAGAAGTATAGAAATTTCAAAATAAGCAGACTTTTGAGAAAGAGTGGAAATTTTGGAAAAAAAGTAAAAATGCTGAAAAGGGGGAAGTATTGAAAAATATGAAAACTTTAATGTCGAAGTTTCAAAAATTGAAATTTCCAATAAATAAATGACAAAGCAGAGTATAACTTTTTGAAAATGCACAATTGTCCAAAAATTCCATTTTTTTTTAAGTCGAATTTAAAGTTAAAGGTAGAGTAAAACCGGTCTTTAACACAAAAGTTCTCAAATAAAACAGAAACTAGCAAAAAAAAATTTTGAAATATAACTTTTCTTCCCAAAATTTATGTTTTTCTCAAAATTTCTATTGCGACCTCAAAATTTTCAACACTTTTCTTAAAATTTCACCTTGCTTAATATTAGGTTTGAAACTCAACATTCCTCAATTAAGACTACCATAAAACCGAATTTTCGAGGTAAAATGCAAACATTTAATCATCTGTAAAGTCGTTACAAAGTCAAGATCTAGATTTTTTCGAAGTTCAAATTTTTCCGTGTCTATTTTTTTTTATTTTACGAAATTTTGAGTTGTAAATATTTCGAAATTGGACTTTTTTTCTCGAAACTTCGGCATTTTAAATAACACCGCCGTATATCAAATTATTATTGGAAAATTGTCGACAATTTCCATTCAATAGATAAAAACAAAGTTAAACATTTAACATTTCGGATTAATGAGTCTAAAATGAAGAAAAATGTAAACATAAATCTCGAAATTTAAAGTTTAGTCTCAAAATTTCAATTTAGTCTCAACATTTTAACTTTAGTCTCAATATTTCGATTTTAATCTTGTGAATGCGATTTTGGTCTCAAAATATTCACATTAATCTCGAAATTTCGAGGTTATAGTCGAAATGCTTGGTTTCAATATATTTCAAAGAAGCAAGCGTTCGCTTATAATTCAAGAAAATGCGCTCGTGAAGACTCGATTGCCATGTTAAGGGGTTGCAATTTTGATTTTTAAAACGCTGAATTTGATTTTTGTTGATCAAATTTTAAGCAAATGAATTTGAACAGATGTTTCATTATTATCAAGAAAGTTAAAAATTAAAGTTGATCTGTTTTATTGTTTATAAAAAAAAATTATTGTTACCTCAAGTGCACTTTGTTATTAAATTGTGAGTGAAAATATTATTTTTTCACAAAGTTACTGCATTCGTTCTAAAAGTAAGAAATACTGTTGAAAATTGGTTCCTCTAAATGCTTATAGGACTAAATGTAAAATAAATTGCGCCTCCTTTACAGGGTGTGATATTTTCGGTTGTAACATTATGCTTTCATGTGGTTAAAAAGAAAAAAGATCAGAATTATCACATGGTTGAGGTTCATTTCAGGAATCGTTTGAAGCTGCTACGACGGAAACAGACAATTAATCTGCGGTTTTAATTGTATACTATGCTATGTACTATTTACATTAATGATATGGTTGGTTTGCATATCTGAGTCGTAGGATTATTAATTAATGCACCTTTCTAATTATTAGAATATATTTTTTACATATAACTATTATTTTATTAAAACAATTTATAAGTCACCTGCATGGATGGAAATAATAAAAATATTGCATGGCTATTATTCAAGCACAACAATTTTATAACCTTGGCTGCAGAAGCATGATTATTAAACGTAAACATAAGTTTTTTGAGTAATTTGTAAATATATTGCTTTTAAAATCTATTACAGGACTGTGTTACTTTTAATGTTTGGAAGTTGGTGATGTTATTTTATCCTACATACCCTAGTATTATATTTTGTTACATACGTTACCCGTGTATACCTAAAGTAAAAAAAAAATCTGTATATTTACTTGGCGATCAAAATGCTATAAACATCTGAAAGTAATTGAATGTCTCGTAAAAATTAATTCACAAACACACCGTTGACCTATTTTTGGCCACCAACATTCAGACATCTTTGTTTATATTTCGTTCCGTTGCTGATAAACATAATTTTGTACAGGCTGTTCCCATCAATAAAGATACAACAAGCATCACGTACAGATCGACAACAAAACCACGCAGCATCCACACAACAATGGTTCGGGAAAAAATCGACACCATGACCAAAATGCTAGAGTACGTGAGCGCGAAATACCCCAATAAGAGGTGTTTGGGGACTAGGGAAATTCTGGCAGAAGATGATGAAGTGCAACCTAATGGTAGAATATTTAAAAAGGTAAATAGGCAATTTATGTTCTTGTTGTTTTATGCTTGGAGCTATTTTAAAACTCCTTTTGTGTAACATTTATGTAATGTACCTCGACAGTGTCCACTGGAACCACATTACTACATATGTTTTCAATCAATAATAATGTTAAGTTTCATTTAAAGTACTTAAATTTGTAATCATCTAAAACTATATGGATTTATTTTAAATGTTTAGCTTTAAATAAGAATTGATTGAAATCAAACTAAAACATATTCCTGCATGAACCTAAGTCGTCTATATCAGCATTTTCCGAACTTTTTTTATAATGGCCTTGCTATTTTTATGCCTCCCTTTCGTGACCCACTAAAAGATTTTTTAACTATCGTTTTTCTTCCCAAAATTTCGACCACATTTAGAGGTAAGAAATCAAAATTTCGTAAGATTTTTTAATTTTCTTTTCTCAAAATTTCCACTTTGATAATAAAATTTTGCCTCGAAATCCCGAATTGGAGTTTCAAAATTCGCCTTCTTTAATCTTAAAACTGGATCTTTTCCCCATGCTCTTAAAATTTCGGTACTTTTTTTGAGCGCATTTAATTTTTAATATTTTTCTAAAATGTCCTATTAAAATAAAGACTTTTTTCTGAAAATTTCGTTGAAATCTTGCTTTTTTAAAATTCAAAGGCGAAATTTCAACAAAAAAGTGTAAAATATCCTAATATTATAAATTAAAGCCGTTTTGTTTTGCTTCTAAGATCAAACTTATAAAAACTTATAGCAAAGCTTTTTAAAAACTCCCAATTTAAACTTCCGATGTTTAACCTAAATTTTGACTTTTTTAAGATTTCGACTTAGGAAATCTAAGTTTTTTTTTCAGAAACTTTTTTAATTCAAGTTAAAATGTCATTTTCTTTTTGTTTTTTCCAACATAAACGTTTAACTGTTTTTTGACATTTCCATTCTAAACGTCTTTTTTCTAAAGCCAATTTTAGCTAGAATTTTTTTAAATGAAATGAAAATGATTGACGTTGATTTTGTCCAAACTTTTATTAAAATTTAAAATTTTTTAAACCTAATATATCGAGTTCAAGTAGAATACAAAAACCTAGACTGCAAATTCATGTAGCCCTTCAGGCGTGCTTCAGGCGCGTGTATAGTGAATCCATAGGTAGCTGTAGCTGAACACTACCAACAGTTGAAACACTGCCACCTAGCGAAGCGGTTGCTCTCTAAGTAAGTTCCCAGAAGACAAGGATTCTAAATTAGATTCGAAGTTTGGAAACCAAATACCGGTTTCGATCTTGTTAGATCTCGTCAGTTTGGTATATCCAACTCGAATGCTAACAAATGTTCCGACAAGTAAGTACTAAAGAATCAACGAACGTCAAGCGTTCTCTCAGACTACCGCCACCTATTGATCCATAGAGAAAACTATGGCCATCGCCAACAATGTCGTATGCAAGTAGAATACAACCTAGACTCCAAATTCATGCTGGCCAGGCGTGGATTAATGAAAAAAAAATAACGAAAAAGTCGATTTCTAGTTAGAAATGAAAATTTCAAAATACGAGCTTAAAGTAGAATTTCAACTTTTTTAATTGTGATTCCGATATTTCAATTCTTATCAAAACTCCAAATTTAAATCTTTAATTTTCAATGTCTGTAAGTAAACCAGCAATTTTGAGAAAAATATCAAAATTTTAAATTTAATACCTACCAAAGGAAGTCAAAATTTAAAAAAAAAGTGGAATTCCTCAATAAAAATCATACTTTAAAAAAGTCGGAATGTTGATAAAATTAGATCAAAATTTGTAAAATTACCCAAAATGGAGAAGTTTCATGATGTTCTTAATGTAATGAGATTAAAATATAGATCAAAACTAATAAATCACCGGATTTTTCTAATTTTGGATATGTTTTAGAGGACCGAAATCTAAGAGACACGTATTTTTAACTGATAAACGGTTTTAAGGGTATTTCTATCCCTGAGGATTAAGTCAAATGACGTCACAGGCGTATTCTTATAGGAGCAACTTCAAGGGTCCATAACTTTTTCATTTCTAGAGATATTTTAATGATTCTTTCAGATATTTGTATCATTTTACTTAAATATTTATAATTAATCAGTAAGAAAAAAATGGAATAATTTCCATTGTAAATCAGTAGATATTTTGAAAATAAAAGTAAACAAATAATGAAATTTTCAAAAACTCAAAATTTTCAGAAAAAATTTAAAATAAAGCAATGTTGAAATTCTGAAAGAGTCGAACTTTAAAAAAAAGTCCAAAATTCCAGAAAAAAAAAAGTTAAACATGTACATAAAAATCGAAATTAAACAAAGTAGAATTGTTTAAAGTCAAAAATTGCAAAAAGTAAATTTCGAGAATTCCAAAATGTACAAAAATGGGAAGATTGTGTCTAAATTTTCAAAAACACTCCATTTTTTTTTTATTCGAAATTTTGATAAAAATTAAAATTTGAAAACAAAACTGAGAATTTTAAAAGGTCGCCTTTTTTAATGTTAGATTTATAAAAATAATCAAAATTTCAAGGTACAGTTAGAACGAATGAAGTAAACGTTTTGAGAAAAAGTCGAAATGTTGATAAAAATGGGGATTTGAAAAAAGTGTAAATTTTAAAATGTCGTATTCTTTTAATAAATATTTATAAATCGATAAAAGGGCGAAAATTTAATATCGAAATGTTTACAAAAAAGTCCAAATTTCAAAAAAATAAAAATTTTGAAATACCGAAATTTCAAAAAGTTAAGGCTTTCAAAAAAGAGGTGCAAGTTTCATAAAAAGTCCATCTTTTAAAAAAGTCTAAATTGTCGCTTCAAGAAATTCGCAATTTCAAAACGAAGTACGAACTTCAAAAAAATAACTGGAATTTTTTAAAAATAAAGCGAACATTTCGAAAAAAATCTCAAAATTTTGAGTCGAAATTTTCAAAATAAATAAAAAAGGTCGAAATTTTGAAATAAGCAATAGTTTGATAAAAATCTAACATTTTGACAAAAGGAGAAAATTTTGAAAATAAATTAATTTTGAGAAATGTTTGAATGGCGAGATTTCAAAAAAAATGTTGAAATTTATAGTAAAAAAAAATAGAAACATTTGAAAATTTTCTGAAGTTACTTTTTTTAATTCGAAATTTTTAAAAAACCTCAATTCTTTTAAAAAGAAATTATTAAAGAGGTTTTCAAACAGTTAGAATTAAAAAAAAGTAACTATTTGAAACAGGCTGCAGCCAGACAAAATTTTGAAAAACAAAGTCTAAATTTTTAAAAGAAGTCAAAAGATTCAGAAAAAGACCAAAAATGAAATTTTTGCAAAACGTTTCACAACCCAATACTCGAAAACTTCTGAAATAAGTAAAACTTTCAAGAAAAAATGGAACTTATAAAAGCTTGATTTTTTTAAAAATAAAGGCAACCTTCTAAAAAGCTTTAAGTCCCAAAAAAAAAGCAAATTTTCAGTGGGCTATTTCAAAAACGTGGAAATTAAAGAAAAAGCCAAAATTTCAAAAAAAAAAGGTCAAATTCCAAGAAAAATTCAAAATTATTAAAAATAAAATTTTCAATGAAAAAAGATCGAAAATTTTTAAAGTCATTAAGAAAAATCAGTTTTGGAAATCGTTAATTTAAAAAAAAATCAAAACTTCGAAAAAAAACAGAAATTGTGAAAAGAGTACGAAATTTTAAGAAAAAGACCGAATTCTGAAAGAAGTCGAAATTTGAAGATGCGAAATTCCAACTAAAAAATAAAAATTTTCACCAAGAGTAAATAGTTTTAGAAAGGTCTAAAGTTTCATAAAAATAAATAAATTTTGAAAAAGTTTTAAAAATGGTTGAAACTTAAAAAACGTAGAAAATGTAAGAAAATCAAAAAAATTACAAACAAAATTTATTTTTGCTTATGGAGCTCAGTTTGTAAGATATTTAAATTATTATTTAAATAAATGAAATTGTTTACTTTTAACAATTTTTGATACACGACTATAAGATATTTAAAATTCTTAAATATTACCTCATCTGTTCAAAAATAGGTGTCAAAAAAGGTTTTTTTTTAAAGTAAACAATTTCACTTTTTTAGATAATATTTACTTACCAACCGGACTTTGTAAACTAAAATAGAAAAAAAGATTGTTTAATTCAAGATTACTCTTCAATAAGGATCTCAAAGTGAAATTTTCAAAAAAAAAAAACAAAACTCTGAAAAACGTCCAAATTTTAAAAGATTCGAACTTTAAAGAAGTAGACACCTTTAATAAGTCGAAATTTTCAAAAAGGGAGGGAGAATTGTTCAATAGTCCATTTTTTTTTTTTAATAAAAAGCTGAGAAAAAAACATTTTTGCATAGATTCGATATTTTGTAACAAAAATTAAAATTTTCGAAACATTCGAAATTCAGAAAAAAGAAATTTTCGAGAAAAAGACAAAATTCTGGAAAAAAAAATCGAAATTCTGAAACAATTTTACATCGAAAAAACGTATATGTATAAGTCTTCAATAAAGTGACAATTTTAAAGGAAAAAAATTTCGAAAATCAAAATACAAAAAATAAAATTTGGAGAAAAGGTCTATTTTTTGAAAAAAGTTGTAATTTGCAAGAGGCAAAGATTTGAAAAAAACTCAAAATTTTGAAAGGGTCAAAATTTCAACAAAAGTCAAAATTTTAAGAAAGGGGGAAAATTAAGGAAAAGTGAAAATTTCGAAATGTGACATTTTCAAAAGGAAGTAAAAAATTATCAAAAAGATCGTAATTTTCAAAAAAAAAACAAATTTAAAAAAAATCATAATTTCGAGAAATTCAAATCTTGTAAAAACCCTTATACGAAAAATAATCGAAAACTTCAAATAAGTAGAAATTTTTTAAAAAAGGTGGAAATTTTAAAACTGGCAATTTTGAAAAAAATATAATTTTTGAAAAAGCAGAATTTCTCAAAAAAAACCTAAACATCTTTAATAAATGAAGTTTTTCTAAAAAACAAAAGGATAGGATTTTCCAGTAGTCAAATTTTCGAAAAGATTCGAAAAAGTTCAAAATTTTGAAAAAATCACAATTTTAAAAGTCGAAATTAAGAAAAAGCAAAATTGAGAAAAAGTGGAAATTTTGAAATATACATTTTTAAAAGAAAGTCAAAAATATCAAAAAGATCGAAATTTTCAAAAAAGATCAAATTTTTTAAAAAAGTTTATTTCGAGAGAAAAAATGAAAGAAGAGAAAAATGAAAAAAAATAAATTTCGAGAAAAAGTTAAATTTTTGAAAAAAGTTTTAATTTGCAAGAGGCAAAGATCCAAAAAAGTTCAAAATTTTGAAAGAATCATAATTTTAAGTCTAAATTTAAAAAAAAAACAAAATTGAGAAAAAGTGGAAATTTTCAAATGGACATTTTCAAAAGGAAGTCAAAAATATCAAAAAGATCGAAATTTTCAAAAAAGATTTAAATTTTAAAAAAAGTCCTAATTTCAAGAAAAACATGAAATCTTGTAAAAGCCGATATATTTTTAAAAAATCGAAAACTTCAAATAAGTAGAAATTAAAATCTTCACAAGAACGTTTATACAAGTAGTACCATAAATTTAGAATCGTATTTTAGAGCCCAAAATAAGACTAAAAGTCTATATAAACATATGTCGTAAAATGCTTCGTTTCTGAGTTACAGGGTGTGGAAGGTTATTTCCTGATTATAGTTTTTTATTAATAGTTGCGAAACATGTACAGATAATTGAATGAAATTTGGCACAACTTCGTACTTTTTGGTGCCCTTTTTAAAAATCAAAGAATTATTTAACATAACTGAACCAGTGGCGGGTATATCCAGAGGGGTGGTGCTTAAAACGTGTCTTATTTATTTTGTGTACATTTTTGAAGAAAGTTTTAATTTGCAAGAGAAAGTTTAAGATTTTGAAAGGATCACAATTTTGAAAGTCAATTTTTTTTAAAATTGAGAAAAAGTGGAAATTTTGAAATGTGACATTATCAACAGGGAGTCAAAAATGTTAAAAATTGGAAATTTTCAAAAAAGTCAAAACTTTCAATCTCGTTACTCGTGCTAGTAACTTATAAAAAAATAACAAAATGCAGAATTTCATATAACTTCTTGCATGTTTATTTTATTGGTTCATTCTATGTTTTTTTTTTAAGTACAGTCCACAGAAGAAACCCTTAAACAGATTAGTACTTTACTGATGAGCATTAGGAATCGTTAATTAATTATTTATGCTGCTGTTCTAATTATGAAATTATGCTTTTACTAAGCAAATTGACTTCCAACATAATACAAAATGTTTTGTTTGATAATAACTCCAGCATCTGGAAAATTGATCTAATTTAAAATATGTACTTGTTTGTCGTAAATATTTCCTTTGAGGAAAAATTGTCATATTATGTTAATAAATGCTTCACCTTGAGTTCTAATTATTTTTAATTTTCTTATTACTGATGGATTACGTAAATGGTTTTATAAGACCTTATTTTATTGATTCGTTCATTCCTGAAGAATAATGCTTGTGTTTTTAAAACTGTACATCATTACAATGCGTCTTTCAGCTTTCCAAATTATTTGAAAATTGTCGCTGGAAATGTTGAATTGAACTTAGAACACAAAAAAATTAAAACTGCTCAAAAACAGATACTCCCATTTTCCAGGCAGCGTCAAATTAAGGGCACATCCAAAAAAATGGTAGAGGATGAGGTATTTGGTAATTTTCCAACTTTTTTACAATTTTATAAATACAAGTCCAATTTACCACACCCTAGTTAAAACTTCGAGAAAAAAATCGAAATTTTTAATAAAAAAAATCGTAATTTCTGAAAAAAGGTCGACATTCTCATAATAAAAGTCAAAATTTCGAGAAATAGTTAAAAGTTTAAAGAAAGGCGAAACTTTTCAAAAATAAATGTGGGATGTTTTAAAAAAGGTTGAGGTTTTCAAAAAAACAAATGTTTCACATAATCGTATTATAAAAAAATTAAAATTATGAAAAAAATCGAGATGTTCAAGAGAGTCGAGATATTCAATAAAAGTCGAGGAAAATTGAGAAAAATTAAGAAAAATCAGAATTTTCCAAAGAATTTGAAACTTCGAAATAAAGTTTCCAAACAAAAAAACAGAATATGTACAAAAAGAGCCAGAAAAAAGGGGTTGCAGTTTTTAAAAAAGGTCAAAAACTTGAAATTTTTCAAAATGAAGTCAACATTCCGGGAAAATTTTGGGAGTCGAACGACAAAATGTCGACACTTAAAAAAACTTTGATGTTTTAAAATATCGAAATTTTCAAAAAGGTGACAGTAGAATGAGTACTGTCTCTTTTTACGCAAACGAAAGCCTGGATATCAGCTAGGAAATAAATAAAACCTTGAAACTAGTTGAAGATTTAATTTTACTTTGCTTCTTAAGCTTCCATGGAGGACATCATGGGTTGGACACATTTTACCCCCTCCATGATAACTTTTGTCACGTCACAGGGTACAATTACCAACATACTTACTAGTAATTTTACTATTTACATTTTCCTGCATTTTACATTAACAACTGCAACTGTCACTTTCAGTATTGACAGCTTTTTTTGGTCTTTTATTGTTGTTTATTTACTTCTTAAGTTATCACATATCACCATATTTTTTTAAAAAATTTAGCTCATGTCATGTTTGCAAGCTTTTCCTTTTACAGAATGTCCGACGCCTGGAGAACACGCCACTGCTGTAGCGGCTAAATCCTTACTTGGTTTTCGGCAGCAGTGTTGCGCACATCATAGTTTCTGAAGCATCCTACTAAAAAAAGTATTCTTCAAACAACTAATTTACTTTGAATTTTTCAGTACAATATGGGTCAATACCGATGGAAAACCTTCGCCGAAGTTAATATGTTAGCTACGAATTTCGGAAAAGGTCTTCGGGAGCTCGGCAACGCGTCCGGCCAAAATGTAGTTATATTCGCTGAAACCAGGGCAGAGTGGATGATTGCTGCTCATGGTATTTTCAAACAGAATATTCCCCTCGTAACAATTTACGCTACTCTCGGAGATGAGGCCATCGCTCACGGAATCAATGAAACCGAAGTCACAACGGTCATCACCAGTTTCGATCTCATGCCTAAATTCAAGAAAATTTTAAGTTTGACTCCCAGAGTTAAGACGCTCATCTATATGGAGGATCAGCTGAAAAAATTAGATCCCAAAGGTTACAAGGAAGGTGTGGAAATTATTACTTTCGCCAACGTTTTGAAAAAAGGAGAAGCTTCTTCATTAAGTAAGTGTCTACCTCAGTGTTTTCCAACCTTTTTTTGTAAATAGCACACTATCGTCATCCATATGCTGCTCATTAATTACTGTCTAAGAAACTTCCGGCGACACACCAGTGGAAGCACGGGTCTATCTGATAAATAAACCGATTAATTTAGCACTTCTGAGTCAGTATTTTTGAGATTTTTCACTTATCAAAAAGCTTCAAATGGATGTTAATTTCAGAAAAAAAGTATTTAAAAATATTTAATAGAGTTTATCCTGAAATTTTTAATTTGTCCCGAAATTAAATTTTCGTTTGAGTTTTTCCCGAAATTTTTGTTTTTCTCAAAAATTTTATCATCTCGGACTTTGTTTCAAAATTTCCATTTTATTTTCGAAATTTAAACTAAACTTTATCACAAAATTCTTACTACGTTGTCAAAAATATTGGAAACAGTCGAAGTTTCAGTTTAATAAAAAAAATCCACTTAATAGTTTTAACCGCAAAACAAATGAATTTGAAATCTTTACAATTGCTTTCACAAAAATAAAACTGTTGAAAAAAATTCTAGAATTTTTGAATATTTTTTCGAAAATTCCACTTTTTTCCTAATTTCAAATTCTGATTGTCAGAAAAAAATTGAAATAGAACTACAGAAATGTTCTTAGAAATTTATGGTGTGTATTATTTAATTTTTTTTTTTGAAATAAATTATGATTTCGATGATTTATTGCAACGATCCATATTGTTATGAAGAAGCGGAACGAAGCAATCGGCGAAGCGAGCGGAGAGAAACACAAATAACATTTTTCTCGTTTAGGACTTTTTCCACAACTTTTAATTATTCTGAAAATTTTAGATTTTTTCCAAAACTTGAAATTTTCCTTCATATTTTGTTTAAGTCGTGAAAGATCATTCGGATTTTGAAATTTCAACTTTCTGAAATAGAAGTTAAAATGTGAGTCGAGTTTATCTTTTAAATTTTTAACTTTAATTTTGGTGAAAAAAAAATCAGGAATCGCCGTCATAAAGCCTTAGGATATGCAAATGATTTGGTGTACTTGTTGTAATTTTGTCCAGAAATAAATAATGTTTTTCTCAGATCTTGCTATTTTTCCCTAATTTCAAAATGTTACTAAAATTTCAAACTTTTACCAGAATTTCAAATTTTTGTCAAAATTATGCAATTTTCCCAGTTTCGTATTTTTCGCAAAATTTCGAATTTTTCCCAGGATTTGTCAAAATTCTGTACTTTTCCAGAAATTTCAAATTTTACCCAGATTTTTAAATTATTTTTCAAAATTTCGAATTCTTACCAAAATTTCGAGGTTTTATTCCAAACGTCGATTTGAATCTTTTGACATCTGCCTTTTTAGTCCTAAAGTGTGGGCATTTCATTTTTATTTCACTAGCCTGGACATGGGGTTTCACGGACTCCTATATTTGAGGGAACATTTTGGTACTGCAAATACTAATAAAATTGACAAACTAGGGCTGGGACAAGATAAATAGTTCTTAAATGAAAGAAATTGCAGTAAAAAATTTCAACTTTTATAGTGGGGAACTATAATTATTAGCAAAAAGCTGTAAACCAGACGTATTGATTCTAAAAATCACAGAATCCAAGAGGTCTGCGAGCCCCTTGTCCTCACTTAAAGATTAATAATCTTTCAAATACATCTTCAATGAAACGTATCACTTAAAATTAATTTTTCTATTACCGGTTTCTATGTTTCTAATTAAAACATTTGCCATGGTCTTTTTAGCTACCGTCCCTCCAAAACCAGAAGACACTGCGATCATCATGTATACAAGCGGTTCAACTGGAGTACCGAAAGGTGTAGTTCTGCTTCATAAGAACTTGATTGCAACTTTAAAAGCTTTTTGCGATTCCACTGAAATTTACGAGGACGATGTAATGATTGGATTCTTGCCATTAGCTCATGTATTCGAGCTTTTAGTAGAAAGTGTTTGTTTATTGACTGGTGTTCCTATAGGATATTCTAGTGCACTTACCATGATAGATACAGCTAGTAAAATTAAGAGAGGAACCAAAGGTGATGCAACTGTTCTTCATCCTACTTGTATGACCAGCGTTCCGGTAAGTTATAAATATTGCATGATGAATAGGTAACACACTGTACTGCTATTTCAGCTCATTTTAGATAGAATTTCTAAGAGTATTCAAGAAAAAGTTAGTAAAAGTGGTTTAACAAAGAAAATAGTTTTTAAATTCGCCTATGATTACAAAGAAAAGTGGACACGGAGGGGTTACTCAACACCCATAATTGATAAGTAAGTTAGATGGGTTAACCACTAGTCGAAAATTTAACTTATAAAATGTAGGGTAATATTTGGACCAGTCAAGAATATCTTGGGAGGAAGAATGCGTCTGGTTCTCTCTGGTGGCGCTCCTCTATCTCCGGAAACACATGAACAAATCAATCTCTGTTTGTGCGTTAATATCATCCAAGGTTATGGTTTAACTGAAACTACATCCTGTGCAACTGTTCAAAACAGTAAGTAGTAGTTGTAGCAATGGCGGAGCAAGCGTTAAACAGTTTTATGGCTTTAAGCTCAAGCTGAGGGAAACCCTCATCGGCTTACTTAAAAACTAATCAAAAATTGTATACACACCAAAATTCAAATATAACAACAGGAACTTGATAATAAATTTTCCTTAACACAGGAATTAAAGTTTTCCTCTAATCTTTCTGTCCAGGCATATGACTTCTTTGATATTAAGGATACTTCAAAAATTTGCTAATCAGAATCGTGGAAAATAAAAGAAAGGACAAAATTAAATTATAAAATCTTATTTTTATAGGTAATTAATAAAATAAATACAATAACATAAGCAAATTTCGGTTTTTCCTTAATATCAGCTGGGATGAACCCCTAATAAAAAAAAGTTTCAAAATCTTGACGCCTTTACTTGGGAGCCATAAGCAGCCGTTTAATCCGCCGCCAACTTACAGTAAAAGTATAGAAAACTAAATTGGGATTTTTAGTGAACGACAAAACATTTGGACGGGTAGGAGCCGCCACAACGGTATGTGATATTAAATTAGTTAGCTGGGAGGAAGGAAACTATAGGGTAACGGACAGACCATACCCAAGAGGGGAAATCATTATTGGTGGAGACAATATAAGCGCCGGTTATTACAAGTTACCCGAAAAATCCAAAGAAGACTTCTATGAAGCTGATGGAAGACGTTGGTTCCGAACGGGAGATATTTGTGAAATTCACGATGATGGTGTTGTTAAAATTATCGGTAAGATTACTCTTGATTTTGTGTCAAATTTGCTTAATTATTGTCGTTTTAGATCGTAAGAAAGACTTAGTTAAGTTGCAAGCTGGTGAATATGTATCATTAGGAAAAGTAGAGGCTCAATTGAAGACGTGTCCCCTTATAGATAATATTTGTGTTTATGGTGAATCCACGAAACATTACTGCGTTGCTCTTGTTGTTCCTAACCAAAAACAATTAACTGAAATGGCAGAGAAGCTGGGAGTTCATTTGCCGTTTGAGAGACTTTGCCAATCTCCGGAAATAGAGAAAGCTGTTCTTCAAGAACTGGCCGAGCATGGCAAAAAGAGTAAGTGAATCAATAACTTCATTAACACTAACACGGATAACTAAAATTGCATGTTAAACTTCAATTTTCTTTGGAGCTCTTCACGAAATTTGATTCTTTATTTTTAAATCCGGAATTTAGGCTTTAAATTTCAAACTCAAAAATTTCTTAGCATTAAAGTTAAGTTTTTGGATTAAGGTCTAAATTTCCAAAAAAAAATTATAGACAAAGTTTTAAAATAACAACTTGGGGAAAACTCATAATTAATGGAAAAAAAAAAGTTCCAGTTTAAAAATTAAAATACAAAATCCAATTTAAACACGAAATTTCAAGAAAAGTTTCCCTTTTGAAGTTAAAGTCGAAATTACAAACAACACTTGTTTATAAACAACTTCAAAATTTTGAACAAAAAATTGACCTTTTTTTTAGACATTGTGTAGTAGAAGCTGCGAGAAAAACACAAAATGAAAAATTATGAAAACAAGTCAAAATCGAGATTTTCAATAAAACCAATATTTTCAAATAGTCTAAATTTACAAGAAGCCATAATTTCAAAGAGAAAAAATTCTGAACAAGAGTCGAAATTTAAAAAAAGGGCAAGAAACGACAACATTTTGAATAATGATCGAAATATAAAAAAGTGGACCTTATGAAAACAAGTCAAAACTGTCAGCGTCGAGATTCGCATTAAAACCAACATTTTTAAATATTCTAAATTTACAAGCCATAATTGAAGGAGAAAAATTTCTGAACAATATTCGAGATTTTCAAATTCTAAAAAATTCAGAATTTGTACAAAAGGTATAAATATTTTTAATACAACTATTTGAAAAAAATAGAAGTACAAAAAGTCGCAAGTGTTCGAAAGTAAGTAAAAATTTTGAAAGTCAACATTTTAAAAAATAGTCGAAATATCCCAAAATAAAGGCGGAAATTAGTGAAAAGTCAAAATTTTCAAAGTGGATATTTTGATTAAAAAAATGCAATATTTTAAACTCACAATAAAACCCAAAATTTCGAAGACAAAAATACAAAAAAATCGAAATATTTTTAAAATCAAATTTAAAAAAATATATAAATTTTGAAATATCCAAAATTTGTAAAAAGGATAAAAACTGAAATTTTTTATAAAAGTCGAAATTTTCAAAAGTACTTAACATTTTTCTAAAATCAAAAACCACAAAAAAGTCAGAAATTTTTAAAAAGTTGCAGTTTTTGGGTCAAAGGTTTGAAAAAAAGTCGAAATTTGAAAGAGTTATATTTTTGAAATAAGGAAATAAGTCAAAGTTTTAAGAAAAAGTCGAAAAGAATGGAAACCTTGACGTCCGACATTTTCAAAAAAATCGAAAGTCCTGAAAACTAGGAAGTTTCACATAAAAAAAGTAATATAAATATTTTTAATAGCCGTTCTCAAAAACATTTTCAGAAAAATACCAAGTGTTCAGAATCAAATAAAAATTTTAGAAAAAAATCAACATTTTGAAGAATAGTCGAAATTATATTAAAAAGATGGAAATTATAAGAAAAGGTCGAAATTGGTTCTTTTTGTAACAAAATAAAATTAGAATTTTCAAAATTCCCAAAAAGGCGAAGCTCTACACAAAGTCGAAATGTCTTTAAACAGTCAAAATTTTGATAAAAGTGGAAATTTTGAAAGAGCCCAAATTTTTACAAATTGCAAAAAACGAACATTTTCAGTAAACTCGCAATTTACAAAAAGTCAGAAAATTTAGAAAAAGTGGAAATTTTGAAATATCATATTTAATTTACAAAATAAATTAACATTTTCAAAAAATACGAAATTTCAAAAAGTTCTAAATTTTCAAAAAGTCGAAATTCTTTTTTAAAAAAAGTCAAAATATTGTAACGAAATGTAATGATGGAATTTAGTACCTAAGGAATTTTTCTAGAAAAATTTGATAAAGGGAAGCGGCCGCGATAATGAAGCAAACGGCAGATAAACGCTGCAGAAATTTCCGCGAACGATAAACCTTATCTGTATGGATTTAGTCTAGAATACCGGGAAGGTATATAAACGCGGTCGGCTTTCCCTTAGAAGTTAGTTAGTCAATGAATAAGTTGGTTAATTAAACAGTGTTAATTAGTCAATTGTTGTGTTCCGAGATGTGTTTGGAAATAAAGTGGTTACAATTCACGAAGTGTTAATCATTCGAACCGATAACGCGCAAAAATATTTGAGAATGGTCGAAATTTCAATAAAAGTCAAGATTTTCAGCAACAGTACAATTTTCAGAAAAAAAGTTCCTATTTTGAAAAATTTTAAATTAAAAAAATATATATATCCAAATTTTAGCAAGTCCACATTGTCAAAAAATTGTTGTTTTTTTTTAGTCTAAATTCTCAAAAAAGAAGTTGATTTATTTACATTGGTTTGTTGTAAGCGGAAGTTCATTATATAGGGACATTACTGTATGTTCGCCTAGTACTTAAAATACAACTTCTGGTAAAATGTCAAAGTTTAGAGTATAATATTCAAATTTCCAGATAAAACTTGAAATTTTGAGATTAAAAACAAATTTAGAGATCCAATTTAAGTCTTGCTTTTGTGATCTTAAACTCGAAATTACAATTTTAATCAGAAAATTAGGATTTTGAAGAGAAATTTGATATGTCAAAAAATTTAAGATAAAACAAATCCAAATTTCTGAAATAAAAATTAAAACATCATAACTGAAGAATAAAGTTACTTATTCAAATATTTGTTTCTTTTTCAGGCAAATTAGAGAAATTCGAAATTCCTGCTGCTGTGTGCCTGGTAACGGAAGTCTGGTCGCCTGATATGGGATTAGTAACGGCCGCTTTCAAACTGAAACGGAAAGACATTCAAGATAGGTACAAAAGTGACATCAATCGAATGTACGCTTCCTGAAAACAGGCTCACTTTTAAAACTTGTGTGATATTCCATAAGCTGATAGTTGGAGACTTGCATATATTTAAAAGTAATTTCAAAAATGTTTCACCTTCTCTGTGATTGAAGGCGACTCCCCCTGTATAGCTATAAATGATATTTTTTTAGACTGTGCTTTACATATTTTTAATTTGTATATATATTTTAAAGTGTACATAAATGCATTTTCTTCATACATCTGCTTATGTATTTATTATTAAGTAATATAATATTTAGTTATTTTAAAGTCTCATACTTTTTAATGTTTTACAAAATGAATTTTGTAGCAATATGCTAAAGATTTTGTTAAATTGTTATACATTTGTTGTTTTCTTAAAATTAAAAAAAAAATGAAAGAAAAAGACTGTGTGTCCAATAAAAGTATACTTGTCAATTAGGGTTCGCTCTCTACTGTTTATGCTTTTACTATTATTAAGTTTTTACAATCTTATTCGGTCATATATTGAAAAACTTCAAGCATGATCAGTAAAGGGTGCGAAAATATTCCAATTGGTTTTATCAATTTAGTATTTTGCCAAAGACAAGTACTTAAATTGTTTTATAGAGTCCTGTAATTAAGTCAATAATTTAAAAATGAAAGGGAAGGGTTCTTTTCGTTTGTAATAAAATAAAATTGGTGCTGAAACTTGGCTAGTTTATCTACTTTTTGCGTATATTATGAATTGAGTAAACCAATGTAGGTACACATCACAACTGATACTTTATCATTAGGGTGTATGGAATATGTACTATTTTTAAAAAAATTATGCTTTTAAAGTAATGTATTAAATATTAAATTATTTATTAAATTAAGAATGAATGTAAATTCCAGAATGTAGTGCAATAGAAATAAATTTCCATAATTTATAATGTGTCTTTCTAACAATAAAAAGAAAATTATGGACCTCAAGGTATAATAATAGATCAATTCTGTAGATTGGGTGGGTATTATTTATTTATTTATTTTTTACCAAAAATAATGTAATTTGTGTTTACTTCAATATATCCTTTCTTATTTTATTTCTTTGTATCTTTTTAAAACTGTTTTGAATCATATCTCTTGGTACAATTATTTTAAATGAATGTTGAGTTACATTTAATTTAACAGATGATTTGTTAAACTTCTTAGATCTAACTAGCAATTGAATTAGTTTCAGTTGCATCAAATTATCATTAATTTAGTTTTATTTTATAGAACCAATTTATATAATAATCTAAAAAGAATAGTTTTTTTAGTTTTTAATCAAGAACAAAAATGTTTTAGTACATTGAACCAAGCCCTGTAACTTATAAAGAAGAGGTTTTACTCTTTTACCACAGCACAGTTTCATAGGAAAAAGGCAGTTTTATATTCTAGCTTATTTTTGCCAATGAAAACTAGCCTCATTGTAAGTTTTTCTTTAAGTATCTTTCCACCAACACGTTTCAGGTTTAAATGTTAAGTGATATTTAATAGACTGTCTACATCAATGGCCTATCATACAGTTGGTAAATGGAGAAGCTGTTTGGAAATAAAAATTACAATTAGACATTTTTTCGAAATTTTGACCTGGAATTTTTATTATTTTTTAGTTTTAACTTGAAATTTTAAGAAATATTGAAAATTTCGGGTTTGAGATCCAAAGCATTAATATCAATAACTCGAAAAATAGTAATCATTGGAAAAGAAAAATGTTGCCATTTCCAAAAAATTTGCACTTTTTTAGAAACTTGGACTATAGGTGTTAAATGTAGGGGATTATAGGGGGTATTTTTTCCCAATAAAAGTCGATATTAGGGAATAGAACTCTATTATTCTTTTCTACGGTACAACCGATTTATCGCGACGGCTCTTCGGTTCCGGCGTATTTTCGGTACTGCTGCGCGATACATTCCTGCTGCGTTTCCTGAGCTTGTCTGTCCTGACGTAGCCAAGTTGCCACCACTTGACAACTATACAGGGTGTTTAAGGGGATTCCGCTAACATATATAACAATTTCACCTAGTCAGAATCTCAGGATTTAAACTTTGAATTCTTTTTTTTAACTTCAAAGTTTAAATTTTGTGATTTAATAGTCAAATCTTTAAAAAACAACTTTAAAATATTCATGGGCGTAGGCAGGATAATGTACATATATTTTGATTTAAAAAATACATGAACTGGGGAGATGGAATGTTCAGATTTAAAGTCAAAATTTTGAAAAAGACCCAAACTTTCAGAAGAAATCTAGTCAATAGTCTATTCTTGTGAGAAAGTTGCAATTTCCATAACAAGTCGAATTTAAATAAAAAAATAATGCAACTTTCGAAAATATTTCACTCAGAATTTTTATTTTATTTCAAGAATGTTAACATATTCTTGAAATTTATAAGAAATTTTTTTCTCAAAATTTCCTAAAATTATTGTTCTCAGTCTTAGATTTCTATTGAAATTTCGATCGAAAATTACAAAAAAACGAATTTTGTGAAAAATTCGAAATTTTCAAAAAAAAATTAAATTTTAAATGAACATGTCAGAATTTATCGAATTTTAAGATAAAGTCAAAATTTGCAGAATAAATGAATTTCTAACAATAATTTCAAATCACTGGGAATCAAATTTAAAATAGAAATCAAAAAAAACAGATACTTAACGAACTTCGAAAAAGCATCACGATTTTTGAAAAATACGTACAATTTAAAAAAATTAACAGAAAAAGATCTCATTTTATAGAAAATATTTCAACTTTCCAAGAGAACTAAGAACTAAGGTCATTATTGGAATTTTGAAAATAAATTCGTAATTTCGAAAAAGACGAATTTCGAGGAAAAAAATTTGGAAAAGTAGGAGTTTTCAGTAAACCATATTAAAAATAAAAACCTAACCTTTCACAGAAGTTCGAAAAATGTCTAAAATTCATAAAAAGTTCAAATTATCAATGGTCTAATTTTGTGAAAAAGTCGAATTTTGAGAAAAAATCCAAAAACATTTTTCTCAAAATTTAAAATTCACCAAAGACGTTGAATTTATAAGAAAGCTTTTTTTCACAATCCCCAAAAACATTTTTCTCAACATTTTTATTAACATTCGGATCTAATTAATTTAGAGAGAATACATTTTCAGAACCATAAAATATCACATTTTCAGATAAAAGTGGAAATTTGTTGTAAAAGATAAATATTAGGAAACATTGCGGAATTTCGAATTATAGTACATATAGACGACAACACAAGTTCAAAAAAGTAGAATTTTGAAAATAAAATCCAAATTTCGAAAAAGTCGAATTCTGAGACCACGCAATAGTTTTGAAATAAATTTCGAAGAGGAAGCACTGCTGCTACTTCTTTTAAGGAAAAGAAAAAGGAGTAGAAAAGTTCGAACGCCACAATCGCTCACAGGGCCGTGCGATAGATTTTCTCAGTATGGTGCAGCTCTTCGAAATGCCGCCCCACAAAAGTATTTTTTTTTAAACAAACAAAACAACCTTCGATTGTTGAAAAAACAAATAACATTAAAACAATCCAAACGATCCCTCATACAGGCAGCTCTTCTCTTATCTCTCCATAACCTTTGATCACCTACAGACGAATTATCCAAAAGCTGAGGTTGTCTTTCTCGGTGACTTCAACGTACACAATATCCCCTGGTTAAGGTTTTCTTCCCGAACTGACGCGCGGGAAGGGTGGCAGAGACTTTCGCCATCACTTGTCAACTATCGCAATTAGTTGAGGAACCCACAAGAATTCCTGATGTACATACCCATCAAGCGAATCTACTCGACCTTTTCCTTACAAATTCACCAAGTTCGTATAAAATCTCTGTCATCATCGCTTGGAAATTCGGATCACAAGCTTGTAGCAGCCTCTCGCTCGCTTCATATACCGCCTCCTTCCCAGACGCAGTCCCGTAGGGTTTGGCACTTTAACTGCAAACTGGGAAGAATTAAGAGGCTTCTTTGCATCTTTCCCATGGCAGAAAGTCTGCTTTAACTCAGACAACACTTCCTTAGTCGCTGAACCCATCACGGAAACTATCCTGATTGGTATGGAATGCTTAATTCCCCACTCCCATAAGAAGTCTGCCTCCAGTAAATCTTGGTTCAGTAAAAAATGTGCTCGGGCTGTCTCCTGCAAAAATCGCGCATATCGTCGTAGGCGAAATAATCCCTCAGTCGAGACTCGGACCATATTTGTAGATGCACGAAATTCTTTTATTGACGAGGCAAAAGGTGATTTCGATCGTAAAATGCACCAGAGGCTTATCAACTGTCCCAACGGTTCCAGGTCCTTTTGGGGATTTGCAAAATCGATTGGAAAGAATTTTATATCTTCAAATTTTCCACCTTTACTCGATGAAAATAGTAATATTGCTACTATCTCCAAGGAAAAGGCCGACATGTTAGCCTTAATGTTTGCTGAAAATTCCAATCTTGATTCTCAAAACACAGAACCTCCTATTCTTCCTAAGGTTGGCACTTCGATACCTGAAGTTGATTTCAGACAACGCACAATCAGGAAGGTTCTTCATGAGTTCGACACCTCGAAAGCCTCTGGCCTTGATGGTATTCCCGCTATTGTTCTTAAGAAGTGCGCCACAGAGTTGACTACTGTCCTAAGCAAATTATTCACACTCTCGTACAAAAAAAGGTGTATTCCCTAACATCTGGAAATCTGCTAGAGTGCAGCATGTCCCTAAAAAGGGAAAAAGGAATCTGGTTAACAACTATTACCCTAGATCTTTGTTACCTGTTATATCTAAAGTGATGGAAAAGGTTATCAACATCGAGATTCTCAAATATCTGAAGGAAAAATAGAATCATCTCCGACAAGCAACACGGTTTTAAACAACAACGTTCCACTGGCGATCTACTGGCATATGTTACTCATATTTGTAACTCAGCTATGGAAAAATATGGTGAGGCTAGGATTGTGGCATTGGATATTTCAAAGGCTTTCGACAGAGTTTGGCACCGATCTCTTCTCGCCAAATTAACATATTATGGTCTTCCTCATGGACACTGTCATTTGATATCCAATTTTCGCGCTGACGGATCTCTTCAGGTCGTTGTCGATGACATCTCATCTGAGAAATTTGCGATTAACGCAGGGGTGCCTCAGATGTATGTTCTGTCTCCTACTCTATTTCTGTTACACATATACGATCTCTTAGCTTCAACTTCCAATCCTATATACAGCTACGCAGATGGGAGTAACCTTGTGCCATTTTTTCTCCGACAAACCATTATCTATCGCTGCTTCAGATCGACTAAGGGAACAGCAGATACAGATCATTAATCGGGATCTCGGGATTATTCTGGAATGGGGTAAGAACAATTTGGTCGACTTCAACGCTTCAAAAACTCAGGCCGCGATTTTCTCTAAGAAAACATCAAGGGATAATGTAATAAACATACTAATGGACGGTAAAATCCTTCCGATGGGATCTAATCTATCTATCCTAGGAGTGAATGTGAGCACTAACTTCTCTTGGGACGCCATTGCCAAATCGCCCTCTCAGAAGCTAGGCTTTCTTTTTAGAGCTAAAAAGTACTTCACATCTCATCAGCTATTAACACTATATAAAGCTCAAGTTAGGCCAACACTAGAATACTGTTCTCATGTTTGGAGTGCTGCCCCAAAACACACTTTAGCTCTCTTGGATTCAATTCAAAGAAGAGCGATTCGCCTAATTGATGACGAGAGTCTCACCGATTCTCCCGAAACACTAGAGCAAGGGCGTATGGTTGGTGACTTGTCTCTTTTCTACAAGTTTTATCATGGAAGATGCTTGCTGGAACTTGCCCAAAGGCAAGATTCTTGAGGCGTACTAGACAGTCGGAGACAGCAAATTCCTGTGCGGTCCAGCTTGACACAGTAAGGACTTCTGTCTATGGAGACTTCTTTTTCTATAGAACTTCCAAGTTATGGAACTTGTTACCGAAAGCAATTTTCCCCAAAAATTACAACCTATCATCGTTTAAGAAGGCGGTTCATCGCCATCTATCCTTGTTTCCGCATCCTACTCGCAGTGCTTTGAAAGCATAATGGGGTTACCCTTTGTGAGTGGATTAAACTTAAAAAAAAAATCAAAAGCTAATTGTAAACTACTAAAAGCAGAACTGTTAGCACATATGTAGACAATTATTTCAGAATTTCGATTAAAATATTCAGCTTTTGCAATATCGTATAATACAAAATATCGAAGGCTATGTGAAATTATGACCTTGGAGCAATTTTAAATTTGATTTTTTTCTTCTCAAATTCTGGCTTTAAATTTGAAATGTCGACTTTTTCTTAAAGATTTGAGGATTTTTTTTTTAATTTCAATTTTTTTTCGAAATTAATTGAAAACGAAAAAAAAAAAATTTTTCCAAAAATAAAAATTATGAAATATTTTTTTATTTAATTCTGTTTAATATTCTCAAAAATTTAAGATTATTTTAATCAAAATTTCAACTTTTCCTCGAAATAAAAAGTTCGCACTTTTGATATTTTGATTTTAACATCGATATGTAGACTTTTTCTCGAAATTTTGGAAACAGTCTTTTTTTATGCAATTTGTATTTTAATTTCGAAGTTATTCCTGGAATGTTGGGATTATTAGTTTTTTTTTTGTAAACTTCAACTTTTTTTTTAGCATTCCGTCTTTTCAGTTCCTATTTTCACAACTTTTTCAAAATTTCAATTTGAAACTTGAAATTTTGACTTTTTCTAGAAACATTTTCCCAAAATAAAAAATTCGCACTTTTTGTTTTTAAATTTTATCTAAAATTTTGACTTTATTATCAACATGTAGACTTTGTTCTCTAAATTTCGGAAATAATGCAATGAATGCAATTTATTTTTCAATTTGATGTTATACTGCAATTGTTGACATTTTTTTATGCATTACGTTAATTATTTTTCTTTTCAGTAGTGATGTTCAAGAAAATCCTCAAATTTTGACTTTGATCTTGAATTTTTGACTTGTAAAATATTGACAATGTTCTCGAAATTTATCTAATCACAATTTCTCGATCTTTTATCTCAAAATTTTCAAATATTATTTTCTAATTTCGATTTATTTTCGAAATTTCTACTAATTTAGTCTCGAAAATAATAAGAATTTTAAGATGTAAAATCAGAATTTTAAGAAAAAATGAAAAGTTCGAGAAAAAACTCGACGTTTAGACAAACACTATCGAACTATTTTTAGTTTTATTTTTTTCATGAATATCAATTTTATTCTCAAAATTTCGCCTTTGCCTAAAAATTTTGTATTTGCTCATTCAACTTTTATTATTTTTCTTAATTTATCTCAAACGAACTCTTTTTTTCTTTTTCAATTTACGAAATTGGGACTAAATTATCCTCTTTTTTTTCTGTCGACCTTTTTTTTTTAAACTTCCAGAAGTTTTTTTGAAGTTTCTCGATCTTGCATCTATTAACTTCCATTTTATTTAAATTTTGAATTATTTTTACATAATTCGAGTTTCGAAATTTTATCCGTAAAGTTGTAAATTTGTTCAGATATAGTAATTTTATTTTGTAATTTCGCAATTTTTGTTATACACTTTGACATCCTATTTAGTTTTCAGCTCAAAGTCTTAGCAAGAGTTATAAAACAAATTCTGAATTAATAAAAAACATAAAAGTTTCGACGGGAGCCGCATGCAGAGCTCAGAGCCGTATTTGCCCATCCCTGATATAAACCGATATAGAAAAGCGATGTGTAAAGATTTTTCATTACTGAATTTCTCAAACTATATTTCGATTCAGCTGCTTATGCCGCCTTCTTAGTGTAGCGCCTGATGCGGTTGCCTCTTTGCATCATAGCACTGCAATCAACCCTTCAAGTATAATAGTAGGTCAGCAACATATTAGTAAAAGTAAGACTGGACCTAAGGCAAAGCCTTAGGGTACTCCTAAAGTTACCCCATGCGACTGAGAATAACTTTCTCCTACATGCATAATAAATGATCGATCGGACATTATCCAGGCGTCGGACACTCTGTCAATGGGAAACCTATAACATATAAATAAAATATTTCTAAATTGTAGTAATCTTTAGTTTATATAATAGGGTGTGTCATATGTCATTTGTGAACTTGACCAAAGTTATTTATTGTGTAGTTGACGCATTTTGTTTTATTTTATATGATATTCAAGAATATACTGTAAAACATATATATGTAGTTATTTCGCAGGGTTATTATGTCATAACGTGGCAAGTAAATAAACAACAATAAAAGACAAAAAAAAGCTGCCAACAGTGATAATGACAGTTACAGTTGTCACTGTAAAATTTATATAGTAAATGATGGAAACATCCATGAGATGATCAGGAGGTTTAGCAACAGCAGAAGCAGATGTTTTTAAAACTTTAGCAGATATTTATCTAGGGCTGATGATGAGTCTGAGTTAAGTTTTTGAAGTTGACAGAGAACTTTATTTTCAGTTAACTGAACAAAGTCCGGTACCTCTACTTAAAGTGAATTTAAAAAAATAAAAAATATAAAAATGTTGATATGATATATTTTACATTTACTAATCTCTAATCATTTTTGGAAGTGTTCCATCTGTATTATGCCCCTTTATAAAATCATAGGAAACATAATTTACACTTTTGTGATTTCTCATTCTTTGCCCGTGGCAAATGAAGTCATCATCAAAGTATTTATATTTGGCTTTCCATCCAGGTTCATTTTCAAATTTTCGATACCTCAACCATGGTATAATGGGCAAAGCTACCTAGAAGTTATATAAATGAAAAAAACGCCATACCGTTAAATCTATACAGATAGGGAAAATGTTTAACCGATCATAGAGAGAATTCTATAGGGACATTTATGATTGGTAGGATGGAGAGTCGTACTCCTCTTTAGAAACCGAAACAATTCACCGGCCACACCGGCAGCGATCTTGATAAGATAAATTCCGCAATGACTATCACGATGTTCTGTGACGATCAGTGTTAATACTATACATCATCGCTTGTAAGGCATTTTGATACTAGGAGTCTGGAACATAATAAGAATTTGTTTAGAAAGTGAAGTAGCTTTAACTATTTCTTTTCTCCCTTCCATTGAAAATCTTTTGTTAACGGTCATGTATGGAGCGCGATCAGTTATTCTGTTGAAAGACTATAAATAAATCTGAAACATTTTTAGATTTCTCCTACATCATGATAACGAGGGCTTCTACGGCCAGAGTCAGTACAGGATACACTTCTTCCGGGATTAGTTCTTCCGAACTACTAAAAGTGTTCGACGTTTCGCTCACCATAGTAGGGAGCTTCTTCGGGAACAAAAAAAAAATAAACAATAAATAAAAAAGAAATATAAGGGAATATGCAAAAATGAAAGAAGGAAAAGGCCAATTTCAAAACATCAGAGCACGGTAACTCAGTATATCCACCATACTAGAGACGAAACTCTTCTGAATTGAAAATTGGTACAAAGATAAGAAAGTTTTAACATAAGAGCACGTAACTCAGTATGTCCACCATCTCTTCTGAGAGGAAAGAAAGAAAGGGAAACTTTATATACCATTCGTCTGCGCGATCACTCTCGAAGATTTTTGATGGTTGGTTTCCAGATGGAGGGAAGCATGTAACCGTCGTTTCTGTTGATGTTTTTGGGGAATTTTTGGATTTCAATGGCCTTGCGTATTTTCCTATTATAGTAATTGGGAATATTGGATATAATTGAAATATCAAAAAGAATCTTATGTCCGGTTTCATGTTGATGTTCCGCAATGGCTGACTGCGAAAATAAACCAGACCTAAGACATCGTTGGTGCTAGGATATTCGCGTCTTAAATGATCGTCCCGTTTTTCCGATGTTCACTGAACCACAAGAACAAGGAACCCTGTACACACCATTTGAACAAAGGGATGAAATTTTATCTTTGGGAGATGGGAGGAGGTGTGGGATCTTTGAGGGTGATGAAAAAATGGGTTTAATGTTGTGTTTTCTCAATAATTTTGCGATTTGATCTGTTACTCCGTGAACATAAGGAAGAAAAGCTTTAGAAGAAATTATTGAATTTTGTGAAGGACGGGGGGTAGGGTGAAGATGTCGTTTAATGACAGTGTCAATGTCGTGCGATGTGTAACCATTGTTGCGGAGGTTGAAACGAATTTTGTTCAACTCTTCTGAAAGATTTATCGGTTGTTAAATTGCTACAGCTTGTGAAACCAGTGAATTTATGACAGAACGTTTTTGGGAAGGGTGATGATGGGACTCTGCATGCAAATAACGATTAGTATGGGTGAGTTTTCGATAAACGGAATGAGAAAGGCGACCGTTTGGTAAACGGGTGACCAGTACGTTAAGAAAAGAAAGAGAACCGTTGTTTTCGATTTCCATAGTGAAGCTAATGGAAGAATGTAAACTGTTTAGGTGTCCCAAAAATAAATTTAGTGAATCCTTGCCATATGGCCATACAATAAATGTGTCATCTACACATAACGAAGCCAAACCTTGAGTTTTAAATCTGCAGTTTCCAACGCAGTGTTTCCAAAAGATTCCATGAAAATATTTGTTACGACTGGGGATAAGGGGGAATCCATTGGGGTACCGGAGACTTGTTCATAGATGCTGCTATTGAAAGAAAAATAAGCCGATGTGGGGCAGATTTCAGTTAAATCAACTAGAGAATCTGCATTCTCATTGCCTGAAAGTAATTGACGAATTATCGTCATGGAGTCGGAAGCTGGAACATTAGTGAATTTAGTAGTTCTTTGACACGGTCCAATCCCGGAGGAAGTATATCCTTCTCCTACATCATTTTCGTCATAAAAAATATGAATGAACTCAGAAGAAATTCCATTTTCTTCGCCAGTTGCATCTTGCACACGTCTAGATTTTCAGTTAACCTTGTTTCGTTAAAGATTGGCATCTTTTATAGATTTCCCCAAACAACGATTGCGTTACATCTTAGTTGGTCAATCGCTGTTTGTAAATTAACACTCACTAAAAAAAACACTTAAAAACTATCGCAAAATATAACGATAAATATAAATAGTAATAAAATTTGATGTTTCCGGTACTTCACCCCTTGCCCATTGTCAGAAATGGAAACGATTTAAAATACTCTCTCTACAAACTTATCTACTGCCAGAAATAATTCTGATAGTTTAATTTCTGTTCTTTATTTCAAATTTCCAAATTTAGATTTTGACCTCAAAAAATTAAAACATACGAAAAAAAGCAAACATTTTTGAATGAAGGTCCAAATTTTCAAAAAAAGTGAAAGTTTTTAAGAAAGAACAAAGTTTTCAAAAAAAAATAATTTGAAAATAATTGAATTTACAAAAAAATTAACAGTTAATTTTGAGAAGAGGTTGACATTTTTTGTTAAAATTTAAAAAAATGAAAATTTAGAAAAAAAATTGGAAATGTTCAAAATAAGTCGAAATATTTAAAAAAAGGCGAAATTTTTAATATATAATATATATAATAATAATAATAATTCATTTTGAGAAAGTCGAAATCTTAAAAAAATCGAAATCTTGTAAAATTCAAATTTTTAAGTTACTGAATTTTTAAAAAAAAGTCAAATTAATAAAAAGTCGAAATTGTTAGTCAATATTTTAAAAAGAATACAAATTTTCAATAAGAAGGGAAATTAAAAAAGTAAATTTTCGAAAATACAAAAGTCGATATTTGTCAAAAATTCAAAATTTCCAAAGTTTTTAAATAATAATTTAACTTTTGTTGTTAATTTTGATTAATGGAATAGCTTTTAAGCAGGATGCTGGATTCTTTTAATATATTGCATAGAGAAACTTCTTACTGCATGACTAGCTGTTTATTAATTTTTTTAGCAAACATAGAACAAGGCAATGCCAACGTAAAGAAAATAAATAGTTCAAATATTGATTTGGCATTTCACAACAACTTTGAAGAGTCGAAAGTTTCAAAAAGGTAAAAATTTCTGAAAGAACACAAAATTTCCAAAATTAAGTTAAAAAGATGTAAAGAAAAAATCTAGATTTTCAAACATAGGTGAAAATTTCGGGAAAAGGTCGAAATTTAGAAAAAGTTGATATTTTAGTGGTGAAATGTCTAAATTTATAAAATAAATTAAGATTATTAAAAAAGTCAAATTCTTTCTTTCTTCAAAAACAGTCGGAATTAAAAAAAAGGACGAAATATTTGAAAGAGGTCGCTATTAAGAAAAAAGGCGAAATATTCAAAAGGTGCTGAAATTTGCAAAATAATTTTGAGAACACAATTTTTATAAAGAAAATGTAAACATTCTTAAAAAGTTGAACTTTCATACACATTTAGAGAAATTTTTTGTTAAGAAATTATAAATATCCTGCAATTGCAGCAGTTGTTATGTCTGTATTTATAATTGTTTAACATTAAATTGCGTCAAATGTGCATGAAAATCCAAGAAAAAATGCAAATTTTCTGCAGTGGAAAATCTTTTTCGCTATACCCTTGGCATTTGACATAATTTTGAAATATGACAAGCTTAGTGACGCAAGTCAATCATAGCTTAATAGGTTCGCCTCTATTTCTTGAGGCTCTTTAACTGGGATTAGTACACAACGGATGTAACACATGGTTCTTTCACATTCGCGAATGAGAAAGCGAATATTCATTTATAACATTCGCGAATGGGAATGTTGGATTTTTCACTGGCACTTGGAGAATGTTGTAAGAAAAGTCGCAATTTTCAGAATAAATCGAATTTGGGAAAAAAAATAGTTTCTAAAAATGTTTCTCTCGCAATTTTTATTTTAATTTAAATTTTTAAATTTCGTCAAAACATTATCAAAGTTTTTATATTTTTATTACAATTTTATCTAATTTTAGAAAAATAAACAAATTTTGATAAAAACTCGAATTTCGGTTAAAAACCTCAATTTTAAGTAGAATTCCAGTAACTTCAAGAATAAGACGAATTTTGTGAAACAAGTTAAAATTTCTGGACTGTCAAAATTTTGAGAAAAAGGCCGTCTCTTCTAAGATATTTAGAATTTCAGTCCAATTTTGAGAGGAAAAAGGGGAATTTCGACAAAAAAAAACAGGTCGGAAAAGTCGGAATTTTCAGGAAATAAAATTTAAAATAAAAACCCGACTTTTTTTGGAAAAACTTGAACACTAGCAAAATTTCGAAAAAAAGATTGATCTTATGAGAAGATCGAAATTTCTGGAAAATAGTCGAAATTTAGTGAAACTTCGAAATTTCCCAGAAAAAGTCAATTTTTGTCAAAATTTCGAAAAAAAAGGTGAATTTTTCGGAAAATTTCAGGAAAAAGTCGAAATATCAAGAAAAAACTCTTGATTTCTCGACTGAATATTTAATTTTTAACGACTGCCTCAGCGAAAGACAAGCTCCTCCCCCATCCCTCTGCCTCGCCGTGACGTCAGAAAATATGGACTATTGAGATAAACGTCAAAATTTGAACAACTCGAAATTTGAACTCCTGAAATTTTTATCTTTTTAAAAAAAAATTCAAATTTAAAAATTTCCATATAAATTAATATTATTTTAAAGATTTCTTCCTTTTTAATCTAAAGATTGACAAATTTCGAGAAAAAGGTGAAATTTGATAAACAAGTCAAAATTTGCAGAAAGTCGAATTAAAAAAAGAGTCGACATTTTCAGATGAAGTAGAATTTTAAGAAATGAAATTTTGAGAATAGAGAGTATAAAGACGAACTTTGAGAAAGTCGGATTTTGCTAAAAGAGGTCGCATTTTAAAATAAATTCGAAATTTCAAAAGAAAAAGAGAAACTTTTTGAAAAAACATCGATTTTGAACAAAAAGTCGAAATTTCGGGAAAAGGTCGACATTTCAAGTAAAGAAAGCACTAATTTTCAGGAAAAAAATGGACATTTCTGAAAAAGGTTCCCGAAGTTGAAAATATAAATTTTCGGTTGGCTGTATGAACCACGAGAGGGGAAGTTCCCCGGTCTGCCCTATTGTAAGAAAACAAGGGAATTTAAATACCACTTTTTATTAAGTAGCACTGGATAAAGTACTGAAGTAATTATTGTCTTAAAAAATGTTGTTAGGTACGTTACCCGATACTCATGATATGAGCCCTCAAGGGTCCATGGACCTGAAGATAAGAAGCCCTGCCGTGGCAATAATTTCCTGTTTTCTTGCCTAATACATTTGCAATATATTCGCATAATTCCTTGCGAATGCGAATATTAGTTACAATACGAATTTGTATAATCAACATGTATTCTTACCCCGTTGATTTAATCAACTGTTTTGCTCTGGTAAAGTAGAAAAGTGCTTTCCGCGGATCTGCAGACGAGGCGAAAAACGATAGAAGGAATTATTCTCAATGTTTCAAATGATCGGTTAAAAATTTTCAACGCATACTACAAACCTTCTTCATGGGATGTAAGTATGGCATAGTGTAGCTGCTTTTTTGTATAGGTAAGTATTCATCAGCACAAACTGGAGGACAAACGGTCCTGTTTTTGACAGAATTGTCCTTGCAATCCACGTTACTGAAAAGAAGTAAAAATAAATTACTTATATTTAGATAATATTTTAATAAAATGTAGTTATAAAATTTGTATTAGTGATTGTGTAGTGTAAGGAACTCTCTGGAAACATTTGATAATGGGAAGTGGCCGCGAGAATGAATCATACGGCAGATAAGCGCTCTAAACAGCGATAATCTTATCTGCACAGAGATCCGTTCTAGAAACCGGAACGGTATAAATACGCGGGCATCTTTTCCTTAGTTAGTTAGATGGTTAAGTGAATCATAATCGTCGTGTTGCGAATTAAGTTTGAAATAAAGTGTTTACAATTCGCGAAGTTTTAATTATCGAAACGATAACACGCAGCTAATGTGCTCAATCAAACTTTGGTTTAAAGTTCTGGAAGTCTTACTCATTGTACGTGTAGTAACTAATGATATTTTTGTGTGGATCAACATCATGCATTTCATTCTTTAGATAATATTGATCCTGCATTGCCCTAGTTTCACTTATCCACTTAACACCGCAATCATATCCCAGCTGCCTATGATGTGATAGATGGAGTTTCGTCATGGGGCAGTATGGATCGCTATCATATGGCAACGACCAAGGTCTTCTATCCCAATCAGAATTTTTGACTTTTGCCGAGTATTGTATTTTCTTGTATAATGTTCTTGTAGGTACATCTTGCGGCCATGGTTTGCTGCTGGGATTTTTCTGTCGCTCTAACTATAAATTAAGCGTTAAAATTAACTTCTTAAGATAAGTTGAAATTAAAAAAAAAAAGTCAAAATTTTGGTAAATGTCGAAATTTTTATGAAAATTTTCAGAAAAAGTTAGAATTTTCAAGAAAAGGTCTAAATTTAAAAAATGTCAACTTTTTAAAAGGTCGACATTTAAAAAATCGAATAATAGAACTATTTAAAAAGCTTTAAAAAGTGGTCCAAAATTTTAAAAATACATGTGCAAAATTTTGATAAAAAAATCGAAATAATAAGAAGAATTAAAATGTAGAAATTTTGAAAGAATGATTAAATATGTTTTAAGAAAGGCGAAATTTTTAAAAAGTCGACATTTTAAAACATTCGAGAATTTGCAACAATTGTAAAGTAACTTATTTTGACATAATTAATCGGAATACGTGGGACAGCATGAACAATTCGAATTTTATAGAAAATATCGATTTTTTCATAGTTCTTGTTTAAATGTCGAAATGACAAAACTTAAACTTTTTTTTGAAAAATTTGGCTTTAAAATTCAATTTATTATTGAAAATTCCGACTCTTGAAAATCCGTACATTTCAAAATTTTACCTTTTTCAAAACTTCCATTTTAAAATTTTGATTTTTTTTTAAATTTCAAGCTTTTTCGAAATTATAACTTTTTTGAAAATCATTACCTTTTCAAAATTTCAATTTTTTTAAATTAAATTTCATCTTATGTTTAAATTCGACTTGTAATTAGAAGTTAAGCTTCGATATTTTAAAAATAATCCAATTTACTGTATTGAAAATTTAGATATTTCCAAAGAGATTGAAACTTTTTAAAACAAGTCTTTAAAAATTTTTTAAAAAGTTACTAAAAAGCTAAAAAGTACTTTTCAAAATTGTGCTTTGCGACAATTATGTTGAAATTTCGCCTTTTTTGTTTTTAACCTCTTTGAAAAGTTCGTATTTTGCTAAAAAGGCCATAGGACGATAAGCATAGTGAATCGACCCCAGAAAGATATCTGGACCATTTTTTGAGAAAGTGTTGCTACTAATGAGATTTTTTGATCCTGCAAGTTTCAAATCTGTATCTATTTTAGTTTTTGAAAAAGTCGAAAAAATTCTAAAACAATCGAAAAATAGATTTTTTTTCTCAAAAACGACCTAACCGATTTGAATAAAATTAGGAAACATTATAGAAATATATATAGGCTATATTCCAAAAAATTGACCTTCTATAATCATTATGTTATTTAGGAAAAACGGGCAATTTTTTTCAAAATTATTTTCTTTCTTTATGATAACTTTGAAACTAATTTCTGTTTATGTCTTTTTTGATGAAGAATACCCTTGCAAATTCTGAAACTGACCGAAAAGGTACGCCATATTGAAAAAAAATAAAAACAGATTTCTTCATTAAAAAATTGATTTATATTTCAGTTTCAGGAATATTGGGCTTATCTCAGAGAGTACATTCTTACTAATAGGGTAATTTAGCTTTGAAAGTTTCAAGGTTTTATTTATTTATTTTTTTGAAAAAATTGGGAAAAACAAAAAATAGGAAAATATTTATTTTTCAAATCGCGTAAAACCGGTTTCAATGAAAGTTGAAAATATTAGAGAGGTATATGAATGCTTTACTCAAAAAAAACTATTAGCTCTTTTATAAAATTAATAATTAGAGACGTTCTACAGCAGCTTTAGAGTTAACTTTCTTAATGTAGTTTTTGATATAGAATAATCTCCCGAATCCTTAAATTAATTAAATATCGATTTATTTCAATGTGTTTTATATCATTCAACAACAGAAACAAAATATTCAAACAAATTATGAGATTTTTTTACTAAAATGTTATAATAAGTATATTAAAAAAATAAATTATAAACTAGATATATTAAAATCTTGATAATGTTAAAATATTGTTTGCATCTTAAAATACCAATTTAATATAATCTATAAATATTAATCAATATGCTTGTAAAATAATTTAATCTGAAAACTAAACAATGCGAGCGATTCCTTCCAAAATCAATGGGCTTCTATTCTTAGAAAACCATAAAAACATGAATATCAAAATTCAGTCAAAAATTGCGACCTGTAGCATGATCAGATACGTATACATAGATCGACGGATGGAAAGACGTGATTCAATGGGGAATTTTTGACTTAATAGCCGTTTCAAAATGTAGCAAATGATAATTTGTTTAAAAAAACTCTCTTCTATCCAAAATGCTACATTACAACTGATTTGGTAGACATCAGTTATCTAAGACATTAACTATAATTTTATGGCGAAAAATCAAGTTTTTGGTATTTATCGGCAGAAGAGCAACCGACGGGATGGTCATGGTGTATGGAGCAGAATTTTCTAAACTGCAATTTTATAGTTTAAAAAATTAAAATTGATTATGGTTGATTTGATGTATTGATGTTTTAAAGTTAAAGCGAAAAAGGATATGTTAAGAAAAATTATTAACATTCAAGAGTACCTACAAAATTGATAACCAAATCTTGTCCCCTGAAAGTAAGAAAGATTAAAAAACACAACAGTTGCTCTAACGCATTTCAGTAGCCAAGCTATCATCTTCAAAGAGATATTGTACAGTACAGTATCTCTCTGAAGATGATACCTTGGCTATCGAAACGCGTTGGAGCACTGTTGTTGTGTTTTTTTAATCTTTCTTCGTTTCAGGGAACGAGATTTGTGTATCAATTTTTAAAGATAACCAAGGACCAGTCCGTTCTACCAAAATTCAAGTATACTTCTTATTGATTTTTCAATATTGTGATACTGTGCAGCAGCAGCTGCAACGGATACCTCCGGAGAGATCAATGGTATCAGTGGAACGTACAACGTCGTTTTTCTAGTCGTCAACAATACTTTGACGCAAGACGTTTTTTTTTGGTCATCAAAAAATATTTTAGAATATTCCTTTTTAAAAACATTTATTTAGTCATCAAAAATACTAATGATACAATTTTGTTTATCTTCGATTTTTTAGAGCTTAGATTTAACAAACTGTTGCGGCTTCTATAGCCTAGGAAAAGAATTTTTATTACAAAATAATTAAATACTAAACTTTTTTTTTAGAAATATCTTCACTTCGACTTAACAAATAAGTACATAAAGTTCCCTTTCAAGATCATGTGCGGATTGGTTTTTTTGTCCACGACTAACACAATTTTAGTCTAACAAAAAATGTTTTTTATAAAAGTTGGAAAGCTTAGAATTTGATTCGAAGAAGTTATTTGCCATTTTTTCGTAGATCTAGTCGTTACTTGGAAAATGTCATGCTTTTGGATATTGGCATTGATTTCAACATCACCGAAAAGGTATAGCATGTGATGCGTTTTTTAATTCATTTTACTTTATTGACATCAATGTTTTTATTGGTCTTGATGTTATGTTCTTCATCTAAAAATTTACTTTCATGTCGTGATCAAAAAATAATTGAGAGTTTCTACAAAGGTTTTAAGCATTGTGATATGTATAAAGGTTTCAACGGTATCGTATATCGACACCAACAAATCTAGTAGTATTCCTTGCATAGTTAGTAGCGCCCCCTAACATACCAAAAATCTCCTAATTACATACTTTTGTGCTTTTTTGTTGTTCCTAAAATTAGTGAAAATGTATAGAATACGCACCATCAACCAACTGTCTTTGCAAAAAGTAATCTGATCTCGTTTTAGACATTTATTCATTTAGATCCCGTCAACATGTAAACGACGATAACGATGATGAAGGTGAATGATAATTAACTCAGAAACGTAATATTGAGATTAACAAAAACAGCCCTTCCGCCAAAAAAATCTCAAATTCAACGGAAGAGGTGAAGTATATTAGGCCTTCTGAGGATATCACTCAAAAACTACAGGCCAAAATCTGTACATTTTGGATAGTGCAGAAATGAGTGTGACTACCCGAAAGCACACTATTCGTGAGACATTTTCTCAATAACGACTAATTCTAAAAGAAAATGGTTTATAAATTTTTTGTAGAAAATTTAAAGTACTTTTATTAAAAACATTTTTTGTTAGATCAAATTTGTGGAAATTATTGGCAAAGAAACAAAATTTTCCATCTTCAAATCAATATAGCGGCCGTTCCCCACACGATGTTGGCAGGGAACTTTAAAAATTTATTTATTAAGCGTAAGGAAAGATATTTCTAAAATAAAAATGTAGTATTTAATTTTTTTGCAACAGGGGTGATTTTTTATTTATTTTTCCTAAACTACTCTGAGTAAATAAAACATGTCTACATTTAAAAGCAATACATTGACATTTTGCCTTTGTTACAAATTATTGATAAAAGACACCCGCAAAATGTGGAATTAAATTGCAAATTGATTCTGAATCTTGATTAAATTAATATTAAACATATTGATAAATAATTGTATGCATATGTTATAATGATATTTTAAAATGCAAAAGGTTATTTTAACTAAAATTATTGACATCTTTGCTAATATAGTTTTAATTAATTCTTAAATACTTTAATATTTTAGTAATATTCATATACCCTTTTTGGATGTTTTGTTTCTGTTGTTTTAATGATATAAACAACAATAAAACAATGAAATCAATTGATTGGTATTTGTACATTATCAATTTTAAGATTCGAGATATTATTTTATATCAAAAAACACATTAGGAAAGTCAATTTTAAAACTGTTCTAGAACGTACCACAAAGGAAAAAAAATCGCAAAAGATTGATTGTTTCTAACAATTATTATTAAAATTAAGAGCTAGTATTTTTTTGAGCAAAGTATTTATACATCTCTATAATGTTTCAAATTTCACTGAAATCGGTTGTATGCGGTTTTTGGAGAAAAAAAATTCCTATTTTTTTTTTGTTTTTTCCGATTTTTTCAAAAATGAAAACAAATAGAAATCTGCAACTGCAGGAACAAACTATCCTATTGGCAGGAATATATTCTTCAGGGGTGATCCAATATTACTGAAATTAAAATAAATCAATTTTTAAATAAATAAATTGGTTTTTATTTTTTTTTCAACATGGCGTACCTTTTTCATCAGTTTCAAAATTTGCAAGGTTATTCTACATCAAAAAAGACATAAAAAAAGTTTATTTCTAAATTGTTCTAGAACGTTATCATAAAGAAAGAAAATAATTTCGAAAAAAGTTGCCCCTTTCTCCTAAATAGCATAAAGATTTTAAATTAATATATTTTTTTGATATAGCTTTTATACATCCCTATAATATGTCAAAATTTTATTCAAATCGCTTGTATAGTTTTTGAGAAAAAAATATTTTTCCATTTTTCGGTTTTTTGATTTTTTTTCAAAAATCAAAATAGAGATCTGAAACTTGCATAATCAAAGTATCTTATTAGTAGCAACACACCCTTAAAAGATGATCCAGATATCTTTCTGGGGCCGATGGAATTTGAGCTTTTTTTGAAAAATTCAGTTTCTTTGAAAATTGAATATTCTGAAAATTTTGACTTTTGTCAAAAATTGCGACTCATTTACAAATTCAGATAACAAAATTGACACTCTTTCAAAATGTAGGCCTTTTGTTGTAATTCTGACTAAAATTTGTACATTTTTCAAAATATTGACTTTTTCTCCTAATTCAAGTTTTTGTGGATTAAAACTTTTTTTAAAACTACTCTTTGTTGAAAATTTCCAGTATTTATTTGAAAATTTGAAGATTTTTCAAAATATCAACTTCTTTCAAAAATTTATAAAAATACCTTATTTATGAAAACTTTTTATTGAATTGTGACCTTTCTGAAAATTAATACTAACAAGTTGAAACTATCCAAAATTTCGGCTTCTTTTTGAAATTCTGACTGAAATTTTTTGCGAAAATTTCAATTATTTAAAAAATTTTGACTTTTTAATAAAATTTACACTTTTGTTCAAAATGTCTTAAGTTGAAAATTTCGACTATTTTTGAAAATTTTATTTTTCCTAAGATGTAGTTTTTTCGTGACGTTTTACCACTTTTTGAAAAATGTCCTAGTTTTTCTAAAGTTCAACTTTTTCTGGAATTTCGAATTAATTTTGAAAATATTGATCTAAACGTTTCAAATGTTTTTGGAAATTGGGCTTTGCTTCGAAAAATTAGACTTTTTGTCAAAATTTCAATTTTTTCTCCAAATTTCAAATTTTTTTCGTAATTTCGATTTCTTTCTAATCTTTTGAAAAAAAATTGCACTTTTGTTGAAAATTTAAATTTTTCAAAAAAATTCGACTTTTAAATTTTGATTTAATTATTATTTAAAGTTTCTTGTTTTTTAACAGTGTAGACATTCCTTTTTTCAAAATTTTGAATTTTTTCTTAATGTACACTTTTTTGATTGGAAATTTTTTGAAGTTTGACTTTTTTTAAAAATGTTGAATCTTTCTCGAAATTTTTAATTATGGTGAAAATTTTATTCTTTCCACAATTTAGATCTTCCTAAAATTTTGACTATTTTTTAAAATTTTTTTCAAGATTTCAACTTTTAGTGGAAATTTTCACTTTTTTAAAATATTGACTTAAAAATTTTGGCCTTGAAAACTTGGACTTTTACGAAATTTCGAATTTTTTAAAGTTTCAACTTTTTCTGAAAATTTTATGTTCTTTCAAAAAATTTGAATTTTTAAAAATTTTGACTTATTTTAAAATTTTGAATTTTTTGAAAATTTTGATGTTCGAATTTCTGATTTTTTAGAAAATCTGAGTTTTTGATAATTAAGAATTTTTTTGAAAATTTCGACTTTCCCTAAAAATAAATTTAGACTTTTTTGAAATGCTAAAATTTAAAAGATAATCTCAGAAAAAAAGTATATTCTTGCCTAAGTTTAATTTTGTGATTAAAATGGTTTTTGTAGTTCTTTAACATAAATTTTCAATTGAATCTTTGAGTTTTTGCTCTCTTTTAATTTGGGATATCAATTCGAAATTTGAAGTAAAGATCCATATTTAAAGAGAAACTGAACATTAAAGAAATTTGATTCAGTTTAACTTAAAATTTGAAAATCTGGACTTCTTTATAATAAAGTTGGATAAATATCTGAATTTGGACTTAACATTTAAATTTTACTTTGAAATTCTGAATTTAAATCGATATTTAGATCAATAGAAACATGACAAAAAGAAATATTACTTTTTGATTGCTAATGCAATCAAAATGTAATTCGTTGAAAGCAAAATTGTGATTAACTTTTAAAAGGATGTTCGGTTAGTTTCCCCATTTATAAAAGTCATGACCCGCCACTGGCGGCGCAAAATCTACACACCTACATGCGGCGGCCCTGCTGAAAACCATAGTTTTCAGGAAATAAAGTATTTAAAAGAAGTATCATAATTGTATGTTTTATTTGCCTCTAATTACAGTATTCAAGCAACGTTCGTGATTATTTGCCACCCGCTAGGAGCGAGGTGTACCATAACTACCTGCTCCTAATTTTATTTATCGGATTATCGTAGGGTAATATTATATCTTATTTGGGAATTGTTAATTAATTCTATTATTTTTCTCCTTTATTGTGTTTGGGCGCAAATATAATGATTTTCGTTTTAATAACATCACTAATGACCTGAGCCAATTGAATTTCATGGAAAACTGCATTATCGAACAAAAGGAATTAGCTCATTAATCTCCTGATTTAAGAGACAAATTGAGGTTTACTCATCAAATATCAATAAAATATCTTATTTGGAATTAAATAGCTATAGCTATTAAATTTCTAAAGAGGTTTTGTAAAGTTAGACAAAATAACATTAACCAAAATACCACTCTGCTGCTATATTCATTTTATCGGAATTGGGAAAAAAACGAAAATGGAACGCAATTCAAAAAACGGAGTTTCGGTATTAATATAGAACTTTGCAATACTTAACATTTTCGTTAAACTTCTTTTACACGCTTACTTTTTTATTAAACAAGGTAAACATGTACATGGTGATGTTCTTTCTTTAAGAAAAAAAAACCTGCACATTTTTGCACATTCAATCTGCCACAGACTGCTGACTAAACTTATATCAAACAGTAGGAACCTAAGATTAACAGTTTTTGAGATGGTGAAAAAAAGTGGCCAATTTGAAAAATCATCTGGAAGATTGGAAATCGAATTGAAATTCGAAATTTCGACTTCAACTTCCAAATTTTGACTATTAAATTCGAAGATTTGATTTTTTCAAACGTTTTTACGTGATTAAGTCAAATTAAAATCTTAGCGCTGAAGTCAAAATTTTTAAATTAGATTCGAAGTTTCAATTCTTCGAAATTTTTGTAATAATTTGAGACTTTAAAACCGAAAAGAAAAAGTCGAACCAAAAAATGAAAAATCAGATAATTTTTTTTTAACTGTCCTCGATACCTCTTTGCTTTTGTTTTACACTTTCAAGTACATTTTCTTAAAATTTCGATTCCAAATTCGGGCTTTTGGTTTTTTTTAAATATATTACATTCTTCGATCTTTGTAAAATTACTTTCAAAATTTCAAAAAGACAGTCAAATTTAACTTCAAAATCTTTACTTTTTTACCGACATTTCAACTTTTTCTTGACATTTCGGCTGTTTTGTACACATAGTCGAGATCATTTCAAGCTTACAGTCGGAATTTCGACAACTCAAAATATTAAGACTAAAGCAAAAATAGCAAGAATAGAAAAAACGCAACTAGTAGAAATTTTACTAAATTTTCTAATCACAATATTTTAATTCCAAAAAAAAATTAAGAAAAAGAAAAAATAAGAAGAAATTTAAGAAAGTTATTTTAGAAAAGGATCATTTCCAGAAATTCGACTTAAAGTCAGAAGTTTTGACTTTCTGCTCCAACATTTTTCAAAGCTTCAGATAAAATTTTAACTTTCTAGTTTCAAACCTATACTTTAAAAACTTTCAAATTTCTTAATCTAGGTGAATAAAAAAGTCAGACATTTAAATAAACACAATTTAAAAAAGTTTATTAACAACATTTTGACCATTTTCGAGACCAAATTCTAAATAAAGTTTAAGAAAAATCCATTTTAGAAATTGAGATTTTCTAGAGATTGACTTTTTTAATTACAATTTTTCTGTCCTTAAAATGTCAGCTTTCATTTAAAACTGAAAATGTTTACTTTAAATTCAAAATTATGATTTTTTTTTAGAATAAAAATGTTTTCTAAACAAGACATTTTGGAAACTAGAAGCTTTTCACAAGGTTTGATATTTCATTTATTAGAAAAATCGAGTTTTACAAAAGATGGCATGAAAAAGAAAAAAAATTGGAACATTTTTAAACAGACAAACTTAGAAAACGAAACCGAATTTTCAGTTAAACTCGGAATTATTAAATGGAAAATTTTAAGTTTTGATGAAGTAAAACATTTGCGTAAAATTTAAAATATTGGGAAACCTGGTAATTTTAGTCGACAAAAAACTCTAACTCTTTGAGGGTAAGGTTTTAAGTTACTGTCGAAATTTTTAACCTTAAATTCGACTTTCGTCCCAAAACAAGTTTTAACCTGAAATCAAAAGAAAACAAACCTTCGAAAAAAAAATCCTACTATAAAAAAGAATCTTAAATATGATTATTTTCCTCAAAATAATAACTTTTCCCTGAAAATTGCTTAAAGTAAAAATTGAAAGTTTCATTTTCAAAAAAGTCTTGGGTCCTCACTATTAAATTTAAAAAATTTCAAGATTAAATCAGAATATTTCTTGATAGAAATTTTCACTGTCGGGGTCGACATTCGTTTCAATTTTGAATCTATTACAAAAAATCCAAATGGAGAGGTTAAATTCACCATTTTATAAAAAAGTATTTAGGCATAAACTTAACATTTTAAGTCCTAAGAGGTTCAAAAAAATATCTGAAAAATTCGGTGTTGATAAGGTTAGAATGTGGAGTAAAATGTTGCTATCAAGGTTAGATTATCGAATATTCGACTTTGTTCCCAAAATTTCGATTTTTAAACTCGAAATTCGCTCCAACCTCAGATTTTTTTTGAAAGTAAAAGGTTTTACGAAAAAGTAAACATTTTGAGTAATCAACATTAAAAAAATTAAATTTTTCAAAGGTCGAAATTTCGAAAAAAGTAGAAATTTTGAAATAGTAAACTTCGAAAAAGTGACAATTTCCAACAAAGGTAAAAATCTCAGAAAAAAATCGAAGTTTTAGGAGTTGCAATTTTCAAAATGGTCGAAATTTTCGAATGGTCAAAAATTTTAAATCACAATTTTTCAAAAAAAAATTGAATTAAAGAAAACGCCATTTTCGAAAAAATAGAAGTTTAAAAAAAATTGAAATTATAAAAAAAAATTCAAAGCTGCCGAATAGGCCAAGATTTCAAATTAAGTCGAATTTTTAAGAAAAAGGAACTAAAACTTTGAAAGATGTTTTTAAAAATCAAAAATTTTTTAGTTGACTTTTTTAAAAAAGTTAAATCTACCAAAGAAAAATAGAAATTTCTACTTTAAATTTTCAAAAAAACGTAACATTTTGATGAAAGGTAGAAAAATGTTTAAAAAATTTGAATTCTCGAAAGGGTCGAAATCTTCAAACATTTTAAACCTGCGTAAAAAAGTCATCATTTTTAAAAAAGCAAAAATTTTTGAGAAAAGGTAGAATTTAAAAAAAAGATACGAAGTTTTAAAAAAGTAGAAATGTTTTGAAACTCAAAAATTTCAAGAAAAAACTAAAATTTTAACAGAACCGAAATTTTTGAAGAAATATTAAAACTTTCAACAGTCAAAGTTTTGAAAGAATCAAAACTAAAAAAAGTCAGAACTTTAAAAAAGTTATAATGTTGCAAGAAAGGTCGAAGAGGGGGAGTTAACTTCTGTTTTTGCGGGGGTGACAAAATATCCAAGAACGGCACTCCCAACGTTCCTTCCCTAAAGGTAGAAAATTGATCTGTCAGAGCAGTTTTTCAAAAAATTTCAAATTTCTGAAATGAGCATGACTTTTGTATGTTCTCTCTCTATTTAACATAACAATTTGTATTGCCGCTGTTGTTAAATTGAAACTAAAAAAAACTGCTCAGCCTGTTCTTCCAAACTAAAAATACGGAAGATTTCTTGAAAAATATGGGTTTACGGGAGATAAAATTTTTCTGCCGAAAATTAGCGAGAACCCGTAAAATTCGGGAAATCTGGCAACCCTACCCATGTCGTTCTTTGTCAAGCTGTAAAAAAACTGTCAGCTTTTCTTTTTGTAAAATCTCCTAATCACTTAATTTTTTGCTATGATTTCTAAAATTAGTTGTACTTACAACAAACGGTACAGGCATTTTAAGTCCTTACTCAATTTCAGGATAAAAAACTGTATAAATCACGCATAAACATTCAAATACGATTTGATCGATTTCATTTAAATCACCCGCTAACTTGACACTTCTAGAAACTCCTAAACGTTAGGGTTCGGGTATTTCCGTCGGTCGAATCCTGACGAACGTGCACGAGACAGTTCAATGGTTTATAAACGCTGCGTAGCAGATCTGTTGTTAGTGCCCTTTAATCGGTATTTGAGTTATTTTGTTGAGATATCTCCCAAAATACTTTTAAAACTCACGTTGATTAAGTCGGTGGTGTTCCTACCTACAAGGTAACTATATTGCGAGAATCATAGTGGTCTCTTGTCACTTGAAATTCACGATAAAATGGTTTTAGACATGGCGGAAGATTTAGATGTTGAGGCGATGCTGGAAGCTCCCTACAAAAAAGATGTAAGTAATTTTTTATTTTCTTGTCCCATTTTCTTCTTGTTTTAATTTGTATGTGTGAATGCAACATAAATGGTGAAGCCTCAAAGCGATTGTCGTTTCAATCGCCAGCATTTTCCATTTATGTTGTTTGCCATGTTTTTTTTTACATAAAATTGATTTCAATGGCTCTTACATCACCTCCTAATTTTATATTTTAGACTAATGAGGTATATTTCGGGCTAACGACGCCTTCGCATAAGCATCTCAGGTACAGAAATATCCCTAGTTTTAAGTATTTTTATTTTATATACAATACAGTAACTTCAACATGATAAACGTTTTTGATGAGTCATTTCGCGTTAAAAGAAAAATACATTGCACCTTACATTTTATTACATCGCTGATCGGTAATTTCTCATCATAGGGTTGCTGAGTGGACCTTCCAGCTATCAACGCCCCTGACAGCCAATCAACCGATTGGTCCGGCTCAATTTTAGCATGAAAAAGGTGGATTTATTGGAGCGTAAAAATAAAGTACTTGGTTTTAATAGATTATCCAAATTGAGAAGGGGTTTGGCTAATGATGCTGACAGGATAAACTGAAATAACTGCTTAATCTAATTTCTTATGATCATGAGTTATTTCAACAGATGAAATGTTTGCTTTCGCTACACACAGTTGGTTTTATTAAATTTACACTTGGAGTGGCAATGTGACTTTGTCGTAAGCTTATAGTGAAAAACAAACTGTTGTCAAAAAATATGATTATTACTTACGGTTCTTTGTGTTTTTTCATTCAAGCTGAATTTCATTATAAGCCTACCATAAACGTTCAGGTGGAGTAAAGAAAGGTTTCTTATTTTTATTTAAGTGCCTGTAGGAGCAGTAACTATTAATGTGAGTAACAATAAACGCAGAATATTAATAAATGTTATCTTCATGTGCCAGTGGCCAATCGTAAATGTAGCCATAATAAAAAAAAAGATTTTTTTGTGAATAAGTTTTAAATTATTTCAGTTTTATATAAAAGTATAAGATAACATCTTTCCTGGCTTGTAATGTTTATAAGATTGTAGCACAGCTTAGATCGAGACTGGTCATAAGCAAGATCATGCAAAATGTCTCATAGGATAGTTTTTGGTGGACTGCTTTGGCTGAAAACTCATTTAAGAGTGGTTTGATCTTGAAATCTTATAAACATTTGATAAGAAATCGTTCTTACTCAATAAACTTTTTTGTTTTCATATTTTATAAGATTCCAGTGTATGTTGGAATTTTCGAAAAAAAAGAAAATTATATTTATGCAAGAAAATTCAGAATGTCTGGATTTCAACTTTAATCACAAATTAATTTGGTAATTGAACTGGAATACTTAAATATTCAAAGATTTATACTTTAAAAGAAGCTTTAAAATTTCTGGAATAGTGCTGAGATTTTGAGAAATATTTGGAATTTTGTAATTAAAGTGAAAGTAATAAAATGGTTTCAATTGCAATTCCACAATAATTATACTGTTGATGATAATTTTTATTAACAATAGTTTATGGTAATGAAAACATAATTTTGGGAACTAGGTTTTTATACGATGGAACTTGGAAAAAATGTTAAAATATTTAGTTCTATCACTTTGCCTTGTAAAAAAAATATTATATTATAATTTTTCTTTATTAAACATTTAGGCCATTGTGGAACGGAGCTTTTTCCACCATAAAGACATGCCCATCTGTAGCAAATATTGAAAAGTGATTTTAGATAATTTTCAAAATTTCTAAATAGGACTTCAGTTTTCTTTCTGTAGGTGTTTCCAACTAAATCAAAATAGATTTTTTATTTTATTAATCGTGATGCTCTGATGGTGGTCACCAATAGACATTTTAATCAAGTCCGCCAGATTCTGTTTTGATTATTTTACTACTATTATAGACAAATCGCCAATCAAACTTCATTCATTAAGTCCTAGTGGCATGTTCTCTGGAACCCATTCTTTTGTAGCTTTCACTTAGCACTTTTCAAAGAAAGCATGCAACAGATTGCGTGTATAATAAATTTTGCAAAGTATATTTCCCCATTTGCTCCATTCAAATATGTTTAGTAAGTCAGTTTACAAGCATATGAATGCCACGTAAAGCAAAAATGTGTAGCAAGTCTTATTCAATTTAAATAGTGCGGATTCTAGATATATTAAAAAATTTGTTTGTAGTGACTGGAAATTAAAACCAGGCCATTCTGCTTGTCACAATGGGGATAAAAATATTCTTAAAAATATTTGTCTTCAAATGTTTGTGGTATTTAAGGTATAGATTCAAGTTCAGACTTTACTTTTACCAATAGGGTAGTCATGGACCTGTTAGTATTTATCGTTAAGCACTTCATATAATTTTTAATGCAAAATTAATTCTTGTTGATATTTGTTTTTAAGGAATGTCTATAGGTGCAGCAAATATCACGGTTTTGTATTTTCAGTGGCGGAGTATGTTAACCGTTTTTCCTATTTTTTTATTAAAATCTTGTTTTACATAGAATAGGGTTGTTAAAGGATATATTACATATCTGGATGTGGATATGCTCCAAATATTTTATCAGATATTGATATGAAATTATTTTGGATTGGATATTTGACAGTTTTCAGTATTATTTCTTTTAATTATTTTTGTCAATCAGAAAGATGAGGTCTTCAGTAAAATTCTAAGTACGAATTGCAGATAAGCCATGGTCTAAACCGGTTGGTTTAGAAACCTGAAATTTCGCACATAAGTTCCTTATATAAATAACATGGGTAAACCCTAAGAAAGGATTTCCCGCAAGGGTGTTACATAGGTGATAAAAGTTTTCCATTTTTGAAGTTCAAAATGTGAAAATTCGTGTTTCAGTTTATAAATAACATTGTACCAACGTTTTGGCAATTCATTCCCTTTAAAAAGGCATTTATAGGGTATTTAAAGGGACAAAATATGCAATACTGATATCGATTTTCCAGAAGAAATTTACTTTTTAACCACTAGATATTTTAATTTTTGTGAATTTCATTGAAACAGGTAATGCTGTCGGAAAAGTGCTGTTTACCATCGAATCATTTTTTATTTTTGTAGACGTAACAATCCTCAGTTATTTCGGTATTGGTCTACGATAAGCACTTAGGTATTCCTCCAAATACACAAGTATATTTAGAAAAATGATCACGATTTTCCAGAAAAAAAATTATTAAACAATCAAACACCTGAAGTTAACATTCTCAAAAAGTGGGAATTTAAAAAGAAAAATCGAACATTTTGAAAAGTCAAAAATTTTAGACCAAAATCGAAATCTTAGAAAAAAGTTAAAATTTTGAAATATAGAAACTGTCGAAACAGTTGGAATTTTAAAAATGTTAAATTTTTGAAGAAAACTATATTTTCAAAATAAAAACTTGAAATAAAAAAAATCCAAATTTTCAAAAAAAGTCGATATTTTGGAGTAAAGCATTAGAAAAAAGTCACAAATTTCTTAAAACTCGGACATAGTAAAAAAGGTGAAAATTTTGAAGTTGCATTTTCGAAAATTAAAAATCTAAAGTTAAAAAATGTCAAAATCTAAAAAAAACTTTAATTTGAAATAAAAATCGAAATGTTGAAAAATAATCTGGAATTTCAGAAGTAACATTTTGAAAAAAGGCAAGATTTGAAAAAATTTCGGTAAAATTCGAAATTCTAAAAAATATTCTGGAATTTTAAAAATAGTCAGAAGTCGAGATCTGAAATTTTTGAAATCTGAATATTGAAGAAAAGCCAAAATTATCAGTCTAATTTTTTTTTAAAAGTCAGTATTTTGAAATGTTAAAAGTTTTGGATAATTAAATTTTTTTGTCGGAAACTTTAAAAAAATGAATTCTTTGAAAAAATTCCAAATATTTGAAAGTTAAGCTTTCCAAAAAAGAGTTTAAATTTTAAAAAGACTCGATATTTCAAAAACAAATGTCTTAATTGAAAAAAAATAAACATTTTCAATAGTCGAAATTTTGGAATGGTTGGAATTTAAAAAGTAGTCAAAATTTTTAGTCCCAACTTAAAAAAAATTTGAAAAAGGTGAAATTTCGAAAAGTCGAAAATTTGAAAAGGGCCAACGTTTGAAAAGCTGCATTTTTGGAAGAGTAAGAATTTTAAAAAAAAAAGGAAATTTTGCAAAAAAAATGGTAAATTTTCGGAAAATCTAAGCTTTGAAAGCTCGAAATTTAAAATGAAGTCGAAATTTTCAAAGAAGTAGAAATTTTCGACAACAGTTAAAACATAACAAAGTTGAAGTTTTCAAAAACAATAACAATTTTTAAAAAGTCAAAACGTTGAAAAAAAGTTGAAATTTTAAAAAGAACCCAAACTTCGACAAGAAGTTTAAATTTTTAAATAACATCGAAATTTAGAAAAAAAATCTCCTTTAAAAACTTAAAATTATCCGACACTTTCATTGTTAAGTTTTAAAAAAATCTGAAATTCATAAAAGGTAAAAGTTTTGAAAAATGTGGAAATTCGCAGAAAGGCGAAATATTGAAGCTAAAATTGTCTAACCGAAATTTTGAAAAAGAAGTCTTAATTTTGATTAATTTAGTAGAAAAGAGATTTTGAAACTGTCTTTCTTGGTATATTCATTGAAAGTTGAAAGTTTTATACAGAATTTTGACTTTTAATCTCAAAATTTCCATACTAGAGATGTCATCAGGTTCGTAGGGAAAATTTCCTGGCCCCCGGGCTCTTAGGTTCTATGTATTGGCTACCAAAGTAAAAGTAGTTCTACTTCCAAATTGTGTGTGTGAGCCCCGCACCCCGAAAAATCTAGTAAGGGGCAAATTACCAGACCATCTATACAGTTTTATTTTTGACTGCATAAAAAAAAGTTTACTCTATACTTTTCGTTTCGATCATTTAAAAAAATATGAAAACGACTTCAAAATTTAGATTTTTTAAATTTTAACCTTTTTGGAAAATCTTGACATTTTAAAGTTAAACATTTTTGAAATTTTTTGCGTTTTTCGAATTCTATATATTTTTTTATTTGGACGTCTTGAATATTGCAGTTTATTTTTGTTAAAAATTTCGATTTTTTTTGAAAATGTCTACTTTTTTAAAAATTTCGGAATTACTCTTTGAAAGTGTTGACATTTCAAAATTTCTAATTCTCCGATAATTTAAACTTCTTCGTTTGACCATCAAAATTTCGACATAAAGACGAAATTTTCATCTAATTTAGAAAATTACATCTTTTTGGAAAATTTTTCTTTTTTTAAAATCTTTATTTTTGTTAATTTTTTGCTTTTTTTCGAAAAAATACCTTTTTGAAAACTTTTATTAATTTCTATTTGGGATTTCTACTATTTTAAAAATTTCGACTACTTTCCAAAATTTTAATTTTTTTAAAATGTTTTGACCCTATCTCAAAGTTTTGGATTACTGGAAACTTTTCAATTCTTCAAATTTTCGACTTGTGAATTTTTAAAAATTTTGATTTTTAAAAGCCCTGCCATTGAAAATTTTTTTTTACTTTTATTTTCGAATTTTTTCTAAGTCTAACTTAAAATTCAACTTTAAAATTTTTTATATTTTGTGCAACTTCAATTTTTTGAAAATTTCGGTTTTTGAAAATATTTACCTGTAATATTTGTTTGTTTTTATTAATTTTTACTTAAAATTTCGATTTTCATTTAATAGTTTGACTCTCTTGAACTGAAAACATTTTCAAAAATCTGACTTCAATTTTTATTGAAAATTGATTTTACCATTTCGACTTTTTTTTGAATGTACAGTGACAGTAATTCAATTAAAATGTGAATTAACAGTTTATTTTTGTTAGACTTTTGTTAAAAATTTTGATTTAGTATTGATTAAAACTTTCTTTAAACAAATTTGGCTTTTTGGAAGTTGAGATTTTTTTAAAAAAAAGTGGGGTTGACTAAAAATTTCAATTTCAAAAACTGACTGTAAATTTGATTATTTTGAAATATTTATTTTTTTTTGATAACTTCGACCTTTTCCAAAATATCCAATTTTCTTGAATACTTCGACCTTTGTTTAAAATGTTGACTATTTCTGAAGGTTTTGACTTTATGTAAATTTAGACCTTAATGAGGAATGTAAATTTCAATTTTTATGTATTTTGACTTATTTTGAAAAGCTTGACTTGTTTAAAATTTCGATTTTTTGATTTTTCAAATTCGACTATTTAAAAATGCCGATTTTTTAAACTTATTTTTGATTTTTTCAAAATTTAATTTTTTTTGTTATTTTCAAAATTCTGATAAATTCAAACTTTTTGAAAACTATGCTTTCAAACTCCGGATTTTTAGTCTGGAACAAATAGTATAAGTGAATTCGAGACTTGATCAAATTTCGATTTCAAAAGTGACATTTTACGAGGGAATATATTTCAAATTTAAACAGAGAAGTTTGAATAGACGAAATTTAGAAGAATTTTCAAGTAAAAATTTAAAGTCGAGACATTTTCCTGTTTTTATATAATTAAATTTTTAAGTTAAATATGCAAATTAGTTACAAATTGGGAAGATATTTTCTTGTCGTTCAAAGTTTAGTAGTTGATTTTTTTTGCAATTTTACACAATTATTGTGTTATCCTAGTATTGTACAAGAATAACCATGGCGATACCTTCCGAAGACCAAAAAGTAGGAGTCTTCAAAGTTTTTTTTTTTTTCATAAGAAATGTTACATAATGCTTGTTTTTTATAGCCACAGCACATTTAATATTGCAATCTCCGTTGGGAAAATATTATTGAAGGTTTTCGTATTGGGCGCATTGTAAAATTGGTACTTTAAATTTGCCATGAGTAAGAACTTATCCAATATCATCTGGAGTAAAAATTGATCCGGGTGATTCCTAAAGTTTTTTAATTTTAGAAAGTAAAATTTCCAGTCACTGCAAATACGTTGAAACATGTGAGCGTCATTTAGCCAAACCTCAAGCTGAGAATGTTGACATGGCAATTAAATTTGCATGTCCTCCAATTTGCCCATGAGAAATGTGGTCTTACTCGGTGTATTTTTTCAGAAGTTTTGATCTGGATCAAGTTTTGCCAGCACGTTCCTTTGTTAAGTCTGCACGACGGTAAGTCTAGTTCCGGCTAGACGACTGTTATGTTACAGCAAAATGATCTGCTCCTATACCAATGAAAACCGACCCTATCCTAATATAAGGTGTCTTAAAAACGGGAAAAAACCCTACACTTCTTTTGGATTATCTAAAATGTCACTGCAGTTATATGTGCATTTTATGATAATATAAGAACAAGAATTTTCTTTTTGTTTAACTTATTACATTGGTAGGTTAAATTGTTGAGATATTTTATATTAATGCTTTCTGTTTTTTCACCTCCTCTGCGGTCCTCTTCACTTTGTTGCTGTTCATAGGATGATGCGAATGGAAAGGCTCGGGAAAATGGAGAAACTGACAAAAGAAGAAGATCTACAGAGTAAGTAGAACATGTTTTATTATTTAATTTTTTTTGTCGCCTTTGTCGACAGTTTTTAATAATATTAAGCATTAGAATAAAAATCATTTTAAAATATTTTTCAAGAATGAATACTTGTCTAAACATTTAATTTTTTATCGAACATACGAATTTAAATGCGGCCTTTATATTTTTTAAATTTTTCGTTTTCATTTCAATATTACGAGAGAATTTTATAAAAAAATTAAAATTTTTATTTTCTACATTTCAAGAATAAATAAGACATTCAGTTCAAAACTTAGAGAATACAAAATTTCTAGATTAATTTCGAATTTTCGTTTTTATTTAGATGTCTTAATAAAATGTTGAAGATTGATTGAGTGGAAATATTACCTCCCCAAAATCTGGCCGCCTGCTTGGACACGGAATAGAACATCGTTGGGAATGCTCTTGGAGACGATGTTTCAAATTTCATTTCAGAATATATTTTTTTTCATAATATCGACTTTTTAACGACCCTCCCCTCCCAGATATTGTTTTTTTAACTTTTTAGTTTGGCTTTAACCACATTCAACTTTTTGAATCTTCCAGCTTTTGTTTTAAAACTCGATTTTTGAATAAAACCTTATTGGGGATCTTTTATTTTTTTTTAAAATTCGTGAAATTTTTAAACTCGATTATTCGAAATGATTAAAAACTAGTTTTCCTAGAGTTTTCACCTTCTGTCAAAACCAATTTTGAGAAGAATTGTTCCATTATCAGCGTTAGTTTTATATGACCTTCAATATTTTAATCTTTGTAGGAAGAGTCGCCGAAGCCGCAGCCGTTCCAGGGACCGAAAACGACGCGATGGCGATAAAAGAAGAAGCAGGAGCCGCGACAAAGACACCAAGCGTTCCAGAGACAGAAGAAGGTCTCGTTCCAAAGATAAAAGATCTAGATCCAAAGATAGGAGGTCACGATCACGCGACAGAAGATCCCGATCCAGAGATAAACGATCCAGATCGCGTGGTAGGCGCATCTCGAAAGACCGCAGGAGAGGCATTCGCAGCCGCAGCAAGGACCGCAGAAGTCGCAGCAAAGATCGCAGAAGTAAAAGCAGGGAGCGCGTACCTAAAGCAACTAAGCGACGTACTCCGTCGCCTGCGCCAAGATTTCCGTTTAGGAAGAGTAGGTCACCACTGAAGGCCAGGTAATGATTTTTGAATTAAAAGTTTTGTAATTTTCTCACATTTATGATTTTTAGATCTAATTCGCCTGCAGAAGATTTGAGCCCAGAAGAGAGAGATGCAAGAACTGTTTTCGCTATGCAGCTGTCTCAAAGAATTAGAGCTCGGGATTTGGAAGAATTTTTCAGTTCAGTTGGAAAAGTTAGAGATGTTAGACTTATAGTTTGTAACAAAACCAGAAGATTCAAAGGAATCGCATATGTGGAGTTTAAGGATCCTGAAAGTGTAGCACTGGTAAGTGGATGAGTTTCAAAATTTTAGTTTCTCGGCATATTAACTTTTTTACAAACATTTTCCTTTTGACTCTTTTTTTAATGGAAACTTCGAGTTTCCTGTCCAAAGTTTTTTTTTACTCCCCAAAATTTACAAATTATTTATATACATTTAGAGTTTTTTTTCTTGAATGTTTAACTTTCTTGCAGAAATATTTTTTTTAATTTTTCTCTCAAGTTTACACTTTTTTTTTCGAAATTTCGACTTTCTGGATTTATTTTGCAGTAATTAAGAATTTTCTCTCGAATTTTGGAACTTGTTTCGAAAAATTACATTCATAGAAATTCTACCTTATTTTTATAGAACTTAATATAACGTGATTTGTCTAAGCAACTTTTTTATCGAAACTTCTAATTTCCTGCTCCAAAATTTCTTTGGTATTATTTCTTTTCAGTTTTTTTTTTAATCTAGTTTTTCATGAAATTACATATTTTCTGAAAAATTTCGGTTCTGTAAACATTTCTTTTGTTAAAATATCCAAATTTTTCTCTCTCATTTTTCGACTTTTTAATAACATTTTGATATTTTACCAATTATGAAATTGGGAATTTTAGATTTAATTTTACAGAATCTATTAAAATAAGCGCGACATTTTCTTGATTATAATTTTTCGTAAAATACCGAAATTGTTAAAAAAAGTCGAAATTCTTCTCTAAAATTTTGCAAATATTTCCCTTTCGACCCTTTCATTAAAAGTCTGGCCTTTTTAATAATAATTTCGAGTTTCCTCTCCAAAGTTCTGATTTTTCCCCGAAATTTACAATTTGTTGGTATTAATTTTGAGTTATTCCTTGAATTTTTAACTTAATATAAAAATTTTTCTTTTGAAATTTCGAATCTTTAAGATTCATTTTGAGGAAATTTCGATTTTTTTTTCGAACTTTACAATTTTTTTCTCACAATTTATAGAATTATATTTATAGAATTTGGAGCTTATTTTTATAGACTCTAATATAAGGTGATTATTCCCTAAACAACTTTTTAATCGAGTTTCTTTCCAAATTGCTACTTTTTCCTAAAATTTCAGTTGATCTTAAAATGCCAACTTTTCTGAAAGAAAAGGAATTTAATAGAAACTTCAATTTTTTCCAGTTTGAGTTATTTCTGCTATTTTCAACTGCTCTCTAAAAAATTATTCTGCCAACATTTCCAGATTTCTACTTTATTTTTCAAAATTTTGACATTTTTTTCAATGAAATTTCAACCTTATTTTTATACAAAGAACCTATGAGAACGAGTGTGAAATTTCCTTAAAAATGATTTTTGTAAACTGTCAAAATTTTAACAAAAATACAAATTGTTGAACTGTTTTAAAAATTTATTTTGCAAACATTCCCAGATTTTTCGGTAAAATAACCTAATTGTAACTAAATATTTTTTCAATTAAATTTCAAGCTTTTATGTAATTATTATGTCATCAAATATAATTTTAGATTTTAGCTTTCGAAAATTTGTTTGTAGAAATTTTGAGGTTTTATAATTTGGGAGTTTTTTCCTGAAATTTCGATTTTTTAAGATGCTTACTTTTCGGGAAAAGTTTTTTCTCTAAATTTTGACTTCCACATTATTGTTAGCAGAAATTTCGAGTCTTTTTTTCCCAAATTTTCGAATTCCTTGGAGTTTGTGAGAATTATTTTTGTAGAAAATTTAATTGTTTTGAAATTTCCAATTTTTCCTCAAAGTTTGACTTATTTTTTCGGGAAATTCCGGCTTTTTCCTCAAAGGATCAGTTTTATAGAGTTTTTGTTCGAAACTTTGAGTACCTCAGAAATGTTGGCTTTTCCCCAAAATTTCTAGATTCCCTTTTTTGACTTCCATTTTCTTCTGGAAGTTCAGACTTTTCTCATAGTGTGGATTTTCTCTAAAACTTTTTTTTATAGAATTTTCAAAATTTCAGTTTGCCTTCAAAACAGGCTTTTGTCGAAACCTTTTTATAAATTGTTTTTAAATTTCCCTTTTTTGCTCGAAGTTTGAAGACTTATTTTTTCTGGAAATTCCGGTGGTTTTTTGTCAAAAGATCAGTTTTATAGTTTTTGTTTGAAATTTTGTGTACCTCAGAAATATCCGCTTTTCCCCAAAATGTCTACTTTTCTTCAAAATTTCGACCTTTCCTCAAAATTCCTGCTCCTTAGATTTTTCTTATAGAAATTTGATTCTTTTTCGACTTCCAGTTTCTTGTGGAAGTTTGGACTTTTCTCATAGTATGGATTTTCTCTAAAAGTGTTTTTTTTTATAGAATTTTCAACATTTCAGTTTGCCCTCAAAACAGGCTTTTGTCGAAACCTTTTTATAAAAATTTTGAATTTTTTTTCGAGCTTCGAGTTTTTTTTAATTTTCGATTTCACTGTATAAAATTCTTTTGCAGAAATTTTTAATTGCTTTTCAAATTTTTACTTTGTTCTCGAAATTTCGAAGTTCTCCACCAAATTTGGATTCGCCTAAAAATTTATCTTTCAGGTATTTGAGTTTTTTAACAAGTTTTCTACTTTATTTTCTAAAAATTAAAAAGGGTAGTAAGAAAATTCGGGCTATATTTTTAGAATCGTTTATTTCGATAAAATTAAGACTTCTGCGAAAGAAAAGAAAAAATTGCTAAAACTTTCAGTTTTATTTTTTGTTTTTTCTTAATATTTTGATTTTTCTTAACATTTTTTGATATTTCAATTTTATCTCAATATTCTCACTTTCTTTCAACTCATTGAAAACATTTTTATTTATTTATTTACTTGAATGTTAATTTTTTTTAAATATCTTTTCAAAATTTCTTTCCTTTTTTATAAAAATTATATTTTTTTGAATTTGGAGTTTTTTAAAATTTTGTTTTTCCACTGAAGTTTTTATGAAGTTCTCGAGTTTTTTTATCAAAATTTCGACTCAACTTTTCGGTTTTCCCTGAAACTGAATTTTTTTATATAGAAACTTTGAATGTTTTTCGAATTTGTAGTTTTTTCTTGCAATTTCGACTTAAATGCAACAAAAAATCTTATAAATTGGAAGTTTTTTTTTGACGATTTATCTGGAAATTTCGTCCTTTCCCAAATAAATTTTTCTATAACATTCCACTTTTTTTTGGGAAAGTTGAGATATTTTTTTTTTATTATTTTTATATAAAGCTAGAGTTTTTATTATTAAGAAATATTTTTATAAAATCAAACTTACCTAACAAACATGGAGAGGAGCTGAGGTGGTCGAGGTAACTTTTTACAGATGTTTTGTTTCTAGATATTGATAAAATTTATTTGGGCATAATTTTGCGCAAAATGTCTAAATTTTTGAGATCATGAGACAAGAGTGGAAATTTCAATTGTGAAGTTAGGAAAAATACTAAATTTTAATTTTAAATTGAAAATTGTTTGAAAAAACTCTTAATTTGTAAAAGAGATATTTTTCGAACTTTGAGCATGAAATCAATAATTGCAAAAGTTTTAAGTTTCAACTGAAAAGTCAAAATTTCGTAAGAAAATGGAAAATTTTATCAACAAAAAAATGCCCATTGTCTCCACTAAACAGCATTATTAACCAATGATTTTTGTAGGCTCTTGGACTCTCAGGACAAAAATTGCTCGGTATACCAATCATAGTGCAACACACTCAGGCTGAAAAGAACCGAATGGGCAATGCAATGCCAAATTTGATGCCCAAAGGAATGACTGGACCAATGAGACTATATGTGGGTTCACTCCACTTTAATATCACAGAAGATATGCTCAGAGGTATTTTTGAACCATTTGGCAAGATAGACAACATTCAACTTATAATGGATCCAGAGACAGGACGATCAAAAGGATACGGATTCATAACCGTAAGTTTGATTTTGCCACAATTTACAGATAACTAACCCTACTGTTTTCAGTACCACAATTGTGATGATGCAAAGAAAGCTTTGGAACAATTAAACGGTTTTGAATTGGCTGGTAGACCGATGAAAGTTGGAAATGTGACTGAAAGATTGGATTTGCAACAACAAGGGCCTTCTATTTTGGATTCGGATGAACTGGATCGCTCTGGAATCGATTTGGGGGCGACAGGACGGCTACAGCTTATGTTCAAATTGGCTGAAGGTGCTGGTATGCAAGTCCCTGCTGCAGCTGCCAATGTTTTGAGCATGGCGACAGGCCAACCAGTCGTTCCACAAGTCCAGAGTCACTCGACGCCGCCGATTGCGACACAGTGCTTTATGTTGAGCAACATGTTCGATCCCTCAAGGTAAGTCGCGCAACGTCTTTGGACAGTTCTGAGAATTTTTATCTAAAATTTAACATTTCGAGAAGTTTATATTTCATAAAAAATATTGCATTATTTTCTTATAATGTTCAACTTAAAATGTCTCTTTTTGTTTTTTGATTGCAACTTTTGAAATTTTGATTAGTTATTTTGAGTTTTTTTTTGACTCTTCCAATTGTTGCTTCCTTTGAATTTAACTCGGAATATCTTTTATGGTTAAAATTGGGCTATTATAAAAAAACAAAATTCAATTTGTTTTCTCATAATTAATTGGAATTTATTTGTATGCAAATTATTAACTCCAACTTGATACTGTGAAAAAAAAAAGTGGAAAGTGAAGATTTTGACTTTTTTAAAATTCAGATTTTTTTAGTTTTGATCCAATTTTTTTGTAGAATTTCAAATTATTCTTAAAATTGTCCCTTTTTTTTTTAAATCAGGCCTCTGAAGAATTTAACTTTTTTGAAAATTGAACTTGTAAGTCGACTTGGTTAAAGGTTTTAATCACTATATGTTTGAATAATTCAACTTTTTTTGTTAAATTTGGCCTTTTTTTAAACGATTTTTAAAGTAAATTTAACTTTAAAAATTTCTCCTTTTTTTAAACAATTCTTTTATTTATTGAAATTTCTACTTTTTTTTTAAATCTTAGCTATTTTCAAATTTCGAATCAATATTTTTCTTCTGAAAAATTTATTAGGAAGTTTTATTTTCGCCATCTCAAAATTTTCACTTTTTTTTTATTATTTAATTTTTCTCTCAAAAAGTTGAATTGAATCTTCGACTATTTTCAAAATTTGACTGCTAAATTTAGACTTACACTTTTAAAGCTTTTATGTTTGTAAATTTCGATTTTTCTTTTGTAAAAATTCCTTTCTTTTTGAAAATTTAGACCTCAAAAGTGTATCCATTCGAGTATCAAAATTTAGATTACTAAAACTCTTTAAAAATTTCAACTCTTTAAAATTTCGATTCAAAATTTAGTTACCATTTTTTTTTTTGGATAATTTAGAATTTTTTCTCGAAATTTTACCTTTTGATAATTTTAGTCTCGACTCAAAATTTTGGTTTTTGGGCTATATGATTTTTTAATATTTGCCCCATTAAACGCTGAATTGTTAAAGTCAGCCAAATTTCTATGATTAAGATTACTTATACAAAATCTTAGGTTATTAAAGGCATTAATATTCTCACTCCATAATACTTTTAAACTCGCATTTTACTGCTTTTTGTCCCCTTAAAGATTGTTTTAAATGTCTGTTCAATTCAATTATTTCTCTTATACATTATTTACACATAAGTTTAGGTTACCAAATGAAAAATTTGATTTTGAATTTTAATATAAGTGAGTGAAATGTTTGACATGTTCTTAAAACAACTTCCAGTTTCCATAAACTGTTATTTTACTAATTTTAAGATTTTCCTGAAAATTTCAATTTTTCTCAAAAATTTCTACCAAAATACTATTTTTATTACAAAAATTCATGTTAAAATCTTTAAAAAATAACATACAGAGTTTAATTATCAATATTTATTTTTCAGTGAATCCAACGCCAATTGGGATATAGAAATTCGAGATGATGTTATAGAGGAATGCAACAAGCATGGTGGTGTTTTACACGTTTATGTGGACAAAGGTTCCCCACAGGGAAATGTGTATGTTAAATGTCCTTCTATTGCGACAGCAGTGGCTTCTGTCAATTCGTTACATGGTAGATGGTTTGCTGGTAGGGTCATCACAGCTGCATATGTTCCTTTAGTAAACTATCACTCACTTTTCCCTGATGCAATGAATGTAACACAATTATTATTGCCCTCCACAAGAAAATAGATGCGATTTTGTGTTTTTACTTTAGGGTTACCTTGTACAGTTTAGAGATTGTAAGTGCAGAGATATTTTTTGGATTCAATTTAAATTTGAAAATGATTTCAGTATTAGGTGTTAAATGTTATTATTTCTGAATATTTAATTTTATATTCTGGACAAATAGTCTTGTGCACTTTTATTATTAATATAATATTGAATCAATATTAACTAGTTACTTCATATGTTTAAGAGGTATAAAATGTTTATTACATTGCGTTAAGGAGTTACTATTGCATCCCTTTTCATGGAGATTTATTTTTTAATACTGTACAGATATTTTAGTTGTGTAAATAGCTTATGGTACTTTTCTGTCCCAGTTATGGCAGATGACATATTTTCTTAAGTTTGTGAATGTTTTTCAATTGTAATACTTCAATTTTGTTTAATAAAAGATTTGTATATAAGCGAGCAGTTTTTGTATACATGTTTATTTCCTATTAGTGAGGTGTCCTGGTTTGCACAGGACATCTTCACTTATAAAAATCTGCGAACATATTCTGACTTATCCTAAATTTAGAGTCAACCAATAATAAAAGGTGTAACAACTTTGTGGTTATTTGAAAAATAACTTTTACTCGATCTACAATTTTTGTAACTTGATGAGCTGTAAAATAATAGCTTCTTGCCTCGTTGCACAAAAAAATAATTTAAGTACACGCAATTTTGACCTTCCACAAATAGCCTTTAATAAACTGGATCCGCCAATGGTCCTTTATCTCCGTTAAGGGTAACTGGCCTCTGATTGATATAAATTGTTTCCTATGTTCCTAAGTTCTCTGTTATTTGTGACCGATCTCAACAATTTTAAATTTTCAATGTTAATTTTGTGTCCTGGCAGGTCAAAATTGCATGCGCCAGATGTGTTAATTAGAAATAGGAAAGAAAGCAAAAGACCGCCAGTATCGATTTGAATCTCAATGCAGATTACGTCGATGCATTTTTTGCTAATCTTTTTAGATTAGTGCGCTTGAAAATGCCAGTTCTGCTGGCGAAATACGTATCGCGTAATTATTTATTTAATTGCCGATGTGGTAAAGGGGTGACACCTTTGGATTTATGCCAATGTGGTTGGTTTACGAGATACAGGGCATTCAAAATTTAAATTTTATTCAGAAATTTTTCAATAATAAAAAAAGTTTTAATGCTATAAATCTAAAAATTGAAAGTTCAATGTTTTTTTGTGTAAGGTTTCCGAATTTTAAGCTTATTTGGATCTTTCTCCTAGAGGACGCTATATTATGTAAATTAATGTATATTTATTTTTGTCTGTTGAGTTACGCTTAAAACAAAAAGAGCATATAAAAGAACAATCAACTTTACAAAGAAAAACTATCCTTGTTTAAGTCGTCTAAATCTAACGATTTTTAAGATATAGATGAAACCAAAAACGTTGCTCTAACACATTTCGACAGCCAAGCTGTGATCTTCAGAGAGATACTAACGCCTAATATTAAAATTTACCCTTATATACTCGTGCATGATCGACCGCATCCGAACGCGTATGCGCATCTAATCATACACGTCGTTGTGTCACAATTCTTGATCTATCAACCTTAACTATTGTTAACAGAGATGAAAGGCCCAAAGGTCCAGCGCAACCATTCATAAGGTTGTCTCCAGCCTTATGGATGGCTAAGCTTTCACATGCATTTAACATATAATTCTTATTTACTACTCTTAACAATTTAATATTATTATCTATCCTATGGTCTAATTCAAAAGCATGTCTAGCCACACTTGACTTCTCAGTTCTTCCGTACCTCAAATGAGCCAAATGCTCCTTCAGTCGGATTTTAAGAGATCGTCTAGTTTGCCCGACATACTTTTGAGAACAATCCCTACATGAAATTTGGTAAATAGCGGACTTATCCACTTGCTCTACTTTATCCTTTAAACTACCCAAAAGCGAATTTAATTTGCCGTTAGAACTATAAACAACCCGGAAGCCCCGTTTACGTAAAATTCTATCCAAACCATGCGTAAGCGAGGGTTTAAATGGAAGTGAGACGAACGCGTTAGAGCAACGTTTGTTGTGCTTTTTAATCTTTCTTGGTTTCAGGGGACAAGTTCTGTATTTCAATTTTTGAAGATACTCAAGGACCATTTCGTTCCACCAAAAAAAGGAAGTTATGACTTTTGTTAAAATTCTTAGTTTACATCTTTATTTTCAATCTTGTCCCTAAAATTTGAACTTTAACCTAGAAAATTTAATTTCTTCTTCTTTTTTTGAGGACTAAACTCCAGTGTAGCTTTTTAATTTTCCATCTAATTTATATGTGTATGTTTTCTTCTCGATTTTTTCATAATTTACAATTAATATTTTAAACTTTTTGTTGAACAACTATTAGCATCAAGTTTCCTCGAAATTTTGACTTTTTTTTATTTTTATAAATCTGATTTTCCTTAAACACTAACTACTTCTCAAATTTCCAAAGATACACTTTCAATTTGTCGAGTTTTAACTAGATTTCTTTTGTAAATTTACTTTTTTAGAACTTTTGCATTTTTTGTCATGACTTTAAAACTTTGAATATACAACCAAAATTCTAGGAAAAAGACAAAACTTGAAAATAGGTTAGTTAAATTATACTCAAAATTAGGCGTTTGGTGAAATAATTCGGAAAAATCTGGAAATCGTTTTAATGCCTTAATTTTATCTTAAATATGAATAATTAGAATTTGCATAGTCTGAGGAGGTAAGCTTAGCTTTGTAGCCCAAGAAATCGTGTAATTTTTGTACTTTTCCAGTGGTAACCCTTAAACGACACTTCTTACGGCATAAAACAATTATTTCAAGAATGGAGAAGTTTTATGATGTTGTTAATACTATGTTTAATAATAATTTTGCATATGTTTTAGAGAACCGAAATCTACGAGACACGTTTTTTTTATCGACTGATAAACGGTTTTAAGGGTAGTTCTACCTCCGCGGATTAGATCAAATGACGTCATACGCTTAATGAAATTTATTCTTACAACCGCAACTTCAAAGGTCCATAACTTTTTCATTTCTAGAGATATTTGAATGAAAATGGAAACTTCTCCATTGTAAAGCATTAAATTCTGGTCGAAATGGATGCCAAGAAAGGGCACTTTTTTGCCCCTGCCAAATTATTCAGAAAATTGAGCTAAATTCAAAAATGAGAAAATCAAATAAAACGTCCATAAGAAAAAAAAAACAAAATTGTCATAATTTTCTCAGAAATAGTTCGATACAAAAATAATTAAATTAAATAATGATAATGATTAATTTTAATAATTAATACAGAAAACTTTTATCGCAATTATAACTTTAATAGAAATTTCAGCGTTATCAAAATCTGAATTTCCACTGTTTTTTTTTCGAACTTTTAAAATTGAGATTTTGACCGTAAAAACACGACCAGCGACTTTTCTGATTCCCTTAAACAAAATGTTGTATTGTTCACAGTCAAAACGAGTAAATTTTTTACTATCACACCCCGCCATTTGGCATCTCTGTAACTGCTGTAGATGAGTTGGCAGAATTTTCATGGGATCTTTGGTCTCATCCTCTTCCATACAGTCCAGATATCATAATCTTTGATTCCCATTTGTTTCGTTCTCTGCTGCTAAATCCAAAAACAAAGTTTTGGCATGTGGTCTCACAAAAAATATAAATAATCTAAGCCAAGTTTATCGTCAGTTGTGACGTTCTTCGATTATCAAGAACTTTACGATAGCGCCTAGAACTTCGGTGTCCTATCGGAAGGAATACCCAAGGTGTTAAAAAGAAATCGAATTGACAATATCTTTATTAAACCAATTTTTTTTTACTTGTTATTTTATCAATCTGGACTTTAAAGAAGACTAAATGAATTAATATTTTGAAAAGTATGATTCATGTACCACCATTGATTGTTCAATGTCTTTAATAGAGGCACATCCTGAAACAAAAAGTATAACATTAGATTCTATTATAACTAAAAATTGATATAAATACTTAGAATCAGGCGCGAATACAGAGAGGAGTAATGGATGCATTATTTAAGGTAGTGGAAAATGAACATAGGGGAAAGGGGGGCAGATTCAAGCTTGAAGCACATTCGACCAAGCTCTTTTAAAGGGCACCCTGATTCAAATTTAGCTTCGTAAGGCTCCTATGTAACTTTTCATATGTTAGAACACTCACCAGGGAAGTTACATTACTCTATAGGTTCATTTTTTAGTGTTTAAACAAAATTGAGCAAAATCAGATTTTAAGTTAATTTTTTGATTTTCAATTTTTTCAGACGAATTTTCTAAATTTGATCTGTAACGGGCTGCATTCGATATATGTTAAATGGTAGATTGTTAATATTTATAGTACCCCAAGCTTAAAATTATAGATAGTGGAAAAAAAAAATTTTTTCACAAATTTAGGCAGGTTCGACCAGCGTTGGATTGTATTATTTATGATGATTATAAATTATGGAAAAAAAAATGGTTTTGAAGTTTGATGAGTGTACGTTTAAAAATCCGATTAAAGATGTTTTGCTCCATAATAGAATGTGATTTCCAACTGGTGACATTTCCGCTAAAAATATATAAAATGCCACATAGGAAAAGATTTAAACAAAATTAATTCAAATGTCAAATTAAATTTTTGTGCCAAAAAACACTAAGTTACATATATCCGTTGATCAGTGATGTATCATCAGCTGATTAAGGTAACATAGTTTTAAAGTTCTCAAGTTCAATTCCGCAGAAAATGTCATTTTTATTTAAGGTTAACCGCACATATTACAACGTTTACAAACACCAAGGTCATTGTCTTTGAGTATTGTTTTGAATCTTACTTTAACCTTGTTTCGCTAATTTTTTATTTCACTTGTAAAATACATAATGAACTTATTTAAGTAGAAAAATCATTTTTGTTTGACTGTATAAAAAAATATGTATTGATATTTCATGGTTGAAATTACCCCATTATTTGGTTGAATATACTCCGTTAGTGGGGCAATTTGAACCATTTTTAAGGTTTTTTGGTGGTACTAAAATTACTTTTAAATCGCTGAAAGTTAGTCCGTTTTGTAAATAAAGGTTTATAGAATACTACCCAGCTCATAGTTACCAGATTTTTCTAATACAAATTCAAAAATGGAACATTGAATAAAAAATGGTTGATTCTGCCCCCCTTTTCTCTAAAGGGTGTTTGACGCATGCATATTATTCAATGAATTGGTGAGGTCATTTGCAAGATTTCTATCCCAAACGAGGTCCTAAATGTGTTTCTGAGGAATTAATTATTTAATGTCTTTGTTAAAATCATCCGAAATCTCCCATTCAAAACCCTAGAACTATTTTGTTTTTAGTCACATAAAAGCAGATTTTTTTTAATTTTAAACTAAATTCTTGTTTAAAATAAATCTATTTGATGCAATGATCCCCAAGAATTTTAGTTACATGTTAAACATTCTTAAACTAAGTCAAAAGTATAGCAAGCATTTTTAAATTTTAAATTTATTACAAAAACCTAACAGCAGCTGGGAGCTTTGTTTTTATTTAAGAACTTCTCTAGTTTATGCCCTTTTTAATGGTACGCTACATGTGATAACAAATCAATGAATACGTAGTCAAAATTAGGGATGCAAACGGACCAAGGGTACCTAGACAAACATTTCCCAATGCACGAATAGGAGAGGATTGTTCTATTCACTGGCCAGCATTCCCCAGACCTGACACTGTAGATTATGGATTATATATGGGTCGTTTCGTGTTTCTCTTCGTCCATCCCTCATACCCTAATCTATGTATTTCCCAGGTTCAGTTCATTATGGACCTGGGATTGAGTTTTTCCACATCTGAGGCGTCTAAGGACGCCCATCCAATTTGGAGCGCATCGCACTTGCATAGCACATGTTCTGTAGTCTCCGCAGCTTCTGCGCAAAAGCGACATAGGTCTGTTTTAGCCTGATCAATTTTCTTGAGGTGGTACCTCATAGGGCAATGTCCTTTTAAGAGGCCGGTTAGGATCCTCAATTCGGATTTGTTGAGTTCTAAGTAGACCTTTGTCTTTTCAAGCGTTCCAGATATGAATCTTTTCGCCTGCCGTAGTCCTGGATATAATCTCCAGTGGGAGACTCTTGACTTTGTTTCCCATTTTTTGACCTCTTTGTTGATTTGACTTTTAGAAAAACCAAAAGCCGGTTCAGGTCCAAGAAATGAAGATACCGATCCTTCTCTAGAAACTTGGTCCGCAGTTTCATTTCCTTGTATTCCTTTGTGGCCTGGCACCCACTTAAGACTGATCCTGTTGTGTTTAGTCAGTTGCTTTAACGTTTGTTGACAGTCCCAAACTAGTTTGGATTTGACAAGGCAGCTGCTGAGAGCCTTTATTGCCGCTTGGCTGTCAAAGTCAATGTTAATCTTTTTTCCTTTCAGGTTTCTTTGAAAACACTCGTAGGCGCAGAGTTCTATTGCATGTATTTCAGTTTGTAAGATAGTTGAGTCGTTTCCCAAGGCTTTAGAGCACCTATAATTAGAGCCATAAATTCCCACTCCAGTCCCATGTACTGTCTTTGATCCATCTGTAAACCAGATGGATAATTTGTGTTTTTCTTCAGGTACTGATTGAGCGTCAGTGTGGCTATCTAAGTCCACTTCAAAGGAATGATCAAATTCGTACCTGTGTTGCATGTAATCAACCGATTTTGCTAAAATCACCGGGGAGTTAGACCTAGCATTGCCTCCATTGCTGCTGTTGGGCAGGTGTTTATTGCGCCTGTTATGCACAGACATACATACTTTTGAACTATGCTAAAATGGTTTTGTGCTGTCTTTTTCATTATTTTTGGCCACTATACTAAAGAAGCGTATGTAATCAGGGGTGTAATTATCATCCTATATATCGTCCAATAGATCTTTTGAGATTTCAGACCCCAGGTTTTGCTGAACAATCTGCGGCATGTCCAGAACGGCTTTTTGCATAAATCCGCCAGGATTTTATCGTTTTTGCCCCTAATAATGACAGTAATATCATCTGCATAAACTATTGCTTCAACGCCCGAGTAATGCAGTATATTTAGGAGGTCATCAACCACGATGGACCACAGTAATGGAGATAAAACACCTCCTTGGGGACAACCCCTTGCTGCGCTCATTGTGACTGAATCATTGCCTAAGGTTGTTTTGATCCTACCATCTAACATGGAGACAATCCAGTCGATGGTAGGTTTCTCAAAACCTTTTTTGATAGCTGCTGCTTTTATGGATTCATATGAGGTGTTATCAAAAGCACCCTCTTTGTCTATAAATCCACAAAGAGCTATTTCTTTGTTTGAGTGTGCACTTTCTATCTTTTTGACAAGATTGTGTAAGGCTGCTTCTGTGGATTTGTCTTCTTGATAGGCAAATCGATTATCATGAAGAGGATTCTTTGACAGTACTTCGCTTCTAATGTGTTGGTTAATAATTTTCTCCATTGTTTTGAGGAGAAATAACGTTAGACTAATGTGTCTATATGATTTGGGCTGCGCTGACATCTCTCGATTTTTATGTCTGAGAATGTAGGAGGCGACTGGGGTACGCAAGGGTGGTGTCTACCAGACAAATTTTGATCGAAATGATTAATTTGGCATTTGCAAGAATGCGAAAGACATGCTTCTGCAAATAACAACCCTGCAAATTAGAGGCAGATATGTTGTGGGTACAAGAAATAGATGAATTCAATTTGAGCAAAATGGGTAAGAAAAAATGTAATTCTTTTTAGGAACTAATAGGATTGATTACTCCAAAGGTACGACTTTTTAGGCATACAAGACAGTCGGAGATAGAAAATTCTTGAGCGGTCCAGCTTGATATAGTGAGGACTTCTGTTTACGGAGGATTTTTTTTATAGAACTTCCAAGCTGTGGAACTCGTTACCGAACGAAATTTTCGCCAAAATTTGTAGCCTATCCTTGTTTAAGAAGGCGGTTTATCGCCATCTGTCCTTGTTTCCACGGTGCTTTGAACGCATAATAGGTTTATTGAACATAAAAAAAGATCTCGTTTGTGCGATAAAATTACTAGTATTTTAAAAACTTTCTTTTTTAAGGTTCCGTACCTTAAAAGAAGAAAACATAATCCTTTAATCCCACTTTCGTGTTTGGACCACAGATTATCGAAAAGTTGTAGGTTTTTTTGATATCGTACTAGTTGTTCGGAAAAAAATATTTTATGGAAAAGTAGGAGCTTGCATCCACGAATTTTTGACTCATAAAGTAATATTTAAAAAAAAATTGATTTTGTTGAAAGATAGAATGCAGTTCAAATTTGTCTTTTACATTATATAATTTAGATGAATATTTTCGAAGTTAGCACTAGTTTATAAAATTGCACGCAACGCAGTCATTTCAGTTGGAATCGAACATTTTAGCGCGATTCGAGGCGATCTCATAAGCTGTGTCAGTCATCGACTTATTGCAAATTGCGAATGCATGCTTTTTATCTGAGACATTATCAACACAGTTATCAGCTCCATAAATATTTGGATTGATTATAGAAAAAGGTGTGTATATCTAAAAATAGACATTTTTTTATTTTTCAATTATCACACCAAAAAATTTGAATAAAATGTCAAATTCATACATAAGTGAAACTGATTTAATTTGGTCTATTGAGTGTTCACTGCAGTAATTGGTACGGAACCCTAATTGTGTGAGCACGACTTGCTCTTGGCTGAATTTTTCATTATTTAAGTTCCTAATAAGCCATTAATTTAGTTGCGGTAACTTTATTGGACAAGTTATTCCTCATTCTTAAAGAAACTTATTACAACATTGTTCTAATCCATTAGATGCAACCCCAGCCACTCTTATTTTGAAATTACATCATTGGCATTTAAAACTTGTATCCCTAATTTTTGCCACATACTGAATGATTTGTATTAAATGTACTATACCATTTCTAAAATTGAAATACAAAAATTGTCCCCTGAAACCAAAAAAGATTAAAAAACACAACAAAGGTTGCTCTAACGCGTTAGGACAACCTTTGTTGTGTTTTTTAATCTTTCTTGGTTTCAGGGGACAATTTTTATATTTCAATTTTGGAAGATAATTAAGGAGTAGGCCGTTCTACAAAGAAAACCATTTCTAGAGAAATTTTTTAAATAAAAACAAACCTCTCAGTTCTTTGGGACCGTTACAGAAGAAAGTACAACTATAAACAAAGTTTTTTTAGGGGCTTCAGTGGTAGATTTTGGGTAATTTCAAGAAAAACTTAAAAAAATTAATTTCTCAGTAACTATATGATTACGACATGGGTCAGTATGGACAAAAACCTTCGAAATAACCCTATCAATACATAATAAATGTTGATGGTCCATGTGCCAAGCACCCTATATAATTTATATTAAAATGAATTCCTGAAATTTTTAGGAAAAAATTAACATTTAAAGATTACATTAAAAATTTCGAACAATCAAACATTAATAGAAAAAAACCGATTTTCGAATTTAAAATTGAAAGTTCGGAATAGAAAGCTTGGATTTTACATTGGACTTTTCGAAAAAAAAATAATTCAAAATATAAGGGTTGAAGTAAACATTTTACGAAAAAGTAAAAAAAAAACAAAAGTGTAAATTTAAAAGACTTTAAAATCAAAATTTCAAAAAAAATCCAAGTTTTCGAACTTGCCTTGAGTTTTTGAGAAATAGGTTAACATTTATACAAAAATCATCATTTCTAGAAAATATGAAAATTGTGAGTGTTTCGATGTACCAGAGGTAAAAATTGAAATTTCTATAAAAAGTCAGCATGATGAATTTCGAAATTTTGGGAGAAAAATAAAGAAATGCAAACTTAAAATTAGAATTTTATAACAATAGTAATAACAAAATAAAAATTGCAACTTTAAAATAAGTCTAGTGTGAAATGTTAGGAATAAGCTAAAGATTTAAAGTTTAAGCTAGTAGAGAAAAAATCAAATCAAGTTCATATCTCTTGTCATTTCGATCTTATTGGCGCCCTTCATCACGATGTACACTGAATGTTTGTTTTCTTTAAGACATCAATAGAGAGCGGACTATATGCACAACTTTTTAAAAAAATATGCACATAATATGTGAAGATTTTGAACAAAATATGCATCGGAATTACGAAATATGCACATTAATATGCATTATATTCACTATAAATGCAAAAAATGGGTTAAATGTAAGACAAATATCTAATCACTAGTCAATACATTACTATTCAATATTATCAGTGGCGTGTTCTTCATGGAAGCTAGGGAAGCACAGCTTCCTTACAAAATGAAAATGTCCATATTAATTTTATTTAAATGCTCCTTTTTTTACACAACACTACGACCACTTTTTATTGATAGAATGATGGAAATTTAACAACTGTGTTTGTAAATTTTGTTAAATTTAAATTTTTTATTAATAACTTCGACTTTTTTTGAAAATTTAGACATTTCAAAATTTTACCTTTTTCAAAACTTCCTTTTTTCAGAATTTTGACTTTTTCTTTAAATTTCACCCTTTCAAAAATTCGATTTTTTTTATAAAATTTCATCGTTTTTTTAAAATCTGGCTTTAGTGAAAGCTTCGATATGTAAAAATAATCCGATTTTTTTTCAAAATTGTTAACTTTTTATCGAAATTCCAATTTACTGTATTGAAATTTTCGATCTTTTTAAAAGTAAACTTCTAAGAAATTAAAATAAAGGGACACTTTTTAAAATTGTGATTTTATGAACATTTTTCGACTTTTATGTCAAAGATATTCCTATCTTTTATGTCGAAATTTCGACTTTCTTGAAAAATTCGACTTCTGCTGAAAATTTGAACTTTTTTGAAAAATTTAGCTTTGTAAAAATGTTGACCATTTCTCAAAAAATTATAAAAATACTATCTTTTGAAAATTTAAAATATTCTAAAAATGCTGACTTTTTTAAAAATTTCAATTTTTTTTTGCAAATTCAGTAACAAAATTGATATTTTTTCTCAAAAGTTAGGCTTTTTCTTGGAATTGACTGCAATTGAATTGACTGAAAATTGTACTTTTTCAAAATATTAAGATTTTTTTAATTTTTGATTTTTCTCCAAATTCAACTTTTTTTAAATTAAACTTTTTTGGAAAAATTACTCTTTGTTGAATTTGAGCTAATTACTTGAAATATTTAAACTTTCAAAATGTCAACTTTTTTTCAAAAATATACAAAAATAACTTTTCTGAAATGTTTTTACTAAAAATCTTGACTTTTTTGAAAATTAAGACCAAAAAATTGAAAATTTCGGCTTATTTTTGAAATTCTGTCTGGAAATTTGTCCCAAAATTTCATTTGTTTAAAAAATCCCTATTTTTTTAAAATAAAATTTACATTTTGTCCAAAATTTTTACTTATGTCAACTTACTTTCTTCGTAACATTTTGACCAGTTTTTAAAAGTATTTAACTTTTTCTAAGATTCAGCTTCTGGAATTTTGAATTATTTTTAAAAATATTGATTTAAACATTTCGAAATTTTTTAAAATTGGGCTAATTTCTGTTCAAAATGTTTACCTATGTTGAAAATCAACTTATTTTCTTCGTAACATTTTGACCACTTTTTAAAAGTTTTTAAGTTTTTCTAAGATTTAACTTCTGGAATTTACAAATATTGATTAAAACATTTCGAAATTTTTTTAAATTGGGATTTTTTTTCAAAAAATTGCAATTTTTTCTAAAAATTTGTGAATTTTAACTTTTTTTGAAAAATGCCATTTTTGTTGAAAATTTTATTTTTTTTTCAAAATTCGACTCTTAAATTTCTATTTATTATTGAAAATTTCGATTTTTTTGACAATTTAGACATTACAACATAATAACTTTTCAAAACTTACACTTTTTCTCATAATGTCGACTTTTTTCATTGGAAATTTCATTTTTTTTTAAGTTTTCACTTTTTAATAAACATTTTAGATGTTTCTGGAAATATTTAATTATGTTGTAAGTTTTGACTTTTGTGAAAATTTGCATTTTTTTACAATTTAGATCTTCTTCCCAAAATTTTGACTATTTTCTAAAAAATTTTTTCGAGATTTCAACTTTTTGTGGAAATTTGGACTTTTCTGAAAGTTTAAATTTTTCGAAAGTTCGAATTTTTTGAAATTTCAACTTTTTTGCAAAATTTTCACTTTTATAATTTTTTTTGAAAAGTTCTACCTTTTCCAAAAATTTTCGCTTTTTTTTGAAAATTTGGACTTTTCAAAATTCTGACTTGAAAATTTCGCTTTTTCAAAATTTCAACTTTTGCCGGAAATTTAGAATTCTTTTCAAAAATTTGAATTTTTAAAAATTTGGACATATTTTAAAATTTGGAATTTTTGGAAAATTTTGACTTCTTTCAGAATTTCGACTTTTTTTAGAAATTCCAACTTTTTGATAATTTGAATTTTTTTGAAAATTTCGGCTTTCTCGAAAAATAAATTAACGTTTTATTAAAATCTCGATTTTTTTTAAATTTTGAAGCTTCAAAGATCATCTCAAGAAAAAAGTATATTTTTGCTCAAGTTCCATTTAGTGAATAAAATGATCTTTGTAAGTTTTTAACATATATTTTAAGTTTAATCTTGGAGTTTCTCTTTTAATTTAGAATTTTAATTCAAAATTTTGAGTAAAGATCCAAATTAAAAGGGAAAAATTTAAAACATAAAATTAAAGAAATTAAAGAAACAATATCCAAAGTTTCGAAAATTTGAATTTCTTTAAAATAAATTTGAATAAATATCTGGATTTAGATCGAAAATTTTCATTTTTTCCTATATTTCGACCATTTTCTTGAAATTTAAATTTTCTTTTGGAATTCTGAATTTAAATCGACGTTTCAACTAATCAAAACACGACAAAAAAATCAAATTAGTTATCAGTTGAAAGCAAAATTATAATAAATCTTTTAAAAGGGTTTCCGGTCAGCTTCCCCCTACATAAAACTCAAGACACGTCACTGATATTAATCCATGGCTGTAAATTAGATATAATAACATTATATTGTCATATAATAATTATGAACAATTTATCTGAACTAAAATTTCTTGTTGCACATTATCTTAAAAATATAAATATAAATAGAGCAACTTCTGTTTCAAATTATAATAGCCTTAGGTATGTTTTAATTATTCTTTTAATTCTTTTTATACATACCAAGATTTTATCAAAAATCAACTATTAAATAAATTGTTACGGTATTTTAAAATTGATAGAAATCGCTTTTTGTGATTAAATATTTAGAGCAGCATTACTTCTGAATTCAGCGTTATGTTCCTGGTGAAATTTTGAACATTTACATAAACTTCCATGTTCTTTTAAATGAGGATAAAAATATTTCATTAAAATCACCAGGAGAAAAGTTTTCACAAGAAACGTTACTTCAGTAACTTTTAACTGTTTCGTAGAAATGTCAAAGACGTCTATATACTTATGAGGTTGGATTATTTTAGTCAAAAAATATTGATCAATCAAAAACTGAAAAATTGATTTTTAAATAAAAGAAGCTCCTTGTGTTCGTCCCTGAATAATACAATATGACTATATATAACTCATATACCGGGTGTTTTTTTGAGTTGGGAGGTTACCTTTATATGGAGTATCACTTATTATAAACGCAAACTGATTTTGTCGATATGGCTAATCGGAGCTAAACTACCTTTCAAAAATATTTTCAACTTTCTACCACTTCTGGTTATACCGGAAGTAGACATCAACTTTCTTATTTTAAATAGCAACCCTCAAAGTTTATACTTTATTTGGATTTTATGTAGAAAAATAAGGTGAGTTTATGTATACATGTTTATTGCTATCTTTAATAGTTTTTAAGATATTTCAATTTTTCGGAAAAAACTGATAGAAAAGAGGGTTATTTTGACTCTTCGTATCTTTTTTATTATTTGCAATAAAAACATAAAATTTGGGTTGAAATCATGGAATATCATGGAGACTATAAAAACGTAATCAGGTTTTACATTTATTACACAGGAAATTTTATGATCTTTATTGTTTATGTTTATTCAAAAAAGCTCTGTTTTTTTAAATGGGAATTATGTGTTTTTTAGACATTTTTGAATTCTTCACGTAAAAAGAAGAAAAAATTATGTGGCTAATTTCTTAAAATTGTGCACCGTTACAGAGATATAATGCAAAAAAAAAGAAAAATATATCCCTTTTTTTCTACTAGCAACTTGGTAGTAGACAACAAAATTTTCAAAAAAAAAACATAACCACAAGGCCTAAACATTTTAGGCTAAATAACATTTAAAAGATAACCGCACAGGACGAATAAGTTTTTGTTAGAATACCTATTGAAAAATTTTAGGGAGCCACGAATGTAAGTTTCGTAAAAATGGTTTGTTAAACAGACTTCTCATTTTTGGAGTAATGAAAATCAACAACAAATGTTCAAGAAAATTCGTCCTTTAACTGTTATGATGTTAGATTAGAACTTAGGATTTGTAAGTGTTAAATTTTACAATGAAAATCAAAATGGAAATTTTTTAGTGATTTTTTTACGACTACTCCATGACAAGCATATTGCTAGGAACAATCGGATGTGTTTAAAAATGTTACTCAATTCGAAATCTTAAAATATGCCTTTAAATGTATTGAAACAGAAGATCATCCTTGTTGTTCTTGATGTAAATTTTTTGTCAATTATTTTTGTTTCCTATTAGTTATTATGATTAATTCTTCAAGCTTTTATTGCCTACAGTTAATCTCCTACTTGTACAAAAAAGAGATGTTTGATTCTTTTTATTTTGAGATTTATGTAAAATACCTCTGTAACGGCACAAAATTTTAAAAAATAAGTAATATAACTTTTTTTTTCTTTTTATGTGAAGAATCCAAAAATGATTAAAAAACATATAGTTCTCATTTAAAAAAACGAAGTTTTTTTGAATAAAACAAAAACAGCAAAGGTTATAAAATATCCATCACCCTGTATAATAAATGTAAAATTTGATTACGTTATTGTAGTCTTTATAATATTCAGTGACTCCGACCCAAATTTCGTGTATTTACTTCAAATAATAAAAAAGATACAAAAAGTCAAAATAGCCCTCTTTTCTGTCATTTTTTTTCAAAAAATTGAAATATCTTTAAAACTATCAAAGGTAACAATAAACATGTATACATAAGACCTAGAATACCTAGAAAAAGTAAAATCCAAATAAAATATAAAATTTGTGGATTGCCATTTAAAATAAGAAAATTGATGTCTACTTCCGGTATAATCCGTAGTGGGGGAAAGTTGAAAATGTTTTTAGAAGATACTTTAACCCGATTAGCTCCATCGACAAAATCAGTTTGCCTTTATAATAAGTAGTACTCCATATAAAGGTAACCTCCCAACTAAAAAAAACACCCGGTATATGAGTTAAATATTTGTGGTATTTATCATTTTGTAAACAGTACAAAATAACTTTTCTGATATTTACCTACTTAAAATATTTTTGAAGAATTGGCAAAATAACGTCCTTGTCCCGACCTAACTCGAGATATAGTCAAAATTGCGTGTTGATATTCGATACCTGACATTTTTGCACTGAAAGCACTGCAGGTTTAAATATAATGAAAAATAAAAGACAAAACGCAAGACATAAGAAATATGAATGTGTACTAATAACGAGCATTGTTTATTTTAAAATTTTTAGTTTGTCGGTTGATGGCTTATAAGTAGTCGGGAAACTGGAGTTCCATTAGACAAAAATTTTATCTTTGGAATCGACATTTTCAAAAAATAATAACGTTAATCTAAATTAAGGTAATTATTTTTTGAAAATATAGATTCCAAAGATAAAATTTTTGTTTGATGGAGATCCAGTTTCCAGACTACTTATAAGCAATCAGTAACAACTGAGCACTAAATTACATTATTACTAAATTACTTATTTTACTGTTAAACCTTTCACTGTTCCTTGCCGAATACAGTAGAAATATGTCGAAATATGCGAAGTCATTAAAAATATGCCATCATTTCAAAAATATGCATGCATATGTAAGTTCGCTCTTTAAACATAAAAAAAAATATGTGTTGTTTATTTCGGTTTTCCATCCGTTTATCTTTTTATTTTTAGAAGTAGAAATAAAATGTATTTTTGAAGGTTTTTTTTACATGTTTAATAAAGAGAAACTTATTAACAATTATACCTGAAATCGCAAGGGCGTAGTCTAATTCAGTTTTAATTATGTCCAAAACTTTTTTAACACCATCCTCCCCACTATGAGCCAAACCCCAAAGTGCTGGTCTTCCCATAAAAACCTAAAAAACAAAAGGATGATAATCGACATAAAGCAAATTGATAGGATAATCTAATAATCTACCTCTAGGCACAAAATTAAATGGCATATAGTTTTACTAGTCTACATTATGTTATTTTACCACTATCGTGGAGTGGAAATACCAAAAATGGTAAGTGCCAGAAAATATGTTTTTCAATTTTAACCTTTAATGGGTTTTAAATGTCATCGCTAATATCCCAAAAAAGTGCTAATCCTTCTCGTTTGACTACTAAATTAATTAATTAATTAACCCAACAGGTAAGACATCATAATATAACGTTATTCTTTAGTAACTCTAAACTTCTTATTGGTGTTTCCACTTTACAATTATAACAATTACGAGTACCTTAGAAGATTTTTCTATATTTTAGGGCTCGATACCTTAAAAAGAAAAACAGGACCTTTATAATGAAACCCTCGTGAGTGTCGGCTTTTTAATTTAGCTATTAAATTTAATTTCAATTAACACTTTTAAGAATTCTAATAGCTCGGTCTATTTTTGGGATTACATTAGAATACTTCTCATAATAATTATTCGTGATTTGATAGTGATCTCTGGTTTAGAGTTGTTAAGGGCATTAGACTATCTGTGCAAAATTGATGTATAAGGAAAATATATAAAAAAAACTGATTCCTGATTCCATGCAATGCTAATAGCAAAAGTCTTATTGCTGATAGTAGCTCAGCTACATTATTCAGATATGATGATGTGTATAGGTCAAAATTTCTATTGTTGCGTTTATTTGGATTGCTAATACTTCAAAAATTGAAAAAAAAATTTCTTGCAAAATTATCTCTTACCATCCTTGCCCCCAAAGCTAAAGCCTTAAAAACATCTGTTCCATCTCGAATTCCTCCATCTAAATAAATTTCAACGCGATGGCCTACTGCTCTAACGATTTCAGGCAATACTTCAATCTAAAATCAGGCATATCCATTGAGTTAGAAAATGTATCAGATTAATATACTTTTAACAAATCCTACCGAGGCGGGAGTACCATCTACTTGTCGAGCACCATGATTGGAAACTAGAATGCCGCTAACACCAAGATTAGCAGCGATTTTCGCGTCCTCAGCTGTCAGGATACCTTTGGCGATAATGGGTAATTTTGTGATGCCTTTTAACCACTCTATATCTTCCCATTTTAATGAAGGATCGAACAAGCCGTTCACATAATGATTCAAACCAGAACCGTCATGTGTTGAATGTATTTTTGTTGCCTTCTCATCAGTAAAGTTGGCCATCCTGCAAAATAATTCCAAGACTAATAATCATTTTTTTTTCTTGAAAACTTCTTAGGTGCGCTGAGCTACTTTTGAAGGGGGTAAACTTATGATTTACTAACATGCTCAATGTTTGTATTAGGTAAGGGCTGCTATAATGTATTATTATTTTATTATACATTTATGAAAGCAATTATAGTACTAGGTGGAGTGCATTAATTAAAGGTCTAGGGTTGCCGTTTTACTCTGGTGTCACTTTTTGATCAAATAAAAGATTCCGCTGTGAAATTTCTAAATCACAAATAAAATAGAAATTTCAGTACTGTTTTTACTTACGCACACCCGTCACCACCCTATCACTTCATGAAGAGGAAAATAAAGTAGCCCCTTTTTTGATAAGAATACAAATCCCCAGCTCTAAATTTAGGGAGAAGCACTCAGGGAAATGTGCCCAGTTAGTGAGGTAAGGGCGCAGTTGTGAGCTGAAGGACCTTTTTATTTTAGTCGTCAAAATTATTTTGGGTGCCACTGGGTGCCAGTGTCGAAAAAATCTGGTGCTGTAAATGCCAGTTCTTCGTATTATTTTTTAATTCAACATATACATGGTATTTATTTAGGTCATAATATTTTGACGATATTTTGACAAATATAAACAATAAATCTTACGTTAAATGGGGTGGCAACGTGAATTTGTTTCGAACGTCGGCAAGTCGAAGTCCAAACAAGGGAGTATCCACTGTAAGTACCAAAGCTTTAAAACCAGCTCTTTCGGCTCGTTCCACCAAATTTTTTGTGATGTCTCTGCAAAGAAAATAATTCAGTTAAAAATATAAATGCAAATTTGATTTTTATTTGTAACAGCATACAATACGTAGTGGCAACTCCAAAAGATATGCTCTTTGGCAGAGCGTCTGTTGCAAAAAAAAGTTGTGAGTTCGAATTTTCCCAAAAATCTCAAACTTCCTAGTTTATATTATTAAAAACTTTTTACCACTTCCCTCACAAAATTTCAATTTTCCTAGTAGTAAGTAAGGTTAGAAATTACACTTCGTTTTCCTTTTTAGGATTTGTTATTTTTTTTTTCAAAATTTCAATTTTGATGTTAAAATATTGACTTTCTCTTGAAGTCTCGAAAAAAAGCTACGAAATATAGGCTATTTCCCCAACTGTTATCACAAAACCCGAGTTAACACTAAAAATTTAATCTAGCATTTTGACAAAATGGAAAAAAGAAATGCTTAAATTCGGAGTTCAATGGTAATTTTAGAAAAAATCCTAACATTGTGGTTTTTAATTAGAAATATTCGAAAACAACCTTATCGAAAATTCAACTTTTATCGCAAAAAATATGAAATTTTAAACAAAATTTTCAGAAAAAATCGACTATTTGGGTCTAAGGTTAAAATGAATTTTCAAATTACACTAGATATTTCGGGTTTAAGGTCAATATGAATTTCCAAATTCCAAAAATCCAAATTGTTGACTTTTCATAATTCCAAGTTTAAACTTAAAATATTTAATTTTTCGCTTCGTGTTTTAACTCGAAACATCTAGGAAAAAGGCGACGAGAAAATAAACAAAATTTTTGTAAAAAGCTATCCAGATGAAATAAAAACTTGTAAAGAAAAACTGAAGTTATTAAAAAAAATCCTACTAAATTTCGACTTTAATCTACAAATTACGCATATTCTATAAGTTTTCACTTATATTTTAAATTTTTTTCAAGTTGTGAGTTCAAACTTGGAAATTTAGCTCAAAATTTTCATAATTTGTTTTTAATTACTATTAAAGATTTTCTCGAAATGTTGACTTTTCTTCAAAATTCTTACTTTATAATGAATTTTTTATTTCTGTCCTAAAGCTTCGAGCTTTCTCCCAATATTGCGGACGTAATCTGTGCATTCCAATTTTTGTAAAAAAAAAATGGGCAAATAAGACTCAATTTTACAAATAGAAGAAAAAAAGGCCCTTTCAGGGAAATTAAGAAAAGAAAAATAAAAGTTAAATGCTTAAATACAAAATAAAAAAAAAACGAAATTTTGAGATAAAATCGATATTTATGAGTTACATCATACTAAGAAAATCTACCGCACGGCCCTGAAGTCGAATTGGAAAAAAGTCAAATTTTGATAAATAAATAAAAAAATTCCGAAGAAAATATTTTTTGGGAAACTTTCGTTTTTTTTTTTGTTAAAATTTCAACATTCCAAATATCAAAAAAAAGTTGAAATTTTCAAAAAATATTTGTTAATTCTGTTTTAATTGTTTATCAAAGCGCGACAAAAAAATACTAATTTAAGAAACAGGTCAAAATCTCCATTTACAAGTTTACAAACAAATATGAATACTAAACCTACTGCTATCAGCAACATGCGCAAATTATATTTTTTAAAAAGGAAATTAAACTTTAATAAATTCTTAATTCCTTTAGTTACATGAAATTAACTTAACACTACAAATTACTAGCTAATAATGATGATCTCTGGTGGAGGGTGGTCCTATTTATTGGATATTTGCAGGTGGTTCTTCCAGAGGGTTCTGTCAGCAGTGGTCTATAGTAGATCTGTTAATAATGTCTCCTTTGGATTGCGTTATTGTTTACAGATTTTCAAGAGGGTTGTTGTGTAGCAATGCGTTGGTAGCTTTTAACGTAACACCTCCGCGACTAGTTGCGAAAATAGTACCGAAGGGTTATTTTCGGGGTTGTCTTGAATCTCCTTTGGGGTTCTATGTTTTCGGCGTACGTTGAATTTCTTGCATCGTTTCGATTTGTATAAGTAGATTGAAGTTGTACAAGGAGGATTATTATGACCAGGAGAGATGATGAGATTCCCATGTGCAAAGTATTCAATGTTGGCGGTTTCATTTGATGTATTTGGTTGTGCAGTTTTGAAATGTCGTCGAAGTTAACTTCTTGTAGATGAATTAGCGATGGATTAAAATTTTGGTTAGAGTTGTTTGATTGAATCTTTGGTACAATTAATAGAGTTCCGACTACGGTGTTGTCTTCGTTCTCAAAAGAGAAGTTATCATTGGAAATTCGGCAGCGGTGAGGAATTTTGATCAGACTTGGTTTTTCTATTACGGCATCCCGCGTTCTTGCAAATTTTCTTAATCTTGAGGGGCGATCCATTTGGGATTATAAGGGCCTAATCATGGCTGATTTGTTCGAATAATGTGCTGTGGAAATAGATAGGTGTCGTTTGGCATTGTTGTGGTTTTGTATTTTGAATTAGTGATATGATGCAATCTTCGTTGTTGGGGATCAGTTTGCTGTCACAAATGTGGATTTTTTCTATCGTTCCGCATTCTTCATCTTCGTATTGATAGAAGCGTGAGCTGAGCGTAAGGTAGGGTTTCTTGGGTATGATCGTGAGATTATTTTGTGAGATGGGGTAAAGGTGATATGATTCAAATTCTTCCAAGTGGAAAATGGGCATTTGTAGTGCGAAGAGTATTCCATTGTTAATTATTGTTACTCACGATTTTATTAGTTTATAATATGAAAAATTATTCTCAAACTGCAACATCTTTTGGCGGCCGTAAATTTTGATTACTCTCTTCAGAATGGTTTCTACGTCGGAAATAGATATTATTGAGTTGTGTACGATGTTTAATTTCGCGAAGGTGACCGCATTTTCCAAATTATCTACAAGTGTGACTAGGTTCTGACAACTTAATATAATTTAATCCAAAATATTTTAAACTCTTATATATTTTGGTATATCTTCTAGGGATTTGCTGACATTTTTCTGAATATTGTTGAGTTTAATCTCGATTAACTTCTGGTTTTTATAGAGGGTTGTAACTGTATTATTGTAGTTATCTATTAAGCGTTTGGTGAGTACCATTTGTAGTTCCATCTGTTTGGCAAGAGATTCTACATTATGGGAGAGTACAGAGATAGCGTTATCGTATTTCTTTGCGTCTTCTGAATCTAAGGTACCGAATAAGAATTTGGAAGTTTTGCCTATTATATTAAACATACCTCTCTTGTTTCTTAAATGAGGCTTTAGATTGTACAGTTTATTTTCAGATTCGGCAATGAGGAATTGCGCGTGGTTAAGTAAACTGTGAAGGGCATTATCATAGGTAGACTTAAAACTAAAGGTAGTTATAGTAGCCTTAATGATTTTAAAGTTTTTGATTGTATTACCTAGTAACTTAACTGGAGGCTTAATATCTACGTAATGCAAAAATGAATGTTTGGATTGAATTATTCGACTTTTACCTAAATGGAAGGGAAGGATTTGGGAGTTAAGGGTTGTTATGTCGATGTCCGTCGTCTGGCTTATGTTGCAGATGATCATCAGTGTCAATAAAATTAGTAAGAGTTTTATTGTGTACACCTGTAAGAAGATGATTTTTGGATTTTTTACTTGGGATTTGTGGTATAAGCCTTTTGTTGTTATTATTTTTTTGTTGTCTTCTCGTATAACTTCTGTTTCAACAAATTTTGGGTTCGCTTTATTTTTTTTTTGGTTTTTACGTAGGCTAGCGATTTAGGTTCGAATGGTTTTTGGTTCCATCTCTCGTTATTTAATTTTGTGTGTGTCTTTTCTTTCTATCGGGCTATTTTTTCTTTAATACTGTCATAAATTAATTTGGTTTTTTCTTTATGAGACTGAATATAATTAGAGAAGATTTTGTGGTCAGATAGTTCAAAGGAGTTACTGTCATTAATGTGACCTTTTATAATTTCGAAGGGGGTGAATCCAGTTACTGAATGTATTGCGTTATTATAGCCGATTATTGCCTAACCCATGAGGGTATCAACCTTTTCGCGGGGTTTAGCTATTCTTAGGCACCTAATTTCTTCGGATAATGTCGAGCGGAAGCGTTCTGCGGGGGAGTTGCTATTTGATTTTTTCGAGGTTGTAACATATAGTTCTACTTTGTGAAGTTTGAAAAAATCGTCTAGATTTTTAAATTCACTTCCCTTGTCGACTGAGATTTTTAGTGATATACCGTGGTATGTGATGAATAAAAGTAAATTGTCTATAACATTTATTGGTTGCAGAGACATTAGGGGGTAAGCTTGATCGTATCTAGAGAATGCATCTGTTATAGTTAAATAAGAATGATTGAGAATTTTAAGGGTATCTACGTGGATGTGTTCAAAGGGTTTGTCAGCTATTGGGGTTAAGTTGAATTTTAGGTTGGGTGGATTTCTGTCGTATTTCGCTTTTTGACATGTTGAGCAATCGTTAACAAAATTTGTTATAACTTTGATCATATTGGGCCAGTAGTAATTTTTGCTCAATGATGTTTGCATTTCATTGATACCTTTGTGGGTAGTTTTTCTTATGTGATATTGGTTTAGTTTTTCGTTTTGTGATTCGAGGTCAATCACGTCTTCTAAAACTTTGTTCACTTTTATCAGAGTTTTTGAAGTATTTCTGAATTATATTTATGAAGATGGGGTATATTGCATAGGTATGATTTAATATGAAATAGTTTTTGACAATTTATAGTAGATGTTTTTCTATATTGTTGGTTGGGACTGAGGCAATGAGTCCAGTTTTATCAAATACTTTGGTGGATTTTACGTCGGGTTCTATTTATTATCTCTGCTACAGTGAAGTACTACTTGGTTTTTGAATAGGTTCAGGGGTTTTTCGCTTATTGGAATTTCTAGGATAGGGTTTTCAATAGCAGAATGAACTGTTTCATCATCTGTTTCCTGGGGTGGTTTTATTTGTATGTCAGAGATAATGTTTATTTTCTTTTGTTCGTTTTCTGGGAATGATTGTGGGTCGAATGGATCAAAATTTGGTTGAACTAGGTATTTGTCTATTAAATCATTGATATCTCCTGTATTGACAATTAGGGATGAGGTTTCTATGTCGTCTATGGCGTTTATTTCAACTCGGGATAATGCGTCCGCGTTAGTGTTGTATTTTCCTTTTTTATACTCTATATTGTAATCGAATTCTTCTAGTTTGAGTCTCCACCTTACAAGTCTAGAATTTGGTTCTTTTAGGTTAAACAGCCATTGTAATGGTTTGTGGTCTGTGATTATGGTAAATTTTCGTCCGAACAAATATGGTCGGAAGTACTTCGTTGCCATACTATTGCTAACAGTTCCTTTTCGATTGTACTATAATTACATTCTGCGGGATTTAGGGTTCTAGATGCGTAGGCTATCGGCAGATCACTACCTTGTTTCTTTTGACTGAATACAACTCCAATTGCTATGTTTGAAGCATCTCTGGTGAAAATAAATGGTTTTATAAAGTCTGGGTATTGCAGTATTGGTTCGTCGCATAATAGATCTTTACAAATTTCAAATGTTTTTACAAACTCTGAGGTATGTTCTATTTTTTCTCCTTTTTTGAGGTAATTGGTAAAGGGTTTTGTTATTTTGGCAAAATTCTTTATGAATCGTCTATAATAGCCTAGCAATCCTAAAAATCCTTTTATTTCTTTCACGGTTGTAGGGATAGGAAATTTTTTTATCGCTTTTATTTTCTTGGGGTTCCGTTCGGTTTAATTCCTTCTGGTGTCACAACGTGACCTAGAAATTCAACTTCTTTTCTAAATAATTCAGACTTGTCCAATTGTATTTTAAAGTGGCTTTCTCTTAATTTTTGAAAAATTGCTCTCAGTTTATTTATATGTTCTTGCAGGGATGTAAAAAATTATAATGTCGTCCATGTAAACAAAGCATATTTTATTTTGTAAATCTTTTAATACGTTGTCGAACGACTAAACCGAACTTATATCGTTTATCGTGCTCCTCAACAAGACATTTAAATCACCCTTAGCGATTTACCAGATCCCCGCCTTAAATTCTCGGAGCTTCCCATCTCTAATGCACTGACAGTTTCCACCAGAGACTAGCTTCCACTAGTCTCAGGGTTCCACGTAGATTTTCGACGTAGACGAGCTTGAAGGTCACGGCAATCAAACGGTCACTTGAGATTAGTTAGCTTTCTGGTTGTTATTTATTTTGTGAGTTAACGATGAAATTAAAATGACTGATTAAATTGTTGCCATTACAATACTTTAAATATTGAGTTGGCAACTTTTAGTTAGATAACTTTACAAGTAAAAGCGCACAAGTAAATTCTTGGTTTATCTATTTGCAACAGAGTGACATAGACATATACCAGCCCTTGTATTGTGGTCAATTGTAGGTCCCTTTGGCGGTTCTTATGGAAAGATAACCGCTGAAAAACCCGTATTTCTGCTTGTTTTGCAATTAATTTAACTAATTTTGAAAGCAACCATGTCTAACAAATAACCCATATATTTATAGAAACTAGCTTCTCAGTACTTTATGTTAAAAAATTTCTCAATAAAATTATTCAAAATTCCAAAAATAATCATTAAACACAAATACTTAAATATCCAGAACAAAACAAATTTTATAAAATATAACAGTTAGTATTACTAGCATTCACTTTGTGGATTTTTTATATCTACTTCATTTATTTATCGTTAATGAATGATGACTACTATAAGCATACCTGTCTTTGTAAATATAAAGTTGAAACCATTTAATTGCTTTTGGTGCGGCAGCTGCTACCTCTTCTATGCTACTTGTGGCAATGGTACTTAAGGTAAAAACTGTTCCCATAGCTTGTACAGCTGAAAAAAAAAATAATTTTAATATTTATTGAAATACAAATCTTGTCTCCTGAATCCAAGAAAGATTAAAAAACACAACAAAGGTTGCTATATCAAAAGGCGTTAGAGCAACCTTTGATGTGTTTTTTGGAAAACTTAAAAATTTTGACTATTTTTTTAATTTTAACTATTTTCAAAATTTTAAGATTTTTTGCAAGCTGTCTATCCTTTATTTGAAAAATGTGATTTCTTTTAGGTCAGATATGCCTTAACATTTTTTATTGAAAATTTACACTAATCTTTCGTAAAATTTTGACTCCATTTCAAAACTTTGACTTTGTTTCAAAATTTCGACTCTTTGAAAACTTGACTTTTTTTTGAAAAGATCATACTTTTTTTAAAATTTTATTTATACATTTTTTAAAACATTTCCAATTAAATCTTCAACTTAAAAGAAAAGATTCTTATCAAACTGGAACTATTGAAGGATTCGACTTCTTTCAAAATTTTACCTTTTCCAAATTTAAAATTTTTTGATAATTACAAATTTATCGACAATTTTGAGTTTTCTCCAGTATTTAAAAAAATCAGCTTCTTTGAAAATTTAATTTAGCTTTGCAATTTATTTTAAATGTCGATATTTGTCCAAAAATTCGTTTTTTATTTATATTCCCAAAATTATTAAAAATGTCGACCATTTAAAAATTGAAATTTTTTTTCGAAATACTTATTTTTTTTTGAAAATTTGACTTTCAATGAAAATTTAAAAATTTTTAAAATTTGACTTTTTTTTACACAATTCGACTTTTCTGATAACTTTAGCTTTATTTTTAAAAGGTGTTAATGGTTTCCTTTTTAAAGTTATATTTTTTAAGAAAAATTTCAAAACAACACTCGTATTTAAAAAATTAATATCAAAAATTTCTAATTTTAAAACTGTGTAATGTTTTAAAACAAATTTTTAAAAAAAACTTTAATTTTATGTTCAAATATTTGCCAAAATTTGAATTTTAATCACAAAAAATTGGGTTCAAGCTTGATTATTTGATTTTTGAAATTTCTCTGGAACTTCAAACTCACTAGAAACAAATTAAATTAGAACCGTAAATTGTTAATGAATTTTTTTCAATATTTTGATTCATTTTAATTTCGAAATGTTGAGGCTCTTTTAGAAATCGTGACTCTTTTTCTCAAAAACTTCAATAATTTTCACTTTAAAAGTCGAAATTATTAAGAATATTTTTGATAATTAATTTATTTGAAAAAATTTTTTTTCTTTAATTCCAAAAATGTTTTTTTTAAATGTTGTTTACAAATAAGAAATTTAAACTTTTTCTAAAAATATGGCCTGCTTTCTCTTGAAATTTTGAATTTAATCTTTAAATTTCGATCTTTTTTTTATCGAAATTTGAGTTTTAAATTCGTACTTGAGAATTTCAAGAATAAATTTAACATTTCTAGAAACATTGGAAATTCCAATTCAGATTTTTCTTTGTTCCTACGGTAGTAGTAATTTTTTAGAGAAATATCAAATTTTAAAAAAGGTTGAAATATACAAGGTTAATTTTTTCTTAAAATTTCAATATCTTTCCCAAAGTTTTCTTGTTTTATGCAGATTTGAAGTTTATTTTTATACTTAATAATTTTCAGTTTCTTATCAAAATTACAAAATAAAATAAACTTTAAAATATTAATATTTCGTTAGAAAACTTTTAAATTTTCAAAACACATTAGAGAGAAATCAAAATTTCAACATAAGAAAATATTTTAAAGACATAATCTCCAGAAAAGGTCAAAATTTCTAAAAAAAATTCTTTGTATAAAATGTTTATAGAAAAACACAAATTTCATAGGAAAAAAAAGCAAAATGTCTTGGACAAAAAATCGAAATTTGAAAAAAAATTGATATATCTCTACAAAAAAGTCGAAATTTCTTGTTTTTCCCAAAATGTTAAAATTTGTATAGAGCTTTCAAGGTTTTTTCCAAACATTTTTTGTCAAAATACAAAATAAAATGAACTTTAAATTGTCAAAGTGTCGTGAAAAAACTTTAAAGCAAATTAGGGGAACATAAAGAAACATTTGGAGAAGTTTCTAAAAGAAATTTGGAGAACAACACTTTCAAGAATAATGAAAATTTCAAGAAAATTTCTTTTTATAAAGTAAAAAAATAGTATCTGAAGAAAATTCAAAATTTTTATACAAAATGAGATTTGAGGTAAAAATTCGAAGATACTGTATTAACTTATTTTTTAGAGAAATAGTAAAATGCGAAATGAGTTGGATTTAGACTTTTGCTCCAAATTGTAATTATTTTCTTAAAATGTTGACATTTTCAAAGATTTGACATTTCCAACCCTTACTTCTAATCCATTGCTGGTATGTTTGCCGATAATGCAATAATGCAAAACCTGGTCCGGTGTTAGCAAATATTTATCGAAAACTTGTGGAATTTTTAAAATTTTGTTGCTTTTTTATGGCTAACAAAGTTTAATAGTTATTTTCAAAGAAATATGAATTTTTTTAACATTTTAAATCCTGCTCGAAATATTGATTTTTTCCTCAAAACTTTTTCAAAAATTATTTTTGAAAATGTGATTTTGGTGCAAAATAAAAATAAAATAGGTTTTTAAATGTCGTAACTTTGTGAAGGAAACCTAAAATTTTTATAAAAAAAATAGAGAGAATTTAAAATTTTGACAAAAAGTTGTGTGATGAAAAGTGTTCAGAAAATTTTGAGAAAAAACTCATAAGCGAAATTGGGGGTGCTGCAGTTCCATAGTGCCTACACGCCAGCCGCCACTGCATGCCATAAATATAAGAAACTGAAATGAGATCTATCATGGAAACAAGACGTGCACAAATTGCACGCTGATTTAGTTGACAATCTTGTCTTTAAAAGCTTGCAGTAAATTCATTAAGCAAGAGCTTAATAAAAAATATAAAACATTTTTATTTAAAACCACTGTCTTGATCACATGAAAACGCAATATGATGAGCATTATTTTTTATGACTTGCATGTGGTATAAGGTATATTTATGTTAGGAATAATTTTGAGAATAAACTGGATTTGTATGTTGAGCTTGAAAATGATCTTTCTACTTTTTTCGGGAAGGTTTAAGTTCAAAGCAAAAAATGTCAACTAAACGTTAATGTTTCAAAAAATGTGAAAAATTTAATTGTTAGCTACAGCATCAATTTCTGTGGTGCGCATTTTTGGCTTCACCAACGATAGTTTAATTGCACACCACGATCCCCGTTTGCTTCAAACTAATCTTCCCAATTCTAATGAAATTTCGTTATTTTTATACACCATAACTAGCGTAATTTTCTAAAAAATTCAATTAGAGTGCAACATTTTAAAAAGAATTTTTTTTTAAAAATAATGATACTATTTGTCATTCTTTTTAAATTGTCATTATCTCTGTTTTATTTTTTTTTTAATCTTTATGTTTTGAATTTTCCACCTTAAACCCAAAGTTTCTAAAATAAAGAAGGAAAAAACTGAAATTCCAAGTTGAAAGTCGACAAATTTTAAAGTTAAATTCGAAAATTTAAGTCAACGTCAAAATTGATAGAAATACTTTGCCGAATTTAAACCCAAAATTTCATCTTTGCATACAATTTTTATGGAAATTTCGAGTTAAGAATCCAAATTTCGACATTTTGTCCAAAATATCGAGATACAGATCTCATTTTTGACCATAATGTTGAGATAAGAATTCTTTCGAGACGAAATTTAACATTCGGCTAAAAATTTAACCGAATTTTCGACCTACTTCCCAAAATTTAGAGGTCAAGATCGACATTTGAAAATGTCAGTCAATATTTTCCTACTAAAGTCAAGATTCGGCGAAATTTTAAAATTTAATTTATAATGTTTGCTCTATTTTAGTGGAACGGATTGGTCTTTGGTTATATTCAAAAATTCATACACAAATCTTGTCCACACAACAACACTTGTTCTAATCCATTTTGATAGCCAAGCTATCATTTTTAGAGAAATACTTTGAAGATGATAGCTTGAGTATCGAAATGCATTAAATCAAGTGTTGTTGTGTGTTTTAATATTTCTTAGTTTCGGGGCAAACAATTTGTTTAACAATGTTTGCCCTAAAAACTCAAAATTATGACATGCCGATAATAATATTACACAGATAGTTGCGGCTTTTAAAAGTCACAAATAAAGCGTTGAGGATTTATCTTTAATTGTTAAAACCATATTAGTGTCTAGGAATTTATTTTGCTACAGTTGTATTCGTTATTTGATATCCTTAATTTAAATCACAATTTTCATAATTACCTCGTGCATTTGCACATTCTCCTTCTGGATGAGCCATTTTTTGCATTGCCGTGGGCGATATTCCAATTGGCATCGAAACTTTTTCCCCTAAAACTGTAGTCGACAAATCTCTTTGTGACACATCTCTCAAACATCTTGGACGAATTTTGTACCTATAAATAAAATGGATAATAAAAGTAGAAGTTCTGTGTGATTCAAACAAATTACTTAAACGAAGGACTCCGCATAAATCGTTAAATTTTAATCTTTCTAGGTTTCATTCTATTTGTTTTCATTTGTTCAACCGTTACAGCTGTACATAAAGGTAAACCTGTAGCTGGAAACAGTGCACACATGTTTATAAAAGAAAAAACTTTTTTTAAGTTTAGTGCATCGCCATATATATGTATACGAAAGGCTGTGTATAAATAAAATTCATTTTTAAATGTGCATTAATGATACATCTATCGAATTGATAAAACGACATTTTAAAATTTAGATTCAGTGAGAAGTTATTCCCCGTTCTCATACCGATGGGACACCCGTTTTCATTAACAAATTAAAAAAATTTCGTAAACACCTTTGTATACTTGAATTATTTGAATACAAAAGTATATCCTTGCCATATTCTAAGTACCAATAATCCAAAATAATGGAGATATAAATATGTAATAATAATTTAAATGATTGTTCAATTTGTGTATGAAATTAATATTTAATTTTATGTTACTAAAATAGAATAAAGCTTCTATTCCAAAGCAATTCAATAGTATAATTGAATGAATTGAAATATAACAAATAGGAAATCTGGAAATTAAGTTATGTGTCAAGTCCTTCATTCAATAAACACTAGAGACGTGTTGCAACAATTCCAGTAAACATAATTTTCCCGTGATCACTTGATAATTATATCCGGACCTGATTTATTTTTCACCACAAACCCTTTCCAGTTTGTGCGCTAAGGTGGGAAGAAGCTATACGTAAAATTTCACTCTTCGATTCATACCTGGAAATCTACAGCATCTCAGAAAATTATTGATAATCACGCTTAATTTAAAATATACTTTGTTAAGACTTTGTTAACACCAACAACTTCAAGAAATACCAATAGATATATCATTACATTAGTTGTCGTCATCAATTTGTGTAATGCTGATGGTTACATTAAAAAAAATACGGGTCAACTCTCAAGGGGCACGTATACGTGAACTGCCGAAAATAAAATGGAGTATATTAGAGTTTCAGTTTTTAGTTTAGAAAAAAAACTAGAGATATAATATGATAACGAAGGCTTTCACGGCCAGAGTCAGTACAGGATATACTTCTTTCGGGATTGGACCGTGCCAAAGAACTACTAAAAGTGTTCGACGTTATGCCCACCATCGTAGGGGGCTTCTTCAGGAACAAAGAAAAGAAACAATAAATAAAAGAGAAATATAAAGGAATATGCAAAATTGAAAGAATGAAAAGGCTAATTTCAAAACATCAGAGCACGGTAACTCAGTATGTCCACCATACCAGAGGCGAAACTCTTCTGAATTGAAAATTGGTACAAAGTATATGAAAGTTTAGACAGAAGAGCACGGTAACTCAGTATGGCCACCATACCAAAGGCAAAACTCTTCTGAGAGGAAAGAGGGAGAGGGAAACTTTATATACCATTCGTCCGCGCGATCACTCCCGAAGATTTCCAATGGTTGCTTTTATAGATGGAGGAAAGCATGACCGTCTTCTCTGTTGATGTTTTTGGGAAATTTTCGGATTTCAATGGCCTCGCGTATCTTCCTATTATAGTAATTGGGAATATTGGATATAATTGAAATATTACCAAAGAGAATCCGCAATGGCTGACTGCGAAAATAAACCAGACCTAAGATATCTTTGGTGCTCGGATATTCGCGTCTTGAATGATCGCCCCGTTTCTCCGATGTAAACTGAACCACAAGAACAAGGAACCCTGTGCACACCATTAGAATAAAAGGATGACATTTTTTTTAGTAGGTAATGCAACTGTCATCTTGGATAATTCCGAGTCTGTATTGACGCTCTGTTGAATGACGGATCCTATATTCCTCTTCCTCGGGACCCAACAAGCAAAATTGAACGCGAACTCAAGTCCAAGCTTGAATCCTCAAATTTTGTCCGCAGACACTCTCACACATTTTGTTCCGAAAGAATCTAAACCACCTCGTCTTTATGATTTCCCCAAAATTCACAAACCCAATATTCCTTTTAGGCCCATTATCAGCACGATAAATTCACCTACCCACAATGTCTCGAAATATTTATCTAACGTCCTCAAGTCATACACCGGAAATACATCATCACACGTCCTAAATTCAAAACACTTTGTCGAATTATTGTCCGAATTAAACCTAGACCCCAACCACATACTGGTAAGTTTTGACGTCAATTCACTATTCATTAATGTTCCAGTTTCCGACTCCATGACGATAATTCGTCAATTACTTTCAGGCAAAGAGAATGCAGATTCTCTAGCTGATTTAACTGAAATGTGCCTCACATCAACTTATTTTTCTTTTAATGGCAGCTTCTATAAACAAGTCTCCGGCACCCCAATGGATTCCCCCTTATCCCTAGTCGTAGCAAATATTTTCATGGAATCTTTTGAAAACACTGCGTTGGAAACTGGGGATTTAAAACCCAAGGTTTGGTTTCGTTATGTGGATGACACATTTATTGTATGGCCAGCCACATGGCAAGGATTCACTAAATTTATTTTTGGAACACCTAAACAGTTTACATTCTTCCATTAGCTTCACTATGGAAATCGAAAACAATGGTTCTTTTTCTTTTCTTGACGTACTGGTCACCCGTTTACCAAACGGTCGCCTTTCTCATTCCGTTTATCGAAAACTCACCCACACTAATCGTTATTTGCATGTAGTCCCATCATCACTCTTCCCAAAAACGTTCTGTTATAAATTCACCGACTTCACGAGCTGTAGTAATTTCACAACCGATAAATTTTTCAGACGAGTTGAACAAAATTTGTTTCAACCTCCGCAACAATGGTTACAAATCGCACGACATTGAAATTGTCATTAAACGACATCTTCACCCTACCCCCTCATCCTTCACAAAATTCAATAATTTCCTCTAAAGCCTTTCTTTCTTATGTTCACGGAGTAACATATTAAATCGTTAAATTATTGAGAAAACACAAAATTAAATCCATTTTTTCATCATTCTCAAAGATCCAACAGCTCCTCCCATCTCCCAAAGATAAAATTTCATCCTTTTGTTTTAATGGCGTGTGCAGGGTTCCTTGTTCTTGTGGTTCAGTGTACATCGGAGAAACGGGACGATCATTTAAGACGCGAATATCCGAGTACCAAAGATGTCTTACGTCTGGTTTATTTTCGCAGTCAGCCATTGCGCAACATCAACATAAGACCGGACATGAGATTCTCTTTGATAATATTTTAATTATATCCAATATTCCCAATTGCTATAATAGGAAGATACACGAGGCCATTGAAATCCCAAAATTCCCCAAAAACATCAACAGAGACGACGGTTACATGCTTTCCTCCATCTGGAAACCAACCATCGGAAATCTTCGGGAGTGATCGCGCAGACGAATGGTATATAAAGTTTCCCTTTCCCTCTTTCCTCTCAGAAGAGTTTCGCCCCTGGTATGGTGGACATACTGAGTTACCGTGGTCTGATGTTTTGGAATTGACCTTTTCATTCGTTCAATTTTGCATATTCCATTATATTTCTCTTTTTATTTATTGTTTCTTTTGTTTGTTCCTGAACAAGCCCCCTACGAAGGTGGGCGAAACGTCAAATACTTTTGTAGTTCTTTGACACGGTCCAATCCCGGAAGAAGTATATCCTGTATAGAGATATAATAAACACTGAGAGTATAATTTTGGAATTTTAGGAAAAATTTTATATTCCGAAATATCTATTAATATTTATAAAACTTTCGAATTTAATCTCGTTTCAGAAATTTATATCCAGAAGGCATAGTCTGACAGGGTCATATAACATCAGTTGAATTCATGATTGATGCTTGATGCTGTACTAAAGGCAATTATTCATTTATTTTTGCGAAAAAATTTTGGAGTAGTAGCTAGTATCCGGTAATTAAATTATACTATTATTAGTTTATCGGATAATTGTGATTTTCCATTATCGTTAAATGCTCATAAATAAATTTATTAAAGTCATACGGACCTAAATATAATGTGCAGAATAATTTCCCTTATTTTACTGTTCCAGTTATTTTATTTTATTTTGTGAATGGGGAGTACCCCACGTACAAAATAAAATAACTTTTAACAAGTGTATTAGACAATATTTTATGTAAAACTGTTAAATTAAAAAAGAAAATGCTGTCTCTAGAGTTGAATTTTCGATTCATGGTTTGTGCATTGAATTACATATTTGACAATTACATGTGACAATCAAGTCAGGTACTGGATAGAGTGTGACTAACAATAAGTAAAACAATTGTAAGTTGTTTATTGTTTATTAGTAACCACAATTGAACCTGTCCTAAAATATTGTAAATGTTATGGCTAATAAACATGCATTTGAAGAAAAGATTGGAAATTATAGCAATTGTGTTATTCCACCAGATGTTGAAGAACCAGAAATACATCAACTCAGATTTATTGCCCCAGAAATCGCGACAAAAATATAATGGTATGAAATGAAACGCTAGCGGATAAGTTCACTAAAATTTGTATTTTTGGTTTACGTCGGAGAAAATTCTAAGTTATGGAATCTCTTTATGATAGAAGCTAGTTTCCAAATCAAGAACAACTAAGATATAAGCAAGTATTACAAGAAGCTAACAAGATAACACATTCTTGAATGAAGCTCGAGACACCAAATATGTAGTAAAAAGTTGTTATTTGGAGCATGTTGTCGTGAAGAGTTTTTTAAATTAACAATGGATGATATTAAAAATAGAAAATCTTTATTGTTTGATATTGTGGAAACTAAAAGCAACGTCCGTAATTGTTCTTGCATGGATTATTAACATAAATACCTCTGCAATTACTTTTCACGAAAACTAAAATAAGTAACCGCTCAGATTTTAATAGTAATATTAATATTATAAATAAGTTATAACTATTCGAATAATATGTTTTAATGTTTGGAAACAAAGGACCAGTTCGTTCGATCAAAAAAAAAATCTTTCTAATATTATCAGTACAGCTTTTTATTATTTGATAAGAATGCATATTGCTATACATACGTGTTTCCTAGATAGTGGGTCACGACTAGAGAATTCGATTCCGATCCTTATTTCTAATCCTGGGATTTCGAGATTACATTTACTCAATCCCGGGATTATTTAGGTATAATATAATATATATATATATATATAATATAATAAATAATCAACCTTTCAAACAACAAATCAAATCAGTATTTTACGATAAAAAGGCAGATATAATTAATCAGACTTAAGAAGTATACTAACCAGGCTTAAAATCACTGTATCGTTATGTTGAAGTTATTTTGTTTCAAGAATCAATAAGATCCCTTTAAACTTAGGGGTCATCCTTTCTTTTTTAAATTATTTATTTACTATTTCATCAATCTTAACTTGACAAAAAATGTTATCTTAATAAATTCAGGATGTTCATTTCCTTCTCGAAATTTTGATTATAAAATCCAAATTAAAAAAAATATTTTCCAAATTTTAATTCAAAATTTTAACTTGCGGATTTCACCTCAAAATATTTTGAATGTATTTCTTAAACTTTTGACTTTTATCTGAACATTTCGATATAATCGCCGATATTTCGTTTTAAAGTCGAAATTTCAGAAAAATTGAAATTCCTATTTTAGGTTTGCATCAAAATGAAAGATTAAAATTGGTGAAAAAACCTGCAATTTTTTAAAAAGTTGCCAAATTTTTTTGAAATTTTTCCATTTTTTTCTCAGATATTCCGCTCTAAAATTAACACCCAAAAATTTCCACATTTCCAGATTTTGAATAAAATGCAAATTTGTAAAATAGTGCAGGAATCAGAATCGAAATTGTTTTTAGAGATATCGAAATTTTTATCCAATTTTTAGCTTTGAAAGAAAATCTAAATAAAAAGAATCATAAACTTGGAATTTCCAAATTTTCAAAAAAGTTGAATTTTTTGAAATACTAAATATTTAAGAAAAATTAAAAATATAAGAAAATTTGAAGGCTTTTAAAAATGCTCAAAATTTTGAAAAGTCAAAATTTTGGACAAATTAAAATATTCGAAAGAAAAACCAAAATTTGGCAAATGCGAAATTTAAAAATCAAAATTATCAAAAAAAAAACAAGCACAATGTAAAAAGGAGTAGACATTTTGGAAAAACCAAGATTTACGAAAAAATATTAAAAAATTGAAGATAAGGCGTCAGAATGTTAAAAAAAGTCAAAATTTTCCCAGAAAATTCAAATTTCCAGAAAAAAGCTGAGGGAGATTAAAAACATGGGTATTTTCAAAAGAAAATCCAAACATTGAAGAAATCGACAATTTCAAAAATTCTAAAATTGGAAAAAGGGGCGAATTTTTCGAAAAAAATCGTACATTTGAAAAAAGTTGAAATTTTGAATATAAACTTTTAGTTTTCAAATTACCGTTGACTTAAAAAAAATAATTAAACTCTTGAATCTGAACTGGAAAGTTTCAGCAATTTCGATAAATTTGAAATTTATTGAAAAAATTCTCGAATTTTGTGGTTTAGAAAATTTTGTTTAAAAAAGAGAGGTCTTTTAAACACAAATTTTCACAAAAATAGAAAATTTATTAGGATGATTCAAGTTTTAAAATAACATTTCCAAAAAATGGTCTACACTTCGAATTTCATCTCGAAACGAAAGATATTGTAATTTTGGACGAAAAGAAATTTTTGAAAAATTCTAAATTTTAGAAAATAAGACAAAAAGTCAAATCTAAATGTTCAAATAAAAGGTTAACATTTTGAAAATAATGGGAACTTTCAAAAAAAAGTTAGGATTTTCGAAAATATCGTAATTTTGAATAATGTAAAAATTTTCATGAAAAATTAAAATTCCCAAGATTTTTAAAAAGTAATCGACATTCTAAAAAAATTTCAACACTTTGAAGAAATTGACATTTTAAAAATTTGAACATTTGAAGAAATTTTTTAAAAAATTTGTAATTTTCAAAAAAGTTAAGATCTTGGAAATTAGTGAAAAGAAATTCGAGATTTTAAAAAATTGAAAAATGTTTGATCAAATTTTCAAAGTAAAACGAATTTTTTTAAAAGTTTTGATATTGAAGAAAATTACTAGAAAAGTTCAAAAAATAGTTTAAATTTTGAAGTCAAAATTTTCGAAAAACTTAAAATTTTGGACAGCTGAAATTTTGAAAAAATAGAACAGTTTTTAGAAAATCGAAAATTTTAGTTAGAATGTTAAAAAAAATGGAAATTTTAAAACAGTCGTAAAATTTCCAAATAAAGTTAACATTTTCAAATGAAATTGTCGACATTTTCAAAACTTTCCTAAATTGAAATTAAAAAAAAAATTTAATACTTAGTCGAAAATTTCAAAAAATTCGAAATTAAAAAAATTTCTCGATTCAAAAAAAACACATTGAAATTCTTCAAAAAAATGGAATTTTGAAGAAACTCCAAATTTTCAAGAAAATGTAGTGTGAAAAACTCAAAATTTTGAAAACTACTAGCTGAAAACTAACAAAGTCAACAGTTTTAAGAATAACCAAAATTTTTTATAACTAAAAAAATATAGAAATTTTCAAAATATTTTAAATTTAGAAAAAAGTGAAATTTTGCAAAAGTTTAAAAACTTCAAAAAATACAAATTTTGGAAAAAGTCTAGCTTACAAAAAACTTGACATTTTCGAATAAGATGAGAATTTTCAAACATCAAAAATTTTGAAAATATAACAAAATTTTTAAAAAATTCAATATTTTAAAGAAGGCTTTAATTTTCGAAAAAATCAACACTTGGAAAAATCAAAATTTTCAACAAAATTAAAATCTTGATAATACTTACTCGCAATTTTTTTCAAATAAGTCAAAATTTTTAGGAACATGTATCCTTGAAATTTAAACTTTTTGTGAATATCGATTCTCTGATATATATACATTTTTCAAAATTTTTAGGAAAGTATCGAAATTTCGAAAAAAGTAAATTATTTCGAAAGAATTTGTTTGTATTCACAAAAAGTTTAAATTTCGAGAAAAAGAATAAAGCAGAAAAGTGAAGAAATTTTCAAAAAGAAATGTCGAAAAATGTCGAAATTATTGGAAAATGTAAAATTTTTTAAAAGTTGAATTTTTCAAATAAATATAAAAATTGAAATCTAAATTTTTAAAAAGTTTACATTTTCAACAAAGACGACATTTTAGAAAATATTTGAAACTTTTAAAAATGTGAAATTGTTCAAAAAAAAGAACTTTGTGACGCCACGAAGCATATAACTCGTCTCGCCCCCTATGGCCCCCTTACTCCCCCTGAATTTGAGAAATAACAACGCGTCCGGTGTCTTATCAAATCTTTTTTTAAAATGCAAGATTATTATTTGAAACAAGCATACCAATCCCAAAGCAGTGTTACTTGTTTGGAATAAAACTTCTTCCATTTTTTATTAAAATGATAGACAAGTATTGTTGAAAACATTGACATTGAGCGCTTCGATAGATGCATATTTTACAACTTTTTTGAAATGATGTCAATCTCGAAAATTCTGGGATCAAAAAAAACTTAATCCCGAAATTTTTGAGATTAGAAAGATTTTTTAGTGGGTCGCGAAAGGGAAATATTAACAACAACCGGGCCAGGGCAAAAAAAGTTTCGGAAATGCTGTTATATTTACTTTTAACACGTGTCATTATAAAAGTAAATTTTTAGTTCACTTATCAATGAACCAAAAATGTCACTTTTAATGACAGTTTTACAAAAAATATATTTTAGATTTTACATTAAATGTCTTTGGTCACGTCGGGTGAATGATATATTCCTTTTTGAACAATGTACCCGTATTCTGCCTATATCGGGCGTAACAGGATCATGGTACACCCCTTTTTAAACAATTTATTTATGAAGATAAAATTTAATACACTTAATGTACTTATAAAATGTCAAATTTTGACATAAAAATGGCATTCCTGCTGCTGTCACTTTCGCTAAAACTGACTCAAACTTTTGATTTTTAAATAGTAGTATATTATTACATTTTTGGAATTTGCACAATTTTAAAAAAAAATGCACCTGAAAAAAGCAATTTTCAAAGCATCGGAAATTCTTCTGATCCCATTTTATTTTTCAACCTAGAAGGCTATTAATGATTTTAATTAATTCTACTGGACCACATTAACGCTAAAAAAATCAAATCACATGAAAAAAGGAGTATTTCATTCCTTTATGGCGTGATAAAGTTAGAAAAAATGTTTTTTTTTATATCATAACTTCATTTTCCTAAATGGAACTATATTGTTACCACCAAAAAGTATAATTAATGGTGAATCTAACCATAACTGGTTCTCATTTTTGCTGTGAAATCAATGAAATCAAGTTACAGCTAAAGGAATTCAAAATATTCGGTTTCAATTTATTTGAAAATTTATTAAATAAGAACATAAGATAGTTGTGGAAAACAAATTTAGAAAAAAAGACTTCCTAAGTTTTCTTAATTTAATTTTTTTGCAATTCTAATGTGGTCATTTAGGATGACCTTCTAGGCTGAAAAATAAAATGGGACCAAAACAATTTTCGATTCCTTATTTTATGTGTATTGTATTCAGAAAATTGTGCAGATTCCAAAAATGTAATAATATACAGGGTCTTCTATTTAAAAATCAAAAGTTGGTATCAGTTTTAGCGAAACTGACGACAGTAATAATGTCAATTATATTTCACAGTTGACATTTTAAAAAAACATCAAGTGTAGCAAGTTTGAAAATTTTATCTTTATAAATAAAGAAAAAATAGGGGGTGTACCATGATCCTGTTACACCCGTTACAAGTTTTCTGTCAAATGAACCTAAAACGTTATTCTTGTTATTAATTTAAAGTTTATTTTTATGTATTCTCAAAATGTTTGTTTAATGTGTATTTTTATATATTGTACTTATTTTCGGAACTCCAGCGGGTCACTTGAAATGGGTTACTCGATGACCCATAGGTCACAGGTTGCCGATGCTTGGATTAAACTATCCAATATATTATCTAAACTATCCTTCAAATGTTTGTACTAAACATAAGTACATTATTTATTTACGACGGTGACGCCTTGGAAAGTCATTAAATAATAAACATTGTTTATTATTACCAAATCCTTATAATTAGTTTTAATAGTAGAATCACCCATGCCTTACAAAATATGTTTATATGAAATATCTCAAATACAACCAATGGTTGTGGTTTGCTGTGTTATCGGGAAATGTCAAAAAATACGACTTATCGCTATAAAAATGATGATATTTCACAAAATCTTAGACCAAATTAATAGTAATATGGCTTTTGGATAAAGAAAAGTTTTCTATAGATAATAATACTATATGCTACACCTTTGAATTGCAATTAACTCCAAAATTCCTAATTGAAAAGCGACTGCCAGTCTGTGTAAATGTCTGTGATCAAGTAACAGGTCGCCGTTGTTAATAACTTTTTGCCATTCTTGTTTCTATCGATTCGGAATTTCTCAGAATAGAACCGTATTGATTTTGAAAATGATTGTCAAATGGTTTAAATTTAATTAAAGGATAAGACGTAATTCTCATTAATTTTCGAGAAAAATCCATTTATAAGCAAGTTTTTTATTTCACAGAAACAATGATGGCGAAATTATGACAAGCGTGTCAAAACTAAAAAGTCTTTATTTTTAGTATCGCTTGTAAACATCGATCTTTCAACGTCGCTGGTAAAGCATAAAAAAATATCAATACATCGTTCATTTTATAAACGATGTTTGAGAAATCGATGTATCGCATCGCGACAGAATTAGCGCCATCTATTGCATAGATGGAACAAACGACCACCCAATTGTAGAATTAGTCACCGATTACAGCAGTGTATATTTAACAAATTGATGCTAAATTTGTATGACGTATGCGCGCCGTAGGTATACAATTATTCGAAAATTCACCTGTGGCCGGAAATGCTTCGTTTCTGAGATAGAGGCTGTTGCAATTAGAATTTTATTTCCGATTTTTTAAAAATCACTTTTACAAAAAATTAAGTCTTAGCCTACTTTTTAAAAGGAATGTTTTTACTTCGATGAGATCTATCAAGTACATGCTTAGTTTTTGTAAAATTCTCATCTCTATTTAACCAGGGCTTTGAACCGGAACTGAACCGAAAACTGAAAAAAGCCGTTATTTTCGCTAAAACGAAAATCGGAACGAAACCGAAAAAAAATATCGGTTTATTTTGGTTCGTCGAATTTATATACTTAAAATAGTTTTTACTTCATACCTAAGATCGGATTTTTTTTTAATTTCAATTTTTTTTTCTAAACTTTACACAATTCCATACAACTTTCATCCCACCTTCATCTTTCGTTTCTGATTAGATTAGAAACTCACAATTTTCACATTTTCTAGAAAATATTGACTTTATACTCAAAATTTCAATCCAAATTAAAATTTTAGGTTTTCACTTGAATCTTTTTTCAAGATTTTTGACTTTTTATTGAAATTTGAACTTTTATCTGGAAATTACCTAAATATTTCTCTTCTTCTCCTAAAATTTCGAGTTTAAAATAAAAAAAAATCCTCTGTTGTATCTTTGGAATAAAGTAGTAGCGTATTTTTCATTCAAGCAAGAGAAACTCGGTTTTCCTTACATTTTTTTTGCAAATTCGAGTTTTCCTCGAAATTAAAAAAAATTCCATATTTATTTTTTCTTTAAATTTGAATTTTCTTTTTTTTATTTAATATCTCTATTTTTGAAGTTATTAGTCAAATTTTCGATTTTTCGTGAATTTTTTTCCTTCAAATTCCTTGATTCCTATTCTATTTTTTTTCGAAATCCCAAATATAAATTCTTGATGCCGACTTCTTAAATCTTCCAAAAATTTCATGATATGATTTTTTTTCAAAATTTTCGCTAAAATCTTGGAATTGGGGTCGAGATTTTTACAGTAAACTTGAAATGGTAACATGTTAAAAAATGTATAATTCAAACGTGTAATGATTTTGTTTACGTTAAAATAGTAATTTTTATTCTGAAAACTTTTATTTTTTTCTCAATATTTTGACTTTAGCCTCAAAACTGCGATTTGTTTAGAATTTAAAAGTCAAAATTGTGTGTTTTCTTTAATATTAAGTAATTGGTTTCGATAAGTTTCTGGTATAAATTCAAAAGTTGTGCCCTTTGCTCCTTGCACTTTAATGTCAAAAATCCATTTTAAAAATGTTAAATTTATTCACAAACTTTTTAGCTACAGCTGAAATTATTTCTAAAATCTCATCCTTAAAATTGAAATTCGTGTTTATTTTTTCTAGAAAATTTGTCGTTTATCTTGAAATTTCAATTTTTTCATAGAAAAATTAAGTTTGGAAATAATTGAAGTTGCACATTTTGAGGAATTTTTTACCTTTATTCTTAAATGTTAGCAGAAGTTAGATTTCAAACGCAAAAGTGCTAATTTTAATTTAAAAATTTTATGTTATTTTTTATTTTGAATATTAATTCAAAATCTCGAAAAAATATCCAAATTTCAATGAAAAAGATAACATTTTTAAAAACGTCTTAGTTTTGGGGAAAAACAAACTAAATTTATGACAAAAAAATTTTCACAATTAATCTCAAAATTTCGGGTCCTGAAAATTTTGAGTTTTCGAACTAAAAGTCGAATATTCGAAAATTCCAAAAAACTTATATTTGTCAATTTCTTATAGCCACAAGTCTCAACTCTTAATTTCGAGAAAAAATGTATATAATTAAAGAATAAAAGTCAACATGTCGATAAAAAGGGTTAGGAGGTTGCTAGACAAAGACTAAATTTTGTTTAAAGTAGAAATTTAAAAAAAAAATAATATAAAGTACATACAGGTTTAAATTTAGAACTTCAGAAAAAAAGTTAAAATATTGAAAAAACAACAAAACTTTCTGAAAAATGTTACTTTTCATGGAAATTTTGAAGTCTTCAGCAACATTTCCAGAAAAAAATTAAATATTTGGATTTAAAGTCTAAGACTTTTAAATTAGGGTATAAATTTTGAAAACTCTTTTTTTTTTAAATATATTTGAAGTTCTTTTTTTGAAATTGTGACTGTCCCGCAAAATCTTAATTTAAAACTTTTTATTTTATAATTTTATTTTTTTAATTTTTTTAAAAAAATGTTTCGAAGCCTTGTATTTAATCCTTGAGGGACTTAGCAAATTGCATCGATGCAGAAATTTGTAATTTCTCGAAAATTGTGATCTTTGGCGTTATTAACAATATAAACCTTTTTTGCTTAAAAAAGATGTAGGAATACGGTTCATTTATAAAAAGTTGGAATAGTTTTTTGTCAAAAATGTGAGCGCATATTAAAATTAATAGTGATAGCATAGGTAGCGCCCTCTAACTGACGTTCGAAAAATAATACCAAATTATGATTTCTCACCTCAAAAAAACCCCCGGTTGCCTAATTTAGTGCAAAAAATTTATCTTTCGTAAAAGCTATTTAAAAACATCGAAAGTAATATTCTAGTTTCAGCAGCCTGTATCTAAGAAACAACGCATTTTAGGACATTAGTTTATAAAAACTTTTTCCTTACAATTAATTCAGGAATAGCGCAGTGAAATATTTTAACCTACTCAAGTAACACTATGTATAATGTATAAAGAATCCCAAGTTTTGAAAGAAAAATAAAAATTTTAAGAACAGTTTTTTTGAGTATTTCGGGTTTAACTTTGTAAATTCGAAAATATTAAGTACACTTGTTAAAATTTCGATTTTAAATTTACAATTATTTATTTAGTATTTATTTTAAATTCGCGGACACCAAGTAAGTTCTTGACTTTATTAAAATTTGTAGTTTAAATTTCAAATTTTCAATTCCTTTAAATAATTAACGTTTCCAACCCTTACTTCGTGGAATTCTTTAATATTCATAACATTAAACTATATTAGCAATAAAAACGCAAGAAAATTTAAAAATTCCAAAAAAATTCGAAACCTGGTCCGCTGTTAGCAAATATTTATCGAAAACCTTGTGGAATTTTTAAATTTTGTTGCGTTTTTATCTTTAATAAAGTTTAATAGTTATGAATTCCTCTAAGACAACTTTTTTACATAAATTATTTTTTCCGAAAATTAATTTTTTTATTTCGTATTTTAGTTCAAAATCTTTGCAAAAAGTCGAAATCTTCAGAAAAAAGATAAACATTCTTATAAATAGACCAATTTTCGTGGCAACAATAAAAATTCCCAAATAAAAACGAAAACAGAATTGTCAAAATTTCGCCTCAAATTTATAAATTACAAATTTTCTAGAAAACGTCAATTTTTAAATAAATAGTGAATTTTTTAAGCATTTCGTTTTTTAAAAAAATTCTAGTATTCCAACAATTTTTAAAATTCGATAATTCTTAAAACTTTGCTTTTTTTAAAATTTCGACTTTTGTTTGGAATTTTTACAATATCTAGTCTGACTTTTTAAACAGTTTTTTTTTTAAAATTTCGAAAATATAAGTTTTTATGTTTTTTTCAATTTATTTAACATTTCTTCGGCCCAGTCAATAAGGGTCTACCATGAAGAATATAAGTTTTTAATGAAAATTTCACCATTTTGTATTTTAGTTTTTTTATTTTGATTTCTTTTTTTAAAAATTTGTACATTTTTAAATTCGTATATTTTTTAAAATTCCAAAATTTGTAATTTTCGCTTTTTTTTTAAATTTCGGCGATATTTTAAATTGATTATTTTTTTGTTGCAAATTTTAACTTCATTTTAAAATTTTAACTTTTTTGAACATTTATATTCTTTCCAACTCACAAAGTACTTTCAAAATTTCACTTACTTTTGAAATTTTTGGCTATTTCTCAAGATTTCGAATTTTGTTGTTGAAAATCCCACTTTTGAGAAATACATTATTTTAGAATTAAATTAGAACAGTCTTTCTTTTTTTTGCTTTTTTTTTGAAAATTTAATTTTTTAATTAAATTATTTATTTTTTTTTAATTCCAGCAACTTTTGAAATATTTCACTTTGTTTGAAAATTTTGACTTCCACATTTCGACATTATTTTAAAATTTTGTCCTTTTTGAAATTTTGACTATTTTTGAAAATCTTTACTTTGTTCAAAATTGTAATTTATTTTCAAATTAAATTAGTGCTACGACTTCAAAAATTTCGCCTTTTTATTTTGAAAATTTCGACTTTTTCAAATCTTTTTGAAAATTTGGTTTTAACATTTTTTACATATTTTCAAAATTGCAATTCTTTTGGAAATCTTTTTATAGAAAATTTTCACTATTTATGGAATTGTCAATTATTTCGATTATTTAAATTTTAATTCAAAATTCATTCGCTGAAATTTAGACTTTTTCGAAAATTTCATCTTTTATAAAGTTTCAAATTCTTTTGAGAAAATCTTTAAAATTTGATATTTTCTTAAAACCGCGCTTGTTTTAAATATTTCGACTTTTATAAAGTTTGGCATTTTTACCAAATTTTGCCCGACCTTAAAATTTTAAATTTTTTTGAAAATTTTAATTTTTTTGAAAATTTTAATTTTTTATAAAAATTTCAACATTTTCCAAAATTTAGTCCTTTAATAAAATTTTAAAAGTTTCTAACAGTTTAAATTTCTTTTTAAAATTTTGGCATTTGACATTTTTAAACTTCATTAATTTTTTAAAATTCCAAAATTTTGTATTAAACCAAATTTATTTTTATAAATTTTGGTTTTTTTACTGATATTTGAACTTTTTCTTTAAATCCGGAATTTAACCTTGAATTTTTATCGAAAATTGCAGCATGTTTTATAAATATTTGAGATTAAAGTAAAAATTTTCATTTTAAGTTTTCAACTTTGTTGTTTTTCTATAATGTTGGACTCGAAATATTTACTCTTTTTTGAATTTAATTTCTAAACCTACTAATCTTTGAATTAAAGAACTTAATTTTGATTATTAAATCAACATTTGAAGAGAAAAAAATAAATAAATAATTAATGAAAAATTAAAAAAAAAATGTTTCACAAAATTTGAGCTTAAAGGCGAACTTTCGAGTGTTTCCTCGAAATGTCGACTTTATTCTTGAAATTCTAAGATTAACGTCGAAATTTTCACTTTTCTTCGAAATTTTAAGAAGAAAGTTGAAGTTTCGAGTTTATCCTATAAGTTAAATTTTCGATATTAAAATCGAAATTTTGACTTTAATCTCGGAAATGTGAAGAAAGAAGTGAAGTTTTTGAAAAAAAAAAATCTTAATTTTAAGAATAAACTCGAAATTTTAAGGTAAAACTCGAAATTTCTAAAGAAAAATTTCGTTAAATTGAGATTAAATCGTAATTTTGACTTCTTAAACTGGCAATTAATCATTTAAAAAACATTGGCGATTTAGCGATGCATCGTAACCGAATACCGATGTTTGAGATATCGATGCTGCATTGAGAAAAATGTCGATGTTCAAACATCGATGTTTTTTTGAACGATGTTACATTCCTAGTCCCCTCATGAGATCTGACAAAAATATGTTAATTTATTTTACACTAAATAGGGAAAAAATGAAATGTACAATCTCTCTTGTAGACTGGGCTTTGAATATTTAAATTATTATCACTGATAAATTATTGATGAAACGTCTATTCATGTTATTTTTTTTAAATTGTATTTGAATTTATGATTTTTAACTACTTCTTCCTTCTTTTCTATTTCCTTTCTATGTTATGTATTGCTCACGAGCTCAAATGAGAGCGAAACATCGATGTCCAACGTTACAACCTTTTTTTTACATTTTTTTGTATTTTTCAGAATTTTAATAATTTACTTAAACATTTTTCACGTTTAATTTTGATCTTCTATATTTCATTTCTTATCTTTATGCTATGTAAAATAAGCTAACCAATTTTTGTCAGCCTTCCTGAGGCGACGACTGAAACGAATTATAATTGGTAATATAAAAATTGTCGGTTATAAAAATCCAATTTTGGAAAACTGCAATCAAAAACTGAGGAGTTAATCGGCTAAGGACTATTTAATAACTTCCTCCGATGCTTGAAGTACTTTTTAGTCTTGTTATATTTCTAATCCTTACCAAACTTATTGTATCGTATTTTTAATAAAATTTCAATTAACATCGACAAACTGAGCATAACTACTGAACCAGAGGTTACTGTAAAAAGCTCATATCGAGCCACCGCAAATATTCTGAGCTGAGGAGATTCTATTAGACAAAAGCAAACATTGCGAATGTTTTTGAATTAATGTTTAAAATAATGCTTAGCGTTTTTTAATTTTTTCTTTAAGTTCCTAATTACTGACAGTAAATTATAAACAAATGTACATAGTGGTTAAATTCCAAATTTCGCTTTATAGCCGGTAATTTGAATCACGAGGGTTTTGACCAATGTGATTTCACGACACTTTAAGCCCAGGAAAAATGAAGTTTTGTTACAAAATAAATAAATACTAATTTTTTTTAGAAATATCTTTTCTTCGGCTTAACAAATAAGTACAGAAAGTTCCTTACCAAGACATCTCCTAAAAGGTACAGCATGTACATTTTACCAAAATGCCTAAGTAGGTGGTATTATGTGTTTAGTTAAATTTGCAAATTTTTGGCAAGAGGACTGGCCTTACTAGTCCCAGTATTACTTTCCTCATCTGATAATTTACATTCAGGTGGTCATCAAAAAAATCATTATGAGAGTATTATAAAGGTTTCAAGCACTATGGTATTGTTGCGCGTTATCGGTTCGAAAATTAAAACTTCGTGAATTGTAACCACCTTATTTCAAACTTATTTCGGAACACTTCAATTATAATTCACTTAACTATCAGACTATCTGGCTAACTTACTCACTAACACTGTTTAATTTACTGAGTAACTATCCGACCAATCGACTAATTGAGGGAAATACGACCGCATATTTGTAGGTACCATTCCGGTTTCTAGAACGGAACTTCGTTCGGTTTGGACTTACTGATTGCTGAAATATCTAGAGCGCTTATCTGCCGTATGATTCTTTTTCGCAGCAGCTTCGCATTATGAAATGTTTCTAGAGAATTCCTTACATAATTCCTTATGCACAAATTTTATAACTACATTTTGTTACAGTACGATAAAGATTTAAATCGATAGCGTATGTCGACCTTCAACATATTTCTTCTTCTTCTTCACTTCAGGTTTTGGAAATTATTGCCTGTTATGATATCCATCTTTTTCTTGGCCTACCAGTACTTCTTCTAATAAAACTATAAAATTTTGCTTTGGCAGGCAACCCTTTTTCATTCATTCATTTTACATGTTCTTTCTACTTAATTTTATTTTCTGCCATTTTATCGTTTATATCAAAGATGTTTAACTCTTTTTCTTATTCTATCCAGTTTTGTGCAGCCTTTCAATCTCCTAAGAAATTTTATCTCTTGTGCTTGTATTCTACTGTCTTCTTTTTTTGTCGTTGTCCATGTTTCGCTACCGTATAAGAGGGTTGGGACAGCTAACGTCTTGTAACATTTTATTTGCGTATCTTTTCTTGTTTTATTTTTTAGTGTTCTACTAATAGTTCCGCAAATATGAGTGAATTTATCAAGTTTTTTTTTCTACGTCATGATTTCGATCATATTGCAACGAAATGTAAATTATAGAATTTAGTACGTAAAAAATTTTCTAGAAAGATCTGATAAGGGAAAAGCGGCCGCGATAACGAAGCAAACTGCAGATAAGCGTTCCAGAAATTTCGGCAAACAATAAGCCTTATCTGGGGGATTTTTCTAGAAGCTGGTAGCCAAAACTATATAAGGCAGTCGCCTTTTTCTCGAGTCAGTGAGAGTCAGTCAGAAGTCAGTGTAGTTAATTAGTGAGTTAATAGTTAGAAGTCAATAAGTGAGTTCATTATTCAGTTGTAGTATTCCGAGTTTAGTTTCGAAATAAAGTGGGTATTATTCAATTCACGTGTTAATCAATTCGAACCGATAGCCCGCAACAATATGATACATCGCAACCTAAATAGTTAACCTGCTCCGATATTGTATTATTTACAACTATTTTTGTTCTGACTGGGTATTTACCTGAGAAAGCCATAGTCTTAGTTTTATTTGTTGATATAATTATGTCATGTAAGGTACACAGGCGTCTTTGTAAATCGTTTTCTGTTTCTGCAAAAAGTACTAGGTCATCGGCATATAAAAAGGAGTTTAAGATAGTATACTGATCTAGGTATATTCCTGTAGAACTTTTCATTTTCCATTCTTTAGTCTATGTATATGTTGAAGAGAGTTGGTGATATGCAGCAGCCCTGTTTGACTCCTTTATTTGTTGTTATTTCTTTACTTATTTTCCGTCTATATCTACTAGGATTGTGATGTTAATGTATAGACTTTGTATTATTCGTATTGTCTTGGATATCCCTGTGCCTCCATAATGTTACATAATTTGCACCTGTTTACGTTGTCAAAAGCTTTCTCAAAGTCTATAAAACTTATATGGGTTTCTCTGTTGTATTCTTTGTGTTTTTCTATGATTTGTTGTATCGTGAATATTCCATCTATTGTTGATCTGCCTTTTCTAAAACATATTTATTCTTCCTCTATTAACTCTTCTGAAATTACTTTTAATCTGTTATTTAGTATTCTGGTATAAATTTTATAAGTTGTATCTAATAAACTAATTTCACGATAGTTTTGAGGATTGTTTTTGTCGCCTTTTTGTAACAATGGGATTACTTTTGATCTTTTCCAGTTGTCAGAAATAGGATTATTTTTCCAACATTAGCTATGTAGGTGTAATCTCAGGTGCAAGATTAATCGGCCATGTTTCCATAATTCGATATTTATGCCATCTATGCCTGTCACTTTTCTGTTCTTGGTAGATTGAAGAGCTTCTGTCAGTTCAGCTAAGTCTACGTCATCCAGACCTTTAAACGCTTTTTTCTTGAATCGTTGTTTCGTCTGCGTTTTCATCATACCAGGGTTATCTGTAATGCTCCACCCATTCTTCTTCATTTATGTTGTTTGTGTTCAGTCATTTTCTTGGTTGTTTAAAGATTTCATTACTTTGTATGCTAAAATTTGTCTCCTATGTATGTCCTTTTTTATATTACTTATAAATCGATCGCAAGATTCTTCATTTGCTTTTCTAGACATTTGTTTTACCACCTTTCTCTTATGATTGTATATTTCGTAATTATGTTCATTTGCGCTGTTAATATTTTGTTTATAAGTCAGTTTACCATATTTTAAGTTTTTTCTTTTTTCTGATTTTCTCCTTTTTACCTAAAATTTCACCTGCCGGTTTTAGTACTGCTTGTGTTAAAGATATTTAGCAGTATTATTTGTATGGTTAGTAGCTCCTTAAGGCACAACCAATTTCCTAATTACCTACTTACCGAATCCCCTAATTATCTACTTTTTTGTTGTTTCTAAAAAAGGTGAAAATCTATCGAGTAACCATCTTTGCAAAAAGTAATCGGACTTATTATTTTGATAACGAAGAAGGTAAATGTGAAGTAATTCAAAAACGTAACATTGAGACCAACCAAAATAGCCCTTAAGCCAAAAAATAGTAGTTTTAACTCAAGAGGTAAAGTAGATTAAGCCTTCAGGGGATAACATTTAATACATACAGACCAAGTTCTGTACCTTTTGGGCAGTACAGACTACCCGAAAGCACGCTCTTTGTGAGACATTTTCTCAGTGAAGATTAAGTCTACAAAAAGAAAAATGGTAATTAACTATTTGTACAAAATTTTAAGCTCTTTAATTTTATGAGAAATAATTTTTTGTTAGATCAAAATTGTGGAAGTTATTGACAAAAAAACAAAATTTGTCATCGTTAAATTCATATGGCGGCCGTTCCGCACACGATTTTGGCGGGAACTTTCCGTACTTATTTGTTAAGCTGAAGTAAAGATATTTCTAAAATAAAAATTAAGTATTTAATTTTCTTGCAGCCAGGGTGATTCTTTTCATCTATCTTTCTTGGACTATTTACTGCATTTCAAAAACGGCTGATCGTACAAAAATGCGTAGACCAAAACTTGTAGCTGATTATTAATTTATGTTTTACAAATTTAGTAATTCTATTAGAATATGATGCATGTAAGTGAAATATTTACAGAAAAAAATTATTTTAGAGACCTGGGACCTTTGATATCTGGACTATCCAGCACGAGATTTTATGAGTTTTTTCGGCCCATTCATCAAAACAGAGCTTTATGCAAATTTTTGCTTTTCTTTTATATTGAGATTAATTAAAATAAGAAAATGAAGACAAGATGTGAATAATTTAATGGACCACAAATTCTTATAATATCTCTTATTGATTTTGGAATCATACGAAACGAAATATTTGTGAAACGTTTTTCGTGACCTTTGACATTCAATATCTTGAAACACCGCATCGCTTCGGCGCGATATTGATGGGGACTTTTTAATAACACCCAAATGAAGGTGTTTCAAAAAGAAAGTTTTGTTATGATATGGAAGTCAAAAAAGAGTTGGGATACTAAACCTGTCCTTTCTGCACAGTGCAGAAGATTAATTGTATTTTAACATTAATTTTTTCGATACAATGTGGACAGTTTCAAGATTGTCGATAAATATTAGTATTTCAGTTCTTAATTTGTTTGAATTTTAGCGAATGTTTTCAAATATTGAATTGTAATAGTCTTACTTGTAGAAAGCGCTTCGATTGTCTGCCAATGTCTTTTCCGCCCCTGCTCCACTTCTATAATAATCTAGAGCCTTTCTTGGAAGAACGTTTAATGCGTATTTTTCAAAATCATTAAGGCACACCAAAGGTTCACCACTCATCTTCAGAATAATTAACTATTCTCTTTACACCAATTACGTTAATGCTTTAGCTATTACCGAAGCATATAATATTTTATTGTTCATTTAATAAGCTTAGTTTATCTCTGTTAAAGTTGAACTTAGATAAGTATTATTATTGACTTCATTATCATGCGATACTATTATGAAAACTAAAGACAAACAAATTGCATAATTAAATATAATTATTTATTGGCAAATAATTTGACAATATTTAAAAGTTAGTACTGAAAAAATCCTTTTGCATTTTCTGCATGCATGATAAAATTCTTGTTTCAATGAGATGAACTTTAAGCTGGTCTTTATAAAGTCAAGAAGAAATTTTGCCCTCATAAAGATTCACAGAGAGCATTTGCTATGATATTTTAGGTTAACTATTTTTGTATGAGTCGAAATTTGAATAAGGTATATAAAACACAAAGGATACTTTTTACTAAATCATTTATCGATAATCCATATCAATATCTAGATACATAACATAAACTGGGAAGAAAGTAGAAGTTTTATATATTTGCAATTATACCCAAAAACTTAATTTCATGTAAGACCCAACAATTTACAAATATTTAGTCACTACAATTTAGTCCATAAAGAGCAGCTGAATCTTTTATGCACAGATTTAGTAGAAGTTTTTAATGGGAGTAAATTATTTTTGCCACATTCTTCAAGAACAAAAAATTTCATGGCCACCAATTAGGGTTGTTATTGAGCTCCGGAACCGCAACCGGAACTGTCGGATATCAAAAATAAAAAAATATTCGAATCCATAACCGAAACCAATATAAATGTTTAGGATAATTTCGAATGTTATTTGAAATAATTTTGCTAATTCCGACGATGACTTTTTTTGGTCGATTAAAATTGCGCTTGGCGCAGGTAGCGCCCCCTATGAGTTACTGACAATCTGTTAGCGAATTAGAATTTCTTGACCAAAGAAACCCCCCTATGCCCAATTTCTTGTCTATAGTGAAATGTGTTCATCAGTTATGCGAAAAAATCACAGTTTTTTTCAACTTTGACACCCTATATGTTAATACCAAGTTTTGGTATAAAGTAAATGTGGCTAAATCACGTTATTTTTATACGAAAAATCTATTCTTGCTCTATGTACCATTACTTATGGTCCACCTGTATATTCGTGTATACAAGGCTTATTACCTCAGCATATTTATAGTTATTACCTATTCATTTTTTACTTCTTTTTCTTAGTATTTTTGTATGTACTTTCTGAAAGAATGGCTTTTATTTTACTAATTATAATAATTTTAATTAGCCTGTTTGTTTTACATACCTAAATCAGAGTATCTGACTAAAAGTCCAAATTTTTGTTCAAAACTTCAGCTAGGCATAGTTCTCCAACTATATGCATTGATTATGAAAATCATTACGTTTTCGTACATCAGAAGTGCAACCTATCGTAATTAAAATCAGGTAACTATTTTTTCGTATGTCTGCTTTACGTTAATTGCCCCATATATTCACCTAAATTATGACACGTGGAAGGTGAAATTGTGCATTGTTAAATAATTCTCATATTGTAATAAAAAGTTACATTAAGAGCATATCAGGGAAATTTAAGACCTATTTTTAATTAAAGTTTTCCAAAGTACGCCAATCATATTTAAACGCATGCAATTATTCTGGTTTGATTTCTTTTGTTTTATTACCATATCCGCTAATATTTATATGTACATTGGATGCTTTGCTTCACCTTGTATAATGTATTAGCAGCCGTTGCAAAGACTATAGAAGAGATTGAAGGTAATGTACATTTTAATTTTTTTTACGGCAGTTTACCTAAGAGTGTTTATACAGATGTTCAAATTTACCAACCAAATAGTTAGAAGCAACTACTTAGTCATGAAGTACTAATTAATTATTCATACGCCTGAGGTTTATAAGACAAAGAGTGAAAATAAATTGAAATTGCTAACGTTGCTTAAAAATTCGTACATAAATAAAATGAAAATTTAATAAAGACATTAATTTTGAAAGTTTGACTCTAATCACGAAATTTTAATATTGGAGTTGCAAGTTTTATAAATTTAGAGATTTTTTTTTCGAAATAGATATTTTTTATCCCAGGACTTCGTGTTGTAATAAAAATCTCTACTTAAAATTAGAATTTCTCTCATTTCATGTGGCTTTTCCGTTTTCGTTTTTCTGTAAATTAATTATCTTTTATGTGTTATTGAGGAATAAATATCTCTTCAAGATTACCTCAAGATTTACAAAAATAACTAGGGATTAAAATCATGTGAAACGAATGGAAGTAATACGTCGCAAAATAAGAAAATATCTTTGAAATTAAAATGTCGTCATGTTTTATGTGGTGAATATTTGGTTCGAATAATAGAATAGTATTTCTTCTACGAACATTGACAAAAAAGCATTTAAAAAATTTAAAATTGTTGGGATTTTTTTTCATGGAACGGACTAGTCCTTGGCTTTCTTCAAAAATTGAAATACCTGTCCCCTGAAACCAAGAAAGATTAAAAAAACACAACAAACGTTGCTCTAACGCGTTTCGATAGCCAACCTATCATCTTCAGACAGGTACTAATGCCTAATCCTAAAATTAATCCTCATATACTAAGAATAAATATTCACTTCGTGCATAATCAACTGCATCCGAACGCTCATACGCATCTAATCATACACGTCGTAGTCTCACAATTCCTTATCTATCAACCTTAACTATTTTCAACAGAGATGAATGGCCTAAAGGCCCAGCGCAACCATTCATAAGGTTGTCTCCAGCTTTATGGTTGGCTAAGCTTTTACATGCATTTAAAATATTATTTCTATTTACTACTTTTAACAGTTTAATATTATTATCTATCCTATGATCTAATTCAAAAGCATGTCGAGCCACACTTGACTTCTCAGTTCTTCCATACCTCAAATGAGCCAAATGCTACTTCAGTCGGATGCCTGACATACTTTTGAGGACAATCTTTACATGAAATTTGGTAAACACCGGACTTATCCTTTTGCTCTACTTTATCCTTCAAGCTACCCAAAAGCGAATTTAATTTGCCGTTAGAAGTATAAACAACCCGGAAGCCCTGTTTTCGTAAAATTCTACCCAAGTCATGCGTAAGCGAGGGTCAAATGGAAGTGAGACGAACTTAAAGTTTTTGTTTTCATCAGCTCGGAAAGTTCTGGTATTTACCAATTGACATTTGAATTTTTTCTTATTAATAATTTTATAAATAATATTTATAACTTCAGCTATATGTGTATGTGTAATCGTCTTCAACTCCTGTTCGAATCTTTCCCTCTTAAGAGGAAGACTCAGAAGGCGATGGGTGAGGAAATTGACGCTTGCCATTTTGTTGTATGCAATGGTTTGAATCAGAAGTTATATAGCGGAAGGTACGGGAATCTTTCCTATATACATCAAATTCTAATCTATTTTTATTCCTAATAACTAAAGTGTCTAAAAATGGTAATGCTCCTTCTTTCTCTAACTCGACGGTGAATTTAACAGTTGGAAAACGTGAATTTAATACATCAATGAAATTCTCTACATTTTTATTGTCAAAAATAGCAAATAGCAAAAATGTCATCTACATATCTAACCCATGTTAAGATTTATTAGGGCAGTTCTGCATTTTAAAATTATACAGATGTTCCATTTAAAGATAATATTATTACTTATTACAGTATACTTCCTCTGGGGTATTACTTCGAATTATTTAATACTGTAAGTTTCTCCGACTGATTATAATTTATTTTTTGGTGCTCGACAAACATATGTTCAATATAAAATGAAAAATGAAGTATATGTTATTTATTTTTAGAATTCTGCAATTTAAAACGAAAAAAAGGAACTCCTATAGCCTCACTCTCGTGTCCGTCCGTCCGTCTGTCACAAAAAGGTTTTCCTCGAAAACTATATTACGCAGGAATACGAAATTTTTCACAGCGTTAGTTCTCGAGACCCACGCCAATACCTCCAGTCAATGATTAGAAAAAGAAAACCTCTTATAATAAAAAGTTTTTTTTGAGTTTTAGTTAGATATATGGTGTGAGGATCCTATAATATTATTTTTTATAATTTTTGGTCTAATGGTCGCCTGATCTCCTAGGTTTCTGAAGATAAAATTTAGATTTTCACAGGGTTAGTAGATATTGGGTCAAATATTATCGGGAAATCCTTATCACATACGCTTCTTTAGTATGGTGGCCAGTGGCGGCTCGTAGCCAAAAGAAATGGGGGTGCTGCGACAATGTTTAGAGTTTTATGTTTGATCCGAAATGTCGATTTCGTCAACATTTTAACTTTTTAAAATTTCGAAATTGTTAAAATGTAACTTGTCGAAAATTTTAGATTTCTTAGAAAACTTGACAATGAAAATTTTGGATTAATGTCAGGTTTGTTGAAAGACTGGATTTTTTCCAAATTTCGATTGTATTCCAACATTTAAACTTGTTTCTTGTAATTTCAACTTTATTTTATTTTTAAGTTTTGACTTTTCCGAAAATCTGTGTATACTCTTTACGGTGTTTTGTTTTTTGTATTTTTTTTAAAAATTTAAAATTTTCACCCTTTGAAAATGTTTGTTTTTTCTGAAAATGTAAAATTTTTCAAAACTGGACATTTGACTTTTTAAATTTTCGATCTTTTTCAAAATTTCATTATTTTTTTTTTGAAAAATTATATTTTTATTGAAAATTTCGATTCTTAATAATTTTGATTTTTTTTCAATGTCAAACTTTTTGCAAAATTTCGACTATTTTTGCAAAGTTTCGATTTTTTGAAAGGGAGACATTTTATAAAATGTCGACTTTATTCACATTTTCGACTATTTTTGTTTTTTTTTAATTTGGCTACTTTTTAATTTTACAAATTTTTTAAAAATTTCATTTTGTTTTAAATATTGACGTTTTATGAAAAGTTTAACATTTTTTCAACATTTTAATTTTGTTGACCTAAAATTACAATCTTTTTTGAAAAATCTTCAACTTTGGTTCAAAATTTTAGCTAACAAAAATTTAAACTCTTAATTTCTCACTAGTTCGATTTTTGAAAACCTCGACCTATCTGATAATTTTTGACTTGTTTTCAATTTTGGCTTCGAAATATTTGGTTTTTATTGATAACACAGGCCCACAAAAAAAAAAAAGTGGTGTGTGCTGGGTGTCGGACCCACATAGTCCGGCGTATTTTTTTCCGCTGAACACGAATCTGTAGTTTAAATTGGGGGTCAAACTGCTAAAAGTGGAGAAAAACCAAAAAAACCGATAAAAATCACGATCTCGTATTTTTTTCTGTTTGATATTATCATTCTTATAATTTTCGTCTTTTCCTGACCCTTTTTTCTTCAAATGACCTGTGAAGTGGATTTCTGCTACGTTTTGTTCCTTTTTCTTGAGTTTCTCTGTGTAGCATCCAACAGTAATCTGCAAACATATTTATTCCCCACTGTCCCTGAAACCGCCGTTCAAACTCTTTGAGATCTTGGTGAAATCTTTCTCCTTGCTCTTCACTGAAGTCTCCGTTATTCTCCGGGAATTGGTCAAGATGCGAATCAAGGAAGTGCATTTTCAAATTCATTAGGCAACCTGAATGCTGAAAATTTCTTATCATATTTGCCACAATGCTTTTGTAATCAGCATCCTTGGTATTGCCTAAAAATTTGGTACACACTTCCTTGAAACTTAACCACGATGCCTTTTCTTGGTCATCCATGACTGCAACAAACCCTTCATCTTTGAATAACTTTCGGATTTCCGGTCCATCGAAGATGCCTTCCCTTAGTTTAGCATCAGATTTTTTTTTAAACACAGTACGCAGGTACGTAAAACATTCACCATCTTTATCAAGAGCTTTGACATACTGTTTAATTAAGCCAAGTTTTATATGAAGAGGAGGAATGAGAATTTTGGCTGGTTCAACAAGCGGTTTCTTTATTATATTATGTGATCCAACCTTAAATGAAGATCGTAAAGGCCATTCTTTTTTTACGTAGTGATTTTTTCGATCCCTACTGTCAAACATACACAAATAGCATGGATATTTTGTGAATCCAGATTGCTGTCCAAGGATCATGGACAAAATTTTTAAATCACCACATACTTGCCACTTATGTTCTTCGTACTTTATTTTCTTTAGGACAACTTCGAGGTTTGAATACTCTTCTTTAAGTACAGTGGAGTGGGCTAAAGGTAGAGGAGCGAATTTGTTGGTGTTGTGGAGAAGGACTGCTTTAAGACTCTGTTGAGACGAATCAATGAATAACCGCCAATTTTCTGGCTCATATAAATTTGGCTTAAATTCATCGATAGGTCCTTTTACATCAGTGCAATAGAGTAAATCTTCATTTTTTTCAAAATATTTACGGAAGGCTTCTTCTCGATTCCGATAAAACGAAACTTTAGTACCTTTTGTCAATAGATTTCTCTTTTTCATATTCGAAGCCAATATTTCAGCCGCTTCTTTTGAGAGTTTAGCCTCTCTGAATAAATCATTCAGATGTTTTTGATCGTATTTTTCCGGCTTCCGATCTTCACCAATAGGTCTGTATTCTTCATTGCTCGAAAACTCTTCTTCCTCAGATTCGCTAGAAATGTTTTCACTACTAGTATCAAACTCTTTATCAATAAAAGCTGAATTTTTAGGATCGACGTCGACTTCCATTGTGTCTAATCCACTAGTCAGACTGTCTTGTGACGTGTCATCTTCTAAACCTTCTATGAAGTTTGCAACTGGTTGTTGAACACTTGTCACAGAAGGATAAGAAATTTTATCCTTATGCATTCGGCCCACAGTGTTGACATTTGTTGTGCAAAAGTAACAATTACTTGCATCAAGTGGCTTTTTCCATATCGCTGGAGTTTTAAATTTAAGATTCGCCTTGACCTGGTGCTTTTCAAATCTATTGATCATATTATAACATGAGCCACAAACAAAATTGGGTATCCAATTTTTGAGATCGAGGGAAACTTTCATATTGAAGCACTTTTCATACAAAGTCACGAAACGATCTGTTAGTTTCTTTGTATTTTTTATCCCTATGTACTTTGCACAAACGTAGCAAAAAGCATTGGGATTTCCAGTACATTTGTGATTGCCACGAGTACTAGAAGTTCCAGCAAAATTTTCAGTAGAAGAATCCATGAAAATAAATAAACCCCGCACGCTAGAATACCTAGGCCTAAGTATGAGGGCTTTCCGACTTTGACAAGGACAATGTCAACTCGTCGTCGGACACACTACGGCATCATTCTCATATTCTAGCGCTTCCCTGCAAAACAGCGCGCCTTCGCTGGCTTCGATACGCCGAAATGTTGACTAGCGAATCATTCTACACATCCCGATAAAGGGCAGTTGTCATCGTAGTCCAATCATTCCGGAGTAGCAGGTTTCTGCCGGTAAATGTACCGATTTAGTTAACCATTTCCTTATTTTTTGTCAAAAACAAAATATCATCTATGTGACACTTAAATAAGACACAATAAGTAGTGAATTAACGTATTTGCACATTACGGTTGGATATTACAGAGAGAAACAAGTAGAAACTGCAAGATGATAATATCATACAGAAAAAAATACGAGATCGTGATTTTTATCGGTTTTTTTGGTTTTTCTCCACTTTTAGCAGTTTGACCCCCAATTTAAACTACAGATTCGTGTTCAGCGGAAAAAAATACGCCGGACTATGTGGGTCCGACACCCAGCACACACCACTTTTTTTTTTTTGTGGGCCTGTGTAATGTGAGTGAACATTTTTTAATTATTCAAAACTTTAAAAACTTGATAATTCTCAGATCTTTTGAATGTGTCTACTTGTTCAAAGGTTTGATATATATTTTTTATTTTGGACTATAAAATTACGACCTATTTGTTTAAAAATTTCTTCATTTTCAAAATTTTGACTTCTTTTGGAAATTTGAAAGTTTTTGAAAATGTTTGCCATTTTTTTATATATTTCGCGTATTTCTTAAAATTTAGAAAGATCAGTGTCAAAAAATGTCGACCCCTTTTTGAAAATTTTAACCTTTTCTTAGATCTGCACTTTGCTAAAATTTTCGACTTTTTTTAATTCCCACTTTGTTGAAAATTCCATTTTTTTCAAATGTTCGTATTTTTCAAAATTTTAGCCATTTTTCAAAGTTAAAAATTGTTGGAATATTTAACAATTTCGATTATTATTTTAATTTCAACTATTTTCAAAATTTCATCATTCTTTGCAAACTGTCGATCCTTCATTTAAAAATTTTGATTTTTCTTTTAAGTGAGACATTTCTTAAAAACTCATTTTGAAATTTTCGACCAAATCGTAAAATTTCGAATTTTTCTAAAGATTTCAACTCTATTTGAAAACTTGATCTTTTTTTAAAGGTTCGAACTGTTTTCAAAATATTATTTATATTTTTTTATAACATTTGCAATTAAATCTCCAACTTAAAAAAAATGAGTTTTTATTTTAAATTTACACTACTCAAAATTTCGACTTTTTTCAAAATTTTACCTTTTCAAAATTTCAGCCTTTTTGATAATTACGATTTTTTTGATTATTTTGAGTTTTCTCCAATATTCAGAAATTCAGCTTCTTAGAAAATTTAATTAAAAGTTTAGTTTAAATGTCGATATTTTTGCAGAATTTTGCCATTTTTCATTCGCAAAATTACTGAAAATTTCGACTATTTTAAAAATTTAATTTTTTTCTAAAATATTAACTTTTTTCAAAATCCTTATTTTCTTTTAGAAATTTGACTTTCTATGAAAATTTCGAAATTTTTAAAAATTCCACTTTTTTCCAAATTTTGGCTTTTTTGATAACTTTGGCTTTATTTTTTATAACTGGTAATTTTTTTTTCTTTTTTAATTTAAATTTTTTGGTATTATTATTATTATAGTTATTATTTGTTAATTATTATACTAGAATAAATATTACTCCTGGTAACAAAAAATTTCGATTTTTAAAACTGTGCGAAGTTTTAAAACAAATTTCGAAGAAAAAAACTTGCAGTTTATGTACAAATAAATTATCAACATTTAAATTTTGATCTCAAAATATTGACTTCAAGCATTAAATTGTTGAATAATTTTTTTGCAACATTTTGATTGTTTTTGTTTTATAAATTTTGAATCTTTTCTTGAAATCTTGGGTCTTTTTCTCGAAAATTTCAATAATTCCCAGTTTAAAAGTCGAAATTTTAAGAATATTTTGGACAATTAATTTATTTTTAGAAATTGTTCTTTTTTCTTTGATTCCTAAATTTTTCTTTATTTCAAAAGTTTTATATACAAATAAGAAATTTTAATTTTTCCTAGAAATATTGTCTGCTTTTTCTTCAAAATTTGCTCTTATTTTTTAAATTTGAAATTTACAATTTGAAGAATAAATTTAATATTTTTAGAAAAATGGGAAATTTTGATCCAGAATTTTCTTTGATCCTACAGCAGTAGTAATTTTTTAGAGAAAATCAAATTGCAAAAAATTTACAAGGTTCATTTTTTCTTGAAGTTTCAATATTTTTCTCAAAGTTTTCTTATTTCTATGCAAATTTGGATTCTATTTTCTCTCAATTTGTCTATATAAATAAAACAAAGTCGTGTTAGTTACACCATTTATTACTCCAGAACGGCTGAACGGATTTTTATGTTTTTTGCTTTGTTGAATTTGCCTCGGCCTCGAATAGCATAATAAAGATATTGAAAAAAATTACATGTTTTATAAGGAATCCGTGTAAAACGCCATCTCTAATTCATAACAGGAACATGATAGAAATGGATCGCAACCTACGCTAACCGTAAATGTGTTGTAATCAGTTTCCAGTAGATGGCCCTGTATCTGTTTTGATTATGGCCCGTTTTTAGCGGTTTTTCGCGTAGGATTCACCTGGAAACGGGCGACCGTACTAAATATTTTAATGTAAAATTTCATTCAGCTAATGAGTTAACACAATATTTGTTAATTCTGAGGTGGTGCGAAGTTCGCCAGGGCCAACTAGTACTTAAAAATTTTCAGTTTCTTATCAAAATTACAAAATAAAAGTGGCTTTAAAATATTAACGTTTCGTGAATAACGTTAACATTTCTAAAACAAATTAGAGAAATCAAAATTTTTACAAGAAAAAATATTTTAAAAACAAAATTTCTAGCAAAAGTCGGAATTTAAAAAAAAGATTCTTTGTATAAAATATTTAGAGAAAAACACAAATCTCATGGGAAAAAAATCAAAATTTCTAAGAAAAAATTGAAATTTCAGAAAGAATTTGAAATATCTTTATAAAAAGGTTGAAATTAAAATTTTACGAAAAAAATTCAAGAGTCGGTTGTTATTTCATTTTAGAAAAATATCGAAATGTGAAAGGAGATGAAAATTAACTTTTTTCTTAAAATTTCTTGTTTTTTCCAAAATGTTGACATTTTTATAGAAATTTCAGGGTTTTTTGCTTAACATTTTTATCAATCAAAGTTATCAAATTATCAAAATTAGAAAATAAAATGAACTATGAAATACCAAATTCTAGCGAAAAAACTTGAGAGTTTTAAATCAAATTAGAGGAACATAAAAAAATCTGGAGAGGTTGTAACTTCCAGAAGAAATTTTAAGGACAAAATTTTCAGAAAATATAGGAATTTATAACAAATTTCTTTTCATAAAATATCTAGGAAGAATGGAAACTTCATAGCAAAGAAAATTAAAATTTTCTTAGATAAATCAAATATCTAGAAGCAACTCAAAATTTTTATACGAAAAAGTTGAAATTGAGATATCAGGTAAAAACTCGAGTAATCGCTATTAATTTTTTTAGAGAAATATTAAAATGCAAGAAGAGTTTGATTTAGATGTTATTTTGAAATTTTAATTATTTTTTCAAAATTTTTACAAAAATAAAAAAAAATATTAAACTAGATTTTCAAATCCCCTCGTAAAAGAAACTTGACATTTCTATAAAAAGAAGTCAGAGGAAATTTAAAATTTCTACAAAAAATGGTTTAAGGAAAAATCTTCGGAAAATTTTGAGAACAAACTCTTAAGCGAAATTGGGGGTGCTGCAGTTCCACAGTGCCTATACGCGATGGTGGCCAAAAATAACGAAAAAGGCAGCACAAAACCAAATGAACATAGTTCAAAGTTATGCATATCTGGGCATAATAGGCGTGATGAACACCTGTCCAACAGCAGCAACGGTCCAACTCCTTTTCACTTTTTAGGCCGTTTTTAGAGTCACGCGGGTAGCTCCCGTCACCCGCGCGCGGGTGGGTAGGATACATTTGTTTGCAGCAATTTATTTAGAATGGAACGGGTGGCCGGACGCGGGTGCGTCGCTGCAAGCAAATGTATCCTATCCACCCGCGCGCAGGTGACGGGTGCTACCCGCGTGACTCTAAAAGTGGCCTTAGTGAAGAGAGAGGCGATCAAAGGAACCTCAAGATTAATGCAATTAAAACAATTTAAAGAAGGATACTTCGACAGTCACATGGGAATCCTTAAGGAATGTAGCGAGTTATGCTCATTTTAGCAAGATCGATAGATTATATACAACCCAGGTACTAATTTGATCATTCCTTTAAGGTGGACTTAGATAGCCACACTAACGCTCAATCAGTACCTGAAAAAAAAAATACAAAACATCCATCTGGTTTACAGATAGATTAAAGACAGATGGGACTAGAGTGGGAATTTATGGCCCTAACTATAGGTTCTCTAAAGTCTTGGGAATATACCCAACTGTCTTTCAAATTGAAATACAGGCAATAGAACTCTGCACCTACGAGTGTCTTCGAAGAAACCTGAAAGACACAAAGATCTGCATTAACTCTGACAGCCAAGAGGCAATAAAGGATTTCAGCAGCTGCCTTGTTAAATCCAAACTAGTTTAGAACTGTCAACAAACTCTAAAGCAAGTGGCTTAACACAACAGGATCAGCCTTAAGTGGGTGCAAGGGCACAAAAGAATACAAGGGAATGAAGCTGCGGACCAATTCGCTAGAGAAGGATCTACATCGTCATTTCTTGGACCTGAACCGGCTTTTGGTTTTTTTAGAAGTCAAATTAACAATGACTTCAAAAAATGGGAAGCAAAGTCAAGAATTTCCCACTAGAGATCATATCCAGGACTACGACAGGCAAAAATATTTATATCTGGAACGCTTGAAAAGACAAAGGTTTACTTAGAACTCAAATTTGAATTGAGGATCCTAACCGGCCTCTTGACAGGACATTGCCCTATGAGGTACCACCTCAAGAAAATGGGTCAGGCTGAAACAGACCTATCTCGCTTTTGCGCAGAAGCTGTGGAGACTGCAGAACATGCGCTATGCAAGTGCGATGCGCTTGCAATAACCACAGTATAGATATTAGCTTACGCATACAGTAGTGACAAAAGTGTCGGTACCTTTGATCTTGAAGTAGCTAAAATCGTTGACCTTCAATGGAATCAGCCATGTTGTGGATTGTGCACGGCCGCGAAAATTTAAATTTATTTATTAAACAAAACCATCAAGTTTATTAATTTCAATAGTTTTTAGCGTTTAAATTCTAATTTACTACTTTACAAATAGTCCAAAAATACTAGTTCTCGTGTATTTTTTAAATAATGTGTATTTTGTAATTACTGATAACCTGATAAGTATAAAGAATACACAAAGAAAAACTAAACACAGATTGTGACTGACGGCAAAATAATTTCTACAGGAAACAACTTATTTATTTTTTTGTATAAAACTGGCAAATGCGAGTATAATAAAACAGTTTTTTTTAATAAAACAAATTGGGTGTACCCGAATATTACCTTTTGCCGTCTTTTGGAAATTAAAAAGAAGTTGATTTTATCAAATTATTATTGCTGTTAGAGTTACATTTATAAATAGAACGTGTAAATTCTCCTCTTTTCTCTTTTATTTGGTTTCATCTTATAAGCCCAATGAATTATAACAAGAGTGACATTTTAATAAAACTGATCCAGTGTTGCCAGATAACCTAAACATTATTCGCGAACAATCTCCTTAAAAATCCCACAATTCGGATGAAAATCCCTGACCATATCAAATTTCTGGAACATCCATAAATGTAGATAAATTGTCTTACATTTTCACCATGAATGAATAACTTATGAACGTAAAATAAAAAATCATATTCGGTCAAGTGCTGATTTTCCCGAACACTTGGCAACTCTCAATTGACATTTAGTTACCCAACAACCATAGATCTTATTTCTGGTTATCATAGAACACTGTGACGCCATGTTCGGGATTGTGCAAATTGACGCATGAGCAAACAAAATTTTTTTATTTTTCAATTATAACACAAGCAGATGTGGATAAAATTTTAAATTTATGTAAGAATAACTTCATATTAGGACTGCATATGTAATGAAATACTTTTGTTTGGCAAAATTATAGGGCGATGGGGAATTTTTAACAATAAATGCAAGAAAATGCTTTGTTGAGGTAAAAATGTATTCATATTCGAAAAACGACAAAATTGCAAGAAACGCAAAATGCATTTTTTTACGCTGTTTAAGGATAATTGTCTTATGAATCTTATATTCCTTCTTAACTTCTGCAAAACGCAAATGCAGTTCTAAATTTTACAGTTTCAAATTTCTTCTTCGACATTTACACAACTTGATTGTTATTATCAAATTTGTGTTTCCTAGCTAATTAATGTAAAATAAACTTTACCTTGTATCGAGTTGTAAAAGAAATTCAATATTTGTGCAAATTCTCCGAATTACTGAATATTTGGTCAACATTAATTTCAATGTCGTTTTTCTAACTAGATTTTGTTAACGTAAATATATACATAATGTATGTAGTTGGGAGTATTATTGACTTTTTTAATTTGATTTTTTCTACATATTCATCATTACTTAAATAGACCTATTGCGTCTTTGAGTACTGCATATTTGAAATTATATGTGCGGAGATTTCTACTCTAAAAAATTGCATTTATTTTGGAACTGCTTTAAGTCTTACTAATATTTTGTTGGTGTTTGCTGATTTAATTGTCTTAGATATGAGTTTAGTGTAAACATTGCTTTAAAAAATAATGTCAATTATATGTTGTGTGATTATGATTACTGTAGTTTATGAACAGATGCCAAAAGTCAATTTTAAAATTAATTAAAGGTTAATAATCACGCTAAAATTTGGGCTTCTATTTCTAGAACTTTATATTTAAACTCGGTTTTTTAGATTACAATTTTTTTCCTAAAATTTGGACTTTACGCCTGCAATATTTTTCTTTCCCTAAAAGTTTGACTTTAATTTCCAAATTTCTCTTTTTCTGCAAATTTTGATAATTATTCGCAATTTCGATTTTAGTTTCTCGTGCATAAATCCAAATTAGCGAATTTATTTTTTAAATATTGTAACAAAATGTGATTATAAAATTTAGTTAGGAATTTTCTAGAAAATTTGATAAAGGGAAGCGGGCGCGATAATGAATCAAACGGCAGATAAGCGTTCCACAAATTTCCGCAAACATAAGTCTTATCTGCTCGTTCCTTCTAGAACCCCAAACGGGAACTATAAATAGGCGGTTTGGTCGGGTTTCCCGCAGTTAGTTAATCGGTCAGTTAGTCAGTCAATGAATAAGTTAGTTCATTAAACAATGTTAATTAGTGAATTACAATTGTAATGTTCCGAGTTCAATGTGGAAATAAAGTTGTTACAAACCACGCAGTATTAAGCTTCGAACCGATAACGCCCAACAATATTAAATTTCGAGTATTTTGATTAAAATCTCGAAGTGCTGACATGCCCAAAAGTTGAAGTTTTTTTTTTAATTTCTGCTAATCTCGAAAATTTCCATGAAGTTGAAAGGTTTTCCTTATGTAAATTTTAGATATTTTCGAATGAATCATTCTCATTTTCATTCATTATTTTTAAATTTCAACATTTTTCTGCAAATATAGAATCAATATGTATAGAAAACAGTTAAAATTTAAACTTTAAATTGGAAATTTAGATTTTTAATTTGAAACTTGAACCTGTTTTCAAAATTTCAAATTTTAACTCCAATGTTTGATTTAGAGCCAAAGAAAATGCTTCAAAATTTCGAAATGAAAATTTAAAATTCAAACTATTTAATTATAGTAAGTCAATCTTTAAATTCGCAATTTCAACTTCTCCCTTTAACTTCTATTTTAAATTGAAATTTCTACTTTTTTTCTCGATTCTTTTGGGATAAAACCCAAAGAATTTTTTCGAAATTTTACCTCTTCTATTCATAATTCTACGTTTATTTCTAATTTCGCTTTTTTTGGATCACAATTGTTAAATACAATTGTGATCCAAAAAAAAGTGGACGTAAACGTCGATATCCAATTCCGGGAATGAGCTTTTACTACGCATACTATCTTTTCTAAAATAGCAAATCAAAGTTACTTAAATTAAGAAGCTATTTGTTTCTTATTATCCGGTCCGGGAAGTTACGTTCTTTTTCGGTCTAGAAAGCAAAAAACTTTCTCGAACTGTTTTGTGATGATTCCTCAGCAGCGGACTAAAATACATACTCGAATAACGTATTTTGGGGTTTGAAATTGCGTCGACAAATTAGGCATTCTTGACGGATTTCAGACGAAGGTATTTTTTTTCTTTGAAATTTAAATTATTCGTTTGAAAAAATTTTATTTTGAACCGAAAATTAGGAAATCATATTACTACGAAATAAAGATGTTTTTTAAGAAATCTATTTTCATGTCGAATTTTCGACATTCGAACATCAAATTTAGAGAGTGTTTTCGACTTTTAATTCAAAATTTTACTAAGAACTTTTGAGTTTATTCTCGTTTTTTTAAATTTTTCCTTAAAAATATTATTTTTTGGAAGGATTTTTATTTAAAAGTTTCTTTCCTTTATTCTTTTAATGTCAAATTTTTAAGTTTTTGCTTAACACTTGTCATTTATTCTCGATATTAATATTTTTCCTTTCTTAATTTTTAGCTAAGAAAAAAATAAACAAGTATAAATTAAAATTAAATGGTTAGTCAATTTAATAACATGTTGTAAGATTTGCAATCTGATATATGTTGTTTTACATCAGCAATTCTAACACAGCATTAGAGGAACTTTTATGAGGGTAAATTTAGGGGTGATGGCCATAGTTGTTTTACTGTTTTTCACTGTCCTCCAACTTTTTAAATAACTAGGTACATTTTTATGTAAATGTATGGTAAATTTGAAAGTGATACACTAGGTCCTTAACATCTTTAATAAAATAATTGCTCATTTAAGAAGTATTTATCACTGAGACCAAAATACAAAATTTGGTCTACGGGCCATCTCTCCTAAGTATATCTAAGAGAGAGAGAGTTGGTCATAATTAGACAAACATAAAAAAATTTAGAGCAAAATAAACATATTTGTATTTTAAGTTATCCTAAAAAAGTCATCTTATTTGTTTAGAAATAACAAACTACTTTCATAGAAGAAAATTTATTTTTCGGTTGGCTTTTTAAGAATAAAAAGTTGCTTCTTTATTCTTTGACAAAAAAAGCCACAAACAAAATTAATGAGTTTTTTGAAACCGGTAGAAAGCTTTACCGTACTTCTCATCCATGTTAAAACGTTTCTTGGTTTGCTTAAGAGTTCGTCCTCTTCAAAAATATGAGGTTATAACGCTGAGAATTTTTCTTGGTATTACTTAACGAGATGCTTATTACACCTCCATCTTTCGACGTGAATATCAAGATGCCTGAGTGATGAGTGCACAAATCACTAAAGCTAGTGGTTTGCGAATGAGTGCACCCAAATGTGAAAGATTATGCGTTTTACCACAGTTTTTTTTTTCAATCGCTATTCTAATATTTTTCACGGTGTATTAAAAATTCTTGCGGCAACACGTATGGGCAGTTAGTTGTTTTTAACCATATCCAATGCATCTTTCAACTCGTTTTTTTCTAAAGAACCTCTTTTTAATGTTTATAATAGAAAACGAAATGCAACATTCGCCATTATTCCAAAAAAAACGGGCTATCTTTCCTTTTTATAAAAGTAAATTGTTCACGTTAGTATTTGAAATTCTATGTATTTTATTTTCATGAAATAATTATGTATGTTACCGGGCACCAAGGTAATCGTAGAAAATAGCTGCTAACTTATTTATAACCGTTGATTATCTAAAAGTTAGAATATTGAAAATAATGATCAAAAACCTATGCGTGTGACAAAATATAATAGTTAAACTAATTTACCTTATTTAGCTCTTTATAATAGAAAAAAAAGGAGAGTTGCACTTTAACACGAATAATTTAGAATATTTGAATGTAAACGTTATTTACAAAAAATAAGTGTAATTAGTACCCTGGACCCATATACTTGTACATGCCTGGATCATCTCTTCTCTATCGCCATCTTCTTTAGATTTACCCTACACAGCGAAATAAAAGATAAGGCTTGTCCTGGTGAAACATTTTAATTTATGGGAAAAATGCAGGGCGTTTCGTACAATACGAGATCCATTTGAAAATATATTTTGCATAGGATGCTTCAAAGCAGCTGTCTTATCAAATCACATATTGCCGAAGACGGTTTTGTTACTCATTGCATTTATATTGTCATTTGGTATTCACTTTCCTCACTGACAGATCTCCTCAAGTCAAGAGATATTTATGATTTGTGCAGACGTGCCTCTGGAGTTTGTCTGGAGTTCTGTCTCGTACTCTGTTTCTGTTACACATAAACGATATCCTGGCTTCTTCAACTGCCAATCCAATATATAGCTACCTAGATGAGAGTAGCCTGGTGTCATCTTCTTTCCTCGGCAAACCATTACTAGTCGCAGATAGGCTAAGGGAACAGCAGATATAGATGATAAATCGGGATCTCGGAATCATTTTGGAAAGAAGAAAAAAAATTGGAAAAAACTCAGGATGTGGTTTTTTCTAAGAAATCATAATGCAACAAACATACTCATGGACGGTAAAATCTTTCCGATGGGAACAAATCTGCCTATCTTAGGAGCGAATACGAGATTTAACTTCTCTTGGGGCGATCATGTGTACGCCATTGCCAAGTGCCCTTCTTAGAAGTTGGGCTTTCTTTTTAGAGCTAAAAATTACCTCAAATCTCATTAGCTGCTCACTCTCTACGAAGCACAAGTTAGCACAATGCCAGAATACTGTTCTCATGTTCTCATAACCACGTGGATGACCCCATACATAGAATTTATAATTGAAGCCCCTACCCGTACGAGAGAATCTATCTGTTGAATGCAATTAGCTATTTACCGCTTTTCCCAGATAAACTACCAACCGTGCAGGATGCCACCCTGCTCCACAGGTTTTTGACCCCGTAGTAAGAGACAATAAAAGTGATGTAGAATGTGAATTTGCCACATTAACTATATACATACTTTTATTTCATATAATGCGTTTCCCAAAGGGTTGTTTATATAATGTTAGAGTCTTTTGATCCACCATGTCTTTTAATCCCATTAATATTAATATTAATAAGTTTATTTGCAGAATATTTATAATAGAGTACAATAAGTACTACCTTAGCATAATAAAGTATATGTTATGTATTTAAATCTGCAAGCATCAAACCAGCCTGATGTACATTGCAATTAGCGAAAGTTTGAATGCTAAATTTAAAAAGTTACAAAGTAGTATTGATGTATTGGTCGAACTAGCTACCAAAAACAAACAAAGAATACGAATGTAGAAAAAAATCAGGAAGCTGGTCAGCACCATCAAAGATGCAATAATTTAATATTTTATGGAGTTAAGGAATAAAGTAACGCAGCTCTCGAGGAAGAAGTTTTATAATTGTTGAACGAAAAAAAACGGCAGTAAATCTTTTTTCAACTGATATAGAACTGTGTTACAGAATGGGAAAAATTCGTGACGATGCTAAAACACATCTTCGTCCAATTTTAATTCGTTTTTTATCATGCAAAATGAGAAAACTCATTTTCACCAACAAAAATGCTTTAAACAAGTTAGCATTTGAGAAATTGCAATCAGATTATATATTATTATTAATTTAAATTGTCTACATTTTACATACATCTTGTTTTGTGCTAATTATTAATCTACTAATTACATATTATACTTACTTCTTAAATCATAATTTTAGTTGCCGACATATTGTTAATTAACGTGTGCTCCATGTTTGGAGTTCAGCCCCAAAGAATACTTTGGCTCTTTTGAATTTAATTGAAAAAAGCGCTTTGTCTAATTAAGGATAGAATTTTACCGATTTTCTCGAAAATCTGGAACACAGGCGGATGGCTGTTGACTTGTCTCCTTTCTGCGTGTGTAACTATCTTATGGGAGATGCTCGCAGCAGCTGATAGATTTGATCCTCAGGGTTTTTGAAGCATACAAGAGAGTTGGACACAGCAAATGCACGTGCTATCAAGTTTGTCACAGTGATAAATTTTGTCTATGGAGACTCTTTTTTCTATGGAGCTTCGAAGCTATGGAATTCGTTATCGAACGGTATTTTCTGCGAAAATTATAACCTATCCCTATTGAAAAAGGCATCGTCATCTATCTTCATTTCCTCATCTTACCAGTAGTACTTTGATGGGTTATAGGGTTGTGCTTTGCGAGTGGATTAAACTTTAAAAAAATATTGGAACTCACAATTTCGATTTCTTGCCAATATCACAAAATAGTGTATTTTGGGGTAAATTTTTATTTTATTTAAGGAGCAGTCATAAAGACAGAACTCTGGAAATGAGGGACTTCAGAGATATTTACATGCCAAAAAGAAAACAAAAACCTCGCTGAAACAACTGTGTGAAAAGGCATTATCATGATGCGCCTCTTAGGTATCCTTGATGCTTTGTCTTATCGAAATACTTCTTTTACCTTTACCCCTTCGATCTTTGGCTCAATTTTTTCTTCGTCAAAGCATCGGGAAAAATTCGATAAATTGTTTGTTGATAAACTATTGTAGATCAAAAAGAGATTTTGTTTACACAGTAATTCTAATAAATTTGCAATATCAAACGTTTGCGACTGTACATTAAATCAAATTGTAAATAAAATTAACTTAACATAATGATTGTTTTCACTTTTTCGTAAAAAATAATAAATTTTATGAAGTAACTATGCCATAAATGGATTTAATATAGAAAATATGATCAAATATGCTCTAAATTTGTGTTACTGACAACATTTCTGGGTGTGAGTTAAATACATGTGTTTTGTTTTCAGGTGCTAACAGAAGTTGCTCAAAATGAAATCCATCGCAATTTTGTTCCTTGTTTGTATTTCTATTGTTGCAGTATACAGTAAGTCAGTGGATGAAGAATGGGCCGATTTCAAGGTACTTGATTAATTTAACCGCTTAATTTAATAAGACTTGCTAAAATACAGTAAAAAGAGATTTGCAAAAGCAATTTTAGGATTCGGTACATTAAAAGCAAAAGAAATATGGAACCAATATAATGTTATGTGCAATTTACACGAGCAAGTAAAACTATCGCAAATCGATGTCTGAGAGTACTTCCAGCGAACTTGCGTAGTGTAAACAGTCTCTTAGGTGTAAACACTATCACAAGTCGCTCCCGCAAGTGCTATCGCAAGTTACTATCCCGTGTAAACGGCACATTACTCTCGTGTCCGTCCTGTCATCAAGAGGTTTTTCCCGAAACCTATGTAACGCAGAAATTTGAATGTCTCGGTGACCTACGCAAATATCGGCAGTCAGTGATTAATCAAAGAGAATATTTTATAATAAGGCAATTAAACACACCCTGAGAAAATCTAATACAAAATAAAGATTGTTTTCACTCTGGTTTTCAAAGCTTCGTAATAATGAACATATTTTTGTAATAAAAAAAACACTCAATATGTTTAGAGCTGATTAATGTTCGAGAAAATCTTCAGCTTGAAGTTAAATTATGTCCTAAATGTAAGTTAAATTTTGGGGCAAGTTTAGAATTTTTCCTCACCAAAGAAATAATTAATCTTTCTACTAAGCAATTTAGATGAATATTTCCGTAATAAGCACATATTTAATTACGTACAACGCAGTCATTGTGGTTGCAGTCGGACACTTTATCGAGATCTGAGGTGATCCCATAAGCTGCATTCATCACTGACCTATTGCGAATTGCGAATGAATGCTTTTTACTTTAAAGACATCAACACAGACACCATTTCCACAAATCGTAGGATATTGGAAAATAGATAAATTCTTTATTTTTCAATCACCCAAGAAAATTTGGATATGATTTCAATATTGTATGATCCCAACTCGGTCTTGGATGATTTCTTTATTAGCAAGATACGTAGCAAGCATTTAGAAAATCTAGATTTTTAAGTCAAAAGCAATCTGGTTTAATTGATAACAATAATAATGATCTTCCTATTTGACTGGAAGAAATAGTATGACTAAAATACAGTACTCAGCAAGTAAATAAGTAAAACAGATGATATTTTTCTAAATGACTCAGATAAATTACTCTTTTGTTCAGTAAAGTGGCGTGCCTTTTATAAATGGCGAAGCTGGTCGGAAAACAAGTAGCAATTGCGAAACAGACTGGTATTTTATTTAAATTTAAGGGAAATTCTTGTATTTGTTTTAAAAATTCATCAATTATTCATTACACAATTTTTGTTGGCTAGAAATAACTCGAAATAATTCATTTTTTATAAATATAACCACTAAACTGGAAAGTCGTTCTTGTCTTGCCGAATTTCCAATAAAATTCTCAAGTCGTTTAGAATTTCGCGTCTTTTTTTCACTTTCTCGCTGTATTATTCGTGATTAATTAGCTGATTATCTAAATTCTTAATTTATGTTTAACCAAATCGTTTTTGTAGCAGGGTTGGCTCTAAATGAGCATCACTAGATGAATTCTTCTATTATCAATTGATGAAGTTTGTTTAAATAAAAAAAATCCTTTTCTATTCCATAAATTATTTTTCTTTGAAAATATAAGGCTTTAAAAAAATAAAAGATATTTTGTATTTCACATTTTTCTAATAATTTTTGTGTCTGAAATACCTAAGGTGTTTTAGTCTGGTTTGTTAAATTTGATGATTCAGGGGTTGGTCCTTTTAAAATAATCAGCTTGTTTTTTAGAAAATTCAGACCATTTTTCACTAACAAAAACATAATACAATCACATAATCTACTCAGCTTGTTAGAACCTGAAGTTGCCTCAATCACAACCATAATTTTAGCTTAGCCTATCTCCACTTAGCTTAATCCAGTACTAAACTAACCTAATTGTTTTTACTATCAATGCTATAAAATAGCACCATTTTGGATAATAAATATTTAGTAGATACTACTTAAAACGTTTGCACCATAATTAGTCCCATGAACATCTTCTGAACAAGTACTACAAATTGAATTGTCGTGTTAGGTCAATGAAAGATTAAGATTGCGTTCAGACAGCTTATCGTGTGTATTAGACGCGATAGCGTTAAGCAGCGTACACGATAGATAAATGTATCGTGGCAGCGCACAGACTTGATAGCCCAGTCGGCGAGGAAATCGCTATAGAGGTGAAAAATACAAACTAATCCAACAGCGATTTTATTATTGCAATCCATTAGTAGGTCAATTTTGAGTATCTGTTCAAGTTGACGCGGCGCGGGGGGCTGTGCGTCAGCCGCCATTCTGATAAACGCGTTTTAGTAAATATCTCGAAAGTGGTTGCTCCTATAAAGAAAATACAAGAGACCATATTTATAGAAGAGTATATAATTTAACTTTTTTATTAAACATATTTTTCTATAAAATGAATATTTTATGAGTTATTCCAATGAAAAGTTTTTACTTTCCAGTTTTTTTTAAACGGTTAGCACTTGTTGGTAACAGTTATAATCAACGTTATAGAGCGTAAAATTTTCTACAAATTTTGTATTTATTTTATTTTTTAAAGTTAATAGTTTGTGAGTTATAACGCCATGAAAATCGAACGGTCTTGATAAATTTTAACTTACGAATGTCGCCTCCACCTAAAGTATATAACACAGTAAAGAACTGCTCTAGAAATCGAATGTGTCTTTACGCCAAAGTTGCTTTTACGTTAACGTTAACGTTAACGATGAGATAATATAAAGTTATTTTCAATAAATTGTAGAAAAATCAGTTTCATCACATTAATCTAGTCTTGAATGAAATAGTTGAAGATGTGGACAGTGACTTTGACGGAGTAATAAATATGAGTCAACCTAAACCATCAAAAAAATCTTAAAATAATTTTTCATATTGCATTTTTACTGTGGATTAGAGTTTCTGGAAATACCACGTTAAAAAAAAAACGCGCCGTGAACTTTGCCTCTAAGGTAGTGGGGAAATAAGTTTAAATTGCTCCACTACCTATACATTTTCATTGCTCTAAAACTGTGACACTACAAATTTTAGAAAAACTTATTTTAAAAAAAAATTAGATTTTCTAATTCTCTTACAATTTTAATAGTTACTGTTATGAATTATTCTTGTAAGCCGCTTACTAATTTTACTAAACAAAATCTAAAAAATGAAAACTTCAACACTGTAACTCTTTTTAGAATAACAGCCAAAATAAACATGTTTATGTTTATAGGTTCCTTGTAGTTTCTTCGTAAAAACAATTATTCTCGAAATATTTACAAAAACGCATTTATCAAAATAATGGCAAACGCATGACTACTTGGCGTCATAGACAGGATTGATCCACTAATAGGTTGTATTCATAAAATTGCTGTTGAATTATACTTCAAATAAATTTTTCCCACTGCGTAACTGTGAAAAAAAGAAAAATGGAAAATATCATATTTATGTAGAAATAAGTAGTTTAATATTTTTATTGGAAGCGATCTTTTGGACCCATTTTTTAAAATTATTACGCCAAAAAATTGTCACTCTTTAGTTTTTTCTTAATCTAGGTCCATATCGGCCAACAGTATATTTGTAGGGTATAAAATTATCTATCAATTTTATAAAAAACATTTTTTAAAAGATCATAGTTTTTTAAAGCTATAATAACAATAGATCTAAAATTATATCTATTCTTTACTTGTCTAGTCAATATTAGAGCAATGAGACACTCCGGTTAAAATAAAATTTCCTGTCGATAAGTCAGCATTTATTGCGCTTACAATTTGATAAAACGCCGTTTTCTACATTAACTCAGATACTTATTTTATTACAGCTCTTAAATTATATACTTTAGAAAAAAATGTTTTATACAAAATGTGTAAATTTTTTTATGCTCTACAACTTTGATAATAACTGTTATCAATGTAGTGTTAAGAGAAAACAATTCAACGTAGTAACTTTTAAAATATTCATCCTATACAAAAATATTATTAATAAAAAAGATAAGTCATATATTTATCTACAAATATGATCTCTTCTACTTTTTAATAGGACCAACCATTATCGAGATAATTACATAAACGCGTTTATCAAAATGGCGGCTAACGCACAGCCCTCCGCACCACGCCAACTTGAATTTATTCTTAAAAATAACTAACTAATTGATTGCAATCATAAAATCGCTGTTGGATTATGTTGTACAAAAAAAGCTTCGCCGACTGGGCTATGAGGGCATCGTTGCGAACCGAACGTCGTTGCGAACCACGTCGCATGCCTTAAATCAAGTTGCGTTCTGCAACCGCAACGCGTTTTACTTTTGTTGAGCTGCAAATGATTTATAACGACGTAGTTTAAGTCTATACGCGGCTTTATAGAGTTTCGAAGAGTGGCGTTAGTCAGCGAAAGCATTGTTTTAGATTTTAGGCAATAAATAAATATTGCTTATAGACATCGAACGGAAAGATGTATTTCATAAGAAGTATACAAAATACATATTTTTTATTATCTATTTCGATTCAGCAGCAGCAAATCTGTTATAATTGTAATATGTATCATAATAGGTAGAAGAAAAAAAATGTTTTTTTGCGGATCAGTGTAGGGGTCACTAATGAATATTTATAAAATGTCACTGATTTTTATTTTCATAGATTTTTGGTTTTTGAGAAAAACTTAACCTCAAATTTTGGGATCTTAACCTCGAAAGGAGCGAATTTTGGAAAAATCTTTGTACGAAAGACGTCTTCTGAATTATTTCCTAGTTATTTAGTTCCACCCTGTCTATATACATATATATTATATGGTATACAGTATGTCTCATAGGACGTAAGATAAAACGGCATCTTCGTTATTTTTTGTTTACACTTTTGTGGGATCATTGTTGGCCCTGCCACCTAGATTTAAATCCTTCGTAACCTTTATAAGTTTGGAAGTTTGTTCAAGACTCAGTCAGCATTTATACGAGTATATCCCGGCTTTTACAGCCAGGCTCAACATTTGACCTACACTCATTCCTTCCAAATTTTCTGGTCTTAATATTTCTTTGCCAGCCAGATTATATCTGTGTCTGGCAAGGTTGGGATAGGCACACACAATGTGTAAACTTGTTTTCTTGTCGACATTTATCGTTTTCTGCTAGGTTGAGTTTAACCAGGTGTCCTTTAAAGGTCCCGTGGCCTGCGTGCAGACGAAATGCTTTGCTTAATCGGCTTTTATTTATTGCAATAAGTACTTCAACCCTTGATTTCACGAGCTTATCTATCTACTATACCTACGGCATGAGGCATACCTACGATCTGTTCGGTAGAAACTTTCACAGAGTCTCCTTTTGCCAGTTCATCTGCCACCTAGGACGTAAGATAACACGTTGCTCTGTATCCCGTGTGACCTTGTTGTTTCTTCTAGTCTATTAGAGGTTTGCATGCAATCCCACACTATGGTCGAACTGGTGGTATGTCTCACCGACATCACGGCCTGATGTTAATTTGGAAATTCGCGCATTCTCGAATGGCCCATACTTCGGTTAAAAAAGACCGAAGCATGTTCCCCCATTGGAATACTTTTCCTAGAGTTAGGGTTTGCTCTATAAATTACAGCTCCGTATCTTTTATGGAGTCAAATTCGTCTGTGAACCAGACGTCATTTCATTGGCCTACCACCGTTTCTGGTTTTTTCCCAATTTTTTTTCTGTTTCTGATTAGAATTTTATAATTCCATCTCAATCACAGTTTTCAAGGAGTGTTATCTTATCTTAAGGCGAAAGGTTCATTATTAAGGTCTCCAAGCATAGTATGACCTATCCTTGTCTCCCTCCGGTTTCCTAAACACTTGCCTGTAAGTTGTTAATTTGGCCTGTGTTTTAATGAATTCATCTAAAGGAGGCATATTAAGTGTTACCACTAGAGCTTCTGTAGGAGTGGTGCACATAGCTCCTGTAGCAGCCCTCAGGTGAGTGATTTGTAGACGCTTTACCAGGTACTTTGCCCATGCTCTTTTTATTTTATGGCATCATATCACTGTAGCATAGGTTAAGCGCGCTAATAATACCGTTTTGTAGAGTTATAACCCTACGCCTGGTTTTAAGCCCTAGGCCTTCTTACACTCCCACATAGTGGTGTGTAGATTGTTCCTTTGGGTTAAAAGCTGCAAAAGTCATCTCAGTTTAGTACCTAGACAAACTTTGAAATACTTTACCGAGGTAGGGTACGTTCTCACTTGACCCCATAGATGCAGTGATTCTATGAGAATCGGTTTGTATCTTCTAGTCGGTTCCTATGTCCTATATTGGGGCTACAGTCTTTGACGAGTTTACTGTCATTTCCGTTTCTCTACACCAATATTCAACAATTCTTAGTGAATTGTTAGGCACATCTATGAATTTATTTAAGAATTTGCCTTCGACCACTATTGCCACGTCATCGGCGTAGCCGTAGACTCGGAAGCCTGCTTCTTTCAGTCTGACCAAAAGATCGCCTACCACTAAGTTTCATAGGAGAGGGGAAATCACCGCACCCTGTGAGCATCCTCTAGCAGGGCAAGCTTTAATGATTTTATTCCCGTGCCTGACTGAGATTTCTCTCGATATTAGCATGTTTTGTCTCTATCTTATCAGAGTTGGTGGGAGTTGCGGTTGTGCGATTTGCGGTCAAGAGGATTTTTGATGACATGCAGTGTTACTTGCAGTCACTTTTATTTTGGTGGTGGGTCTTGCAGTCAACGTCATTATACATGCAGGTATAATGATATAGAGCTATATAACCTCCAATAGATAATTATGTGTAAAGCAAAGGAAAAAGTTGGGAGGAAGATACAGCGATTGCTAAAATATACAGCGAAGAAATGGAGACAGTTATAAATAAGAGATATGAGTTTGTGAGTGATATGACCCTTTATGAGAACCCAAAAATGTCCCTGTATCAAGCCAGAATAAAAGTACAAGGCAAAATGCAGGATCCAAAAGACACCACCGGGATTGCTTTTGCGGAAGAAATGCTTCATTTGAAGGACAGAATAAGCTTACTGTAATCAAAGTTAGAAGAGAGAGATACGATTTTGGTTTCTTGCACTTCCGAAGCAAAAGATGCTTTAAAATTACACGAGCGATTTTTATGTGACTTCTAAAAGCTGTTCCAAGCATTATAAACAGTTATATACCGTCCACGTCGATCTTGGAAGCTCATCGACTAAAATGAAAATTGTTTCAGTAATTTTTGCACTTTTCTGCAAAAATCCAAATTATTACAAATCCTTTAGATACGACATGCTGGAACCCGGACACCGTTTAGCAGATTTCGAGTAAGCTGCTATGAGGATGTAATTTGCATTACAGCCAGGCTTTGTGGCAAAAAATTCAAGAATTAGGATTAGTTTAAAGCTGTAAGATATGTGCAGCATTAGCATATATACCACTTGCCAATATTAACAAAGGTTAGATAGCAATTCAAGAAAGCAAACCAATTGACGACAAACTCGCATCATTCTATGATTATTTTGTTGATCGGAGGGCCGAAAATCCGACAATCTCACAAGAAGAATAAAACTATTCCAAAAATTCACACATAACAAGCAATGCCGTTCAAGGATGGAATTGGAGGTTAAAGGTGTTTGTCAATAAACCACATTTAAATTTATACACATTAATCGAAATATTAAAAGCAGAAGCCAACCTTAGCTCATTTTTAATAAAACGATGGGATTCACATTTATAAGCAAAAAAGGCGCAAGGGGTGTATAAAAATGGATGAAAGAATTGAAAAGTGCTTAAAGGTATTTAAACAATCAAAACTTTAGCATTTATTGCTAAATTGGAATAAGAAAAAACTTGTAAATATTATTTCTCCATATGTATACTTGTAAATAGTACAGTTATGAAGAAAAGTTTGTATCTAAGTTCTTTTTAACTTTTATTAATAGATACATGTAAATAATAATAATGAAATTATATCATTACACCTGCATGTATGAGGTGACCGCAAGTGCCACGGCCAAAATAAAACTGACTGCAATTCCCACTGCATGTTATCAAAAATCCATTTGACTGCAAATCCCACGACTGCAACTTCCACGAACTCTGGTAAAATCCTCTGAGTGGCCATAGCTCTCTTAATGGCTTCATACGCGGTGCTTTGGAAAGTCCTTGCTATGTCTAAAAAGATCCCTATGGCAACGTTTTTACCAATAACTGCTGCTCTATATCGCTTACCAAGAGATGTAAGACCTTTTCCGTGAAATTTCCCACCTGGTAGGCATATTGGGAGGTCACAAATGGAGGTAGCCTTTCCAGTACCTTTAATATAAAAGACTTTAGGGTGAGCGGATGAAAGTCTTTGGTCTGTTTATGACCGTTACTTGTCGGCGTTCAGAATGTGCTCTTGAGCAATGCTAACTCTAAGAATTCATGTAAAAAGGCCTAGAATATCTTCGTCATTAGTGGAGATAGAAAATGGGTGAAATGGATGAAGTAGTACAGAATTTTATCGACATACTATTAAGTAAACCTGTGATAGTCAATCTGGTCCGTCCCGCTCACTAGTGAGTGTTTTGTGTTTTTTGGTGGGCCGTAGAAGTATTGTCCAAAATCAAATTCGTATTGTTAAAAAATAATATATCCTTTGATAAGATAGGAACGCAAGAGCTATGTTTTTTTTTAGTTACCAAATATTAAATGATGTGAATACTTACGAGTGGAATACCAATAATTATTTGGAATTAAAAACCTCTCTTTTTTAGGTCGTCACTAACAATTTATGGTTGAGATATATTTTTGCTGCGAATGAGAACCTTTTTTTAGTCGTCAAATAATAAAGCCCCATTTTTGAGGTGCATGGTAACAAAAATCATTCCCAAAATATATGAAAGTAGGCAGCAGACATAAAAAAGTTGACTATTCCGGCAGTAAACAATTGAATACAGGCTTGATTTTATTAAAAAAAGTGCGAATACGTTTAGGTACAGGTCAACGCGCACTAGATATCTTATCGAGACAGTAATTTGTTAAATACAATTTTAGAGTTTTTTTTTTTGAATTTTGCAAAATTCTTTCAGCTACACCCACTGACACGGTTGAATATAGAATTAAAGGTCTTTCAAAAGGAGTATTATTTGACCTGTCATAACTCTCACAGAATAGATCTAAAACAAATGCTTTGCGGATCGACCTGATTCAGGAATTTTCTACGATGTCGTCGATTTGCGAAATAATGCATGTATTGCTTTCATCTGCACCAATAATCAAATTTTAAATAAATTTTGCAAATTAAATTTGTTTGCTTTCAAAATAGTGTTATTAAAAAAAGAATTAAAAATTTGAATTCCTGCATTACTTTTCCCAAACTGTTTCTTTAGGATTTTCTAATTGTGAAAATAATTTTAAATTTCCAGTTTTTATTTTATGAAATTATTTGAATTAATTGAGATATATTTTTTAATTCAGAAATTTGTAATTTTTTTCTACAAAATCTTGATTAAAAAAGATTTAGAAAATCTGAGTTTAGTGTTCTTTAATTTGTTTAACTTTTAATAGCATTTGTGCTTTAATAAATTATATTTTGAAAGGGAAAAGAAATTTTAATTTTTTAATTTTTTCTAGTGTAAGCATTTGGTTTTTTAAATTGTGTACATGTCTTTAAATGCTAAATTTTATATTTCCTAATTTTTTATCTAATTAATTAATTAAAATACTTGTTTGACTTTGCATAATCTTACTCTTATTATGCTTTTTTGCAAAGATCTGGTAGTTCAGAATATTGAACAATTTTTGCACTTTGCCTGATGATTTATTTATATTTGAATTTTTAATTTCTGTAACGATCTAGCTTTTAAGAAATACTTTAAACAAAAAAAGCTGATATTGACTACCTTTCATCCATTTCTTTATTCATTTCTCAAATTTCAAAATATTTGGAACTTTTAGATATTGAGATTTACAAGACACCGTGAAAATTATCTATGTGTCTTTAAAGAGTAAAATAGTTTATTTCTTACCAAAAAGAGTTTATAATGATTTATCCCTTTTTGATAAATTTCACGCTATAACGCTTCTTACCTTCTCTAACATAGAAATCGGGACATGTCATGCCCAAGGACCGTGCTGGTCAATAGGCCAATCTTTTTCTACCCATGCACTAGAAAACGTATTTTCCAAGTACCATTGCCCCGTTTGCATCCCTAATTTTCACCAGATATTGAATGATTTGTTATCACATGTGATATACCTTAAAAAAGAGCATAAACTAGAGAAATTTTTAAATAGAAACGAAGCTCTCAGTTGCTGTTAGTCATCTTTAAAATAAATTTAGAATTTAAACATGTTTACTACTTTTAATTCATTTTAAGAATTTGTAGCCTTGGAACTTGTAACTAAAATTCTTGGGGACCGTTGCATTAAATAATTATTTATTTTATACAAGAATTTATTTCAAAAACAGTAAAAAAAAATCGATGCTTATACAATCGCAAATAAAATAGTTTTGGGAGGTTGAATCGGAGATTGTGCATTATTTTAGAAAACATAAAAAAAACATTAATTCCTCAGAAACTGTAATATTTAAGATCTTAATCATTGGGAACAAAAATCTTGCAAATGACTCCACAAATCCATTAAATAATTTTGACGGGTCATGTGTCAAATACCCTGTATATTGCATTTATCAATTTCATTTAAATGTTTCTTCGGCCCAGTTTGAAAATACATATTTAAATGTTTAGTAATGAAAATTGACAATATTCTGAAACATTCTTTGAAATTATATGACTAATATTTTCGAACAGTAAGAGTTTAAAAAGAAGAAAAATTAATATTGCGTATTATGATAATGTAAAACGATATATGAACACAGCAGTTTTTTATGGTTCCTGGACAAACTGGCAACGAAATATAATTAAAACTTGGTTAAATTTGTTAACTAAACCCAAGCACTTTATAGTGATGATCTTGTTTCAGATAAAATTTGGTCGCACTTATAGTCCTGTGGAAGACCAACGGCGTAAAGAAATTTTTACTAGAACTCTGAAAATGGTCGAATTTCACAACGATGAGTACGCGAGAGGAAATACCAAATACCGTATGGAAATAAATCAGTTTGCTGACCTAACTCCTGAGGAACTTAAACATTACATGGGTTTAAAAAACACCCCTAAATAAGTTTTCTTTGTTTACAATAAATTGTACACTTGAAATATAGCAAATTCTTGTTAAAATAATTAGTAGTGTTCTTTAAACAAATCGTAATATGGCATTAAGCTTGATAAAATCATGATTTTTAGAAACTTGGCTCTTAAATGTATACATTTTGAATATCTTTTATAGATAGATTATTTTATTGTCAACACATTCAGTAATTAGTCACAAACTATCCCGCTGATGCATAAACGTTGTTAATACGTTTTGGTTTCTAATTTAGAGTTAAACGCAAACATGCAGCTATAGAGCCTTCATTATTTAGAGCGGTTTATATCACAAATAAATGTTGGAAAATGAAGACAAGACACGTTATATTAGGATAAATTATATTAGAGAAAATAAATAGTAATAACCAAGCGAACATGGAGAACATTTTTCAAAAGAATAGATAATTTGCTACTATCCCTCTACCTATATTACAAGCATTAACGGATGTGTATTAATGTATCAAACTGATTCCTGATTGATCAAATCATTCAGAGTACTGTATTTTTGCATATTGACATTTAATAGGACATTTTAAGAGCTCAAGGCTTGGTCCAAGCAATTACATTCTAGTTTAGACGAAATATAGGTACTCTTTAAACCAGCTGTAAAGGACCAGGAATCTCGTGAGCTAGGACCAAGAACATGATGTTTCCCTGGTCTGCATGGACTTGAGACGGCGGTTTATAGAACGGTTCCTGTAAGGTGGCCCAAGTACTCGATGTCGTTTATTCCGAATTTACATTACTCCTGTGTGCATATCAACCTGTAGAGTCTGTGTACCTCGAGGACTATCTGGATATGCTTGAAGTGTTCCACCAATTCAGTTGAATAGACAATGTCATCCAGCTAATTCAAAATAAATTCATTCGGGAAGTAACTTCTTAGATCATGAACCTCTGCTTTCTTAAGACCGTATGATCTAACTTCGAACTAATGCTCTGTGCCGATGCGAAGTTGCGATGGCAGGGTATTTCTTAGAATCTTCATTCAGCGGTATACTGGATGTTCCTTTGATAGGTAACTGGAGCAAGACGTTGCGAGCCTGTATTTCAGGTTTGCTAGTTCAGGACGAATAAAGTTGCTATTGGCATCTGTGTCAAAGAGGGCCAAACTGATTTTGGGACGATTACACGAATGGTCGATGGACTGAAGATCTCCTGTTGCTGGTTAAGACTGGTTGTGGACTACTTGCCTACTCTTCGAGCTACTAGCGTCCCGAGCTTGCTGACTGCTGTTTCTAGGTTATCATTTTATTTATCAAAGGGGATTTAAGTGGAATCTTTGACAGCGCCACCACTTCGGTTTCCGGTGTTGGTTGTTGTTAGTCTAGAGAATATTAGATTTCTTTATAAAGCTTCCTTTTTGATTATGGTAATCTTCTTATTAAAGTCTTCCTCGATGCTAACGCTCGCCCCTGGGAGGTTCTATATTATGGTGAAGCTTTATTCTTGAAAGAATCCCCTCAAACGCGGATGGAGATCTGAAAAATAAAGGTAATTAAAGTACCTCAGGTATATCTGTTTAAATTGTGTTGATAAGAAGTCTCTTCTAGCAAATAAATCGCTCCACAGACTAACTGACTTGGTGTTCATACAACTTTGTATGTATTTGGTTTGGTTGGCTCGGTTTCATATTGCCCAGTAGATTTAGCCACATACGAATCCTTATGAAAGGACTCTTTCAAAGATAGACAGGTTTACTTTGCATCTCATTTTCGGGGTTTGTTGTGCTAACAGTTTTTGAATCACCAAAGTTTGCTGGCATGCTTCTTGATATGAAGTTTTTTGTCATAAAGTTGGTGTTGGGTTCTTGCAAATACGGTTATGAGCAACTAGTCTGCATGAGACAAAGAGAGAGAGAGAGAGAGAGAGAGAGAGAGAGAGAGAGAGAGAGAGAGAGAGAGAAAGAAAGAAAGAAAGAAAGAAAGAAAGAAAGAAAGAAAGAAAGAAAGAAAGAAAAAGAGGTAATTGGGGCGAATGCCGAATGCCTAAGGCCTTAGCCTTATGCATGGGGGTACGAACTTAGCACTTATGGATAGGGTTTATTACACGGCTAAAAAAATTTCTGCAGTTTAAACGCTAAGTTGGGAATTTATCCTTAAATTTTCAGCATTTTTTCATAACGCAGACTTCCAAATTGTTGTTAAAATTTGCATTATTAAAGAGGATACCTATTTCTGGATAAAGAACAGTCAAATTTAAATGATATTTCATAAGAAAAAATTGGGAAAAATTTGTCTTTCCTAAAAATTTGGTTGAACCTGATCAATAGATAATGTATCAAGTAGTAACGGAAAAATGTTAAAAAAATATGAATAAACGTCAAATTTAAGGAACTCATTAACTACTAAAATCAAATCAAATAACGTAAACAACATTTTTCAAGTAATCCCATAGAAAAAAAATCATATGAAGTTAAAATGGGACAGCGAGCAGGTCACTTCATGAAAAGCCCTGCACACTTCCTTCACTGTAGCTCAACATCATTAATATTTCTATTCTAATTTTCACTTAATTCTGCCGCAACAATAATTGCTAAAATGAAGAACTGCCGCGTTCTCTGATTTTTAAGGTCTTGCTTATACATTAAGTTTTGACTCTTTAAAGTGACAACATGAAAAGATAAAATTGGCAAAAGATGATATTTCTAACTAACGGCAACAAATGTCATCAACTTTTTCCAAAACTACTTGATAATAACTGTATTAAGGAGGTCCAATCTAACAAGGCCATTTTTAGGAAAGTAATTTTTTTTCCTAATTATATTCTATGGAACCTAATTTAAATTTTACTGTAATTTATCCAGAAATAGAACTACTAAAAAAAACAAAGTTATTTAAGTGAAACAAATTCAATTTCGCCTTCGCCTATTTGCGGGGAAAAAACCTAATAACTTGTTTTTAAAACAATATTTCGAAATAACGAATATTTGACAAAATACTTACCACACCTTTTACTCACTCTCTATATTAAATATATATATATATATATATATATATATATATATATATATATATATATGTTCTTGGTTTTACACTTTTTCTGCTAAGTCGAAGATATTTAATTGCCTAGGAAACTGGCAAGTGTCCGGAAATTTTAAATACTACTGGCAAACTGCTCCTTCCTGGTAGATTTAAGGATGCTTATTGTATATTTATATTTGTATATACGTAAACGCTTATCTGTATTGGCTTGAACTCAGTAGTTTGCTAATTTCTGAAGATACAAAACTGGAAACTAGGAAAGATGTCAGAAATGATTCCGTGTCAAACGTTTACTGACGTGTGTCAGTTGTTTTCAAAGTTTTCTTAATTATGTTGGGAAAGGTCAATAAAATACCTGCTTTACAATTGAAAATTTGTAAATTCCCTAATTTTACGTATTTCCTGCGACGTTATCTATTTTGCTATCAAAATGATTAGTTTTTAATTAAAATTTTAAATTCAGTAAAATCAGATTTTCGATAAACAATGAAATTTATTAATAAAATTTTGAAATCTCGACCTGATATACACGAGTTTGGGAAGTATGCTAAAGGGTAGATTTTAAAACCGAAATTTTCCTTGAATTTTTAAAATATAATATTTTTGTAATTTATTTTGTTGTACTTATTGTAAAGTAGTATTTATAAATTGGAATAGTGAATAATTCCACGAAATAAATGTTAAAAAGGTCAACTAGTTGATAATAGAGCAAACTGCCACGTTGGGTTGTGGTGTGCACTACTTTATTATTATGTATTTCTTTGTTTTGCGACGCGGGGTTTACCAAATTACCAAGGCTTTTAGCTAAAAATCGTTTAATTATAAATGCCTGACACACATTTGCATCTTATGACAAGTTATTTCAAGGTCTACTGGCTACTACAATTTAAAAGAGCTCATATAAATCATGTACAAGCATAATAAATCATTTTTTGCTGTATACTATTTATTTAATATACAAAATCTCTAACGATGGCCAAAAACTATTCTATCTATCTGTTCATTTTGTTAAATATTAAAAAAATACCCTAGTTTGTATTCAGTTATTCGCCCTTGAATCTAATTAAATATGCGATTATTAATATAATTAGCTTTCGGCACTTTTCGAGGATGTTGGATTTATTATTGAAAATAGTATAGCTAAAGAACTGCACATCGCAGCAGATACAAATTCGTGTAACGAAAGAGAGACAGTTCTATAGCAAGACTATTAAGAGGAGGTGAAAAAAAAAAACAATATGAATCACGTGACGAATGGCAAAAGCCTCAAAATGTCGCAAACAGTTATATTGGAATTGTTTTATGAAAATGAAAGTCGGTTATTATTATGAAATTTTTGACATTATTTTATTAGGCGTAGTTGACTACAATTTATCAGAATAATTATTAAGTACATACTTCATTACATATTTAAATTGCCCAAGGTTTGAACAAAAGACTAGCCGATATGTCACCCAACTAGTTGGATGAAACACTCACTATATTATCAATGCCACAACTTTTCTTAATATGATAAATTAATAACACTACTATTTATAAAAAAAATTACTAAATTAGAAGTGGAAAATTGTCATTATTTTAATAGGCTTGATTATTATCAGTGATTGAGAACTGCCAGAACCCTATTTTTTCTGGATGTAAAATCCCTTATTATTAAAATGGCAAGTGCTTCGAACTTTATTTTATAAATTTGTGAATCTTCTTAATTTTAGTCAACTTTTATCAGAAAAATGATCTTTTTGTAAGGGGAAGATTCAAAACTCTATTTTTTTTTTCATTATATAAATATTTGCTACCAGGAGCCAGCCAGGATTTTCGTTTGGGGGCCAACTCCCCCCTTTTTTATGTGAGAGACATACACTTGTTCGAAATAAGCAATCTTGCAAAATTTAAAGATAAAGTTGAGTTCTTAAATCAATAAACGTCTTTGTCTTTTACTTAGTGCTCATTGTTTACTTTTGCGTAAAATTTTCAATCCTAACTTCGAAATGTGGAATATAATTCGAATCTCGAATGTTTGACTTTAGTTTCGATATTTGAATCTTTCAAATTTAGTCTATGTGGATATTTTAAAAAACTTTTTAGAATTACCCAGTATTTTTTTCAAAATAAGAGTTTTTGAACTTTTCAGATCAGTATTAAATTTCAGATCAAAGATGAAATTAGGAATATTAGATATAAAAGATGAAATAAAAAAAATTCAATAGAAGCTTCCATTTTACTTTGTAATTTCGAAAGTTTGAGTTTATTTTAGAAAGGAAAAAGATGAATCTAAAAACCTTCAGGAACAACCGAAATTTGGACGAAAAATCAAAAGAATGAAAAAAGAATAGAACTTTATTAAACAATATCTAGAAGCTTCAAAGTTACAATCAAATTTTTTTAAAACTAAAAATGCTGAGTTTACCGAAATATTTAGAAAACATTTCAATATTGAGAAAAAACCGAAAGTTTTCTGATGAAGAAAAAAGTTTGGGTTTAAACTCGAATTTTGTTTAAAAAATCGAAATGTCGTGAGTAGGATTAAAATTTGATAAAACTGAAGAACACAAGCTTTAATGCAAAGCGAAAAATTTAGAAAAAAAAAATAAAAAAGCTAAACTTGTAAAATAATCTATAAATCTTTAGAAAAAATTAAAATTTTAAACAAAAAAAAACGCGAACATTATAAAAAATATTTCAAGATAAACCTAAAATTTTAAGAAAATCGAAATTTATAAAATCATTTTTTTAGAAATATTGATTTTAAAGTCGAAATGGCAAAATATTAATGTAGATATTTCTAAATTGTTTCAAAATGTTAAATAAAAATTAAGTCTCAGAAATATCAAAAGTTAGAATCCCAACTGACAATTTCGTTTAAGTAAAAGGAAAGTTAAAAGTCCAAACTTGAATTAAAAAAAAAGTTTAAATTTTTAAACTTAAATGAATATTTTGAACATAAGGTCAAAATACGTATGAATATGTTTATCAAAAGAGAGAAATCTCTGGAAAAATCGTAATGTTGAATTCGAATCAAAAATTAAAAGAAAGTTGAAGGAATTTTACAAAAGAATTGATATTTCAAAATTTTCTACAAATAATCGAAATGTCTAAAAAGTTGGAATGTATAGACAATTTATAAATCAGAAGTAAAACATTTTTGAGAAAAATCAGCAGAATTCTGCAAAAAATTGTTTATGCGAACTTAGAATATTAAAAAATAAATTAATGAAATCGATTATGTGCTTACAGAGACGTACAATTGAAGAAAATAATTTAGAATTTAGAATTTCAATTCGCATCATCGTACATTTTTTGACGAAAGAACCCCTTGGACCCCCCTTGGCTACGTGCCTTTTTGTTACTTGTTTTGATATATGCGACTTATTTATGTAAATAGAGGCGCATCCAAAAAGTAAGTTTTCCGATTTTTTTTAAAAAGAACTCACTCTCAGAAAAAAATTTATTGGCAACAGGTACAGAAATGTTTCAGCTATTGTCGTATCGTGGGATCAATTTTTGTATCCCTCTGTCGTAGAACTCTGTCGCCTGTGAATAAAATAGCGTGTGACAGACGTCTTAAGCTCTTCGTCTTTGCCAAAACGTTCACCGGAGGACAGGAATTTTAGGAGCAGCACTGACGTTTCTGAAACGATATCACGATGACTGCGACGAGTTCCTTGACAGGATCGCCACGGGCGACGAGACTTGGATTTCGCATTTCACCCCGGAAACCAAGCAACAGTCAATGCATTGGCGGCATAGTGGATCTCCGGTCAGGACGAAATTCAAACAGACGCTGTCAGTACGGAAAGTGATGTGCACGGTGTTCTGGGACAGGAAGGGCATTCTGCTCATTGACTTCCTTTCAAGAGGTGAACAGTAAATTATGACCGTTACTGTAAAACACTGCGGAAATTGCGACGTGCCATTCAAAACAAGAGGCGTGGAATGCTTGCTGCAGGAGTTATGCTCCTCCATGACAATGCTCTTCCACATATGGCTCGAAACACAGAAGCTGTTTTGACGGATTTTGGCTGGGAGTTGTTTGATCATCCAGCTCTGATTTATTTTCTAGCACCTCAAGAAATTCCTGTCCACAGGTGAGCATTTTGGCAACGACGAAGAGCTGAAGACGTCTGCCACACGCTGGTTCCATTCACAGGCAGTAGAGTTCTACGAAAAATGCATACAGAATTTGATCCCACGATACGACAAGTGTCTCAATTCTGGTGGTGGCTATGTTGAAAAATATCTGAAACATTGCTGTACCCATTGCCAATAACTTTTTTCCTGAAAGTGTGAGTTCTTTTTTTAAAAAAAATGGGAAACTTACTTTATGGATGCGCCTCTATAAAAGTTGTTTTAAGTTTTGTACTCATTTTGGCCAGGCACAATGTTATCTAGGTCTTGATTAACATATTAGTAGGGCAAAAATAGCTTCCTTTAGGAGCAACAGTAAAATAATACTTTTTGTTGCCTCATAAACTATAAAATTGCTAAATTTTAAGTGAACACCATAAAAACTTTAAAGTTTTAACCAGATTTCAAAATGAAATTCCAAATTTGACTCTCTTGTCTTGACATATTCGTTGGATTTTTTTTGTGAAATTTCATACAATTTCAGATAATAAGATTATTAAATTTTATGAGATAACTGATTGAAATATTTATATATAGTATCCAATTGTTGCTTCTCTTGTCCCTATACTAAACTAACTAAACTCTAATGTGTTCATGTTTTATAATGTTCTTTAAAGAAATTTATGTAATAATAATTACAAATAAATTCACATTTACACTTATATTTTGAAGAGATGGTTAACATTTTGCATTTGTTTCTAATAAATTTACTTGGCCTATGTTATTAGTGAAGTGAATTATTAAAAATAGCGAATTTTAAATTTTTTTAATATAACGTATAAGATATAATTGCCCCTGAGTCGTTTTCCTGATGTTGTAATGCACGTCCAATAGTCAGACGTCGAAATTTTGAGGTCATCAAATTTGGCATTTAATAAACATTTTCCTTCGACATATCTGGTATTTCGATCCAAAAAAATGTTCTCTCTCGTAAACCTATAGTAGTTCAGTCAGAATAGGTGTTCTTTCTAGATAAAATTCCCAGGGAGCTAAAAATTGGCATAGACCTTTGAATAGTTCTCTTACGCGCAGGTCGTTTGCAAGTTATGTACATTTCAAAAACTGAAAACTTGGAATTCTCGTTAATATGCATTGTTTTCCATACATCTTTGGGGTAGACTGCTTGATAAGCGCGGATACAGAGGAGAGCCAATGAGTACAATAGCCCCCTCTGATTTGCGACTGATCCACTTTATATTGACGATTTTCAAAATTTTGGAATCGTTTTTAGATGTTTTAAGACAAATAAACAAAACTTTCTTCAGTTGGAAGTATTTCATGGATAACAAACAAGAGCATTATTAAATTTATTGTTTGAAATCAGTTTTCGCCAAGATAGGTAAAAATGAAAGAAGAATTGCCTCCTTAATGAAGTCCTGTCTCCGCGCCTGCTGTTTGATGCATTTTTTATATGGTATTACTTTTATATCTAATCCACATTTCACAATCATGTTATAATAATAATAAATATATTAGGTTCCCAAGATTCCTTAGTTGAAACATAGGGCCTCTAAGAAAGTTCGCCATCTGGTCCGATTATAGGTCATTTGTTTCATTTTACCCCAGGTTTTATTCATTCATTTGGCCTCGTCTATTACCGCCCTTTTCCAAGTCATTTTTGGCCTTCCTCTTCCTCGGCTGCCTTGTGGATTCCATTCCAGGGCTGTACCGGCAATACTGTTTAGGTTGCGGATTATATGTCCCAGCCAACCCCCTTATCTCTAAGACAATTCTTTTCTGCTTAGTTTTGCTCCAAAGTTCTTCATTTGTAAATGTATTAGGTCACCAAATACGCATTATCTTGCGTAGGCACCTGTTAACAAATACTTGCAGCTTGTTGCTTTTTGACTTAGCGGTCTTCCAAGTTTCACACCCGTAAAGTAGCACTGATTTTACGTTTGTATTAAATATGCGAATTTTGGTTGAGTACTTATAGGTTCTAGTACGCCAAATTGGATTCAATAATCCAAACGCTCTGCGTGCTTTCATAATTCGCTCGTCCACATCTCTGTTAGTGCCACCCGTGTGATTGACTACGCTTCCGAGATATACAAAATTATGTACTTTTTCTATCAGGTTGTTGTTAATGTGTAGGTTTGCTTCATTGGCAGTATTAAACAGGATTTCTTCGGTTTTGTTTGTGTTGATTTTTAGACCCACTTTCCGTGCTTCTCTTTTCAGAGCATTTATTTTTTCTGCCATGTCGTTGAAAGTGTGGGATAGTAAACAGACATCGAACGCATAATCTAGATTCTTTAAGCCTGTTGTAAGTTCCCATCTTATTCCTCTCTCTGCCTTGTTTGCTTTCAGGAGGACGGAATCGAGTACGATGTTAAATGATGTTGGAGATAGTTTGCAGCCTTGTTTTACCCTGTTCGTGACTGGCATCTCTCTCTTTCTTTTCCTTTGTGTATAACACGACAGTAGCTTGGTTGTAGAGAGTTTTGATGATGTTAATTATTTTGGTTGGAACACCCTTCTCTTGAAGAGCACACCAGATAGTTATATGCTTTAGTGTATCAAAAGCTCTCTTGAAATCTATAAACAGTAAATAAAGTGGGGATTTAAATTCCTGTGACTGTTCAATGATTATGCGAAGAGTGTCGATCTGGTCCACACATGACCTATTGGGTCTGAATCCAGCTTGCTCTTGTCTGAGAGTTATTCTACTGCTTCTGAAAGACGGTTATGTATTATGATGGCAGTAACTTTGTTAATGGTGTTTAAGAGTGTGATTCCTTGCCAATTACGACACTCGCTCAAGTCACCCTTTTTTGGCAGTTTAATTATTAGCCCCTTTTTCCATTAATCTGGAAGTTGTTTTGATATCCATACAGTTTTTAAGATTGGGGTTATGAGGATGGCTATAACACCTGGACAAGCCTTGAAAATTTCGGGAGGAAGGTTGTCGGGTCCTGCAGCTTTACCTAATTTTAGTTGGGATATTGCTCGCTTTATTTCTGCCTCAGTAGAAACATTTACATTTATCCTAAGGCGACACTGTGATTCAGGTGGTTCTGGTTCTATTTCTTCTCCATCTGCTGGTAGGTGGGCTTTAAGACATTCGGCTCGGTGGAATCAGTAAGTTTAGTTCCATTGCTTGCCTTAATTGATGCACTTTCCCTTACGTATGATCTATTTGCAAGACGTTTTCTAATACGATATATACGATCATCTTTACAGTTTTTCATGTCAGCAGCTGTTTGTGCTTTTTTTGCAAAGTTTTCAGCCCATGCACGTTTGTCCCGTCTAGCACCTTTGTTAATTTCTTTATTCACTTCTTTATACTGTTCTTTAAGCTGCTGTATTTCTGGTTCTGTTCCGGTTTGCGTATATTTAAGTTTAATTTCTTTTCTTTTGATGATTTTTGCCCAGGTATCATCAGAGATCTAGCCTTTCCTTTTTTCCGTCTTTTTCCTAGAATATCTTCACTCAGCGTAATGAGACAACTTTTGACTCTTTGCCATGTATCAGTCGGGTTAGGCTCCAGTTGTTCCTACTGATGTCTTGAGTTCATTAATAATTCTTGTTTAAACGTCTGGCAGGTTTCCTTGTTGTTCGGTTTCTCAACATTATATTTCATTCTTTGGGAATTATTTCTTAGGTCAGATAATCTTATTTTTAATTTTATTGTAACTACCAGGTTACCAGCTTAGGCTTGCAACATCCGCACCTCAATAACATCGCATGTCCAAGAGGGATTTTTTCCACTTTCTGTTTATCGTGACATGGTCTATCTGGTTGCGTGTACGACTATCAGGTGACGTCCATGTAATCTTGTGTATGTCCTTGTGTGGAAAAAGTGTACCTCCAATTACCAATTCATGTGTCGGACATAGCTCTATTAGTCTTACGCCTTTTTTTGTTACGTGATCCTATTCCCTCTTTTCCTTGACGCAAGCAAGGTTGGTGTTGTCTGTTTCGACTTTGGCGTTAAGGTCGCCGATAATCATGACTATGTCGGATTTCCTTATTTTACTTAAAGTAGAGAACAGCATCTACTAAAATGTTTCTTTGTCTTTATCGGCGCTTGTGCCCGTAGGGGCATAACATTAAAGTATTAAGAGTTTCCTTAGAGCTGTCACGAACCGAGCCGTGATTATTCTGTCGTTTACCGGGTTCCATTCTAAGAGGCTTTTCCTAGGTCGCTTGCTTAATAGTATGGCCACGCCACTGTCATATCTGTCATTTTGTGGGCATCCAGAGTAGAGTAGAAGTTCTTCTGTAATCATTGTGGGTTCTCCACCGCCCTTCCATCGAGTCTCACTGAGTCCAAGTATATCTAGATTATAATTTCGCATTTCGTTAGTTACTTGAGCGAGGCGTGAGCTTTCTAACATTGTTCTAATATTTCAGCATCCTATTCGTGTCCGTGTTTTTATGTCTATGGTCGTCATTATAGGGTTCATCCAGTTTCTTTTTGTATCGGTTACAAGAATCGCAAATTTAAGACGAGCAGGTGATTAGCCTACTGCGTTCGAGTCAGGTGTTGGGGCTGCCAACTAAGGTATCCAGGATACTGGGCTGACATTTCCTCCGACCCTGCTCTTTAGGTTACTCCGCCTATACTCGGTCGTCCGAACCTCGTGAGTATAATCAGGGTGTACCAGCGCATTTGTATATTCGCACCAAGACCCTTACACCCCTTACAATCATGTAGACGACTAAAAAGAAATTTGAAAGCGATTATTAAAAAATAATAGGTTTTTATTACTGTATTTCTCATACATTTTTCTTATACCTTAGTGTTCTTTAAATCAATGAACATATTTTAATAATCACTACAAAATTTGATTTTTGATGGTCTTCATTGTGGATGGGTCCACAGAGAGAATTTCTATGCCCGGGGGCAGTTATAAGGTCCAGGCTCCTTACATTCTATGTATTGATTATTAAGGGGAAAAATTATACTCTTTCCAAATTGTCGCTATCCCTTAGAGAACCCTGTGCACCTCCACTCGCTCCGAAAAGTTAAGTCGAAATACTTCGTTTCAGAAGAAAAGGCGAATCAAAAGTAATAAAAATACACCATATCATATCAATATTTTAGTGTTTAACCCCAAATTTTTTTTTCTCGACAACATTTTTCTGTCATAATTACTATTTGTTTTACTCAAAATATTTAAAATGGACATTTACACCCATAAGGGGGGTAGAAAAACTTGGAAAAACCTTTTGTTGTGATTTCTTGTCCAATAAAACTTTTTGAAAAAAATGAATTGATTATGACTTTTGGAATGTTAGAAACACCAAAATTGTCATTTTTAGCTCCAACTTTGAGGGAGTAGAACTACCCTTAAAACCATTCATTAGTTATTAAAAAAAATACTTATGTCTTAGATTTCGGTTCTCCAAAGCATATCCAAAAATTAGCAAAATCAGAGCCGAAGACTTCACGACCTTTCCTTGTATAAGCACATTTTATTAATGACCTTATTTCAGGTAAAATATGGTCGCAATTATGGCCCCGAGGAAGATAAATGGCGCAAAGAAATTTTTGAAAGGACTCTGAGAATGGTTGAATTTAACAACGCACAGTACGCCAAAGGGGAAAGCACATTCCGTATGGAAATAAATTTTTTCTCTGACCTAACCACTGAGGAACTTAAACAGCATATGGGTCTTAATCCTATTAAACAACCTAGATAAGTTTTTGTTTGTTTACGATTGTATTCTATTATTTTATGAGTTGAAATATAGCAAATCATTAAAAATATTTAGTAGTATTTATTTTATTGAGAATTTCTTGTCAGTTTTATTTTGTTAATTTCCATCTTTGGATGTTGTGGACTACGAGTCAGGCCTACCTAGGGAACTTTCGGTTCTGGAGGTAATTATGTGGTCCGACCCCCTTAAATTCTATTGTATTGGGTACTAAGGAGTAGGATTTTTTTGTTGTTGATAGAACAGACTGATTCTAAGTTATCTTCATTGCAATAAAAATATTGTCCCCTGAAACCAAGGAAGATTAAAAAACATAACAAAGGTTGCTCTAACGCGTTTCGATAGCCAAGCTATCACATTCAGAGATACTAACACTAATCAACCTTTATATAAGGCGTAGTGGGGTAAGATCGTAAACGGGGCAAGTGCGTTACAGCATTTAATTATTCATATGGCTAACAAATTGCATCCAGGCAGATAGAAATCTAGTGTAACCCAATATTATTATTGTAACACATGTGGCGCATATTTTTAATAAGTACTGGTTGCCTAATGAAATTTTAAAAATAGTGTTGTAATTTTGGTCAAAGGTGTAGTTGACAGTGCTCCATTTGTGGAAGGAAAATTCGAAAAAATAGAGTACTTTGTGTTCCAAAATTAGGTAAGATTGCATAATAAGTATCACCATTTATAATAATTAACAAAATGTTGACCAACTTAATGCAATTTATCTAAAAAACATAGGTCTGCTCTTCTCCTGTAGATTGCAGTAGGTGGGCAAAGAGCATACCAAATTGCCGGGTTAGGTGCCTACTGCTACGCTCTTACCCCTTATTAAATAGCTTCTAATTTCAAATTTATTCAAGTTCAAGCATTTGTGTTCGAAAGAGTTATTACAGTTCTAGTTCAATTAATCTGATTATTTTTTGGTGCTTTAAGCTATACAAATTACCCAAAAATTATGCTTTGTTTTTTAAAAGTTCGTAGTTATTAAACCAAGATAGATAACTTACAATTAGTGGGATAAAATGAAAATTTAAGTCTACAGTTTAAAAGCAGACTTTATCGGCTTTATAACTAAGGTTCACGCATTTACCCCATTCTTCTGGGGAAGTGCGGAGTAGTGCTCTTCTATTATGTTATTAACTCTTACAAAATTGTTTTCGTGATAAACAAGGTAGTATTGGTAATTTTTTTTAACGAAACATGTATATAAAATTGACGTATGTTCAAATCAAAGATCAACTTTGCAAAATGTAGTCCGCTCTTACCCCACTGCACCTTACTAAGAATATTCACTTCGTGCATCGACCGCATCCAAAAGCGCATGCACATCTAATTATACACGTCGCAGTGTCACAGTTCGTTATCTATCAACTTTAACTATTTTTAACAGAGATGAGGGACCCAAAAGCCTAGCACAACCATTCATAAGGCTGTCTCCAGCCTTATGGATGGCTAACATAGTTTCACATGCACTTAACATAGAATTCTTATTCAATACTCTTAACAGTTTAGTATTACTATCTATCCTATGATCTAATTCAAAAGCATGTTAAGTTGCACTTGATTTCTCAGTTTTTCTGTTCCTCAGATGAGCTAATGCTCTTTCAGTAGGATTTTAAGAGATCGTCTAGTCTGGACGTACTTCTGAGTAAAATCTTTACAGGAAATTTGGCAAATACTTGTCCGTTTGCTCTGCTTTATCCTTTAAACTACTCAAAACCGAATTTAATTTCCCGTTAGAAATGTAAACAACCCTGTAGCCCTGTTTTCGTAAAATTTCACTCAAACTACGCTTAAGCGAGGGTTCAAATGAAAGTTAGAGAAACTTAAAGTTTTTGTTTTTGTCAACCCGGAAAGTCGTGGTATTTACCTATTGATATTTGAATTTTTTCTTATTAGTAATTTTATAAATAATATTTGGATTGATCCCATTGACTTCAGCTATATGTTTAGTTTTCTTCAACTCTTTACCGAATCTTTCTGAAAGACCCAGAAGGCGTTAGGTAAAGAAATTGAAGCTTGCCAACTTGCTCGTGTATCCAGGTTACTCACTTCATGCCTCCTAGAAAACAGCCCGGGAGCAAATGATTTTATTTGCTGAAAAAGAAAAATATACAATTTTACTTTTGACCATAAAAAATAAGAAAGGAAAATACTTCACAATTTTCATTTCGAAAATGATAAAATTACAAAAATAGAATTTTCTATGAAAATTTTCACTTTTTTCTACAGTGAAATTTTTAATTTTCGATTTTGTCAAAAGACCTTTCTTAAAATTTTGACATTTTTGAAAATATTTATCTTTTTAAAATTTCTGGTTTTTTAAACATTTTTCAAAATTTTGGCTTACTTACCAAAATTTAGACTTTTTCAAAAATTTTAACCTTTTGAAAGTTTTGACTGTTTCAATATTTTGACTTTTTTGAAAATTTCGGCGTATCTCAAAATGTTCATTTCTAATGAAAATTTCGACTTTTTTTAAAAAATCCGACTTGTTTTAACCTTTAGCCGACATTTTGAATTAATTTTGAAATTTTCGACTTTATGTAGCTCGAAATTTAAACTTTTTTAAAGAATTACTAGGTTTTTTTAATTTTGGCTTTTGTTGTATATTTTCTAACCCTTCTGAAAAGTTATTCATTCTTGATTTGAAAATTTTGATTTCTTAAAAGTTTAAACCAGGGCTTCGAATCGGAATTTAACCGAAAACCGAAAAAACCGTTATTTTCGCCGGAACGAAAACCGGAACGAAGCCGAAAAAAAATATCGGTTTATTTCGGTTCGTCGAATTTATATACTTAAAATCGTTTTTACTTTATACTTAATAATGGAATTTTTTTTTGAAATTTCATGTATCTTTCATATCACCTTCATCTCTCATTTCTGATTAGATTAAATTAGAAACATTAGAAACTCACAATTTCCACATCTTCTAAAAAATATTAACTTTATTTTCAAAATTTCAACCGAAAGCAAAATTTTAAGTTTTAACTTAAATCTTTTTTCGAAATTTTCAAGTTTTTCTTGAAATTTGGAGCTTTATCTGGACATTACTTGAAATATCTCTTTTCTTCTCCTAAAATTACAAGTAGTTTTTTTCAAAATTTTAGACAATTCCCTATTTCTTTCATTTCATCTTTATCTCTTATTTCCGATTAGATTAAATTAGAAACATTAGAAACTCGCAATTTCCACATTTTCTAGAAAATATTGATTTTATTCTCAATATTTCAACCCAAATTAAAATTTTAGGTTTTAACTGGAACCTTTTTTCAAAATTTTCGACTTCTTGAAATTTGGACTTTTATCTGGACATTACTTGAAATATATATTTACTTATCCTAAAATTACGAGTAGTAGCGTGTTTTTCATTCAAACTAGGGAAACTCGGTTTTCCTTACAATTTTTTTTGCTAATTCGAGTTTTTCTGGAAATTTTTCTTGAAACTTTTTTTAAAAATTCCAAATTTACTTTTTTCTTTAAATTTCAATTTATATCACTAATTTTTGAAGTTATTAGTCAAATTTTCGATTTTTCGTGAATTTTTTTCCTTCAAATTCCACTTTGATTTCGATATTTCAATTTTTTTGTCGAAATCCTAAATTTAAATTCCTGCTGTCGACTTCCTAAATCTTCCAGAAAAACCCAAGATATGATTTTTTCTCATGATTTTCGCTAAAATCTCGCAGTTTCAAATTTAACCTAGAAATTTCAAGTCAAGATTTCAGCAAAAAATCGGACATAATATTCGATTTTAAAGCAGGAATCTTGGCATTGGGGTCGAAATTTTTACAGTGAAATCGTGACATGTTAAAAAATTTATAATTTAAACTTACAATGAATTTGTTTACGTTAAAATAGTAATCTTTATTTTAAAAACTTTGATTTTTTCCCCAAGATTTCGACTTTATCCTCAAAAATGCGATTTGTTTAGAATTTAGAAGTCAAAATTGTGTCTTGCCTTAAATATTAGGTAATTACTTTCGCCAAACTTTTGGAATAAACTTCAAAGTTCGTCCCTTTGCTTTGTGTCAAAAACCCCTTCTAAAATTGTTAAATTTATTCACAAACTTTTTAACTACAGCTGAAATTATTTCTAAAATTTCGTCTTTAAAATTGAAATTCGCTTTTATTTTGTTCAGAAAATTTGTCGTTGATCTTAAAATTTCAATTTTTTTCATAGAAAATTTAGGTCTAAAAATAACGGAGATTGCACTTTTTGTGAAATTTTTTACTTTTATTCTTAGTATTTACATTCTTATTAAAAATTTCAAATTTCTGCTCAAAATGTTAGCAGAAGTTAGATTTCAAACGCAAAAATGCCAATTTGAATTTAAAAATCTTGTTATTTTTTATTTTGAATATTAATTCAAAATCTCGAAAAAATATCCTTTCAAGAAAAAAGGCAATATTTTTGAAAAAGTCTAAGTTTTTAGGAAAAACAAACTAAATTTATGATAAAAATTTTTTTTTAAATTAATCTGAAAATTCGAGTCTTAAAAATTTTGAGCTTTCGAGCTAATAGTCGAATATTCGAAAATTCCAAATTTAAACTTATATTTGTCAATTTCTTATAGTCCAAGTCTTAACTCAACATAACTTCGAGAAAAATGTTAAAATTAAAAAATAAAAGTCAACATGTCGATAAAAAGGGTTAGGAGGTTGCTAGAGAAAGACTAAATTTTGTTTAAAGTCGAAATTTTAGAAAAAATAATAATAAAAAGTACATACAAGTTGAAATTTAATTTTTCAAAAGAAAAAGTTAAAACATCGAAAAAACGTAAATACCTTAAACAAAACTTTCTGAAAATTTTTATTTTTTCTAGAAATTTTAGTTTTCAGCAACATTTCCAGAAAAAAATTGAATATTTGGGTCTAAAATTAAGACTTCTAAAATAAGGTAGAAAGGTTAAAAACTCTTATTTTAAATAACTTTGAAGTTCTTTTTTTGAAATTGTGACTCTCCCGCAAAATCTTAATTCAGAACTTTTTATTTTATAATTTTTTGGTCTCTTGTGTTTTCATTTATTTTTTTAATTTGATCTTTTCATTCGAATCGGGAAACAAAGTCGAAACAAGAAAATCAATTTTATTAGAAAAAGCGATTCAAAGTCAAAACTTCGATAGATTATGAAAATTCAGAGTTTAAACTTGAAATATCTAAACCCGAAATTCTGATTTACCTAGTTTTTTTATAAAGTTTACGTTTTTCTTGAAATTTAAACTTAAATTAGACTCAAAATTCAGAGTTTCAGCTTGAAATCTTTAAACTTGAAAAATAGAAAATATTTTCCTTGAATTTTGGGCGAGGTCAGAGTAGTTACGTGTTGTAATATTAAAGAAAAAAAGACATCACATTTTCTAAATTATGCTCAAAAATCAATTTTTAATTCGAAAAACTTTTAAAAATCAAAAATGAGTCACCCGGAACTGAATTGAAAACCGAAAACCGGAAAAATCCGTTATTTTTGTCGGAACATAAATCGGAATTGAAAGGATATAATTTTTTAGCCGGAACGAAAACCGAAAACCGGAACGAAAAAAATAGCGGTTCGAAGCCCTGGTTTAAACATTTTAATGAACTTTAAATTTTTCAAAAATTTTTTTTTTAAATATTGATATTTTTCCAAGATTCCCCTTCTTAAAAATGTATAGCTTTTTTCTTAAAACTATTGATTTTTATATTTTCGACCTTTTTTCAAAATTTCTCAAAATTTTAACTTTCTGAAAATGATTATTTTCTTTTGGAAAATCCAATTTTAGGTGTTAGTATCTCTCTGACGATGACAGCTTGGCTGTCCAAACACGTAAGAGCAACTTTTGTTGTGTTTTTTAATCTTTTTTGGTTTCAGGGGATAAGTTCTGTATTTCAATTTTTGAAGATAACCAAGGACCAATCCGTTCCACCAAATCTGACAATAAATTGTCGATATATAAAAAAATAAGTAGATAGTAAAGTGGAAAAGAAAGGGTAGAACTTCTAAGGATTTTGGAATGCGACAATAGAGAAAAATCACAAATAGAGATGTAGCGAAATTCAATAATAGAAAGGGAACAATTGGAGGCTTGTTACTCCTTGACTTTTTTGACGGATTCCTTAAAACTAAAGCGATAAAGATAGACCTAATAATTTAGAAGATCTTAGTGCTCGAATTACTGACCATATTCACAACATGTCACTGGATACACAATAATTTAGTGAAAAATTTTGGTGACAAATTAGCTTATTTTTAATTTATTTATTTTTTTAAACTTGTTGTAGACTCGATCATTTTATTAGCTAATCCTTTAAGTAATATTTTGAAACAAAGATTCTATTCAAAAATGTCAAAAAATATATAAGCTGCTATTAAAAAAAAATGAACATGTCCTTATTTCAAAGAGAAAAAATAGTTGATGTTGCCATAGTATCGTTTTTAATAACTAACCATTCAACTGTTAATAAGGTCTTATTGCTATCAATATTCCATATTTTTAAGACACATTGTATACTCTTTAATTATGTAAATACGTTTCATGATAATGGCATTATCTTTGAGTTATGCACTAGTATGATAATTTTTTATAAAAATAATTTCTAATGGTTTAGACTTAGACCTATAAGATATCAAATATTGACAACCACTAGAAAATGGTAGTTACCATTTACAGAAACTTAACTTCTTAAAAATGTCGTTAGCAAATATTTGTTAATTTAAGTATGATAAAAATACGAGTTAAAGCATTAAATACATAATAAGTGAACTCCCTACCAGTGGTAAACATATTAATATGCAAAAGTGGGGATTTTTACTCATCACAATTATCTCTTTAATTCCATAAATAGCATCATATATAATAATGGACAAATAGACTTCGTCACATAGTTTTATCTTTTATGTCATCCAGTGCTGAACGAACAATCGCTTAAATTCAAGGTAAAGAGAAATCGGAATGTTTATTTTTACTTTCTAACAACAAAATGACTAATTTTGCGCAGAAACTATGCGATCCTTTGAATTGCATTAGGTAAAAAGGATCCCATTGTTAAAATGTTTAAAAACAAACATCTGGTATCTAAATATGCATACTGCATATGTATATTTGGAGGTGCTACTTAACAAAGTTTATATTTCAGGTGCTAATAGAAATTGGTCAAAATGAAAACCGTGGCAATATTGTTCCTTGTTTGCGTATGTGCTATTGCGGTGTACAGTAAGTCACTGGATGAAGAATGGCAAGATTTCAAGGTAAGTAGCTCATTACCCAACTTAATAAAAATTGCCAAATCACACTAACAAAACACGTTATAGTCAGAAAATTTTCATAAATCCATAAAAGAAATAGTTTTTATTATACTTTTATTTAACGTTATATTGTTATTTGAAGTAATGATTGTCGAATGTACTGTAATGATTATAACATCGATGGAAAAAAAATATAATTACTCTCAAATTTAATAGTCCACAATTAAATAACCATTCAAATGAGACATAGGTATATTATATTTTTAAAGGTTCTTTAAACGTGCTTTTCCGTGGAGCGATAAAAATATTGATTGAAAAAATTGTGTAGTGTATGTACCATTTGAAAATCAAATAATGTTATTTTTATGTCAAAAATTGATATTCTTTAAGTACATTAGTTGTAGATTTTATCTTCATAAATAAAGAAAAAAAATAGAGGGTATACCATGTATCTGTTACACTCGATATATATAGTACAGAGTATGTAGTTAGTGTCGTAAAGCCATATTTTTTTGTAGGTACGAAAAATCTTTTATGCATAAAGGTAGGCTAGCATGTGACGCACATTTTAAAATTATTTTTTACTATACAGGGTGAGCATATACGCGTGCACGAAAGTTGCCGGTTTTTAAAGGGGTACACCATGTATATTTTTACATATTTCAATTTGTTTCATAATGTTGATTCAAATGATACCAAACAATAGGGGTCTACGATTAACAGATTTTGAGATATTTAGAAAAAAATCTTGAAAACTGAGCCTGATTTAAAACTTCGCCAAGAAAGCCGGAAACACCCCAATGATTTTTCTTTAGTGTATGTGATTGAAGTATATCCTTATCTCAGAAAATACCGTAATTTTATTCGGATATCCTTTCCAATTATACAGAGTGATTAACAAACGCAAAATGATATTCTTCTCAGAAACACTGTGCATATTATTTTTTATTGTTATTAAGGAATAATTGTGCTTTTTTATTATTAATGTTTGTGGGTATAGTTTTTATAGTTTGGGAGTTATTTAACTTTAAATTTGAGAAATAAACAATTTCGATATTTATGTTTGTAAAATGCATCTCTTGACTGAAATTGTTGGAAATTTATTTTTTAACGATAATGAAAGACACTAATAAATAAAATTTATAGTGCATATGTTTACAACAAATAAAATGTGTACAACATATCGAACTCGACATGCTTTGCTCCCACTGCAGTTTTATTAAGCCAAGGTATGATACAAGTATTATTATTATATTTTAGTTTGATAAGGCCACAATCTACACTTAACATTACTTTTTGGTGTTTGGTGTTTGGTTTTTTGGCGTTGGGTTGTATGTGCGTTTGCTTTATTAATATTTTTTAATTAAAATGAAAGTTAAATTGACTAAAATACATTAATTTTTATCCTAAAACAATGTAAAGTATGCAGAGAACATAGAATGTATATGCATAGAATTTTCGTTTAGATCACAAGTACCATCCAAAACAATAACTTTTCTAATTAAGAGTTCACATTGTTGAAACTACGTAATTTATATGAATAAAAGCAGTACATTCTATAAAGCTAATATATTTTAAAGAAATTATTGTTATTGTGGCAGAAAAAATGTGCAAAATAACACCTTTTAGTGAAATAATTTTAATTTTTTAAATTCAAAATTAAATATCTTCCAAACTATAACAATTAGACCAACATATTTTTGTATCAAAACAAAGCTCAACTATTGATAAATAAAAATTAACAAGGTGTGTCATTTAAATTTTTTGAGAAAAATGTCATTTTGTGTTTGCTGATTCACCTGTATAACAGAAACTGTTATTTAAATAAAATGACAGCATTTTTTAAAAAAGGATTATTTTGAAATATTCAACTTTGAAAATAGAATTATTTTAGTGCTTCCTTCTTTTCAAACAAGCTTCCAAATTAGGTTCAATATTCATCTTTTTTTTCTAATTATCTCAGAAACTATTCACCGACCCATATTGACTGATATATTTTTAATCAACATTTTACAACCAATTTTAATATGTACAAATATTCAGGGTGTGCTCTTTAAAAAAAGGTAACTTTAGTGCACCACCTGGTGAAAAATAATTTTAAAATGACTCTCACGCTAGTGTACCTTTGGACGAGAAAGATTTTTATTATGAAATTGTAGCAGCTTCAAGGCTTTACCGTACTAACGATTCACTCTGTATAGGGACCATTTACATTTTTGTTTCGTCTAAATTATAATCCAGAAAAAGTTTGTTGTACACATAGATACTACATACATTTTTCTCAATATACTTTTTTGCGTTATGGATTTATCTTTCCAAAACAAAGCCAAATTTGAAAAAAAAATGTGACCTATTTAAGGGGATATGTTACTTTATCAGCGATTTATCTAATTATTCACTAAAATGTCCTTAGTTATGTAATGATGTACAGATATGGAAAATAAGCATTTAATCAGAAATATAGCAATAATAAGCAAATTCGTTTTTTTTAATTGACAGTTTTTTAGGTTAACTCCCTGAAATATCGCATAAGTGAAAAATATATTGAACTGCAATAAAAAATGTGCATTCGGCATAGAATCAATTCTAATTATTTTATTTCTTTGCTTCTGTTATTATTATTACTATTATTTTAAATCTGGCTTCCAAAGATAATCCATTTTTTCAAATTTTTCGATTTTTTTTTCATATTTTGGAATTTTTGTTCCAATATTTCATCGAAATTTGGTAATTTTGATGATTTCTCAAAATTTTGATTTTCATGTCGAAATTTGGGCTTTTTGATTTTCAGCTTTTTCGAAAAATTCTACTTCTGCTATTTAATTTTTTTTTGATAAATTAGGCTTCTTTGCAAATGCCATTTCTCAAAAAATTACAAAAATACATTTTTTTGAAAATTTCGAATATATTCTGAAAATTATAACTCCTTTTAAAAATTTCGACTTTTCTACAAAGCTGCATGGCAAAATTGTCAATTTTTTCAAAAAGCATTTTCTTGAAATTCTTACTGAAAATCTTTACCTTTTCCAAAATATTGACTTTTATTTAATTTTCGATTTTCTCTCAAAATTCGACTTATTCGATTGTAAATTACAACTTATTGAAAAATTACTTTGTTGAAATTTTAAACGAGCTATTTAAAAAATCCAAGATTATTCAAAATATCAACTATTCTTCAGAAAAATATAAAAAAATATATTTTTTTTTTGATTTTGATAATATTTACAGAAAATTTCAACCAAATAATTAGAATTAGAACGATTGAAACTATTCAAAATTTCGGCTTCTTTTAGTAATTATGAATAAATACTTTTGCGAAAATTTTAATTGTTTAAGAAATCTTGAATTCTTTCATTTCGATTCTTTTATGGAATCTTAGCTCGTTTTTAAATTCAGCTTTTAGTGAAAACTTCGACATTTCAAAAATATTCAATTTTTTTTCAAAATTTTTGTTTTTTTCTCGAAATTCCGAATGTATTGAAAAATTCGGTCTTTTTAAAAAGAAGCTATTAAAAGATTTTAAAACAAATTGTGATTTTATGAAAATTTTTCTTTTTCTTTTTTTTTCTTTCTTTTTCTTCAAAAATTTCGGCTTTCTCGAAATTTAATAATTTTAATTATTTCTCAAAAGTTCGACTTATGTCGAACGTTCTTATAAATGTAGATTTTTTTAAAAAAATTCAACTTTTGATAAAAGTCTGAATTTAAAAAAAAAATGCTTTCTTTGAATTTTTTTTTTAAATTTAACCCATTCGCAAAGAGCAACCCCATTATGCGTTCAGAGCAAAACTAAACAATTATAAATAATTTTTTTTTTGAAAGTTACAAATATCCTGAAATTTTGTTTTTTTAATTTCCACTTTTTTGCAAAGTCAGATAGCAAAATGGACACCTTCTTTTAAAAATTTACGCCTTTCCTTGCAATTAATTCTGACTGAAAATTTGTATTTTTTCAAAATATTGACTTTCTTTAATTTTCGAATTTTTCTCTAAATTGGACTTTTTGTAAATTAAAACTTTTTTTGAAAAATTACACTTTGTTGAAAATTTGGATCATTTATTTTATAAATTCAAAGTTTTTCAAAATATCAACTTTTTTCAAAAATATACAAAAATACCTTTTTTGAAAAGTTTGACTGAAAATCTTGACTTTTTGAAAAATTAATACCAAAAAATTGAAGTTTCTAACTGAAAATTCAAGGAAAAATCTCAATTATTTAATTGTTGACTTTTTTTGTAAAATTTAAACTTTTATCCCAAATTTTGACTCATATTGAAAATTGCAACGTTTTTGAAATTTTGATTTTTTCCGAAATCTAGTCCCACCACATAATTGTTTAATAAGAATTAAACTATTTGATCAATCCTTTCTAAAATCAAAAGGCTTTTATTCTAATCAAAATCGAATCGATAGAACTAAGTTAAATCGATCAAGTATTGAGGCCTGTGTTGATCACATACATACCAACTGATGAAAACCTTGCCGTTTTTTAATGGTTAATGTATTATGAGATAAATACAACTTAAAATGAATAGCAAATTCTTAAAACTATTTAAAAAGAGTCCTCTATTTCCAAAACGTTGTATACTTACTGCACACATTTAGTACAAAATTAGCTAACATATAAATATCTTTATCGCCGATAATAGAGTTTTTCGCGTTAGTCAATAATATATACCAAACCAAGACCGTTCCTGATGGTCAGGTGTGCAATATCAGTTAATTTGATAAAATGTGTTACCTGTTATAATGATTGTCTGTTTTAGGTTAAATTCAATCGTAATTATGGTCCTGAGGAAGAGGCTAAACGAAAGCAGATTTTTGCTGAAACTTTGAAAGAAGTTACCGCTCACAACGAGAAGTACAATAGAGGAGAAGTCTCATACTCTCAAGGAATAAATGACTTTGCTGATAAAACTACAGAAGAAAGAAGACAATACCTTGGGGTGAGGCCACCTCCCAGAAATTGAGTGATACTCAAAAAATAGAAGATAGTTTTGTTACAATTAATCATACTATATCTTTCGAATAATTGAAATAAAGAAAATCACTATCATCATACTTTGTGTTTTATATTGAGTAAAAAATAACGGTATATGATATATTCCTCATATTAAAAATTAGTCAAATAAAAATGTTTAATGGTTATCTTTGAATGTATGGTCTTTATGTAAAGAAAAATAGTTTAAAGTTTTATTATTGTTATACATCCTAACAAATATGTGTAGGGCAAAGTGGGGGAATGACGAAAACCTAAGGCAGATTTTAAATATCACTATCTTTAAAACCATACATATTTTTATAAATATCTAATTTAAGAGCAAAAAGAAAACACTACTTTGTTCGGCTTTACCTGACGTTGGTGGGCAATCGCGATTGCGAACTAGACTAATTATCAGTTGTAAGCTCTCAATTACGATAGAAATCACAGATGCTCTACCGATGGTTATTGATCATCCTAACATTCCTCGTGTTTCCAGTTTTGACATATTTAACACGATCTTATCTTTAAATGGAAGGTTTTTACATATTTCATTACAAAAGATACAATAATCTTCATTACTTCATTTTTGGACTCTTTCTTCTTATTATTTACATCGTTAAAAAAATTCTGACTAATTTGGAAATTTTTTAAAACATTTTAGGCTCTAATTGTGTAATACCCAGTGTTCAACATTACCCCAACCCAAGTCGTTCGCCATTTCCCTTTAAAGGGAAAATTAGAAGGAAATATTTTATTTGAGGACAGATTTCATTGCGCCACCGTTATTATTCGTAATAGATCTGTGAAGAGTAAATGTTTATGTCTGCAAGTTACATGTTAGAACTACTTATAGAAAGCAAGCTATCTTAAGTTCAATCGATGAAAAAATTACATTGTAAGCAACAACATTTTAAAAAAATTCATAACCTGAATAATGTCTATAGTGCTTCGCTTTGTTTATGGTACGGTATACGAAGGGAAATGATTTTTAAGATGGAGTTGAGCAAAAAGATCACACATAATTCTAACATAGTACATTTGATGTGTTTGAGATTACTCATTCTTCGTATTTACTCCACTTTCCCCTACATAGAGTGCCAGTCGAAAATTCCCAAACCTAATTTTATCTTTTCAATGGTTGCTCTTAGAATAATGAAATTTAGAGAGAAAAAATAAGAGAATGTAAGCTTCTCAATTAATGATAAAAAGTGACGTAATCTTCGTAGATGATGTCATATTGGCGTTGTGACTAATAATTTTAAATAGTACCCTATAGCACCTTATTTGAAAGGTAATTTCCAAAATCTATTCCGTCATACTAATTTCATTCGGGTTTATAGTAGTTTTAAAGAATTTGCAAAGTTAGTTCTTTTCAAATTCAAGGATACTTAATTAGTATTAAGTATCGTTCTTCCGTTGTATCTTTTGAAATATTACACTTATCCTAATAAAATTTTGAAAGTAAAAATAACGACTTGCAAGTTTCTTTACTAGTGCAAACAGACGACGCAAAGTCATAAATGGCATCAATATTCCACTCTGATCAATAACTTTAAATAAGGCAAGTGACAACTCGTTTCAAAGGTATTTAAAATTCCCATTTAAGGATATTATTTTTAAGTTTTATTTAAGTTACGTTAGTTTTGTTGAATAGATAAACAAGCTACTCACATTTAACTGTCTCTTAAATAATAATTAAAATAAGAACCTAGCAAAGTAAATGAAGCTCAAGAATTAAAACATCAACTTTTTTGACACTTATCCAAATTCGGGGTTTTAGATCTCTATTAATTGAAGGTTCAATTGGTTTTAGTTGTATATCCAAATCATTAACTTTTAAATAAGGGCGAAGTAAATGTTGTTATTTTTTGTAATAAAATTTTCCTTTGTCAGCATTATTGGTATCACAGGGTATAAGGAAATACAAATAAAAATTTCTGTTAAATATAAACCAAGGGATAATTAAGAAAGACAAACACTATGCTAAGGTAAGTAAACTTTTTTATAAATTACATTAAAATGAATTTGTTTCTAATTCATAGAGCTGCCAGCGTTTCTTCCTAGAATTCTGCTTCCAGTTTTTAAAACACCCTATGCACTAACACAAAGCTCGATTTCCCGGAAATTAATCATTACTTTTGTCGCACTGTTAAAATAGTACTGTCGGTTTTATAATTACATGAATCAGAATTTCATAAAATTTGGCATATTGGTTGATTATAGCAAGATTATAATCCAGTTAAATTTTTGAAGTGCTACAGAGATCCAGTAAAAAATTATTGACATTTGAAATTTTATGCTTTTATCGATGAACCCTATGGGAAAATCAGAGGTTGTATATAAAAAAAAGTATCGCTCCAGTCTCAGTAAAAAGGAAGAAAACGATGGAAAATAACATATATAATATTTTACACACTTGGAAGTACTGCTTTAGAGCGTGTGATAGTAATTAGGTCTGGATGTTTCACCTATATAAATCTTGTTGCATTCACTGGTTATTTTGTAAATACAGTTTTTAGTATGTTGTGTTTCATTTTTTGGTTTTGTATTTACTAGTAATGATCTTAAAGTATTTTGCGTTTTGAGTGCGGTACGTATATTGAATTTTTGGGCTATTCGTTTAATTTTATCGAAGAGATCTGGCATGAATGGAATAATTAAGGTTTTTTTGTTCTTCAATGGATGATGTGTTTATGATCCCATGATTATGATTGTGCAATCTTTTTTCTCCTCTGCTTATAATTTCTTCTACAAATTCCTTTTAATACCCATTTTTCTTGTAGTATTGATGTAATATTATTTTTTTCTTTATTATATATTTCAGAACTAGAACTGATATTTTTAGCTCTGTCTATTAGAAAAGCTATTCCACCTATTTTTATATTTTTGGTGATTTGATGTGTAATTCAGGTATCTCTTTGTGTCGGTTGGTTTTCTATAAACAGATGTGTATATCCCTCTCAGTTAACACATTGAGGAAGGATAGCTTATTATTTTATTCAATTTCCAAGGTAAATTTTATCGATGGTTTGTTCTTGTTCGTTTATGTAGTTTAAAAATGGTTTTATAGTATCTATTGAGTGAGGCCAGATGGCAAACACATCATCTACATATCTCTACCAGACAAGTAATTTCTGAGTATAGCTCAATATGACTTTCTCCAATGGCAAACCCATCACCATACTAAACTCTTGTTGATAAAATTCATTGTTTGCTTGGAAATATGTTGTTTTTACACATACTTGAACAAGATCCATAACGGCATCTACATCTAACTTTGTTTTTTTTGAAACTTGCATCATTTGTAAGTTTGTTTTTTATTATTTTTAGAGTCTTCTTTACAGGTACATTGGTAAAAAGACTGACCACATCAAAACTTACTATTGTATGTCAATTGTTTGTAGTTTTTCCAGAAAATGGCTAGTGTTATTTAAATATGTTTCAGTGTTTCCTACTAATGGTTTTTATATATTTAATAAATATCTACAGAGTTCGTGATATTGAGAGTTTATGGAATTTCCAAAAGGTCTAAGTTAAGTTTATGAATTTTAGGAAGTCCGTAAAAATAAGGTGCTTTGGAATAGTGTGGTGTTAATTTTGATTTTTCGAATAGTGTTAATTTGCCTTTATATTTAAAAGGAGAATATTCTGTACATTATGAAACTAATTTTTAAATGTACATCCAATGGTCTCACATCCATCCTCAAAACAAAACTTTTTAAAAATTAATTCGTGCAGACATAATCTTTCATGTCGTATGTCGTGAATAAACCCTAGATTAAATTGTCTACCCAAAATTCATAAGCCCCGAAATTCAATAAGATTAATTGTTTCAGGTGCAACAGCACACATTTATGAATTAGTCAAATGGCTTAACAATGAATTCACAAAACTCTCGTACCGCTAGCGTACCAATACCAGAAACTTTAAATTATTTAAAAGAACTCCTGAAATTATTTTTATTTGTAGCCAATCCTTTCGTGGATAATGGATAACGAATAAGAAATTAAGAGCGAATTAAAAAATTGTCCTCAATTATCAATGCGATACGTAGATGATAGTCTTGCAGTGTTTGATACTAGTTAACACGAAGTTGGCGAGTTCGTTGATAAGTTAACTCAAAATACAATTTCATCATGGTTCTTTGGTAGTTTAACGCGGTTCCGAAACTTTCGTTCCTTTGACCGCCGTCTTTTAGTGAACATTACTGTGTTGATAATTTTGTGAGCTGCGGAGACCGCCGATCGAAAGCTACTCAATTCACCTCCGATGGCAGGCGTCCGTGATCGACAGCAGTCACTCTAAAGAAGGCTACTCGGTCCACCTTCTTTAGCGCGTGCCGTCGACCGCGCTCGTGTTGTTAGGTGCGCTAGCGAGAGATCTTTTACCGGGCGAAAGCTACTCAATTCACCTTCGTCGATAAGCGACCCTCGGTTGCGTGTTGTCGCACCAATTGAAAGCTACTCAATCCACCTTCATTGGTACGACTAACAACGGTGATTATCGTTTAGTTTCTGTTCATCTTTTGTAGAATCTGTCTGGGCCTTTTGTGCCTACTTTCCGTGGTATCTTCGTAATCTGTTATTTCAGAGATCTGTATGTTTGTATGATTCTGCATTTTTGCATACGTTTTTGTGGCCAGTGTTTTGATGTGTTCCATAAGCGTTGGAATCTTCAGATCGTTGTGGATTTGCTCGTTTGTCATGTAGTAAGGCGCGTTGACGCATTGTCTTAGCGTTTTATTTTCAATTATTTCTAGCGTGTGCAGTTGTCGTGGACTTGCTCTCAGCCAGACTTCCGATGCATACGTTAAATTCGGTCGGATGATTGCCTTGTACAGGTTTAGTTTGTTTCTGATATCCAACTTGCTTCTGTTGTTTAAGAGTGGGTAGAGATATCCTTTTAGTTGTTTGGTTTTCGTTGCAATGCTTTGAATGTGTGCATTGTATGAAAGTGTTTTGTCCAGGGTTACTCCGAGGTATTTTACTTGTTTAACCCACGGAATCGGAGTGTCGTTTAATTTGAGCTTTTGCTCCGGTTCTTTCTTTTTCCTGCTGAATATTATAGCTTGGCTCTTGCTTGCGTTTGTTTGAATCCTCCATGTATTCATCCAACTTTCTATATCGTTGAGATGATATTGTAGGTTTTTGGTGATTTTTGTCCATATTCTTGACTGTGTGATTATGGCCGTGTCGTCTGCGTATAAGGCGATCTTGGTATTCTCCTTTTTTGGAATATCAGCGGTATAGATGAGATACAGTGTCGGTCCTAGTAAAGATCCTTGAGGCACGCCTGCTGTCATTTCTTTGATGCTGGATGTCTTTTCGGTAATTTTGACGTAGAATTTTCTTCTGTCCAGGTATGATTTGATTATTTTTCCGTAGGCCAGTGGGATTCCCAGCTGAACTGATTTGTATATCAGTCCAGTGTGCCAAACTTTGTCGAAGGCTTTTGCAACATCTAGGAATATGGCTCCTGAGGTTTTTCCTTTGTTGTTGCCTTCGAGGATATGTTCGGTTATTCTCGATAATTGGTGAACCGTCGAGTGTTCCTGCCTGAATCCAAACTGTTCGTCCGGTAGGATATTTCCGTCTTTTATTACCTTGTTTAGTCTAGTTAGAATAGTCCTTTCGGCTATTTTGCTTAGGCTTGACAGCAGGCTGATAGGTCGGTAGCTGTCGACGCTGTTTCTCGGTTTTCCTGGTTTATGAATCATTATTGTTTCTGCCTGTTTGGATAGACGCGCAGTTTGAAGATTGCGTTGCATATGTTCTTGAGGTCTTCTACTGCTTCTGGCGGAAGCATTTTTATCGTAAAGTTCCTTATGTTGCCTGGACCAGGCGATTTTTTCGTTACTAGGTTCTTAATAATCGTTTTTAACTCTTCTGTGGTGACTTCGTCGAATTTGTAGTTTTCTCCGAGGTTGAGAAGGGTCTCCGTGTGTGTTTCGATGTTCAGGTTGTGCGTTCTGTCTATCGAAGGATTTGGGCTGAATTGCTTTTGCAGCATTTCTGCAAACGCCTCGGCCTTTTCCTCGTTTGTGATGGCCTTTCCGTTATTTGTTTTTAACGGAGGCAAGTCTCTGCTTGTTTGTCTCAGTTTCTTGGCAAGTTTCCAGGGTGTTTCGTCCTTTTCGTTGAAACTTTCTAGGTGTTTTTCCCATTTTCTGTTGTACTCTTCTTTCAGAAGATTTTTGACTTCGTTTGTGAGTCTGTTTAGTGTATTCTTATCAGACGGGTGCAAAGTTCTGTGATACGTTTTCTTCGCTGCATTTTTTCGTTTTATGAGCGTCGCTATTTGGTCTGGTAAATTTTCCTGCCTCCTATTTTGCTGCGTTGTCGTAGTTGCGGCGGTGAGAGCTTGGTTTATGTGTTTTTCAAACTGATCGGTGGCCCAATTTAGGTGATTCACGCTTTCGATGTTGTGTTTTTGTGGAACATATTCATGTTGGAATTTTGTCCAGTTGATCTTGGTTTTTGTGTAGAGCTGTGATTGGTTTGGATTTCCATATGTGATGATAAGTGGACAGTGGTCTGACGATAATTCCTCTATGACTTGGACATTCAGGTCGAGCGTCAGGTTTTTGTGTACCGTAACGTCGAGAATATCCGCAGTCGTCGAGTTGTCCGGATAATGTGTTGGCTCTAGTGGAGGGTCGATTATTAGATTTCTGTTCCCAAGTATCTCCAAAGTCTGTTTCCTTTTGTGTTTGTAGCTTTGCAGTGCCAGTTTTTGTGCTTGGCGTTGAGGTCTCCTGCTATCAGAGTAGGTGAATTTCTGTCGAAGATTTTATCGAGTTCCTCTTCTATTTCCTTTTTTGTGGGCGGTGAGTATACGGAGTACAGTGCGAGTTTTGAATGTCGTAGCTGTATTTCCACTCCCGTATATTCGATGTCAGGTTTGTCGCCGTTTGACTCGAGGGCGTGGTGTTCGATGCCAATTTTTACTAGCACGGCTACGCCTCCTCCTGCTTTGTCTTCTCGGTCCTTTCTGTAGGTCAAGTAGTTGGGAATCTTCAACGTTTTTCCCGGCTTTAGATGGGTTTCTCCGAGCAGAACAATGTCTGGTTTGTGTTCTGCGACGAATGCTTTCAGTTCCGATAGCTTGTTTGTAATGCTGTTTGCGTTCCAGGCTATGATTTTCAGCCCGGTAGGATTTTTTAGCCTTTGGTGTATGTCCATTTAAAATGTTGTTAGAATTTTTGTAATTTTTCTGGTGAAGCTGATCTCTTGACCCTCGGTTGGCTTAAGTTGTGCGAATTCTATTAACATCTCTGCTAGAAGAACTGCTATTTGGGTTTTTGCAGTTGTTTTTTCTTTTTGCGATGGTTTCGTTGTCGGTTTGTTTTTCTGTGTCTCTTGTTGTTGAGACTTTTCAGTTTTAAAATTCAGCGGTTTTGCCCAAGCTGACACAGTAGGTTTTTGTGCCGTTGTCTTGGGAACTTGTTGAGGTTTTTCGGTCTCTGTCGTTTGTTGTGCGGGCCTCTTCTTACACTGCCTGGAAATTGCAGTGTGTGTTCCTCCACAGTTTACGCATTTGGCGGCGGTCGTTCTTTCCTTGTCGCAGAGATGTGTGCTGTGTGCTCCTGCACACTTCATGCACCGGTATTCTGCGATTGCAGTTCTTTTGAATATGCCTGTACAATTGGCATCTGTGACATTGAATTACAACTCCGGTTGTTTTAAGCGGCTCAATTGATATGTTGAGGCCGTTTACTTTTGTGATTCCGTAAATCGATTTGTACTTGCGTTCCAATTCAACAAGTACAATCGGGGCAGGTTTTCCTCCTTTTCCGTTCATCCGTGTGATTTTCATTGTCGGGTATCCTTGTGCCTTGAGATCCTCGTGCACGTCTTTTTCAGGTGTTTCTTGTGGAATACCTCGTATTACCACTTTTAGCGATTTTTCCTCTCTCAGTTGGTGGGTGTGGAATTCAAGGTTTGCCTCCTTGAATACCTTGTACATTTTCCGGTAGTCGTTCACGGTTTGCGGCACGATTCTAATTCCGTCTCTGGTTGTTGAAGCTCTTGAGTAGACTATCTTTGTCTCCCTCAAGTGTTTGCTTATTTCGGTCCATTTGTCTTTATTCCTTAGAATAATCGGTGTCGTGTTGTTATCTGTGGTTGTTTGGATATTTGTTTTTTCTGTTGTCGTATTCGTTGTAAATGTCCGTTTGTTGTTAGTTTCCTTGGGGGCTCTTCCGTTTTTTGTTCTTCCTTTTCTTCTATCAGTTTAGGTTCTTCTTCTCGGTCCTCTTCTCTGGTTTGTAGGGCGGCAAATCGGTTTTGCCCTACAATCTTCTCGTCGCTGTCGTACTCCTCGGTCCTTTTCTTCTTTGCCATTTTCTTTGGGGTAGAAAATGTTTCTACTTGCATCTTGCAAGCCTCCTCGTTCTCTTTAGTTATTTGAGCTATGCGCTCGTTTATTAACTCGGCCAAACCTATTAGTTCGGCCAAGTTGCACTCTATCACGCTCTTCATCGTTGTAGATGGTGGCACCAACGATCCTGGGACCTGGACGCACACAATTTAAACTCCGAAAAGCACTAAGTTTTCACTTAAAGTTGGCTAGAGTCGCACTTAGGGAAGCTACTTAATTCACCTCCGTTCGGTACGAGTGTCCCAAAATACAATTTAATTAACTTCACAATTAAAAGGAAAATAGTAGAATACTCTTATTCTTAGACCTTTTAGTCATTAGAATAAAAACGTTTTAGATTTCGACATATTCAGAAAAGAAACCAATACAAATCATCCTAGTTGCAGCCGCAACAAAAATTATTAAGTACGTTTTTTGATAAAAAATCCCTATTCTCATCTCCACGAGGCAAACGACGGGTAACCTGAGCAAGCCCGTGGACAATTGGGTAACCAAACCCAGTGGGAAACAGGGTCAGGGCCAACGAGGAAGGAAGGGATGGCACTCCGATAAGGGGGTTGGGCTTTAGGCTAAGGACATACTCCGGTGAAAATCCCACTGTTACAAATTCAAAAAGCATGCTTCAGACAGGACGGGCACCACGGCAATGACTACGGCAAAGGAACATGGACTTCGATTTAGGAATTTGGAATGTGAGAACCTTATACAAACTAAGAGCACAAACAAACCTACTGCAAAAGTTAAAGAAGTACAAAGATAAAATAGCAGCAATACAAAAAACGAGGTGGCTAGGACATGGAATATGAGACATTAGATCCCATATGATACTATATCGAGGAAAGGAACAGGACACTAGGGAATTTAGAATGACCTTCATAGTAGACAAGAGTATAAAATCCGACATAGTAGGTTTCTTACAAATGAATGAGAGAATATGCCGACTTAGATTAGCCACACAATTCTTCAACGTCTTCATAATAAATGTCCATACCCCAACAGAGGATAAGGAGGAAAATGTCAAAGGACAATTCTACCAGCAGCTGGAACGGACACACAAAGCAGCATAGGAGATTTTAATGTGAATCTAGGAAAGGAAGACGAGTATATAGAAACTATCGGACATCATACCCTCCACACAGAAACGAATAATAACGGTGAAATAATAATAGACTTCGCAACAAGTAAAAATATGGTGATTGGCTCAATAACCTTTCCACATAGGAATGTGCACATAGGAACATGGACCTCCGCAGACGAAGAACCACAAACCAAATAGATCACGTCATCATAGATAGAAGAGCAGTAACAAGCATCCTGAACATGGGATTCATGCGGGGAGCAAGCTGCGACTCAGATTACCACCTATTGCGAGTGAAATTCAGATGTCGAATCAGTAGAAATAAAAAAAACAGTCCCAAAGGGCAAAGAAATTGAACAATTAACAGGTTAAAAGACCTGGAAACCAAACAGAGGATGGAAGAAGAAATCAGGAAAATACTGCAGATAGGCGAGGACGACAGAGTAGAAGAGATGTGACACAAAATAAAAACAGCGACTTTAGAAGTTACAGAAAATGTACTAGGGCTGCAACGCAAACAGAGATGAGAAATGCGAGCAAGCAATGTTAGAACGAAACGAGTTCTACAGAAACCCAGTGCAAAGACGGACTCAGGAGAAACAAGCCGATTATGCAAAAAAAATAAGGAAAGTGAACAAAACATTCAGACCCAAGGAGACAATATTCCAAAACAATAGATTGGAAAAATTGGAACAGGGATTTAAGGAGAACGACTCGATACAAGCATACAAATACCTGAAAGAAATCAGAGAAGGCTTTAAACCAAGAACCAGCTTATGCAGAAATACAACAGGAAATATCATTAGTGACAATAAGAAAATAAAAAAGCTATGGAAGGAATATTTCTAAGAGCTGTTTAACCTAGGAGAGAAGGCCAACCAACATGCAGAAATACCAGGCCCATTTGCTGTAGAAGCCTTTGCAATACCACCAACGATGGAGGAAGGCAGAGATAAAATCAGAGCCTTAAAAAACAAGAAAGCTCCAGGCATAGACGAAATACCAGCAGAACCTCTTAAACATGGAGGAGACAAGTTGGTTAAGGTCATACACAACTTCATAAGCAAGATCTGGAAAAACGAAATGATCCTGACGGAATGCAACAAAAGTCTAATATGCCCGATATATAAAAAGGGGGACAAATTGCAACGCAAGAACTATCGAAGCGCATCTCCTCTGCATACAACATATAAAGTCTTTAATGAAATCCTCAGAAGGAAATAAGAGGTCATCACGAGAAATATAATTGGAGAATACCAGGCTAGATTCAGATCAGGGTGGTCGACCGTGGACCAAATCATCACCTTGAAACAAATACTGAGCAAAGGATGGGAATACAACATATACATAAAATCTTCGCAGACTTCCACCAAGCATATTTCTGCATATTCAGACCCAAACTGTATAACATAATGCACGAGTAGAGAATCGCAACCAAACTCATCAGATTGATTAAAATGACAATGATTAATACCGAAGCCCAAGTCAAGATACAAAACCAGCATATTGTCATATTCAGTATAACACAAAGTCTCAAACAAGAAGATTGACTGGCACGATTATTGCTTAATATAGGTTTAGAATAAGTTATCAGACAAATATCAACAAAAGCGACAAACACGCTTATTAACAAATCCACCCAGATTGTAGCGTACGCAAACGACATTAACATCATGGCCCGCACAATGGCATCCGTCAAAGAAACATAATTAGATTTGGAAAGCAAGACCAAAGAAGTCGGATTAAAAATAAACACAGCTAAAACAAATATCGTCGCACAAACCAGGTCCAACCGGATACGACAGAACAACGCGATCGGGGATGACAACGTAGAAGTGGCAAAGAACTTCACCATCTAGGCACCAACGTTGCAAAGAATGGAACATAAGCCATAGAAATCCGCAAAAGAACCACCCAGGCCTACGGAGTATATTCCTCACTTGCATCAATATTCAGATCGCGGGACATTCACCGAAAAATAAAACTACGAATAACCTGGAGGACGCGATATAACCATGAATTGTATCAACTCTTCGAAGAGACATCGGTGGAGAACTACGCAAAACTAAAAAGCTACAGTGAGCAGGACATTTAGCGAGGATGGAAGACTGCAGAGCTCCAAAAAAGGCTCTCGATGGAAAATGGATGGTAAAAGACCAGCAGGAAGACCGAGAAGGAGATGGGAAGACGCGCATAATATCGTGCAAATAGAGCGTTGGAGAAATACAACTCTGAGTAGAATAGTACGAAAGAGGAAGCTGGAGGAGGCCAGGGCCCGAAATCTTTTTGTATTAAATTCTTTTAAAGTAAAAGAAAATAATAACATTAAATGAAATCTAAACTGTTGTCATTTTTTTCAATTAGGGTTGCAGAGTTTGAAATATAGGGCTCCATAAAAATGAACAAAATGATGGTATGTAATTAAAAATATTAAAATAAACTTTCACAGGAATGTAAATTGGATTCAAAAAAATTCATTTTTATTTTGTTTTGTAGCGGCAAAATATTAAACGACCAAACAAATTGTTCATGCTTTTTAAATTTTGGGTTTTATGAAGATCAATTTTGTTTAATATTTTTTATTGACACTTGGCGTACTTCCTGACATTGCTAATCCCAAATAAGTACAAAATTGAAATACAGGTGCGAATATAGACCTATTCATATTATGGCATTTCAAGGGGCCCATATTAGCAACTGAATATTATTAGGAAACAAGTACTCAAATATTTTATAGGTTTGGTATGGGAATTTCAGTAAAAAAACAATCGAGCTTTATAATAAATATTACCTCTTTTGTCAACATAATAAATAATAATCATATTCGGTTTTTATCTTACCAGATCTTACTTACAACTTGTGTTAACAAATTATTTGAATTTTCAAAGGTGCTAATTTTGCTATAATCTACTAACAATATAAAATGAAAACTGAATATGATATCGAATATTTTCAGTCTTCAGTTAGACATGTTTTAAGCATTTGCTCAAAGTGTCACTCAGTAACATTCAGTAGAATGATTTGATCGGGTCCCATATTAAATTCAAGGCCCATATTCGGACCTTTTCCTCTACAGATATTGTATAGTCGGTTTACTGGTTTTGAGTTATTTTAATTTTATTGAGAACACATCGAGATAAAAACGTTATTTTATAAATTCTGGAACCTGGTATCGAACTGTGTCTAATTGTAAATTGTTTAATGGGTACGATTTGCTACGCATATTATGTACGAACTTATAAGTATATTTCAGGTGCTTTTGATAACTAGTCAAAATGAAAGTCTTCGCAATTTTATTCTTTATTTGTGTATATACTATTGTGGTATACAGTAAGTCACTGGATGAAGAATGGGCAGATTTCAAGGTAAGCAATTTCATCGCCCAACTTCGTTGGCCACCTTGGAAAGCTCATTGCCCAACCTAAAAAAATCGACAATATGTACAGTCTTTGATTATAAATGCACTCCCCATTTATCTTTCGAAATATAATAGATACAAAAAATGTTGAGTACAAACCTTTTTAGGCTGTAAATATTTATTTGAAATAAATTTGCGATATACAGGGTCTTACTTTTTTTTAGAATCAAAATCAACTTTGATATTTTGAAAGAAACACACCAATAATTTTTTCATTTTCGAATTCTGCCGAAAATTCTACATATATTTCTTATAACATACACTGTTCCTGTTTTAACTATCTCTGAAATATTGTTATTTGAAAATCGTCAATATGATGCACACTTTCCACTACACAACTCTCTAGAGTTAATTAATCTTTTCCATAGTTTTATATTTTGCTGTGGTAACGCTAAAACAAACGACTGCCTTGTTAAAAATCTCAAAAAATGCTTTAAAAAAGATTAAGCGAATTTAGAGACATTGTATACGGCCAAAGAAGGTCCAAATTGACAATTTTCTTCTAACAATATTTTAGAAAAACTCTTGAGTTTAGGATTATGGTGTATTTCATAAAATATATGTAAAATTTTCAGAAGAATCCGGAAAAGAAAAAATAATTGTAGTTCGAAAATTAACTGAAGGTGCATTTATAACCAAAGACCCTGTACATTATTGAAACATGTAATTCGTTAGATGGCCGACCTTATAGAGCTCATCTTTACTTATTGGTCGTCAACTATCTGGAAACTCAAAATTCGGAATTTACCAAAATTATGAAATTGAGGACCTTTTTTTCTGGTCGTCGAAAATTATCTACGTAGTTCAGCTCAGTTACGATGCGAAAAATATACAAATTACGAATTGAGGAACTATATTTTTGTCGTCTAAAAATAGAAATATTTCTCAAGAACCCAAGTAATGTGACAACCCCAAATTGCCAAAATCGTAGCTACGTCAATGTTCACAGAAATTCATAAAATAGAGGCCATAAAAGCAAAATACATTCTAAAATGGGCAGGTGTTTTCTCAAAATTTCGACTTCTTTACAAAATATTCTGTTTATATACTTTTAATTTTTATTATTCTTTTCTTAAAACACTCATTGTAAACTCATTATTTTTACCTTTTCTAGACATTTTTTTCTGAATTGTAGATTTTTTTTTAACTTGAAACTTTTGGATTTTTCTAATGGTTTAGTTTTTTATTTTTAACAAATTTGTTTTAATCTCGAAATGTTTATTTGTTCTCGAAATTAAAAAAAACATATTTATTTTAATATAAATTACAAGTATTTTATGAAATTTCGATTATTTTCTCGAACTTGAGTATTTTTACTCAAAATTTTTGACTCCAAATATTTTTTAAATTAACAATGTACGATTTTAAGATTTAGTTAAATTTGTACCAAAGACCGTTATTCAAAGCAAAAAATTAATATGATATCATTAACTAATGTTTTTACCAAGTCACGCGAAAAGTGCACGGAAGAAGGCTAATGCCTTCTGATATGATATGGAGTAGGGTGAACTTATGAAGATGCGGAAATGATTAGAATTTTAGTGGAATGGTATTGAAATATGATTTTCTTGTTATTATTTCATAAAAAATATAAATTACAGCGTTGGTAAATTTATTAAATAAACTTCTAAATCCTTAAACTTTTGGTGGACTGGACTGATCCTTGGTTATCTTCAAAAATTGAAATACAAATCCTGTCCCCTAAACCAAGAAAGATTAAAAAACACAACAGAGGTTGCTTTAACGCGTTTCGATAGCCAAGCTATCATCTTCACAGAGATACTAACACCTGATCCAAAAATAAATCCTTATATACTAAGAATACTTCGTGCATTATCGACCCCCCCCCCGAACGCGCATGCGCATCTAATCATACACGTCGTAGTGTCACAATTTTTTATCTATTAATCTTAACTATTTTTAACAGAGATGAGAGGTCTAAAGTCCCAGCGCAACCATTCATAAGGTTGTCTCCAGTCTTACGGATGGCTAAGCTTTCGCACGCATTTAACATAGAATTCTCATTTACTACTCTTAACAATTGAATATTATTGCTATGTTATGATCTAATTCAAAAGCATGTCGAGCCACACTTGACTTCTCAGTTCTTCCGTACCTCAAATGAGCCAAATGCCACTTCAGTCGGATTTTAAGAGATCGTCCAGTCTGCCCGACGCACCTTTGAGAACAATCTTTGTCCCCACGAAGTGAATATTCTTAGCGTTAAGTCGAGATGAATTTCGATGTATAATTGTCAATTAATTCAATCAGTATCCAACCTAACGCCACCCGTCACGATTTGGACTGGACAGCCCCGATCAAAATTTCGTGTGTCTGGATTTTGCGCAATATTGTCAACTGATATTTTTTTGTAATAAAAATTGTTGGGTACGAAGAGCTTCTTATATTAATAGACTACCCCAATTTTTTCGACACCAAAGATGACAATCCTGATCTTATCCGCCCTTTGGTACAAAAATGTCAAGTCATACAAGAATCACGATAGCGTAACTAAAAATTGGAGGGACGTTTCCGAAGTCCTTAAACAGGGATTTTGTAACATTGTCCGGGTCTGACCCAATTAATTGTAATTAACGACGGACGCAAAGTTTAGCGCTCGAGCGAAAAGAGTGGAGGGTAGGACCGGAAAAAGCTCCCTCTCGCGAGGACGAGCCTAACGGCTCTCCGTGTGAACGAGCCGTTACGGCTCTCTGTGTGAAAGAGCCGTAAGAGCGATGATTTAGTACTGACATTTCCACTAGCACTGATTGTCACCGCGGAATATCTCTTTCCGCCCTCCGTTCAATTGGGTGGTCAATGAAGGAGAATACAAGGCCCGCCCGTCTATCTTATCGTTACAAGCTTAATATAAATCTCCTATTAGGTTTCTACCTATGAACACTGTTCAACGGATTATAAAATAAGGATAGTGCACGCTCGATATTGGCCACCATGTATAAAAGTTCTCTCTCTCTCTCTCTCTCTCTCTCTCTCTCTCTCTCTCTCTCTCTCTCTCTCTCTCTCTCGCTCTCGCTCTCTCTCTCTCAACAGCTGTTTAATAGCCATATTTATTTACTTCATTTCTCCTTGGTAGTAAATCCATCACTCCTCATAGGATTACGTACTATCTAGTCGCCAGGCGCTTTTTCGACACAGTTTTCTACAATCGCGGACTATCCCCCTTCTATAATCCAAGAGCATAATGTACGAACGTAGAAGCCGGTGTCAAAAAAGCATCTAGAGAGTAAGTAGTACGTTCTCGTGTTATCAGAAGTGATGGAATTCTATTACCAACGAGAAAGAAATTAATAAATATGGTGATTAATCGCTGTTGACAAATGTCTAAACTTGCCGATTTCGTTTAATTTTGATGTCATTTCTTCGTTTATTCATTCATATTTTTTACGAAACGTATGATGTAAGAGAAATCTAAAATTGTTTCAGTTGGATTTTTTGCAGTCTTTTAACAGAATGTTATTATGATATCTTGCGCCGTTGATTGATCAACGCTTGCTCACCCATACATGACCCTGATCATTGCCAAATGATTTTCAACAGGAGAGGGAGAGAAAAAAAATAGCTACGCCACTTTTGAGACACATTTAAATCAAATTTTTATACATGGCCAATATAGGGCATGCACTATCCTTATTCTATAATCCGTGACTGTACGGGAAGGGAAGCGACGCAAACCAAATTTCCCTTTGAATTTTGCCGCATTTCCCTGCCCACAAGTGTGCGTAACTGCATTAAAAAATATTGAATATAAATTTGTAACATTGCTTTCCGTCGTTTCCCTTCTCGTACGGTACATCATATGTGCTTCAACATTTATTTGTAAGGCAGACCGAAATAGTGTAGTGGGCAATTCGGTATACACAAATCATCATGTGACACCTGTTTTTAGCATAAAAGCTTATTAAAATATAGCATAAATCCCGAAAAAATATGCATGGAATAAGAATATTTCTAGATGGAAACACCTCAAAAGGAGATAAAAATGAAAATATTAAGAAAAAGAAAACAAGGGAGCTAAAGAATCTTGAAAAATTAAAAGAAAAGACATAAAAACAGAAAAAGTCAAACATAAATAAATACACATTCTACATATTTGAGTATCTACATGTATCTTGGAAATATTTTCATATATTTTCAATTAATAAATAAACCTCCATATTGCTCAGTTTTTTTTTCCAAAGCAACTTAACAATTCAAATTTGTTGACAATTACTGCAAAAGCTAATGACACTTATTAATTATAGCATTTTATTTCGTTTTTTTTTTGACAAAAAACGAGCTGGTAGTTTTATAACAAACAAGCTAATCTTCCTCGTAAGAATGAGTGGTATTAAAAAAATGCGTCCAGTTTTTTCTGTATCAGTAATAAGTTAAAGGTAGGTCCAATATTGACAATTAAATCAAAAATATTGCATTGTCATATGCGGTCAATTTGAAGTTATAAGTGCTTTGTGGAATTTTGGTGGTTTTTTTCGTTGTTTTTATTTAGTATATTGACGTTTACTAATTGTAAATGTCTACAATTCCTTAAAATATGAGTTCATAATATCAGTTTGTGATTTGAACAAAATTTGTACTTTCCTATGGTAGTATGTTATAGGTGGCATATAACCGTCATTTTACCTCGGGAGAAGATGCATGGCGAAAAAAACTCTTTGCTAAAAATTTGAAGATGGTTAACGAGATCAACGAGTTGTATGTAAAAAGAGAAAACTCTTGGGAGGCAAAAATAAGTGGCGCCTCCGATAGAACTTTGGAGGAATTAAGGAGAATGAGGGGAGCATAAATCAGAAAATATTACTGTCACAGCTATTTGAAATACTTGAAATGAAGTAAATCAATCGAAAAAAAGTCAAAATAATTTTGAAACTGATATCGAAATTTTAGAAAAACTTGAAATTGATAAAAAAAATCCTATCAAAATATCGAGAAGTTATAGAACATTTGCAAAAAAAATCGATACTCAATATTGATGCCAAAATTAAAAAAAAAACCCAAAAAATACATTAAATTACATTTTTATTAAATTTGTTTAATATTTCTACGATCCAGTTTGGAAATATTTAAATTTTTTTTGTGCGTTGACAATATTCTAAAAAAGTTTTCGAAATATGCTACGGGATATCTAAATTTATTTAAAACGTTACCTCATGACAATTGACAAAAAAATAGGTTAGTTTATTTTACATAGAATAACAAAAAATGAAAAATAGAAGGTCAAAATTAGACATGAACAAAATTTGTTTTTTTGATATATTATGAAAATATAGAAATAATCCGGCATCCGGCTAATCCGACTTTCGGCTAATTCAAAGAATTAGCACATTGAAAACATATATATTTTCTTAAAATTTCTTGAAAGGGTTTGGCACTTTATCTCTGCAAAATGGAAAGAATTAAGAGACTTTTTTGCATCTTTCCTATGGCAAGAAGTCTATTTTAACTCAGACAACCCTTCCTTAGTCGCTGAATCTATTACTGAAACTATCCTTATTGGTATGGAATGCTCAATTAAACATTCCCAAAAAAAGTCTGCCTCCAGTAAACATTGGTTCAGCAAAAAATGTGCTCGGACGGTCCCCTGCAAAAATCGCGCATATCATCGTTGGAGAAATAATCCCTTAGTCGAGCGTCGGACCACCTTTGTAAATACACGAAATTTTTGTAAACAGGTTATTGACGAGGCAAAAAGTAATTTCGATCGTAAAATGCGCCAGAGGTTTATCAACTGTCCAAACGGTTTTAGGTCATGTTGGGAGTTTGCAAAGGAGATTGGAAAGAATTTAACATTTTTAAATTTTCCACCTTTACTCGATGACTACAACAATATTGGGATTACTTCTAAGGAAAAGGCTGACCTGCTCTCCTTAATGCTTGCTAAAAATTTCAACCTTGATTCTCGAAACGCAGAACCTTCTATTCTTCCTAATGTTGGCACTTCGATGCCAGAATTGTTTTCAGACAACGCACAGTCAGGAAGATTCTCCTCGAGCTCGACGCAACGAAAGCTTCTGGCTTTGATGGCATCCCTGCTATTGTTCTTAAGAAGTGAGCTCCAGAGTTGACTCTTGTCCTAAACAAATTGTTTACTCTCTCTTACAACAAAGGTGTATTCCCTAACACCTGGAAATCGGCTAGGGTGCAGCCTGTTCCCAAAAAGGAAAAAAAGAATCTGGTTAAAAATTATCGCCCTATATCTTTGTTGCCCGTTATATCTAGTGATAGAAAGGGTTATCAACATCGAGATTCTCAAATATCTGGAGGAGAATAAAATCATCTCGGACAGGCATTAGGGTTTCGGACAATAACACTTAAGTGGCGATTTACTGGTATATGTTACTCATATTTGTAACTTAGCTATGAAAAAACATGGTGAGGCTAGGATTATGGCATTGGATATATTAAAAGCCTTCGACAGAGTCCGGCATCGATCTCTTTTTGCCGAATTAACGTCCTATAGTCTTTCTGTTGGTCTCTGATATTTGATATCCAGTTTTCTCGCTGACAGATCTCTTCTGGCCGTCGTCGATGGCATCTCATCCAAGACATTTGCAATTAACGCAGGGGTGCCTCAGGTGTCTGTCCTGTCTCCTACTTCTTTTTTGTTACACATAAACCATCTTTTAGCTCAACTTCTATTCCGATGTACAGCTACGCAGGTGATAGTAGCCTGTTGTCACCTTTTTTCCCCGACAAACCATTATCTGTCGCTGCTTCAGATCGACTAAAGCAGATACAGATAATTATTCGGAATCTTGTAATCATTCTGAAATGGGGTGGGAAAAATCTGGTGGACTTCAACGCTTCAAAAACCCAGGCCGCGGTTTTCTCTAAGAAAACATCAAGGGCTAATGCAACAAACATATTAATGGACGGTAAAATTTTCCCGACGGGATCTAATATGTCTATCCTAGAAGTGAATGCGAGCACTAACTTCCATTCGGACGATTTTGTGCACACCATTGCCGAATCTGCCACACACACTTTACAACCCATCAGCTACTCACACTATACAAAGTTCTTATGGATTTAATTCAAAGAAGAGCGATTCACCTAACTGATGACGAGAGTTTGACCGATTCTCTCCAAACACTAGAACACAGGCGGATGATTGGTAATTTATCTCTTTTCTACAAGGGCAAGATTTTTGAGGTATATAAGACAGCAAATTCCTGTGTGGTCCATCTTGAGTGAGGACTTCTGTCTATGGAGGCTCTTTTTTCTATAGAATTTCCAAGCTGTGGAACTCGTTACCGAACGAAATTTTTCTCTAAAATTACAACTTATCCTTGTTTAAGAGGGCGGTTTATTGCCATCTATTCTTGTTTGCGCATCCTATTCGCGGTGCTTTGAAAGTGTAATTGGGTTATCCTTTGCGAGTGGATTGAACGTAAACAAAAATTTGTTTTATCATAGTTTTAAGTTTTCACTTATGTTGGCAGTCTCGATAACCGACCAGTTTTTTTTAATCGGCAAAATTAGTCAGGACCCGTAGGGTTCGAGGTTCAAGGACGGAAAACATTGCTTTGAAGACCAAAGACCTTTTTTTTGGTCAAAAAAAAATGGTCAACAGGAGGTTCAATGTGAAAAAGTGTGCTGACGGGATATTTTTTTAGTCGTCAAAATTTCTTACCCAAAGTAATATTATATGACGATGTACGATAATTTTTTTAATGTTTTTTTTCGCCCTGGGAACACTTCGTGAGTGTAATTTTTTTAAATTTTGACATATTCTAACTTTATTATTTAAAATGGGAAACTAGTATACTTCCAATTGCAAAGTTGTAGAAAATAAATTAGCTAAGAAAAATAATACTTTCCTATGTTGCCATATTTATTCAGAAGGTATTAAAACACTATTTTCTTAATGGCAATGGCGACTTTTTTAAAATGTTTTTAACATAATTTTATAGATCGTTAAATTCCAAATAAAAAGTGTTACGTTACATTTCAATTTGGAGTAAGCGTTCAACTATTATTAAACTAAGATACTACTTGTTTTTTTTATTTTTGCACATATTCATACGCTTTGAAACAACACAACGAGAGCATAATTATAGACTTCTTTCAAACAAACATTTTTGTTTAATTTTCCCAATGTCTACTATTGTTATGTTAGTTTTTTTTATTTCTGCTGACTGCAGATTATTTCAGTTATTTTGCTGATTTTTAAATAAAACATGTGATATAAAACCTTTTAATTACAATTTAAGGATCTATCAACATATGTAAAATAATTTTAAAAAATGCAGTGTTGCTGTATCTACTAAAGAAATATCGCGACATAGAAAAGCATTATGAGTAAATTTTTCCTAATCCAATTATTTTCTACAAGTTTTCAATTAAAAGCACTAGTCTCTCATTTTAAATAAAAAAGTTAGCCTATGTCAGGTTTTACAAAAGTACACTGCATGTAAAAAGCCGGCAAACAAAAAGACAAACACATCTTCGCATTAATATATTAGTTACGATAATCTTATGTTTTAGGAAAAATTTAACCGTCACTTTAGCCCTGAGGAAGATGCATGGCGAAAACAACTCTTTGCTAGAAGTCTGGAGATGGTTAACTATATAAATGAGGGGTACAAAAAAGGAACAATCTCATGGCAAGCAAAATTGCCTGCCAGTGCTGACAGAACTATAGAAGAACAGCGCAAAATTCTACATCTTCCTTCTACGTTAGAAGAAAGATAAAGTAGAAAATATGTTAAAATTAATTATAATACAAATTTGGAGGGCTTGAAATAAAGTAAATCGATATCATTTTTGTTTTATACCGAATGAAGTGCGTGAGTAAAGTATCTTCTACATAAAGAAATAATAAGTCTTTCTTAAATATTATGACTTTCATGTTTTGGAGAATAGTTTTAAAGAAATGTATTTTAAAAAATACTCCCAAGGGCTCAAAATATACATATAAATTGTTGATAATTAAATGGTCGTCATTTACAAGTCAGTAGTGGTGCAGACCAATAACTCACTTTTGTAATAGAAATTCTATAAATCCCTTTCAAATATCTTTCTACTGTCGGTATATCAATTAGCTGTTACATGCGACTTCTAGATGACTGTTTTTCTAGAAAATGTGAATATGTTATTTGACTTCCTCGAGGTTAAATTCTCTATAATACGCACATATAGCACAACAAAGGTTGCTCTAACGCGTTTCGACAGCCAAGCTGTCATCTTCAGAGAAAAAAAAACAGCAGACTTTGTTCAGTAAAGAACATTTCTTTTCATTCAAGCCAAAATATAAATTTTAGGGGTGAGACCCTAAACAATAAGTATTTTCAAATTAAAACTCAATTGTTGACATATTATATTGTTGAAATATCGACATAAAATAAGTATATGGTAAAAAAATGAATGTTTTACCCCGCAATCTGATAGTGATCAACCCCATCGCCAACCCTCATAAAGGTAAGAGTTTTATATTATTTCACTTTTAATGCAAATTATGTGTCAGAAAAAACATTATAGCAATAAAATGACATCCATATGTTTTGTTTAATTATTCATATCAATTTACAGAAAAAAATAACTCTAGGGGTAAATCTCCGATTCCAATGCTTTCTTTTGTAAAACCCCGACACAGGTCAATTTAATTTTTTAATTTTCTTAATGACATTTCCAAATTCCATAAAATTTAAAGATTTAAAAGTTGGTATAAAAGAAAAAAATTAAACCCACCCCTATACAAATTAGGAGTTGCAACCCTTTGGCATAACTGATATGTTTTTAGAAGCACATTCTTATGGGAAATAACGTAACCATGGTTTTACCGAAAAATTCCAATTTATTCTTGAGGTATTAAAGAAAAATTGTCTTTGGGGGTTATTTTTAGGGGGTGGGAAGTTCACCACCTAAATCATAAATTAAGCATCTAAAAAAATTGTCGATGCATTATTTTAATATCATATTATATTATTGAAATATCAAAATATAATAAGTTAAAGGTGAAAAAATAAATGTGTTGATTCGCAATCTAATGATAATCAAATCCATGGGGTTCTCCAAGGGTCATAAAAATAGGGGTGTTACGTTATTTTACTGTTAATGCAAAATATATGTCAAAACAATCATTAAAGAAATAAAATTGAAAACATATGTTGTGTTTTACTTTCCATATCATTGTACAGAAAAAAATTAACTCAAGGGGTAAATCACCCCTTTCAAAGATTATTTTTGCAAAACCTCGAGACAGGTTACTTTTATTTTTTGGTTTTCTTAATATAATTGTTAAATTTGATAAAATTCAGTTGTTCAAAAGTTGATATATAAGAAAAAAAAAATGAAACTCACCCCCATAAAAATTAGGGGTTGCAACTTCTTAACATAACTAATATGTTGTTGGAAGCGCTTTTTTATGAGAAAGAACAGAGCGTTTGTTTCATCAAAAAATTCTAATTAATTCTTGAGTTATTACAGAAAAACTGTTGTTTGGGGTTAACTTTAAGGGTGGTTTCACCACTTAAATCGCCGAGTTAGCATCTAAAAAAAAACATGTGTCCAATATTTTGTTATGTACTATAACATATCACAAAATGAAAAAAGTCGGTGGAGTACACCTCGGGTACTTTCTTTGCTAGTGGCAGTAAAATTGTCAAATATTTCTTTACACGAAAAATTGATGTGTTGGCACAAGCCTACTTGAAAAAAAAGTCAAAGTAATAACGGTGGCTTAGGAGTCTTTACACTAAATGTTTAAAATGCAAATAACTTAAAAACTGGTAAAGTTACATGAAATAAACAGGGGTACCTTTTTTATTTAAAGTTGAACTGCCTTTTAGATTTTTTAGTCATTTTAGCCATAAGTCATTAGGCAAAAAAGATATGTTGCAATTTATTTAAGTAACAGGGTGTAACTAACGCCCTGTATAAATAGTGCAAAATTCAGCATTAAATTCGTAATTATCATGCCCATAAACATAAAGTTGCCAATTTTTCAGACAATACCGCTTAAAATCACAAAATTATTAAGAAGTTTCATATTAAAATTTCAAGTTAAACACCCTTTACCTCGTAAACCTGCAACATTTGTATAAGGCATGTCAATCAATCACCATATTTTCGTGTGTAGTATCCCCAGTTCGGAGATTGCCCATTCCTAACCAATCACCCTGTACACAAACTGTTAGAATTACCTCCATTTTAATTTGTCACATCTGCCAAATAGCCCTCTCGTGAATATTTCAATTATTTATGATTATAATAAGCAATTATCATGAATGTTTTTTTGATTATAAAACGGTTATCACCTAAAAAATGTTAGTAAAATTCGGGTACCGATTTATTGGTGTTCAGTGGTTTATACAGATTTTTTTATAAAAAATCGGCGATATGAATTTTTAAAATTCTACTATTAAAAACTGATGTAATGGTAGGTTTTGAATTTTGTAAAAATTCAAAACTATTTATTTCAAAAATATTTAATAATTGTTAATTCAATGTTTCATGCTGAGAGATTTAGGCAGGCCAGTTACTTGCTTTTTTAATTAAAATTGTATAAATATTTATTGTTAGTTTCACTTCCCAAGCGCTGCATTGGTTTTGCGAGTACCAACTGAGTATTAGTAATTAGTAACAATTCTGACCGATTAAAGAAATATAAATAAATAAATATATGCTAAAAATATATGTATAAAACAATTTCATCCTTATCTGATGGAGGTGATATTATTTACTAGTTGGAAAGTTATTTCAAACATCATAATAAAACAATAAGAATAAATAATTAAATTTAAAGCGTATAATGTTCGAAAGAAGCATTACTAAAGTAAGGATATATTTCGCCTAGAGTATGGCACAGTGTAGGCGAAATATGTCGTTATTTTAGGTTTGGAAAATATACGCTTTAAACTTTATTTATTAATGTTACATTATAATCAATAACAGCGTTTATAAAATTTGATAATGCCGAAATAAAAATCAACTGAGGGGAAATGTCAAAAAACTCGACTCTTGGCTATGAAAATGATTATATCTTGAATAGTGTTGCACTAAATCGGTTGCAATCTAGCTTTCTGGATGAAGGAAAGTTTTCCCTAGGCGATGATCTTATTTGTTACATTCTTAAATTGCGAATAACTCCAAAATTTGTCACTGAACAATGATTATCAGTCTGTGTGAATGTCTGTTATCACTATCGCGCTACAGGTCGAACTTCTACACAATTTTGCAATTTTTTTAAATTATTTTGAAAATTCTTAGAATAATAAAATCGTATTGATTTTGGAAATAATTGGTCAAATTGTTTAAATTTCATTAAAGGAAAACATTGGAGGAAAATCAATTGTAGGAATCAGAGATTCATATAACTTTTATACATATTATTTTACATATTGTAGGTCAAGCTCATCTTAAGTGGAGTGTAAAAGACGTAATTCACTCTGACTTTCGAGAAAAATTAATTTAATCAAAAAAAGTATGACAAACGTTTGAAAGCTGTACGTCTACTTTCTTTATTTTCAAACTGTCAACCTCCACGAATAATAATCACTGCTGACACGCCAAATTTATTTATTTTACAACTTATTGCCAAAGAATAATAGTCATTGCTGATATTTAATGTGAGATAGCTGAAAACTGGATAGAAACTTCAGAACAATGAATATAAGATATCAAAATGGAAAGTACTGCAGCATAATTGTTATAGAAATATAAGCTGCATAAATTACGCACTGACTTTTAGCTAACAATTGTACCTTTAGTTCCTTAACTGAACAAAATATTTTTATTTACACCTGCTGTAATTATATGGAAATTGCAATATGATGAGAAATATTTTTTGTAAAACGTATGTAGTATACGGTATGTTTATGTTACGAATAGTTATGGAGACAAAAGTAGATTTTTATATGTTGGGTTTGTAGACAAATGTTCTGCCTTTTTTGCAGAAATTTAATTGTAAACTATAAAACCAATTGCCATGGTGTGCACTTTTGGTTTTACCAACGATTTTAATATTAAATGGATTTTATTTTGCTGGATTTATAAAGCCCATTCACTATTTTGCCATCTTAAAATCACTCAGATTGTTTAACCCATTACCGCCTGGTGTGCTGTATATGGCACACAAATTAGTAGTATGCTCAGTAAATTTTCTTTATGGAGTATAGAAGATGGTATGGAGTATAGTATGCAACTTGTACCATTTATCGCACGAGATATTTGCATATCTAATAATTAATTACAGAACTGTCAGAATATACATAAACGTGGTTTACGATAGAATTCGTTCAGTGGCTTCTCTCACGTTTAAATTTGTAATTGAAAATGAAAGGCCAATGAAAGTAAGTAAATTATGTCACGTCAATTTCCAGTAAAGATTGTTACAAAATACTGCAGTTATATTCCAATCATACTGTTTGATGGATGTTCAATATTATTTCCCTTAAAAATATTATGATGTCAATTATAACGATAGTGTAAAAATAGCTGTTCGATAGATGGAAAACTAGAATAAAATATTATTTTTTAGCTTAATTGTCCAAGAAATAACTAAAAGAGTATTGGCAAAGCATGGTTTTTGGGGTCTATATATGCCCTTTAGAAGAGGAAATATCCGAAGATTCTGCTGATGAGGATGCAGGAGGTCTGGTGGATGATTTGTCATGAAGACAGTTGCAAGCTCAAGCTGAAGTTGTCTTTACAAGTGAAGGAAGATTATTAACAATTGAAACTATGAATAAAAGTGAAAGTGATGACGAAGACAGTGCCACCGTTATAACTCATTTGGCAGTGAGGAAAACTTACCATTGAGCCATTTCATTTCAAAAGAGCCAGCTTCTATTACAAATAAGCACAAATTCCTTTGGTCTAAATCTAACTTCATAGAAACTGAAAATATATTTCCAGAACCAAATTACTCAGATTACCTTGACATGTCATCAGTTGTTGCTTGCGAAAAAAATTTCTATGACAAAATTTTTAATTTTTGAGCAGATCATAGCAATCTGTATGCTGCATTTAAAAATTGTTACCCACCTCCCAATATCACAGCAAATGTAATAAAATGTTTTATTGCCGTCCTAATTGTTTCGGGGTACAACAAGCTCTCATGGGACTCTGAAGAGGACATAAGAAATCAAATAATATATAAAGTTATGAGAAGAGATAGATTCGACGTTATTATGCGTTATTTGCACTGTGCTGATAATAATAAATTGAACAAAAATGACAAAATGGCAAAACTGCGACCATTGATGAATTCATTGAAACTTAAGTTTAAAAACCATTTTGTATCTGAACATGAAATCGACTATGACGAAAGTATGATTGAGTTCATCCATGGCAAACTCATTCAGTTTGGCTACAAGGGTTGGTGTATCAACACAAAGTCTGGATATCTAATAAATTTTGACATCTATCAAGGAACAATGTCATGCTAATAAGTTATATGGTAAAGCCACTGCTCCATTGCTGAAGTTCGCAGAAGAGTTTTATCCTAAAGTAAAAATACTTCCCTTCAGATTCTACTTCGATAATTTATTTACTTCAATGGATGCACTAATTCACCTGAAAACACAAGGCTATGGCTCAACTGGTACTATACGTGAAAACAGAATTGCCAGAAGCTGCCCAATAAAAACAATGAAAGAAATGAAAAAAGAAAGAAGAGGCACATTCAAGCATGCAGTGAGCAACGTGAACGATGTTTAACTGATTGTTGTTAGATGGATGGAAAATTATATTGTAACCGTAGGGTCGACTTGCCATGGAGTGTATCCAATTACAAGAATGAAAAGATATTCAGCTGCAAATAAAAATTATATAACCATCGAAAGACCGCGGAATATATCTATCTATAACAAGTTTATGGGAGGCACCGATCAGATGGATGTTAATCAGGGTGTTTTTAGAATTGGCGTAAGAGGAAAAAAATGGTGGTGGTCGATATTCACTTGGTTAGTGGACGTGAGTATACACAATGCATCAATCAATCAATCAATCTTTATTTGTTTCTCAAAAACTTTTTACAGTTTTTATAACCAAGAGTTTGGCCTAGTTAGATCTAGATACATATAACAATATTAAACAGAAAAATAATCCAAAAAGAAAGAGCAAAAACAAAATTGAATTATAACCTAAGTATTTCTTCTTACTGAAACATATATATGTACGTTATCGCTAACCACCATAGTTCAAGATTATGTAGTCACATAACAAATATAGAAAGAAAGGAAAATTTCTTAATAATAGCAGAGTTAAAAGGCTTACAAAATATTTATGATTTAGCTTAAAAACATCATATTGACTTTGTTAGGTAGAATACTCAATTTTACCCATTTAATGTAAAGGAACGTATTTTTAGTATATTGCATATATGTGAGAATATTAGTTTTGCAATCGAAGTTGAAATATTGTTGAGTGCATTTATAAATTAAGCGGGATCAGAAAAAAAAACTTACATTTGCCAGTTTAATTGGTACGTAAATGATGCACTGAAATAAAATGTGAAATGTACTCTCATATCTATTTTGGTTGCAGACTGTGCATATTTCTTTCGGATTGATATTATAAATATATCCTTTAAAAGTAAATTTAATGGCGTCTTCATTACACAGCCGAATTTGGAAGATAATATGGGTAATATGGATGGGTAATTTAATTTGTAAATATTCTTGAGCATCATTCTTTATAGTTAAATGCCTGTAAAACTTTTAGTATGACGATTGGTTTTGTATCCTTATATCCTCTAGACTTAGTTTTATTTTATAGTTATCTAAAAGTAATTTCTTTTTTTGTTTAAGAATGTTACCACTATTTTGGTCCCATTTGTTATTAAATTCAAATTTTCAAAATACTGTTTAAGTTGACTCGCCCAGTTGTAATTGAAATTAGCGATATTAGATAGTTGGATCAGTCTTAACAGGTAAATTTTTTGAAGGCGTTAATTTGCCATGTCAAAAATTGTTATGATCCAATTTAAAGCACGTTTAAATATAACAAATTTAAGTTTTACTCTTTCTGTCCCTAATCGAACAGCGACTTCGCTCTATTCCTTGGAAGTAAATTTAAAAAAAGCAAGTTGTACTTTTTCCATTGGGTCTGCATAGTGGAGCCCCCATACTGGTATGCAATTTATTATTATACTAGTAACTAAGGAGTCAAATAAATAGACCCTTGATAGCCAAGAATTTATCTTAGTTTGAGACAAAATCGGGTTTACCGATCCTATGGCCTGCTTTCCCTTAGCAATAGTAGTGTGCGGTATTTCTTGGAAAAATGAGGAAGACGAAAAGGTGACTCCAAGGTAGACAAATGTCTTTACAACTTCGAGTAGATCGTGTCTATAAAAGAATTTGTAATAATTTGGTTAATAATGTGCCCTTGTGAACACCATTATTTTTGTTTTATTTACATTAACGGTAAGTCGATTCTGCTGGGTATATGGCTCGAAAATTTTAAGTTTTCGTTTTAATTTAATTTCCAAATCAGAGATAATAACGAGATTGTCCGCGTAGGGAAGCATCTTCACCTCGTTTTTATGGTCAATGTTAACTCCCTTTGCGCCCCTGTTTTTAAAAAAATGTTTAAAGTCAGCAATAAATAGGGAGAAGAGTAGCGGGCTCAGGGTTTCACCTTGAAGCACTCCTGTTGTGATATCAAATGACCGAGTTAAACCATCTGTTGCTTTGACGTCCGTAGTTGCCTTTTCATAAGTTGCCCTAATAAGTAAAATAAGTTTGTTGCTGACACCTAAATAGAACAGCTTTTGCCAAAGGAGTGCATGATTTTTTAAGTCAAATGCCTTTTTAAAGTCGACAAATGCTACATAGATCTTACGTTTTCTTAATCTTAAATGCAGTTGTGTCACAGAGGTTAAAATAAATATATTGTCAATGCATCCTCTTATTTTTCTAAAGCCTGATTGCGTCTCAGAAAGTAGCTCATACTCTTCAGCCCATGCAGTCAGTCTATTTTTTAGCACATGTATAACAATTTTTTCGGGGCAACTAATAAGAACTATACCTCTATAATTGTTTGGGTCATCGGTTGGTCCTCTTTTATGTTGCATTCTTATGAGAACTTTACTCCAACTTTGAGGTACTGAGTAAGTTTCTAATATGTGATTAAATAGCTAAGTTATGAACAGAATCCAGTTATTAAATAAATTTTTGTAAAATTCATAAGGGATCCCATCAGGACCTGATGCTTTATTGTTATTACAGAAATTTAAAACATCGTATATTTCCGAGGTACTAATTGAACGGTCTAATATTGGGTGGGATACATCAAAATACAAAGTATTGTCTGTTATTCTAGGAGGGTACCTATTTGTATAAAATTTTTCCCAAACATCAATGGGAAGATTTGTTCTGTTTATAGTGCCGCGGTACCTTTGTATTGTATTCAAAAAGCTTTTCGAGTCTTTACAACTGGACAAAGTTTCTGTTATTATCCTAAAATATTTTTGTTTTTTGTTTCAGATCAGGTATTTGTAATTTTTTTTGTTTCAAGTTAGGCATTTCTATTTTGGAACAGTAACTTTTTTTCCCTAATTTTAGTGCCCGTCTTAAGTTAGGTTTTACAGTTTGGCATTCAAAGTCGAACCACGGAGTATTTTGTTTCTTGCGTGCAATAATGTTAGAGGATTGTTTAATTAGATTTAAATTTTTAGCTTCTTCTGCAATAGTTAAATGCATGACAGCATAAGTCTCTTCAAGATTGCCTAGTTTACATACATTGTTTGAATTTTACATTAACTATTGGTATTGGTTTACCAGCTCCCCTGACCACTTAACATAAAGGGGCAAGTTTGTTGGACATACTTCCTTTTCAGATTGGGTGTTGCTAAAATGATTTAAAGAGATAGAAAAAGCAAAGTGATCTGATACCGTGTACTCATTTAATACGAGAAGATCCTGTATAATGTCTAAATTTGAATTATTTATCCATGCAAGGTCAATAACACTCATTCCTATCTTGTCTTGTGAGTAAATTGAGCAGGAGTATCCGATACTGTTCTGCCGTTTAATATAGTAAATGCATGTTCATTCATAAACTCAACAATACAACGTCCCCTTGAATTCAAAATGTTGTCATTGCTTAACCTAACTTCATTTAAGTTTGTATTTTCAAGCAGCTCTATCGGAATACTGCCTAATTTGGAAACTCAACAATTAAAATCTCCTGCAATCAATATAGATATATTACCGAAGCTCGTTGTAATTTTCCATAGAATTTCCAATATAGTATTTAAATCTAGAGAGGGTTTAAAGTAAATTATTATACAGACAATAATTTTCTTTTCTTAAAAAATCACCCACACCAAAGGCATGGATATTGAAAAAAGCAACAGGCAGTGACATTAGTCAGCTACAATTCAGACGACATGATGCACAGTATCATCTAACACGATACCAAATGCTGCCTAAACATTGAGGATGCCCGCAGAGTTCTGGACCAACATCATCGCGGGTCATACCCGAAAAACAGTTTGATAGAACCGATCATTTTATCGTTCCTGGCGGAAAAAGACGCAGATGTGCAAGCAATAAAAATATGGATTAGGATTGTGCATAGTTTGTTTTTCTGATTTCCACAGAAAGTAATAATATAATAATGCAGTTTTTGTAACTTTTTTACAATTATAGAGTTACTACTGACAAATTGTTTTTCATGTTTGATTGCCTAACGTTCCATATATGTTACACTGTATATCTCCTATACCAAAGAGGATTTTACAACCAAACTGCTTTTAAAGTGTTTTTGCAAATATGTGAAATGATAAAATGTTACTGGAAATAAATTTAAAGAAAAACTCAGGCGTTAATCGGTTAATGAAAAGAAATTATTTCATATTTTATTTGTACTACATACGTCCTAGTCAGGGCCTAATTAAATTAGGCAAAGTAAGACTTAGCGCCTCCGTGCCTTTGGGACAGTAAAAGTAGGAAATATTTAAACATTTATCTGGGTTTTCGGAACCATGTTCCGCGAAATAGTGCTGTTTTGTAGAAACTTAGTAGCCGTTCCGCAAAAACCTGAAATAATCTTAATTCCAGAACGGCTACAAGAAAATAAAACACCTCTGAGGCAATCAGTAATGTCGCGATTAAAATTATAATATCTTTTTAAACGCAATGTACAAATAACCACTCCCTGAGTTGCAATGTAATTAGAGATTTTAGCTTTTCTTGTTGCTTTGTTTAGGAGAATGGACTATTGCAGTGACCAGAGACATGCTCCCAGAAAAAGTATGTACATACATATATCTTGTATAATTAATTATTAAGAAATAATGAAAAATAAAATGAAATATTCTTTGCAGAAAAAACACATTAAATTTTAAAAACAAAATCTTTTCTTTAGCATACTTGTATTTAGTTGCTAATCTATTTTCTCTTTACTTTCAATAATAAATCTTTAGCAAAATTTTCTACTACTTTAATCTGACAATTTCAAATTTTTCAAGCTTTGTAATTTAAATGATTCTAAACTTTGGATTTTTCGAGCCACTGCTCGTTCAGTGCTGAAGAACACAAAATATAAAACTAAGAACAGTGTTATACAGACTAGCTGAATCGATTAATTTAAAAAAAATCAAAGGTTGGAAAATGTTGAAAAAAAAAAGGTGCTACACTTACTAGGGTTGCACTGAAGCTTTGGTAATAGGAGTTTTCAAAGTTAATAATAGATTTTTTAACCTACATTTTTGCGTCAATAATCGGCGAAATAAATAATTTAGCACATATTTGGTCAATTTTTACAATTTATTCCCTAAGGAGGAAAAGGATGTATGGACTATCGAAGTATCTGTCATTATCAGCCTGCAGCTGAAAGTCTTTGCAAGAAAAAGTCTAAATGTTAAAGTCCAAATTTTTACTAAAAGAAGTGCAAAGTAAGGGTCCAAACTGAGAATTCTAAAAAAAGTAAAATCCACATAGGGATTAAGATTTTTAGCTTAAAAATAAAAACTTTTTTATAAAATACATAATTTTACGAAGAACCTGGCCTAAAAAATATCCCATTTTTGAGATAATTAAAAACAAAAATAACTGGTGAATATTGTATTTATTGGCTATACAGTAATAGTATTTCATATAAAAAGTGGCTAAAATAGTTTTTTTTACGAGTGCGGCGTTTATAGCACGAGCCGAAGGCCAGTGCTGCAAACCACACGAGTAGAAAAAAAAAACATTTTAGCCACGAGTTATATACAATAATTTTTGTAACGTCATTCAAAACTAGAAAATATAATTTTGCAAAAATGCAGCAGAATTGACAAAATTGGTTATGACAAGATTATATGAATTTATCCATAGAAATCGATAAACAAAACAACGCAATATTTAATTGAATGTTATAATGAAATTTTATTTCACTCCAAAGTGCGACATAAAATTCTTTATCGCATCATTGAAATGTCCGTTACGTTAAATCTTTATTGATAATTATTAACCTCATAATATAACAGCTTCATAATAACTTGGTGGTACATAAAACAATAATTACAATTAAAATATGTTAGTTACCTATCATAATACTCTACATACAAATCTCATTTTAAAAGTTTGTTAATTTTTTGTCATCTTTGTCAATGATACAATCAAGTTTTGAATGCAATTCGATTATTAGCGGTTTAACAGTCTCGGACTTGGCCAGACAACTCGGCTAATGCCTAGTCGCCTGGCAACATCCTCGATTATTATAAATTGCATAAAAATTTCGTTACATTAATAGCTATTATTTCACGCATTTTCCTTTGTTTTACATTTGTCAATAATGACAGTGATTTGATCCATCGAAACTGTTAAATGTCAATTTGGGATATGACGTTATAAAAACACTTGTACGTACGATTTCACGAATATATTCATTTCGTTAAGGTGTTCGTAGTGGTCAAAATGAAAGTCATCGCAGTTTTGTTCCTTATTTGCTTATGTGCTATTGTGGAATGCAGTAAGTCACTGGATGAAGAATGGCAAAATTTCAAGGTAAATAACTTTACTGTTCAACTTAATAAAAATTGCAATAATACAACACGAAAACAAAATATTATTAAATCATATTAGTAAGTACCTAACCAAGATAAAGAGGACCATTATGACTATCTTGGAAATGACAAGAGGTACAGATTAGATTAAATGCACAGACCATGTTAAATGGTCTAATCTAAATAGTTGAAAGTGTATTTCATCCCTTTGTCACGTGATGAAGTTAATAAAAATGGTTTTTACATTAAAACTTTATTTTCCCGAATAGCACAATAATGAAACTGTGGTGTCAAGCAAAAGTATAATTAATATTCATAACTATTAAACTTTATTAACGATAAAACGCAGCAAAATTTAAAAATTCCACAGTATTTTGATAAATATTTGTTAACACCTGGTTTCGTATTACTGCATCATCGGCGGTCATACCAGAAATTTGTCTAGCCGTTGTTATGCTAAAAAGTTTCATGGATCACAGACTTCCACGAATATTCAGTCTAATCCAAATTCTCGTCCAAAGGTTCCATTAGAGGTGTGTTCAGAAGATCAAGATGCTCGTTCATAAGAGTAAATTGACTAGATTGTAAATATTTGTTAATTTCTATGGCTTCCAAGAAATTAAGTTTTTTAGTGTTATTACAAAGATGTAATATTTCTACTGTGTTCGCGCATGTAAGTTTATGTTGAGTTTCTAATAGATGCTTTGCAACATTTGATCTTTTTGGATGTTGATTTTTGAAGGCAGCAAGATGTTCGCTGTACCTAATATGAAAATTACATGATTTTTGTCCTATGTACACTGCATTACATTCAGAGTAATTTAATTTATAAATACCAGATTTACCAAGTCTTGGAGTTTTTTCTTTTGCATTAAAAATCATTTTTTCTTTGAAAAAATCCAGTTCGTGAGAAAATAAAATTGTTTGATTTATAATTCAAAGGAATAAAAGAATAAAAATGTCAAAAAAATTATGTTATGGTTAGGTAGCAAATACCTTTATTTACAACCGATTTTGATTAAACTCATGATAGTTAAAGAACCTTACCATGTAATTGTTCTCTGCAAGTTTCATTTTATTATCTATAATGAAAGTTTTTTAAATATTAGTCAGATGATATAACCTCTTTTAAAGGGCTATATCTCAGTAATGGTGCTAAGTAAGACCTATGTTTATAAGGACTTTTTTAAATAATTTTGGCTTTACTTTCACCTTCTTAAGTTTTGAACCAATTTTTGCAAACACCCTGTACAACTGGAATCGGTTCCTTTATGTCAAACTTTCCCATCTCTACTGTGCTAGTAGTTTCGACCTAGATTTTCGACTTAGGCGGGCTTGAAAGTCACGGGACTCATGAAAGTTACTCTTTTGGTTGTAATTTATTTTGTAGTCAAACTCGTTTTTATATTCGACATTTTCGCACTGCAGGCAGTAACTGGATTTAAATATAATAAAGACCGCATAAAAAATACAAACCTGTGCAACAAGCACATGCACAAACAAGCATTGTTTATTTTAAAATCTTTTGATTCTTGGTTAATTGCTTGTAAATAAGCAGTCTGGGAACCTCCACCATCTGGTGGGGCGGTAATTTTAATAACAATCGAAAAGTTTCTCGACAGATAAAAATTTTACCTGTGGAGTCTACATTTTCAAAAAATAATGACCTTAAATCAGGTAACATTTAATTTTAGTGTTAAACTGTTCAGTTTTTCTTGTCGAATGTAATAAAAATATGCCGAAATATACGAAGCTATTAAAAATATGTCCGCATCTTATAAAGCTGTAAAATAGGCCTTCATACACAAGTTGTATAGAATCCACCCTCTACTTTTATTATTTGTAATTGTCCTTTTTTTCCGCGAGTGCTTTTAATCGCTTTCATTTCCGAGGGGTTCCTTATTAGTTATGTACATAGCTAAAAAAAGGACGCAAGCAACAAAATGTATTATTTTAAAATTGATCTTAACATTACATTAATACGGGTTGAAAATGTCGTTAAAATATAACTGGTTTAGTCATAGTGAATTATGAAATTTACTAATCCGTTCAGAAACATCGAATTGAATCGAGAGCATTTCCGAGCGTTAATTGTTTACAATTTTCAAAGAGGTTTATCGTAACAAGAATGTCTTGCCGAGATTGTTGTTGTTTTTGGTAATGAAGCACCACATTAGTTTGAATTCAAACGTGGACGCACACATCTCAGGGATAGTTCCAGGTCAGGTCCACGAAAAAAAAATGTCTACCATGAATTTGTTAGGCATAAACATTCGATAAATTAGGGGTTCTGACAATTTCATTAGTATAATTACCATCAACAACTCAATTATTTTCGTAATTTTTTACGGATAGAAGAGGCAAGAAAAAATCCAAGTATAATTTTATTATGTTCTATGTAAAATAAACCTTTGTTCATTTGACGGAAGGTAGCTATAACTAAGTCATTTATTTAATTTGCATTAATTGTTATCGTTGTTTGTTTATTTAGAGTACTTCGCAATTGAATCTAATAATTTTCAGCCATTCGGATATTATTTAGTCAATTTATATGCTTTCTAAGGTAATTTTAGAGCTTGCCTATGAGAATAGAAAACGTTTCGACGTGCATTTCATAAAATTTGTTCAAGAGAGACTAAATAGACTGAACGCTGCAGGGTAACCAGTGAGGGTAATTGGGAGCCTGGCGAAAGCCCAGCTCTTAACGCGTTCTTATTTCTTAGCAGACCTTTACGAAGGTAACATCTTTTTTTTTAACAGACATTAAATATGGGAAAATGTATTGTGGGGCACTGTCGGAACAGAAGTGAACATATCAGTGAAAAAAAATCAATAGTTTCATTATTTGAGTAGGTTAAAATAAAATAATAAATATTGTAACAAAATGTAATTACAAAATTTAGTTAGGAGTTTTCTAGAAAATTTAATAAGGGGAAGCGGCCGGGATAATGAATCAAACGGCAGATAAGCGTTCCAAAATTTTCGGCAAACGATAAGCTTTATCTTGTTGTTCCTTCTAGAACCCGAAGCGGGACCTATATAAGACGGACAGCTTGCCCTCAGTTGGTTAGAAGTCAATGAATAAGTTATTTAATTAAACAGTGTTAGTGAATTACGATTGCAGTGTTCCGAGTTCAGTTTTGAAATAAAGTGGTTACAATTCACCAAGTGTTAATCATTCGAATCGTTACGCGGAACGTCTACGTTCCACTGACATTCAAACGTAGAAATTGCATACAAATAACGTGACATGCGCAGTTTGGAAAGGCGGACTGAGTAGACGGACTTAAGTAGAGATGATGTACATTCGTCTTTTGATTTTGGACATGCAATTTTAGCGCAAGACACGGTATATTCCTAATGAATATATGTTTAAACTAAACTATTTTTGTTTGTTAACAGAAAATGAGAGAGATTAACAAACTATTAGGTCCAATTTTAGGATTTATTTTTAACAAAATATACGGTTTCCAAGATGTGTATTTAGCAAATCTCCATGTCATTAGCCCCCTGCTAGGGGTTTGGAGTAACTACCTAAATATATTCACCAGAATTTACATCTGCTCGTCCGATTTATTATTCCTAAATTACTCCTTGAAAATTCTAACGCATTTTTTAAAAAACTTTATCGTATCACTAAAGGATCTACTTCTTCCGGGATTGGACCGTGTCAAAGAACTACTAAAAGTGTAAACGTTTTCTTATGTTCACGAAGTAACAGATCAAATCGAAAAATTATTGAGAAAACACAACATTAAACCCATTTTTTCATCATCCTCAAAGATCCAACAGCTCCTCCCATCTCCCAAAGATAAAATTTCATCCTTTTGTTCTAATGGTGTGTACCGCGTTCCTTGTGTTTGTGGTTCAGTGTACATCGAAGAAACTGGGCGATCATATAAGACGCGAATATCCGAACACCAAAGATGTCTTAGGTCTTGTTTATTTTCGCAGTCAGCCATTGCGGAACATCAACATGAGACCGGACATAACATTATCTTTGATAATATTTCAATTATATTTAATATTCCCAATTACTATAATAGGAAGATACGGGAGGTCATTAAAATTCAAAAATTCCCCAAAAACATCAACAGAGACGACGGTTACATACTTTCCTCCATCTGGAAACCAACCATAGGAAATCTTCGGGAGTGATCGCGCAGACGAATGGTATATAAAGTTTCCCTTTCTTTCTTTCCTCTCAGAAGAGTTTTGCCTCTGGTATGGTGAACATACTGAGTTACCGTGCTCTTCTGTCTAAACTTTCTTATCCTTTGAACCAATTTTCAATTCAGAAGAGTTTCGCCTTTGGTGTGGTGGACATACTGAGTTACCGCGCTCTGATGTTTTGAAATTGGCGTTTTAATTTTTTAATTTTTGCATATTCCCTTTTATTTCCCTTTTTATTTATTGCTTTTCATCTTTGTTCCTGAAGAAGCCCCCTATCATGGTGGGCGAAACGTCGAACACTTTTAATAGTTCTTTGACACGGCCCAATCCAGGAAGAACCATCCAGTACTGACTCTGGTCGTGGAAGCCTTTGGTATCGTATTACTAAAAATTAAGTATTTTTTAAGTTAAATCTTTATTGATAATTATTAATTTCATAACATTATAGCAGCTTCATAATAACTTAGTAGCATATAATACATTAATTACAATTATAATATGTTAGTTACCTATCATAATAACCTAAATACAAATTTCATTTAAAAATTTGTTGATTATTTTACGCCATCGTTGTCAATAATCCGATAAAGCTTTAAATACAACTCGATTATTGGCAATTTAAACAATCTCGGACGTGGCCAGGCGATTCGTCTAGGACCTCGTCGCCTGGCAACGTCCTTGATTATAATAAATAATAAATCGCATAATAATCTCGTTACATTAATAGCTATATTATTGTTGAAATTAATGGTGCGCAATAATGGCACTGCGGCATACTGAACCAAAAGTTCATTTCATTATATTTATTTTTAAATAAGGGGTATTTTTCTACGATTACTGAACAGTTCCATGAAGCAAGGATTAAAAATACCAAATATTTAATTTAAATTTGTTTCCTGTTATGTTTCCATAAAGATCGTTGTTTTAGATAAAATTTAATCGTAATTATGGACCCCAGGAAGACATATGGCGAAAAGCGGTCTTTGCTAAAAATTTGAGGGAAATCATCGCACACAACGAGAAGTACAAAAGAGGAGAAGTCGTATGGGTTCAAGGAATAAATAATTATTCCGACAGGACTGATGAAGAGATGAAAAGATTTATGCCTTAAAGAAATTATTTTCTTTTACAATTAATTATCATTTAATTTTATACTAATTGAAATAAAGTAATTAACTATCATTATCATTTTCTTGCGATAGCATCGACTGAAGCTGAAAACGTCAGTTCAGTCCCAATGGCAGACTTCAATGTCAAATCAGTCCAGCCATAATAACTGTAGGTGCGTCAATTCAGTTCCAGGTTATCGCATATATTGGTATGATGAAACCGTAACGTACAGGGCATATAACTTAACTTTTATATAGGATGTCCCCGTTTTAAGTGCCGTAAATCAAACAGGTGATAGAAAAAGTAATTTAAAGAAAAAAGTTTCCTATAAACATACCGGGTGTTTTTTTAGTTGGGAGGTTACCTTTATATGGAGTATCACTTATTATAAAGGCAAACTGATTTTGTCGATGGGGCTAATCGGAGCTAAACTATCTTCTAAAAATATTTTCAACTTTCCCCCGCAACCGGTTATACCGGAAGTAGACATCAACTTTCTTATTTTAAATGGCAACCCCCAAATTTTATATTTTATTTAGATTTTACGTAAAAAAATAAGGTGAGTTTATGTATACATATTTATTGCTACCTTTGATAGTTTTAAAGATATTTCAATTTTTCGAAAAAAAATGACAGAAAAGAGGGTTATTTTGATTCTTTGTATCTTGTTTATTATTTGCAGTAAAAACATGAAATTTGAGTTGAAGTCACGAAATGTTATAAAGACTATAATAACGTAATCAGATTTTACATTTATTATACAGGGTGATGAAAATTTTATAATCTTTGCTGTTTTTGTTTTATTCAAAAATACTCTGTTTTTTTAAATGAGAACTATATATTTTTTAATCATTTTTGGATTCTTCACATAAAAAGAAGAAAAAATTTATATCACTTTTTTTAAAATGTTGTGCCGTTACAGGGGTATTTTACATAAATCTCAAAATAAAAAAAATCAAACATGTCTTTTTTGTTCAAGTAGGAAATTAACTGTAGATAATAAAAGCTTAAAGAATTAATCATAATAAGTAATAGGAAAAAAAATATTTGACAAAAAATTTACATTAAGAACAACAAGGACGATCTTCTGTTTTAATACATTTAAAGTCATATTTTAAGATTTTGAATTGAGTAACGTTTTTAAGCACATCCGATTGTTCCTAGCAATATGCTCGTCATGCAGTAATCGTAAAAAAAAATCACTAAAAAATTTCCATTTCGATTTTCATTATAAAATTTAACGCTTACAATTCCTGAGTTCTAATCTAACAACATAACAGTTAAAAGGACGAATTTTCTAGAACATTTGTTGTTGATTTTCATTACTCCAAAAATGAGAAGTCTGTTTAACAAAACCATTTTTACGAAACTTACATTCGTGGCTCCCTAAACATTTTTCAATAAGTATTCTAACAATTAGTAAAAAACTTATTCGTCTTGTACGGTTATCTTCCAAATGTTATTTAGCCTAAAATTTTTAGGCCTTGTGGTTATGTTTTATTTTTGAAAATTTTGTTTTCTACCAAGTTGCTACTCGAGAAAAAAAAGATATATGTTTCTTTTTTATTTTAAATTATATCTCTGTAACGGTGCAGAATTTTTAAAAATTAGTTATATATCTTTTTCCTTCTTTTCATGTGAAGAATCCAAAAATGGTTAAAAAACATATAGTTCCTATTTAAAAAAACAGAGTTTTTTTGAATAAAACAAAAACAGCAAAGATTATAAAATTTCCATCACCCTGTATAATAAATGTAAAATCTGATTACGTTATTACAGTCTTCATAATATTTCGTAATTTTGACCCAAATTTCATGTTTTTACTGCAAATAATAAAAAAGATACAAAGAGTCAAAATAACCCTCTTTTCTGTCATTTTTTTTCGAAAAATTGAAATATCTTTAAAACTATCAAAGGTAGCAATAAATATGTATACATAAACTCACCTTATTTTTTTACGTAAAATCTAAATAAAATATAAAATTTGGGGGTTGCTATTTAAAATAAGAAAGTTGATGTCTACTTCCGGTATAACCGGTAGTGGGGGGAAGTTGAAAATATTTTTAAAAGATAGTTTAGCTCCAATTAGCCCCATCGACAAAATCAGTTTGCCTTTATAATAAGTAGAACTCCAGATAAAGGTAACCTCCCCCAACTAAAAAAAAACACCCGGTATATCCGGAAACTCTTAATACAAAGGATGCAAGGTGTTAACATTTTTCTAAAAAAAAGTTTCTATTGTTTCATTTTCAAGTTTTCAGATATATTTAAACTTAGTTTTGCACTCATGGTATGTAGATGAAGGATTATAAAATGAGAGAAAATTAAGTTTATATCTCAGCCAGTGGCGGAGTTGCGGGTAATCTGTTATATTGTTTAAAAAAAAATAGTATGCCACTAAACAAAATGAAATAATTCTGAAGAAGCTTTTTCTTGACAATTTTTTTGCCATTTACTATTTTAGAATTTACGCAGGAACTGTTCAAATACAATGTGTGCTGGTCTTTAAATAATCATTAACACAAAGAGGGGTAAGTTTAAGATGCTACGACACTGGATAAAATGAAGTGAATTAACAATTTTGGATAAAGTTGACTCTTAACATTCTTTCATATTCGTCACTATTGTGACAGAATTTAAATTTTTTGGACTTTCCTTAGTGAAAGTACGAGTGAGGGTGATTTTTTTTTTAAACCGACGATATTACTGGTTAGTGGCAGATCACCCATTTCATTTAAGGCACTTAAAACAGGTTGTGTAATAAAAAACGTATATAACTTGTAATACAGAAAACCATAAAACATGAAAAATTTATTGTAATAAAATTAAAATACATATTAAATTCAAACCTGCGTAGTTATACTATAATATATCCGCCAACATAAATTAATAGGGAGAAATTAAAACGAAACCTTTTTCACAAATTTAAGGCTAGTAATATTTTTTCTGGTTAACATATTCATTATTTCTTTTAAGTTATTTCCTTTTTCAATAATCGCTTTGCTTTTTTTTGTTTAATGTACTTCTTGACTGAATGTACGCCTTAATTTTCAATTTTTTAAAAAAGGTAAAACTATTAGGGTGTGGGTAATTAAAAATCTATCTAGCCGTGCGTGGAAAGATTCGCAGTCGTTCTGTTGTGGCGGAAAAGCGAATTTTCCTCAACATAAGTATCTAATATATAGTCACAAAATTCTACGATTTTTTTCATCACAAGGTAGTTGAGTTATGTCCTCAGTGAGACACATTTTCAGCATTTAAAAACGAGAGTCCAAAAAATAACTTCAAAAATTTTCTCATTTTGACCTGTTCTTTCGATATAGAATGACTGAATTTTGCGATACCTACTCTGCCCTAAATGAAAACGAAAACATTACCATATGTACCAAGACTCTCATTAACGTCACGTGCAGGTCATAAATGACTCCGGATTGAATTAACTTGGTTGCAAAACAAATTAAAAATCATCGAACTGAAGAACTCACGTCAACCCGATGGAAGTCCCACAATACATTCCTTATAATAAACATTAGGGCAATAAAATGTTACAATCGTTATTTAAACCAAAAGTTCACAACTTAAAAAATAGTTTTTATTTTGTGTTCCCAGAAAATCAGAAAGTTCGTCTTCAAGCTCAACGTAGAAAAATCTACTTTTGTTTTCGAAAATATTCCTAACATAAAAATACCTTATGTCACATGAGACTACAGTAAAAAGTACACGGAGCTTTATGTTGCCAACTTAATTTTCTAGTTTCTTACTGAAAGTTACTAGGCAAATTGTAGTTGGTATACATACAAGAAATTAAACGCGGTTTTTAACTTTTAAATTATATAAAATTTATTCTTTCTACAAACTAAAAGGAAACTTTCTTAACTTTGCGAGTTTTACTATATTTTTGGTGATAATCGCAAAAATTGCTAACAATCTGTTCACTAGAGCAAAGAAGACCATTGAAAGTTTAAACAATTTATTGAAGATGGATCAATTGAAAAGGAAAGCAAATATAACCATAGAATAAATAATATAGAAATATAGAAAGACCAAATGTAAACAATTACCAGGACAGGATTATCATCAAAGTCCACAAGATAGTAGAGTGAATGAAGATCTCTGTGAAAGTTATAGAAAATATAGATAAGTTTGGGTAGTTTCATGTAAAATCTGCAACAGGTGAGAACTTTTATAATATCCATGTTAAGCAAGTTTGTGAGAGCGACTGCAGAATATCGTTTTGTCGAGTGTGTGAAATATGCATACATCGGTATCAGTGTGATTGCCCAGAATATGTTGCGAAAAATAACATGTGTAAGCATGTGCACTTGGTAAGGATGCATGAGGAGTGAAAGGGCACCAACTCTGTTTTAGACAGCGGTGCAGAAGCTAATATTCGCAACCATGAAGAAGAAATTGCTCCATTTGTAGATAAATCAAGATGGCATGTATAGATAATCAAATAAGTGACTTAGATGAGGAAGCTTTTGGCTGATTTAAGAATTTATTTGAAGTGTATGAGAGGAGGACCAAAGAAAAAACAAACCAGGAACATCTAAATGAAAAATGGAAAAGCAGGAATATTTCCCAAAAAAAAATGTAATGAACTAGGTAAGAATTAATTAATAAAGGGCGTTATATTTTAGATTAACTATTTATAAATTTGTTTCAGAAAAAGGATAAATAACATGTTGAGGTAATATAAAGTAACTTTAATTATGAAAAATTGTAAAAGAGTTTGACGAACTGAATATCATGTGAAAAAATAAAATTAGTTCGATGCAACAAAGTACATTTTATACATATAACTATTAAATCTTATTAACGATAAAAAAGTAACAAAATTTAAAAATTTAATAAAGTTTAATAGTTATGGATATTAAAGAATTCCACGAAGTAAGGGTTGGAAATGTCAAACTTATTATAATTATTTCCTCAACATATGTCTTTCTTGTTATAAAATAAGTTGTTTTTTAGCTGTTATTTGTATACATTCAGAATTACCATTAATTTCCTATTGATGCTTACAGGCACCAATTGAACCTTCTTGCAAATAAACAATACAATTTGTTTCTCTGGTTTCTTCATTTTAAATACATATTCTTCTAATACATAAGTTTACCATAAGTATTGTGAATACATTTAAATCTACTTCATATCTCAGGTTGCACCTGCCTTGTTGTGGCCCTGAAAAGAGCGGTCTGCATTCCCTCGTAGAAACTTGAGTAACATGGGTATTTTAAAAATTATCACCTCTTGTAAATTTTACCTAAAATTTCTTAAATTTTTCTATATATTTTATTACCTCTATATTGTTCATTTCCTCGTACCCTTTCTTGTGTGCATTGATATTAATGCTGAGCAGATCACTATTTAAATTAGATCATTTTATATCCATAATTCTCTGTCATATTTAGAAAAACAATTTTTCCATTATGTGCAGTAATTTTTCCATAATTATATTAGCTTTCCTCTTCAATTATGAAATGATTTACCATTTTTCTTACCTACCAAAATACCTAAAGTTAAATATTCTACTGCTGTAATATAAAAACAAGGCGATTTATAAAACAATAAAAATGGCACTAAACGTTTTACTTTGCTCCAAATTCCAACTATCAGACATCAGATTAGCAGCAATTTTTAGTAACACCAAAACTAGAAAGGACTAAAATAAATAACAAACCATGATTTTGGTGGAACGGACTGGTTCTTGGTTACCTTCAAAAATTGAAATACAAAACTTGTCCCCTGAAACCAGGAAAGGTTAAAAATCACAACAAAGGTTGATCTAACGTGTTCGACAGCCAAGCTATCATCTTCAGATAGATACTATTGAGTATCTCTTCTTGATTTCAGGGGACAAGTTTTGTATTTCAACAAACCATAAGTAAAATCAACGGCAAGATTAAAAAGCAAAATTAAAAACGCCGGCTAATTGATAGTTGACACTGTTGACATATGGGATACCAGTAACTTGACACCTCATTTTTCATAAGAAATCAGTAAATTAAGTTGGCAACATAAAGTTGAGAATGCTTTTGCTATAGTTTTGTGACATGCGTTTCACAGAAATATTTCTCATTTTACAGGATGATTCACATAACGGTATGAACCTCACGAGCTCGAGATCAGATCCAATATACAACGTTGGTTCATGTTTAGGGTAAAAAAAATTTAACTTTGAACATCTCTTCAGAAATGTCATAAAATTAACATCAATCATTTTTATAATATTACAAGATCCAATGTCGACTTAACCATCACCTGTTATTTGAAGGAGATCTATTTTTAATGAAAATTGCTAATACACAAATCAATAAATCGCCATTTAACGTAAAAGATATCGAGAACATGCTACATAATTTGAGAAAGTAAATAAATACTTTGTAAAGCGCTGTAGCTTAGTAGTAGGAACCTACGCCCAGCATTTGTAGGTTCGATTCACAATCACACCCAATATTCGTTTTTTTTCTAATGTTTAATACATTAGTTTTTAAGGATCATTTCTTGTTTTGCTTTACCTGACCAAAGATGTGATCATTTTTATGGCAAATAATCGTATTTTTAGCCTTTATAGCCTTCATATCAAAAAGTTGAAATTTCGAGGAAAAAGTTGAAATTTTGTTATTTAAACTAAAATTGTAAACTTCAAATCAGAAATAAAAAAATATTTCTCATTCGGAAAAATTGGAAATTTTGTTTAAACTGGAAAATGAAAAAAAAAAGTTAAAATATCGAGAACACTTTTCAAATAAAAAAGTATATTTTAGAAATTTCGAGTTTTTTCAGCCAGATTAAAAATATTTGAAATGCCACGATGTAATTGAAATTATTGTATTTTCTTAAACGTTGAGATCGCAATCCAATTTTACAGTAAGGTAAAGTCATTTTAGTTACATGTTGCATTTTATATGTTTGTATTTTATGTGTGTGAGTGAGCGTGTCTTGATATGACATTATTCAAATAGTTTTCGGAGGACTAATTCGGTTTTGGGGGACTTGGCGGGAGAAACCCTTACAAAATCCGAAATAGCCTTCGCAACCTATCTCCAAGCCTCTCCTTAACTGCAAAAGTTAATTGAAGAAGAAGATTAAAGATCGATTTGCTAGAAAGAAAAGTTGGCATTAAAATCATTATGATTAAAGTGCTTTGCTGGATCCATACAAAATCAAAGCAACCTGTTTCAAAAGATGCAAATAAAACTAAACGCTTTGTAGTCAGTTATGTCAATTTAAGGAAGGCGCATCCAAGAAATTTAGCTGAATCACTAATTAGCAACTTTCTGACTATAATGATAGTAGAATGGTGCTAGAAAGGAAGGGCTATATGTTAGATTAATCTTAAGTAACCTACCCTGCATCCAGAAACTCGGGGATGTCCAAATCCAAAAATTTTGGATATGCAAATTAAAAAATATTATAAATTTGGATAATTTTAATATGGAAAATCCTGTCTAAGAAGCTTTATTGACATTAAGCATTTTAGCTGGTTTTTAGCTACAGTACAATTGACTCTGCTTTAACTTTAGAAAAAAAAATGCTCAGACAAGGAAATTTTGTTTTTCTGGGGCATGAAATTACATAAGGAAGGGAGGTAAACTTGCCTTAATGGCCACATATCACATTAAATTAATCAAAAAAATAGACCTAACATTTCCAACGCCGTTATAAAAAAGTTGATACTTTCACTGCCACTGTTAGATTTTTGATAATTGAATTTTAGTTAAGTTCATACTCCAAAAAAATTGATCGATTTTTCTAAAAATTGCCAGTTTCTCAATAGCGCATGACCTCTGAGACATTGTTTACTAGAGACCTGCACGAGTAAGTACGAATGTAATCGGATTATAATCACTGATTACTTTTCCCGAGTATGTAATCGGCGAATTGGCATCGTCGCATCGTGGCATCGCAGCATCGTTGGCATCGTACCGAATATACTCATTTGTAATCGTGCAAATGTGACATGACTTTTAAAAATATTTGTCAGATATCCATTTATTTAATCTTATATTTGATTTATCGCCTGAACCATGTTTTATTATTGTTTTTGCTTTTGTATTCTTCTTTGTTTGCAGCTATATTCGTTTTGCACTGCTATAAGTTATAAATATGCTAGGATAATATTATTTGTGTTTTCGAAGGGCTTATGATCTTCATTTTAATGATGTCGATTACATAATCGGACGCGATGCCGATTACTACTCATACTCATCTCATGACGTCACGATTACTTTAATCGGCATCGTTGTACTCATAAAACGAGTATGTGTATACTTGTAATCGGACGATGGCTGCTCACTCGTGCAGGTCTCTATTGTGTACGTATATTTTGATTATTTCTGTCTTAGTCCTTCGGTTGATTTAGATAAGAATTTATTTATAACGAAGTATCCAAAGAAAAGAGAAACATTTCAGTTGGCCGACAATATTCTAAATTAAAAAATAAGCTTTGTAAATATTTTTGTTTATATTAGAAAATAAAAAACTTTAATTGTTGTAGTTAATGTTGCATAAATCGTTTTAAATTTATGGTCTATTTTGAATTAAACGGAAATCATGCTTCAAATTCATTTGCGAAAATGTTACGGTAAAATTTTTGCTGTAATTGACTCGAATTTATTGGATACCTAATACTTCAAAATACATATGGAAAGCACAAAATGAAACAGATTATAAAATTATCTTTTATATACTTCTGTATAGTCACAGCATCAAGAAGCATAAGTTTGGATGAACAGTGGGATAAATTCAAGGTAAGTATTTATTGGATAATTTTAAACATACATTGAAAAATATAGTTGTTTTTAAGTTTCAAACAAAGAAATAGATTAATTAACAACACATTGTTCAATACAGAAAATATTGTCCCCTCAGTATGCGTTGAATATTTTACTGAACTGAAATACTTGTTACGATGTGGTTTTAACTTCCATTTCTAGAGTTGGCAGATGATTGCCTCATGCATTTGAACTGATATCCGCCTACGGATTATAGAAGAAGGATATTGTACCGTATATTGGCCATATATAAAAATTTGACCAAAATACGCCTAGAAAGTGAAATAGCTTTAACTCGTTCTTTTCTCTCTTCCATTGAAAATCATTTGTCAATTATCATTTCTGGAGCTGGAGCGCCCAAGGCTTAAATAACCAACGGTGTAAGATATCATAAAAGCAATTGCAGCTCAGTTACGGCAACAAATAAACCGCCTAAAACATTTTTAGTTTTCTCGTACATCATCTTTTTCAAAAAAAAAAGTATGAAGGAACACATTAAGGAAGGACATTAAAATTGCACAAAATCGACAAGTTTTGACATTTCTCAACAACTGTTTAATAATCATATTTATTTATTTCGTTTTTCATTGGTAGTAGAATTCAATCACTCCTGATATACGAGAAAGTACTACCTACTCTCTAGATACTTTTTCTACACGAGTCCACTATTCTTCTTCTAAAGAATCCGTTTACCCGCCTGAAAGAAGTGGTTCATTCTTTCTTGCAGCAACTGTTGGAATACTACTAGTGTGTAGTATGTAGTTGTCTAGTTACTATTTGCCTTACTTACGTCCTTGATACGTACTAATCGATCTAAAAGATTGGAAAACGCTATTAATGTCGAGATCTTTAGTCTAATAATTGTAGAGTAGAAATACCAAAGGAAGTAAGTGCCAAAAAATATATTTTTTAGTTTTTACCTTAAATGGGTACTAAATATTATCACCAATATCCCAACAAAAGCATCAAATGGCAATTCTTTTTGTTTGGCTCTTAACTTAAATTAATAAATTATTTAACTTAATAAGTAATACGTCATCACGTACGTTTTTCTCCAATACCTCCAAAATGCTTATTTGGTCCTTGGCTGTTTTGGTATTTCCACTCTACAATTCTCTTTTCAGTTTCTAGATGGTCCATTTGGTCCTTTTTGCTTCTCTTAACTCCTTCCGGCAATATTTAATAACAAAAAATTATGCATAAAATAACCATTTCATTTTTATTTAAGAAAACAAAACTTGTTTTAACTTTGCCACCCAATATGTAGGTGGAGACTCGTTATGTAGCTAAATACATGTATAGGGTGAGTCATTAGTACGGTAACGCCCGGTAGCTCCTACAGTTATTTTGATAAGAAAAATTCTTTTATTACAAAGGCACGCCACCTTAAGGTGCACACTTTAACATTAAGGTAATTATTGTTTACCTTACAGGATGAACATATACACAATGGGGCACCAAAGTTTCGTTTTTTTAAATAGAACACCCTACATATTTTTACATATTTGGATCTCTTACAAAATGCGGATTAAAAAAAAAGATGTCAAATAATAGGGGTCTGCGGTTAATTGTTTTTGGGCTATTTAGAAAAAACCTGAAAATTAGGCTTAAATTGCAAGCTTGTTTGAATGTCGGGAAACACCCAAACGATTTCATTTTTAGTGTAGGTTATTTCAAAATGTTCCTTTCTTAGAAAATAATTTTATTTAATTGCCAATTGTGGGTGACTTACAAACGCAAAATGACATTTTTCTCAAAAAATTCAAATAGCATCTTATTTCTTATTTTCGTTAACCAATAGCTAAGCTTTGCTTTTATATAAATATCTATACGGCTATAGTTCGGGAGATATCTAATTTTAAAATGAAAAATTATAATTCTGTAGATTTATTTCAGTAAAATGCATTTTTTTCTGCAATTGTTTGGACCTAAACAAAAATAATGTCTTTAAAATGAACTAATTTATTGCATTGCTTTAATTTCTATTAAATATTGTTACGTGCGTTATCGGTTCGAATTGATACACGTGATGGATTTATTCCCACTTTATTACTGAACTCAACTTGAATCACCACAATTTACAATTAACTCACTTCTACTAACTTCCTAATTGCACTGATTCTAACTGACTGACTCGAGGGAAAACTGACCGCCTTTTTATAGTTTCGGCCCGCGTTCTTCCAGAATTTTCGGCAGATAAGGCTTATCGAATGCCGAAACTTCTGGAACGCTTATCTGCCGTTTGTTTCGTTATCGCGGCCGCTTTCCCCTTATCAGAACCTTCTAAAAACCTTTTTTATTTACTAAATTCTACAATTCTATCCTAAATCCTATTTCATCTATTTACATTGCGTTACAATATATTACATATTTAAAAAAAATATAAACCCTCAATTAGAAAACATATTGGTTTGGATGCTGCTTATCATCTATAACTAAATTTTATGCATCTATGCTCTATGTTTTCTACATTGTTCTCATTATTTAAAAAAATAAGAGAAAACTAAGACATGGTGAAATATTTGTTCATTCTAGTTAATTTTGTGTGTGTTTTGGTTAAGAAAATTAACGAACTAAGCCAATTTTCCTCAAAAACAATAAAAACATTATTAGTAATGGAGCATATTTCCAAAATTAGGTAAGTTATACTTTGGCCCTGCTCAAGCTAAAGCACAATAATAAAAGTTATATATTTTACCTTGGATTAATAAAATCGCGGTGGAGACTAAAAATGTCGAATTTGTGGTTTTCCAAAGTTTTTTTGGAAATCATGGAATAAAAAGTTTATTTATTAGCGTTTTTCATTACCTCTAGAAAATAAATTTCCAGCAACTTAAATCAGAGATACATTTAAAACTTTCAAATATCGACCTTTTTTATTTTTCAAATTTAAAGTTAAATAACTCTATAACACTATAAGAGCTAGGCACACAATTTTTTACATTAAACCAAAGCTTAGTTGTCGCTTAACAAAAATAACAAATAGTATACAGGGTGTGATATTTGAATTTTTTGAGAAAAAAGTACATTTACGTCTTCTAATCACCCTGTATAACAGCAAATGTTTATTTAAATAAAATTATATTTTTTCCCAAAAGACGATATACTGTAATAATTTGTACTAAAAATAATATCATTTGACTGTTTCCGGTTCTTTCACAGGAGATTCCAAATCAGACTCAAATTTCATGAGTTTTCTAAATATCTCAAAAACTATCAATCGCAGACCCCTATTGTTTGGTTTTATTTTAATCGGCATTTTATGAAACATTTAAATATGTAAAAATATTGTTGCATGTTATCGGTTCGATAATTAAAAATTCGAGAATTGTAAACACTTTACTTCAAACCTAAAAAAACACTACAATTATGATTCACTTAACTATCAGACTATCTAACTATTTGACTGTCTGACTAACTAACTGACTCTCTTGAGGGAAATACGACCGCATATTTATACGGTTACGGTTTTTAACACGGATCTCTGTAAGATCGTCCTCGAGCAAACGGGAAGAGTCTAGAGCTCTTATCTGCCGTATGATTCACTCTCGCGGCCGCTTCCCATTATCAAATGTTTTCAGAGAGTTGCTTACACTATACAATCACTAATATAAATTTTTTAACTAGTTTGTTACAATATATAGTATGTTCTATTTAAAAAAGGGCAACTTTAGTACACCACCGTGTATATATTTATCCTGTATGATGAAAAATAATTTTAGAATGTGCGTCTTGTGGTAGTGTAACTTTGTGCTAAAACATTTTTGCTATCAAGATAATTGTAGCAGCTATAGTGCATTACCCTACTTATGACTCGCCCTACACATGGTCGTTTCAACGAGAACCTGAACAAAACATCATTCAGTAATCTGCATGAACTCTGTAAAGTTGTGAATGCGCAGCGTGCTGGTTAAGTTAGTTTTATTATGTTTATTCAAACCCAAATGAAACCAGAAACAAATTAAAACATTCAAATGAAACAAATTGATCCACCAGTTTAATACATTTATAAACCTCCTTTAATTTTGGATAGCTTTTTCGTTGAGTTGCAAAGGCAATTAGAAATGTAATTTCTCATACAAAATCAAGAGTATATTAGCTAGTATTAATAGCTAGAAAATTCAGTACTCTAAAAATGTTGAATTAAAATTATCATATGAAGAAGTAATTTTAGTTTAATAACGATTGTAGCTCGTCATTTTACTGGAAAAGTTCAATTACCTACGTAAGATTTTTCTTAAAAACATGAAAATCGAAAATATCAGCTAGACATGAGCATTACAAGAAAATGAATAGAATACAGGAAACTAAATGTAAAGATTCAAATAACAATTAAAATTTCTACTTGGTTTTGAAAGTAACTACTGTGCTAGTCTGCAACTTGGATAACATTCAGTAAAGCAAAGACAGTTTTTTTTTGAAAATATGCTCGGACACGTCGATTAATATTTTCAGTTGCGCTCTTTCTGATGTAGGGAAATTTTATACAAAATGTCACAGATTTAAAATGTGACGATTGACAATTCTTTTTTTTTTGTTCTTGACTATTTCTAAAGTATATATCAAGTTACACATGCGTACCAAATTTCAATTTTTAATTTTTCTTCAATAAATATTCAAAATGTTGTCCATTTACTAACTGACAATACCCTAAACGAAACTGGAAACTCGTTTTGACCATTTTTAATTACTTCGCGGGAAATTAGTCTACAATTCTGTCTTATTCGTCCTTTCAACCCCTCAATATTTGCAGGTTTGCTCTTAAAAACTTTGCTCTTTAAATATCTCTATAAGAAATAATCCATAGGTGTTAAGTCCGGAGACCTGGATGGCCATTCAAAAGGTCCTCTTCTACCAATCCATCTGCCTGGAAATACATCATCCAAATACTCACGGACAGGTCTTGCAAAATAAGGAAGGGCACCGTCTTGTTGAAACCAAATGTTTCTATTCGGGATGTCAGCTTCGACCAGATCAGGAAACAAAATCGCTAAATAAGGAATTAGCTCTTTTTGCAAGAATTCTAAATATCCTGTCCCATTGAGATTTCCTTGGAAGAAAATTGGTCCTATAACTCGATCACCAACAATCACTGCTCAAATATTGACTTTCTTTGGATGTTGAGTGTGGCCTTCCCTCATCCAGTGTGGGTTGTTGTCTGTCCAGTAATGACAATTTTGACGATTTAGCTCACATTTTTCGTTGATTCATCTGAAAACAGGATATTTTCTATGCTTAGAACATTTCTGTCCGGTAGATCCATTATTTGTTCGCAAAACTGGAGTCTTCTATCCGGGTCATCTTCTAGGAGTTCATAAAGGATTGGTATTTTATAAGGATGAAATTTTTGCATTTTCAGAATTCTTACAACTGAAGACTGGCTAATTTCGAGTTACCTACCTGTCTGACTAACGGGGACGAAAGGATTTTCTTGGACAGAGAGAGGTACATTAATTTTGACATTTTCATTGAGCGTATTCTGAAGAGGGTTACTTGTTTTTTTAAATCCCATTTTCCCGAAACTGTTTTTAATCTTGCTTACGGTACTTTGTGATAAGGGTGGTAAATCAGGATACTTCTTTCTGAATAAACGAATAACTTCATTTTGTGTTCTCCGTAGCCAATCATTATTAAACTTTCAATCTTGTGGGTTTCAGTTAAGTACGTAATTTTGGTCGATTTTTAAATAAATGTTGTTTCTCACTAAACGACAAACTAATAACCTTTTTGTGATTAATACGATACTACTCTTCTTATTTGTTTTAATTAACTTTTTTAAAGGATTGTGGACCACTTTGACAAAAATTCACAGATTTCGCAATCCTTGCAACCAATCTATTCTATACAATACCCAAACAGAATAAAATGAACCGTTTCTGTTGATTCGTCGTCGCCGTTAACCCGCCATCACTCTTTCTCTGGAGAAACTAGCTTCTTAAATTATTAACATCATGTAGCTCGTCGGGAAAATTTTTTATTGGTAAATGTAACTCACAAACCCACGCGTATTAATTTATAAGCAAATAGAAAAATCATCGTAACTTCGAAATATTTTATATTTTTAAAAGAGGTAAACAGATTTTTTATTTAAAATCATGGCCTGCTATAATTTCTATTTTAAAAAATGGATAAAATAAAAAAAAAATAAAATTTTTGTATTTAATTAAAAAGGCGCTACAAACAGTGTAACATTTTCGAAAATTTTAAATTATTTAAAATTTTGCTGAAACGGCTAAAAATACATTTCTTTTATGTCCAGGTAATTATTTTACATAATTGGTTTACGTTTGCAAAAACCTCGATCTTCTATCTCTGTCAGAAGTAGTAGTAATAGGAGAAAATGATCAAAAATAGGGTACACTTTAAATACACTTGAAGTATCTTTAAAGTTCCGTTAATTTAACTTGGTGTTTGGAGGTATAGACTTTATTCGAGGACATGCCTTATTTGCGTCAAGTACTATGAGGAAAACATGAGATGACTGATGGATTATTTTAAACCACATCTCAATGATCAAGTACATTTTTTTCTTTATAAACATCGGCACCTCAAATAGTTTAGTATTTGTCTGGAAAAGTTAAACATTGAAAAATTATTGCAAGTATCTACACAGTACCTACCTTCAGATTTTGTTATAATAAATGTTTGGGGTAATATGTTAGGAAAATCCATCGTTTAAATATTTTTCAAAAACGAAAACTATTTGCTGACAAATGATTAATTGTTTAATATGTTTCCAAACAAAATAATTTCAGGGTTGAGCATGTTACACTAACTTTGTGGATGTACCATTTTTTTATTTTGTAAAAATTCTGTTTTAGTTCTGCTCAAACCAAGTAATAATTTTTGTACAATTTTATGTTTAATTTCTTGGGATTTCCATTTTTTATTTCGTCAGACCAAAACCAAAAGTGTAAAAGGTATGCAATTATTTTCACTTAAGTTTTCAAGTGCGTGCAAAAAATATAAGGTGAAATAATATGTAAATATTTCTTTGTTCTTATTTGGGTCATGTTTACGGTTCTCGTTCCGAAAAGATACTATCAGACTATCAAGATCTCAAGGTGATCAGGAATCAGGAATCAGGAAATATTATAATTATCTTTCTCTGTCCTTATGATAGCACCAGCTTTTTATGCATCTGAAATGCTGAAACTATGCGCATATTTGTGAAAAAATTTTGGGGAAATATAGTAAAAATATGCATTTTTTTATAATATACAAAACATCTAATTACCTTAATCTATTAGGTCAAGTACTTAAATTATTCTAGCATGGAATTGAGTAAATATTAAAATACAATGAGAATTCTTTTTATTACACATGCAAATAGGCTTGTCCGTTGGTATAGGTAAACTAGGCGCCCGCGTAGGGTACTGGAATCCTAGGGACGGCAGAAGAATGTTATGAGGGCGCTTCGGAGTAATGTCGAATTTGGTTCTTTTTTTCTTTTTCTGATCGACAAAAATTATTAGACAATGTAAGCTGAGGAAAGTTAAAATAAATTATTAAGAATATATAACTAGAACAGCTTTTTTTTGGTCGTCAAAAGTATTTAACGGTGATGTGTAGCCCTTTGACCCAGGGCCAGCACTGCATACAACTATAAAAAATAAATTTTTACCCAAAGTGAATACGAGGGTGGTCTGAGTAGTTTCCGACCTAACAAAGGTACAAAACATTTTTTCTTTAAAATTTTTTATTTTTCTACATAACTTCCTTGTGAATCTACACACTTCTCCCAGCGATGCTTCCATCTCTTTAGTTTGTCCAAATAGTACTCGGCGTTTTTCTCTGCAAATTAATTGTTGACGAAGGTGATTACCTTCTCATTTGACGAAAATCTCTGTCTTCTGGGAGCAATTTTTGAGGGAACAAAAAGAAGTCGCTTAGGCTAGATCTGGTAAGTCAAGCAGTTCAAACGGTAATTCCTGGATATTCGCCATGGCAACTGCGGAGGTGTGAGACAGGATTTCCATTTTAGGCAAATGCGACCGTTTTTCCACAATTTCTGCCTTTAGCCTGTCAAGTAATGATTCGTAGTATGCTCCTGTAACAGTTTTTCCTTTTTGAGGAAAATCGATTAAGATAACTCCATGACTATCCCTAAAAACGCCATCACATTTCCAACCGAAAAAACCGTTTTTGTTTTTTTATTCGATTTCCCCTTCGCGGTCCTCTGTTTTGACTGCATTTTTGTTTCGGGTGCATAATGGGGTATCCAAGTTTTATCTATAGTAATAATCGGTGCCAAAATCCTAATTTATTGAGCGTAAACTGTGCCAACAGAGCGTTGGAAATGTTCATTCGAACACGTTTTTGATCCAACGTGAGAAATCGTAGTACCCAACGCGCTTTCAGGCGTTGAAAAAGAAAGAAAGCCATGATTCAATATGACAAATACGTTTTTTGGATATACCATAGTCTCTGCTATCTCTCTTACTTTAATTCAACGGTTACTGGTCAACTTTGGCGATGTTATTGTCAGTGGTTGAAGTTGTTGAACTTCCCAGACGTTCATCGTCTGTCAAGCTGGTACGGTCACGTTTAAATTCAACTGCCCAAAATTTCACTATGGTAAATGATGGCGCAGAGTCTGCATACACAGAATCAAACTCATCTTTGATTTCTGTAGGCGTATTGCCTTTCAAATACAAATATTTAGTGACAGCTTAATACTCGATTTTTTCCATTGTCACATAAACACCCACATCGCTTCATTCAAACGACTGCCAAATGAGAACTGCGCGTTCGAAATGGTTGAAATATTGATGAGTACCTGCTAAAGGATGCACAACTACATTTCAGAGCTTTTATTGACAAGAGATGCCGTCTTCACGTTAAGATTGGAAACTTTTCAGGCCACCCTTGTATTATAAAAAAATATTATTTCCAATGTATTAACATTTGAAAAAGCATTTTTTGTTGTTATTTGTATCAATACAATATTATTTGATAATTAAATGCTTTTTTAAAATTTCGACAATAAATTTGTGTCCACATTATAAGCATATTTTTTGGCGAGTAAAAATTGCACTTTGCTAGGAATCTTACCTTTGGCTGAGAATTTGCTTTCAGCATATTCTCTTATTTTGCAATAATAAACCATTAAACATAAAACTTGCTTATATTTGATTTTTAACAATATTACAATAAAGAAAAATTGTATGCAGGAAAAACATTTGGATATATTTATCTCAGTGGATATTTTTTGTAGGTTGAAAAAAATCAAATTATTTAATACAGCCATAGTTGAAACCGGATTTTAGGAGATGAGTAACAAATGTATTAGCAAGTTCCGGTATATTTTCAAGGACGGATCAAGTACATGGATAAAAGAAAGAAATTTGCTTTAAACAGATAAAATATATTTTTATGTCAATAGAAGTAAAAATATGCTTTAAATGAGGAAATATTAAAAATTATACATGTTATGCAATTTTTTTTTATTACCCCGTATGTTTTATTTTAATATAATTCATCCAAATACTAAAAATGAAAATGATATTCATAATAATAAACAATATGTCTTTTGCATGAAGCCCTCAGCTTACTTTGAAATATTAATAAATTTTTGTTCTTTAGATGTTAAGTAGATTAAGCTGATAAACTAGTTGTATTTATATACCTTATAAACGTTTATTAGTGTTTGCGTAACAGTTATTGCTTGATTCAGTAAGATATTATCAATAAAACAACTATAAACCGCGAAAATTGTCCTTTTCACAATTGATATCTAATGAATTTAAAGATTTATCAAATACAAATTTTTAGATGATATATAAACGTAATTACGGGCCTTTAGAAGAACCTTGGCGAAAGGTGTTATTCGCTCATAGGCTGGCGGAAATCAAAGCAATCAACGAAAAACAGAAAAAAGGGGAAATTGACATGCGAGCGAGAGTCAATAATTTTACGGATAGGACACCGGAAGAGATTTCGAAATATCTTGCAGGTTATCCTTTTAAATAAGTATTAATAATGTATCTATGTTTCTAATAAAATAATTGAAAATAAGAATTGAAACAGAGTATTTTATTTTATTGCACATAAGCAGAGACCGGGTTTTAAGCATTATTTTTTTTGTTGTATTTTATTAGCAACTATGAGATATTTAATTTCTAAACCAATTACACAAATCTGAGTATATTGCGAAAGCCTTCTTCATGCTATTTTTAACGTGATATGCTTTTTTTGTTCCCTTTTGCTTATTTTAACTTTTTTACGTAAATTTACGTACTTTTAAATGTAATACTATACTATTAGATACGAATCCCTCCTCCACAATTTAAACACCAATTAATAACGGTAGCCGTACTTGCAATTACGATAATAACAAACAATAACCTAAGTCCGAGTGATGCTGGGAAAGTATCCCCGCAGCCGGGAGAAGCTGTGATTCGAATTCTTTCCTTCACCGTCGATTGGTGCGTCGAAACGTAAACAATATGACTCAGCTTTGGTTTCTTACAATACAGCGTTGAGTGATAATATCACTTAACGAACACAGAAAAAACGTTCATAGAAAGTAAATCCGGCAACTGAACAAGGCGTTGAATGATTCCCCGAAGTATGAAAAAAACTTTTGCCTTGCACTCTGCCATGCCTTCCAATGTTTAGTTACGAGTAGTTATGAAGTCGGGCCCCTAACCACGGAGGTGGGGCTAGGGGGCTGCAGCCCCCCTGAAATTTTTTACCTTCGCACTAGATCGAAGCGATGTACTACCTTTTTAAAAACGATTTTCAATGAATCATTTTGTTTTCTTACTGAAATGCAAGAATGTTTTTTTTTAAATTTGGCGCTATTTCTTATTATTAGAGACCTGACTTTAAGCACAATCAAGCAAGGTGAAAAGGTAAGTAAAATGTTAAATTAGGCAAAAACGAAAAACTAACAAAGGCACCAAAAAGATAAAATACTCTAATAAAGGCATTAACAGATTAAAACTGACAATTAACAAAAAAACATTTTAAAATCTGAGTCGAAATTAAAAAAAATAGATTTTAGGTTATACTCAGGATATTCAGAAGGAGTATAACATTTACAAATAAAGTTCTTAAAATTTCGAGTTCATTATTGAATCTTTATCCTAAATCTTAAATGTTTTACCTAAAACTCATTCAAATCTTTTTCAAAATATTGACTTTTAAATCTGAGATTTCGTTTCTAGAAAAAATTAGGCCTTTCTTGAAATTTTTTCTTTTTTATTTGTAATGTCAATCTTACGTTTTGCAAGTTTTTCAAGTTTAAACTCTCCATTTTGAAAAAAAAAAATCAAATTTTGAGAAAAACTGGAAATTTATACAAGCGTTCTTTCGAGATTTAACACGAAATTTTGAGAAAACTTGCATTTTGTGATAATATTTTTACACTTTGTGAATTTAAATTTTAAATTCGGTGAATAAAATTTTGATTATTAGGTCCTTTACTAAAAAACCAAAATCCCTTATAAGCCATTATTTTAGGAAGACCTTCTTAAATAAGTTATTTTTATGAATTTCTTCTATAATTTTTCTAACATGGCGATTGAACTTTAAAAATGTCTAAAATGTCGATTCTTTTATAAATTTCGAGTTTTACACAAAACTTAAGTATTTTTAAGTTGGAAAATTCAGGATTTTTTAAATAACTGTAACCCATCAGCTTAATTCAAAAGTTTTAATTTTTTCGAAGAGTTTTAACTTCATAATAAGTTGTTTTTTTTATATTTCGATTACGATCTTGAAAATTTGACCTTTTTTTTCTAAAATTCGACTTCTAAGTGAAAACTTCCAAAATAATATTGAAATTTCTATCTTAGTTATTAAATTTCAACTTTAATTAAGAATTTTTTTACTTTTAATCAGGACATTTCAACTTTAAATTCATACTTTTAGAAAAACTCGATTAATAAAATTTTTAGCACTTTTTACGATGAGTTTAAAAATGTCAAGATTAAAGTCGAAATTTTGAAAAAAAATGAGCTTAATGGCTTTAGTTTGTTTTTTTAAATTTTTACATTAGCACTGGTTCAAAATTTAGACTTCTTCAAAATATTTTGACATTCTGTCAAGACATTTTATTTAAAAAAAATCCCCTGCCCATGTTGAGAAAGCACTAAAAGTTTCAGGAAATATTAAAGTTTATTTTTTGAATTGTGTTTTTAGACAAAATGTTGAGTGTTATTACTTTTTGTTAATAGAGTTTAGCCTTTGAAAGTTAGAAATTTTTTACAAAATTTTGACTTCAAACATGTTTTTTTCAAAAATTATATTTTCTTTTTTCTTCGGATTTAGAAAGTAATTCTAAATGGCAGCTTACTTCTAAAATTTTGAATTTAAAAAACTAAAAATTTTGAGTTCGAATAGGTAAATTTGTTAAGAATTAACATATCCTACTTTTTGTTTTCTAAAAAAGTTAATATATACTGAATTATTTATTAATAAATTCTGGTTATTTTTAAGTACAAACACGGTTGTAATTAAAATTTTTCTAGAACGAGTTTGTTCACCTAAATGTAGACTTTTCTAGACATTTCGAATTAAAATTCCAAATTCAAAAAACTCAAGATTAAATTCAGAATTTCGGCATTTGACATTTTCACAAAAATTTTGGCGAAAGTTCCAGGTTTTTAGAAAAAGTCGAAGTTAAAAAAAATATTTGTTGCGTTGAAGTAAATACCAAAATTTTAAACTCTGAATTTTAAGCAAAAAAGTAAAAGTATTAACATAGTTGGCATTTAACAGAAAATCTAATTTAAATTGAAAATTTTCAAAAAAGATCGAAATTTTGAAATTAAAGGTAAAACAAAAAAAAAAAACGTTAAATAATTTTATAACAAAAACTTTTTTTCGAAATTCGGAAGAATCAAATGCATTTTGACATTGCAAATTCAGATAGCAACAATAATTTCCGAAATTGCCCAAAATAAAAAACGCAGGAAGTAAAGTTGTTGCCAGTTAGAAAAAGACTTGGACGCTAGCAGGGAACTTGAACTTAAAAAAAACATCTAATCTTCCAGAATTCAGAAAGAAAGTCCAAATTCTAAATGTTCGGGAGCAAACTTTAAGTTTGAGATAAAAGTTAAAATTATGAATTTAGTCGAAATTTTAAAAAATTATAAGAAAAGATTTTTCTCCAACTGACTTCAACCTATGTCTTCAAATAGAGCACTTTCTGGAAGCATTTTTCATGTGCAGGTTATAGAAGAAGGTTCAAAGATGAATTTTAGAAAAAGAATATCTTTGGTGTAATTTTATCATCTTATCGACACATCTGTTTTTATTTGGAATTTAAATTAAGATAAATACGCAACATTGTTGTAAAATTATTTTGTCAAAATGTTAGAAGAGTTAGACTCTAGCAATGTTTTTAATGTATTTTTTTATAATTTAATATACTTGTACGCATTAAAAATATTAACAGTAAAGTAGTATTAGATCTGGCTTCTTAGCTCTAACCTAAACACAAACAAATGCTAGGTAGTTTTACCAGAAGGATTGCAGCCTTCCTCCGAAAAAAGATCCCGGTTACGGGCCTGTATGAAGTGAACTGTTATCATATCTTTACCTGTATTGTCTTGTTTGAGCCTAATTAGTACCTTGTAATTATTTGAACAATACCAAACAAGGGCTAACCTCTGAAAAATGCATTAGGGGTCACAAAGAACTGAAAATTGACAATAAAAAGATTCTTTCTCAAGCATGTTCTAAAAATGCAAGTCGAAATTCTCAGATTCAAAATAACCTCGTCTTCGTATCTTGTTTAAAATATGATTTTATTTTTATGACATTAATTGAATGTCTTTAAAATATGAAAAGTACATTAAAAATTGAACGGCATAAGAAGCTCATGAAAAATTTTAAGGAAAAATAAAAATAAGTAACAGACAATTCTGATATCATTAATTTCAACTTCTGGTTTTAATGAACGAAAACAATTTCATTGTACAGTGCTATAGTTGAAACAGATATGTAAATAAATTACAATGTAGCTCTTTTGGACAATTTCCAATGAATTATTGTAAAATGAGGAAAGTAGTTTGTGTAAAAACTTTGTTGCCCCAGTTTATGATAAAACAATGCAGTAATTGATCAAAAATGGCAAAAAAGTATTTATAAGACCAACGTGGAAAGTGAAATTTTTTAAATTGAAGAAATTTTTTTACCCCCAGAATCTATTTTAAAATAGATGGGTAGATGCTGCCATGTACTATGCAAAAGATTTTAGAGAATTTAATCCTTGAATTGTAAGGTACAAAAAGCAAATCAGTTCAAAAATGTCAGGAAGTTCTAGGAATACCCAAAATTGCACACAATTTGGCTTTATCAAATGTCATTTTTAAATTTGTAAGTTAAAGTATTCAAATTTTAGAACAAGAGCAACTACCGTTAATGGAATTCGTGAATGTTATCAAAAATTTAAAGTTGCAGCAAATACTACTCCAAGAGTTGATTCAAAATTTTTAAAAAAATAAAGGGTTTCAAACATCGAAAAAATATCTACAACTTTGAGGGGTAAGTAAGTTTCCGATCTTGAAATAGATCCAGCAATTATACCGAAATTTAAATATGCGCCAATAACCAGTGCAGATGTGTACACACTGTATACAAAAACATCGTAGACCGAAGATATAATTTTTCCACAACAAATTTGGAGAAAAATGTACTTTTAAATTCTTTTAAGCATTAATAATAGCAGATAAGTATGTGTACAAACAATAAAACGTATTACATAAACAATAAATAAAAATATTATTGGTACACTTTTTTTTGCTTAATTTGTTTACTTGATGCTTTTTTTTGGCAAACTTTTTGCCTTTGGTTTAATATTTTTGTGCTTTTTGAAGCACTCTTTTTTCGTTTTTTTTGTGCTTTTTATCCGGTCTCTATTCATAACAATGCACTTCGCTTATCCTATTTTAGCCTGCCCAATAGTGCTACCTCAGCTATTATAGTGTAAAATAATAAAATAACAATCGTTTGTGATTTCCTTTGCTTGGGTTTTAATTATAAAAGCGTTTTGGGAGATTAATCTTAAGAACTTTTTTTAATAATTGACATTTCTAACTCTTGCTATGTAGAATTGTTCAATATTTATAACATTCAACCTTATTAACGATTAAAACAACAGCAGATATTCAAAATTCCACGATGTTCTGGGCATAACAGGCGCAAGGAACACCTACTCAAGAGAAGCAATAGAGGTAATCCTAGGTCTTACTCCTCTCCACATTTTAGTGAAAAGGCAGGGGATCAAATGAGCCTCAAGATTATTGCAATTAAGACAATTTAAAGAGGGAGACTTTGCCGGTCACATGGAAATCCCTAAGGAATGTAGCCCGGTGATTTTAGCAAGATCGGTTGATTATATGCAACCCAGGTACGAATTTGATCATTATTTTGAGGCAGCCACACTAACGCTTACTCCGTATCTGAAAAAAAATATCCATCTGGTTTACAGATGGATTAAAGGTAGCACATGGAACTGAAATGGAAATTTATGGCCTTAACTATGGGTTTTCTAAAGCGTTGGGAAAAGATTTAACTGTTTTTAAAACTGAAATACATGCAATAGAACTTTGCGCCTACGAGTGTCTTCGAAGAAACCTGAAAGGAACAAAGATCTTAATTAACTCTCACAGCCAAGCGATAATAAAGGCTCTCAGCAGCTGCCTTGTCAAATCCAAACTAGTTTGGGACTGTCAACAAATTCCAAAGCAACTGGCTAAACACAACAGGATCAGCCTTAAGTAAATGCCAGGGCACAAAGAAATACAAGGGAATAAAGCTGCGAACCAACTTGTTAGAGAAGGATCTGCATCGTCATTTCTTGGACCTGGACCGGCCTTTGGTTTTTCTAAAAGTGAAATCAAAAAGGAGGTCAAAAAATGGTAAGCTAAGTCAAGAATTTCCCACTGGAGATCATATCTAGGACTACGACAGGCGAAAAGATTCATTTCTGGAACGCTTGAAAAGACAAAGGTCTATTTAGAACTCAGCAAATCCGAATTAAGGATCCTAATCGGCCTCTTAACAGGACATTGCCCTATGAGGTACCTCCTCAATAAAATGGGCCAGGCAGGCTGAAGCAGACCTTTATCGCTTTTGCGCAGAAGCTGCGGAGACTGCAGAACATGTGCTACGCAAGTGCGATGCGCTTGCACGTAAAAGGCACGTCCAACTCGGATGGGCATCCTTAGACCCCCTAGATGTGGAAAAACTTAATTTCAGGTCCATAATAAACTGCTACCAGAGTTTAAATCTGGAATACTACATAGATCAGGGTATGCACTAAAAATCTCCTTAGGTTGAAGTGCGGGGTGAACGAAGAGAAACACGAAACGATCCATACATAATCTAATCTAATCTAATCTAGTACATTGCGAAAGAACGCGCTGAAATTGTTAAGTGGTATATTAAAAATACCTTCTCAATTATAAAAAATAAACGTGCATTCGTAAAAAAACAAACTGAAAAATGCTCCAGGTGATAAAACTACAAAGTGTTTATACGCAGTGTCGAGGAGTTTCCAACAATGTCAAACGTTTGTTGTTCTTAGGAATTAGTCATCCCTGGAACCACTTGCCGACGCATAGTTCGTAGAAATTTGAATATGTTTTCTTAAAAAAATCAAATGACTGAAAAACGAAACTCAGCTGGCAATTTTGCCAAACGGCGAGGCATCTCACCATATTAAATGCCACCACACTTTTATTTGTAGGGTTTTTTAAAATCTGTGGTATACGCCAAAAAGCTAAGACTTTAATTTAATTAAAAAATAAACATACCAAGTAAAAACACCAACATATCTGTCGAAATCTTGGCCAACGTAATGAAAAACGCCGACAAAAGAGCACATTTGGGGGTAAATGCAAAAGATGGGCATTTGTGCTATATTATCTTTAAAAAGCAGTTGACACATAAATTGAACTAAAGTAAATATTATCCGAATGAGCAACAAAGAAATTGTTTCTTTAAAACAAAAGTTTTCACTTTACTTGGCCAACCTTGTATGATGTTTAAGTGTAAGTATTAGGGGTTCGATACTTGAATTACGAATGTATTTAAAGGATAAAATTATCAAATTTGCTGCACGCAATGCATTCGTAAAACATCAATTTTTGCTTAAAAAAGGGTACCCCTATACTGCTTTTAGCTTCGCTAGAAATGATACGATTTTTTGGTTTTTAAAAAGAACAGTTTTATTTCTCTATTTTGATATTTTAAGCTCAATTTACTCGTAAAGGGCAACCATATCAAGCTTTTAGAGCACTGCGAGTACGATAAGGAAATAAAGATATTAACCGCCCTCTTAAAGAGGATAAATTTTAATTGTCGGAAAAAATTCTGTTCGGTAGTAAATTCCAAAGGTTGAAAGTTCTCTAGAAAAAATCGTCCACATAAACAGAAGTCCTTACTGTGCCGAGCTGGACCCCACACAGATTTGCCTTCTCCGACTATCATGTGTGTCTTAAAAATGTTACTCTTGAGGGATCAAATTTATCTGTTTCTGCGAGCATCTCCCATAAAAATACTAGTAGAAAAGACATAAGTCCGCCTGTGCTCCACTGTTTGGAGAGAATTGATTAAATTCTCGTCATCGATTAGACGAATTGCTCTTATTTGAATTGAATTAAAAACTTAAGCTTTTTTAATTTTTGTTTACATTTTCAGTGTTCCCGTTTATTATTTGTTAGAAATTGAAATATTTTATGCAATTGGCGTTGCTCTTGCGTCAAGAAATGCAATAAAGATGTATTAAGATAGGAGGACGGCAACTTGTTACAGCCACAAGATCGTGGTAAGAATTTCACGTAGCATATTCGGGGCAAGCAACGCCATTACAATTATTGTAGATTAAAATAAATAGTTAAGATCAAATCAGCAGAGTGTTCTAAATCCAGCGGCCTATCAATTCGTAATTACACATTATTCATTTAAAATTTGTGACGATATGTCACTTTGATAAGAATTTGTTTAATCCAATTTGTCTTTTCGTGAACAGTTGAATCTTTAAAAGTACACGAAACGTGCTATTTAAAATAAAACGGTATTCTTTCTGACTAACCTTATTTGGTTGCAGATATGGTTTTATTTCTGTAGCCTGTAACATTTTTAATTATGTAACCAATTAGGAAACATGTATTCAATAGATTTCTAAATATGTACGGGATACTAGGGTATTCTCGACCACGGGGAATTGCGGACCAGCTTCATATTTTTTTCTCTAGTAGTTGTTGACAGCTACACGTAATTGTCGTCAGCTCGCCTGATGTTAAACTAATTTTTTCTTCAGTACTCGACTTGTGTACACGAAGTGTTACCTCGCTTCGAAACCAAATAGAAATATGATACTTCGAATTTTTTTCTTTTTTCACTTTGAATTTCCTCTAATTTGATCACACTTTTCGAGAATCAACTCAGGTAAATATCTTCATAATATGAGCGGAACCTTAAGTCTTCGACACAAACATGAAATTTTGCATGAAGTTTGTATTGTATTACTCATATGCTGCCATATTCTAAAAAAGAACGTTTTTAGAATTACGGACCACTTTTGTCGTGGAATTATGGATCACTCAATTCTTTACATTTCACAAGTTTACTTCATGTATTTGATGCATATAAGTGATTATTCATGCAAATTTTCAGCACAGGATTATTTTTCGGCAATTTGTAATAGTTTTTTGGTACAATAATAATTTCGTTTCGAACTGATTTTCATTGCCATTTCTCACTCCATTTCACTTTGTTTCTCTTTCATAATAAATCATCTGCTATTTTGAATCAAAAACAAAAATGTTTTTCTACCACACTTTCCCATTTTTAATCGATATACAAAGTGATCCGTAACTTCTCGACATTTTCATTTTTCATTCTCGCAAAAATGCAATTTTTATGCCAAGTGATATAAGTTGAATAATTTAATACAATTTAATCAAACTGCTGTCACCCAAAGAGAGGTTATTAGTTGTACTACAAATTCAAGCTTTGATTCAGAAAAAATCTTTTTGCGAATTTTTAGCCAAAATAAAAAGGCGGTTCACAGTACCCTAGTCTCCCCTACAGTTCTCCCTACATTCTAGAATTTTTAGACATTCTGTATAAAGCTAGGTGGATAAAAGTTTTTTAAAATCGTTTATTGTATTAAAAATTTATTATATAAGTACATATACATTTTAAGATAAATATAAAATTTATTTTAACCTATCAACTAATGCAGTTGAGTATCTACACATTTTATTTCTAAAATACTAAATATATTAAAAATATACTGCGCCGGTAAAGTATGATATAATGATCAAGGATCTAACTTGATCTCCGTTTTAGCATCTTTTTCGTTCACCGTCGCATCCGACGATTGTTCTACATCTTCGCTTCTTTCTTCTTCTTCATCTATAATACTAATATCTCTAATGGAAGGCCTGTGACTTCTTCTCCAGCCTTCTGGAACAGCGGGGAATTTCGTTTTTGTCAATAAACGAGGGCCCGTTAGTGTAATTAATATGGCACCGGTAGGAGCTGTCAAAATTATCGACAGAATGCAAACCATCAGCACCTTTTCTGCGTAATCCCGTTCGACCTTTTCTGTAACTACTCCTAATGCAATTGGCCCTAACGCAGCCTAAAAAAGGAATAAATATTAAAATACAGCTGCAGTTCATTTTAACATTCAACACAGCTATTTTTGCATATTCTATCGACAAAGAAAAGTACATATTGAATGTGACTGACTTATGGTACATCCTCTATTTTTTTAATTTTGAAAAAATGGTCATTAACCTTGAAACATTTAACCTACTTATAAAATTTCAATTTTTGGCATATAAATAATATTACTACTGCTGTCGTTACGACAAGTTCCCTATTTATTTACTTCTATATCTTAGGCACTTTATGCTGATGTGACCCTATGTCCTTCTCAAGTAAGAATTTGGTGTATCCCAGAAGTATTTTGTGTAAGACAAGTGGCCAAAGAAAATAGTTGGGGAAGTCAAAAATTTGTTCTTTGTGTATATGTAAAATAGTTAATAAAACCAAGCAATCTTCCTGTAACCAGAAAGGCAGACTATGCAACTCTAAATGTTACAGCATTCAATCTTGTAGCAACAAATGATAAGCTGTAATTAGTTGCTATTAATTACCTTTTCAATATACAGTAACGAAATATAATTGTAAAATTTAGTTGGAAATTTTCTAGAAAATTTGATAAGGGGAAGCGGCCGCGATAATGAATTAAACGGCGATAAGCGCTCCAGAAATTTCGGCAAACGATAAGTCTTATCTGCTCGATCTTTCTAGAACCCAAAATAGGAACTATATAAACGCGGTCGCCTTTCCCTCAGTCAAGTTAGTTAGAAGTCAATGAATAAGTTAGTTAATTAAATAGTGTAGTGTTTTGAGTTCAGTTTTGAAATAAGGTGGTTACAATTCACGGCGTATTAAATCATTCGAACCGATAAAGCGCAACAATACCGAGCAAGTCATGGTAGATAGAGTAGTAGAGTTTACTTCTAATACTCCATCCATCATGAATCAGCTTATACTATATATTCCGAAAACTACCATAAACTATTACTGAAAACTTACCTGAACGGTGGCCTTGGACATTAGGGCAAATGCGACAAACACCTTTTCTTTCAGATTTAATTTGCAACCGATACCCAGCAGAATAGTACCTAATATTCTAATTATTATACCGGTTAGTAAAACACCAATTCCAATAGATACTATGGCACCATCTAATTCATTAAGTCTAATTTGAGCTCCAGTAACACCGAATAATATTGGCTCGAATATCATCCAAAATATTTCAAAAGCCGTAGCTGCCGGATTGTCTTCAATTTCCCATCCTTGATTAGTCCAGCAAACTAAGCAAACAAAAGCGGCTGATACGCAACCCAAAGGTCCTGCTCCACCATAACCGATAAGTTCGCTGCCAAAAACTGATACCATACCTCCAACTAGTAAGAGTAGAACCCTCAGAGGAACCTAAAATTAATATTGTACTTATTTATTTGTAAGTAAATCTTTATATGGGTCATATTTATTAGCATGTTTTTATATTAATTTATAACTTTTTCGTATTTTGCATGATACAGTAGATAGTACAAATACTGTGGTTTCTCTTAATGAATGGTTACTGTAATAATAGATAAAAACAAAGGTAATGTGTAAAAATAGTTTTATATTTTTTCAAAATATTCCTTGCTAAATAGATACATTTTTCCATAGGTTTGAATTAATTTCATAACACCTTTTTTCTATTTCTATTGATCTATCTGGAACGCCTGCTATTAATAATCTATAGTTTTTCTTAGCGCTTTAAAAATCGTTGACTTCGGAATTTGCTTTTTACAAACAAATCATTGGGGACCATATCAGTCTTGCAGTCGTGGATGATCTAGAAATTCTGTGTTTTGATTGGATAATATATTGACTTTGTGCTGTCGAGTGTTTGAGCTGAGAGATGTCTTTATTTATTTATTCAAAGAATTCTGGTTAAAAATTTACTCTATGCTATTCAGAATAGGAGATTCTGGAATCCTCTAGCATTACTCTTGCCACAAGCGACTACTATTTGCTCGGAAGTGATTCTTGTTCTATCTACTTAAGCTAGACTGCACTTACATTGGAACATCCATATTATCAAATGCTGTGTGCTTTTATTACCCGAGTAGATGTTATTACATGGATGACCCCGCGCCACTGTTGTTTTTTAATGCAGTTATTTGCACCAATTCCCAAAAAGTTTTTATAAGTCACAGTATAGAAGCAGGAATTGGCTTTTACGAAGCAAATTAGTTGCGAAATTATGACTGAAATAACAGACAATCAATTTGCATTTTATTTTTACATAAGGTCCACTTAATGTTAGATTAAATAAAAACTTTAAACCCACTCATTATAATAACCTATTTGACATCAGGATTAGCAAACTTTTTCTATTGAAATTCAGAGAAAATTTTGTTTTAAACAAACAATGAATGAGCAAATAAAATAGCTTTTGTAAAACTGTAATTTTAAATGATTCAGATGTGATCTTACCATAAACGGGTCATGTTTCTCTGGTGCATAATTGCAGATAATTCCCCAAATAAGTCCAAAACCAATTCCACCAACAATAGATATTGGACCTTGCAATATTTGAAACGTAATTGAATCATCGGAGAACATTATGCTTTTGATTATTCCAAAGAGAGCCACTGATGCAGCATCGTCAATGCCTGCTATTGCGATGATCAAAGTTGGGATACCCTTTGCAACTCCATATCCTTTTGAGCGTAATCTGAAGAGGCAAGGGACAACTACCGCTGGCGATACTGCTGCTACTATGGCTCCAAGTAGTACGGACCAATTCCAAGGCAAATTCAACAGAAAATGAGAAAGCAAAGTTACTATTCCAGCCTCAATAAGCCAAGGTACCAAACCAAGCTTTATCACTGTGTACTTCAGCCTTCTAAGCGCATGCGGGTCCAAATCTAATCCAGCTCGTATTAGAATTATTATTAAGGCAACATTCCTGAAATAATAAATATATTGTAGCATAATGTAGTTATCCTTTGAAAACCGATTGAACTTGAAAAAAATTGTTTGTAACGGGAAGAAAATAATGTTGCAGCATATGTACCATTGACAGGAGGATGAAGCAAGTATCAGTAAATTTATTTAAGAATGTTAATTTGTTAATGTTGTTAATGTTTACTTTTAGATAGAGTGAAATAACTGTTGCCACTGTTGTCATTAACAAACGCTTATATCCAAAAAAGTTTCATTGCACTACATTTATTAAGGTGATATACCTATTCAACATTGTTTAAGAAATAAAACACAAATGCAAGAAAAATGTGAAATTGAGTTTATTAAATTAATTTATTCTCTTTTAAGGTAAAAGCAGTAGTGGGCACTGCTTCGGTAGTGCAATTTTAAAAGCTTATAATAAGCATTTTATGCTATGCATAGAATTCAAACAGACGTGATTTTGTTACATAAATCTCCTAGTCTTAACGGGTTGGACTGAAACTTCCACCCTACATCAGAGGGAATTTACGCATACTTGAACTGTGGATGTGCGTAAGGTGTGTGACGCACTCTTCTAATATTTCCTACATTTAATAAAGAGATTGGTGCAAAGTTTTGATCATCAGCAGGAGACATCACGCTCTATTTAGGTCCATATGCTTTTAACTGAATAAGTAAGGCATAAAAAATACGTTTGCGACGCGCAAAATTGTTTTAATGTTTTTTAACGTATGCCCATTACTAATTCATAAAATCTCATGGCATCTTGGTAGTGGGCACTATTGGTGACACTTTCAATATTTTGTAAGAATACTTTTTTTGGAGGCAACTAATTAAAATTTATTATGTACACTAGACACCCTCTAAAGTTGCGCTTATCGTACTGGATCGACTGTTAAAGCTGATACTCCCCGTTATCTCTACCATCATCGAAAAATATATACGTTTTATTGCTCTTTGTGCGGTTGAGTGGATTATTCAAAACTGGCGCTAAAACTCGGAAGTCTAATTTCATGTGGGGGAATATCCGCACAACTTCAACGATTGTATCCTGACAACTTTAACGAGCGGACAACTTTAACGGGCGCAACTTAGCGAGAGTCGACTGTAAATACACTCTGTTTTGGTCTTATTCGATTCTGAGTACGGGAACCACTAGTTGGCATGGTTTTTCTTCTCTCATTTGTCAAATATTTAACTATTAAAAGGGCATCAAACCGTCATAAACCGTTGAAATACAAGTCGAGCTAGTTTTTGTAGTTCGCTAACATCTTGCTCGTTTGTTTACTTCTTTCTGGAACACAGGTAATATAGAAAAAGGGGCAAAAATTTTGGAATTATCCATAGGAAAAGTGCTCTGCAATATGCGATTTAAGTCAATTCTTAGCAATTGCTGTTAAGAAATTTTGAATGGCATTATTTCATAACCAAGAAAAAAATGAGAAAAAAGTGGGGCTGATTTCGACACTTGGCGTAGCAGAATAAAGTGGTTTAAGGGAATGGATTTTGTCAATGGCATAGGCTGGGTATCCTGTAGCTAAAGCGCAAGTTTCAGATAGCTTTCAACATGTAGTTAATGATTAGACAATAAAAAATTTCATTATTGGTCACCCTGTCTTGGAAATAAATTCGGCCATCTTGGAAATGATTGCGTAAAACTTAACTACAATTTAATAATTTGCCACAGAAAGCTCAGACACAAGAGTTTTCAGATAAAAGAAGTACAAGATTCAATAGCAAACCAGATAAATAGCCAAGCATAATAGATAGTCCACCTTCAGCCACAAGTCAAGAACATCAGCGGTCAATAGAAGTCTTTGGGATCATTTAAAAAAGCTTTGGTGTGATTAGAGGGCTCAATAAAAAAAAAGAAAAGGATACTAAAGGTAGTGATATCAAGAACATGGTAATTGCACCATAAGGACAAAGTTCAAAAGAAAGCATAATTGTAGATTGAGGTTAAAGAAACATGATGAAAACGAATTGACCCATAAAAAAAGTTCTAAGAAAGGGAATAACTTAAACACTAGTTATAGGAATAAAAAGAGGAAAGAAAAAACTCCACATAAACGAAAACAAGTACGACGAATCGGAAAATCATTTGAAAACAAAAGAGCAAGTAAGTGGTTCGCAGCAGATAGCTCAAATGAGTTTGTAGCTCCTAATATCAATTTTGAAAGGTACCAAGTTAAAGCTCTCTTTTTATTTTACACGTTTTGTTGGTAAATGCTTCCAGGAAAAGCCGAAATTGGTGCAAAAATCTCAAACTGGAAAAACAGTTACGATTTGCTTTTCCTTTATATTTATCTGCTAATTAGCTGGTTTTAAGTTAATTTAGTGTGTTTGACCCATCGATAAGATCAAAAATTTATGTTATATTACAAAATTGTCATTATTTTTTTTTAAATAAACAAAATGTGCCCACTGCCCAAACAAACAAGTGCCCACTACTGAAAATACCCTGCCCACTACCGATGCATTTGACGACCTTCAAAAATGATTTTTTTTTCTATTTTTTTGTAAAACTAATCAAATATTTTAACCCAAGAACGTGAGTAAATAAGGTCAATAAAAGTCATAAGAATTGAGGTTGCCGAAAAAATCTAAATTTTTAAGAGTTATACACAAGAATTTCTCCTTAAAGTTCCCACCACCGATACATTTATTTTATATGTAAAAAATGTTTAGCCTACGAAGCTTACTATCCCAATCCAATTGGGATTTATATGTAAGTATATGTTACGAAAACAGATATAAATTAATATCCTAGTTCGTCAAAAGTTTATTAATCAAGAAAATGGGTCCTACAACTCTAATCTATTCGCCAAGAATATGTTCGTGCATTTGTTAGTTATACCTAAAATCATTGTTATCCTAAATACAATGAAATTTATTAATTATTCGTTTTAGCAGATATATTACATCAAATGAACTATAACCATTAAATCAGATCAATAAATACGCAATTATTTTTCATGGGGTATGGAGTCTAAATGGTAAAATCACCCAAATTATAAATTTATTTAGTCGGTTAAACTCACCTCAGTTCTTTTGTTATGTGCGAAAATGAATCATCTATATCTACAACACCTATATTCTGGAAGAGGACACCGGTAAACAACATTCCTATTAGAGCTGGTAATGTGGTAAGAGTCATTAACCAACCACCAAAGTGAGCTGATATGCTAAGTAAAATTAATTGAAACAGCTTTCCTCCAGGCGCTACAGTTTCACCTATAATTGCATAGAGCGTACACCATGTGAGTAATCCGATCAGTGTTAGTGCTACAATCCTGGAAAATTGCCTGTATGTCGGACAAAAGGGGTATGGACAAAATCTAGGCCAAAATTGTGGCTGCCAGGAAGGATGGGATTGTTCTTGTCGACATCGTATGCAGAACAAGTACCACCATGACCTAAAATGAAAAAAATTTAGTATTAAAAGTATAAGTGAAAGACCATAAAAGTAATACAAAAATGTCTGCTTTCTAAAAAGAAAGAGTTAATTTAATTTTTATATGTAAGGTGGCGACCTTAACTAAATCTACCAATATCAAAAAAAAAGCTGGAGATAGAAATAGGTAATACATATTGATAAGTGGGTCTAAGATTCAATATTGCATTAATTTCACACTTCAAAAATTGAAGTTTGTATTAAAAAAAAGTTCAGTTGACATTCTTGAGGAATCATAGTAGGCGCAGATAGGATGCCAAAACAAACAGAAACAGTGCAAAATTCCGGTTAGGCCTTTAGGAACCTAATTTAAATAAATCATTTTGTTATTTCCATTGACACAGGAATTATAAATCTTTACATGGAGACATGCAAACCTGATTTTTTTGCAAAAAAATATGACATAATTTCGAAACTAATAATCACTTCGAGAACTAGTATTTTATGTAAACTCAATGTGATATCAAAATCTGGTGTTTTTATTAAAAAACCAAAGATGGCATCCGTTTATGGTATCTCTGGAAGCGCTACTATTTTGAAAATTTTTGATTTGAACTTTCAGCAATTAATAAGGTTGCTTACCAAATTTTACATTAATATAATTTTGTTACGTCAAATTTTCTAATGAATGGTCTATGCGGAAATCATTCTGTATAATGTGTCAATCTCCTGCAAAAAACTACACAATGATTATGGTATCAAGTGGGCAATGGGATTTCCAGAAATCCATTTCAGTATTTTTTATAAGATAGAATATTTAATAAAAATCACCTAGAGCTACTTCCACAAATCTCAGGCTCTTTTAAAGTCTGGTTAAAATACAAGTCGCTAGCGAGAAACAAACTGCAACCATCACTGCGTAATCACATTAACATAAAAAAAAAATCATTTAGATTTTCAAAAACTTAATTAGCAAATTTCAGTGGCAACCTATGGAAGCACTTCTACAATTTTTAATGTAATATGTAGATTTGCGTATCTAGCAATCGTTTTGATAACAATGCATATTACTGCACTTGCTTTTCGCTACATTATTTATGCAAGTAATATAAGAAGCAAATATCACTCACCTGTCTTCGTCATCATCTATATCTGAAAATCTAGTTTTGGAATGTAGTGAGTCTGTTACAGAATGTTTTTTTATTCTGGCATCCCCATTCATACATTTTCCACTATCTGCAAATACAACATCTGTTAAATGATGAATTTCCCGCCAATCAGCCGAAGAAATACTAAAATAGTTTATTTTAGCATAATTTAACATCAATTGGTAAATTATTAACAAAATACCTATTCCAGTGAAATAACTGACTAGTCTCTTTTACATGTTCTTCTAGTGCTGTTAGATCTTGCTTTTTGCACATTCTCAAAAATGATAAATATCATGTATGACTTTTGCGGTAATGACATTTTTTGGTCTATGGCTAAGGTAGATTAATTTCAAAATTTTACAAACTTTGACATCGAACCTCATAATGAAATTTAATCGTCGTCGGAAGTATATTAAGGAATTGATTACTTTATTACAGTAGTGAATACAATATGACAACTGTTTATTTATGCTTATTTTTGGCGCTGAATATTATTTACTAAATTAGCTAGAAAAGGGCTGTTATTTTAAGGGATAGTGAAAAAACGTATTCAGCTACACCGCATAATTAAAGGTTTTTGAAGTAAATACTTTGCTGAAAATTCTTTTTTCGGTACAATATGCACAAATTTTTACAAAACGAAATCAGGTGAACTAAGTTCAATTATGCAATATTCTAGTACAGTTGAACCCTATTACTTCGACCTTGGATGGTCTGACTCAGGGTGATCCGATATTCATCTTCGTACTAAACAAAATTAATATTTCTAAATCTGCAGCTTGTGGATTTTCTTCAATTTAAACTCCTTGAAAACAAAAAATTCTTTTGAAGTATCTAAAGCACGTAAAAAATATCTTTACCCTTCCCCTTTTGATACATTTAAAAATATGGAGTGATAGAGATGCAAAAGTTCGGGGGTACACTGGTAGCGTACCTAAAAACTAATGCGGTAATTATCCAGTCCCACCTAATAAAAGCATTTTCTTAATTTCCTTTCTTTTTTCTTTCTTTCTTATCTTCTTATTTAATTTTCTTTCTTTTGCTATTCGTAAAAATAGGGTACTAGGGCGCATGCTCTTCCCTGGTTCATAAAACCAATCGAAAATTATGTTCTCAAATTATAAACGTTTTCATCTTTTCGTGAAATTTAGTCCTTTTTTGAAATTTCGAGATTATCACGAAATTTTAACCTTTTTTCTAAAATTCCGTCCTTTTTCACAAAATTTCTCTTTTTCTTTTGTAATTTCGAATTTATACTAAAATTCGAGCTCTCTTATCCAAATGAGACTTTCTCAAAATTTTCGATTTCTATCTCAAAATTCGTCGTTTTTCTTTCTTCAGAATTTCGTCATTTTTTAAAATTTGATATTTTTAAAAACTTTAATTTTTTTTTTTAATTTGTCTTTCTACAAACAAAATTCCACCTGTTTATCAAACTTTTTGGTAAAGTTGAATTTATGTAAAAAGACAAGAATTTTAGAAAACTTAAATTCCAACTTGTTTTTCAAAATTTCGACTATTATTTCAATAGTGTGGCAGTGGGCAGCTTGTTGTTCACTCAGGCAGCCATAAAATAATAAATATTGAGTCAAGAAATTACGCATCTTTTTTCTTGAAATATCGACTTTTTTCCCAAAATTTTCATCAAAATTCACCCCTTTTTTGAAGTTTCGTCAAAATTTGACTTTTTTCTCGAAATTTCGATCTTTTTCTCAAAACGTCGCTATTTACTTCGAAATTTTCATTGTTTTCAGATTTTGTTTGTATATTTGGAACTTTGATTTTTATCTCGAAAATCATTTTTTTTAAATGTTGATATTTTTTGAATTTTTCCAAAAGATCACATATAAAATTTGGTTTCTTGAAAATTCCGACTTAGATCGAAACTGTGTTTTTTTAATTATAATTCATCTTTCTTTTAATTACGGCTATAAAGTCGAGTTTTCAGAAAGTGGAATTTTGAGTATAACCCCAAAAATTTTACTTTTCTCTTTTAAAGTTGGACTGTACTGAAGTTTTTGAATATTTCACAGAAATTTCGACCTTTTTCTTGAAATTTTGACTGTCCGGATATTTCAACCTATTTCTCAAAATTTGTTCTATTCTTGAAATTTCGACTAAATGTTTTATGTTTTGAGAATTTTCTACTTAAAATTGAGCTCTTTATCCAAAGTTCGACTTTTTCTCAAAATTCGTTTATTTTTTTAGAATTGGATCAAAATTTTTGCTAAAAACATAATTTTGAGAATAGTATTTCTTCAAAATTTAGAAAAAAATATTTTTTGTATGGTAAGTCAAAAAAAATTGTAAGATAAATATTTTTAGAAACTGGGGTTTTCTCTCCAAATACGATTTAATCTGAAAATTTTAATTTTTCCTACAAAATGTGCCAGTGAAAAAGCCAACATTCGCATTAGCATTCGCACTCGCATTCGCGAATGTGATAAAACCAACATTCATTACATCCCTAATACATATGGATTAAAAATACAATAAAATGTATTATATTAGGTGTAATATGTATGTAGGTAATTCAAAGAATACATTTCTACTTAAAATTTGTCTTAATTTTATAAACTTTTGATGATCCGTTCTTTTTTGGGATCCGGCTCCTTAGTGCAGTCATGGTCGAACTAGCGGAGTTCTACTGTTATAAGTACCTATAAAATTTATTTTCCTTAAATTTTTTAATTTTATACTTTAACTGGGTACCTATGTGCATCTAGTTTTCTGTCGTCAAGTTTGAAATTGTTCTTTAAATAACTTTATCACCAGATTTGAAGTTAGCTTCACAAGCAAAAATGAAGTGTTTATTGTGTTGCCTATATTATGCCAGTTACTTTGCAAACAGATTTGAACTATTAATACTGTAATAAATATATTATTATTATTATTCTACAAAAACTGACGCTAATAATAAAGTAAATGACCAACTTTTCGTTAAAACAACCCCTATAACATTCTGATAATTGCTTTATATTCAAACGTTTTGGATCTGTGAACATCTAGGTAATGTTACTACAAAAAATGACGAGTAAAAATAATTAGAAGTTAATATGTAATATGTAAAAAAAAATCACCTAGTTTTTTTTTAGAATGACCAAGAAATTTAAATGAAAAAATATTTGTCAAGTAACAATAAGCTTTACAAAATATGTCTCTTTTTCAAATTCATATACCAGTAAGCTTGAATATTTATTAGATTCGATTCCAAAGCCAACAAATGTTCCGACAAGTAGGTACTAGGTGGCGTTAATATTAAGAATCACACGGGTGACCTCCGTTGATTTTTTAGCCATTGTAGTTAAACTTTTCATTTTGCCCTGAAATAGTTTTTTTTAAGTTTTCAATTTTTTTGCCATAAAAAACCACATGCCTGAGAAAAACGTAAGATAATAAACTTACAGCTCGGAAAGAAACCTACGAAATATTCTTTTATTTCGGGTGAATATTTAAGGGTGATAATGTCCCCGAAAAAGTCTACTTTCGGTGTAGTTCTTGTAAACTCATTTCCGTACCACCTCCGTCAGGCAAAGGAGGAATTTTTAAATATCTCTTTTAAGAAAATCATTATTATTACATTTTTTAAGGTTGTTCATGCAACATTTGTGAAAAAAAAAGTAATTAAATCGATTTGATGACAGACTTTCTAAAAAACAAAATAAGTAGACATTTTATAAAAAAAATATATCAATTTTTATAGAAAATAACTTATTGACAACTTATACTAAATAATAATTACAGACACGAGAAAACGTTTAGCTTTTTTTTAATTAGTGATGAATCTACTTTTGTTATTGTTATTTGTAAATAGAAAAATTAAATTTGTAGAGATATTTTTCAAAGATCAGCAACATGTTTCACCTGTTTTAGGGCAAATGGAACTGTTATAAACATAAAAAATGACAACAATTATTTATTTAGTATCGTCCTGAATTCTTCATCCACTTGCCTGCCATTTGTATCTCACTATTTACACTAATATTAAGCTGTGTAATGTGTAAATAAATCATAACATTTGATTTATAGTTGTCTTTGGCATTAAACCTTGATCGAATAGAGTTGTTTATGTATGTTTGAGGTTTTTTTTGATTTCTTTGGAAGACAAATACGTTGAACGAGCAACAATTTGTCTATTAAAAGGACTTTACATAAACTTTGGTTCTGTTGTTGGCAGCCAATAGGGAAATTATTTTCTTCTTTTCTTTTTAATCGGTATCGTATGGTATGGAAAGTGCGGCGAAAGTAGACTTTTTCAAATGATTTAAGCAAAACAAACTAAAAATAGTTTTTAGGTTTCTTCAACAGCTACAACTTCGGTATCCTGTGTTTTTTTTCGAATATGTGATTGTTTATTAATAAAAACTGAAAAATCCAAAGAGGAACTATTTCAGATCAGAATTAAAAATTTGCCATAAAATAATTAAAAACCATGCCTCTTATGATAACAATTGTCATGAAAAAGATTGCAGTTCTTTTAATAGAACTTTAAATCGCTTTTTGAGATTTTGTTTTAGCTCCAACCATTGCTGAATTATTTGATTAAAATCTCATGAATATATTTTGCATGGTGGCGAACCTCACAACCCAATCTAATCTTTCCACCAATTTGGCAAAATACCTTTAAATGGTACCCTAACAAACCCCCAAAATATTGTCGACGTCGTAGAATTTGTAAGAAGACCTAAGTTAGTTAAATGGACTACAAAAGTACGTTTTTTTATGGAAGTACCTCTGGTCTTCTACAAATATAAGTGTTGTTTCATATAAAACACTCTAGTTGTAATTTTACATGATTATTTTCGTACCTATTTTCCTTAATTTTTTAAGTACTGTAGCATATTATAAAATAAAATGTATATGTATATTAAGTAAGAACTAAAGATCGGATTTTAGGCATGATAAAATAAGGTGAGCAAAATATTAAATTACGCAAAAACGAAGTGCTAAGAAAGGCACTAAAAAGGTAAAATACCCTAAAGAGGTAGTAACAAGAAAAACATTTATTGACCATTTTTAACTTTATTCTCAAATTTTCACCACAAATCCTGAAGTTTTTACTTTAAACCTATTTGAATTTTTTGACTTTTAAATCTGAGGTTTCTTTTTGAGTTTACACTTTTTACAAAAATTCAAAATCATGAGACCAAAGTCAAACATTCGAGAAAAATTCATCATTTCAAGGATAAACCTGACTTAAAAAAATAAATAAATAATTTAAATTTTTCTTGAAAAGTTCCTATTTTTTATTGGACATTTCGATCTTACGTTGTAAATTTTATTTAAAAAAGTGTCGAATTTTACAAGTTAAAGCTTTTAAGCATAAACTATGTATTTTGAAAAAAAAAAGAAATTTTAAGAAAAATTGTAAATTTATACAAGCGATCTTTTTACATTTAACACTAAATTTCAAGAAAAACTTGAATTTTGTGGTAATATTTTTACACTTTTAAAATCTAAAAATTTAAAGTTTAAATTTGGTGTATAAATAAAATTTTGAATCTTCGACTCTTTACTAAAAATTCAAAATCTCTTATAAGCCATAATTTTGAGAATACACTTTTTAATAGCTTTTTTTAACATTTCTTCTATAGTTTTTCTAAAATGTCGATTGAAGTTTTGTTTGGTAAAACGGATTGGTCCTTGGTTATCTTCAAAAATTGAAATACAGAAGTGGTCCCCTGAAACCAAGAAAGATTAAAAAACACAGCAAAGGTTGTTCTAATGCGTTTCGAAGTATCTCTCTGAAGATGAAAGGTTGGCTGTCGAAAAGCATTTGAACAACCTTTGTTGTGTTTTTTAATCTTTCTTATTTTCAGGCGACAAGTTCTGTATTTCAATTTTCAATTGAATTTAAAAAAAATGTCTAAAATGTCGATTATTTTATAAATTTTGAGTTTTACACAAAATTGGAGCATTTTTAAACTGAAAAATTCAGGAATTTTTTATAATTTTAACCAATCAGTTTAATTATAAATTTTTTATTTTTTCGTAAAATTTTAACTTTGTGATAAAAAATGTCGAAATATTTTGTTATAAAGTTGATTTTTTAATATTTCGATTGTGATTCCGAAAATTGGACTCTTTTTTCAAAATATCCACTTCCAAGTGAAAACTTTTAAATAAATATTGGAATTTCTGTCTTAATTATCAGATTTGATTTTTAAATTTTTTTTATTTTTAATCACGATGTTTTAACTTTAAAGTCATATTTTTAGAAAAACTTAATTTATAAAATTTTTACCACTTTCAAAAATTTAAACTGCCAAGATTAGCCAAATTTTAAAAAAAATTGGCCCAATAACTTTAGTTTTTTTTTAAGTTTTCAAATTGGCATTGGCTCAAAATTCAGATGTCTTTAAAATGTTTTGACTCCCCCCCCCCGACATTTAATTAAAAAGAAAATCCTAGCGATTTTGGGAAAACCCTAAGGGTTTCAGAAAACATCAAAGTTTCTTTTCTGAATTTTGCTTGAAGACTAAATGTTGAATGTTGTTAGTTAATTAATAGATTTGATCCTTTGGACATTCAAGCCTTTTTCTAAACTTCCTAATTTAAACTTGCCTTGCAATTTTTATAGTTTTCTTTTTTTTTTGAAAATTTTGTCTTCGAACCTTTTTTCCAAAATGATGGCTTATTTTTTCTTGAGATTAAGACAGCAATTCTAAATGTTAACTTATTTTCAACACTTCGAATTTAAAAAACTCCCGATATTTAATTTTTAAAAAAATCCGAGAGATTTTGGGAAAACACTAAGGGTTTCAGGAAATATCAAAGTTTCTTTGCTGAATTTTGCTTGAAGACCAAATGTTGAATGTTGTTAGTTTTTGTTAATAGATTTGATCTTTTGGAGATTGGAGTTTTTTTCTAAAAATCCTAATTTAAGCTTGCCTTGCAATTCTTATACTTTTTCTTTTTTTTTTGAAAATTTTGTCTTCAAACGTTTTTTTCAAAATAATGGCTTCTTTTTTCTTGAGATTGAGACAGTAATTCTAAATGTTAACTTATTTCCAGCATTTCGAATTTAAAAAACTAAATATTTTGAGTTCGAACAGGTAAATTTGTTAAGAATTATCTTATTCCAGTTTTTGCTCGGATATTAAAAATTTCTAAAAAGGTTAATATTTTCAGAAATGTTTATTAATGAATTGATTTGGTTCTTTTTAAAGTATTTACTCAGTCGTAATTAAACTATTTGTAATACGACTTTGTCCACTCTAAATGACGACTTTTCTGGACATTTCGAATTAACATTCCAAATTCAAAAAACTTACGAATAAGTTCAGAATTTTGATAATTGTTTTTTTCACAAAAATGTGTGTAAAATTTTTAGTTTTCTAGAAAGAGTCAAAGTTTTAAGAAAATATTTATGGGTTTAAAGTAAAAACCAAAGTTTTAAAATCTGAATTTTGGGAAAAAAACAAAAGTAAATATGTAGATAATACTTTGCAATTAGCAGAAAATTTTATTCAAACTTAAAATTTCCAAAAAAGGCCAAAATTTTGAGATTAAAGGTGAAATCAAGCAAAAAACGATGAACATATTTATAGTAAAATTTTTGTTGTTGAAATTTGACAGAATCAAATGCATTTCGACATTACAAATTCAGATAGTAACAATAATTCTAGAAAATATTAAGATTTTAGGATTGCTCAAAATAAATAAAAAACGGATTTTATCTAAAATCCGGTCTCTAGTAAAAACAATTATTAATTTAAAATTAACTTAATATTACTAACTTAATATTACTAACTTATTATTACTACTTACCAAAATTTGGAGGAGCAATGTTTTCAAACGCATGAGAATTATGTAATATGCTTTTTTTTCTAACTGGACCTATGTCTGCATGTTCTGACGTGGTCGAGACTTTTCTACTCCTAGGTTCAAAGGCATAGTTGTCATGGCCGTGTATTCCATCTCTGGTTATCCCAACTATACTAACACGTCTAACGTTTGTCGAATTTTCATTGTTTGTTGGCGACGTACCTTCATTTGGAGCCTCAGAGTCGGGCATAGCTGAAAAAGAAGGACATTATTCAATTGTACGTGCAGTGTAAAACAAATTGATAAAGCTAATGTACGGCAATTCGCTTATTGGCGTCTCTTTAGCCAAAAGGACCAGGGTATTTTTAACCTTAACGAAAATAGTTTAATTGAGTGTACAGTTGGATTGGGCAGGCTTTATAAAACATTGTAATTGGCATAATGAAAATTTCTACTTGTAAAATGTGTAAAGGGTAAAAAGAAACTTCCCAAGATAATATGTTTTACGAAGCTTCTTTTGGTAAGGAAATCAGACTTTGAGACGCTTTTGATAGAATCAAGTACAATAGTGGAAAAACTTATAAAGGAGATTCCCCAATTTTTTTAAACAATGGATCTTATAAGCATTGAAATTATTTGCATTTATATAGATAAATCTATCCGAATTAAATTTAACAACAAAACTTCTCATTTTACTCTTTTAATGTACTGATCAGGGGAGAAAACTTAGCATTTCTCGCTTATCTGGCCCTAGGGTGAGTTTAGATTAGACACTTTATTCCGTATATTTCTCTCTGACATAATACCATCTCATGAGAGAAACTACCTGAGACTAATCACACAGCTGAGATAAATTATTTGATACAAATTTCAGCCAGTGTCTGTCATATATCTCAGGAGTTTTAGTCGTCTACTTTTTCTAGAGATATTTCATGCGATTAACTATTTATTGCATATTACTTATAATATTAAGTACTTTGCAAATTTAATTAGACAGAACCTATTCAATACTTGCAAATCATTGGTTACAGAATTGAATATCTAGAATTACCAATTAGACCTAATCGCATTTTGATTATTTAAAGTAGCAAGAACATTTTATATCGACACTATATCAGCTAGAAGTGTCAGCAACTTTATTCAGCTATATTTGTCTCATAGTGTAAACGGACATGGAAATTTAGTCTCAGATACCCGAAATTTTTATCATGAAATAAGTGTCTAAGCTAAATGCACCCTATTATTATTATTCGAAATTTGGAAGTCTTATTAAGGACTCTGCATTAATTCAGGTGTATGCTTGGATAACACCCTTAAGTTAATGAAGTAGCTATTTTTATGCTATTCTATCGTATTATCCGAGTTTTGCCTTATCTTTCTTCCCAAATTATATGGATAAGTGATATTTTACTGTACTCTAGTTTCCTTCTTATTAGGTCTCATCAGTTTGACATATTCAGAACGAATGTGATAAACACAGTATCATTTTCTTTAGAAATTTATTATAGAAGCATTTGCGTATGCAAATAGAATTTATAGTTTGGTTTTCAAACTTCGAATCTAATAAATGTTCAAGGCTATTGGTCTGTGCATTGGAATCCTTGTCTTCTGGGAGCTTTCTAGAAAGCAACCGCTTCGCTAGGTGTTTGTGTTTCAACTTTTGGTAGTTCCAGCTACCTATGATTCACTATACAGACCTAAGGCTACATAACTGTAGTCAAGGTTGCATTCTATTTGCATACAACACTTGTTGGCAGTGGCCATAGTTTCTCTAGGAACCAATAGATGGCGGTAGTATTAAGAGTCACACAAGCGACGTCTGTTTGTTGGTATTCGAGTTAGATGTATCCAACGAACGAGATCTAACAAGATGGAAACCGGCCTTTGGTTTCAAAAATTCGAATCTAATAAATGTTCAAACCTATTGGTCTGTGCATTTAGAATAAAAAAGCATTTTATCGAAATTTTGATTTCAATATGGAAATTTAAAGAAAGAACTACAAAGTTGAAAAAACTTTTTTATACAATTTTTAATTTATAGAAGCACTTACTTAGTATCGAAATTTTTAAAATTTCAGAGAACTGTATAATTAAAAAAATTGCATTTCTCCAAAATTTGAATTTGGAGTTTGAATTTCGATTAACAAGAATTAGAAATGCTTTTATTTTGACTTTAATATAATCCTTTGACAAATATTTTTTTCAGGCATACGGAAATTGTTTACTTTTATCTTCAAATTGAATTTACATTCGAAATGTCGACATTGCCTTGACAATTTGACTGTACACATAAAATTTTGACACAACGTTCGAAACTTTGAGAAAGTGTATTAATTTTTAAAAATTTTTGTTCAAAATATTATTTATTTAAATTTTCAGCAAAAGTTTAAATATCTGAAAAATATTCAATTTTGAAAATAAAATTTAGATTAGAAAATTTGAAAAAATATCGACCAATTTAAGTTTGAAATTTCTGTGTTTTACATTCGAAATATATTAATTTACTATAATTTCAGGGTAAGTTTTTTTTGAGAAACGTCTAAATTTTTTAAATAAATTTTCAATTCTATATGAAAATTTTGATTCGATTTTTTTTATGGAACGGACTGGTCCTTGGTTACTTTCAAAAATTGAAATGCAAATCTTGTTCTCTGAAACCAAGAAAGATAAAAAAAAACCACTGAAGATGATAGCTTGACTGTCGAAACGCATTAGAGCAAACTCTGCTGTGTTTTTTAATCTTTCGCGATATCAGGGGACAAGCTTTGTATTTAAATTTTGTGATTTCATTGTTAAAACCACGACAAATAATATTTCTTTTCGACTCTAAATTACTTATTTGAAAATGTATACGCTAAAACTCGAAAAATAATTTTTTTATCAACTCCAAGATGATTTAAGCTTTATTTTTAGATTTAAATTTTAAACTGGAAATTTTGCTTCTAACTTTTCAAGTCGAAATCCAAAATTTGAAGAAATATTTTTTTTCTTAAAAAAATATTTTAAGAATATTTTTTTTAAATTTCGAAAATAATATCTACAGCGTGTTCCGAGATAGAGTACTAAAGAAGGGGTTCTTTTTTATTTATGAGTTTACGAGAAAAGACATTCTTTATAAAATTTCTGCTTAAATAATTGGAAACGACATTATTTTCTTTAGTTTTCATAGAGGAAACTCAATTTTTTGAAAACTCTGTAAAACGATCAGGGGCAATTGCTGTTATTTTTAAACACATCAACAAATATTATTTAAAAATGACAAAAAATACCTAAATTGAAAATTTTTGTTTATTTAAAAAAAAAATATGCAAAAAGAATAAACCTAGACTGCAATAATGCAGCCCTCTAAACGTGTGCATTATGGGATTCTCTTTGCATGATACTTATTGGAGCTATTCCACAGTTTCTTCTACAGACCCCTAGGTGGCAATATATCTAGAATTTGCATTTGGGACATTTCTAATTATACAGTGACTAGCTTCTATCGGAGCACTTGTTAGGTTCGATTTGGGTATGCCAAACTGACCAGATCTATTTGTATCTGGTTCCCAAACTCTGAATCAGAGAAATGTTTAAATTCAAACATATTAGTCTGTGCGCTAGAATGCAAAAAGTAAACTGCAGATACAAAATGCTTATAGAGAACTAATAATAACGAGAGTAAAATTTTTCACAGGAATAGGAGTATAGTTCCTTTGTATCACCGTTTCCAGCTCTACAGTTTATTGTAAGTTCACAGTTTTTTGTAAAAATTTTAAAATATAAACTGTGTTTTTTTTATTATCCCTGTTGTGTCCTTTGTAAAACTTCTTCTCTATTTGTTCACTCATTTTGTTTTAAAGAGTTTTTTTTAGTAGTATATTAGACAAAAATAAAATAAGTCCTGTTAATTTGTTTTATAATCGTGTTATAAAAGATTCTTTTAGTTACTAGTTTTAAATCACAGAGAAAATATCAAACATTTAAATTAAATAAACAAAAACTGCAGATTTACAGGTTCTGTTTTGAACACCTGCAATTTTTTATAGTTTTTCTTTCCGGGCATACATAGTTTTTACCTGTGGCAGTGTTGGCAACAGTGGTTTAAGTTATGTTTTAGTTTAATTACTTATTGTCAAATATCCTGTTATTTTTTTATGTTTAACCTAAATTTTTAACCTGTTTTGTTAATTTTTACATATCTTTTTGGAGTAATTTTTTCAAATATAAATTGCATTTGTTAATAACACTTTTCGATATTGCGAAAAATAACAACACTTTACTTTTAGTTATTTTTAAAATTTTCCAAATTGTTGAATCTCCTGCATAAAAAATAAATAAAATAATCATTTTCAAAGATTTAAAATACAGCAGGAGTTTTTACAAAGAAGAACTTTTTTTCATAAACTCACAAATAAAGAGGACACACTATATGTTTTGGGCACAGTAAGAAATTAGTCATTGTGTGTAGTGCCCGGTCAATGTAAACAATGCCCAATATAGAAGGACACCATGGAAAATAATTTTGTGAACTAACCACACTGCCCGAGGCATTGCTTACAATGACCATAATATCTTGGGCAGGGTAAATACAATACAATACAATACAGAATTAGACGTATGCACTTATAATCTATAGTTTGGTATTATATTTGTCACTTTAAAACCAATAAGGTTATAAAAATATAAGTAGAGGAACTATATATTTTGTAGTTGTTCGAGTTATATAATTTTGTAGACTTGCGACAGTTGGACTTTTTGGTTTTGCATTTTTGATTACAAAAACATCTGTCATAGCCTTGATTCCTAACAGACGAAAATTTTAATATTTTATGGCACTTCATCTATTGTAATCACAGGCTCTTTGTATATTGCTAATTTCTTTTGTACATTGTCTTCATTCTTTCTTAACTATCAAATTCTTGAACTTTCACGTTTAAAATTTAAATATCATATATACTGAAGTAAATTAAAAGTCCATATTTCAAAAAAAGAAATTATTAGAAATAAGTTTTAATACAAAATTTAAAGAAAAAACGTCGAAGTATCTGATTTAAATTCGACTTTTAGAGAAAACCAATCGATATACTAAAAATGATGATAAGAAATTTGATAACTAAGCCTAAATTTCTAAAAAAAATTGGAAATTATTAATTTAAAAATTGCAATAAAAAACTTTAAAAATGGAGAGCGTGTCTGCACGCAAATAGTGCAGTGCTCTAATAAGTGATGTTACAGCTGATATGGTAATTGTCCTTATCTATTTTGCCCAATTTAGTGTAGGTATTGTTCATAGTTATCGGAAAAAATAGGAAATGCTGTACAATAGTTTTATATTTCTTACAATGCCTAATATGAGTGGTCATTACACTCATTGCCTGGGCATTTTTAACATTGTCCGAATTTTTCACTATGCTGAAACATCTATATTTCGATAAAATTTATATAATTGAAAAAGATTTTTTTTTTTAATTTAGAGATTTGGGGTCTTTTTTTAGTAACGTTATTTTGACTTTTACTAGGAATTTAAAAAACATTAAAAAATTTCACTCTCATTTTTAATGTTGATATAAACCGGGAACGACTTTAATCGTAAAGGAGTTCAAATACAAAATTTCGACTTTTAATTTTTAAACTTTCTACGTTAAACTTCCAACTTTAAAGTCGTTTCATTTTCATATTGTTTAAGAATAGTTTTTTAGAAGTTTTTTTCCGAAATTTTCGACCATAATACGGAAATAGAGAAAAAAATCCTTAAGATGTCTAAAAAACGCTTTTCTCGAAATATCGTCTTTAGAGTTGAAATTTTGGCTTAAGCCTCTAAATTTGGCATTAATTTAAAAATTTCAAAGTTTTTTTTTTTGTTTTAACGTCAACATTACGCGACTGAACTTGAAATTTTTACATAAACCTCGAAAATTTGGTTGTAAACATAAAATTTTGATTGACAACTTTATTTAAAAATATACAGAGTGTTTTCGAACAAGATGCTAATATTTACGGAGCATAATCCTTGGGTCATTGAAAGAAAATGTTATAACACCATAGCTCCAAAATCGTTTTATTTTTAAGATACAAGGTCTTGAAAATTAGGAAAAATTGAAATGTGCCTATATTTCACTTTCTTTTTGATGTCATCTTTATATAAAAACGAAGAAATTTACCTCATTACAAATCTACAAGGGAGAAAGCGATCAACTTATCAAAAACATAAGGGTTTTCAATTTTGAAACAAATAATCTGAAAACTTTTCATATTAATACAATGCCATGGCGACCATTGCCAATATCTCTCGATAATAGATAAGGTTAACGTTTTAAACAGATATTTTACGCAACCCGGATCCGGATCACATGTCGATTGAGATTCGGATTCAAATCTGGTGATCCGACTCCTGAAAAAACCCGGATTGTCCATTAAACTAGCCCTTTAAAAAAAGGCCCTTGTCTAAAGTGATAGATTCACAGCTAGTCAGTTAAATAAATGATATGCCGGGTGTTTTTTTTTTTTAGTTGGGAGGTTACCTTTATATGGAGTATCACTTATTATAAAGGCAAACTGATTTTGTCGATGGGGCTAATCGGAGCTAAACTACCTTTCCAAAAAATTTTCAACTTCCTCCCACTTCTGTTTATACCGGAAGTAGACATTAACTTTCTTATTTTAAATAACAAGCCCCAAATTTTATACTTTATTTGGATTTTACGTAAAAAAATAAAGTGAGTTTATGTATACATGTTTATTGTTACCTTTGATAGTTTTAAAGATATTTCAATTTTTCGAAAAAAAAATGACAGAAAAGAGGGTTATTTTGACTCCTTGTATCTTTTTTATTATTTGCAGTAAAAACATGAAGTTTGGGTTGAAGTCATGGATTATTATGGAAAATATAATAACGTAATTGGGTTTTACATTTATTACACAGGGTGATGGAAATTTTATGATCTTTATTGTTTTTATTTTATTTAAAAAAACTCTGTTTTTTTAAATGAGAACTATGTGTTTTTCAATCATTTTTGGATTCCTTACGTAAAAAGAAGAAAAAAGATATATGACTATTTTTTTAAAATTCTGCACCGTTACAAAGATAATTCAAAATAAAAAGAAAAATAGGTCTTTTTTTTTCTCTAGTAGCAACTTGGTAGTAGACAACAAAATTTAAAAAAAAAACATAACCACAAGGCTAAATAACATTTAGAAGATAACCGCACAAGACGAATAAGTTTTTGGCTAATTGTTAGAATACTTATTGAAAAATGTTTATGGAGCCATGAATGTAAGTTTCGTAAAAATGGTTTGTTAAACAGACTTTTTATTTTTGGAGTAATGAAAATCAACAACAAATGTTCAAGAAAATTCGCTCTTTAACAACTGTTATGCTGTTAGATTAGAACTCAGGATTTGTAAGCGTTAAATTTTATAATGAAAATCGAAATGGAAATTTTTTAGTGATTTTTTTTACGACTACTGCATATTGCTAGGAACAATCGGATGTGCTTAAAAACGTTACTAAATTCGAAATCTTAAAATATGCCTTTAAATGTATTGAAACAGAAGATCGTCCTTGTTGTTTTTGATGTCAATTTTTCGTCAGTTATTTTTGTTTTCTATTACTTATTATGATTAATTCTTTAAGCTTTTATTGCCCACAGTTAATTTCCTACTTGAACAATAAATAGATGTTTGATTCTTTTTATTTTGAGATTTATGTAAAATACCTCTGTAACGGCACAAAATTTTGAAAAATAAGCAATATAACTTTTTTTTTCTTTTTATGCGAAGAATCCAAAAATTATTAAAAAACATACAGTTCCCATTTAAAAAAACAGAGTTTTTTTGAATAAAATAAAAACAATAAAGATCATAAAATTTCCATCACCCTGTGTAATAAATGTAAAACCCAATTACGTTATTATAGTTTCCATAATAATCCATGACTTCAACCCAAACTTCATGTTTTTACTGCAAATAATAAAAAAGATACAAAGAGTCAAAATAACCCTCTTTTCTGTCATTTTTTTTCGAAAAATTGAAATATCTTTAAAACTATCAAAGGTAGCAATAAACATGTATACATAAACTCACCTTATTTTTCTACGTAAAATCCAAATGAAATATAAAATTTGGGGGTTGCTATTTGAAATAGGAAAGTTGATGTTTACTTTCGGTATAATCGGTAGTAGGGGGAAGTTGAAAATATTTTTAGAAGATAGTTTAGCCCCGATTAAACTCATCGACAAAATCAGTTTGCCTTTATAATAAGTAGTACTCCATATAAAGGTAACCTCCCAACTAAAAAAAAACATCCGGTATACCTAATTGTGTGATATGTATATCTGCGCTCTAAATATACTTTTTAGATGCAACAAAAAATACACGCATAATGATAGTCTCTAGCGATTACACCGTACGCATAGATGAAAAGAAGTTGAAGTAAAGCGGTTGTTAATTTGAGACTTCCAATAATATCCAAACAAAAATACAATATTTCTTTAGGCAATGCGATGCATACATCACTTTACATTTTATTCTTTTGAGGCATGACTTGCCTGTTAATTGTGAAACACTAGGTTGCGATTGCATTGAAAATTCTGGGCCTTAGCCATTATTTAGTATTTTACAGTTGATGACGGACATCCTTCTATAAAGTTCTTGGTATAGAAACGCTAATAGAATGAAAATGAAGTACTTTCTTTTAGAATTAATTGAGAGATATACCTACTGAAATTAGTTCTGTTAAAAAATAAAATATAGTAATTGTAGTGTGCATATACCTATGGTTTTTTTCTGTTATCGTTATTTATCTGCATTTCAACAGTCAAATACTAGGACAAAAGGCAAGTATAATTACTCAAAAATTTTAAAGAATATGTCATATAAGTGGTACATTATTTCGTTAAGGCATATGTGGTACATATATCACATAATGACATGCAAATTTATTTCTTATCAATTATCAAAAACATTTTACATTAAATTCAAGGTTTAAAAGAACATCATAACTTTGCGGCATATACTTAAACATGTAAACAAATGCTGCTTAAAGGGCTGTATGAAAGGTAAGCGTGCAATTTGGCTGTTTCAAAGGAAGTTTTTTTTCAACTATACAAATAATGATCTGTCTTATTTTTTAATTTGCTATTATTACCTAAATTTATCATTTCAAAGCGTCATTCGTTTCGATCAGTCGGTATATGTTTATGTATGTGACCGTCACACAGCAGCTTTTCCCAAGATTTGATATTATTTTTTTTGACCCAATTCTTATGTGTCCTTCTCCAATACATGTATACAATAAACATTGATATTTTGAATATTTTATCGTTAACGATACACTACGACCTCAATTACAAGAAATTCTTAAAATTATCAAAAATAGGCAAATGTACTGATCCAGCTCCTATAATTGGATAGGTTATATTACAAGAAACTGGGAACCTTAGTGTTGCCGATATGTTTCTTAGCAAATGTTAATTTTCAAATTATAATAAATACAATGATCCTTCCTGATTTTCGATATTGTCAGATTTTGGTGTCTTACAAATTGCTGTTGGTCTTACCGTTAGAACAAAACTGATCCCTTACATTATCATTTATATCATTAAGGAGTACTTTGGCTATGGTTTGCTCTAGAAATTATTGAAAAAATAAGAAAAACTCGACTTTTCATCATAAAACTAATTATATCTCGGATAATGCTGCACCAAAGTAAAATGCAATTCTAAAGCGTTTCGAAAAAACCTGATTTTTCAAAACAACGATAAAATTGATAATTTTCTAAAACTGGTATAACTTCAAAATTCGACATTGGAAAACTACATGCATTTTTGGCCGTTGGTCCTTATATACCTCTCAGATTTGTGAGCGAATAAAGGAGGTTAATAAAAAGTTTTTCTTTTCATTTTATAGCAAACGTTTTGTGCTCACTGCCCAAGTAATCTGTATACAGCTGTGGCACACAAGTGTGATATTTTGTTTGTCAGTTATTGTTAAAATTTGTCAACATTTCTAATGTTCTATAGTAGGATATGGTTGCAGTAAATTGACATTACTAACAATAATATATATATATATATATATATATATATATATATATATATATATATATATATAATAAACCATAAATATAATACAAAAAAATCAATTTTTTTTTAGTATAATTGAAATGAAAATAAAAATTGCAAAAATTTCTGACTGCTTTTGGCTGACAATTTTGTCTTAAACCTTTGAAATAAATTTGTTTGACAGCTGCATATAACGGAACAAAAATTATTTATTTTCAACCAGTATAAATGCCCATATGGGGAATAAAATATGATGGGGAAGATTTGGTATGTTTTGTTTTCTCTTTAAATTCTTTATAAATGCACAGACTAATAGACATACACCTATCAGATTCATAGTTTGGGAACGAAAGACCCGATTCTGTCTTATTAGTTCTTATCAACTTAAGCGTACTCTATTACATGTTAAGAGGGCTGCACTATTGAATTCTGGATCCTTAAAGTAAGTTCGTTTAATAAGTTGCTTTCTACTGAACGAAACATTATTATTTCCATGGGAAACACAAGATCACGAGGAAGATATTTTGTGAAACATATTATGGTTCTCTGACGAACTTCATGTTTTATTATCAAGTTATCTTAATAGAAAAATTTGTTGAATTCAAAAGCCCACAATAAATCTGAATGTACAATTCAGAAGTAACTGTTTGTGGGCATGAAAATTTGGGTCAATATTAATTTGAAAATGACATTATTTTTAGGATTTATACTTTTTCTTTACAAAATTTTGAATTCAAATTTATGATAAATTTTATATTAATAAATAATTTGGTTTTCTTCTCGAAATTTCATTTTGCTGCAAACATGCAAATTTTCGGGCTTTACTTTTATTCAAACATCAAGAATCTTCAAGTTTATTTCAAATTTTTGATATGCTTTTAGAGTTAGAATTTTTAGACAAAAATCCAAGTTATCACATTTTTTTTTTGGTGGAACGAACTGCTCTTTAGTTATCTTCAAAAATTGAAATACAAATATTGTTCCTTGAAACCAAGGAATCTCTCTGAAGAGGATAGCTTGGCTATCGAAATGTGTTAAAGCAACCTTTGTTGTGTTTTTTAATCTTTTTTGTTTCAGGGGACAAGATTTGTATTTCAATTTTCCAAGTTATCATAATTAATTCATGTTAAAAAAAATGTTCTCAAAATTTTCACTTTAAATTTTAATTTATATTATTAGGGTATACTTTTTTTAAATGTTTAATTATAAAATTGACATCTTTACTACCTCGAAAGTTAAGTTTAATTTTGGAAGATCGATATTTACAGCAAAATTTTGATTCGAAGATTTGTAATATGAAATAAAATTCATATGTTTGATCTTTCATCTAAATGTTCAACCTTAATCTAAAAATTTTGGTGATAACATTTTTTGACATATCTGTTTAAACATTCGCATTTAATCGAAATTTAGAGTAAAAATTTTATTTTTTTCTTTTTTCTTGGATATTCGAAAATTTATCAAAAATTTAGCCTTTCTTAAATCTTTTTGTTCAGAATCTCGAAAATTCTGGGTATAAAGAGATTTAGATATTTAAATAGAGATTTTGATATTTTAAGAGTGAACTAAAAATTGTGGTTGAAAATCAGCAGTTTCGAAGGAAAAATAGATAATTTGAGTTTCAGCTTGAACTTCGGATTTAAATGTTTCATGTTTGTAGTTAAAATGACGAAGAAAAATTGAAAATTCCACTGTGAGGTACATATACAAAATCAAGAAATGTCTAAATTACAATTCTTTTAGATAACTTTAATTTTTGCCTCAAAATTATGCCTCGCTATCATTTTTTTTTACATTGAATTTAAAGGTGTTGTTAGAAACTCGCAATTTCAAGTTTTTCATGAAAAGAGGAATACATTGCCGTAACTTTGCGTCCTTTTTTGTAGGTTTGTGCTTTATAACTTTTTTTATTATTCTAGCTTTATATTGTCGCTTTTTGCTTGCTGCCAAAAATTGGATTGGAAACTCGAATTAAATTTGAAAATTTCAAATTTTTATTTTAATTTTAAAAGCTTAAGTGTTCACAGTTTTTTTTGATTTTGAGCTTTTAGAGTTGTTTTTTTTGTTTGATCTTTAGATTTTTTTTTAATACATTTTAATTTGCATTTCAAAATGTCAAATTTTTTCTAGAACAATCTATATAAACTGCTATAAAATTTTTGTAAAACTTCGACTTTAAATTTGGAATTGTATCTTAAATTTTCAAGTTTTATCTAGGAATTGCAATTTTTGATTTTAAACTAAAATTTTTTTCTGGAACTTTTGAAGACATTTATTCAGATCCAACTTGCGCTGCCGATGATCTGTTTGTAGGACAGTTAAGGTAACCCTAATCCAGTTTATGTAAAAGTGAGTTTTGTTTAATTTGTGTGTTGAAATATCGTCGACCATTCTGCAAACAGGCGTACGTCAGAGAATTCCTAAAATGAATTTAGACCACCATGTTTGGTATACCCATGATTTTACAACATTTCCTAATCTAATACCTATGGTTACTGGAAATATGGTGAAAAACTGCATACTCTTTTTTTCAATAATAGTAAACACATCTCATAAAAAACGCTTTTACTGAAAAATGTCATAAAATGAGTTACGCCCATGTGCGGTGTGGATGATGAGAAGAACGTAGTATAATACCCTTGCATATTCAGATTAAAAAGAAAAATTAAATTAATTTGTAACTAAATCGACAGTGCAAAAAACCAGAACTAATACAGAAATTGAATTGACATAGTGTTATTTTTTAATCAACGAAAACCGAAATGATAAAAGTAATAGCTGGAAGTCTTGGTGTAAACATTAGCTTTAATTAACACGCTCTAAAGTGTTACAAAAAAATCTAAAATGTTTATTGTTATTCCCATTCTATATTAAGGTAATTACATATATCTGTTCAAAGATATTTTTAAATTAGATACCTGTAAATTATAATCTTGACCCTTGTCTGATTTGATCATAAGACTAAAACTCATGTGATTTTCGTTTCTGAAATTTTCATTAACTTGAGTACCTACACCTTTATTTATGTATCATGTGAGTAATTTTTCTGGCAAGCTCATTCATTGCAAGCAACATTTAACTTATCTGATTAAAACCACGTATTTTCTCTACAAATCTGATTGATTTGAATCAAGCCAATATGTACATTTATCACATGATTTCAATCATGTGAGAATAATCTTAAGTTCCCATCACGTGCTATATTGTAATGTTATTTTAATAATTGAAAGCGTTCAAGAGCCTCTTGAGGCGGTGTTTAGTACAGACCTCGACAAATATTCCAAGAAATCACTAAGTAGTCCCAATAATATGATTCATTTATTTATAACAAACAAATATTGAATACACTTGTGTAAAGGGTAAAAGTTCTAATAACTTAATTCAAAATATTTACTTAACTTTATTTTTATTTGAATTTTTCATGTATATGAATTGTTAGTATAATTATTATAATTTTCAATAATTATAATTTTGTTTGTGACTTGGACTTGTGATATGAACAATTTAACAATCCTAGTAAAACAACTTCGGTATTCATGTGAGGAGTAATTTATTCTTTGTACGGAAAATTTAATATATTAGAAAATTTTAAATCTAATGATAAATTTATATATGCATGATCTGTGCTAACCAAATGTGGTTAAAATAATTATAACACACAAGTCTCTGTAATACACTGATTCCACCATATTTTAAAATTGGGAACTATTAAAAAACTCTTGGTTGGAAAACTTCCATTTAGTGCAAATGTTTATGCCAAAAATTTGTTCTTAACAATAAGTACCTAAGCTGAGAAAAAACGAAAGGAAAAAATCTAATTTCGGTATTATAACAATAACAAATGATATTTCATTATTATTTCTTTTAAAGTGTTCGATTCACATATTTAGTCTATTAGCAAACGGTAATCAAGAATCATATATTTTTTTACTGACACCACATGAGTTCAAAATATATTACTTTGTTTGAGTTTTTAGAAAGTAAATGGGAAAATCTGTTATTCAAATGTAAGGCATGTAATGTTTGAAGTCTATTTATATTTTCAAGATGATGCTCGATAAATTAGTGTCCCTAATTGCAGATTTTTGTCTGCAGCCGCTGTTATTGACTAAAAAATTAATTTTTCCAAAATCATTTTAAATTAAAAGTCAATTTTTCAAAAACTTTTAATTTGTAAGAATAATTCGTTAATATTTTAAAAATATAATCCAGGCTGTTAATTATTTTGAGTTTTGGCCCAGATATAGGTAGAAAAAAAGTGGTAATATGTTACAAACTAAATCCAGATTGATAATTATTAAATATTTTTGGAACTGGTCAAGATGAGGGCACAAAAAAGTTGAAACCGACAATTAAGTAATTAGATACAACTTTACACATCATCAGATTAGCTTGGAGACTTAAGTCTTAAGACATGGCTTCAGTCAGATCTCATTATTTAAATAATGAATTGTTAGCAGGTGAAAATAATTCTGACACACATTACATATTATACAAACAACCAAATTTTACAGTAAAGTTAAATGTAGTGTAATTCAAAGCGAGTAAATAACTATCCGAAATAGAAAAAAAATTTGAAAAAAGTCGACATTTTTAAAATTGAATTGAATTTTTTTTAAAAACTCGAAATTTTTAAAGAAGTTCAACATTTCAAAATGAAATAGAAATTTTCAGAAGTCAAAATCTCTAAAAAAATTATAAACTTGAAAAAATCTAACTTTAGAAGAGTCCAAGTTTTTAGATAAATTGAAGGCAAGAATAGAATTTTTCAAAATATTACAATTTTTAATGAAAACTAAATTTAGAAGAAAATCGAAATTTTGGGTATAAAAATTAAAGCGAGAAAATGTTTAAAACACAAAACATTTTTAAGTCCACATTCTCAAAAGAAACAGCATTGTTTGAAAGAAAAAGATTTTCCAGAAATTCTAAATTTTAAGAAATCAAAATCAAAAAAAAAATTTTTTTAAAAAGTCAAACTTTTAAAACAGTAGAAACTTTCTAAAAGTAACAATTTCCAAGAAAAATCGAATTGTTGAAAGTTTACATTTTCAACAAAGTCAAATTTCCAAATAGGTAAAACTTGTTAATCAAAATATAAATTAAAAATAAAAAGATTTGATAAAATGTTAAAATTATGACAACAGTCGAAATTTAAAAAGTTAAATTTTTCAAAAAGAAACTAAAACTGAAAATTTTTTTAAATAATAAAAATATTCGAAAACATGGGTTTGTTACAACGGCTAGTTCTACAAAAGAAACATTTGAATTTCAAGCTCCTAAATTTTCAAAATAGGTTGGAATATGCAAAAAAAACGTAAAATTTTGATGACATGTGACATGTTTAAAAAAAGCCAGTTTTGAAAAAGGTCAAAATTTTTAAACATTTCAAAACTGCGACAAAATGTCAAAATTCTTAAAAACACTGAAATTTAAAAAAATAGAATATTTCAAATAGTCAGAATTTTTAAGACCCTTAGTTTTTTAAAAAAAAGGTAAAAGTTTAAAAAGTAGAAACGTTCAAAAACTCAAGATTTGGAGAAAAAAGTAGTCAACATTAAGAAAAAGTGAAATTTTTTAAAAAATTTCAAATTTTTAAGGGAATTAAATGAAAAAAGTAAGAATTTACAAAAAGTGTAAAATTTTCTAAAATGACAAAGTTTTCGGACTTCAAATTTTTAACAAAATCAAAATTTTAAATATTAAAAATTTTTAACAATAATACTTTTCAGAAAACGTAGATTTTTTAAAAAATATTGAAATTTACATACAAGTTAACATCTCGAGAAAAAGTCGAAGCTTTTAAAAAGATCGAATATTTTTATAAAAATCGAGGTTACAAGCCTTCCATATACGAATATATACAAGTTAATTACGATGCAATTCAAATCTAATTTTAATTATTATAGAATCTAAAGAAATCAGATTTCAATCGCAATGGTAACGTAAATAAGGCAACAGCTTGTATCATGGATCGCATCGCAACATCCATTCATACGAGCGTCATCGGCGTGACTTTACTTTCACCTAGTTCGACAAATGACCAATTAAATGTTCTGTAAATAAAGTTAAATATGCAAAAATTTGAAAATATCTACAACCACAACCATAGACTAGTTTCAGCCTTATTTAGGGTAAGGTTCCTTAAGTCGTACCCCTAAACCAAAATTGTCTCTAAATTAAAGAATTTGTAACAAAATTGTTGGTTGTGAGACTTATTGAGAATTTTAGTAAATACTGTCTTTATTTGTTTAAACGAAATAAACAATAATGGTTACGTTTCTTTGAAATAACAAATTAAAAAAAAACTGTAATTGGTACGAGTTAGGAAACTGGTTTCTTAACTCGTACCTCCTATAACCTAATTCGTATCTATGCTAGAATCATATTATATAGCAGTTAAACAAGAACTTATTTATTTGCAATTAATACAAAAATATTTTTTAATATCTTTTGGCACCCCAGCACATTTGTCATGCACCCAAACCTTGCATTTTATGCATTGAATCATATTTTCTCTGCTAATTTCACCACAGAGGTTACAATACCAATCCTTATTTTTTATTAGTTTTTTTTTTTGCATGCTCCTGCACCCAGTTTTCGTTTTACAGATTTTTTTTCTGTTCCACACATGTTTGAAGGTGATCTTTATACGAGGAAGCCGTTAATTTCATAGTAGAAACGCGTTTACGCGATGTGTCATTCAAGGATGGTACTGGAGAAATAACATTCAAGTTTTTTTTCACATTATCAGTAGTCTCAGGTTGCAAGGTAAAAATGAAATCATCAGTGATAATATCAATTGGAAGAGATTCAACATCTATTTGCGAGATTACTTGAGAAGGCGTCTTTGCAGTTGATGCAAGAGATCTGTCTTTCTCTTCCGCGGAATCAATTTCTTCGCATTCCGTATTTTGAACAAAAGTGGATTTTGGTAATATTGAATTGTCATCACTATCCATTGAGAAAGGAAAGTTATCGTCTCTAAAGACATATCTGTTACATGGTCATAATCCTGTACATCTGAAGCCATTCATGGCGATTTCCATGCGTGCAGATTTTGGGTAAGCAATACCCAATAACTCCGCAACGTTCGCTTGTTTGATTGTTTCACCAGGATGTGATCGTAGCCAAACTGATGATGCCTCATTATAATAAGTTTTTAGTGATTTGAAAAAGGACCGATCCAATGGCTGAAGGTGGTGGGTTGTGTGAGAAGGGAAGGAAAGTAGTATTATACCATATTCACGAGCAAGTAAGATGGCGTCAATATTTTTTGTATGGGTGGAATGACCATCTAATAGAAGAAGAACTTGCTTTTGCTCGCTTTTCACTAACCGTGTGTAGGCGATAAAATTTTGCAACCACTGAAGGAAAAGTTCTGAAGTTATCCAACCGTTCTTCGAGCAAGCAAATACACTCCCGTGTGGCGCTTCTGTTTTCAAGTAATAACTCATACGTGCACGTTTGTAAATTAACATTTGTGGTACAAAATTCACCTACTGCATTCATGGTGCAAACGCCTGTGGCTGTCATTCTTCTTCCACCATTTGTTACTGCACCCACTTGGTGCTTTCCTTTTGCAGCAATGATTTTTGATGGCTTGTGTATTGTTGATAATCCGGTTTCATTCATATTATATATTTGATTGGCAGTGAACCTGTATTTGTCCAATATTTGCTCGTATTTGTCGAAGAACTCATAAACTCGTTCTTTATTGAAGGCAGTAGCTCTTGCCATAGATGTTGCTTCTGGAATTCGTAGAGCCAGGGAAGGATCGTCTTTCATAAATTTATAATACCATTTTTTCCGGCCATCCCGTTGGTGGAGTTAAATCGATGTTTTAATTTATATTTTTCAGCCAACTGATATGCCAATTTTCTCAAATCCTTGACGGTTAACCCGAAAAAAGAACGTTCCAGCCCAAGAGCATGTTCAGCTAATTGCTTTTCCATTTCTTTTGTTAGATCTTTCGGTCTACCAAAGCTTTTATGAGTATTTAATCCACGCAAATGAGGACGAAGTGTTGGTTTAGGAATATTATAAGTTCTATGTGGCTCATTAAACCCGATTTCCTTATTACGCAATTTAGTTAATGCCTCCTCCATATCTTCTTGTTTCCAGCCATTATAAACCCTTTTTGACATTTTGTTGGATCTGTAATTATTTACAAAATAGGAAAATTAAAATACTTTTTTCTACGCGGATATTGTGACACATACGGAAGCTTAAGTCGTACCACCGGTACGAGTTAAGACGTGCATATGAATAGGACTTAGGAAACATGTAAAGTCTGCTTTGAATAACCTCAAAATATATATCAGATTGAATATTTGACAAATTCCATGCAGAAAACAATAGACCGATAGATCTATAACACATATTTAACATGCAACATATATTTAGTTAGCTTTTACTTACTGTGGATGATTCCAAAGCACTCCTTAAAATTAATGAACACTGGACTCGTAACGAATTTTTTACAAAACTGCTCTAATCTTATGCGGCAGGCGCGGACTAATGAATATGCAGACAAGTATGACCTTATGCTATGTGAATACAGTATTTTTAGTTGCACATAGCGTATTCTAGTGCATTAAATCACTAAGGTGCGACTTTGGCTGCGGTACGACTTGAGCAACCTTCCCCTACTCTCATCAGTACGGTATGGTCATTGTAACAAAAAAGTATTTACACTGATGAGGCTAAGAAAGGCCGAAACTAATATATGGTTGTGGTTGTAAATATTTTTATCTTTTAGTACGTTTAATTACAGATCATTTAATTGATCATTTATAAAAATCGATATATTCACAAAAAGCTGATACTTTCTAAAAAAATCAAAATTCCAACAAAAAAAAGGTGTAAATTGTGACAATTTACTAAATTGCTTAGAAGGCAATATAGGAATTTTGGATTTTAATATTCGAAAGGCGAATCCATCGATGGTGTATTAGGAGGTAAGAATTTCCCTATTAAATATCTCAAGTTGCGCCTTAAGTGCGTCTATTTATGACGTAATTAATAATAGTAACATAACAATAAACTAAAATACAAATCTTCTCCCTGAAACCAAGAAAGATTAAAAAACACAACAAAGGTTGCTCTAACGCGTTTAGAAGGCCAATCTATCATCTTCAGAGAGACACTAGCTTGGCTATCGAAACACGTTAGAGCAACCTTTGTTGTGTTTTTTTAATCTTTCTTGGTTTCAGGGGACAACTTTTCAGCTGATGGGAGTCCAATCCCAAATTAAAAATTGCAGGCAAGCTACACTTCAGGACTTAAAAGAAAGGATAAACATATTAAATCGTGATTGATCTTTGATTCTTTGTTTTGTATTTTAGTGTCGAAAGAGCCATATGTAATAATCCGACGAATATCTGCTTAACCGTTAAAAATTTCGAAATATTTGTAGGAACAAAAAATGTTTTATTTTTAATTCTGTATCTTATAGAAAAAATATACAGGGTGTTCTATTTGAAAAAAATGAAGAAAAATTGCTTCATATTTTAGCCAATTTAGCATTGAATTTTGGACACCCTGTACAAGTTAGACCTAAGATATTTATAGCAAAATAACTTAAAACCCACTAGCGTAGTTTTAATTTCAGGACGTTTTTTGTGTTTTTAATGAATTTTAGAAAAAAAGTTGCAAAATATTTTTTTCTCTTTATTTATTTATTATTCTAGAACTATCCAACTAAATTAAAGAATATCTAAAGAATATGTGAAATTGTCAGAAAAAAACTCATAAATGTTAAAAAATACAGGGGGTTCTATTTAAAAAATTCACCCTCAGCGGGTCACACTTTTTGGAGCTCCCTGTACATGTGAACATATTTTCCTGAAGTATATCCTTGTACACAGTTAAGGTCTGCATGTAAACGAAATTTCTAACTTCTTTATTATACGACCTATAGATGCCCGAGGTACTGTTGCAGGAACCTGTATAATAGTTACTAGATAAAGTACCAAGCGTCTTTATTGCTTTCTACGTTGGCTGTATACTAGGGTATCCGTAATTTACTAAGTTGGCTTTTTTAACTTGAGTATCCTCTAGACAATTTTTTTGCAGTCCAAAAACAATTTTAGAAAAAAAAAATCGATGCCCTTTAATCCTGCCTAAATGGCGATAATTTTCCCTTTTAATTAACATGGGGTTTTTGCACTTATTATATTTAATAGATTACCAGCTGTTGTTGATTCTACTTTTATTACGATGTGTCTATATGGGAAAGTTTTCATGTTGAAGTTAAAAATATTCTTATAATTTTAACGAGGGTTGAAATTGCGAAATTTATTATTACCGTTTTTCCAAATATTTTCTTACTTTTTTTTTAATTTATTACATATTTTATGGCATTTCTGTTCTAAGGTGTTATATCTTCTATTTTGCACTTTTAGTAATAATTTAATGAAGATTATAATTAAAAATCCATTTTAAAATTGTTATAAGTATGGTACCTCAAAACCATTTAGCAGTAGAATATGAGTTTTTAAAATAAAAAGTATTTTCATATTGGCTGAATAATTTAAATTTTCAAATACCGCCATTGTGTGCTGTGTTGTTTCCTACAAAAATGGTATATTTATGGGATGACAAGATTTAATTAAAAAAATACTTCTTACAGGCATGAATCGAGTCCATGAGCTATTCAAAATGCTCGACGTTTCATCCTACACCGTAGAGGACTTCTTCAAGAACAAGTAAACACTCAATTCTATAAAGAAGAAGTACGGTAGTTCATTATGTCAACCTAACAGAGGTGAAAATCTTCAGTAATAAAAATGACACAAAAAGACGAGATAAAAAAGGCAGAATGATCACGGTAATTCAGTATGTCAACCCTACAACATGTGAAACTCTGCAATCAGAGCCTAAACTAATATATTATATTTAAATATGTATACCAAAAAAACATTAAAAATAGCAAACAGATTTAACAGGTCCATATCCGTCGACAAATCAAAACGCATAACATTCGCCGAGGAACCAATCAGATGTAAACCAGTAATTCAAGACAAACCTATAAAGCAGGTGATGCAACTTAAACACCTAGGAGAAAACATATTCAACCACCAGAACGTAGAAAAGGATTTACAAATCAAATCAATAAAGCGGTCACAATTTCTGGCTGTCTACGTGACGGTATATTGAAAAACAAACATGTGAATTGAAAGCAAAACCCGCATTTAAAAAACATGTTTAAGACCAGTACTAACATATGGTATAGAAGCTAGAGGGGATGCGAGGAAGACCAAGAATATGATGCGATCGTCCGAAATGAAGACCTTGAGAATAATAGCAGGCAAGATTCTCTGGGATCGAGTAAGAAATGGTGGCATTAGAAAAACATGTGCAGTCCAAGACATTGTAAGACGGGAAAGACAGAGAAGAAGACTCTGGCATGAACACGTAAAAAAGGCATCGAACAGAATAGTCCCCACTGCACTGGAAGGAAAACCGGAAAGGCAGCGCCCCCCTGGAAGACTACCTAAAAGATGGCTAGACAGCTGGGACTCGCTATTACAAAAACAACCATAGGATATGGCTAAAGAACAGATCAGAAAATATTCTAGAAGAAAAAGAAGAAATAGAAAAAACATTTTAGTCAGTAAATAAGAAAAATGCGAAATTATTGGGAAAAATGGAAAACATTTGACATTTACTCTAGGCGTTCGATACAAGGGTTTGTAATGGACTCTGAATGTCACCTAAATCTTAAAATTAAATAAACCGTGATTTTTAGCACTTGTTTCAGTGTTTTGCTTATAAGTCGAACATGTCGCATCCTGTAGAAAAGGTTATTGCTACCAAAATAAATTAAAGAGGGAATTTCACGTCAAATGACTTACTTAAAAGTTAAAATTGGTTTAGCTGTTTAGCCAGTATCCAGCGTTAAATTTCGGCAAATATCAACTTGCCCAAAAAATTAGTTATACATCCTTATATTTATAAAATAAGTTTCGGACTCCAATTTAAAAATTTTTTATATAAAGAGATCATAATAGAAGCATAATTAACATCAGCTGATGGGTTATTGAAAACAATAAGCAAGAAAAACATTATTTTCCAAAAAGTGCAAAAATCTCATGTTAATTAAATTGGAAAAGTATGGTTATTTAGGCAGGGTTAAACAGCATCCAAACAATTTTTTTTTCTTGTCTAAAATAGAGTGCAAAGAATTAATTTAGAGGATACCCAAGTTAACCAGCACCAGTAAAAAAAAGGCGTTAAGTAGGGAATAAATGTTTTATTGGAAGTTTCTTATTTTTGAAATCAGAAATATGTATTTAGGCTCCTATTTATAAATAAAAGACAGTTGTATGGTTGTTTTTGGAAATGCAATTTTTAAGCGGATAACATTTACTTAATTTTCTTAATAAAACTTTCGCATGACAGATAACAGACAACGCACAGTGCAAGAGCCAATATAGCGTTTTTGTCATATTTTGCCATAATATTCACTGTTTAGAAGATAATTAGACAAGTTAATTTTTATGACATGTATCTTCAATATAATTGTGGGCACAGTTGAGTTTGGCCCAAAGATGACCATGAAATATACTGCCTTTTAGTAAAAGTTTTACCAAAATATATTTGAAAGTTTCGGAAATTAGTCCAAATAAATAGACAGGAAAACAACATTCTAAAAACATCCGCAAAATGATAATAAGATTTTTAAAAAATTTAAAGAAAAAAAAAATAAAATGAAAAAAAAGAAACACCCAAGAACTATCAGGAAAATACTTTTTTGGAAACACTGAGAGATTCATAAAAGACAACTTTTTACATAACTTTCTTGTTAAAGACCTTACCCCCTAAGGAGAGGGGGAATTATTTAAAAATCTTAGAGGAAAGGAGAGTTAGATGACAATATCATTAGAAACGTAATCTAATTTTGTACATAACAGTGTTTTATTATTTTAATTTGATTGATTAGTTCCAGGTTGTTAATAACAATTTAATTGCAAAGTTTTTTCCCATCAACTACAATAAAAGGCTTTTAAAATGTCCCGAGGAATTTAGAATTTTGACCTGTAGACTACTAAGGTGGTAGAGGAAGACAACAATCAAGATAATTTATTAAAAAGTCTTATAAATTTTAATGGGGCTAAAATGTGCATGAAATATCCCATTGAAAGTATAAAAGATTGGAATTATTGAATTTCAAATTCTAGGAATAACAAATTTTAAGAATATGGACAGTTTTTCCAACAAATTTGCAATTGCTATTTTTGGATTTTGCCATAAAACACAACACCGGCATCAAAGTAATTTTTATTGCATAATGTGACACCAAATTTATGAATTATTCAATGCAGTTGACGGAACTACAAGAAATATATTGCCGATGCTACCTATTAAGAGAATAGATATGTCATGAAAATTTACTTGCGCGATATTTATTTATACACGCGTCTACAACAGTACTTAGTTACCATTAAGATTTACAGAATTTTAACTTTTCGTAATAATTTTCATTCTTTATCCTTGGATTAAATCTCTCAAATATTAAATATGTACTCGAGTTAAACCATACTTATATTTTATTTTTTATAAAAATATTTTCTTTTTTAAATTTTTTTAACGTTTATTTTCTTTTGTTCTTGTTTTCCTCCAAATTAACTGAAAAATCAAATTATACTAAACTGTTAACAATATCAAGAACAATGTCAGTGACAGTGAAATATTAATCTTCTTTGTAGGGTTCCGTACCTTTAAAGGAAAATCTTTAAAGGAAAAGAAAAGTTTGCTCTTGACAATATTTTTGGATCCATTATCTTATGTTTTATGTAGGAGCTGTTTAAATCAGAGACTAAAGTTCAAATGCAATGTATGCTGGTCATAATAATATTATCATAATCATTGATTAACACAAAAAAGTTTATGATGCTACGACTCTGGATAAAATGAAATGAAATAACAGTCTTGGATAAAGTTGACTCTTAACATTTTTTCATATTTGTTACTATTGTGACAGACTTTTGGAAATTTCCTTAGTGGAAGTACGAGTAAGAGTGATGCTTTTTCCAAAACCAACGACATCACGCAACCAGTGGTAGATACGGAAAAAAGGCAAGAGATAACTTTTATTTAGAATTAAGTGCCTTACCCAAAATAGGTATTTTAATTCATTTCCTTCAGTGGTGTACCCCGTTTTTTCTACAATAATATAACAGATTACTTGTAACTCCGCCATTGGTTAAGATAGAAATTTTATTTTTTTTTATTTTGTGATTTGTCATCCATACACCATGTGTGCAAAATTTGGTTTAAATATCTTAGAAAACTTGGAAGTGAAAAAGTGAAAACTTTTTTTTGTAACAAAAATTGCCTATGAAAAGAAAAAACGCTGGCAAAATTCTAGTAGGCCAATGGTCCTCAATTCGAAATGCGCCGTGCGAAACAACGGTAATAAAAACAAGAATGGCGAACCTACAATACATCTACTCATCTTTCTGCTAGTGACTTATTACTTTTTACCATACCAACTAATTAATATTTTTTTTTACATTTTTGATCTGTCAATTTTGGCGGTTATTTTTTCTGTTATAAAATTGCTTTATATTTGAGATTGGAATCTCGTACGGGTAACAATTACAAAGATACGATCTAGATAGGTTTTAGTGGGAGAGAAATGGACAAAAAATGTTTTGAACATTTACTCACAATCAGTTCAATTGAAGCCAGAAGAAGATATTCTGAAATTACATGGAATTTCAAGGAGAATTAATAACAGCTTGAATTTTTTTTTCATTATTTTTTTATGATCAAAGTTTAATGTATGCTGTTTATGTTTTTAAGTGAACTATTCCTTTATGCATACAAGTTGCGGCGAAAACTGCCCATGAAGTACTTGTTGACAGATTCATAATGATAAAATTGTTTTAATATATTTGAGTTTTTAAAATTAAGTAATTTTATATAGACTTCTGGATTCTGGATTCTGGATTCGTTGTGGGTTGCCTAAAAATTTAGGCCAGCACTTAGGCCACCCTTTCCGGGCCCATTGTGCTATCCCCGTGATAGAGGTATCCTTGGTCATTCATTCAGCCACCCAACCTTGTTGAGAAACTGAAGAACGTCCCTTGGATGCGCCTCTCTCAAACTGGCCACACTAGGCCAGAAGTCCCCCAGCGTGGATCCTCTGATTGATGCTAGTGCCGGGCAGTGACACATCACGTGCTCGACACTCTCATCTTCTTCTAAGCACCCTCTGCAGCTCGGGTCGTTTATGATTCCCATTCTGTGGAGGTGTTTGTTTAATCGACAGTGACCTGTCCATATCCCTACAAGTTTCCTGAGATTATTCCTTGAGAGTTGTAGGCATAGTTTTGCCCTTTCCCTGCACGGCATTCTAATGAATGCGTGAGTTTGTCGGCATGTTGTTATTGATGCCCATAAGGCTTTGTGTTTACGATAAGTTTCTTTGTTAAGTAGGGATCTTACGGTTGATCTTGCCAGGGGAAGGGTTGGTTCTGGTCCAACGAATTGTCCCTCCGAACCCTTCCTCGCCAGTTTGTCAGCGCGTTCGTTTCCCTCTTTCCCAGAATGTCCTTTGATCCATATTAGATCAATTGCATTCTCTTGTGATAGACGTTCTAGAGCTAGGTGGCATTTCCATACTAGCACTGAGTTTGTTTTCACATTCCTCAGGGCCTTAAGGGCTGCCTGGCTGTCCGTCTTTATTTGGATATATTTTCCTGTAATGTTCAGTTGCGTCATTTGTTCGGCGCTATACAAAATTCCCAACATCTCCGCTTGAAAGATTGTTGAGTATTTATCTAGCTTAATACTTACACTTAGGTTCAGGTCTTCCGAGAAGATTCCTGTTCCAGTGCCCGTATTTGTTTTCGATCCATCCGTGTATATACTTACGTCTGGTATCCTTGCTTGTACTTCCTCCATTTTTATACGGTAGGATTTTGTGAAGTTATATTTCACCAGTAGATGGTCCATCGGCGCATCCAGAATAGGTACCTTTTGGAGCGCCTCCTCCATTATGCGCCGGTGACCCACCATTTTACCTACCGTATTCCACATTCCTCCTGCTCGCAAACGGAGAGCAGAAGCCTGTGCCGCCCCCTCAAGAAATATGTCGAGAGGTGGCAGGCACAAGATCGCCTCCATTGCTGCTGTTGGAGTGGATTTCATTGCTCCTATCACTGCCAGACACGCTAGTCTCTGGATGTGATTTAGCTTTTGTTTTATAGTGGTGCACTTTGTCTTTGTTTTTATATAGTTTATATAGACTTATCTAATGAACACTGTACCCACTGTAGTATTGGCAGCATTGGGATAATTTGAATAAAAGTGTTTACATATTCACGAAAAATCAGTACATTGAAAACATATGTTTTTGAAATATCTTGAACTATAAAATTTAGATAGTGTGACAGATTTTTTTAATATGTAGTAACTTAAAATAGACAAGACGAAAGACTAGATCGATAAAAAGGTAAAAGATATAAAAACTAAAAATAATAATTTTATTCTAAAAACTATGAAATTTTTATTTTTGATATTACAATTTGAAAACGACCAAAAAACACTGTTATATCATTGTTTTGAGTTTTTACTTCTGCCGGCAGTCCTCATAACTGGCCAATTTTTTTTTCATAATTTTCGGTCCAACATTTTTAAAGATACAGCTCTACTGTCGCTCTATGATCTCTTAGGCTTCTAAAGATAAAATTTAGATTTTATTATGCTTAGTAAATATTAGGTTATAGATTATTGGAAAGTTACAATTTTCTTCTAAATTGTAATAGTTGTTGAGAAAAAAATATGTTATGCAGAAATATGTGCTTGTATTCTAAGGCTTTTTGACTCATCTCGTATAAATATTTTTTAAATAAAAAACCTGATAAAGTCAAAGGATAGATTGCAGATAAAATCTGTCTTCCAGATTATTTCATTTATATGATTATTTTCAAAGTTAGGGCAGGTTTATTAAATTGAATACAACGTAGTAATTGCGGTTGTAATCGAACATTTTAGAGCAATCGGAGTCGATCTCATAAAATATGTGTAGTTATCGACTTATTGTGAATCACAAATAAATGGTTTTTACCTGAGACACTATCAACAAAGTCACCAGTTCCATAAATGTTGCGACTGATTTTAGAAAAAAAGTGTTAATTTGAAAATAGAATTTTTTTTATTTATATATAATAACACAAGAGAATTTGGATTAAATTTCAAATTCATCGAAAGTAAAAATAATTTAATTTGGTCTATTAATTGTTCACTGTAGTAACGGGTACGCAATTCTAATTGTGCGAGCCCAACTCTTGGCTATTTTTGTCTAACCTTAATTTTTTATCTAGCTACCTAGTTTGGTGGAACGGACTGGTCTTTGGTTTTCTTCCAAACTGAAATACAGAACTTGTTCCCTGAAACCAAGAAAGATTAAAAAACACAACAAAGGTTGCTCTAACGCGTTTGGACAGCCAAGATGTCATGTTCCGAGAGAAACTGAAGATGACAGCTTGGCTCTCGAAACGCGTTAGAGCAACCTTTGTTGTGTTTTTTAATCTTTCTGGGTTTCAGGGGACAAGTTCTGTATTTCAATTTTCTACCAATATCAATCAATATTTTTATTTGATTTTTTGTTGTTGCCTATTGGGTAAAACATTTTAATAAAATCGAACAACTAGGGAATCTCAAGCTTTCTTTTTCACTTTCAGAGACCACTTAAGAAGTGTACTAAAGAATAATATAGTTGCACAAAATGTTTAGAACTAAAATGTTACATTTTTGAATGATTTCTCTGCTAAATTTCTTAATTTATTTGGGTCTCTATTCATTCTTATCAATTTTATTACGCATACGTTTATAATTTTACACATATGCCTATTAATATTTCTAATAATAGCAGAAGTAACTAGATTTACATGAAGTACTTAAAAAATTATACTAAAAAAAAGATTTAGTTTTGTTTTTAATATTTCTAAATTGGAAAATTATAAAATCCCACATTGCCTTCCTGAGAGAAAATAAAGATAAAGTTGTTAAAATATGCCTAATACTTATTTAAAAAAGTTTGTGATTTTACAAAACAAGGGTAACTTACTGTTTTATATAAGTATATTCTACTTAGCTATTTGGCCGAGTTTAATTCAATAAAATCATACACTTAAAAATTGTGTGATGAATTACTCACTCTGTTACTAGAGATGATCCTGAAGAGTGTTGTTTGTGTCAAATACGCAAGCTTATTTAGTGTATCCTTTATGTTATGTTATGTTATGTTATGTTATTTTTAAATTATTAGTAATAATATGACCGACACTTCATTCAGTTTCACAATATTTCGGTAAGACCTGACTGATTTAAGATGATAACTCCATTGTGTTGTAGAAGGCAATTGTTGAAGTTTAAAATTTTTATAGAAATTTTGAATTTATTATTAGAAATGTCAAGTTTAATATCGAAATTTCCACTTTTTTCTCGAGGTTGGTCTGGAGTGGGGAACAAAATCTGGTTGACCTCAATGCCTCAAAAACTCAGGCCGCTGTTTTCTCTAAGAAAACATCAAGGGATACTGCAATCAATGCTTTTACGGATGGTAAAATCGGAGATCTAATCTGACTATCCTAGGAGTACACGCGAACACTTATTTTTGTGCGAGTTTTTGCCAAGTTCGCTTCTTAGATGCTGGGCTTCTTTTTAAAGCTAATAAGTATCTACTTCGCATCTCATTAGCTGCTGACTCTTTACAAAGCTGAGTTATGCCAACACTGGAATACTGTTTTAGTGTTTGGAATTCAGCCCCAAAGCACATTTTGGCTCGTTTGGACTCAATTCAAAGAAAAGCGATTCGCCTATTTGATCATGAAAATGTGAACCATTCTCTCGAAACATTAGAATATAGGCGGATGATTAGTGACTTGTCTTTTTTCTACAAGTACTTTCATGGCAGATGCTCATCCGAACCGATAGATCTGATTTCCCTAATGGTAGGTGTCCATTTAAGAGTAAATCTCGGGCAAATAACTCTCTAGAGTCTTCTCGCAAGTCGACACATGTTTGCGAGTACATGTTCGAGAGTATCAGTGTAATTATCGGAGAGTTTTGTGTCGATAGTAGCATCTGAAGTGTATACTAATTTTTTTCACGAAGCGAAAATGTACTTGCACAAATCGAACCCGTTTCGAATTTTGCGAGTTCTCGCAGAATGTTTTTAAAATGACCACCAAAAAGAGTGGTCAAAAGACAAAGTTATGAATTTAATCGGCATTTATGAAGAAAATCAGTCGTTGTAGGACCAACAAAAAAAATTCAACTTGAGAGAGAAAAGAAACCAAATTATTTACATTTAAGGATATATACTGCAAATTGGAGTACGAATCACCTAAATTTTATTTCATTAATAATGTTTTTTTTTTCTACTTATTGCTAGTATGATGATTTATACTTGGCTGATGCTAGAAAACGCAATATTATTATTATCCGCGATCATGAACAGAAATTGCATCTCTCAATTTTGTGTTTAATTTCGCTGCTGACGACCCGATTGAATCAATGATATATTGAAGTTGAACTACACCAAATTTCAGAATTCCTGAGCATCTTCAATTTTTAGTTCAGTTGTCAGTACAGAGCATGCCCCTAATTGTGCCCTTCGTTGAATCCACATTTTTACCCAATAGCTATGTTTTCTTGGCTTTTTTTTAAATAAAGCAAAAACAATAAAAACCGCTTGCCGTTTTTCACGATTTATTTTTGATCACTTTTCACGTTTGCTTTTTGCCACAACGAGTACCATACGGGAACTCGCAGAAACTGATCGTTAACAGTAGATACGCTTTAGAGAGTGTCTTTCCGAGAGAGCTTCATCCGAGAGATTTTCGCACCTTCCGAGAAAGTGACGCTGCCTATCGTATTTTAAAAAGAATATCTTAATTCCCAGATGAGCTAAGTCAAAAAGAAAAATTCAGAAAAAGTTTATGTGTAAGTTCTCAGACCAAAATGTATAAACTTCGACACACTGATACAGCGGAGTCAAAGCCAATTTTGTCAGGTAAGAGTATGTGTACATTTTGAAATTATTGTTAGATATAATGTAAACATTTTTATACCTTTAATCAGTTAGTACGTATCTTAAACAAGTTTAAAATTTTAAACTACTTTAGTCAAGGAGACAGCCAACCGGCGCAATAAAATTGTTAGTAACTTGGGTGAAATATTTATTCCACCCAATACAATAAAACTTATTCATACGTCAATTATCTATTGAATGCATGCTAATTAAATGTTCTTTTATTAAGCTATTTTTTCATAAGTTGTATTTATTTATCGTGCTTGGTCTACTGTCAAGCGCTATCGGTGAAATTTTCGGAAACTGTATATTATAATGTTTTTTAATCTTCCATTTAATTCCAAAATTTAGACTTTCTTTGTTTAATTTTTTGGTTTAATCTTAAAGTACCTTTTAATACGTTTTGACTTCTTTCTTTTATATTTTTAGTTTTAAACCATTTTCTAAGAACTGTGACCTTTATTTCTTAATTTTAACTTTAATTTCGAATAATTTTTTTGATAAACCCCTGACTTATTTTTTTTTGACTTCAATATTTAAAAATGTTCAAAATTTTAAGAAGAACTGAAAATTTATAAATAAAATCCAGATTTGACTGAAAACCTTGATAAAAAGATCGAAATATCAAATTAATTTTTACTAGCATTAAAATCTGATTATTTAACTAAATCTAATTTAGCTGATTATTAAGGTTTGACTTCGAATTTAGAAATTGAAATACAGAACTTATCCCCTAAAACCAAGGAAGATTAAAAAACACAACAAAGGTTGCTCTAACGCGTTTCGACAGCCAAGCTGTCATCTTCAGAGAGAAAACGGGTTAGAGCAACCTTTGTTGTGTTTTTTAATCTTTCTTGGTTTCAGGGGACAAGTTCTGTATTTCAATTTTTGAAGATAACCAAGGACCAGTCCGTTCCATCAAAATTCGAATTCAGGATTCACACTTTGAAAAGATCAAGATTTCGATTTAAACTTAATGTTTTGAAACAGTTAAAATCTTTGGTTCCATAAGTAGGTAAACATTTTCCGTATTGAAAGTACCAATGAGAATACTTTTTGATATGCAAAATCATTGACATGTAGGAAAAAATGTCAAAAGACAATTTTTATTTAGAATTAAATGTTTTATCCAAAAATGGTGTTTTGTTTCATTTTGTTCCGTGCCGCACCACTTTTTTTTTCTCTCAACTAATATCACAGATTATCCGTAACTCCATTAGTGGCTAAGATAGGAACTTAATTTTATCTTTTATCCATATGGTATGTGTGTGAAATTTGGTGCAAGTATGTTTGAAAATTATAAAGTGAAAAAATAAAAACTTTTTTTTTAATATTTTAAGGCCTTGTATCATTTTTATTAAGAGTTTTCGGATGCATGTTTATATAAAACCTTTTGTTTAAAATTATTTTTTCTGTTAACCGTTTCATTTAATTCACTTAAAACGGGTACACTCTGTATTTTAAGTTCAAACTTATTATTTTGAGATAACTTTTTCTCGAAATTTTAGTTTTCAAATCGAACATGTTGTTTACAATTTAGAATTGAATCTTCGACCTCATATTATTAAATTAATTAGGAACATTTCGAGATCAAAGCTGAAGTTAACAGATTTAATCTGGATTTTAACTTTGTAGTTTTGCCGCCCTTATCAACCTTTTAAAGCACAAAAGCTAAAAATATTAGAAGCATAAAATTATGCCGACTTATTAAAAATTATGAGAAAAAATCGAGATATCCAGGAAACATTTGGCATTTATAAAATTATTTTCCTAAATTTTTGAGCTTAAACTGGTGGTGGCAAGAAATTCTAAATTTTCAGTTTTAGCCTGAGAAACTTCAAAATTTCAAAAAAAAAACAAATTTACAGAAAAAATTTCAACATATTAATTTAAAATTCTAAAACAAGATATACTTCTTTCGGTATTGGACCGTGTTAAAGAATTATTAAAACTATTTGACGTTTCGCCAATCATCATAGGGGGTTTCTTTAGGAACAAAAGACATAATAATTAAAAATTAGAAAAATATAAGTAAATATATAAGAAATGAAAAACCAAATTCAAAACAGCAGAGCACGATAACTCAATATGTCCACTATGCCAGAGGCGAAATCCTTCTAAAATGAAAATTGGTATAAGAGGCAATATTCTTTAGGCAGAAGAAAAGACACTTTAAATACAATCCATATCAAAAATATCATTTGGTGAAATTTTTAAAAAAAGCAAAATTTTGCATTTTGGTTTTTATTATTTCTTGGCGTTATTTTAAAACTAATCACGGCATATTACTTGTCGCCACATCATGCAACTTTGTTCTAATTTAACTGATGCTGTATCTCTTACCCTTTGAGATCCCTGCACTAAGAAGTGAATTTATTACAACCTGTATATAAAAAGTAAACATTTTTGTTTCAAATAGAAAATCTACATTTCGAGAAAAGACAATCAAATCCTTTAAAAAAGTTAAAATATTGATTTCAATGCGAAAAAAAGGTAAAAATTATCAATTTAAAGTGATATCTATTAGAAAAAAATGCAGATGATTGTGAGTAGTTTAGAGATAGGGTTCGTAAAACTCAAGATTAAATATTTTTTTATACCATAGTCAAAATTTAAATAAAAAATAATTAAAATAATTTAAAATTTTGAAATTTAGATTCAGAATTTTAAGAGAAAAACTAGTAATACGGATAATGCAATTTAGTAGGTTAAGCCACTAATCATATATTTTTAATGCCGCTATTTAGTTTTATGCCATTTTCCTTGAATTTTGGAAATATGGATGTCAAAATAAGAATTTTAAAAGTGATTTTTCTTAATAACTCCGGTGATAACGAAGGCTTCCACGGACAGAGTCAATACAGGATATACTTTTTACGGGATTAAGCCGTGTCAAAGAACGACTAAAAGTGTTCGATGTTTCGCCCACCATCGTAGGTGGCTTCTTCAGGAACAAAGAAATAAAATCCAAGAAAATATACAAAAATCATTTTTCATTTTTGTATATTTCCTTGTACTTTATTTCTTTGTTCCTGAAGAAGCCCCCTACGATGGTGGGTGAAACGTCGAAAACTTCTAGTAGTTCTTTGACACGGTCCAATCCCGGAAAAATATATCCTGTAAATAATTCCGGTAGTTTTAGGGATATTTATTTAGTATTTGGCACACACGCTCTGTGTGATTTTTGCTAAAATGGAAGGAAGGTTGCAATACTCTTGGACCCCTAAATATATATTTTTTTATATACGCATAGCTTAAAAATATTTTTTTTCAGGTAAACCTTTTTTTTTTCGTGGAACGGAATAAACTGGTCCTTGGTTAGTTTTAAAAACTGATGTACAAACTTTGTCCCCTGAAACCAATAAAGATTAAAAAACATAAAACAGTTGCTCTAACGCGTTTCGGTATCCAAGCTATCATCTTCAGAGAAACACTCTCAGTATCTCAGTATTGAAACGAGTTAGAGCAATTATTGCTGTGTTTTTTCATTTTTCTTGGTTTCAGGGGACAAGATTTTTATAGCAGTTTTTTTTAGATAGAAGATCGTTTCTTATCGGTTTTTACTCATATAAAATTTTGATTTGGAACTTGGTTTACGAGAAATTTTAATTTAGAAAAATTAAATAAGGTTGAATATTAAATGGCAATTTCCATTCCGCTTATAAAAAAATATAATATCTACCAATAAATTAACATTTTAGGATCTAAATTTCCTTCATATGTACAGGTTGTAAGAAACTCTCTTCTCACTACAGGCATTTAGAAAACGGTAAAAGATACAGCATCGGTTGAATTGGGGCAAAGTTGCACAATTTGGTGATTAGAAATATGCCGTTGATAAATCAAAAATTATCTTTTGCTGTTCTTGAGATTTTTGAAAAAAAGGAAAATTTGGAATTTTCTTTTTTCTAATTTCTTGGTCTTATTTGAAGAATAATCGAAAAACTAAAAAAAAATTGTTATTGGCGTTTTTCATCCTTTACAAAATGGCATGAACATTTTTTTATTAGACGTTTCGTCTTCTCGCTATCATCATCAAGTAGGTTATTTTAAAAGTGGACCTATAATTTTTATTGCATTTTGGTATTGCTTTTGAATTTCGAACTTCATTGATGTATGTAATTAAACGTCTCGTAACTTTAAACCATCATCAAGGAAAAAGTACTTTTTTTTCAGATTAACGTTACTTTATTATTGTTTCATAATTTATAAATAATTATTATTAGCATTAAAATTATAAAAATTTAATAAGTTGGTAAGAAGACAAGGTAATGGCACAATAAATAAATTTTAACAAAAAACAACAGACATAATCATAAATCACTGACCACCAAAAATAATGACTAGTAACCACGAGTAAAGCAACTATGAATATCTAGAATAACATAAAACAAATAAGAAAGTAACTTCACATTTCGCTTGTCATATTTTATTACATTTTGTTTATATATTAGTCAGAAAAGCAAAATATGTTAATCTAAAAAAAGATTTTTTTTCTTGATGATAGTTTACAGTTACGAAACCTTTAGTCACATAAAAATGTGATACATCAGTGAAGTCGGGGATTTAAAAGCTATACAAAGATGCAATAAAAATTACAGGTCCGTATTTAAAATAACGTTCTTGATGATACTAGTGAAAAGATGAAACGTTTAATAAAAAAAAACTATTTAGGCTACGTTGTGAAGGATAAAAAACGCCAATGAAAAAGTGTTTTTAGTTTCCCAATTACTCTTGAAATAATGCCAAGGAAAAGTAAAACTAAAAATTCAAAATTTTACTTTTTTTCAAAAATCTCAAGAGCAGCAAGATATATTTTTGATTTCTCGACGGCATATTTCTGTACAATTGTACAACTTTGCCCAAATTTAACCGATGCTATATCTTTTACCGTTTTCGAGATCCCTGTACTGAGAAGCGAATTTGTTACAACCTGTATACGTTTTACTGTTGTTTCATGATTTATTTAATGCAAAAATAGAAAAACTTTTAGTATACATTATGTATAAATTTTATTGTGTGAAATGCATTTCTAATATATGTAGTATTAATTTAAAATCTAATTAAAATATCTTAAAAGCACTGATCTACATTCATAGATATCTCTGTTTTACGGTAGAATACCTTTATATTATGGAGCTGGTTGCAATATAATCATCATAAGATGGTTAACCGTAAAAGAAAGCATTAAGAATTAAGAAAAATAAAAAACATAAGAAGAAGTCAAAATAAGTAAAATAAAGTATTACATTGCAAAATAACAGTATTGATAAAAATATTATGCTTATTTTCTTTTGCGGTAAGGTTAGTTTTGTAAAGGGAAAATGCCGAGATCAACTTCCTGCCGAATTCGTATTAATTTTTTGTTAGAAAAGGTCATAAAATAAAGTCAAGGGTTCTTATTATCATTTGTATAATAACTAATTAATCTAATTTTATTTCAACTTTTCTTTTTTCGTTAATTACCAATTATCCCAATTTAATGGCATGAAAATATAATATTTATTATGATTATCTGTCTTGTTTTTGTAATTAGAAAATATCAATTTAAATAACTAAAGATTTATTTTTATTGTCATTTTTGTTATTTTTTGGCAGTCGCTATTTGTTGGTAATTGCAGCAACGAGTGCTTACAAACGTAAGAAAATGTTTTCGTAACATATTTTGAAAATCTTGTTTTAAGGGATTTCCAGCTAACATGTAAGAAACTTGGATGCTGTTATTAATTATCAGGTTTTAATTTTTAAGGACTGTACCAAGTATAAACAAAAACTTCAACAAGTATAATATTTCTTTAATTTTTATCTAGATATTTATTTTTGCATTAAATTATACTTTTCCTTGTATATTTACATGTGTAATTTTCTCGGTACCCATTCCCACACAATTTAAATTTTACCAATGTAAAAAACAAAGCGCATTCAATTAATAATGTTTATAAACAACATTTAAGATCTATATTAGTAGGAATAAAAACTTACTAAGAACTCTATTATCACCACTAATCTGAAAAAACTGTATCAAATTCACCGCACAATCCGAAAGAAAGTCTGTTTCCTCGTATGTATAAGTTTCACACACTACTGATGAATATTTAACAATCGAAATCAATCTAATTCGCGCGCTAACGGAAAACGTTTACCTGTCTTGTATAAGCGAATCGAAAAAATACTTATTGTCGATCGACTAAATTGTAGTGACATGCGCCACTTATTATATACCATTGCACTACATTTATACACTTTGTATTACATTGTCAGTTGGTACGTCGGATTCACTAGGATTCTATTCTTCTATTGACATGTAAACGAACAGTACATAACAGTGGCACATTTGACTCGATTTGTGTAAAAGGTGATTATAAATTACGTGCATTTTATTTTATTAGACCCACCCATGAAAAGTTTTACTGATACTCGGTTATTCAGTTGCTTAGAGGCGAGGTGTTACAATAGTCAATGTGTACGTAAATAAAATTGGAAATCAGTAATGAAAAATTATGTTAATAATTCATATTGAAGGAAATTTCAACTCTAATAGCTATAATTTGTTGTAAGTTATTATCAAGTGTTAGAAATCGTTCAACATTGTTGGAAAAATACGTTCTTTCAGTACTCGCAAATGGGCTAAATGATGCTTTAACAACACGGGGTGATTCATTATTGTTGCACAAAAGTTTAAGGACGAATTCTTTCGGCCAAAATGTGAAAAGAATCTAAAAAAAATTACGAAAACATACAAAGTATAGTATCTTGTAATTTTTTCGTAATATTGGTAAATTTTTGGAGTGGAGTAATCTAAGGTACAATATTTTTATTTCCTAAATTTTTTATGATATCTTGGTTAATTCTTAAATAAAATAATAAAAACCATTTCTGTGCACTGAAAAAAATAAATAAAATAAAATACATTCGGGGCCTTAATCTCACTTCTCCAAAATATTAAATTTTCTTTCTAAATAAAATTTCTTCGCCTTTAAGCAAAAAATTAATAATTTTTAATTTTTATAGGCTAAAGACATGTTTCTTTGCACAGTTATTAGTCAAATTATTAAGCTACCCAAAAATATTTGCAGCGATTCAAAATTATTATACAGGGTGACTAAAATTAATTTTAAATTTTACCAATTTTAAATGGCGAAAACTTTTTTTTTTTAAATGAAACATTCTATATTTTATTACACCATAGGAAGCATCGAAAAAGATGTATTGATGTTTTTATACTTTCCATATCGCTAGGGTTAATAGGTTTTTTAAAATCTCAAATATTCCGAGAATGTTCTTTTTGAGCGGGATTGTGATCATTATAAGGGTAAAAATTGTAAGTAGTTCTTTAACTTCTAGTGAAAAACGATGATGTATAACTCTAAAATGTATTTTGCAGAAAAAATAATTTCTAAGAAAGTTTGTCAGGTCCCAATGACAGAACTGCTATCTCCTTTAAAAGGTTTGTACATTGATCATGCCCTTTAAAATTCCAAAATCCTCACTAATTTTTCTTTCATTGACATGAATTTTAATTAACAAAGGCAACAATGTTAATTTGACTGTTCTCAACAGTCGGAATTAGCATTTTGTAATATTTTTAATTAAGAAAAAAAGTCAAAACGAGCAAATATTTTACATTATAATTTATGTTGTCTACTAATATTAAATTTAAATTTTGAACAAAAATACGATAAATTGTTATTTGGCAAACGCCGACTACATTTTTAGTACCAATTAAACTATAGTAAAAAGTGCATTTTTCAAAAAAATCGAGGTTTTTCAATAACCTACTAAATTTGACTACAGGAAAAGCTTAAGAACATCGATGCATGTTTTTCTGGTGCTTCTAATGGTGCAATACAATAAAATCTAGGATGTGCTACTTATAAAATATAAGTTCTCGCCGTTTGAAATTAGCAAAATTTGAAATGAATGTTTAACGCTCTGTGGAATAATTTCCAACCATTGTTAATAGTTTGCGAAGTCTAATATTTTAACTAATTACTTTATCCTCTAAAGTCTAAGAAATATTAAAAATTTGATGACCAGATAAAAAAAATATTTTTTAAAATAATCAAAATATCTTTGAAAATATTAGCTTTCAGTAAAGAAAAAACCGGTTAGCGCTCACTAAAATGATGAGCAGAATTCGAAGTACTTATGTAGCTGACTAATGGCAATACGTTGGAAATGTTCACAGGGGCAGGTAGCAGGTTTGACAGAAACTTTATTTTACATAAGTTGTTAATTTTGGTGGAATAGACTGGTGTTTGGTTATCTATAAAAATTGAAATATAGATCTTGCCCCTGAAACCAAGAAATATTAAAAAACACACCAAAAGTTGCTTAGCGCGTTTCGATAGCAAGCTATCATCTTCAGATAGATACTAACATCTAATATTTGGCTGGCAACTAAGTGATTGCCGATTTCAAATAAGACGGAAAATTCAAAATTTTTGTTTAAAGATGTAACTTTATTCAATTAGATACTATCCGTTCTTGTCGATGACCGTTTGCCATCGTTCTAGCAGTGGAGAAATTTCACGTTCGTATCATTTCTGATCTTTGCTATCAAAAAACTGAATTAAATGTGATCGGACATCATCAGGGTTATTAAAAATTTTACCATTTAAGGAGTTCTGCTTGGAACGAAATAAATGGTAATCTGAAGGCGCAAGATCGGGGCTATATGGTGGATGTGACAAAACATCCCAACCCAGTTCCAATAATTTTTGGCGAGTGACCAAAAACGTGTGGGGCTTTGCATTATCATGGAGGAAAACAACACCCTTACGATTTGACAATACCTGCCGCTTTTCTTGAATTGCATCGTTTAGTCAGTTTGGCGAGTTGTTAAACATACACGTTTGAATTGATCGTTTGGTTTTGTGGCATAAGGTCAAGGTACAAAATTCCTTTATAATCCCACCAGACTGACAGCATAACCTTTTTTTTTTGGTGAATCTTTGCTTTTGATGTCGTTTGGGCTGATTCATCTTGCATCACCCACGATCTCTTTCGATTAAAGTTGTTATAAAGTATCCACCTTTCGTCGCCAGTAATTAGGCTTTTCAGAAATGGATCAATTTCGTTGCGTTTCAGAAGCGAATCGCAGATGCTAATGCGTTATGTCAAATGAATTTCCTCAAACTGGTGAAGGATCCATAAATCAAGTCTCTTGACATAACCAAGCATTTTAATTTTTTTTTGCAATGCATGTATGCGATATATTGAGCTTCTCTGCAATATCACGTTTTGTGCTATGACGATCCGAATCGATAATAGTCTTGATATGGGTTTCATCGACTTGACTGGACGGCCAGATCGTCGAGCATTTTTCAGTGAAAAATCACCAGAACGAAATCTGGCAAACCAATTTCGACACTGCCTTTCTTTCAAGGCTTTATTTCCATATACGTCACATAACTTCTTTTGTGCTTGCGATGAGTTCTTGACTTTTGGGAAGTAATACAATAAAATATGTCTAAAGTGCACGTGTTGGCTTCCATTTTTAAATTGCGATAAAAATAAAACTAAAGCATTAATCGATATAATTTTTTTACTAAATTAAAGGTAGAAGTCCAGGCAATAAGAAAAAAATATAGTTTATATGCTTTGACCACGTTAACAAAACAAAAGAAAGTGTAAAGCCAATCTATCGACAAAATCGGCAATCACTTATTTGCCAACCCAATATCTATCCTATGATCTAATTTTAAACTACGTCGAGCCATACTTGACTTCTCAGTTCTTCCGTATCTCAAATGAATCAAATGCCCTTTTGGTCGGATTTTAAGGGATTATCAAGTTTGTCCGACCTACTTTTGAGCACAATCTTTACAGGAAATTTAGTAAATACCTGATTGACATAAGATTGTACTCAAAAATATGTCGGGCAGACTAGACGATCTCTTAAAAATCCGACTGAAATTTTATAAGTTTCAATTTTTTTCTGAAGCATATATTTCTGAAACTTTTGCTTCAAAATAATATGTGTACATCCTTTTTTTTCCAAAACGAATTTTGATACAAAATATGTTGAAAGGCATAATTTAAATTCGAAATTTTGGAAACAAGCCAACAATTTTGGTAAAATTTTTGATTGTCAATACAACTGAAATTTTTATAGAAAAAATGTATTTTTAGATTGAAATTAGCAGTTTTATAAACATGTTTAAAATTATTGGTAATATCAAAAGTGCACAACACGGAAATGAGTTTTATATAGGGTTTCAGAAAAAAGCAGAATTTTCGTTTATAAGCTCAACATGCAAATTTATTTTTCTCTTAAAAATATACCTTATGCCACATGCTTTTCACAAAAAATATTCAGGATCCTATTGTATTTGCCCTAATGATCAGTTACACTGGTTGCAAATAAAAATGTTTCGTTTGGTAAGTATCTTGTGTTGCGAGCTTAGTGTAAGGCTTTAAAGACATTTTAGCGTAAAATTTGCTCAGCTTCTGCTTCCATGAAACTTGCTGAAGTACATTTCGTTTTGGTTTTTTTTTATTAAGGGTATTATGTGTAGTTTTTGGAGTTTAAGATATCATCTCACGTTATTGAATGTGATAACTGTTGCAAAAAATAAATTTGACGTATCAGCTTCGACACACTTGTCATAATTTTGCCATCATTGATATGTATAGATTACTTGACCAAAGCACACAAAACAATTTTTAAGAAACGGAAAGAAGAAATAACTCTTTGTTAAAGTAATTTTTCGCGAAAACAAAACAGAATTAGGTTTTAACCCTTTACACTGTACTGGAGAGGAATTTTACCTACGTTTATGTATAAAAGTTATTACGATCTGAGATTGTTAGGTATGAATTTCTTCTAATAAACTATTTTTTATTTAATAAAATTTAAACAATATCACCAGAGACTTTCAAAATCAATAGGGTTCTATTCCAAAAAATGACAAATCGATAGAAGCAAATATACTAAATTAGCTTAATTTAAAAATGTAGCAAATGGTATCATCGTGTAAAGAAAGTTCTTCTCTATTGAGAAAGCTATATATTACAACTGATATGGTGCAAAAGTAATCGAGATATAATTATTTTTTGGTATTTTTCGATAATAGAGCAAACAACGACCAACCGAATGGCGTGCAATTTAAAAAATGCCAACTAGAATTTCACTTATATTGGAACTTGGAAGTTTCTTGTTTAAACCCATTATTTTATCGAAGAAGTTTAAATTTAAAAAAACACCCAATTTCTTTCAAAAACTGGTTTTATTTAGAGATGTATTGAAATTTCGGTTTCGGTGTCTGCGGAAGTGCCGCCGCATAAAGTGCCGCTAGTGCTGATTTGGGGTTGAAAGTGCGACCAATGCTTCATTACAGTTTAAATTTTTGTAACTTACACTAAAGACGGTACGGCCATGGATGAAAGTGAGGCCACTGACAAAAGCCTTCGCTAATTGCTGACTATCCAATTAAAAAAGATTTTAAGTACGTGACTGCCATTCAACTGACTATGTGGAGTCTCATGGAGTGTGTTGAGACTTTAACCTAATAAATAACAATAAAACATGTAAATATAAATATGATGATATATTTACGCGCTGACAAATATGTTACTCTAGCAGATATTGAGAAGGATATATAACTTAACCACATAAAAAAATAAAATAATGTTTTATTGTAAATTTTTTTTCAGAACAATAACATTTTGGGACTCAATTTACTAAAATTATTAGAAACATGCAAATCCAAATTAATTCCCTTCAAAATATTCAAAATAACCAGTTACGAATTTCTTTCAAAGGATCGAAATTGTTCATAAGTACAATAAAGCTTCAAACAAAATGTTGTGGAATGCTTAGAAAGATGCAAATTCAATTTTAGTTTGCTACAGAGGGTGCAAAAATTGTTTATAAAGTAGTAGAAGTTTGAAACAAAATTTATTTGAAATCTTGGAAATATATAAATCCTAGTTAAAAAATGAAAATGAAAAGACCAAATAATAAACGATAAATATATTTGCCAATCGATCCAAATATTATTTATAAAATTATTAATAGGAAAAAATTCAAATGTGAATTGGTAAATATCACAACTTTCCGAGCTGATAAAAAAAACTTTAAGTTCGTCTCACTTCCATTTGAACCCTCGCTTACGCAGGTTTGGGTGGAATTTTACGTAAACAGAGCTTCCGGATTGTTTATAGTTTTAACAGAAAATTAAATTCGCTTTTGGCTAGTTTAAAGGATAAAGTAAAGCAAACGGATAAGTCCGGTATTTACCAAATTTCATGTAGGGATTGTCCTCAAAAGTATGTCTGGCAAACTAGACGATCTCTTAAAATCCGACTGAAGGAGTATTTGGCTCATTTAAGGTACGGAAGAACTGAGAGTCAAATGTGCCTAGACATGCTTTTGAATTAGACTATAAGATAGATAATAATATTAAATTGTTAAGAGTAGTAAATAAGAATTATATGTTAAATGCATGTGAAAGCTTAGCCAACCATAAGGCTGGAGACAATCTTATCTCTGTTAAAAATAGTTAAGGTTGATAGATAATTGTGACACTACGATGTGTATGATTAGATGCCCTTGCGCGTTCGGATGCGGTCGATCATGCAATAAGTGAATATTCTTAGTATATAAGGGTAAATTTTAAGATTAGGTGTTAGTATCTTTCTGAAAATGACAGCTTGGCTGTCGAAATGCGTAAGAGTAACGCTTGTTGTGTTTTTTAATCTCTCTTGGTTTCGGGGGACAAGTTCTGTATTTCAATGTTTGAAGATAACCAAGGAACAGTCCGTTCCACCAAACTTATGCAAATTTGATGCTTAATCCCTGAATTTAAGGAAAATCTACTTTTGGGGAAAATTCAAAATTTATAATAAGAATTATAGATAGTAGAAACTGACAGCTGAATACACAATTTCGCTTAATGAAATAGTTTTATGAAAAGCATACGTTAATCGAGATATGCCTGTATTATTTTTCATCTGGTTTTAAAAATAGGTATATTTAAGTTATTTGTCAAAATAATAATTACAATAATATGACGTACACCAAAGCTGGAATTTGTTAGTGCAAAATGGGAGTTTTTAAGGTGATTTTAAACCCAAGAAATTGTGTTCCGCCAGAGTAAAATATAAGACATGTTAAATTTGGATGAGTTTGTTACAAAATATATTTTTCTAATTAGCCACTTTAAAACTAGTATTCTCAGTTGTACATTTGTTCGTAATAAGAATGTATACGAATATGATAATGAACCTGACACCAAATTAAAATAAATACATGGTTTCTAACAGGATTCTCATTCCGATATTACGGCATGTGTTGTAAATGACTCTCCATAATGCTATAAGTACTATAGTAATGTTTCATCCACATTTTGTGTATTGCAATATAATTTGGCCAGTTAAGCTGATATTTACAATTATGTGATGTTAAAATGCAATAGAAGATCTTTTACTTTTTTGTTAGCTGCTAAAGTGCCATGATTTATGTAAAATAATTCAAGTAGCCGATTTTACGGAAAGTTGTTTACATTTCTAAAAACTATAACACCGCTGATTGAGATATAAAAATTAAACATCTCGTTTAAGTACAAAGTGAACTCATAAATTTTATTTTTGGCAGTTGATGTAGTTGAAGAAGAATTAGAATTTGTTTCATATCAGCAAACAAAAATATATTATGACTTATTTCCTCTGATAATAACCATTGTATGTTTATGTCTATAATATTTTTTCCCATCTGATATTTATGATTGAAACTTGTTTTATACCGGTTTTAATAATATTAGAATGATCAATGGTGGTGACATTTATAAAATTGGTGTTCTTTATTATACCTAGCTACTACGCAGAATTCTATAAATATATAATAAAAGTATTAGCCTAAACTAAGGCAATTGTTTCAGTTTTAAGAAATATTGCCTTTCTGCATTTTTCTCATAATTTGGTTTACCAATATGTGCCTATCTACATAATACCTCATCGGTCTAACAATAATTAAAGCATAATTTCAAAACGTCGGTACATACATCGTTACTGCACATTTTAAAATAATGTCATTTATAAAGCACTTGACACAATTTTCCATTAAACATATAGGAAAGTATCCAAATATGGAATACTATTTTATTTTTCGAATAAAAAATTAAACTTTGCATGCATGCAAAAAATAAGGAGCTACTATCTAGTGGCGTTCGATTATCATCTCGAGCTGTCAACTCCAGTTGCTTAAATTCACCGTAACTCAACGTATAAAGATGGTCATTATTAGACATCAGAAAAGGTTTTTGCTGCCTTAGATATTTGGTTCGGTATAATTTGATCACATTTATGTTAGCATTAGGGAACCCGCCACTGTCTTCCCCATATAGAATGTGCCACATGTAATTCAAACCCATGACCTCGAGCCACGTGAAGGAGCAAGGGGAAGAAGGCAGTTGAGAATGAGCCGAGTAGATATCAAGAGCATATGTAGAAGAGACCAATAAAGCGTGTGTTAAGTAAATTGTGTGTTATTGCATCGACAATTAATTAGGATCCATTATTTTAGTTTACATTTATAAGGCCCAAGCGGTAGAATTTGCAGCCATATCGTTCACCGTAGATGTGAAAAGTGCATTGCACCTTGTTTCATATTCTTCTGTGTGACCAGAGTTTATTGGCACAAGAGTGTCAATCAAGTTCCAGCCAAAATTCCAGTGAGAAATGACGTAAACCAGAACTACCCTTTCCTTTAAATCTTGTCATGGGTAAGCTGGTGGAACAACAGAAATATTGTGATATGAGGATGACCTAATGCCCATGGCTTACAGAATCTGCAAAGTAAAGTTACTGCTCAATTCTTTTTTTCGAGCCATTATTTAACCCTAATTGTCAGAAAATACCAAGATGTATATCAGAATTATAGTATTTCAGTATACAGTTTCAAAGCATAGCCTATCAGAAGAGTTCAGGCTATGAGAGTTTCAAGTACCTAGGTTTTATTTTTAGATTCGAAGTCCTTCTATATGTGGCCGTGGAATCCTCGATGACCAACTGAAGACCACCGGGGATTGTTGTTCTTACTTATGAAGTAGTAATACACAAACTTTAGAACCACAGGGTAAGATTTTTCACCTATAGAAGACGATTCACTAGTCTGCTATCATCTTCAGAGAGATAAACCATCGCGTTAGAGCAACCTTTGTTCCGTTTTTTAATCTTTCTTGGTTTCAGGGGACAAGATTTGTTTTTAAATTGTTAAAGGTATCCAAGGACCAGTCCGTTCCACCGATAATAGATTTGAGTCTGCGAAAATACAAATAATGATAGTACCCTTTCCAGTAAATCCAGTAAAATAAAATTTTAAATATTTGCATTAGTAAAAATCCATCTTCCGTCCTCAGAACGATGGAAGGACGATAAAGATACGATTTATCGTTCGCAGTAAATCAGTAGGATATCGGATGCTTCAACAACAAACACTTCCTAATGAATCGATTTCACACCTACACGATATACGATAATACGACACGAAAAAAAAAATATCTTCCTGTATCTATTTGCCGCTGAAACACTTGATATCCACTTTGGAAAACGCGCGGTGAGTTGCCACGGCGATTTCAGTGAACATTCATATTCACATAAAGTTAAGAAAAGTGGTGTTTTGTTATGATGGAAAATAGGTAAATCTACCAATGATACTGTAGACTAACTTAATTGAAATTGTGGAGAAAAGACTTTTTCTTTGGTATACACCAGCGATTGAATTTATGCATGGCAAGAAATATGTTCCAACTTCAATACTTCTTAATACGTATTAGCTTTACATACCTTATTTCTAATACAGTCTAGTAGATACAAAAAGCTTGCTAAATCATTCTTAACAACAACTAAAGAATTTATTTTCTCTTTCGAGCAATTTTTGAACAAGGAATAAAATGCAACTTCCAGATAAGTTACTTGTAGTTTTATATCCCCAATATTTTTTATTATTTTTTTCTGTTGGCCAAACCATCTATAAAGCATTATTAACATGAAGATGTGTTTTTTATTAATACCAGTACCAGGTCTTTTCCCTTAGCTTACAACTGCTCAACTGGGAACGATAAATCATATCGCTATCAGTAGTGTGCAAGCACCCTTAAGCTTATGGTAAAGGATGCAAGGCTGTGGGCTTTTCGTGAAATGAGTGAATTATTGTTTTCTGTTTAATGCTAAAGGCTCCAATGTTTCAGCTTTTAAAAAAAAGATAGAAGAAAACAATTTATTGATGCCATAAACTTTCACAAGATTCCATGGATAAAATCACAAAACAGATATCTAAAAGTAAGTAACATAGTCAACATGTTGATGCCAGTTCAGTTTGGGATTCTCATAGAAAATTTACCTTATCAAGATTTTCGTATTAATCACAAGGGCGAGTAGTTGATCTTTGTGAATTATTTAAACGACGTTTGCTTGAAAAATACAAAATAATTGTATTCTAATTTATGGGTATTTGTGAGTGATTTGCACTAAAGTATAGAATGTCCCATTTTCAGCGCTCTTTCGAGGTATAGGAGTTATTATTTAAAAAAAAAATGTTGCACTTTTCACTTTACTTTCCCACTTTTTAATTAAATATCAAAGATTCCAGGGTCAAATTTTTCATAGTACCCTTGGTTTTCAAACTACAGAACCTACAGAAAATATTCTCTTTCTATGCATGTCTCGTATTTCTGCTATGACTAAATATATAAAAAAAAGTAACAACTGATTTTGATAAAGATTTTTACGTTAAGTTCAGTGGCATGATCAGTTTGTTTAAAAATTAATTTTTTTTGGATATTAACGAAAGTTATAATTTTTTAAATAGCACACCCTATATTTAATTTTTATATTGACTACGCATAATGTAGGCTCTTTAAAAATATTTAGTTGTTGATTTCTAGTTTCTTTATAATTACAGGCAGATGAAAGAGAATTTACAATCGGTTTTTATTTTAGTACGAATCCTTAAGAAAGAAACTTTCGTTCCATTGAAATTAGGGTTAGCTGTGTGAACTAGTTTGCAATTAGTCATCTTAATTTTTTACCAATTAGAATCGTAGAAGCTTAATGTTTTTTTAATGTCCTGCCTAAAATTTGGGTTCAATTGAAAATGATACAAATTTTTATGAATTAAAGTAGTTCTCAATAGTTATAATTTTAAAATGTTACATGGACAAGTAATCTCTTTGTTTTATGTACAAAATATTAATTATACATTGTGTTCTAAAATATCAACGTTTTATCGTTTAAATATGTATTTTCCATAATTTTTCATCGACCACAATGTATCTTAACAACAAATTTTTAAATGAATACTTTTGTAGTAGTCCGAAACTGCGAAATACATAGTCCGTAGATAATTTGAAATAACTGTGGCACAATTGAAAATTATAATTTTAAATTTGATATGTAAACAAATCTCAGTTTCTTGTTTAGTTAATACTTATTAACTCATCTCAACGGAGAAATTCTTTCCTTTTAACATTTTGACAAAAATTAGCAGAATTATTTACATAACTTTTAACACATTTACATAAAACAACATACAGGGTGTCCCAGTCTTAAGTAGCTTAGATAAAACAGGTAATAAAAAAATAGCCAAAGTAAATTTTTTATATGAACAAGTATTTTCAAACATTTAATAAAGAATACAATGTTTAAAAATTTAGGATAAAAAAAGTTTTTATTTTTTCACTTCGAATTTTCAAATTTTTCGCACAATCTATATGGATAAAGGCTCATAAAATAAAATATATTTAAGTTCATTCCTCAATGGCGGAGTTGTGAATAATACGAGACATTAATTTAGGAAAAAAACTAGTGCAGCACTAAACAAAATGAATAAGAATACAATTTTTGAATAAAGCATTTAATTCTAAACAAATGTAACTCGTAGTTTTTGTATTTGTCACCGCTGCGACACAATTTAGATTTTTGGGATTTATTATTCAATGTTTTACGTCAGAATCATTACTTATTTCGACCCTTTCCAAAATTTCTTCTTATTTTGTTTGAAAGTTCGAATTTATTTTTGAAAGTTGACTTTTCCTGCTTTTTCCCAAAATTTTAACTTTTTCTAAAATTTTGACTTTTCGGAAGTTTCGACTTTTATAATTTCAATCTTTTTTTCAAATTTTTTTTTTATTTTCTTAAAATGTTAACCCTTTCGAAAATTTCGAGATTTTTTGAAAATTTTAGCTTTTTTTTAATTAGAACATTTTTGCAAACTCATAACTATTTTTGACTTGTTCCAAAATTTGGAATTTTTTTTTTATTTGGCTTTTTGAAAACATCTCGACAATTTTAAAAAACTTCTGAATTCTGTTTAAAATTTCGAAATTCTTAAATATTCGACCTCTTTCAAAATTGTGACCATTTCCAAATTCCTTTGGTTTAAAATCTTTATTTTCTTCTAAATACCGCCTTTTTCAAATTTGGCTTTGAAAATTTCGAATTTTTTAAAATTTCCGATTTTTATTTAAACTTCTATTTAAAAATTTTTAATTTTTAAAATTTGAACTTTTTAAAATTTTTAACATTTCGAAAATTTCACCTTTTTCTGCGTGTTGAATTTTTCGCAAATTTTTATTTCCTTTTTGAAAATCATAATTTTTTAAAAAGTCTGTTTCTTTTTGTTATTTTTTAATTTGGACTTAATGTTAGTTTAATGTAGAACTAAAATGTTAGTTTTTTTGCAAATTTAGACTTTTTTGAAAGAGTTGATCTATTTGAAAATTTTCTGGCGAAAATTTCTGCTTTTTTTAAAATAAGGGATTTTTTAAAAGTTTCGTCTTCTTAAACCTTCACCGTTTTTATAATTTCTATAATTTAAAAGAAGTGAATATTTCTGGAAAAAAAAATAGAAGTGGTAGTTTAAATCTAAATTTTCAGGAAAGATAATAAAAAGTTAAAATATTAAATTTAAGGAAAAACTAAAATTTTGGGGCAAAATCTATGATTTATAAAAAAAGATTCTCGTAATTTCGACAAAAAAGTGGACATTTGAAGATAAAAGCGGTTTCGAAAAAAATCATTATATTACTAAAGAAAATTCAGATTTGGAACTAAAATAAAGATAATAAGGATCCAAAATTTTAAAAAATACATTTTAATCTATAAACTTCCAGTGGTGGATCACATCAAGCGGGAATCCCAAACAATAACAATTTTGGTAACTGAAATAAGTCTTAATCTCGAAATTTCGAATTTTCTCAAAATCTAAAATTTAAGCTTTTGTTGTCATGTATCTCAAAAATTTTAGATTACACTTTCAATATGTACTAATTCTTTCTTTAAAATTTCTCATTAAATTCGGATTTCTTTTTAGAAATTTCGACTTTTTTTCGGTTTATCTTTTCTCAGTTTTTTTAAACTTCGACTCTTTCTCGTAATTAAAAGGTTAGTTTCAATTTTCACTTTTACTTAAAACAGGATAAGAATATATTTTTTTTAATTAAATATTACTACGCAATTTATTCGGCAACAAACTCTTGCGATCGAATTTTGAATTTGAAATCTAAACTTGATTTTCGTATAAATTCGAAGTTGCTGAATTGGGTCTAAGTTAAAAGTTCTTAAAGTTCGAGTTTCTTCTGAAGTTTTTTCCAAAATCCTGGCATTTGGAAAAAAAAATTCATTTTGAAGCTAAACTTTTGGTTAAAAAACTAAAAATTGAAATGCAAGCCAGAAACGTTAAAATTAAAAAAAAAAAATTAATTAAAACATTTTCCATTTCGGAGTTTTCTCCCCAAATTTTGATCATAATATAAAGAGTTCGACTTTTGTTTTAAAACTCAACGTTCAAATCAAAATTTTCATAACAATTAGACATCTAAACTTTAAAGTACGATTTTTGACAGCCAAGACTTTCAACTTTGTTTCCGAAATTTTTAGTGAATACAGACTGCCTCACCTTAGTAAGGTAAAGTGGTGTATTTCTGCCGCTGGCTGAGGTAGAAACTTTATTTTCTTTTATGAATCTTTATCCTAAACGAAGTTTTCGAAATTTAGTTTAAATATGTTTGAAAACTCGGAAGTAAAATATAGAGATTTATTTTTACAACGATTTTAACATCTGTAAAATTATATGTATTGCGCCAAAAAAAAAACAATGATTTCAATTTAATTTGTGGTATTTGTCGAATTTTATACGTATTAGTGATGCCTTGACTATTTAAGTGCATCTTAAATAATATTTATTTTATTGTACTTCACGTTATTATGCACATTAGAGTACACAGTGTTAGCTAAAGCATCTCCCTACTTTTCCATTAATAAATGTACAGAATTTTTTCATATAATTTATGACCCCTATAATACACATATTTCTAATACAAAAGTTGCAGGGTTTTTCATAGTATTTTTAACCTGTGAACCAAATAGAAAAAGACAATTAATATTTTAAAATTTTTGTACTTTTTTGATTCTAAATATACAGTGTGAACCAAATTAGATTTACACTACTACTCCGGAAACGGTTAGAGATACAAGGAAGCTTAAATAGGCAAAGAACTGCAGAATTCCATACCTAAACAGTTTAAATGTTTACCTACTAGGTAAGAAGATATTTTATATTATTTATATATTTATCCACAGGGTGATTCAGTCATAATGGCATTAATTTTAAGAGAAGATAGAGAAACATAAGTATAAGACGAATACGTGATTAAGAAAATTGTTTTCGAGTATAATTACGCTGAAAAGAAAATTAAAAATTATAATTAAAACCCCTTTTTGAGCTGTCACTGACTCCAAGCCTCCAAGGCCCAGACAATAGAAAGAAGAAGAATTGACGGCTGTGCAATTGGGACTCGGGCGAAACAAATAAATAAAACATTCCTAGGTTATATTTAATTGATGACAATACGAAAAACACTAAATGATTCTGGCGGCACCGATGGTTACGAAGTCGTTGGATGATTTGCTTTTTCACATGAAAATCGGGAGACAACGAATTGCAGAAGAAAGTTACACGAAAATAAATAAGGTGAAATCGCGAGATGGATGTAAACGTTGATATCAACGCTTCGGGTAGTCTGGTAATGAATTAAATTCGCTGTTTTAGGTACAAGTCTTAACAGTGGTTGATACTCGAGAGTTATTTCCCGACTCTTTATTTTTGTGACTCTCTGTGATGTGATGGACATTTTTTAAACCATATAGATTTACGTCGAATCATTAGTTTTTCTATGCACCCGACAGGTCTAAATTAGTTCGGAAAAGAGGCATTCCAGTATTAATGTAAGTACACTGCATTTATTCTGACTGGGCTATTATTGACCTATTTTTTATAAACAACAACCTAACTGCTAACCAACATTAATATGCTTCAAAATTAAATAAAGCAGTGGGTCGTATCGTTATTTATTTTGTAGAATAAATATTTTAGTTTGAGTCGTTTGTGTTCGTTTATTTTTTGAATTTTCGATTTACCTTTCATTAGGCCGATTAATTATGGAACCAAAAAATGTAAAAGGTTTTAAAGGTTCGAAAATACAAATACTTATTCTTTAAAATAATTAATAGAGATTTGTGGCCCATTAATTAGCGATGTTTCGCCCTCACCCGTCTGGTGTATCATTGCAGCTGGTGAGCGGATGATAACATGATAAGCGTTTGTTGCCATAAAGCATTTATTGTGGTCAGTAGCGCCTGGCTTTTGGTGGTCAATGGGCTCATTTGGGTATATTTTAAAAAGTCGAATAAAAATGTTTATTTTTTCGATTTTCTGTCTTCACTAAGCTTTCCGAACGCTTAGTTAAAATTAATGCCATTATGACTGAATCATCCTATATATATCGCAATTGACAAAATGATAAAGCAATGAACTCTTAATCAGTCTTAATGCTATTAAGAAAAAACTGAAAATAGCCCTTTTTAATAACTATCTGCGATTTGTTTATTTGAAGTCTGATATAAAAAAACAAAAACCGCATGAGTTGTTTTTAAGGCCTTTTAATTTGCCTAAGTTAATTTTTTCTGAAATAAAGTATTTGTGAGAAAATTGTATCAACTTTTTTATTTGTTATAGATGCCATAATTGAATTTTATCATTTTCAAATCAGGTATATTCTTCTCATTAGTTTGATACATGACATGTTATATTTCAAATGTGGCAAAGTGGATTAAATAAAATAATTTACTATTTCTAAACCAAGAAAATTAGTGTAGACGGAATAAATTAGATAACTTTTTATAATAAAAATACAGCACCTAATAACATAACAATAATTATTAAAAAATTAAAAAAATATTCTAACAAACTGTGCAATATTGAAACAGTAATATTATTAGTATTAGTATAATGGTAACGTGCATGGACTCCTTTAAATGACGCAGTTCCATGAAAACCTGTAGATGTTTATTAGGCGAAACTTAAACTTGGCTATCCGCAATAGTAAATTATTATTTTTAAACAAAAAAATAATGTTAAGTGGCAATGCAAATGCAATAATTCGTAACGATACATTAGGATAAATTATATCAAATAATGTTCACTGTTGGGAAACTTAAAACAAATATAACAAGTTTGAACAGGCACAAAACTAAAAAAAAATTGAGAAAACTGATATTAAAATAAATACAAGGCATATAGTATTTGAAGACAATCATTAAAAGCTGCCCTTTTTCCTATCAGAGTATTTTAGTGAAATCAACTTATTAAAACTTTGAAAACTTTAAAATATGCGGCAATTTTAACGAAAATTCAATTAAAATTAAAAACCTATTCATGTAACATAAAATATCTAACAAACTAACATTAGATACGACTTTCATCTATAGGCAGCTTATGCGTTTTAGAATTCTTAATTTCTGAAGAAGTCTAAAACTCACATCTGAGTATGAGTCATGAGCAAGTCCTCCTTAGTAAGATTTTTAGAATGTTTTGAGAATTATGTTATTTAAAGGGATTTATACATATTACAGCTGCTAATAAATATTTCAATATTATACAGTTTTTTACAATATCTTTGGTAGTAGTTGTAGAGTTTTTTTTTAAGTTCTAAGAACACCATTTTTGCATGAAAAGCACTTTGAAATAAAATTGTTGCAATTTTTTAAGGAGAAATATATGCAGTGGAACTAGAGAGATGTAGGAAATGTTATAATTATGAATAGTGTACAGCCAAAGCAGGAATTATTGAAAAAAAAAGCCTTGTAGGATTATTCCACACCGCGAGAATTCAAGTTCCCCTACATTGACCTGACACAGCATCAAATTTATGATTAATCCACGGTCACCACTGATTAAGCTGCAGTGGTTTGTTGTTGTTTTTGCACGTGAAGTATCAATAAACTCATTGATCAATAATTTGGCATGCCAAAGGAATTTGATGCATTTATTTTAATGCACATGTTGAAGATATGTCTATCGGAATAAAAAAAGTGCTATGAACCTTTATTAAATGTGTCCAAACCTATATCTTTGAGAATATTTGAAAAACTCGTAAGACGCGTAAAGATCAATCTTCACAGAACTCACGAAGTGTTAAGCTAGATTGCCATTTATTTTTTGTAAATATGCTTTTCTACTAGCTCATGATTTTTATGGACAAGCTTGCACAAGATGCTGGGGTTCTTTTTTTGGATACAAAAAAAGTGGCTCATGAGTAAACAATAATTATATGACCAGCATCAAACAAATTTTCTGAGAGTTTATCGGATTGAGAAACCCTTTTCGGGACAACTGTAATATTTTAAAACATAGCGGATATAATTATGGTCACTTACCTGGTCTAGAATTTTTGCGATATCTCGATTTACTAGGATGCATTTCTCTTTTACGATTTAGGTTGAAACAATACTACAAAATCCAATAAACAATATTATTACATTCCTTTTGAATTCGTAGCGTCTCGCTAAACTCAAATTGTTTACTACTATTAAACCTACAGAAGGTGTGCTCGACATATGATAAAAATTCCATAAGTTTGTTTTATCTTGATTTGAAAACAATCGAAATCAATGATTTTCTATTGAAATAAGTGAAATAATATAGAAACTGATATAATAAGTATTTTAAAGAGTCCTTCATTGACCAGTAACACGTGCAAAGGTGATGTTTTATGTACTAAAAAGTGTGTACTATTTTCCTAAATGTGTTCAACGTATTTCTTAGAATTATACTCTTTTGTGTATTAGAAAAGTTATCTTGAAAATATAGCAACTAGCTAATATACTTAAGCATGTACAGATGTAATGGATAACAGAAAGAAAGATAAAAACGTGGTAAGTGTTTATTTTTCTCATTTTATGTGGCTTTTCTGTCGCATGTTTCTTGTTCACAAATATAAGTTTCAGTTGCTTTATATTTTAATTAGGAAATGATAAGCTCTTCAAGTTTGTTTCACACAGCAATGGAGAAGTTTCCAATTTTTTCTTATTGATTCATTATTCACATTTAGATAAAATGGTGCAAATATTTGAAAGCATCATTAAAATATTCCTAGAAGTGAAAAAGTTACGGACCTTTGAAGTTGCGCTTGTAAGAATAAATTTCGTTACGCGTGTGACATTATTTAACTTATCCACGGATATAAAACTACCTTTAAAACCGTTTATCAGTCGATAAAAAAATACAGTGTCTCTTAGATTTCGGTTCTCTACAACATCCAAAAATTAGAAAAATCCGCGAACTTTTCTTCGTGTTTAGTTATTTGAGGTGCGACAATCTCGGACGAGACAAATGACCTCACACACACAGACCTTCGCGCTAAAATACGTAAACTTCAATAAGCTATTTCTCAGTCATTTATTAACAGATTTGAAAAAAATTTTCAGTGATTTATTAGTTTTGATCTATATTTTAATCTAATTACAGTAAACATAGTATTAATAACATCATTAAACTTCTCCATTGCGTTAAATCTTGGCCAACCACTGCTTGTGACTCAACACTCACCCCTTATTGCTGTTTGAGACTCACCTAATTGTTTGGAGCAATCTTAAAGTGATTGCCTTAAAAAGAAGTAGTAGGTAACTGAGAACTTGGTTTTGTGCGAAAAAAAAAACACATAAAAGGTTAATTCATATAACGCCGTAAAGATACAGAGAAATGCTATTAAAAAAAAATTGAAAATATAGGCTGAATCAAATTTGATTTCCACTACAGAGGTCTCAAAAACTATTCGAGATGCAAGAAAACAAAGAGTGCAGAATTTAATGCGTAACAATATTCCATTAAATAAATAAATGTAGTCCAATTCGTCTTGATTTTGTTTTAGAGAAAACTGAAAGTCGCCATTTTTAACAATCAGATCTTAACTTCTTTATCTGATGTCCAATCGCAAAAATCAAAAATAGCATTTATTTGTTTTTGAGGTATTTTTTTCTAATTTCTAGAAAAAACAGAGATTTTAAATAAACTTGAAAATTATGGAAAAAAGTTTGGGAAATACAAATGTTAGATAAACTTGACATTTTTTTATTTTTTTGCTGACAAATTTTTAGAAAAGGCAAAAATGGTAAACTAGAAATATACCAGGTCATAAATTTTAAAACATTTTTTTGGAAGTCTTGGGTTCGATTTAAAATGTAGACTTTTTTGCCAAGTATTAAAGTAAAACTCAAAATTTCACAAAAGTTATAAAATAAATAAATAAATTTATATAATTAAACTCAAAATTTTGTGAAACCAGTTAACAATCTAAAAAACGTCTCAAGAAAGTAAGAAAATTTCAATATTTCCATTTTAATAACAAAATATTGCCTTTGAAGAATATTCTTGATTTCTCTTGACATTTTATTTCGAAACCTTGAAATTTTTGCCGCGTTTTTTTCAGAGATTTAGATACTCATTTCTAATATTATCCCTTTTTCAAATTTAGTTTAAATTTTTAAAGAACCTATTATAAAGTTCAAGCTTAAACCCTACATTTTTGAGAAATATTTAAATTTTGTGAAATCATAAAAAATTTTTTTGGTTCTCTTCGTTTCCATTGACAACACCCCTGTGAATAATTTTTTTATTGAAGTATTTCACTATTACCCAGTAAAGATAATATATAAATAAAAACATATAAATAATATAAAATAGCTACTCAACTAGTAGCTAGAATTTTAAACTCTTCCTGCATGTTACTACTACAGAAAAAAGAAAAGTAACATTTTGATTGATTATGCATCGGGTGTAATAGACTCATGGTATATCCCCTATTTTTTATTTATTTATAAAGATAAAATTTTTGAACTTACAACACTCGATGTATTTAAGAAATGGAAATTTTTGATATAAAAATGACACTCCTATTGCTGTTGCTTTTGCTAAAACTGATACACACTTTTGTATTTTAAATAAAACATACAATTTGTATCAGTTTTAGCGAAAGTGTCAGCTGTAGGAATGTCATTTTATGTCAAAATTTGACATTTTATAAATACTTTAGGTGTAGTAAATTTTAAAATTTTATTTTCATAAATAAAGAGAAAATAGGATACTGTTACACCCAATTTGCAATTTTTAAATGTTTCGGTTTCGGAAAACAGAGTAGAAGCCGCAATTTGGTTTCGGTAATGGTTTCTTCCAAAACTCTGGTTTCGGTCGGTCTCTATTTTCCGTATCGAATTTGAAACAGAAGGTAGCTTTGATGGAGACTTGATTTCAACTCAGGAGCGTGCCGTACTGTGATGCAAACCGCATCAGGCGGCACCACAAGGGAGCGGCATAAGCATCTAATCAAAATTAAATTAGAATCATTCACTAATTCAAATTTTTACACATCCCTTTTCTTTATAGTTTATATACATATATTTGGTCAGCAAACATGGCTTTGAGAGCTGCATGCGGATCTTTGTTAAGTGCGGTTCCCGTTAAAATTTTAATGTTTTTTATGAATTCAGAACGTTTTTTATAACTTTAGTTAAAAGTTTAAGCTAAAAATTAGATGCCAAAATGTATAAAAAAATTTGAAAAATGGAAATTAATATATACAAAATCGAAAATATTTAAAAGAACTCGAAATTAAAAGAGGTCAACAATTTCGCTAATAGAAGAGAAAAAAAGGCTGTTTGGGGGAAATTAAGAAAAAAACAAAATAAAAGTAAGATACAAAATTCTTGGAAAAAAGCGGAATTTTGACAATAAAATTGATATTCATAAAAAGAAAAAAAAAACAAAAAAGTTTAATATTTTTTTCATAAATGTCGAGTTTTTTCTCGAAGTTTTTATTTTCTTAACATTATACATTTTAAAATTTCTATTATTTTCGGAACTAAATTGAAAATTTCAAATAAAGAATAGAAATTTGATTTTTTTTTATTTAGGGTTTTAGAATAAATTATATTTGCATTCCCATTACACTTAACGCCATATACTTCTATCTTTTGCATTTTCCTCTTCTTACTGTCTGCTTTCCATAGCTTTCCTCATTCCTTCATTCCATGATCATCTCGGGCGTCCCCTTCTCTTTTTCCATGTGGGTTTCCATTTAAGTATTCGATGTGGCCACCTTTGTTCGTCCACTCGAAGTTCGTGTCCGAACCATTTAGCTCTCTTTTTTCCACTCTATCCTCTGCGGTTTCTCTGCGTTCATTATATTTCGAATGTCCTTATTCCTCTTTCTTTCTAATCGTGATATACTGTCGCTTCTTCTTAGATAATCTATCCTAATGGTGTGGAGCCTTCTCTTCCACTCCGCATTTAGGGTTCAAATTTCACTTCCATATAGAAGTACTGGTTCCACTAGCGTTTTACCTATTCGAACTTTTGCTTGCTTAGATATGTTTTTATCCCACTATCCTTAATTAAGTGCTCCTAACATCTTTCTACTATCTTCTATTCGGTTTTTAATTTCTGCATGTTCTATCCCTTCTTTAGCAATGGTAACTCCTTCGTATCTAGCTTTTTCTACTTGTTTAATGGTTGAGTTGTCGGTAATCATGATTTTAAATTTAGTGTCCGAATTTAATACTAGGTATTTAGTTTTATTAATATTAATAATAAGTCACCATTCACTGTAGGTGTTGTATAATCTTCTGAGCATAAACTCCAAGTTATAAGCATCTTTGGCTATTAACATTTGATCATCAGCAAAGTTAATGGTGAAGAGAAACTCATCTTCCACTTGAATACCCATTGGTTCTGCGTTTCCACTCTTTTAGTGCTGTTTCTAAATATATGTTAAACAATAAAGGAGATAGAGAGCATTCTTGGCGCAATCCTTTAGTTGGTTCCATCGCAGGTGATAATGCCTTTCCATTCTTTACACATGCCTTATTGTCTTTATAAAATTTCCTAATTATTTTGATTATTCTCGGGTACGTACCCGCCAATTGTAATGCGTCCCATAATTTCATCCTGGGAATTGAATCATAAGCTTTTTTAAGATCTATGAGCGCTAAATGGGTTTCATCGGAATATTCATTTTTTTTGCAATTTGTTGCGTTATAAATAAAAAATAAAATACTGAGGTTACCCTTTGCGCGTGGATTAAACTTAAAAAAAAGGGTAAATTTCGAGAACATAGTCAATATTTTAAAAGTCAAAAATTTAAGTTTAAAGCTTAAATTTCCAGAGAAACCTAAAAATTAAAACCGAAATATTAAAATCCGAAGAAAAAATTAAAATTAAAAAAGAAGAACAATAATTTACATGATACATAATGAATTTAAATACAGAACTTGTCTCCTGAAACCAAAAAAGCTGTCATCTTCAGAGAGAAACAGAGAAACAGTTTCTCTCTGAAGATGACAACCTGGCTGTCGAAACGCGTTAGAGCAACCTTTGTTGTGTTTTTTAATCTTTCTTGGTTTCGAAGACAAGATCTGTATTTCAATTTTTGAAGATATCCAAGGACCAGTCCATTCCACCAAAAATACATAATGAATGTCAACATTTTTGAAAAAATATCTAACTGAAAAATAAATTGCATTTACTACAAATGACATTTTCCAACATTTCAAGGAAAAAGAACTATATGTTTATATTAAAGTCAAAATTTTAGATAAACATGGAAAAACCAAGCTCAATTTTTTATTTTGAGGAAATATTTACATAAAAAGTCAAAATTTTAAGTTTCAATTCAAAATTTTAGAAAAAAACATATTAAATTAAAACTGAAAAATCATTATAAAAAATAAATAAAAAATGCCAATTGGTAATAATTTTGAAATAAAAATAAAAATAACAAAACTGTTTCCAAAATTTCAAGAAAGGAAAGTTTACATGTAGATATTAAAATTAAAATTTTAGATAAACATATAAAAAAAGGTGAAACTTTTTATTCATAATGAACAAAATTAAATAAAAAAACATTTCGTGATTATTTTTGGAAAAATTCCTATTTTACGTTTTCAATTTTTATTATTTTCCTAATTTTAAGAATAAAACCCAGTTTAAAATCTTTGAGAAAAAGTTAAAATTCCAATTTTATATCCAGAATTAGGGGAAAAAGGTCAAATTTGAAATTGCGCCGAGAAGATCATCATTTCAACATAGACTTTGATATTTTGTATTATACGGTACCACAAAAATTGATCATTTTAATCGACATTTTGAAATAATTGCGCTGACAGTTCTGCTTTAAACTTATAATGAACTTTTAATTTTAATGTTATTTTTTTTAAACATAAACGAAGGTTGTTTTAATTATTTGTTTTAAACAAAAAACTTTTATGGGGCGGCATTTTCAAGATTTGCATTATACTAAGAAAATCGACCACAAGGCCCTGTTTCAACTATTATTTTCAATTTTCATCCTCACATTTCAGTAACAGTAACTCCGTCTACTTGAACTTAGTTTAATATGCGATAAGAATGTTGCTGACGTGGTGGTAATGAAGCTAAATTGACATTTTAATTTTTTCGTAGTGACTTCACAACTGTGATATTTGAATTGTAAATAGACCGTACAAAGCTAGGATAAGAGAATTTTTTCGCTTCAGAGATAGAATCAATTGGATCGTTAAATACCGCAATATCATTCTTGAAGCCTTTTCTCTTTTAAGTTATTTGAAAAACTATATTTTTCTTTTGTTGAAAAAGTAGACCTCGAGCGGGAGTCTTTGTATATATCACTAACACGGTGCTGCGATCTTAATTTCTGATATTGACTAATCAATAAAGTCTGAGGCTGATTTTCGTTTTTTCTGTTTTAAGTAAATAACATTGTTTAGTGGAGATAGTGGTGTTAATTAAATTATAAGATCTTTTCGAACTATAAAAAAATATATATCTTATACTTGCGGATTCTATGACTACCCCACTCTAACCGAAATGTCTTCCTTTTAACATTTTTGTAAATAAATTTCATTTGTTATTATTGATAACAGCAATGTAATTTCCCTAAAGTAAATATTCATCAATACCTTCTTTTAAGATCTTCGCCTTTGGTATTTATTGGACAAAAGTTTAATATCATAAAAGTGACAGCCGCCAAATATCATAAAGCCCTGTTGCAAGCATTTAAATTGAAATAGTGTGACACAGAATATGGCCAAGTTATCGTTAATAAGCTGTATAAAATATAGTAGAAAATATTAAACATATGTAATTCCAGGTCCTATGGTAAATTAATTGCTTGAACAGACAAATGTTAAATTAGACCGCAACCATTGATCTTCCTCATGGAGGACGTGAGATCGCTACATTGAAAGTGATTAGTTTTGCTACCTATTATTATCATTAATCTGTTACATAAATTACATTATAAAATAATATCTGGATAAATCAATGCGTAATACATTTATTGAATTATTGAACCATTTAAAATAACCTGTGGAAACATCGCTCGATCTAATATGTGCCTACATATATCCAAAGATTAAATATTGTATTGTTTTATTTCTCTTAGTTTATAAATTGAAATACTGAAACCAAAAAAGATTAAAAACATAACAAAGGTTGCTCTCACGCTTTCCCATAGCCAAGCTATCATCTTCAGGGAGATACTTAGTTTATAAATAAATATTGTAGAATTATAATAGTATAATTTATTATTCTACTAAATCAATAGAATATTTGCACAAAAGCTGCATTTTGTGAATGAAATACTAAAATTGATGGACCCAAGATTAAAAGTTTTTGAGAAATTTACAAGAAAATAATGACAGGATAATTGCATATATACTTCCCATCTTTTTGAAAACTGAAAACTACCCAATAATTATCTTTGATGTATATGATTTTGGTAAACGTTCTTTTTATAACAAATAGTTTAATTTTATTTTAAAAACACTTGTTATGACCCAATTTACACAGACCGATTAGAAAATGGATCTTTAAATAGAGATATTTATTGCATCACCTTGCATGTATTTACCCTGTACAGTAAAGAATAATTTAAAAATGAGCGCCACATATCATGATAGTGTACCTTTGTACGAAAAATAGTTTTGTTAATAAAAAATGTTAGGAGCTGCAGAGCGTGGCATCAATACTGAGGAGTCCCCTATAGAACACATTAATAGCATTAGTCTGCTAAAAAATTTTGTTCCTATTATTATGCACAACACCTAAACGAAATATAATAACAAAAAAAAATGTACCACTTATACTTTGTATGTAATGTTTATTTTTTTAATAAAATGCTGTCGGTCAGTAAAATTGTCGCCTTTTTCTATGTTAAGCTTGTAAATGCTGCGACGTCAGCGATATTTTGGAAGCTTGTTGGGGGACTATTGAAAATTATTTTGTCAAGTTATCAGCAAGATGGTGGAGTTAGTTACCATATTTAGCCCAGTCGGCGAGAAAATCGTTATAGAGGTGAAAAATACAAACTAATCCAAAAGCAATTTTATTATTGCAATCTATTAGTATGTCAATTCTGAGCATATGTTTAAGTTGGCGCGGCGCGGAAGGCTGTGCTTCAGCCGCCATTTTGCTAAACGCGTTTTAGTAAATATCTCGAGAATGGTTGGTCCTATGCGGAAAATACAAGAGACCATATTTATAGAGAAATATATAATTGAACTTTTTTATTTAACATATTTTTTTTATAAAATAAATACTTTATGCGTTATTACAATGAAAATTTTTACTTTTTAGATTTTTCTTTATAGTTTCAAAACCGTTAGCACTTGTTGGTTACAGTTGTAATCAAAGTTATAGAGCGTCAAATTCTCTACAAATTTTGTAAATATTTTATTTTTCTAAAGTTAATAGTTTGTAAGTTATAACGCTATGAAAATCAAACGGTCTCGATAAATTTTAACTTACGAATTTCGCCACCACTCAATGAATATAACACAGTAAAGAACTATTCTGTACTATAAATCGAATGTGTATTTATGCCCAAGGTGCTTTTAATCACCAAACGCTAATTTGATGAGACAATATAACATTGTATTTTCAATGAATTGCAGAAAAATTAATTTCATCACACCAGTCTACATTAAAAACTATCACATTTTAAAAATATGCCAATGCGAGAAGTATGAAGAAAAGAACCATTGTCTAGTCGTAAAGGAGCCACTTCAGCAAAATTATAACTGATGAAGAAATGGGAGAAATGGACGAAAATACATTTTTGAATGAAATAGTAGAAGATAAGATAGACAGTGACTCTGACGGAGTCATAAATATAAGTGAAGCTGGACCATCAAAAAAATGTTACAATAGTTTTTCTTTTTGCACTTTTAATGTGGATTAGGCTTACTGGGGATACCACGTTCAGAAACACGCGCCGTGAACTTTACCTCTAAGGTGGTGGGGAAATAAGTTCAAATTGCGCACTACCAATACATTTTCATTGCTCTAAAACTATGACACTACAAATTTTAGAAAAACCTATTTGAAAAAAAAATTGTAGATTTTCTAATTGTCTTATAATTTTGATAGTTATTGTTATGAATTATGCTTGTAAGCCCCTTACTAATTTAACTAAACAAAAACTAAGAAATGAACACTTCACCGCTGTTTCTCTTTTTATAGTAACAACCAAAATAAACATTTGATTGTTTATAGATTTCGTGTAGTTTCTTGGTAAAACCAATTATTCTCGAAATATTTACAAAAACGCATTTATCAAAATAATGGCTGACGCACGACGTCCCACATCGCGACCACATGGCGTCATGAACAGGATTAACCAACAAATAGGTTGTATTCATAAAATTGCTGTTGAATTATTCTTCAAATAAATTTTTCCCACTGCGTAACTGTGAAAAAAAGGAAAAATCTAAAAGATCATATTTATTTAAAAATAAGTATTCTAATATTTTTATTGAAAGCAATTTTTGAGACACATATTTTAAAATCATTGCGCGAAAAAATTATCACTCTTTAGTTTTTTCTTACTCTAGTTCCAAATCGGCCAACAGTATATTTGTAGGGTGCAACACTGTCTATAAATTTTATAAAAACATTTTTATAAGGATCATAGTTGAAATACAGAACTTGTCCCCTGAAACCAAGAAACGTTGCAGCCAAGCTCTCATCTTCAGATCAGTATCTCTCTGAAGATGAGAGCTTGCCTGTCGAAACGCGTTAGAGCAACGTTTGCTGTGTTTTTTAGTCTTTCTTGGTTTCGGGGGACAAATTCTGTATTTCAATTTTTGAAGATAACCAAGGACCAGTCCGTTCCACCAAAGATCATAGTTTATAAAAGCTATATAACAAAAGATCTAAAATTATATCTATTTTCCACTTGTCCAGTAAATATTGGAGCAATGAGACATTCCAGTTAAAATAACATCTACTGTCGATAAGTCAGCATTTATTGCGCATCCAATTTGATAAAACGCCGTTTTCTTGATTAACTCTGATACTTATTTTATTACTGCTCCTAAACTATAAACTTAAAAAAAAGTTTTATACAAAATGTGTAAATTTTTTTATGCTCTACAACTTTGATAGTAACTATTATCAATGTAATGTTATTTGTTTACGAATTATCAAGCAAAAACTAAAAAGAGAAAACAATTCAACGTAGTAACTTTTAAAAAATTTATCCTATACAAAAATATTTTTAATAAAATAGAAAAGTCGTATATTTTGCTACAAATATGATCTCTTCTACTTTTTTAATAGAACCAACCATTATCGAGATAATTACATAGACGCGTTTATCAGCAGCTAACGCACAGCCCCCCGCACCGCTCCAACTTGAATTTATGCTCAAAATTAACTTACTAATTGATTGCAATCATAAAATTGCTGTTGGATTATGTTGTACAAAAAAAAGCTTTGCCGACTGGGCTAATTGGAAAGTGTATCCTCACCGGTTCTATTCCGATAACTCTGTAATGTACCTCCCCTACCCACTTGGATCCAGATCCTTCTAAGTACCAAAGTTGTTACATCTCTTTCATCTAAATTACTTATTCTTATTGTGTGTTAGACGGGCGGGGGTCATGATTTAATCGCTTCTGATAAATTTGTACATGATCTTCCTACTACTTCCAATATTCCAATTAACGCTAAAACTTATAGATATCGTCAGGTTCACAAAGAAGAAGTTAATAAACAAATAAAGAAAATGCTTGACCAAAATATTATAAAACCATCGTGTTCCCCTTGGAATGCTCCTGTCTGGATAGTACCGAAAAAAGATTATGCTTCCGAAATAAAAAAATGGAGGTTGGTTACAGATTACCGGAAATTAAATAACATCACAGTCGGAGATTCTTACCCGTTACCTAATATTACCGAAGTAGTAGATCAATTAGGCCACTCTAAATATTTTACCACCTTAGACCTTACATCTGGATTCCATCAAATTACACTTAATCCTGCCGATGCACCTAAAACTGCGTTCAGCGTTCCATCAGGACATTATCAGTTTATTCGAATGCCCTTTGGGTTAAAAAACGCTCCCTCTACCTATCAAAGGCTAATGAACACAGTTTTAGCTGGTATTCAAAACTACTGCTACTTTGTTTATTTAGATGACATTGTTGTACATGCTGACTTTCTGGAAACTCATAACAAACGGTTAAAGGAATTATTTCAAAGACTTTCTGATTTTAATTTTAAAATACAGCCGGATAAATGTGAATTTCTTAAAAAAGAAGTTATGTACTTAAGTCATCTTATCACAGACAAAGGTGTTTTACCAGATCCGAAAAAGCCACAAACTGTAAGTAATTTTCCAGTTCCTAAATCTCAACCTGATATTAAATCCTTCTTGGGTCTGATCGGATATTATAGACGATTCATCAAAGATTTTAGCAAACTTACCCAACCTTTAACAGAATTATTACAAGAAGATACTAAATTTCTATGGACAAGTTTAGAGCAAATAAATTTCAAAGATTTACGAAATTTGTTAATATAATTAACATAATAATAATAATACTGATGCACTTAGTCGTAATCCAATAGATTGTGAAATGAAAATTATTGACTCAACTCAAATCACCTACAAAAGATTTTTAGAAATGCGAGACAATATGATAATCACTAATAATAACATAAAAGAAATAAAATCCAATTTAATAGATTCCAAAGAATGCCTTATTCTTTCTTTAGCTACAAAGTTAATGTTCTATGATAAAATTCAAAAAGATTTTCAATACAAATTTAATCATTTTTCTACTAACGCAAATACAAATTACAAAATCGGAGAAATTGTAGATTTTCAAGAAAATAAACAAAAGATTTTATATCTAATAACTAAAGAATTTTATTTAGATTCAACTTCTTACGAAAATTTAATTAATTGTCTTAAAAATTTACAAAATTATTTACTCTTTCATAACGTTTCGATTATAAATTTGCCAAAACTTTGTTTGAGTTTCGACAAGATAAAATGGAGTCAAGTAAGGATACTGCTTAGATTTTTGTTTAAACAAACAAATATACAAATAAATACATGCCACAATGAATTAATTACTCCAAATTCCTTAGAAATAAATAAAATTCTAGAAGAAAACCATTCTCACCCAGTTAGTGGATTTTCGGGGTTTCATCGCACTTTCAATAGAATAAAACAAAATTACAAATGGAGTAATATGAAAAACGACATAAAAACATTCATCAAATTTTGTGAAACATGTCAAAAAAAAAAAATAAATTAGTTCGTAAAAAGAACAGATGTCCTATGAAATTAACTACCACATCCGAAACTTTTTTTGTAACGGATTTTCCGTCTTAGACCTTGGACGTGATTTAGTAAATATAGTAGATATGTCCAAAGAAGGTTTCACCCCTTTACCACATCGGCAATTAAATAAATAATTACGCGATACGTATTTCGCCAGCAGAACTGGCATTTTCAAGCGCACTAATCTTAAAAGATTAGCAAAAGATGCATCGACGTCATCTGCATTGAGATTCAAATCGATACTGGCGGTCTTTTGCTTTCTTTCCTATTTCTAATTGTTTAACACATCTGGTGCATGCAATTTTGACCTGCCACAAATAGCCTTCAATAAACTGGAGGCCGCCAATGGTCCCTTATCTCCGTTAAGGGTAACTGGCCTCTGATTGATATAAATTGTTTCGTATGCATCAAGTTCTCTGCTATTTGTGACCGATCTTAACAATTTTAAATTTTCAATGTTAATTTTGTGTCCTGTATTTATCATATGTAGGGCGACACTTGATTTTTCTTCTCTATTGTATCTGAAATGAGCGATATGTTCTTTAAATCTGGTTTTAATGGATCCATTAAAACCAGATTTAAAGAACATATCGCTCATTTCAGATACAATAGAGAAGAAAAATCAAGTGTCGCCCTACATATGATAAATACAGGACACAAAATTAACATTGAAAATTTAAAATTGTTAAGATCGGTCACAAATAGCAGAGAACTTGATGCATACGAAACAATTTATATCAATCAGAGGCCAGTTACCCTTAACGGAGATAAGGGACCATTGGCGGCCTCCAGTTTATTGAAGGCTATTTGTGGCAGGTTAAAATTGCATGCACCAGATGTGTTAAACAATTAGAAATAGGAAAGAAAGCAAAAGACCGCGATTTGAATCTCAATGCAGATGCCGTCGATGCATCTTTTGCTAATCTTTTTAGATTAGTGCGCTTGAAAATGCCAGTTCTGCTGGCGAAATACGTATCGCGTAATTATTTATTTAATTGCCGATGTGGTAAAGGGGTGAAACCTTCTTTGGACTTAATCACAAGCCACAGTGTTTAGTTCAGTGCTTTAGAGATAGTAGATATGGAATAATTTTCTACAATTAAAGAGATTGATTTTGTGTACTATAATATATTAATACTTTTAAATGATCCTTATAATAAACTTGCTTCTAACAGAGGTTTGACTAGACTGACTATTTTAATTCTAAATACAATACATACATTTTACACCCTGAACATTTTTCGCAACGGGGTTTCCGCCTATTCTTTAGTTAGATCTTACAAGTGGCGGAAACGTGTAACAAACAATAATAATAATAACAATAAGTAATTTAGATGAAACAGATGTAACAACTTTGGTACTTAGAAGGATCTGGACCCAAGTGGGTAGTGTAGGTACATTACAACTCTAAAACTTTTCAAAATTTTAAAAACCATTTCAAAGGACATTAAAATTAAATCGGTAAGTTAGACAACCGTATATGTATAAAAATGGCATTTTGAGTAATTTAATAAAAAACTTATAACTTTAATATTAACGGTTTTAGAGTATTAGCATGCTCAGAAAAATTTTAGATCTGTCCGTATGGGGTTTATATATGGAACTAGTTTTAGTCAAAACAAAAGGTTTATTGGTTACATCTAAGAAATACTAATAAACTTGTATGGTTTTATCATTCTTTTTTTTTTAAATAATAAAACCTAATTGAAAATGAACAATCCTTTAATACATATTCATTTAAATTATACAAGAACATCAAATAACTATAAACTATTAATTTGGTCATCATATCTAATTGTCACTTTTGGCATTTGTCTTAATTCAAGGTGTTACATGGTAGCAGAAATCTAACTTTTTACCAGTGATATATATCATAACCTTTTTTAAATCAGCGATTCTTTTCTCAATAATAGAAACGGCTTCGCTATAGGCAGCACTAATGGGTAAAAGGGGGCTTTCCTTATGTTGTTTTAATAATTTAAAGGTATGGGAAACTAAACCATCTATGCATTCACACGTTGTAACATAACCAGGAGTAGGAACTGCCTGAATTTTGACATAGCAAAATTTTCCTTTGTAGAATTAGTACCCGATATCAACGCGGAACTGCCGACATATCTGTCACTGAGATGAAAAACTCTACAAGTCACGAATATGTAGAGTTTTTCCCCTCATTACCCAGTAACAACCTACCACATAGCGTTTACAATAAAGTACGCCGTAAAGTTTTCATATTCAATCGATATATTTAATGCAAAATGGTTATCTTAACTTAAAATGTTAATTTTGGTGGAACGAACTGGTCCTTGGTTATCTTCAAAAATTAAAATACCAATCTTGTCTCCTGAAACCAAGAAAGATTAGAAAACACAACAAAGGTTACTCTCACGCGTTTCGATAGCCAAGCTATCAGCTTCAGAGAGATACTGAAGATGATAGCTCGGATATCGAAACGCGATAGAGCAACCTTTGTTGTGTTTTTTAATCTTTCTTGGTTTTAGGGGACAAGATTTGTATTTGAATCTTTAAAATGTTCAATTTTGGACTTGTACGGTTGTTAAACTTACCGATTCAATTACTATACCTTTGTTAATAAGCACCTTTATTATAGGATGCGTGGAATTTTAGCTATTTTACAGCCAACTTAATTTTGCTTTGAAATTGTTTTTTTTTTAAAGGATCCATTAAAAGCAAAAAAAAGATCTAAAAAATCAATAATTTTTCATAGATTTACATTTTCTAATATATTTTATATCAAGTGTTCATGTGTCAATGAAATGTCATAAATTTATCGTAACAAAAATCATATTTAGTATTTGATTTATAAGGTAATAATATTTTGGATGTTTCACTTATTGATTTTGCACTAAAAGCACTTGTGCGATTTATAATAATCGAAGACATTGCCACGTCCGAGATTGTTTACAACGCTATGAATCGAGTTGCATTCAAAGTTTTATCGTATCATTGACAACGATGACATAAAAAAATGAACAAATTTTTAAAATAAAATTTGTATCTAGGGTATTATCATAGGTAACTAACATTTTATAATTGTAACTAACGTATTATGTGCTACTTGAATGTTACGAAGCTGCTTTAATATTATGAGGTTAATAATTATCAATAAAATTTAAATTAAAGGACACTTAACTTTCCATAATACGATAAAGTATTTTCTTTGGTAAATACGTCAGTTTGAAGATTTTATGGTATAATTTTTAATCTACAAATGACATTTGTCCTTATCCCATGCCGTGATTGGTCAATTCACGATGCAACTTACGTTATATCCGTTCACTAGACTGATATGGCCTACCTATCCTTCTCACAAGATGCAAAGAAAACGGTAAATATACAGATGAAAGTAGAAAAAAATATGTAGTTTTGTAGGTATTCTTAAGAGCTGCAACCTTAACATTCATATTTACCTCCCAATTATGGTTGTTTATAAAAAAAAATTGAAAACATGAAAAGAAACTCTTTCGAAATAAATTAAAATTTTTCGGAAAAAAACTAAAAAATCATACATTCTATAATAAAAGTAATTATAAATAAACTTGTAGTGTTTTTAAATGTCTTTAAAATTGTTGTCCAAATTTTGTTCTATGTTGAATAGTTGCGAGATATTAAAAAAAAACTACCAGGAATACACTTTCCAATATGACGGCAAACCCCACCACCCAACCTTGCTGACAATTTAACAAACTACCTTTTAGTAGTTCTTCAACGAGCATCCGAAATATTACATAGCGTAGGGAAAAGCGATAATTTGACTAGAATATGGCGTTTTATTAAAAAATAAACATTGCAGAGAAAGCATACGTGGTACGTGGTACATAATTACTGCAGTTCGATTCAGCATCACAAATCTATCGTAATTTTGCATGATAATACCGAGAAGAAAAACATTTTTTTTGCAGACCAGTGTAATTTTAGTTCGAGACTTTCCTAGAGACCGCAGTAGGACATATCATTAAAAGCCAACAAAAATTATGTTTAAGATATTAAATACACACAAAATTCTTTATGGACAGATTATTATTAAATTAACACCTTATTTTGATGCGATAAAATTATTGCTTTATAATCTAAACATAGTAATCTATGTCCGTTTGTTAATAAATGTGGGCTAAGGTTATTTAATATCATTTACAAATAAACTTATTACATAGACATGTAATAATTGTGCGAATAAACATTTTAAAAATCAAAAATCGACACCTGAAGTGAAACCAAACAGTTTCATTCACATTTTACTAAACTCTATACGCACTAAGATATTTAAAGTATTTAAAGCTCTTTTTTTTGATGTGATCTAATCTATCTATCCTAGAGTGAATGCTAGCACCAACTTCTCTTGGAACCATCTTGTGCGCGCCATTGCCAAGTCCGCCTCTCAGAAGCTAGGCTTTCTTTTTAGAGCTACAAAGTACGTCACATCTCATCAGCTACTTACACTATACAAAGCTCAAGTTAGGCCAACACTAGAATACTGTGCTCATGTTTGGAGTTCGGCCCCAAAACACACTTTAGCTCTCTTGGATTCAATTCAAAGAGCGATTCACCTAATTGAACGAGAGTTTGACCGATTCTTTCGAAACACTAGAGCACAGGCGTATGGTTGGTGACTTGTCTCTTTTCTACAAGTACCATCATGGAATATGCTCGCAGGAACTAATAGGATTGATCCCCCAAGGGCAAGATTCTTGAGGCATACTATACAGTCGGAGACAGCAAATTTCTGTGCGGTCCGGCTTGACATAGTGAGGACTTCTGTCTACGGAGACATTTTTTTCTATAGAACCTCCAAGTTGTGGAACTTGTTACCGAAAGGAATTCTCCCCAAAAATTACAACCTCTCCTTGTTTAAACAGGCGGCTCACCGCCATCTATCCTTGTTTCAGCATTCTACTTGCGTGCTTTGAAAGCATAATGAGGTTACCCTTTGCGAGTGGATTAAACTTAAAAAAAAATATCCAGTTTACAAGTTTCAGTTATAATTTCAAGAAAATATGAAAAACATGTTAATTAGCACCAAATAAGGCTATAATTTTAGAAACATATTATTTTACAAAAATGCTCCAACACATACACAGGTTGTAACAAATTCGGTTCTCTCTTGAGGGATTTCGAACATGGTAAGAGATACATCATGGGTCAACTTAGGGGAAAGTTTCATAATTTGGCGATCAGGTCTATTCCGTTAAGAAATCGAAAATATCTCCTGCTGTTTATGAGATCTTTGAAAAAATGTAAAATTCTGGAATCGAAAAACTAGAAAAACGTTTTCATTGGAGTTTTTTATCTTTTACAAGAAAGCATAAAAATTGTTTGTTAGACGTTTCGTCTTTTCGCTACCATCATCAAATATTTTATTTTAAATACAGAGCTGTAATTTTTATTGCATCTTTGTTGTTTGTTGCTTTTAAAACTCCGACTTTATTGATGTATATGGGTTAACGTTTTGTATTTTTAAACCGTCATCAAGGAAAAACACTTTTTCCTTAAGATTAATATTACTTTATTATTTTGTTATAATTATTAAGTAATTATTATTAAAAACAAAACTAATAAAAAATTATTATTTTTGTGAGAAGACATAATAAGGGCAAAATATATAAATTTTAACAAAGAATAGCAGACATTATTCTAAATAACTACCCAAAAATAATGATTAATAACTAAGAACAAAGCGACTATGGATATTTAGAATAATAAATAACAAATAAAACAATAACTATCACATTTCGCTTTTCGTATTTTATTACATTGTGATTAACTATTAGTCAAAAATACAAAATATGTTAATCCGAAAAAAGGTTTAAGCTCTCCAACTCATAAAGGAAACATTCCTTTGTTAGACTAAAATAGTGTGAATTACGGATAAAAAAGCAACATTTTCCATCTTTGAATCAATATGGTGGCCGATGTGGATATTAGCTTGGTGGGGGACTTTCAACATTTATTTGTTAAACCCAAACAAAAAAAATTGGTATTTATTTATTTTGTAACAGAAATCTATTTGTCCTGGAATAATAACCGATTTTTGCAATTCTTGTCTCTATTGATTCGGAATTTCTGAGAAACGAACACTATTGATTTTGGGAATGATTGGTTAATTAGTTCAACTTTCATTAAAAATATCCTAGTTTATTAGAGAGAAATCGAACTTAGGAATGTCAGATCCTTAAAACTTTCATGCATATTGTAGGTCAAATTCCTTTTAAGTACGCTGCAAAAGATAAGGCGTAATTCGTTTTCGTTTTCAAGAAAAAACAATTTAATTAACAGTTTTTTTATTTCATAGATGTGTGCTTTTTGTTAAAATAATCTGTACATATCAATGATGGCGAAATTAGGACGTGCGTGTCAAAGGTGACATCTCAAAATCTAGAAATTGTACGATATACCTTTAATAGAAGATGTCGAAGTAAAAGGTACTCCAGTAATTGTCTTGGAAGTAGAAGCTGCACAATTTGCACTCAAACTTTTACATAACAACTTTGTCTTTAAAGCTCCGAAGTAAGTTCACTAAACCAGCTACAACCGAACCAGTAATTTTTATTTACAACCACTGCAACTGGTCATATGAGAAATCCAATAAAATGCTTAATAAATACGCGTGTGGCATAAAGTATGTTTGATCTTGGGAATAGTTTTGAAAACTAACATGCTGCTTTTTCACAAAACTTTTAAACTTAAAGTTGAAATTTTTATTAAAAGGTAAAAAGGCTCAAAGAGTTGAAACTAACATAAAATATAAAACCAATTTCCATGTGTGCACTTTTGGATTTACTAACGATTTTTAATATTTGAGAAAATATTGGTAGTGGACTCTATTAGACAATGCAGAGATTTTTAAAAATTATTATTGCGTTGCATTTGTCATACAGAATCTTCTAAACTTACTGATTTCTTCATAATACCAAGATCTATATTACAGGACTAGGTAAAACGTACTCATCCTGAAAAGGTCGGTTACCCCACATCGTTAAGAGTTCAGAAGGTTTCTCTTGTCGATGACATTATCCAAATGAGCATTTCTACTCAAAATCACCGACATAAGAAACCTATTCAAGGGATTCTGGGACAATTCTATTTATTATTTAAGTAGGAGTTTCATAGCTTTTCATTTAACCAAACTTAATATTTTAGAGTTGAGATGGAGACCTCAAATTTTCAGGATTTTTTTTTCAATTTAAAAGGGTTTAACTCCCTGGAAGCATAAAAATTGAAAAACATTTCTAATAAGGACCATCCTAATGGTGAAAATACATGATTAAATGTTTTTAATTCAGTTACAAACTTTTTATGAGCGGCTTCGACATCGTTAAATAATAGTAAAAAGAAGAACGCGACAACTGCTCAATCTCGAATCAGGAAAATCAAAATATTGTTTAGGTTATGCCTGAAAGATGAAGTTATTAAATAATAGCTTAGGCCTGGAAAGCTTTTTAAAAGGCATTGGATGATATGATTTTTCGCACAAAAATCGTCCAATAGCCATAGAAAATTGCAGAAGAAAGTGAATATAAAAATGCAAAGAGATGAGGGGAATCATTATAAAATGACCTACTAGCCACTTTAATAATAATTTTAATACGCTTTTCCGTATAATAAAGCCACGGTTTCAGCATTCAATATCAGTAGCAGGTTTGTTGGAGTCCAGTAATAATATTAAATATTCACAAATTCTAACAATCATTGATGAATCTAATAGTTGGTCCATAATTTTATCTCCGTATTTTATATAAATATCCACAAAAGTGTATTATGAAGATGTCTTTAGTTATTATTTGCGTTTATCATATTCGCGGATCCATGCATCAAAAGTTGTAAGGATAATAATCGTCAAGGATAATCATAATTGCTGTATGTGTTTACACAATTGTGTACAAATTCGTTTCAATTACATAATAAGTATTTATGAAGTTACAGTAAGTACTAAATCAAAACTATGATTAATGCTGCTAACAAATCTTTATTAATGTCAAATGAATCTGACGTGGGAAATTTAGCAGTAACTTTTTCTTGCTTTTTTATGTTTGAAGTATTAGGTATATAACAGTGTTGCTGTTGTAACAAAAGCCCGTTTAAATCATATGTTACTTTATAACTTATTAAATAATTTATTATATAATTAGTAGTAGTAATTAATAATAAGTGTACTGCTAATTATTTCTGTTGTTTGGCCATTTAGCTAATTATTTTTTCTGCACTTTATTAAAATATGATACATGAGAGTCACTTATATGTCAACTATATATTTTTTAGTGCGTATACAATTAATACGGTTTATAAATAGTTTATTAGACAACATTTAGCATAAACTATTCATTTTCTACCCGCTTTAGCTTTACTAAACAAGTGCCTTCACACATGACCATTTATTTCTTTGTCACTTCTACTTGTAGTGACCGGAATACAGCTTTCGTTAAAAGTCTATCTTTTACTTCTAAAATGTGGTAGTATTATATACATTTCGAAGACCCGCCCTGTTTTAAAAATGGTATGAATTATGGCGTCAGTTAAATAAGGCAACAACACCAGTAGTGGACAGTGCTCCTAAGTCTGACAGCTCAAAATTATTTTCTGTTAATAAGGATTGTGTAACTCTTGCATCGATCAAAATCTTTCAAATAAATAACAACAAAGCTAATGGTGCGTTTACGGTAGAAACTTTATTCCGCACATTTCTCTCTTTCATAAAATATATGTCAATAATCCTGAGAGAAACTATTCCATATTTATTTACACAGCCGAGACAAAATATTCTTTATATTTTATATCAGAGAGAAATGTATGAAATAAAGTGGTTAGTATAAACGCACCGTATGGTTTTGGTGGTAGGTTAATGAGAATAAGAAATAAAATTTGATAGCCTTGTTTATCGCAAATGTCAGTGGGAACATTCTACCACTGATGATTGTATTTAGGCATTAGGTTATATTTAGCTGAATCTGTAGTAAATGTCACTGTAATTTTTTTATGTACAGGTCAGTTGCAAAGTTCAACACCATCGTTCCTTTGAAGTACTGCGAGAGGGATGCGAAAATAAAGATAGATTGCGATGAACTGCCCTTTTAAATGGTAGATTGTAATTGTCGAAGAAAATTCTGTTTGGTAGCGAATTCCACAATTTGAAACTTTTGTAAAAAAAAGAATATCCACAGACAGAAGTCCTTACTGCTGTACCGCTTCTTCCCACCTCCGACTGCCTTGAGTGCTTCATGAACATTACCCTCTCCCCTGAAAGTAATAGTGGAAAAGAGACAAGCCGCCAACCTATTAATTCTGGCAAGCATCCTCCATGAAGGTACAAGGCACCAATGGGAAAATCTTTAAACGAAAGATAACCTGTGTAACAATTATACAGGTTGACCCAAGTTTGATTTCCACTACAGGGATCTCGTAAAACATTAGAGATACAAGGAAGCCTAATATTATTTTACTGAGACAACAATTGAATTCCAATTCGTCTTGATTTTATTTAGAAAAAACTGAAAATTGCCTTTTTTAAAAACTAGCTGTAATCCGATTGAAAAAATTTAAAACATATAACTAGTTGATTTTTGGGGCCTTTTCATTGGTGTACATTAATTTGTTTTAAATTTACTGTTTTTGAGAAAATTATGTCAACTTTCTTATTTTTTATATACGCCATATCGGATCTTACCATTCTCAAATTTGACATATTTTTCTGATTAATTTAATGTATGTCATGCCAAACTTCAAACGTGGAAAAGTAGGTTAAATGAACAAATTTTTTATTTTTAGACAAAAAAATTATAGTGGGTGATGCAAGTGCCATAACTTTTAATAAGAAATTCAGATCCTAAAAAAACAATAATTATTATTAAAAAACCAAAAATATTATAACAAACTCTATATTATTGAAATATTTATTAATAATCGTAACGTGCATGATTTTTTTAAAATAACGTAATTTTCAGAATATTTTAGGGGCTTTATTAAGGACGACTTTTCCATGACTCATATGCAAGTATGCGTTCTAGACTTCTCTAGAAGTTAAATATTTTAAGACGGATAAGTATGCATAAATATGAGTCAGTTCTAATGTTAGATTGTTAGATATTTCACGTAACAAGAATAAGTATTCAATGTATAAAGCATTTTTGTAAAAATAGCCTTAAAAACATCTACAGGTTTTTATAGAATTACGCCATTTAAGTGAGTGCATCCAAGTTAAGATTATACTAATAACTGTTTAAATATTGCACAGTGTGCTACAATATTTTTAGTTTTTTAATAATTATTGTTACGTAATTAGGTACTGTATTTTTATTATTAACAGTTATGGCATTTGCATCGCCTACTATAATTTTGTTGTTTAAAAATAAAAAAATAGTTTATTTAACCCACTTTGGCACATTTGAAGTATAGCATAATATACATTAAATTAATCAGAAAAATATGCAAAATTCGAAAATGATAAGATCTAATATGGTGTCTGTAAGAAATAACAAAGTTGACATAATAATCTCGGAAACAATTTAATTTATAAAAAATTAACGTACACCAATGAAAAGGCTTCAAAAAACAACTAATTATAGTTTTTAAACTTTTTCAATCGAACTTCAAATATTTTTTTTTCAGTTGTTAGTTATTCAGCAACCTCTCTAAAGATGACAGCTTGGCTGTCAAAACGCGTTAGAGCAACCTTTGTTGTGTTTTTTAATCTTTCTTGGTTTCAAGGGACAATTTTTTATTTCAACTTTTGAACTTCAAATAAACAAATTACAGCTGATTTTTAAAAATGGCGATTTTCAGTTTTTTTAAAATAAAACTAAGATGAATTTAAATTCAATTATTTTCTTAGCGAAATAATATTAGGCATTAAATTGTGCACTACTTTGCTTTTTTTAAGCTTCCTTGTATCTCTAATAGTTTACGAAATCCCTATAATGGAAATAAAATTTGGTTTAACCTGTATATATTATAAATACACTTTGTCTTTTGTTACAGATATCATAGCCCTTAGCAGCTTTATATTCTTAATTTGAATTGTTTTCATTGAATTGTTCTCGGCGATTATTCAATGTTGCTTTTTTGTTATTTATTTTATTGTATCATTGAAAATTAAGTGTCCTTAACATTAAATCTGTATTGGTAATTATTAACCTCATAATATTTAGCAGCTTCATAATAACTTAGTGGCACATAATACTGTAGCGAAATGTAAATTGTAGAATTTAGTACGCAAGAAAATTTTCTAGAAAAATCTGATAAGTGAAAGCGGCCGCGATAATAAAGCATACGGCATATAAGCGTTCCAGAAATTTCGGCAAACAATAAGCCTTATCTGCTGGATTTTTCTAGAACCCGGAAGCGAGAACTATATAAGGCGGACGTCTTTCCCTCAAGTCAGTCAGTCAGAAGTCAGTGGAGTTAGTTAGTGAGTTAGTAGCTAGAAGTGAGTAAGAAGTAAGTAATAAGTTTAGTTTGGAAATAAAGTGTTTTACAATTCATGTGGTAATCATCCGAACCGATAAGCCCGCAATAATACGTTAATTACAATTATAATATGATAGTTATCTATTATAATATCCTTAATACAAATTTCATTTTAAAAGTTTGTTGATTTTTTATGTCATCGTTGTCAATGATACGATAAAACTTTGAATGCAACTCGATTATTAGCGTTTAAACAATCTCGGACGTGGTCAGACGACTCGGCTAACCCCTCGTCGCCTGGCAATGTCCTCCATTATTACATTATATTATAAATCGCATAATAATCCCGTTACATTAATAGCTATTATTTACTTTCTACTAGTTTTATACACATAATACTTCATTTATTACAGAAATTTGTGAGGGTATTAAGTAAGGTTAGCTTTTTACTTCATTAGGCAACTGTCACTATAAATGTAAATGATGACAATTTAAACATTTAAAATAGACATATCTGAAGAACAAAATTAAAATATACTAGACACCTTCAGTTAATATCTCAAAAACTAACATTTTTAGAAGAGGGAAAGCAGACCATGCCACTGAACTCTATCCAGGTTGTCTTTTAGCTTTTTAATATGTAAGTGCATACCGGAAATATGAGATTAAAAACCGAGGATTTTCAAAATCACCCTGACGCTAAAAGCTAAGAGAGCTCTAACAAATTTCAGACCAAAATCTTTTATTTGGTCAAAAGTTGGGGACGTAAAGTGAAAACAGTGACACTATACATAATATCTTCAATATTGTAATAATCACAATGCCTCAAAAATGGTGGAAGACAGGGCACCCAGTACATCATTCTCATACATGAACACGTCACTTTAGAGCAAACTCGAAACTTTTAGATTTTGCATATAGCCTTTTGCGAATGGACCGTCATAATTATTCATTAAATTTATGGAATCATTTGCAAGATTCTTGTTCCAGTGATCAAAGTTCTGTTAGAGTTTCTGACAAATATTAATTGTTTAATGTTTTCGTTGAAATTACTTAAAATCTCATATTCAAACCCCTGGAATTATTTTGTTTTTAATTGTATAAGCATCAAATGTTTCACTTTTTTCTTAAATAAATTATTATTTAAAATAAATCATTATTTTTTGCAACGGACCCTAAACATTTTAATTATAAGTCTACAAATTCTTAAAATAAGGTAAATGTTATATATTTTTAAAATTATAATGTTTTTTTTTTACCTGACAGCAACTAAGAGCTTTGTTTTGATTTTAAAGCTTCTCTAGTAACAACAATAACAAATCATATAAACTAGAGAAGTTTTTAAATAAGAACGAAGCTCTCAGTTGCCGGTAATTTTTTTAGAAACAAAATTAAAAGTGGTTTATTTTCAACTTATTTTAAGAATTTGTAGCTTTGTTAATAAAATTCTTGAGGATCGTTGCATAAAACAATGATTTATTTCGGACAGCAGTTTATTACATAAGAAAGTAAAAAAATTTTACCCTCATATAATTACAAAAGAAATAGTTTTAGAGAGATTTTGCCTAATTTAAAGAAGAATGTTAGCCATACATAATATTTAGAACATGGGTCACGCCGGACAACAACCTTAGGAAATAACCACATCAATCCACAAAAAAATGTTGACGGTTCTTTTGCCAAACCCCGTATGTGGTATCTAAATACTGTTTTCTAGAAGTCTTTTTTACAGCTGTCTTTTCATCAGTGATAAGTTCACACTTTTTTACATTTTTAAGGGATAATGCCCTTGTTTAGAAGGGTAGGAGTTGAGAGTATTAGTATTCATTCACAATAATAAACAAAATCGGCGAGTTTAAGGACCTGTACGTTTTTAATTTCCTTTTGATACATTGCCTACCTTTGTTTATAACATTTATCAATGAAATTACAAAAAGCTTGATCAACGAGAAATTACATTTTCTGATTTAACGTGATTAGAATGCCGGTGTTACGTCGGAATTTTTTTTTTATATAGTATATGTTTCTTCCTTGGTAGTGTTTTCAACCAAAATCTAATCATCTCTAACAGCAATTCTAAGAAAACTATTTTCGAGATGTCTAATTTATTTAGATGCCGTGAAATCTTAATGAACTTGCTAAGTAATGGATTTTCCTAATTTAACATGTTAGATATATTAGGCAATGACTACTCGTCGCCAAGCTCTGAATCGATAGCAGTAGAATATTTCAGCAGAACGAAAGATGCATTATTTTAATGGTTATACAGGCTGACGCATAAATACCTCTCCGAGGAAGCTCATAGCTAGGGGTTGTGTGGGGGTAACCCGTAATGCACTAGGACGAAATAATAATGTGTTCCTTAGTTTATTTTATCCTTTTGATTTTTTTAGTGAAATGCTTTTGTCAGCTTCCATGTCCGCTTAGAAATTGAGAGCATGTAGTTTCCCCTCATGTGATTATTTTTCTTTGGAAATTAAAAAAGTAACCATGAACAAATAATTGTAGAAAAGGAAAATAATTTATTTTTATTTTTTTAATATTTTCAGTATCTATTTTCCAGGCTTTTAGAAAACAAAGCAAAAAATTAGTGAAAATTGCTGAGCAATTATCGAAACAAAATTAAGTTCTGACGAACATGATATTTCAAAATATTTCCCAATTGTCACTCTATGACTGCAGATAGAAACATAACTGTAGGCCATTTCAGATAAATGTGCATAAGAGTACGCCATGGGGTATTAAATCAACCTGCAGGAAAAGTTACTAAAAAATTTCCAGAATTGAAACTTTGCATGTTGACGATTAATGTGTTGCGATATTTCAGAGGATGTTTGGAAGAAATAATCGGATTAAATGTTTTTCATATTGCTTAAAACAAGCGACAATAAGTCAAACTATTTCTCTAGATTAGGATTTTAAGAACGCGGAACCCTATTAAGAAATGTTACAGCGCTGTTACTCGCCCAAGTCTAATTATTATTAGTTCTTGTTGTTGCCACTACAAAATTACAAGTTCAGTACCTACTATGATGCACATTTATCTGAAATGGACTATAGATTGTAGCATGCAAACAAAAAGGGACAAAAAAGGCACGCAAAGGTTAATTTGCATTCAAGAGCGCAAATTGTAGGTATTTTTCCCATAAATGGAACATTCTATTCTATAGGTAACTAACTTATCCTGACTTCTTAGAGAGTAAACCATCTGCAATACAAGGATAGCACGTCCTTTTCATTTTTATACGCTATTGCCAAGTTATGCAAAATTTTATAGACAAAAAATGAGAATGGAGGGGCTTAGAATCAATATTTCAATTAAATGTGATTTTAAGGTATATGTTTATATTATTTTATGATTTATTGAAAGCATAGAAATTCAAAAATAATTTAGGTGACAAGGAGCTATTTCAAACACCATTCTGGCTATTTAATATTAATTCTTCATGATTGGATTTAATAATCTATATATTATATCTAAATTATCTTATAATTTCTGTCGTCGTAGATTTTCACATTTTCAAAATTACTATTCAATTCATGATTTTAGAGTAATAAATCATGGAGCGTAATTGACTCATATTTTTTGAGTTTCCCCAATAGTATAGTTGGTTTTTTCTGTTTATTGAAAAGTCGAAACCAGATGCGTTAGTATAAAATAAAGCTACCAATTGAAAATGTCAAATAAGTTTCCGTGCAATTTAAAATGAAATAACTATTTCTTTAATATTTAATTTTTAAACATTATTTTATGTAAAGTATAGCATTTAAATAACTTGTAATCATTTTATTTTGAAATTAGAGTCATAAGTCAAATTGAGTGTTTAGACCCAAGCGGTGTATAACTAACAACCTTCTGCGTTGGAAATGAGTACAGCTTATAATTATGTATGTCAATATATAGGATACTAACTTGTTTTATTTTCTGGTCTTGGTAGTTTTTTCTTCAAAATGCCTTTAAATGTATCTTGCATTTTCAATACAGTTGCACTCATACTATTTCACTAACAATGAGATATACATTTTATGAACATGTTTAATGAAGAAGCTTCTGGTGACGCTTGTTGTACACTCCTACGTTGGTGCAAATTCTAAGCAATTACAATGAAAAGATGGTTGATATCTAAATTACAGCAGTCGGAAATTTCACTTAATAAAATATATGAGCACACATTATAGCATATATATATATAGATAGATACACACGTCTTAAATTCTAATAAACTTGTTTCCAACAAATGATAATTCATCACAACTCTAAAGATAAATTTTGAGCTGTAGTCAAATATTACTATTGTTTTTGTGAAGCAGTAAATATTCAGTTTCTAGAATTGCAGTTTTTGTGCATTTGACTTTAGCTTCTCAGACTCTAACTATATTCACTTTATTTTGGTTAGGATCATACAACCCAACATGACTCACCACGCATATGTTAATTATAATGGGTATGCGAGCAACAATTTGATTTCTTTTTGGTGCATTTAAAGCTACAAACGAAACGTTCATAGTTTGGTCAAAAAATCCTCATGTTATTCGGAGAGCCAATATTAAGTAAAAATTTATTATGATTTGGCCAAAAATTGTAAATCGAATTCTTCTTACTAAATCATTTATGTATGTACTTTTCTAGTGAAATATTTTTACTTAACAGAGATTTTTTTAACTAGTAATGTGCTAAATATTTTTCAAAGAGTACATTATAATTTTCATCAGATTTCTCAGCCATTTTTCTTGTTTTCGATGGTTGGATGTAAAACTTTGGCTTTAACTAAACGTTCCATTACTTCCCGCCGAAGCTACATTGCTCTTTCTGATCCAAGTAAAATATAAATCTTCGATTGAGCGTTATCTCTCATTTTGGATATCTTTATTTTCATTGAACTCTAGTGGCGCCACGGACGATAGAAGGAGGACTCTCGTAAAAAACGATGACCAAAAAGCATCCAGAGAGTAAGCCATACCCCTTCGTGATATCAGGAGTGACGAAATTCTACTACCAATGAGGAGTAAAGGAAATAAATATGGCTACTAAGCACCAGTTGAGTAATTTCAAAACGTGTCAATTTCGTTTAAATTTAATTTCATTTATGACTGTGTTCATTCATACTTTTTACGAAAAGACGATCTGGGAGAAATTGAGAAATGTTTAAAGTGGGTTATCTATAGTTTTTTAAGAGAATAACTGAGCTTACGCGCTATACATGACTGTTGACAAATGATCTTTAATGGGAGAGAGAAAAGACAAAGTCGAAGCTGCATCATTTTATACTCCCTTTTTATGGGCCATTTTTATATGATATACAGGATGGACCATAAGTAATGGTACGTAGAACAAGGGTGGATTTTTCGTATAAAAATAACGTGATTAAGCCACATTTACCTTATACCAAAAGTGGATATTAACTGAGATGCAGGGTGCGAAGTTGAAAAAAATTTTTTGATTTTTTCGCATAACTGATGAACACATTTCACTACAGACAAGAAATTTGTGATAGAGGGGTTTCTTTGGTCAAGAAATTCTAATTTGCCAAGACATTGCCAGTGCTCATAGGGGGAGCCACCTGCGCTGCTTTTATTATTCTAAAGCATCATAACTTTTTTGTGCCTTCATATACATTTATTTTAAGTAGATATTTTTATTTACCTATATTTTTTACGTAAAAAAAGTATTCCTTCTAAAAGCTGATACAAGCAACTGTTTTCAAGATATTTGCCTTTAAAATTTGCACTACGTTTATTTTAAGTTAACGTAAATATGAATTTTTTGCAGTAGATTTCAAAATAAAAGTAATAAAACTGACTCTAAAATAATTAATATTCAGTATTACTCTACTTACATTATTAAAACACATATTTTTTAAATTTTTAAAGCAAATTTAAATAAAATACCAAAACAAAATTTATTTTCAAAAATAAGTATATGGGAAATGACCTTTTTCATAAAGAGGGGTTGTAAACAAATAAAAATCTAGCTGTCTTTTATTGAAATTTATCTTTAAATATCTGATGTAACCTCCCGACTATTAAAATTTTCTTGTGCGGACTCAGAGATCATATCTCACATCTCTATGTTAGAAAATAAATTACGTCTTAATTTTTTGGATTTTCTTTATTGAGAATTTCAAAATTTAGCTAATAATATTATTAGCAAAGTAACATTTAACATAAATTAGTTTCAAAGCTGTCTAACGATTACTTCTTTTTTAAGCCTAAGTCAAAAATTTAATATCTTAGTAATTTAAAACCAAGGCACGTCAAGCTTTAAAGGAAACGGTTTCTCTTACCAACTTTCAGAAAGTACACCTTTTCTACGTTAAAAATATGGGGAAATAAAATAATCCATTTAAAATTCATATACGTGGGTGCTCAAAAAATTTATGATGATTTAGAATTATGCAGGATAGCGCAGGTATCGCTCCCTATCAGCTATTGGTAATATGTTAACAAATTAGAGTTTATCAACTTAAGAAACCCCCGTGTGCCAAATTTCGTGCCTATATTACAACTCATTCCATAATTATACGAAAAAAATCGTTTTTTTTTTTTAACTTTGACACCCTGTATCTCTGTTAATATTAACTTTTGGTATAAGGTAAATGTAGCTTAATCACATTATTTTTTTTCGAAAAATCCACCATTGCTCTGTGTACTTTTACTTATGGTCCAACCTGTATACGGGTGCAGCATCCTTCTAGTGGGGCATATTTCTTACGAGTAGATAATAGGCGATCATTCTTGTACGTAGTATTTTCAGTCGAACCATTCCTTAGTTACAAACGTCTGTAATTGAGTGTATGTAAATGTTATCATTTTTCAGGATATGATCATGTCCACAAACCATTAGAAGGGTTCGATGTTTTACTAGTCATCATAAAGGGGCTTCTTCAGGAAAAATGGGAAAACCAAATTCCAGAGAGATCTAACTGCACGGTAACTCTGTAGTATGCTAATTATATCAGAAACAAAACTCTTCCGAAGTGAAAGTGTGAGGTCAATGTATACTATTCCATAGGCTCTCTCGAAATGGAAATGGCCTAGAGAAGAAGGATATAAAAATAGAAAGAGGTCAGTCACTCAGTATGTCAACTTATCAGGAGTGCATAGTAGCCATATATTTGTTATCAATTTTGGTGTTGCGCTTAAAATCGATAAAGATTAGTTAAATGGTACATCGGTAAAGACCGGAAAAAAATGCAACAAATAAATGCAGAACATGCAAAATTAAATGCAGCAATTTTGAACAAAATTAGCATGTTTTAGAAAAAGATGCAATCAAATGCATGTCTTAATATAGAGAAAAAAGATAATTTCAATAAGGAGAAACAAGCATTAGATAATTATTAAATCGATGTATCAATGTCTAGTATTAATTTTTATCAAATTTAAGTTAACATTGTTAAGAAGTTTAAAAAAAGCAGCAATTATAATAAATAAAATTAAGTTTATACAGAAAAAATCCAAATATTAAAGGTCGAATTTCAAAAAAAGAACTCGAGTTTTAGGTAAAAATATCTAGCAAAAGATGATGTTCAAAGATACGGTTGTAAGGTTAAAATTTTGAAAAAAAAAATGTAAACATATTTCATTCAAATTGGAAATCTAAAAAATCTTAAAGAAAAACAATCGAAATTTATTTTAAAAAATTGCACAAAAAAGGAAGTTTGAAGATTTATTCGTATTTAAAATTTCTTAAAAAAGCTTCTAAACGTGTCAATATTTTAGAGAAAAATTTATTAATTTAAACAGAAGCAAAACTCTTGAGAAACATTTTTGAAGAAAAATTTAAAATTTCTATAAAAGATTTTTTTTTTAGGAAAAAATCTAACTTGGGAAATATTTGCAATTTTAATAAAAAAAGACGGAATTTTGTATGCATTTTAGAGAAGAGTCGATTTTTGAAAAAAAAATCGAAATTTCAAGAAAATTCGTAAATGTTGGGAAGATCAAATTTTATAATAAGAACCAAAGTGCCCAAACATTTTTATAAGAAGTCAGATGTTTGTGAAAAAAATTGAAATTTGGATACTCTTTAATTTCGCTTAAACCATTTAGAGAATAGTCAAAATTTCAAGAAATGTTAAATTTCTAAATGAAAATTTGGGGTAAGTTCGAGATTTTCAAAAAATATTCTAAATAGTGTAACGAAATGTAAATTATAGAATTTAGTACGTAAGAAAATTTTCTAGAAAAATCTGATAAGGAAAAGCGGCCACGATAATGAAGCAAATGCCAGATAAGCGTTCCAGAAATTTCGGCAAACGATAAGTCTTACCTGCTGGGTTTTTCTAGAACCCGGAAGCAAGAACTATATAAGGTGGTAGCCTTTCCCTCGCGTCAGTCAGCCAGTGTAGTAAGTTAGTGAGTTAGTAGTCAGAAGACAATGAATAAGTTAGTAAATTAAACTGTGTTAGTATTCCTAGTTCAGTTTAAAAATAAAGTGATTACAATTCACGGCATATATTAATCATACGAACCGATAACGCGTAACAATATCTATGAGACATTTTAGGGATACCGAAATTTCGTAAAAGATATCAAAAATTTTAAAAATTTTGAAAGAGCTTACATTCTATTCAGAGAAAGTGTAGTATTCTCTAAAGAGTCGAGACAAAATAAAAAAAAAAGAGGTTAAGGAAACGATGGACTTTTAAAGAATTTAAATTTTCATCAAAAAAGATAACATTTAGAGAAAAAAATAAAACTTGGATATTCGAATTTCTTATAGCATCAAAAAATGAGAAAATTCAATTAAATAAATTTGACCAAAGTTGAAATTTTTAACAGAAGTAACTGTTTAATTTTAAGAGAAAAATAAAAAAATGTAACTTTTTAATATTAAAAAAATCAAAAAATCAAAATTTTATAAACCATATTGAAATTTATTTTACTTTTTTCAAGAAATGTCGAATTTTGAAGAAAAAGTCTGCGTGGAATTTTGCGAAAAAATTAAAAATTTACAGAAAGTCTTGTATACGAGGTCTGTTTAAAAAGTAGGTGACTTTTTAAGTTTCGCGGGTAATGTACATTCGAATATCGATTTGTTGTTGTTGTTGTTGTTGTATTGGTACACATGTCCCGAACATGTGCTCACAGTTTCAAGTACATAGCATACTTAGTTTGTTTTTGACAGATAAAAAGCTTAGACGTATTTTGTTTTGCGCCGCGATTTTTTATTATTATAAAAAATGGAGCAAAGGATTTTTATCACATTTTGTGTGAAAAATTGAATCAAGTGCTCTAAAACAGTTGAAATGTTGACAGTGGCGTACGGTGAGTTTGCTCTAAATAAAAAAATGTTTAGAACTCTTCAAAAATGGCCGAGAAGAAGCCGACAACAAACCTTGATCTGGACGCCCCAGTGCATCAACAACAAAATATATCGTCAAAGCTGTAAAAAAAATTGTTTTTGAAAATCGTCGAATTACCATAAGAGAAGTTACTGAGGATGTTGGCAAAACAATCGGTTCGTGTTATGCAATTTTTTCGAATGTTTGGGGCATGAGACATGTGTCAGCGAAGTTTGTTCCTTTGTTCCGAAACTCGCATGAGCATCGTTCAGGAGTTCTTGAATGACGTCAGTGATGATCCTGATTTGCTCAAAAGAATCATAACTGGTGACGAATCATGGGTATATGTTCATGACGTTGAAACCAAAGAACAATCGTCCCAATGGAGGCACCCAGGAGAGCCAAGACCGAAAAAAGCACGCCAAGTCCTATCAAATGTCAAAGTTTTGCTTGCTGTTTTTTTCGACTACCATAGCGTAGCGCATCAGGAGTTTTTACTTCAAGGTCGTACGGTCAATAAGGAGTATTATCTTGAAGTTATGCGCCGTTTGCGAGAAGCAATACGAAAAAAAACATCCGGAATTGTGGAAAAAAAAAGTAATTTACATCACGATAATGCACCTGCTCATTTATTGTTGCTTGTGAGAGATTTTTCGGCCAAAAAAAAACACAACAATCATACCTTAGCCACCATATTCGCCAGATTTGGCCTCCTGCGACTTTTACCTTTTCCCAAAACTTAAAAGACCTGTGAAAGGATTTGCAACAATTGATGAAATAAAAACTGCATCGCTAGAGGAGCTCAAGGCTATACCAAAAAGTGCTTATGACAAGTGCTTTGAAGATTGGCACAAATGCTAAGAAGGATTACTTTGAAGGGGACAGTATAGATGTTGATGAATACATAAATATTTTTTCATGAAAATATAAAGTCACGTTACCTTTTGAACACACCTCGCATATTTATTTAACGGAATTGAAAGTTTTTTTTGAAGGTCTTATTACAAAATTTTGTAATTTTTGGCAAAAATTTCTATTTTTTAAAAAATTTCGATTTTTGAATCAAAATATTAACAACAATGTGATTATCTAAGAAGAAACTGAAGCTGCTGAAAATTCATTTTAATAAAATTAGAATTTGATACTTGATGTGTAATCCAGAATTTTCAAAAAAAGTTCGCATTTTGAGATTAATCCGAAATTCGTAAGAATGTACAACCAAGAGTTTCAATTTTTAATTTTTTTGTAAAGTGGTAAAAATTTATAAAAAAAAATTGATTATAAAAATATTTTAGAATAAAATCACAGACTTTTGAAAAATAACTTAAAGTCGTTAAAAAATATACGCATATACACATTTGTATATTTTACCAGCAAGCTTCGGAAAAATGAAGAAAATTTCAATTTTAAATAAAAAGTTTGAGAAAAAATTAGACTTTTTGGGATCATGACCGATATTTTAAAAACCCAAGTTGTTGTTTCTGAAAAAGAGTATATTTCGAGTGTTAGGTGGGATTGCCACCCCTCTGATTTAGACCCGGAGTCTTCGGGTTTAGCAGGGCATCCCAGGGCTCCAGGTTTAACCCATTATTTCTCCGGGTTGATCGTCTTAAGGTGACGAGCTTTTAATTTACATTACAGCGGCAAAACGAAATTTTACTTTCATGTAAATAAAATATGAAGAGCAACTTTTTTTGATCAATAATTTTTCCTAAAGGACCAATATCAAAAAAAGATTTTTTTATCTGCCAATTTGCTGATCTCTGAATAATTTAGCCGCTACAGGTGGCAACCCCAGTGTTAGTTTAAAATTTTGAGAATATATTCAATTTCGGGATAAAAACTCAACTCAACACCATTAAGAAAAGTCTAAATTGTAAACCTTACATCAAAATTTTAGAGGAAAATAATTAAAAACTATAACCCAAGATCCGATTATTTTTCATAAAAAGTCCAATTGTTAATTTTAATTTAAAAATTATTCCTTTAAAAAGGTCTTCTACACTTTTTTTGCCATTTTTACCTGGTGTGGATCAAAATTTAATTTTTTTTAAACAGTCGATTTTGAAATAGAAATTTGAAGATTTTTTAAATCCCTTTTTTAAATTGTTGATATTTTTCTTTCAACTTTTCAGCTTCAGGCTTGCAAAAAATGAAATTAAATTTAAGTTCAATACGAAATGTTGAAGTTGAAAATTAGAGACAGAACCCGAGACTATACAAACATTTCAAATTTTTTATTTTAAACTTTAAATTACATAGGTCATAAGTCGATATTTTACCAAAAACTTGAGTATTCAACTTTAATTTTTGAAGCTATAAAATTTATAGAAAAAGTAATTGAACTTTTAGGATTTTTATAGGACAAATTGAGATTATTTTGAAGATTTTGGCTTTAAAAATAATCTCGAAAATTTCCAGGTCAACTTCATAGTTTTGGAAATTTTGCCAAAATTTTCAAAACTATGAAGTTGAACTGGAAATTGAAAATTGATTTCTCATAAAAAACGCAAGTCATAAAAGTTGAAAAATAAGTAGAATTAAATGAAAATATCTAAATTTTGATTTTTGATACAAACTGATAATTAGATCAAAATCTTTAAAATGAAGTCAAAATTTAGGTAAAAATTGATTCTCAAAATGTCCCCTTCGATATCAAAATTTTAACGCTTTAGAATATTCTAGCTTTTAATATAGTTTTACATGAACCTTTACGATTTATATAAAAAGAAACTATACAGTGCTAATGTGTAACTTGGAATAAATTCAGTAAATCAGCTTATTTTTCGAAAATATGTTTGAACAAGTCAATTAATATTTTAATTTGCGCTCTTTTTGATGTAGGAACATTTTATACAGAATGACGTAAATTTAGGATATGACGACATTGCCATTTTTATTTAAATGGGGACCCTATTTTTTTTCCTGACTATTTTTAAAGGATATATTAAGTTACACATGCTTACCAAATATTAATTTTTTATTTTTGTCATTTAAACTATATTTAACAAATATTAACTAATTTAAGAAATGAAGCAATCTGATTCAACTCAATAATCTTTCTTTAATTATTGTTCAAAATATTGTCCATTTACTAATTGATAATACCCTAAACGGAACTGAAACTTGTTTTGAGCATTTCTAAATACTTCGGCGAAAATTAGTCTACACTCCTGTTTTATTCGTTCTTTTAACTCCTCAATATTTGTAGGTTTGGACTTAAAAACTTTCCTCTTCAAATACCTCCATAAGAAATAATCCATAGGTGTTAAGTCCGGAGACCTGGATGGCCACCCACACGGTCCTTTTCTACCAATCTATCTGTCTGGAAATACATCATCCAGATACTCATGGACAGGTCTTGCAAAATGAGGGCATCGTCTTATTGAAACCAGTTGTTTCTATTCGGGACATCAGTTTCGACTGGATCAGGAAACAAAATAGCTGAATCAGGAATTAGCTCTTCCTGCAAGAATTTTGAATATCCTGCCCCATTGAGATTTCCTTGAAAGAAAATTGGTCCTATAACTCAATCACCAAGATGCATGCCCAAACTGCCCAAACATTGACTTTCTCTGCATATTGAGTGTGGTCTCTCCTCATCCAGTCTGAGTTGTTGTCTGCGCAGTAACGACAATTTTGACGATTTAGCTCACCATTTAACCCATAAGTTGATTCACCTAAAAACATGATATTTTTTGTGATTAGAACACTTCTGTCCAGTAGATCCATTATTTGTTCGCAAAACTGGATTCTTCTATCCGGATCATCTTCTAAGAGTTCATGGATGATTGTCATTTTATAAGGATAACATTTTTGCATTTTCAGAATTCTTGCAACCGAAGACTGGCTAATTTCGTGTTCCCCACCTATCTAATTAGTGGGGACATGAAGATTTTCTTGGACATAGAGAAGTAGATTAATTTTAACATCTTCATTTAGCTCTTTCTGACGGGGATACTTGTTTTTCTTAATTGCCCATTTTGCTTACGGCACTTTATGATATGGGATACTTCTCTCTGAATAAACGAATAACTTCGTTTTGTGTTATTGTTCTCCGTAGCCAATCATTATATTAAAAAAAAATTCAATCTTGCGAGTTTCAGTTATGTTCGGCATTTTGGTCGATTGCTTAATAAATGTTGTTTTTCACTAAATGGCAAACTAATAGTCTCTACGACACTACTCTTCTTATTTGTTTTTATTAACTTTTTTTATAAGACTGTGATAAAACGTCAACACAGTTTGACAAAAAATGTCAAACGAATACCTTGTGACACGCGATTTTTACATTTTACGAAAATTGTATTGAATTGAATCAGACTTCTTGATTTTGCAAATTAGTTACTAAATTTGTAAATATCTTTTAAGTGACAAGGAATAAAAAATTGAAATTTAGTACGTATGTGTAACTTAATATACTTTTTAAGAATAGTTGAGAAAAAATAGGGTTGCTATTTAAAAAAATTGTCGACGACGTCATATCTTAAATTTGGGAGCTGCTGTATAAAATTGACGCAAATTAAAATATTCATTGAAGTGTTCAAACATATTTCTTAAAAAAAACTGTCTTTGATTTACTGAATTTATTCCAAGTTACAGACTAGCACTGTATATGCATCGAACATTTTTCGAATTTCAAGAAAACAGTTCAAATTGTTTACAAGAATTTTATATTTAGTTAAAAATATAAGAGGACTAGAGAACTTTCAAAAAATGCAAGAAAATGCTGAGTTGATATTAAATGCATCTAGTTTCGAAAAACGATGAGAATTTAAAAAATACAAAATGCCATTTTTTCTAGTATTTAGTTATGCAAGTTGATTTAGATAAGACTACGATCATCACGAGCCTGAAACCCAATCCAATATACAGAGATCGTGCTCTGTCTGATGTCATGCCTAACAGTATCGCGTATAAGCAAATAACGTCCTCAATTTTAGCTAGAATTCGCTCGTCTATAATAATTCACGCCTGTTTACAAAATAAAGAAAAACAGTTGGTACATCCTTTAGCATAACTTTAATCTTTTTTTGTAAGATCCAGACTAAGGTTAACTTAACCTCATTTGTTATTTGAACGAGCCGTATCTTTAATAAATGATAACACACAAATCAACAAATTGCGCATGGGTTGCCTAAATCCTAGACAGAATATATTTAATTAACTATTATTTAAGGTAAAAGATAGGGAGATATTGGCGTGTGGTATATAATTTGCGGTAGAGTGTCAGGCTGTCAAGTTTGGTCTCCAGTAGCGACAATTAGTGTGTTTTTAATTTTGATTAATTAATTAATTATTAAAATGAAAATAATTTTATGGTAAGCAAAAAGGTCGCCTGGCCAGGATAACCTATTTAAAAACAAGTAAATTATGTTTTTTGCTATCACTTTCCTCACTTGTTATTTAACAAACCATGCCCATTGCTAGTACAAGACCCAAAGAAAAAAAATAGGTTAGCTATTGGCCTCAGTACTAGGATACCAATATAAACAGAACAGATAATTTTGCATTAGTAATTAGCCATAATGTGTTGTAATTAATATACATATTGAAATAAAGGGAATGCAGGAAGAGGATTGCTTCTAAGAAAACAGAGAAATAAAAATTAAGAAAAAAAACCGAATCAGTTTAATTACTTATCAAATTCTAGATCTCCACATTACAAACGTAGGTCTCTACCACCACTGATGATGGTAGGTCTACCTTAGTCGGGATCTTGTATTATTATAAATATAGTTATTATCAATTAAGCTAATTTTATGACATTTCTGAAGATAAAATTCCCCAGTGTAAAATCAAGTAATGTTGTATATTGGGTTGCGTTTCGGGCTCGTGCGGGTCATACTCTTTTGTGAATCACTCTATATAAGCAACTTTTACATATGAACTCTGTTCAATGAAGACGAAACTAATGCACTTCTAAGAGAATGTATTAAAGAATCAAATGATTCTAGTAGGCAGAGTCAATCGATTTCGTGATTTAGCATTTGTTCAAAGAACAATTAAAGGAGCTCAAATAAAAAATTGCCAAGAAAAATACAAAATCCTCTGAATTGAATGCTTATCCTATAAGTTTTGGTGTTTGATCAAACTTCTTTAAATAAATGAAATGACGGGAAGACGATGAGGGTGCACATCATCACGTCAAAATGTTGGTAGTTTCTCATATACAGCTAAAAATTGTTTTGGCGTTTATGGGAAAAAAAAACGAGTGTGCTTTTGATGGAATATTAACAAAAATTAATTTAATATTCGTTGGTTTCATATTATTACTTACTGCAAGCCTAGTATGTTTATGTTTATAAAAACGATGACCGCTCTGTAAAATTGTGGGTCTTGTGTGGCTCAAATGTTATTCTTTTAAAAAGCTTTTCAAGCTTATATATGCTGATATAAAGTTAGTTACTCTTAGACGTTAGACCTTCCAAGTGCGTTCTTATTTTAAAAGGAAATTAAATATTTCTAGTAAAAGCCAACTTCACTGTGTTTAATTTAATCCCCTGACCAATAGCTTTGTCTTTAGTATAATACTGTTGAGCCAAGATTTTCAAACAAAATTGTAGATGTTGAAAAACTTTTTTGTAACAAGTTAAATTAGGAATCATATCATAGCAAACATTTTTTTCATAAAAAAGCATTGCGTTTATTTCAAGTACAAGCAAAAAATAAAATAAAATAAAAACAAATCTATCAGGCAAGATGTTTAAAAAAAATGTGTAAATATTTTCATTAAAGCTCTAGGTTAATTAAGTAGTCCCAAATTTCGTAATTCTTTTATGCAAAAATACTCGAAGGAGAAAATAATTTTAATAATTTATATATAATTTTACAACGGAAAATATTGAGAGACATTTAATTTTTAGTTGAAGAAAAGGCAATATTTAAAATGGTAGATACATTTTTTTGTCAATTGTTATTTTGACCTTTTGATGCCTAATTTAGAATATTTTGCCTTTTTAGCGCCTCTTTTAGCTGATTGTTTTTGCCTAATTTCACATTTTTCTCACGTTGTTACTTTATTTGATTGTGCCTAAAATCCGATCTCTAGTGATTACAATATCTATTCAATCTTCACAATGACGCTCGTCTACTCTTATCATTACAGGTATGCAATAATGCTCTTCTTGGTCGCCATTGATTAATAAGAATTGAGTGATTTATGTCAATGTCAAGGAACATTACGTAGATAATAATTGGCTAAAGGTGCTACAATTTAAATTATTTAAGTTTGTTACTCCCTTGACATTGCCAATATAACTAATTTACATGCTATCTCTATTGCGATTTGTTTTTCAGTCGGCATAGTTTTAGTTTTATTTACTTTTGCTATAAAAGACACAAGAATTGGAAAATGAAATTATAGCTTAAATGATAATAAGTCTATTTATGTATTATGTGTATCATTGACAAGTTCAACGTATGCAAACTCGTGACTGACTAAAACCTTAGGTAGATTACGTTGGTTATGGCATATTTTACACTCTGAAGATATCTATCATAAAATAAATAGGGCTTTGATTATCGCCTTTAAGTAAAATATGCAAATTGGTCAATTATCGGATATTTTATTGATCGGTAAACATGACCTTATTCTCTAACGTATAAGCACATGTTTAGAACGGTATTTGTCTTCTAAAAATGTTTATTTTCAAATTAGCTGAACATTTAAAGCTCTATCAACAGGTATTGAAAGCAATGTTTACCGCCTTTATAGCGTTTATTAGGTATCACACATGTGATCTTCAATTATCCACGATACTAAAAATACTTGGTGACAATTGGACCAGGAAGATTTTTTGTATTACACTTGTAGAGGTTAAACTCCATCTGTTGTTGACATAGGTAGTCTTTTATAAAATTGATGCTACGTTTACTTAATATGTTACACAAACGATTTGAGCAATCAAGATTAATGAGAAAGTTGCACTTGGTGCGTTTAATGACATCATAAATAATAAATAATTATGAATTTTTAACACCAGTGAGAAATATTAAACCAGTAAACTTATAAATAGGTATAAATTCTCCTTTTGAAATATAGTTTAGAAGCTTCGGAATTATGCTGAATTATGAATTACCATGTATGTTATTGGAACATTTAACACCGATAGATGTGATTTGCTCTATTAGATACTAGCATGAAAGGTTCGACTTTTTTGATAAACTTAATTATATTTCCAATCATTTCCTAACAAAACAATTTTATGTTAGCGTTTTGAAAATTGATAATTTCTTTAAAGAATAAAAAGAAATCTGTGATTTTTTTATGATCTGGTAATCTGTTAACAGATGGACAGGCAAATCAATCCATAACTTTGTAGTTTATAAAGACAGCACACATAGCATTTCGAACATTGAAGCGTTATCACATCAGCACCATAATTATAATATTATCTATTTTTACATGAGTTCTTGTTTTCTTTAGACTATTTCAGAAATTTAATTTTCAAACCTGATTTCATAAAATGTTCACTTCAAAATTATTGATGTTTGCTTCTTTCCTTTGAAATTTTAAAAAATTTATTTGGAAACATTATAAAATTTAGACCAAATTTAAAAGAAATGTTGATAATTTTATTACATTTTAGGCATATGATTAAGATGGCGTTTTTCGGTATTTGTTTCTGAAGCTGAAATTTTCAATTCAAAACTGTTAAACTGATGACTTTCATCCTTTCTCGAAATGCTTTATATAATTTAGAAATTTAAATTTCCGTATTATTAATGATTTGCCATTTCCACATTAAGAGCAAATTAAGGTTTCTTTGTAAACTGGAAATATTTTTAATGTAGAAAGAGGAAGCCTTTCTTTGTACAATGGCAGTACCAAAGATATAATATGTTCTTTTGTTATTGTCATGATCCGATCATGGAAACATAATATAAATATACATAGTATCTGTCAGTTAGTCTACGTGTGCCTAATACATACAGATGGACATTCTAGAACTTCTTTCTTAAGCTGAGCTAAAATCTGGTTCCTTTGCTCTTCTGTCATTTTTTGATGCACCTGCCTAATTATGGTATAACATATAATTTAACAAGTTTAGTTTAAGGATCTCCGTGATTCTTTAGTTGTGATGTGCTTTTAGTTTTGCGATAAAGTCTGGATTTACTTCTTGACAGAATTATTGAATTGTCGGAATGTTCAGCTTTCCATGTAATTGTTCGTTTCTGACAGACCATGATGCTCCTGTGATAAGTCTAAGTACTTTTTGTTTTAAACTGTTTGGATTTTTTGCTAGTTAGTATATGTGTAAGATGTTTGTTGCCACAGTATTGAGGCTTAGGTTATTGTGGGCCTTATATTTGTCTTCTCCTTTTATTTTTCATATTTATTATTGATCCGGTGTTTCGCACAGGGTATATCCCAGCCACCACTTGTCTAGCTTTCTTTATTGTTTTTGCTGTCTGGGAATTACAAATGATTTTTTGCTCGAGAATAATTCGTAGATATTTTGTTTCCTTGCTCCACTGTATATTCTGCTTATTGATTTCTAAGTAGGTGTTGAGTCTGTATTTGTTTTTCGTAAAACGAATTGCTTTCATCTTCATTGAGTTTACTTTGAATATACCATGGATACAGCTGGTTATCTAGATATTCTTCAGTGCTTTTGACTACTATTTTCGTTTAGTAGATTGTGACAGTATAACTGTCTCGTCTGCATTTGATCCCGAGAGTGGTGCTTTAGGAATATCTGTTGAATACAGGCTGAACCAAATTTGATTTCCACTGGCAATTTTCATTTTTTTCTAAACAAAATGAAGACAAATTGGAATTCGATTGTTTTCTCAGGGGAATATTGTTAGTCATTAAATTATGCACTACTTTGCCCACTTAAATCGCATAGTATCTCTAATAGTTTCCGAGATCTCTGTAGTGAAAATCAGATTTGTTTCAGCCTATATATTCAGAATATAGGGTTGGGCGAAGCATGTATTCTTGTGGCACATCTGCCTTAATTTATCTTTCGCCTAATGTTTTCTTTTCTAATTTACCTTGAAACGTTGCTCCTTTTGGGTGGGTATGTATTAGTTGCAAATAAAATAAGGGGATGGCCTAGTGAATGCATTTCTTGAATCAACCTATCATAATATACCCTGTCAAATGTTTTTTCTGGTTTATAAATCAAGCAGCTTTCTGTTTTTTTTTTTGAATTGTAAGCCTGACCTACCTTAATATTGAAGTGTTGTTGACTGTTTTCTTTTAAATTTATGTTGTTGATCTGGTAAGATGTTTTTCAATATTACAATTTGTTGCATTTTTTTAGGATTACCCTCTCTCCAACTTTGGTGACGGTTTTTTAGCATACTTATGAGCCTATAACTTTAAGGGTCGCTGGGAGGTTTTCCTTGCTTTTGTATTAGGATAGCATCATTTTATTTTCATGTATTGGGAAAGTACTGACATTTAAACATATTGTTTATAATTTATGTTAATATATTTGTGATATTATTCGAACCGGGGAACTATAGGACTATATTTATTCTATTTGATGACATTATTGCTTCGATTTCTTCATTTTTATTGGAGGAATTTGTTTATGTATGTGTAAGAAAAATTGCTACAGCTTCTTCTACTTGTGCTCCTTGTTCCTTTAAACTATTCGCGAATACTTCGGTTTTTTTCTTTTTGACTGAATGCTATTTTTCCATTTTTCCCTTTGATAGCTTCAATTTCCCTGATTTCCTTTTTAATGTTCCGTTTTTTACATATTTCCGCTGTTACTGTTTTTGTCCAAGTCATTGAATTTTTTAGTTTATATTTTTATTTTTTTTGTCGAAAATTATATAGCTCTTGCTTGATTTCGTTTATTAGCTCGTTTAATTCTGTCTTGTGCTCCACGATAGGTCTAAACTATATAGATAGATTATTTTTCTTGTAACTTAGTGTTTTGATGGATTGTGGTAAGATTTCTCTCTCTGTGTTCTTATGGAATATTGACGTAGCCGCTTGTAACGTTCCAGCTATATTCCATTTTAGTAGTTTTCTAGTTTTCGCAGCTGTTTACTTTTAAACGCTGAGGATTCAGCTTTTTTGTAGGCATGCGAGATTCATTGAACTTAACTTAATTTTTTTCTTCATTTGAGGCATCTCCTAGTTGTAATATTATTTATAGATGATCCGATGAAAGTTGATTTTATGTCCTAGGGTTGTTTTTAAAGTGTATGTTTTTAAGTAGGGCTATATCTAGTGTATTTTGCATTGCCCTTGTGCTTATATGGTCCGACTACCAAAATGCCATTCCTATACAGGTATGAGGAATGGTATACGGATATTTATATAAAGAGAGTATCACTATAGAATGGTACACTCTTATGCAAACCGAACCAATTCAACGGAGAGCCCAGAGGTAGAGCCCAACGATCTTGAGATATTCTGCGGCGACGATTAGTTTTAATGTAGATTTAACTACTACATCATTGCCTATCTGATGTTTTGTTACAGGTGCTCGCACGTAAAAATTCATTACGATTTACATTATGTAGATATTCTTTTGGTTCATTCATTTAATAACTGTTTTTTTTTGCCATCTAAGGAGAAATGAAACTGATATTTATTGGTAAAACAAATTAAATAAAAAAACGGGACGGCTCTGACAAAGTAGGTAGTAGGTAAGTACTTTCAACAAACCTGCAGATGAGGCGAAAAAACGATGGAAGGCATTATTCTTAGCATTTTACCTGATTGGTTAAACATTTTACACACCGGTATAGTAGGTAGGTAAAGCAAGAGTGAAGAAAATTGTTAATTGTTAAGTTTTTCAATAATACCCAATATGTTCTGCTGATTACTAGTGCCTATTTATTACAGCCTTCATTTATAAAAAGCATTTCCGTCAATCATTACTAATGATTCATTACACAATCTTTTAAATGCATACAAAATTTGTTTCTCAATGGAGTCCATACAACTTGTCTTTTTAATATGGAAAAAATACGAGCAATTTCATGAGAGTTGGCAAATCACAACTTATTACATTATTAGTCAAATGTAAAGCGCAATAAAAACACTGGTAATAAACGTTTTAAAGTATTTATTGTTTTAAACAATGTTGATTTTACATCGATTAAGGATGTATTCTTTAATAATGTAGTTCATTTGTTTTGATATAAAACCTTTGATTTAGCGTACTTGTTCACATAGTAGTTTAATTTATACATATATACAAATTTACGAAGTTACAATTCCAGAAAGCATATTATTATATTATATAAAAATAATGCTGTTAATGCTAATCGTCAAGTCTATGCTTAATCTTTTTAACACTAAAAGGATACATTTCAAGATTTATAATGAATGGTCATATTATTTCTCAACATTTTTTAATTTAATGCGAAGTTATGCTTAGTTCTTTCCAGCTCTTTACTATAGGTAAAATCAAAATATTAAACTAGAGTTAGAAAAATTGTCCAAATATGTAATTGCTAGGGAATATCGCATATTAATTGAATCAGTGAAATTAAGAACAGTGCAAGTCTAAAATTTGACATTTTCGTCTATCAAAACCATTTTATTTAAAATACGAAGCTGCATCGAATTAGTATTCGAAGAGTACTATAACCACCTTCTTAATGCCCTCTTCAGAACTTGCCGCACCGCACTGAGTGTAATAACTTATTCTCAGTATATGGCATTTTGATATGATTTATGATCAGACTCAGCTGTTTTAGTGGTATTCCACGCTGCACAAAAAATTAACCAAAAGATGTAATCGTTACACTTTTCAGAACAATATTTGAAAATGACTAAAAATTCCAGAAAAATCATTTATTATGACTATTTGTATAGAGATACATCTACTTGATTTTAAAAAGTGTGGCCTCCAATTTATAAAAAAAACTGTAGAATAGTCACGAATAAAATGTTAAAATAGAAATCTTGTCCCCTGAAACCAAGAAAGATTAAAAACCACAACAGGGGTTGCTCTAACGCGTTTCGATAGCCAAGCCAAAAATCTTCAGAGCAGTAGTAATATCTCTCTGAAGATGCCAGAACATTGTCAGACTGGTAGTCGAATTGCTGCGGAAAAATGTACGAGCCCTTTGGAAAAGGCGAACATCGTGAAGATTGTCGTACGATTTGGTTGCAACAGATAAAATTGTCAACAAAATGAACATCTTATCTTGAGAGAGAAAATGTTTGTTGATTTTTTTATTTTATTGTTATAGTACAATTCAACTATCACAATTGTAATCCCTGAATTCCCGAACATTGTACCTATCGATGGTAATAAACTTCAACGAATGTATTGTGCACTAGCGTTGCACTAGCGCATGACTATTATGAAAAATATGAAAAGGGAAGCTTCCTTAGAAAAGATTTTAACGAAAACGAAACTGTGGTTCAGTTTGTCAAAGTCAAGACAAAACAGCAATCAATGTTTTTCTGCATTGTTATGGAACGAAGTCCTCGAATGAGCCAAAGAAGGTTAAAAACATTTATCCTGACAACACAAAGTCTATGTCTTTGGTATTTTGGAACTATGTAATTTGGCACAGGACTAGAAGAAGTTAGATTTCCAAGAGTTGGAGTTAACCATCCCAAGAGAGAAATGAGATCTTTTTTTTAGTGGGTTAAAAAGATTCTCGGGCGAGAGAACGAGATAGGGAAATATAAATTGATGGAGACCTTTTCTTCTTGGTCCATAAAAATAAATCTACTGAAAAAACTATTTTTTGTTTTTTGGTGGAGAAAAATTGATTGTCTTTTTTTCGTGGATACTAACTTATTACCTGAATCACAAAAATATAAATCGAGGACGATCGACAAAAATTGTTATTTGGTCGAAATACGAAAATATAAATGGCGTTTAAAAATCTTGCTTCAGAACAGTCTATTTTTATACTTAACGGCCCGATCGAAAGGCTTAGCATCGCCTATGCTAATAGGATTCATAAACCATTAAACCATAATCACCTCAATGGCATACGGTAAAGTTTTTAAACGAAACAGGGCTCAAAGTAAAAAGGTATAAGTAGATGCTGACGTTTTCAATCATCCTTTTTCACCATAATGCATACGCATTAACGTAACATTACAAACAATTAAATTATTCAATAGAGAGGTGTTGGATCATGCTTACACAAATATTCAGATAATGGTATGGTGAATGTAAGATATGTGCTCTAAGGTCGTTGATGATTTCCTCGAGAAATAGTTTCGATGTAAAAGTTGTTTTAGTGTATATTAAATATTTTTGTTTTCATTCTAGTAGTTCATTGTAAGTTGAAAAAATAAGCCTTGTATTATTTACATTATAGCTGTTATTTTAAAGCTTTTTTGTCTCCAGGAATTCCATGGGCTCTGGATTTACGTAAGATACAAATATGGAACATCTACATAACATCACCATCCGAAGGACAACTCAAAGCTGAGAACCAGTTTGCATTAATGCCCACTGTTAGTTTCAAAATCCTTCACGTGCTATGTTAGTCCCAACAAATGGATGATGGAATAGTTATAAACTTATTCGGAAATTTCTTTATTGATGCCAGCTCATTATCAAAAATGAAAAAATTGTCAAATTTCAAGGCTTGTTCAATGTGAAAACTATTGCTGTTATTATTATTTGAAATATTTTCTGTACGATAAATATCACTAAAACTTATAGTTATTTCTAAATAGCCCAAACAAAATCCATCGTGTGTAAAAATATTGCAAGAGTATATCGTAACCTTGTTATAAAAATATTGTCCCCTGAACCCAAGAAGGATTAAAAAGCACATCAGTTGCTCTAACGCTTTTCGACAACCAAACTTTCAATTTCAGAGAGATATAAAAACCAATCCTAAAATGGTCTCTCTGAAGATGTAGTTTGGCCATCGAAACGCGTTAGAACAACTGTTGTTGTGTTTTTTAATCTTTCTTGGTTGTAGGCGACAAGATTTTCATATAAATTTTTAAACATAACCAAAAACCAGTTCGTTTCCCAAACAAAATATATTGTAACCTTTTCAAATATCAAAATAATTTTGAAGAGGCTTTGAATTTTAATTTAGAAATAAAATTAATGATATCAATTTATTTTCAAAGTGAAAGGTTTCTGTTTTATGTGCCAAATAAATATTTCATTTTTTATGATTATAACATACATGTGTCAAAATAAGGGTACTTGAATGTTCTATTTATTAGTGCACGTATTTCGCGAAATTGTTGAGGTGATTTCACAAAAAAAAATTAAGCTAATGATCAAATAGGTACTAAAATTTGAGAAGCATCAATATGATTTGATTCCACAGGCTGCTTTCCGAAAGTCCTTAAGCTACATATATGGGTTATATTTATTAAATTATTTATTTTTTTCTTTACCAAAACAAATAGACAAACTGCATTATATGAATTTCTGCTGTTTTATTAGCACGCTCATAGTGTTAAAACCTAAAAGAAAATTTAAATTTTGTATCTCTTCTATGCAACTTTAAACCATACATAAATTGTTTACTATGGTCCAGGACGATTTTGAAGACTTGGACGCAAAATTTTACTTCATAACTACTTCGTACTTTGGCACATGGAATGGTTTTAAGTACAAAATATGTATTTTAAAATTCTGATTTTTCTCGAAATTGAACACCACGATCGTTTTGCATTTAATCAGTTGTACTATAGCTTTTTAGATAGAGGAGAGCTTTTCCCAGACTATGGGTACCATTGGGTACATTTTTAAATAACGATTAACTCCAAATTTTGCCATTAAAAAACAACCCTCAGTCTATGTGTACGTATGTTATCACGCTAGAGGTCGCAGTTCTTGACCGATTTTTTCCCTTCTTATTCATATCGATTCGTAATTTTTTAGGATAGAACCCTATTGATTTTGAAAGTGGTTGTTTAAATAGTTTCAATTTTATTAAAGGAAAACATAATTTATTAGAAAAAATTTAAACTTAGGAATATCAGGTTCTTATATTTTTTATACTAGTTCCTCGTAAATGGAGAGTAACAGGGTAGGATTAATTCGCTTTTTTTAAAGAAAAGTTAATTTAACAAAAACGTTTTCCCTTTTATTTCATAAAAATTGCTTGGTGCTCTTTGTTAAAATTATGACGAAATTATGACAAGCATGTCAAAGTTAACACGTCAAACTTACTTATTTAAGAACTCTCATTGCCCAAAAATAATAATCAGTATGTGACATCGCTAATAACTATCTAGCAACTACACAACCAAGAATATAAGATACCGAAATGACATGTACTGCAGTGTCATGGAAATAGAAGCTGCACCAATTACATACTGACTTTTAACAATTATGTTTATGTTATGTTTAAATCCTTAGTATAAGTTCCGTAAACAAGATGTTTACAAGGAAAGGTCGCGAAGTGTCCGGCGCCGATTTTGCTAATTGAATCTCGAATTTTCCGGTTTTTTAAGTAGGTAGCTCACCCTCCTATAAGGGAAGGGTGGAGGGTGGGGATGATGGGTCACCGAAAAAATCTTAAAACATTATTTTTTTAGTTTCTCGTCGAAATACTTCGCCTCAGAAAAAAAATAAAACAAAAATCATAAAAATACATCCTATCATAAACGTATTCGTGTAAGTGGTGTTTACCCCCCAAAAAAATATTTTTCGACAAAATCCAAAAACAGGTAAAATTAGTTTTGGTGTATAAAATAACATATATTTTTTTCAAAATTTTGCTGACCTAATTACCATTTTTATGATTAAAAAACTTCTAAATGGGGTAGTTTGCCCCCATGAGAGGGGTGGGAAAATTTTGAAAAAATGTTTTACTTTCATTTCTCGTCAAAACAAAACTTTTGGAAAAAGAAACGTCTCGAATATCATTTTTGGTATGTGAGAAACAGCAAAATCTGCATTTTTTGCTCCAACTTTGAAGGGGTAAAACTACCCTTAAAACCGTTTATCAGCCGATAAAAAAAAATACGTGTCTCTTAGATTTTGGTCCTTTAAAACATATCCAAAAATTAGCAAAATCGGCGCCGGACACTTCGCGACCTTTCCTTGTTAGTACCAAACAAAATGCCACTGTAACTGGTGATATGGGAACTGCAATATGATGATAAATATTTTTTGTGAAACACATTTGGCATAAGGTATGTTTATGTCAAATGGTTAGTTTTGGAGAAAAGGGCAAATTTTTATTTTGTATTGAGCTTGAAGGCAAACTTTTTGCTATTTGCTTTTCTGCGAAAATTTAACTATAAATTACAAACCTAATTTCCTTGGTGTACACCTTTGGACTCACCAACCAAGAACACAGGTAAATGTTTTCTCAAAACTCGTATTTTTTTTTATTTCGGGTTTTTTCTCAAAATTCAACTTTTCAAAAAATTTTAACTGTTTCATTTTAGATTCTCTAAATTCATCAAATATTCTGTTTGTTTCGGAAATAATTAGTTTTTTAAATTCCGCTTTTAGAAAATTTTAATTTTAATTTTAAAATTCATGCTTCTCGGAATTTCGACTGCTTGTTAAATTTAATTTTTTCCGAAATACCGGCCGTATTCTTAGATCTTGGAAAAAAATGAAATTTAAAACAGAGAGAGAAATGGTGAAAGATTTCTCTATTTCTGTTCTTTAAATTTCATGTTTTTCTTTCGAAATTTAAATCTTTTCTCGAAATTTGAACTTTTTTAACAATACGTGCACTTTTTAAAATTTTGCAATATTTCCTAAACATTTTGCTTTTTCTAAAAATTCAGACTGCCTTTTATTCTGATTTTCTAGACACTTTCACCGAAAATTAGTTTCTTTTATCAAAATTTCGGCTGTTATTCAAAAATTCAACTTTTAATGACATGGGGCCTAACCCTCTAAACTTTTTTCTCAAAATTTCGAGTTTTATTTCTCTTTCTTTGTTTATTTAAAAATTTTAACTCTCCTTCCAAAATTTGTCTTTTAAAAGTTTTGACTTTACCTTTAAAATTTTGACTTTTCCTGGAAAATTTCAAGTTTTTCATAGAGTTGAAGATCATTTCTCTAAATTTTTATTTTGTTTTTGTGAATGTGCCTTATTTTAGTAACATTTGACTTTTCTCTAAAAATTTGAGAAATTTAGAGATTCTGCCGAATATAATATTTTCGAGAAATTTTAAAATATCTAGGTTTTTTTTTATTTTGCAATATTAAAAATTTGCTTCCTTTTGGACCAGTTTTTAAATTTGTTTTTTATTTTATCTTTTTGAAATCTGGCCTGCTTTTGCAAAATTTTATTTCAGTATTTGTCTGCTTCTCGAAGTTTCAACTTTATTTCTCAAATTTAAATTTTTTGGTCGAAATTTCGTTTTTTTTGCCCTTTATATTAAAATGTTGACTTATTTGACTTCTTTCAATACTTGCTTTTTTCTAAACTCAACTTTATTTCCAAACGTGCAATTATACATTTCTATCTAAAATTTGACTTTTTTTATGAAATAAGGATATGTTTTACATTACAGCTGTTTCCTCAAAATTTCAATTGTTGTTTATTTTTTCAAGTACGGTACTTTTTGTTCAAAATTTCACCTAAATTTCTTAAAAATTGTATTTTTCTGGAAATAACGACATTTTTGGCATTTGTTTTTTTGAAATTTAGATTTTGTTTTTCTCATTTTTCCACTTTTCAGAAAATTAGGCATTTTAAAAAAATGTCCAATTTATCTACTTTAAATTGGACTTTCCAAGAATCTAGTTTAAATTAACATGCTAAACTAAAAACAAACAAATATTTGGAGCAAAATATTTCTGGTAATTTAATTTCGAGATTAAATCAAAATTTAAATGAGAAAATAAAACTTCCGAGCGAAATACTCTTTGAAATTGGGGATTTTCTCTCGGAATTTATTTTTTGTAAATATCAAGTTTTAAACTTCTGAGGAGAATGCAGAGGCTCTCCGAAATTTCAGGTTTGAACCGACTTTACACACCTCAGATTCGAAAAAAATTGAAAGGATTTTTTAGCGACGGAATGAAAAAATCTGTTTTACGTTGAGAGAAGTATAACAGCTTTAATGGCGACTATGTTGAAAAATAAATATTTGATTTTGAAGCTCGGGAAATGTATTTTAATGCGCTTTTTTCCTGATCTTGGTACTAGTTTTTGTTCACGTTCTGCAAGCGTCTTACATTACTTTTATTCAACCTTCATATGCAGTTCTTGTAGGATAATGTTAGGGACGTTTATGATCAGAAGCTGCTTTTTACTACAGTTTTTTTACATTTACAGACTTTTATATTTTCAACAAAAATATATCAAAAATTTGTTTTCAATTATTTTTGACATTCGTTTTTGGGATTCCACATGTGTCGTTTTTGCATTTTTCGAGCAATATATTAATGAAATTCAAAACTTCGTAATTTATAAACAAATTAATTGAATTTTAAAACCGAAGCGACTTTTCCCGTAATTTATTCCGTGAATTCTCCTTGAAAAATTTTGAGACATGACAGCATCGCATAGGAGGGTGAAATTTGAACTATTATTTTTACGTCACAAATTGTCTATCTCATAACAAGCATCAACGTGTTTCAGCTTTTTTTAGACAAGATCTTTTCCTGAGGGCGATGGTTTTAAGGGCGCTAGTTGTAGTATTTAATAAGGTTTTAGAAGAGAATTACGAATGATAGCCTAGATAAAAAACTTAAACATTTTAATATCGATGAATTTAAATATTTTTCTGATATAATATTTCTTTAATAAGTTGTGACTATACTGCAATCTTTTTTACAAACGCCCATTTTGTTTCAATTGTTGTACACCGATGTATATTCTTAGACCATAGTCACAATCTGCAGTATGCAATTCCCTAGACAATTGTAATTAATTATTATTTTTAAGATATAAAATCAAATATCTAACCTGAAAACCGCATTTACCTTTACTTTATATAATTACACATGTATCCTAGCACTTCATAATTTTTTATAGTAAAGTTTCGCAATAACATCAACAATCTGCTCTTCATGGTAATTGGAACGTTTTAAATTTTGAAAAAGAGACAAACTAATTTTATTAAAACATAAATAGTCCACATCATAAACCTAACATAACTAATATTTTAACAATGTTTACAAAAATATGCAAGTATTCAATACAGCATTTAGCAATTATATTATGCTAATTGTCTTAAATTACTCACTAATATAATGTCCTTATTTAATATAAAATAACGCATGAGCAACATCTATTTGTAGGACAAGTTTTCAGGAATTGAAACAAAATATAGAATAAAAACTGTGATTTTGTTATTAGACATTAAATTCGCAAAACACTTTTTGCATGTCTCGAAGATATGGTTCGAATTTATTGAAGAGTCTCTTCGTCTATTAACAAAGAAAAACTAACACTCATACGGAGATCTCTTGTATTTGGACACGTTTTTTAGTAGTTCCAGGGGTTGTTGGACCTCCCTGCGTTCTAAGTATGCCGGCTTGATTGCAAATGTTTTGTTGCTGATGCACTTTAGGGGGAGGAGGAGGATCAGGTATATTCGGACTGATAGCACTTTGCTTCTGTGCGTTGGTTGTTGTGACATCTGGAGGACATAGCAGGCCTTCAGGCCTTTTTGCTGGAGGAGGCGAAGAGTTAAACTGTTGCAGAGGTAGTTCTGTCATTTCTAATTCCATTTGTTTTTCGCAACTATATTCACCCATATAATTGTTCATGGACTTCCTTTCAAAGCTACCGCCTCGGGTCAATTTGTAAGGACTTTTTGAAAACTCATACTCATACTGACGAGCTTCATAGCTTTTTTCGTACGTTTCTCCAGAGGAACTGCTACAGCTTCCTAAAACTTTCAGTACAATTAAATTAGTACATAAAATAACATGAATATAATGTGCATAAAAAGTACTACGATTTCAGCAGTATAGTCTTAACGCATTGTTCGTTGCCTTTTATGTTTCAGAAATAGACCTATTAAATCAGTCAAACATTTTTGGCAGCCGACCAATACAATGTGTAAGTATAAGTACACTGTCCTGCATTCTTCATGGAGGTTTGAGAAGCTGACTTTGCAAAGTATACAGTGTCTCACTCTCAAAGTTAAACACTGTTAATTACGTGTAATAAAACCGTTCTAAAATTGGTAATAGTGTAATATGTAAAAAATAAGAATGAAACATGGGAGAATAGTTGTTTTCTAAATGAGATGCAGCAAGAAAGGAGAAACTTCGCCAGTTGGAGCATCCCTAATATCCCCAAATCGTTTTAAATGCCTTTATACAGATCACAGTAAACAGTTGGATAGTTACAATCGAGCTCTGGGAGTGTTTGGTACTGAAAGCGCTCTTCTGATGAAGCGTGTAGATATACTGGAAAGCAGCATGCAAATAACAAACCTACAAGAAAATCAAAATAGCTAAAAATTATAGAGTTCCTTCATCATATGATAATTTGTTGTTAAACATGATGGAGATGGAAAATCTGGTACAAATATCGACACTACTGTACAAATAATAACCTGTATTACATAATATTATTCACAGACACAAAAAGAAAGGTGGATTAAAAAATCAAAAACAACAGTATAATATGGCAACTTTTAGAAAAAATAATAACTGAACTCCATAAGCATTGGATATTATGGCAAACTGAGAAGAATTCAAGATGAGAGCTTATAGAAGCAGTCACCTATGTAGAAAAAGATTCCAATTCAGAGAAAATGCGTACAGTACTTTATAAATATAGTTGTCATCAAAGCATTGCCTAAAAATAAACTTTTTTCTTCAAAGCATAAACATCAAAGATTGAAGTTTAACGAAAAGTACGTTTATACCAATGTCCATCTTTGGAAATCAGTTATATTTGTAGAAACAAGAAAGTTTAATGCTTGAAGATGAGATAGTTTGGTAAGGGATTGGGAAAGACCTCGAGAGAGCTGAAATTAAAAAAACCTTCAATAGGCACTGAAACATAGTCGAGGAGGTATCTTCGTTTTGGGGTTGCATGACAGCTGTAGAAATAGGAGATTAGAAGATTTGTATTATTATTTCATAGAAAGAATTATGCAGCAATATGTGTATACCTTAACATTTTAAAAACCCCTTTGTGTCAAAATACTGAAAGTTTGGCTTGCAAGCCGCGTTTTTGCTAAATCAGGACAAGAATTCCAAACAAATCACTGGTCTTGTTCGCCAATGGTTTCTGTATAATTACTCCCACTTAGTTAATCACCTTCGAAATCTGCAGCTCTTAGTCCAACAGATGAGTGGGGTTAATTAAATAGGGACCCAAATTTTAGCCGGCAGAAGCTCAAAGGTGTATCGGAAGGTAAATGCAATAATATTTCATCGAGTCTCTTAGAAACAGTAGTCTTTTAATGCCTCGACGTCATTAAGTGTAAAGGTGACCCGACAAATTATTAACCGCAATTATTAAAACTAATATTCATTGCCGTTTATGACTGCCTGACTTTCAAGTGTGAGCTAACACCATTATGAGATAAGCTCTGCATAAGTTTTTAGAGTTTTTACCTAAAGTAACAATTTTAGGTTACCGTTATACTAATCTAGATATAGTTATCGATAACATTAAATTTTGATGCATTTTCATCAATAATAAGTGTCGTAAGTTTCGTTGTTCGTTTAATTATTTCCTAACTTCTGGGTGTTCGAGTTTGTGTGCGAGACACTGCGTATATATTTTTTTGTAAAATGTAAGCTTTTCTTGTCGATCATTTATTGACTTTTGTAGTTAAGATTAAAAATGCTTACTATTTTCTTTTATCTTTCAAATTCTTTCGAATTAAAATTTTAATTTTTTTATCATTGTTGAGTTTAGAAACCAAATTTTCTTCCTGCAATCATTGTACCCAAATTTTCAACTTTAACTTCATAACTAAGACTTTCTTTTGAAAATCTCAAGTGAATTTTTTGACCTTAAGGTCCAATGTCCTTAAACTTTTGTCTTAAAATTCGGTTTATTTTTTGACGATGCATGAGATTGTTTTGAAAATTCGTCTCATGCTAAAAAGAGATTAAATTCGGCATGTAAGTTCGTCGTTTTTTAAATTAAAAATATGGAAATTGCTGTTAAGGTTTCCATTTATAAATAAAAACCAGTAATATAAGTGTTTTAAAAATTTATTCCCTAAGGAATGGATGAAATTTTGTATGAAAAGTGCTTAAATTCTAAAGTCAAAAACGCCGTTTGAAATGATCAAATAGCTTATGAGATAGCTATTCCCATTTGGTGATGAAAAATCTCATTTGGGCACTGACTAGTGGTTTCATAAAAAAATATATGCTGCAGAGCTTCAGGGGTGCTGCGGTTATCCAAAATTGAAGGTACAGGTACTTTGCTGCCATCTTAGCTTACCATAGTCTTGAATTATTTCTTTCTTATACGCGGCACAACAGTGCAAAATATAAAAAATACATAAGTACGGAGACAGAAAACCTTCTGCCTCCGTAGTTACGTAGATTTCACATTTAATTTTGAAAGAAATGTCCTTTGAAAATAACTTTATAGAAAATTCTAATTTTTATTTTCAAACTATTTTGTGAATTATTTTACGTGCAGAAAATATGGCATTAAAGTGTAAATTCAGACCCACCCAAAATGTGCTTAAAGAAATAAGATCAAACACTAAGCAGAAGAATTAAAAAACAGTGATATATACGGATAACAAGGCAGAAAATATTCTAACGAACTGTAGTTGTAAAATTTGTATTATTAATTGTGTAGTGTAAGAAACTCTCTGGAAACATTTGTTTATGCGAAGCAGCCGAGAGAATGAATCATACGGCAGATAAGCGTTCTAGACTTTTGCCACTTGCTCGAGCCCGATCTGTGCGGAGATCCGTTCTAGAAATCGAAACGGTATAAATATGCGGTCGCCTTTCTCTCAAGTCAGTCAGATAGTTAAATAGTCAGATAGTTAAGTGTTATAAAGTAAGTTCTAAATAAAGTGTTTACAATTTACAAAGTTTTGATTATCGAACCGATAACGCGCAACAATATGATATAAAAATAAACGAGTGCCAAGGAATTAGCAGATTAGAAAAACGAAGAATAATTTCCTGAGACTATAGAATAAAAATTAAATCCCAACCCTCTACACAGAAAAAGAGAAGCTACATATATTATTTCTACAACAAGAGTTAATGTTAGTTAATTAAATTATCCTCACCAGCTTCTGCCTGTTCCTCCTTTTCCCGTTTCTTCTTTCCTTTATCTCTTTGATGATAAATTCCAGCAAAAATTAATATATTCAACAAAAGCAGGAAACATCCAACAGCTATAGTGATTGTAAGGGCGGTTGTATATGATTGGTAGTGACTATTAGCTAATTTCCTGAGTAAATTATTATTATTTTTGGTAACACCAGTAGACATTGTTATTGTATTATTTGGTGGACACTCTGTTGTTGTAGCTTGGAGGGCAGTATCTGATTTGGGTGGTGGAGGTAAAGCTGTTGTTGTCACCAACGTCGCTACAGGTGTCACGGTTCGAGTTGTGGCTGGCGAGGTTGGAGTAGTATAACTTGGCTTTCTTGTTGTTAATTCTCGGACGGAACCTAATATAGAACAAAGAAAAAAAATTCTCTAATAAAATATTTAAACTTTCTATATGTCAGTAGGGATAATTTATTATAAATATGATTTAACGTTTCATCGAAATTAAGGAATTAAAACTACATGTAAAAAATAAAAAAAGGACAATTTTGACTTTTTCTAATATGATTTTGTTTGTAAACGTGAAATTGTATCTTAATTTCGACTACCACTTGATATTTTGATTTTTATAGCGACATTTCTTGTTAACAGCAAAAATATCGAAAAAATTAATTGAAATAAATGTTGAGGTTAAATCCGGTTTCTTGAAGGATAAACGCAAAATTTAATGTAAAAGGTCTTCAAATTCAATTTTTTGTCCTTACAGTTGTAAATTAAATGGAAATGGCTCATTCAGTTAGTCAGGTAGTTCGACGTCAAAAGTTGCATTACCGCTATAGGCTTGACGCAAACAGAAAGAGCAAAACGTTTTTGTCTGAAACAAAACGTTTTTGACTAAAATTGTTTTGCTTTTTCTGTTTGTGTCAAGTCTTATGGCTAACAACAACGCAACAAAATCGCGGAACCACATGGGTTATAGGGTATAGACAAGGTTCTGCGATTGTCTACAGACAAATAGGAAACAAATTGTTCGTTCTACAACTTCCTGTGAACAAGCAGCAATTCTACAGGTCTCTGTCTAACTTATTATGCCATATGGAAACTAGTTTAGCTAAACATGCGCAGGTGTGGACGCCTGACAAAGTCCCATATCATGTTAAGGTTTGTTCGGGACTGCCTAGAGACGAAGTCCTGTATTTGTCTGTAGGCATAGGATTTTGCCTACAAGTTTATACAAGCTTTTACATTAATCTTTTAATTGACAACAATTGGTTTTTGAAAATGTTAATTTAATTCTGTTCTTCTTTGCCGATAAAAATAAGCATATTTTTTCTTAATTTTGCTAATGCCAAAGGTTAAGAGGAATTTGAAATCATTTGAAACACCATTTATTTTAAGGTAAGGTTTTTAAGGGTAAGTGTTATTGTTTTGATAAAATATTTGTTTAACTTCCACTTTATTTTTAGGCATAATTTTAAATGATTAGCTTAAGAATTATTATAAAATAATTTTTACATACTAAATGATGGCATCTCTCTGGCCGGTATAAATGAGCTGAATTGGCTATTTAAGTCTAGACTTTCCAATGAATTTGTAATTTCATTAAACCCTTTAAAAGTGTCACTGAACACTTTGTTATTCCGAATTAGCATACTTTTCTGCGATGTTTCACGTCAATGAAAATGATGTGGATGTTGATGGATGGATACCGCAAACATTCCGTTTGAATGGGTTGATTGATGCTGCTTGCCTTAAAGCGGAGAATAGGTTTTCGATATTCGCTGGCTATTCAAACAAAATGCTTTTGCATGAATGGCACAGCAACTTTAAATGTTTACCCGAGGTAAAACAAGTTAATTATTAGTTGAAGTAATGATGCGAAGATATACATAGTTTTATTTCGAAAACTGTATCTATCATATAACTTATCGAAATCACATTAGCGCACTACATAAACGAATCAACCAAATGAAACTTTCTTCGCATGACATATACCCGCTATGTTTAAACCGAATGATATATTGCAAATGTTTTAAAAATGGCTGAAAATAATTTTCAAAATTTAACAATTTCCTTCGAAGCAAATGATTATTTTCTTTAATAATGTGCAAAGTGGCCACCTCTAGTGACAAATATTTCACTTTATTAATTCTATTACTAATTAAGATGATGACAAAAGATGAAGACGAAACATCAACGAACCTATTATAATACCGTGTATACAAAAAGTTTTCTCATCTGGTATGCTGCTGTCATTTTTTTTATGCTAACTTATATTTCCTACTTGATCAAGTATTTTAAACAGGCAAATAAACAAATATAACCTTAAAAAATGCTTTATTGATTTGATTTTACAATGGAAGAAAATTTTTTTATTGTTGAATTCTTCTTTTGAAACGCCTAAACAAGCAATAGTTAATGGACCTCTTCTATTTCTGATAGTACTGCAGAAATTTTATGTCTAGGTTAATGTCAATTTGGGGAGTACGAAGCAAAGGAATCAGAAAAAATTACCTCGCAACCCACGCAACGATAATTTTGCAAAACGAAGTATTAATACACTACAGTAATGTACTACTCCAAAGAATTTAGGAAGGAGATTTTTTTTATTTTTTTATTTTTTAAGTACTTAAAGTACTTATTAAATATTAAATAATTATTATTAATGTAAAATGGTCGTATTAATATTTTAATAAAAAATGTAATTGTAAGTTTCTAATTTCGATACCTTTTGGCTTTTGACTAAACATTTTTATTAGTTGGGGTTATTTTGCAATAATAAAAAATAGCTAAATCTTCCATTTTCCTCCTTTTTCTGGTTCACTTAGTCGGAAAAATTTTTAATTAAGCAAATGCAATGGATTCTAGAAGAAGGTTGTTGTATTTCGTATACGCTCATATCCGAAAACAGCGTCTAGAAAGTGCTATTATTCTTTCCTTCCTCCATTAAATGTCATCATGTTTTAGAAAACAATACTGACTCACTTTTTTCTTTATAATTTGGCCCTTAATTTTATCACTACTTAATCTACGAAAATGATATAATTCTTGATATTTTTTGCTGAATTTTTTTCTGTAAAAAACTTTATTTTCACTAATCATAATTAACAGATTTTTTAAAACGAATCGTTTTTTCTTTTGGTACAAAAAATAAAATGCATCTGAGTTTTAATTTTTTGCCAAATTTGTGACCATGTTCAGACAACGTTTATGTGATCCAGGATCCAGAATTTGGTAAGCAGGTAGATGTATCAAAATGTCGATAACAGTATGAACGTATTCTATATGATCAGTTAATTTTTCCAAAAAATAGGACTAGTTTTAAAAAGAAAAATGTTTTTTTTACCACTATTAAGCTTAGAAAAAATATTGTATGATTGTTCCTTAATCTGAAACTGAATATAGGTACTTTGAGGGGTATCAACCTTTGCTTAAAGCAATTGATTGAAGATGAGTAAAATTGCGGTACACAAAGGCCGAATCATGTAAAAATAAGTCAATAATGTGTCGTAAATTTTTTACGAATGCTGTAGAAAAAAATTAAAACATAATTTTTAATTTTTTATAAAAGCTCTATTTTCCCTTAAAGTTAATTGGTAACTAATGTGAAAGTGCGATAAAGCTCGAAAAAATATTACATGTTTCATTCAATAAGGCATGTCTAGAAACAACACCATTGTTTCTTTAATTTAATTTGATAAAACGTTGACTAATCGGTCAAAAAAAAAAACAATTCAGTGGATCAACTGCAAAATTCATAAAACACTTGAAGAAAAATTAAGCTTTAAAAGCTAGAATCTTTAGGCTCCCCATCAATATTTGTAAATACACATTAGATTTACTAAAAGTCATTTTTTATACTTTTTTAATTTGCTGTTGAGGGTGCAACCATTATTTTCCTCGAAAAAGCGTAAAAGGGTCTTTTGGTAGATTTGCTAAATTTTCAGAATTATCTTTAAATTTATTGCTTACAGAGGTATCGATGATTAAAGAAAATATAGTACTTTTTTATTCAAATTCAAATATCTCTGCAAAAATTCAAACCAAAAACAAGAAACAAGAAAATTGGAGGTAAATAAATACTTTAACAAACCAATTCATTCATAATTTTACGCTATTTTTTGGGATTGCGCAATAAAGGTATAGCTCATAAACATTTTCTTCTAAAATATATCAAAATCAGAGACTAGAAGCTGCAAAAGGTTTTTTCAATCTCGATATAAACCTTTTCAAATAGGATGCCAATCTTCGAACTGCGCACAAAAATAAAAAAACACTGTTTCCTTAATCATTTGGAATAATTTGTATATAAAAAAAGATATACTTTAAATTGCTTTTTCGAATTACTATAAAAATTAGAGTTGTATGTCAGTGAAATATTTTGTAGTCAAATAGTCAAACGTGCTAAACGTTGAAAATATTTACAGCAGCATCCATAGACTGGTTTCAGCTTTCATTGGCCTCATCCAAAGACTAAGTAGACTGAAAGCTGCAGGGTACCCAGTTGTAAGCCTGGCGAAAGCCCAGATCGCGACGCTCTCTTATTTCTTAGCAAAAGTTTGAGACAACAACATCGGGAGTTTTTTAGCAAACAGGCATAAATTATGGGAAAATGTATTGTGAAACACTGTCGAAACAGAAGTGAAGAAAAATTAAGACTTTCATTCTGTGGGTAGGTAAACATAAAATATATAAATATTTAATTATGGACGTGCGCGAGTCACCGTTTCACTGCAGCTACTCCTTAACAATATTTGGCACTCGCGTCGCCTATTGAAAGTTTTATCTAATAATCGTTAGAACCGTTACGCCGAAAATTTAATATTCACAAATTTGACTTAATCTGGCAGTGTCAAGAGAAGGCGGATACCGAGTTCTCTCTTCCTCGTATTTTACATTCAATGGCTCTGACGCTATGAGATTGAAGTGTTCAGTCAATTTAGTCCCGGGTCTCATCAGCACGGTACCCTCGCGCCGTTGTAACATTTCCCACTTATAACCATTAGTCAATCACATAAATACTGGTTTTCGATTGTATCTTATGCGGAACATTGTTGCTGTATGCTAATTTAAGGAATTAGATATTGCTGAGAATTGCAATCAGGATGTACGACGTAACCAATAAAGTTACAAAGGGCTAGTAATAGTGAGATAACATTCACTCTTGTAGTTAAGGGTTGCATTATGGCAAAAGTCATTAAATACAAGAGGTATACGTTTAGATATGTTAACTTTAACAAGAAATGCTAATTAAATAGAACAGTCGAAAGTGCTAAAGGTTAAACATTTTGACCACTTAAGATCAGTTTCAGCTTTGTCTTATCAGCACAGAACGGTCGCTACAAATATTCCCAACTTAAAATCAGCCACACAGATATTAAATTAACGAGAATTCCATTGCGTAAGTTCAACTGTATCTTACGATTGTACTATATAACAATTCAAGCAATTGTTGCTGAGAATTGTAGCTACTAACTCTAATGCAACCCAAAAATACAAGAATAAAAGATACTTCATTATTAGTGGTCTTTGTAACCTTTTTGATTACATCGTATATCCATCGTATCAGAGGGGTTTCATTTCTTTTCGATCAGTTCCTATATTTAAAAAAATCTGCGACGGGCAAAAGTTGCCTCTTTTACTTAAAGGATAACAGGGTCTTTTGTGTAATACTTACTGTAATTACAATTGCAAACAAACGTAGCTTTTATTTCCTGTTTATAAAATGTTGCTAATATTAAGTAGACTTCATTAATTAGTAAATTTATTCATAAAAAGTAAAAGTAGTGATAAACACTCTAGAACAAAGAATTGCTAGAAATAATAATAGTTTTACATGTATTAAGGCAAATCGCCTGCTCAGAGGAAAAATATATTTTATCTTGTCAGAGTTATTTTTCAAAGGATACTGTTACATGCAAAATTAAAACCATAATAGACTTTGGAGACGCATTTACGCTAACAAGTTTTATAATACAATTTTTTACTAAAGGAATTAATTTTGACATAAAATATTGCATGATATCAAGGATGAAAACATATAAAAGTAAACAAATGGATGGAAAAGAGCAAGGTGAGTGAAAGTTAAAGTCATTAAGGATTTCAAAATGCTTAAAGATAAAAATTTATAATTTTTCCTTTTTAGACAACATTCACTCTTTAGAAACTTTACTTTTTCACAAAAAACATACATAAATCAAAATTGCAAAATATGAGAAAATGATAATTTATTTGTAAGCCCTAAATTATTTCTAACGCTGACTAAATAGATATTTAAAAAAATCCAATACATACCATCATAAAATTGCTGGCCTTCTTCCTGAAAATAATGATGACTCATGGATATCTCATCTCCTTCACTAGATCTGTGTAACTGAGGTATAAGATTCAACCAAAGTGACATTTTATGTCCTCTGTAATGATTCTTCATCTCCGGGCGGTTTCCTGCAACCCAACGCAGTTGTTAGCTACTTCAATCGTGTCAGTATTTTATAGCTTTAAGCTGTAGGCTTTTCAGCCATCTTACACCGCTTTTTACTCCTGAAACGTCGGATTTATCTCTGAACTTCGACTCTAACTGCATTTTACATCAATCTAAATCCCACCGAATCCGTCGAGATACTATGCCTATTATAGGAAAAAGATTTTATTTCAAATGACAGACAACCCGCATGAGATCAACACCGGTATTTAAGACACTATTTTTGCTCTTAAGCGATTAACTAAGGCGTTTAATATTAGGATAATAGGTCTAAGTTTAAGTTAGAAATTTCAAAAAAAAAAGTTGCTACTATAAATCACTCAAAATTTTGAAAGTCCAAATGGGTAAATGTAACATTTTTTCCTAAAAATTTTTGACTTTATCATTAAACTTTGAGCTTTAAAAGCAAACTATCCACTGTATTCTTAAAAAATGTTGTATACAGTTAAAAGGTAAAGACGAAATTTTAAACTAAATCTTAATGTTAAAAAGGTCAAAATTTTGAATCAAAAATTCGAATTTCGAGATTAAAATAAAAAGTTCACAAATTTTGAATTTATTCGGAAAATGTTTACTATAAAGTGGAAATGTCGCATTTTAGGTAAAAATTTCAAGTTTAGAGAACTAGCTGAACTTTAGAGGAAAACCTAATATCAAGTTTAAGCCAAGGAAGTAGAGAAAACATAACACTAAAATATTCTAAATCTGGAAATTTTGATTTTTCTCCCCGAAATTTCAACTTATATACCTTTTTTCGACGACTAAGGTTTGTAAATAAACATCCTAATATACATATTGAAAGCTACATTTTAGAAGCTTACGATCGCTTTTTTCATTTATAACGACATTATTTCCATTAATTCAGTAAAAAGCGTTCGTTGTGTCCAAGCCAACGTATTTTAAAGCCAAGTTGAAGCAAATAATATGCTTGCGACCATTGTTTTAAACTTTAATGAGGTTGAAAGTTCACTTCAGCTAACCCTTAGCATGATATATTACGATATATGTATATCTCTATGTAAGGGAAGCAGGAAAATTATTTTGGTTTGAATTTATTGTTTTCTTAGTGAGTTTACTCTATCTTATTAGACTCGGTTATTTGGTTCAATCTAAAGCCGCAAAGTAAACATGTAAAAATAAATAATCACGAGATAATTGTTTTTGTTCATGTTATGTTCTAAAAATTTTTTAAAAAATTCCACTGTGAATCACTTAATAAACGAAGATCTGAAAAAAAGAAACAAATAATAATTATTACTGCTTTGCTGGATTTAAAGGATATTCTTAACTATTACACAACCATTTGAATTTTCTGCTTTAGAAATTAATGTGCTTTGTCCCAATTTAAATTTTATTAATTTATGGACACTGATTATATTCCTAGAGAAATGTTATGCTTAATCTTTCCATATTCCTATCATTGTTGACTACCAGGCAACCGTTTTAATTTTATACTTTAGAAATTAATGTGCTCTGTTCTAAATTTTACCAGTTATGAACGCTAATAAATTTTCAAAAAAATGTTATGTTTTATTTTTCTACTAGTAAACAAGAATCGTTAGTACGTACATTTATAGTTTATATGACATGGACATTAAAGAATGTATCCAAGTAAGGTATAAAAATAATAATTAGTTGATATAGTTTGCACAAAAATCTATCCAAAGATTTTGAAAGTTGATAAAAATGAAAAATGAGAACGAAAAAGATTGCCTTCAAACTAATAAATTTTCCTTTCGACCTTTCTGAATAATTTTGGATCCCTTTATTAATTTTTCTTATAGGTAGTGTTAATTAAACTTGGTTTTCAACTTTATCCTTATTTTCTAATAAATTATCGACACAATACCCGAACTTTTACTCTAGCGTGGCAAACGCGACCAAATTCCCCAAGCATAATTTTACAAATTCATTAATCTCGATAACGCTATAAGTTAGAATCACTTTTAATTAATATGATTTACGAGGTTATCCCGAGCAATTTAACCAGCTGAAAATGGGCTCGTTGATGAAACAACATTCTCACACATTAAAAATAGTGGATGTTGGTTCAAAACCATTTCAAAATTGTAAAATATTATCGGCGCACTTGATCTGAACAGATTAAAGAGCAGTTATGAAACTGCAATATTGCTTCCTTATTTTAGGTCTGGAAAGTTTATAGGAACGTAATGCTAAGATATGCTCCAAGTAAAAGTTACTCTTTCACACATAACTGGAAAACTTATTTAACTTGCGAAAGAAAAGTAAAACAATGTAATTTGAAATTACAGTTGTTAACTTTATTAAGGAAAACGAAAACGTTATTTCGAAACTAAACACCAGTATATTTATGTATTACATTTACGATCACGATTAAAATAAAATTAATGAATTTCAATTTATGCGTTGCAAAAAAGATATTTTCCCTAAATTATTCACTAGTTAATGTGATAACAGATAAAACATTTAAAATTACTTAAACACCTTTTTATAGAAATTGGTGCAAATGGAGCAAACACTTAAAATCTTATATCTTATATTCTTAAAATAATGTTCAAAATTCAAACCATAAAAATTATGTAAGCATAAAGGATTATTTAAAATGAAGGAGCAGATGATCTACAATATCTAAGAAAAATGAACGATAATAATCATTGGCGTACCGACGGGGCAAGGGGGCAGCTGCCCCCCTGGATTATATTTACGTACCTATAACCCTAGAAATGTTACTGGCAATGCCTTATTTCACTGCTACAGTTGAAAGATCATTCAGCAGCACAATCAGATGCTTAAAAACGTGGCTAAGATGGACTATTATTATTATTACTATGGGGTCGGTCATCCCTGCAGCACTGAAGCTATCGCTTATTGTGCCCCCCCATGATTATCTCATCATAGGCCCGTTCTTTTGAAAAATTTCAGAACCTCCTTTATGGGTGTCTCCACTATTGTCTTTGGTTCAATCAGAGCATTCCCAAAGCTGGAATGTATGTCCCTTGCCAGAGCCGGACATTCGCATAATATGTGTAAAGGAGCCTCTTCTTCCTCTCCACACATTCTACAAGTAGAATTTTCTTTTACGCCAATTATTGTAAGATGTTTTATTAGGGCACAGTGTCCCGTAAATAGTCCAACTGTCCACCTGAGCTGATTTTTGTTTAACTGTAATAGTTCTCTGGCTCTCTTTTCTGATGGTTCGTCAATGAACTTCCGCGATTGCCTCAGACCATTGACACCCCTCCAGTAAGTGCTGTGTTCTTTTCTTAGGAGTTCCTTTATTACCTCTTTTGCCGCTTTGTAGGCAAGCGGACAAGTAGGCTCCGGCCCTACTAGAGGAAACTCGGCTCCCCTTTTGGCTAGAATGTCTGCTCTTTCATTTCCTTCAATTCCCCGATGGGCCTCAACCCATCGACTATGTTCGAAGCTAGATTAAATAGGCTCTGTATGCTCAGTGTACATAGAATATTTGTTAACGCTATGGGCGATTCTTTCACGGAAGACGTCATAAACCGTTTTGCAGAAGACCCTTCAAAGTTACTGTTAAAATAACTACTGTATAAAAAAGAATTCCTATACACAATTACCTATTTCAATTTATGTTTATTTATTTGACTTTTTGACTAGGTGCTTTTAAAAAATCTGATTTGTCTCCCCCTGGCCCAGACCCTAGGTACGCCCATGATAATAACACAATTCTACAGTGAATTTGGTACCAAGGGGTATAATATTATTTTTAAATATGTTCCTTATGATGATTCTAACGATACATAAAATACTGGAAATGTATGTGTGGTTGTCGAGATATGACAGATGTTAAAAAGTAGGATTATTTCAGATATTTTACCTTTCATTACGTTACTGAATTCAAAGGAAGTATTCTTTTTGCGATTTCTCTACGTGAGCTTCTTCCATACACTCCCGCATAAAACCGCAGCAGTAATCAACTATCATGTATTCATCCCATTAACTCCTCCACCTTTTTTAGGTTCCGATAAAATCGCCCCCTTTTTTCAGTTACAATTGTTTATAAAGTTTCTCAATCACTTGGCTGGTAGTTTAATAGTTCAAGAGATCCATTTTTAATATGTGGCCAGGAAGATAATTACAAAAAACATCACCTTTTGAGTAAAAATGGTAGCGGTTCTTTTTCTTGGGTACTTTAACATGTAATTTTAGTACAACATGGAGAAGGTAAATTTCTTTCCTTGAGTCTGGATGTTAACATAACCGATATTTTTATTTTCAAATATCGGTTTAATACCATGTACCCTAATTAAGAAAAATAGCGTAATAGTAATTTTTGGTTCCTTTCAAATCATAGACACATCAAACCTCAATGGACTTGTTTTACAGTTTTTGCGTTGCCTTGCCTTAAAGGTTTTCACTACACGTTTTGAAAACTTTGTTTGGAACCCAACGCCTTGATTTTCAAGTAAAGGAAATACGTATTTGTCGCAAATTTACATACCGGTTTTCGAAACTTTTTCACACCAGACTTCCACAAGCGTAACAAAAAATTGTAGAAGCCGTTTAAATTTTACCATTTTGATGTTGGAATCTTGCCCGTTTTATTTATTACCTTTTTTAACTTACTAAACAACATTAACAAATTGATTAAGTGGCAACTGAAAAGATATTTGAGTATATTTCTTGTATGTAATTTCTTTCTATAATTTAAAATTACTGCAAGTAATAGTACTACACATTTAAATTACGTTTAGATGTCAGCTGCACCAAAAATATTTCTTTATTTTATAGACCTGTGTAATCTATTAGATAGTTTCTTTAAAAAGAGTGTAAAATATTTAAAGAGGTAATAGTATAGATGGAGATAAACAAAAAAGTCTTTGAAAAAGTTTTTGAAACATTAGTTTTAAACTATTATGTGAAAACCGGCAAAAGAAGCTTCTAAGAGAAACAAAAACGAAATTATATGAGAAGTGCTCTCTCTTTCTCTATTTTAAAAATCTCCTTTAAATCCCTTTTTACCCATTTGATAAAAAAGACTTCCTACGTATCTAGGCGGAAAAGTTTCGTACACGGTAATCAAAAAATGAGCCCATCATTTCGGAACTACCTTTGTTGCCTTTGGTATAAAGGAATATCATCCAACGGACCACCCATCGTGTTCTGTTAAAACAATAGAACCTTGTAACATTTCATTTACAATACCCATACAAATGTTTAATGAAAAACGTGTCTGATTTCCAGATCCCAATATTAAAAACAATATCATCAAAAATAAAACAAAACATCAGCCAACTAGGATGAGATTCAGTATTTTCAAAATAAAAAAGGGAGTTAAAAATATATTTTCCATATACTTGAAACTCCATGGCTTCTGGGACTATTTCGTTTATTTTGGTCCATACTATTAACTCTTTAGATATTTTACAGTCTTTTTTTTAACTTAGGCCTATAAATCACTGGATAAAAAAAAGCTCAAAGTTTTAGCGTACGTATTTTGATATAGATTTATTTCCTGCAATTTTATTACTTAGACGACATCGAATCGGTAGTCCATTAATTTGCATACATGAAGCAAGGCAACAGTTTAACAGTTTGCATTGCATGTAACGTCAAGATGCTCGCGACAATGATTTTGCGTCGTTCAAGTGTATCGTGATTTCTGATTTGTTAAACTTGTGGTATAACAAGTGTTGTAGTATGCCTAAATATATACAGTCAACTCTCAATAATTTGACGCTCGTTAATTTAACATCTTTGACAAATTTGAAGTTTTCTCCCCGTCCTTTGCAAAATACTCGATAAATTGAAAAGAATCAATGTGATTTGGTCCCCTCGGTAATTTGGAGTTGTGGGAATAGCATCTTGCTTGCCGACACTCTGTTATTTTAACTCACAATCAGACTTTGCTACTATCTATAATTTGAAGTCTCCAGTCTCATTACTGTCGAAAATTGATTGGACAATGATAAATGGAAATCTAGGATTAAAGGTGGGTTGCCTAAACACAAGGCCAGTACTTAACGTATGTAACAAAATTTTTCTTTTCAAAGTAAGGGAAAATAAGTTAGTATCGAGTTATCACTAAAAACAAACCTGTAAAAATGTGTTAATTGAATATTCGGTATCATATTTGTCACATATTTTACAAAGTTATACCGTATAAACTGACAACTCGAAAAAAAAAATACCCAGAGGTTGGTTGAAGGCCCCTAACATTTCTTTTTATCCAAAAATCCTCTAAATGTTCCATAGACACGCCCAGTTTTGGCTAATATTGGGTAAAAAGAACTACAATTATGCTGCAAAACGAAAAATGAAAAAGTTTATGGTGTTGAATTTCCAAAAATTCAGGAAATGGATAATCTGACCGTCCAGCACTTGATGCAACAAGTCAGGAGAAAATTAAGTGTCATCAAAGACAATGGAACTTTAGAAATAATTTGAATGTAATTTTTTGTTAACTAAATTTTAAGGAAAAACATATTTAATAAATGCCTCGAACTCTTTATTATTTTTTTTATATTATGCTCAGATTTTTCCGAAAACTTTTGTTACATACTGAAATATAACTTCAGAGGTGTAGTATCCCTCTGAAGATGATAGTTTGGCTATCAAAACGCATTAGAGTCACCTTTGTTGTATTTTTTAATCTTTCTAGGTTTCAGGGGACAAGATTTGTATTTCAATTTTTGAAGATAACCAAGCACCAGTTCGTTCCACCAAAATTTTGTTACATATGTTTTTGGTCTCATTGTGTTATTTCTGTGATTGGTCATTTATTCAACCGCCCAAATTTATTGAGAAACTAAAGAATGTCTCTTGAATGCGCCTCTCTCAAACTAGTTACACTAGGCCAGAAGTCCCCCAGAGTGGATCCTCTGATGATAAGATGCAAATCGTTCACTTAAATGAAAATTAAGAACATTGTTTCAATGAACATTTGAATATTTTACAGATATTGTGAAAGAAGAATCACGCATTTTAATTAAATTGTTGTTTATTTGAATTTTTGTTCACGTTCTTTTGGTTGTTTGAAAAACTATCAGTTATGGAAGCAGAAAGTCGAGAAGAAAAAGTTCCAAAATTCACTCATTTTTGATCTAACTAGACAATAATTATTATACTGGAAATAGTGAGTAAAAGTTTAATAAAAATTTTTAAAAAAGTAACATTTTCTAAAGAAATTTGGATTAAAAAAAAATTAAAACAGTAATGAAATTAAAGAGGAAGTGGAAGAGAAAAAATAAGATGAAGATGGTAAGGAAGAGTAAAAATAAATATGAATTACAGAGAAAGAGAAAAGGAGAAAGGAAAAAAAATACAGAGAGATAAAAGGGAAAGTGAATAGAAAGAATCCAGACAAAAATTCGAAATTTTGAAAAATTCGTATTTTTTCAAAATTTTTCAAAAGTAACATTTTCTAAAGAAATTTGGATTTTCAAAAAAAAAAAATTAAAACAGTAATGGAATTAAAAAGGAAGTGGAAGATGAAGATGGTAAGGAAGAGTACGAAGAATAGGAATTACAGAGAAAGAGAAAGAGAACAGGAGAAAGGAAAAAAGAAAAAAAAAACAGAGAAAAAAGAGAAAGAGAATAGAAAGAATCTAGACAAATATTCGAAATTTTGAAAAATTCGAATTTTTCAAAATTGCCAAAATGTTCAAAAGAGATTTTGAAACAGGTCCAACCTTTGAGAAAAGGTCAAACCCTTTTTTAAAAAAGCCAAAATCTGAAGAAGCCACAATTTTTATAAAATCAAATTTTCCAAAAAAACAATATCAAAAATACTGGAAAAAGGAATTTTTAGAGTAATTAATCTTTGGAAAAATGTCCTAATTTTCAATAGTAGAACTTTTCGAAAAAATAATGGAGTTATTAAAAAAATTAAAATCATCGAGATATTGAAACAAATTGCAAAAAGTGACTCTTTTAATGTAATTGTAAAAAAAGTCGAAATTTTAAGAAATGTTAAACTAAGCGAAGTAGGGGTTAAACTTTTAAAAAATCGAATTTTTCAAAAGTAAACAAAATTTTTACAAAAAAAGTAAACTTGTTTAAAAAGTCGGATTTTATACAAGATAAGCGAATTTCAAAAAATACAGAAAATTCTGACAAAAGGCAAATTTTTCAAGAATTCAGCATTTTGAAAAAAAAAAAATGAAAATTCTTAATAAAATGAAAACTTTCACAATACGTAGCATTAAACAAATTTGAAACAAAAAATTAAATAATTTCCAGAAAAACTCAAATTATCAATTTAAATCGAAGCCTCCATAAAAACTAGAAATTTTGAAAAGCTTGAATTTTTAAAACGATTAAAATTTTCAAAAAGCTCAGATTTTAAAAAGAGTCGAAATTTTGAGAATAGGTTGAAATTGACAAAAAGCTGGAAATTTGGTAAAGGTCTACCTTTTTCTCAACAAAAAGTCAAAATTTTGAAAAAGGATCAAATTTTCAAGAGAAAGTTTTAAACATCGAAATTTCGAAAAAAAATCAAAAAAAAAATTTAACTGATCCAACCTTTAAAAAATATTCAAATATTGAATGATCGAAAAACATAGAGTTTTTCAAAAACAAAATTTGTCGCAATACTAAGACAAAGTTGAAATTTGGAAAAATCTCAAGGTTTTAAAAAAATCAAGCTTTCAAGGACAAAAGCTAAAATTTTCAAAAAGAGAGACTGATTCAAAAATGATTCACAATTGTGAAAAAGACCGATGAGAAAGAAACCTTTGAATTTTCAGCTAAAATTTTCAAATTTACAAATTTTTAGAAAATAATGCTTTAAGGAAGGTAACATTATTCAGCCGAAATTTAAAAAAAGGGGCAAGTTTTGAGGGAATACAGAAAACTTTTAAAAAAACGCAATTTTATAAAAAAATCAATATCTTGAAAAAATTGAAAATTTTTAGTACAATAGGAAATTTAAAAATGAAAAAAAAATAAGATATAACTTTCAAAAAAGGTCAAAAGTTTTAAAGTAAATAAATTTTTTAAATAGATTGAAATTTTGAGTCGAAATTTTCAAAAATCAAAATTTTAAGAGCGCAATCTTGAAAAGAGTGAAAATTATAAAATATCGACGTTGTCAAAAGTCGAAACGTTTGAAGGGATGAATTTTCAAAACAAATCGAAATTTTCAACAAAAAATCAGGAATTTTCGGAAATGTCAAAATTTTGGAAAAAATGGAAATTTGAAGAAATAAGAATTTTTAAGATTCGAGGTTTAAAAAAGTAAAAATTCTCAAAAAAATTTAATTTACAAAAAATATGTCTAGTCGAAATGTTTGAAAAAATTAAACTTTCAAAAAATTCAGTAGACGCAAGAACGAGATTTCCAAATTGTTTAATTTTTTAAAAAATTAACTTTACAAAAACAACTGAAATTTGGAAGACGAAATGTTCGAAATTGGTCGAAATATTGCAAAAAAATCGAAATTTTTAAAAATTTCAAAACTAGGTTAAAACCTTTTAAAAAGTCGAAATTAGGAAAAACAGAATTTTCCAGTCAATATTTTTATAAGCTTAAGTTTTATAAAAAAAAATAAAATTTTAAAAGAGTAGAAATGTTCAAAATTTCAAATGTTTCAAAAAAAATAAACAAAATTACAAAAAAAGTCAAAATTTTTAGAAAAATCGATATTGTCAAAAAAGATCGAATTTTTCAAAGAAATTGAAATACTGAAAGAATCGAATCTAAGATAAAGTTACAATTTTCAAAAAAGTTGAAATAAAAAAATGGAATTTTTCCAAAATAGTCGAAACTTTTAACAAATCTAAAATCACCTGCATCCATTACCCTTTTATCATTTTGAACTTTCAGTAATTGGAACTTTTTCTTTGGTTCCTTGAATTTCAAATTATCGAGATTGGTAGCGGTGGTCCAAAACGCTTTCAGATTTACAGAATATCATTCATGTTTAATGTTACACTTCCAGATTCTGCCATTATTGCAATCAGCTTTATCAACAATTGTAAAAGTTGAATTGTTAGTAAAATCTAACCTTTCAGAATACCATCATGTAAAAACGCAGAGCAACATTCGGACCTATTTTCATGACCGTTAGGTTGTTTGAAGTAACTTGCCTTTGCGGATTCAGATCTAGATGTCATACCGTTGAATGTGAAAATGTAGGCCCTTTGATGCCTCTGCTTGTGAATGTTGTAAGGTTACGTTCGGAAGCAGACCAGAAACTTCGGATAGGTATATTCAATAATATCATCTGACTTGTTAGAATTGAGACTGCGTTCCTCTTTGTAGATGTGAGTAATCACCTTCTACAAAATTCTTGTACCGTCTGAAATTCTTTTTTAAATTTAAAAAGAAATTCAACAATTGTTATACTACAGAACATGGAATGACTTTTCCTAGGGTCCGAGTGTCTTTATTTTCTCGTGAACAAACAACACTACTAGCATTGAATTTGACTAATAGGTGGTATTTAAACTTTGAACTTTCCTCAATCCAGTGATGCATTATATGTGTTAGCGTCATTCATTAGAAATAAACATTTTAAATCTTTTGCTTCAGTTTGAATAACCCTGCACTGTTATTTATTTTTAGTTGCCTTCAATGGATTATTTCGCTTGGGTGAAAGCAACGAAGTTTTCATGTAATCCAACAGTCGAAATATTTGTTTGACTCAACTCTAAGAACTAAAAACCTATTTAGATCTTCTTGCCATGCCGCATTGAATTAAATCTTACTGGAAGTGCTCTGTATTTATAAACCATAAGCTGCTATTTTCTTTAAACTGGATCCAAAAACTTTATAAACTTATTAGAAACTCGACAAAATATTTTAATCTAAATAATTATAACTTCTAACAGCAGATTTAATTACAATTTTTGTAACAAGTCTTTTAGATTAAAAATGAAAATATTTAGCGAATGCTGTAAAAGCATCCTTATCATTAGAGGATTATAAGAAAACAATCTTTTCTTTAGTACAATTAATGCAAAGCCGTGAAATTTTAATTTTTTAGCAATGTAATTTTACAGATTAGAGCAAAAATATGTGTTCTTAGGTTGTAAATTTTTGCAGCAAATACTAAATATAAGCCTTAAATAAAAGTATATGCAAAATAGAGTTGATTAGATTTCACAAAATGTAGTAATATCAAGATTGATTTTAGTATGACTGCGACACCACAGTTAATGTATGTCATAGAGCACAGTAGCTTTTAAATGCTAAAGAAGATATTTATCACCTATGTAATTGAAATGTGTTGCCGAGTGAACTGTATTTACAAAAAAACATTTTCTAAAAATACAAAATTTATCCACTAAATAACTAACTCTGCTTGATGCACTTGATTTGGAGTCCAATTACTGCGGCGCAAACCCCTCACACGTGATAACTTCGAGTATTGTTAGAAAAAAAAAAAACTCTATACTTTCGTATTGTGCATTACTTTATAACTTGTGTGTTTACTCGACAAGATTAGTTTAGCAGTAAATTTGGGGTTTATCAATCAAAATAATTTGTACAGGGTCTTTGGTTATAAATGCACCCCCCATTTATCTTTCGAATTATGATAGACACAAAAAAATTTGAATGAAAAAGTTTTTAAATATCTCTTAAATTTTTATTTGAAATAAGTTTGCGATATACATGGTGCTACGTTTTTTCAGAATCAAAGTCAACTTTTGTTTTTTAAACGGAACACTCCAATTATTTTTCTATTTTCGAATTCACCTAAAAATTTCACATATGTTTTATAAAACATACCTATAGCTAAATTTAATTGTTTCCAAAATAATGATAGTTATAAATAGCCAATTTGAGCTTGATTTGATACTAATAATCAGGTATCTACGAGAAATATTAAATGTAAAGATTTTCAAGAATTGCCTAAATTTTTGTTTGAAATGATTCATCGATATACCGGGGGTTTTGTTTTTCCAGAATCCAAACTTAATTTGGTTTTTTTTAAATAGAATAGAACAGTTCATTTTTGAATTCCCCTGAAAATATGAAATATGAATATGAAATTTTATACAATATACCCCATATCTAAATTTAACTGCTTTGAAAATATTGATGGTTCTAAATCGTCAATATGATCCTAAGTTCATTTCGATTAAAACTTTAATAAAAAAAAATGAAGTAACATAAAAAGCTGGCTTATTTCAAAATATATCAATAATAAAAAGGAAAAGGCCCATTTCTTCTATGTTAAACGGTTTCAGAGTTATACTTATAGGTTTTTGTTTTAAGTTTAGAAAATTGCCAGTTTTTTAAGTAACAACATTTTTGAAACTGTTGAGTCTAAGAATAAGCTATGTTTTATGAAATACTTATCAAAGTAGTGCAAATATAACAACATAATTCGGATGTTCTATTTAAAAAACCGAAATTGTTTTGTATTCTGGAAAGCTAAACATCCTGTAAATAGCAAACATATTTGAAGTAAATATTTAAGCGATTTCTATAAACTTTTAAATCTAACATTTCTTATAGATATCTATTATTTACGAAAAATCAAGATCACATTGGCGATTTATAACTATCAATATTTCGAAAACAATTGAATTTAGATATAGGTATGTTACATAAAACCTATGTGAAATTTTTGGAAAAATTCGAAAATAAAAAAATAATTGGGTTGTTCCATTTAAAAAACCAAAGTTGACTTTGATTCTGAAAAAACGTAGCACCCTGTATATCGCAAACTTATTTTAAATAAAAATTGAAGAGATATCTAGAAACTTTTTTATTCAAATTTTTTTGTATCTATCATAATTCGAAAGATAAATGGAGGGTGCATTTATAACCAAAGACCCTGTACATATATTGGAAACAAACGAAAATTTAAATATACATAGAATATATATACCTATTTCTAAGTAGAGTTGGTTTATCGTGTCGTACGCATCCCAATAGGGTGTTTGAAGTTCCCGATGTTCATTTTCCGTTTTGGCTTCCGACGCTGGTGCATTTGGAACAGCGCCATTTGGGTCCCTGAAAATATAATAAACTTGGAGAATACTCTTGCATAAAACACCTTTGCAGCAGTTATTGTTACTATATTTTCTGAATTATAGACATTGGCCAAATTCTCAAAGTATGGGTTCAAAACATCGGCAAAAGATATATTAAGTTACATTACATATAATGTAATTTAACACAGCTGTTATAGATGTTTTGAACCAATATATCAAGGATCCGGCCAATGTATACAATTCACATAAAAGAGCAATGTGATAACCAATAACGACTAACTGCAAAAAATGCGATTAACAGTTCCATAAATACTGCAAATACTCTTATTGTCCAAACCAATTTTCTTTTAAACTACGAGAGATAGATTCCTCTAGTCTAGACAAAAACTATAACTACTTGTATTTACAACCAATGTTTTTTCTCATTTATTGCGATGTTATGAATATAGCTACTGTCAGTAATATAGCAGAATAGATTTTCGTATATCCAGTAATTTATTCAGACAGTATTGTCTGAGTTTAATACAATATTTGTTAGTTACAAATTTTAAACCAAATTTTGAGTTATAATCTTTGTTAAAATTAGCCCATAATTATGCCTCTTATCCTAATTTAATTTACGTTCAAGAGGACTGGATGCATTTCCTTGGGAAAATTATATAAATTCGTGTTGTAAAAGAGTTAGAGAGACATTATGAATTTCTAAAATTATTTAAATGATCATTAATCATTTTTTTTTCGGTTCTCTATGCACACCACGAGCCTCGATGATGGTTTGATATCACAAAATGAATTCTTATAAAGCGGTAGGGTTAAAGCAGACTTTTCTTTAGACCAGGGGTGAGCAACTACCGGCCTGCAGACCACATGCGACCCGCGATGATGTCTACATTGGCCCGCAGCATAAAAGCATAAATGTGGGATTTTTCCCGAAAATTCTGCTTCTCTCAAAATTAAAACATTCCGCGTTTTGCTATTGTGCAAACTTTGTGATTTCAAGCATGAATTAAAAAAGTTTTATGAATTTTGAATAATTTTCTGGAAAATTTGGGAAAATTGTTCAAACACGAAGAAAAACTTTATTAATTTTAAATGGATAATTTTGTGAAAAACTTGGAAAACTTTGAAAAACTTTCAAAACACAAATCAAAATTTCTAAACCAAATCTTACATTACAAGGTTCAGGCGAAAATTGTTAAACATACCTACATGAAGGGTGATTCAAAATTTGAGTACAAATTTTAGGAGTGTATTTTTGGGGTTAAAATGAGACTTTTTCTTACTATAAACATGTGTCCTAAAATGCTCCCTTTCGAGCTACAACCCTCGTAGTTTGCACAAGAATATCTGATTATGTCAAATTGTGACTACAGTTAGGGATCAAATATTTTGAAAAATTGCAAGAACCTGTTTTTTTTAGTACTATATTTATTTTTTATTTGAAGAATAATGTAAACTTAATTTTAAGGACGACAGACGGTGGTCTCTACATCGAAAATTTTGTTTCCACCGGGAAATTTTTAATTCAAATAGCATCGTCTGAAGAATAATCATCTATTAAGTCATAAAATAAAATATCTAAATTTTTGGTCTCTCATATTTTTTTTTTTTTTAAACTAGTCGTTTAAAAGAAAATCGATGTTAACCAGCGGGGACTATTGTAAAAAAATCTAACAAAACTTACAATCAGTGGGTTTTCTAAACACAATTACCAATAATGAACACTAAACAAAAACATTTAATTTAAACTGAAGCTAAAAACTCAAAAAATAAAATGGATAACGTCAAACAATTAATAAAGCGAATTAAGTTAAGCAATCCTAGTTTTATAGGATTGATTTTTTAAATTTTATTATTTAATAATACCGCCTTTCGTTGACTTTGATTTTGTTGCAAACGATTAGTTATCTCAAGAAAATGCAGAATACCAAAATTTTAGATTTTTTTCGTGACTGATGATGTTATTTGAATCTTTCTTGGAGGAAACATAAAATCTTGATTAAAAATTGTGAAGACTCCTCTCTATCTCGTTAAAATTAGGTGTACATTATTTTTGATATAAAAAATAAATATAGCGCCTCGTAAACAGGTTCTTGCAAATTTTCAAAATATTTCATCCGTCACTGTAGTCGACGTTTTACCATAATCAATTTTTCTTGCAAAATTTACGATGGCTGAAGCTCGGAGGGGGTGCATTTTAGGACACATGCTCATAGCAACAAAAAGTCTTTGATGCTAAAAATACGCTCTTAAAATTTGTACACCGAACTTTAAATCACTTTGTATAATAAAAAAAATTCTTCAAATTTCTGTTCTGTGCCCATTTTCCAATTTTTAATTAATATAATTCTACGCAACAGTGATTTGTCATTATTAATTTGTTTAAAAAATTGGAGCATCAATGGTCTATACTTATTACAGACTTTTGGAATCAGAAAACTACGAGGTCTTCGAGAAAGTAATACATACAGGATTTTTCGTTAAAAAGTCAACCTTTATACAATTCCGTCATTTAGCGATTGTCTTTTTTTCTTTGATTAACAGATTAAAAAAACCTAGTAAAAACTTTACAATTGAATTGAAAACTTTTTTGTATTTCATTAAATAGATTCTGTGGAGGGGTGGTAAATTAAATGGAGCATAAACTAGACTTCATTCTAAGACTAAAAAATCCAAAAAGTTGTAGGTCTATCTTCTTTTGTTCAAAAATTACAGGCCTATAAAATTATTTAGATAATAAGCAGAGCTAGGAGATATTTTTTAAAATTTTTGTTACAAACTGTTAAGGAAAAAAAATTAGAGATCTAGGTAGTCATGGAAGAGTACCAACAGGATCAAATTAAGTTTAAGTCAAAATTTAACCGTGATTGTCTTATTAGATAGAGTAAACCAGACGCCAAGGGTAAATTCCCCAAATACTCGTTTCACCTATTCCAATCCCTCTAATAACTTAGCAATCGATTGGTTGGGATGGTCTTGTTGCATGACCACCTAGATTTCCTGACCCTAACCCTCTAGACTATTATTTAGGCAAGAATATAAAAAATGTTGTTTACAGTAAAGCTTTAAACACGAGAAAAGAAATTAATGGAACGTATTCTTAACAAATTCGGATAAATAGACTTCAAGTAAGAAGTGCCACTTTGTCCATTGGATTACGCGCACAGGCCTATATTTAGCAAAAAGAACGGCAATTTGGAAACTTAATTCATTTATAATTTTAAAATATTTAAATATTTAAATTGAGTTATTATTTGAATAATTTTTCTTTTTACTTACTTGATTTTGAAAAAATTTCATAGGCGTGCAACTTTTGAACAAAAGAAGATCGATCTGTTTTTTGTTTGTTTTAGAATTAGTTCTAGTTTATGCTCCCAAAATTTTAAAATAACTATACGGGACAGCCTCTATAAATGGCTTTGTCCTAACTGGCACATCAACACCGAGTCCAAACCGCTAAGGTTAAAAATGTTAAATTTGATGAAAGTGTTGGTTTTATACTAAAGGCATCGTTTAGGAAGCGATTTCTCGAAATCCGATCCCTAAGAGGTTCAAAAGGGGTAAGAAACTGTATATAGGAAATTACATTTTTGATGGTAACATTTTCTTAAAATTTGGTTTCTCTTAGATACAATTAATGAAATACTCCTTTCGGCGTTTTTTAAAATTCAATCCCCAAGAGGTGAAAGGGATATGTCAAAGTTTTTAGGAGTAATATAAATTTTATGTTCAAATTAGTGATGTAACGAATATTCGCGAATATTCGCATGTTTTTTCATATTCGCATTCGCAATTGCAAGAAATTATTCGAATATATTGCAAATGTATTTGGCAATAAAAAATAAAATTATTTATGGAATAATAATGCAACTGTTAAGGCAGGGTTTCTTGAACTGGGGTTTATGGACCTTAGAGTTATCTATATCATGAGTTTGGGAGTCCACTGATAGCGTACCTAACAATTAATGTGGTAATTATCCAGTCGCATCTGATAAAAAGTATTTTTAATCCTCCTTTTTTTTTTCTTCCTGCTCTTCTTTTTGAATTTTTTTTCTCGTTAACTAGAATAGGGCATTAGGGCGTTTGCTCTTCCCTGATTCATAAAACCAACTAGAAATTTATATTCTCAACTACGGGACCCTTTTAGAAAAATTTTCATTTGCTCCTTTCTTTGAAATTTCGACCTTTTTATAAAAATACGTCTTCTTTCACAAAATTTCTTTTTTTCTTTTAAAATTTTGAATTGACCCTAAAATTAGAGCTCTTTCATTCAAATTGCCTTTTTTAAAATTTTTAATTTTAGTCTCAAAATTCGTCGGTTTCCTTTCTTCAAAATTTCGTCATTTCTCAAAATTTAACTTTTTCTGAAAATTTTATTTTGTGTTTGAAATTCGTCCTGCAAATTTTGACTTTATGTCAAACTCTGCTTTTTTCTCAAAATTTGATAGATCTTTTGATAAAAACCTAAGCATATTTAGAATAATACTTATTTGAAAATTTTGAAAAATATATTTTGAAAGTGTTGAATTTTTTCAAAAAAACAAGAATTCCAGAAAAGTTACTTTCTCAAAATTTCGACTATTATCTTAATAGCGGATATTTTCTGACATCACAGTGGGGCAAAAGGCAACTAGACCTTCACTCCGGCAACCATTAGAAAATAAATATTAAGTCGAGAAATATCGACCCTTTTTTCTTGAAATATCGACTTTTTTCGTAAAATTTTTCTCAAAATTCACCCTTTTTTTAAAATTTGACTTTTTTCTCAAAATTTAGATCTTTTTCTCAATGTTTTCATTTTTTCAAAATTTGTTTGAGTATTTGGAACTTTCGATTTTTATCCCGAAAATCATCTTTTCCTCTTAATTTTGATATATTATAAATTTTTTTAAAACTTTATTCCAAACCTGTTTTTTTTTAATTATAATTCGTCTTTTTCTTAATTACGACTATAAATTCGAATTTTGAGAAAGTAGAATTTTTAGTATAAACTCAAAAGTTTTACTTTTTTCTCTTAAAATTGGACCGCACTGAAGTTTCTAAATATTTCATACAAATTTTGGTCTTTTTCTCGAAATTTTAACTCAGGGAAATTTCAACCTATTTCTCAAATCGTTCTTTTATTGAAGTTCAGACTAAATGTTTTATGTTTCGAGAATTTTCTACTTAAAATTCTTCTTCTTGTAAATTTCGAGAATATGTCAAAATTTAAATGAAAATATAAATTCTAAGGGAAACATTCCTAGAAACTGGATTTTTTTCTCCAAATTCAATTTATTTTAAGATTTTAGATTTTTCCCACAATGTTTTTCAAGTGCCAGTGAAAAAGCCAACATTCGTATTCGCATTCGTGGATGTTGGAAATAAATATTTGCATTCGCATTCGCGAATGTGACAAAATCAACATTCGTTACATCCCTAGTTCAAATATTCAAATATTCAGATATTCAAATATAACATGATTTATCGTCCAATTTATTATTTATTATTTATTTTATATGTAATAAAATTTTTAAGCTCCAATTTACTTGAAATAGGAATTAATGCTCTTAAACACAATTAATAAAGCACTCCTTTTGTTTTATTTAAAAATCTAACTCCTAAGAGTTAAGAACGGGGTGCCAAAATTTAAATTTTTAATAGGCCTCTAAGGAGTTTGTATTGCCAATAATATTTTATAGTCAAATTTTTGTACTCAAAGTTAGTGCTAATGCTTTTAGATACAATAAATTAAGCAGTTGTTTCGTCGTTTTTAAAGTTCAGCCCCTAAGGGGTGGGACGGGATGACAAGATTAGTATAGCTAATAATATTTGCATTATTAAACTTCCTTGAAACTTGGTACTACTATTGCTTGACACAATGTATAAAAGTGTCGCATTTCAAAATTCAACCCCTAAGTTAAGAAAGGAGCTGGCAAAATAAAAATTTGAAAAGGTTCGAAAACTTATAGAATTGATTCCTTATACCTAATTTTTTTTAAATTGAATCTCTAAAAAGGTAGCATGTAGACACCTTCGCAAAGAAGAGATTTTTTTTAATTGAATCCCAACTAATGATATGTTTATATGTACGAATTGCGGACTTCTTAACAAAATGAATTGTTAACATTAGCATTTGCAATAATAATTATTTCCGACGAAATCGAACTCAATTGTAAAATGTAAAAGAAGGCAAATAAGCAAAAGACAAAATAGAATAAAGCAACTGAGGAAATTTATAAATACCTAAAACAATATTCTAACTAAACCAAAAGAGACGATAATAGGTATAGGTAACGTGACCATTTATTTTTTGACTCAAAACGGGACATCGCTTTATTTATCTCGTTTAACTGGTAGGACCGATTCATAAAATAAACTCAATTTTTAGAATACTAGCCTAGATTTTTAATAAAAAAAACCTTTTTTTTTCATTTATTAAAATTATTAATTACAAATTTGAAAAGTTAAGAAAGATAAATTTTTATTCATTTTTTATTTTTGTCAGCAGAGCTAATTTGTTTCAATAGAGCTGCTGATGATTTTAAGTAACAAAATAATAAAGATCTTGGAAAGTTTTTTTTTCACCCTTGTTATCAACATCGCTATGAGGATCGGAACCTGAAATTGGGTTTTTTACACGTTCATGATGTATTAATTAAAGCAACCCGTGTGTCGTAAAAATATGAAATTGTTTTATATTGAACTCTGCTAGCTCAAAATTTTTTGTTTTACTCACAAAAATATAGCAGGAGAAATGATTGACAATTATCTATAATGGTACGGTTTTTTTATTCCAAAATTTTTAGGTGGAGGGAATTACCTGTTGTGATAGCTTTTTTTAGTCGCTAGAATTTATTATTAACAAACTTAAAAATTTGTTTAAAAGAATGTCTAATGAAAAGAAACTTTTGAGGAATAATTTGAAATCTCTTAAGAAAGCTGTTTATTTTGGAGGAAAATTGAAATTTAAAAAAAGGTCAAACTTTTAAGAAACAAATTTCCTAAAAAGGTTTTTAAAGATAAACTTTAATGGATTCTTATTCAGAAAAAAGTCGAACTATTGGGAAATATTCGCAAGTTCTATAAAAAAAATGTTTTTTTTTTCAATAAAAATTAAGATAAATTGTAAGAAAATAAAATAAGAAAAATCTAGAGAAGAGTAGTTAAACAAATTCATAAAAATAGTAAAAAGTAGAACAATTAAAAAAAATTATTGCTAAATGCTAGGGTAAAATCTAGAAATGTCTGAAAGCATCTTCAAGAAAAATGTCAAAGTTTCTGGAACAAAAATAAAACTTCGATATTTTTAATTTCTCCTAGAAAAAATTCAGAAAATATAATCGAAATTTTGAGAAATTTCAAATTTCTAAATAAAAATTTGAGGTAAGGTCAAAATTTTGAGAAAAAATGCGAAATTTCTATAAGAAGAATATCAAAATTATGGGAAAAGTCCACATAAGAGATCGCAATTCCTGCAAATTTTGAAAGAAAAATTATACATTTTTTGAGAGAAAAATGCAATGTTTTAAAAGAAGTCAACATTTTAAGAAATACTCGAAATTTCGGGAAAAAAGACCATATTTTTATAAATTTTGAGAATAACGAATTGTTTTTGAAAAACTGATAAAAGACAATTTAGAGAGACGTGAAACTTTAAGGAATAATATCGAAATTTTAATAAAAATATTGAAATTTGAAGAAAAAAGTTGAAACTACCATACGCAGATATCTTTAAAAAGGAGAGTCAAAATTTCCAAAAAATTTAAATTTCTATATACAAATTTAAACAAAAGACGAAATTTTTGCAAAAATGTGAGAAGTTCAATTTTGAGAAAAGAAATCGAAATTTCTATAAAACCGACATTTAAAGAAAAACCAAAAATCTAAATGTCATTGCATATGTTGAAATTCTTGCAAAATTTATTTAAGAAAATGTCGAAATTAGGAAGAGATGTCTTCGTGAAATTTTGCGAAAAACGTGATTTAAAAAAAATGTCGAAATTTCGATATTTCTGTATAAGCTACTTTAAAGAAATTTAATTAAAGTTCTTCTATAAAATTTCTTTCGCACTAGGACTAAAAATGTTTTCAGTAAAAAACGCAAAATGCACAATGTTGTGTTGATGTATAAATGTATTTTATTAGAAACAATCGCAAAACTTACAAAAAATGCAGAATGTATTTTTTTAAATCTTTATAATTAGGTTAAGAGGAATTAAAAATTATCTAACCAAAAGACGAAAGTTTTTACGTGACGAAAAATTTTAACTACTATTCAAGGGAGTCACTAACAGAAAAAGGTTGGGAACTACTTCGTTAAACAAAAAGCTCTTTCTACTGGTGCATTTGTACTGGACAGGCATAAAATATGTATATGGGTATTCAGTAGAGGGGTAGATTTAAAAGTTTGAGTGATTGAGTGAGGTTATTTTTGGATTAAAAGACCAAAATTTAGTCAAAAACAAATAACAGATCTAAAACAATGAGGTTACTGCTCCCCAGTGTTATTAGTTTGTCTCCTGATAACGGAACAATTTTAGGTCCCCAGGTTTTTTCAGGGACACTGGGACGAAGAATCGAAAAAAGGGACAGCCCCATTCAGAACGCGACGTATGCTTAGGTTAGGTATAGGTATCATTTAGCGGTTCCGAATGCGAAAAGATCTCCAAAACATAATACGTGAGACTATTAATTAATGTTTCCATATTTTTGGATGATCACTGTGTTCAGAGTGATTAATTTTGAACTGTACACAATGTATACGTATTCGGAATATATTCTTTAAATTGTTTATGTTTTTGGTAGGTTTTTACAAAGTACAAAGTACACTGAATTATACTAAATACATATTTTCAAACTAGAGTAAATAGCGTCAACAGAATATTTTAACGCAAAATATTACAACGAAAAATAGATTATACTTGCAGGTTTTGAAAAACCCGCCATTAGATTTTCTTGCACCGCAAAAAGAGGCTCTTTAAATAGAAATTGAATAAATTAATGTTCGAAAACCTTGCAAGCCACTGGTAAATTATCAAATAATAAACAAAATTTTGTTTTTATTGCTGCCCTAATTTTATTGTTCTTTTTGTAAGAGAAAAAGTTATTCTTTATTTTATGTTTAGAATTTAATTTTACATGTTGGTTTATTTTAGCTGGTGAGTTGCAAAACACCCTGTATAAATACAATTAAAATTTTAAAAAAAGCCGGTGAAAATCTAGTTACATATAAATGTGAAATTAATGTGACTTACAAAATGACTGTCTTATTCAAAAATATAGCCATATATTTATGATATTCTTTGATTGTATTCGTTTTTATTATAAAGGAGAAAAAATATAGCTAGCAAAACTTTATGACTCAATAACGTTAACAGAAATATTGATATCGAGCATTTCCGAAATAAAATAATCTGATTAAATATTGGAAATTTCTTAGACTATAAACATTTGACCCCTTTAGAATTCAATCGATGAAATAGATATTTTAAAGCAATTGTGAAAAGATGGTTATTACTACTTATTTGTTTGCATATTAAAACAGGTATCTTTAATCGAAGTTGGTGTACATATACAGCTCATTTTAGATGTACTACATGTATGTAAAATGTCTATCGTAGACAACTCATTTATATTATAAATAAATAAAATTTTAAATACACATTGATTTTAGAAAAAGGTAAACTTGTGAATTATACTGAGACATCAACATTTCTTCCAGAAGTAGTAATGTCGATTCAACGATCATCACTAAATTATTAACAGAGTAGGAACAGAACAAAAAATAAATGTTGCTAAACTTATACCTGTATTAAGGTGAGTAGGCTTATTTAATATATACGAGGGCGTCCGGTAAGTACTTAGCCTCACCGCCCAATGGCGCCTCTATCGCAAGAGAAATTTACTATCATGTAGTACATTCTCGTAGACGGCTGCTGTTGAAATTTCAGCCGAATCGGAGGAGTAGTTTTGTTTTCACCGCGTGTGGAAGCGGGCGTGTCCGCGGATTTTAGGAAAATGGAAAAGGAGCATTATCTGTCGGTGATTCGATTCTTGTTTTTGGAAGGGAAATCGCGCAGCTTGTATGTTGGATACGATGACTCTTCTCCTTCCATGGCGGCCGTCAAAAATTGGTTTAACGAATTTCAGCGTGGTCGCACGTCGGTTTTTGATGAGCAACGCCCAGGTGCCCCGAAAACGGCTACTACGGAGGATAACGTGACAAAAATCCACAATTTCGTATTGGCAAACCGCCGATTAAAGGTACGCGAGATAGCTGAGACAGTAGGAATCTCCCAAAGACCTCGTGGGTCATATCCTGCATGAAATGTTGGGCATGAGAAAGCTGTCGGCGCGATGGGTGCCCCGTTAGCTCACTCCGGACAACTGCACTTCAGAGCAGTGTTTGACGCTGTTTAAGCGCAATCCGAAGGAGTTTTTGCGTCGTTTCGTGACCGTCGACGAAATATGGATCCACTGGTATACGCCAAAGACCAAGGAATAGTAAAAATAGTGCACTTCACCCGGTGAACGTGCTCCGAAGAAGGCGAAGACTGTCCTATCGGCCGGAAAGGTGATGGCCACCGTTTTCTGGGATTCACAAGATGTGATCTACATCGACCACCTGGAGAAGGGCAAACGATCACAGGGCTGTACTATGCCGAATTATTGGGCCTATTCGACGCCGAATTGCAGAAAAAATGGCCCCATTTGGTGAAGAAAAAAGTGCTCTTCCACCATGCCAACGCACCGACTCACACCTTCGCCTTCGCCACTGCCAAATTGGTCGAATTGGGCTACGAACTACTGTTCCATACACCGCATTCTTCAGATTTGACCCCGTGCGACTTCTATTTCCATTATATTTCCAAACTTGAAAAAGTCACTCGCCGGGCAGAAATTCGAGTCGAATGTGGAGGTCATCGCCGCCACGGAGGCCTACTTTGCAGACCTCGAGAAGACGTATTTTTCAGAAGGGTTAAAGAAGTTTGAGCATCGCTGGGTCAAGTGTATCGAGTTAAAAGGAGACTACGTTGAGAAATAAATTCCCACTTTTTCAAAATTTTCGTTTTTCTTTTGTAGGCTAAGTACTTATCGGCCCTCCGTCGTATACAGCTTGTCCATCAAGTGCGGAACTAAAGTAACTAAACTAAAGTTACGAAAAACATTTAGGAAGCAATTCCTCCTCTTTTCCAAAGCTGTACAAAATTAAAATATGGTAAAGTATACATGGTATTTAATTTTCTTTGTACAGCCTCCAACTTAATTTTTTTAAACTACAACCTGTATTTTATATTTGATTTTCTGATTTCTTATGAAAAATAAAGGGTAGCTGTAAAAAAAAAAAGGTATTTTCGAATATTGAACATTTTTCGAGTTATTTAGATGTTTGTGCAAAAAAGGCAATTTACCACGTAATGTAAAAAAATCCATTACGGCTGCGACATACATCATGGGCAAATGATTTTTTTTTGAAATTATTCAAAAATAGCTGTGTTCTTAAATTCTTTATTTGGGTTTTTAATAATATGACATAGGATGATCAAAAAATTAATTCGCTTTTAAAGAAATTTGAATGGACAAAACTGGCTTATTTTAAATAGAACACCTGTTATTTTTTGGTGGTTGAATTGACTTCTTGATTATCTACAACTGTTATCTAATACTTCTTATGCCAAAAATTACTAATTACCGAGATATTGTTACTTTTCTTTATCGGACAATAAAATTCATCAACTTCAATTAAAATTTGGATAAGCAAATTCTTTCCAGATATCCTATTAAATTTTTGTTTGTTTTAATTCTCAAATATCAAACATGAGCCCTTGGTTAATCATTTTTATAACATAAATTTATTTTTATTGACTTTAAACAAAAATATAAAAATGAGAACATTATAAAGTACATCATCCGCAGAGGAACTATTTTCCCTAAAATGTATTGCATATATGTGCAAAGACATTAAAGAATGTCCTTCCAGATAACAGATAAATAATTCAAGATAATAATTATTATCGAAAATAATACAAATTAAATATTGCATCAATGAAGGAATGACACAACGTTGAAACAAGTTAAATTTAATGCATTTATGTGTGTGTATCTGTTATAATATTTAAATACCCAATAAACAAACACTAACTTCTTGTAATAAGTATTTGTAATTTTAGATATAAATTTTTAAGTAAATGTTATGAATGTTAGATATTTCATGTATCTTCTTTGCGAAGTAGTATTATTTTTATTTACGTGTTATGGATCTTTTTATACATGTTACATGTATCTCAAAAAAAGTAAATTGAAAGCAGCATTTTAAAAGATGTTCAAAATGTCTTTCGTTTTTTTCTATGCATTTTTGAACCCTATTGCTAAATAATTTAAAGATATTTGTGAACATTACCTAAGTTACTTAGATCGTTTCTAATTTTAATTTTCACATATTTTCAATATCCCTTTGGGTTTCTTTATAGTTTATAAACGTCATCTTTCATAAAATCCAAAAGAAAGAAATCGAAGCATAATAATTCAAGAGTTATTGGTGGTATCTCTATTGACAGTTTTGTACAAAATATTCGCTGCCAAGCGTTCTTTGTTTACATTTTCTTGAAAATTGATAAATTTTACCGTCTGATCAAAAAAAGTGGGAGCATTTCGATAACCAGTAATTTTTGGCATTGGGAGTACAAAATTTGTAGATAATTAAAAGGCAAATTCGATCACGAAGGAAAAATAGTTCCATTTAAAATGAAAGAGTTGTGGCCTTTCAAAGTTCTCCAAAAGCGAATTCATTTTTTGGTCGCCCTGCATCATATTTTAAAAACCTAAATAGGGTTTAATTAAGCAATTAGTTGTAAATAATTTCTAAAAAAAAATTGGTCGGTGATGTCTGTCGTAGCCGTAATGGATTTTTTACACTACGCTGTAAATTGCCTTTTTTGTAGAAACATATGAATGACTCATAAAATACTAGATTTTCAAAAAAACTTTTCTCACATCTTCCTTTATTTTTCATAAGCAATCAAAATATCAAATACAAAAATCCAGGTTGTTATTTAAAATAATGAAGTTGGTGCCTGTACAGGAAAAATTAAACACCCTGTATACTCAGCCATATTTTAATTTTATAGAGCTTCGAAAAAGAGAAGACAAAAACAGTACAAAGTAAAAAAACAGAGTTTAAGAGCTGGTTCCGAAAATTCTAACTTTCTTTGGAGATTTACCCAAAATTCTGATATTTCAATTTCAATTTGAGCTGTCAACCTTATTTCCTAAAATTCTCGGTCCATAAAGTTTTTGTAGTCAAAGTCGAAATTTTGGAAAAAAAAGGTCAAAGTTTTTAATTTCCAAAAAATGTTAACAAAACATTTTGGTAAAAATAAAGAGATTGCATAAAACTTTGAATTTCTTTTAAGAAATGTATAATTTTTCCAAAAAAGTCGGAAATTTATAGGAAATACTTACAGCAAAATTAGAAATGTTTTGAACATATTCACTTTTTATCGAATCTGAAATGCTTACTTACGTATCAATTTAAAATTTTTAATTGTTACTTAAAATGTCGGCATTGATTAGAAAATTTTAAAAATAAAAAAAAATTTGAAAAATAAAAGAAAAAAGATGAAAAAATAAATTTTAAATGTATACCGGAATTAATTTTAATTACGAAAGTTCAAAATTTCTTATTTGAACTGGAATCAGACATTTTTAGCTTTTTGTGTTTTTTCAGGAATTATTAACATTTTAAGAAATAATAATTTTAATAATCAATCCTTACTCAAGATTTCGACTTTAAAGCTAAAAGTTTGAAATTTAAACTCAAACTTTCAAGGATTCTAATGCACAGACGAATATGTTTAAACATTTATTAAATTCGAAGTTTGTAAACCAAATACAGGTTTCGATCTTGTTAGATCTCATCGGTTTGGTATATCCAACTCGAATGCTAACAAACTGACGAGATCTAACAAGGTCGAAACCAGTATTTTGTTTACAAACTTGGAATTTAATAAATGTTCAAACCTATTGGTCTGTGCATTAGAATACTTGTCTTATGGGAACTTTTTCCTAGAGAGCAACCGCTTTGCTTGGTGGCAGTGTTTCAACTGTTGGTAGTTCAACTACCTATGATTCACTATACACGCCTGGAGGGCTGCATGAATTTGTAGTCTAGGTTGCATTCTACTTGCATCAAACTTTCAACTTGATTTAGGATATTTTAACTTTAAAGTTTAAATTTCGTGGCTTATTTAGTAAAATTACAAACATCAGATTGGAAAATAAAATAAAAAAAACAGTTAAAATTTTAAGAAAGGGAATGAATTATTTAAAAAAACACATAGAAGTAAAACATATTTTGTTGATATTTTAATATTTTTGTAGAATTTTCGCTTTCTATACAATTTTTCTATATTTTTACCTCCATATGCTCTTCTCTCATTAAATGGATATTTATTTATATTGAAGTGGATACTTATTACTTAAGAAAATTAAGTTGATTTATCTTCTTTAATTAATTATTTCATTAAAGCCTTTTTTATGTGTTATAGTTAAGTTTCAACCCAAATTATTATCTTCAATACTTAAGAGTTTCTTTATAAATCAGTAATTTAAGGCCAGCAATATTTAGATAATGGATGGTTACAGCAGCAAACGTAAACTGCATACATTTTACTAGGTTAGTCCCATATTTTGGGATTAGCATAATTGCATTTGTTATTCACAAAGTTACTTGCTCTTATCGAACAAGTAATTTGTAATTCCGACAACGTGTGCACATTTATATTTCACAAAGTAAGATATGTATGCACTTGTAATAAAGGATACAAAATTTATTCACTTTTCATAAAACAGATAAAGTATTGTTGTTTTACTATGACAATTAATTACATAAGTAATAAAAATTACATTTACATTATAATTTAATAACCAATTCCAAAAGATATTGTAAATTATATAAATTATAATTGGAGAGAAGAAAAACGATTTCCTTTAGTGCAGGAAATTCCAGTTTTATCTTAACTTTCTCACTGTTTTATTTCTTCTGCTGTTCGACCAAAAGCAGCTTTAAATTGTTTATGTACCATATACCACCTCAAATAAGAATAAAATCTTAGAGTTAAAAGGTTTAATAATTAAAATAGAAAGTCACCTGATACTTGATGATTACATTAATTGTCAAATGTCTTTGCTAATGAATAAGGTATTTTTCGAAATTGGTCATACGTTGATAAACATTTTGTGAAAAAACCAAATTGCTAATTTAAGTCGAAGGATCTGCTTCAAATCACATTCTTAGCCGAACTGATTTTAAAAATGCAATACCTTCGAATAAATGGGCTCCTAAAGTTTTCATCTAAGCTCTAAGATAAAGACAACAGCTCATATAATATTCATGTCGAATGTAGCGTAGGATTCCACTATACAAAACAATCTCACGCCGTTGGCAACAAGTTATCTTCTTACATGAAATACCTCCCAAAGGAGTAATAATATTATATTCTAACAAGTGGTAATTAAACAGAACAGTTGCTTATTTGTTACTGATAAATGGACGTACAACGGTGGAATGATAGCAAGCAAAAATTTTACAAGAAAATGATCGATGACAAAAGGAAAAACAGCAAGCAAATGTGGAAACACTTAAAGCAATACTATACACATCAGGAAAGTCAAACACTGTCCATAGGGACAGTTAATGAGAGATTTAATATTGAGAGCTAATAGTGGGATAGATGGGCCGCGCCTTGTATTCTCCTACACCGATGTAAACAATTCAACGCAGAGCGCAGCGATCCTCGCTGGTGGAGAAATCAGTAGTACATCATAGCTTCTAACGTGATTTGTTACGGGATTACTACTGGCAGGCAACAATTTTATTAAAATTTGCGTACCACATGCTGTTTGTTTTTTTTAGTCCGTTGATTTAATCAATGTCTGAGGCAAAATAAATGTGATATTCTTTGATAACCAAAATACTTGAACAAAATAAATAATAATTCCAATGAAGAATAAACAATAAACATTACAATATAAGGAGTTCAAATAGGCCCCCAGACTGTGCCAAACATTATTCCAGTGTGTTGTAAAACTCTCGACGAGTTTTTTTCTAACATCTAAACTGGAAGATACGAGCATGCTGCGTCAAAGTAGGGGAATACGTTCAGCGGCCGTAGAAAACCGTGAAAGGGACAATTCTTAGCGTTTTACATGGACAATGAAAATTTTTCCTTATCTGCATAGGCAGCATTAAGGCTACAATTACTAGCACTGATTCTAATAACGTAGACAGAAACAATATTTTCAATGCTATATCGCAATATGAGTGTATAATATCAACTTTTACTAAAATATCGTTGCAAGACTTTTATAAACTCATAATTAGCCAAGTTAAAAATTTCAGTACAGACAAAATAAGTTAACCTATTGTAAAAAACTTGTTTCATGTCTTAGGATGTCCTTTTTTTAAATTTGATAAAATTAAGCTTAGAGACGGGAATTGTGTTAGAATGCTTCAAAGTATTAACTTCTAGACCTATTTCTAAAATTGTCAATACAAATCTTGCCGAAGAGCTACGGCCAATAAATATGCTGCTCTTTTGCGAGAAAATCCTGAAATTGGAATTGTTAATGTTTCATCAAGTTATAAAGTGTATAAAAATTAACATTTTATTTACCTACTAATCGGGGTTTAGAGGTAATCACTCATGCGGAACTGCTCTTTAGTACATTGTGCAAAGGTATAAGGACTTTATCGAAAAAAAAAACAATATTTTTAGTTTGTGAATGTTTTTTATTATATTCAACAGCATTTTATGATTAAATTTTGTATATACAAACTAGAAAATATACTATTTTGTTAAAATTCATGTTCATCATAGGCAAATTTTGTATAAAAATATTTAAAAATACCGAAAATGTTACAAGTCAGGATTTTTTAATCAATATCTCCACCTCGTGCTTTGATGATTGCAGTTTAGTTTAAAATAAAGTAATAGTTATTATATCTAAAATTACATCCCAAAAATGATGCTACTTAAAAATAAAAATTTTTGGTTCCTGCATAGCTCCATCATTTTGACTAGTAATAATTAGGCAATTTAATGCTGCACATGTATGTGCAAATTATAACAAAACAGTCTATTTTCCAGTTTATATACAAGATTTAATCATAAGATGCCGTTAAACACAATAAAAAATAATCAAAATGAAGTCTTTATACTTTTGCACGGTAGTGTATGTTATTTCAGAATGCAAATATAAAATAAGTGATAAAAAAGGCTTTGGAGTCTATGCAGTGTTTATTGATTTAAAAAGTGTAGTTGAAACTAAAAATCGAAATATATTGATACTGAAACTTAAAAAAGATGGATTTAACAAAATTGTGTTAAAATGGTTTAAACGTTACCTTTCTAATCGCTGTCGATGTACCAAAATAGGGAATACTAAATCCTCTTTAGAAATAAATACCTTTGGAGTTCCTCAGGTAAGTGCACTTGGGTAGCTATTATTTATATTATATACAGGGTCCGCCATTAGCGCGTCGATGGAAGATAGCCTGAGAAGATATCAAAATGAAATTTTGTTCAGTGGTGCACATCTATAGGGAACACATTTTAAAATTGTTTTTATTTTATTGTATTAATCATATACAGAGTTTATTCTTCATGGTAGACCCTTATTGACCGGAAATATTATGTTTTTTTCAATTTATAAATTTAATTTGTAAACTGTCATGAAGTGACGTTTTCAATAAATTTAAATATCACGTAGTCGCATTTCAAAAACTGTTTATAAAATTGTCAACAAACCATAAAAATTTAAATATTTCCAAACTGGGCCGAAGAAATGTTAAATAAATTGAAAAAAACATATACAGAGTGTTGATATAAACTCACTTTTTTTTTTAATAGAACACCCTATATAATTTTACATATTTGGATAGCCCTATAAAAATGCAGCAAGGCAATAAAAATAGGCCATTCTATTTACAAATTTTTAGTACTTCTTGAGTTTGCAAACCTCCATCACTCTGTATAAGTAAAAAAGATAAAACAAGATTTTAACGGTTTATGGAAACTAAAAGACCATCAATGATTGTTTTTGTTGCAAACTGGTCAACACTACATCATACTGAGTGTTTACAAATGACTGCACCAGAGTCCTGTCTCTGGATTTATGTTTCTCTATAAGGAAAACGACCCATCAAAACCCCCATAAACTCTAGATTATTTTGCTGCATTTTTATAGGGTTATTCAAATATGTAAAAATATACAGAGTATTTTATTTAGAAAAGTTAAGTTTATATAAACATTCTGCATATGATTCATACAATAAAATTAAAATAATTTTAAAATGTGCTCCCTATAGATGAACATTACGGGACAAAATTTTATGTTGATATCTTCTCAGGCTTATGAGTTATCTTCCGTCCACGCACTAATGGAGGACCGTGTATAATGATATAGGAAATATCCTTAAGAAATGTAAAATTAATCTCTTTGCAGATGATAGCCTAATATACTAGGCATATGATAATTTTAATGAACTAATAACAACTATGAATGAAGAAAATAAAATGTTTACAAATAAATTTAAATATAACAAACTAAAAGTAAATGAACTAAAATCCAAATGCATGTTCATAAGTAACAATTATTGGTACAATATAATTAAGGAATTAAATTTAAAAATTAAAATAAATGATCAAAATATAGAGCAGGTAGACCAAACAAAATATCTGGGTTTTATAATTGACAAAGAACTAAAGTTTGCATATATTTAGATTATATTTCCAAAAAAATCACCAAAACTATTGGATTTTTAGGCCAAGTAGCTCCTTATCTAACAAATCCAACTACATCTAATTACACACAGGGCCGTGTGGTAGATTTTCTCAGTATGATGCAACTCTTCGAAATGCCGCCCCCTAATTTTTTTTTCCTTAAAACAAAGCTTAAAGCCGAACACAGCACATATGTAGCAATTATTTCAAAATTTCCCCCTTGGGGTAATTTCAAATTTGACTTTTTTCCTCAAATTCTGGGTTCGAATTTGAAATTTCGACTTTTTCTGAAAGATTTGACAACTGTTTTTAAATTTAGATTTTTTTCGGAACATACTTAGTCTTAAAATTACGAAAATAACAAAAATTGAAAGCGAAAAATAGGAATCTTAAAAAAAATAAAAATATCACGAAATACTTTTTTATTTAAGTCTGTTTATCAATCTCAACAATTTTAAATTTTTTTTAATCAAAATTTCAACTTTTCTCCTGAATAAAATTCCATGTTTACCTGAAATTTTGGTTTTAATATCACTATGTGGACTTTTTTTTTAATTTCAACTTTTTTTTATGGATTCTGACTTTTCAATTCTGATTTTCACATTTTTCCTAAAATTCGATTTGAAACTTGAAATTTTGACTTTCTAGAAATATTTTCTCAAAATGAAATACTCGCACTGTTGGTTTTTAAATTTTTATCGAAAATTTTGACTTTAATATCAACATGTAACTTCTTTTTTCAAACTTCGGAAATAGTATTTTGTAATGAATGAAATTTATTTTTTAATTTGATATTATTCTGGAAATTTTGATATTTTTTTTTTAATATTACGTAATTATTATTTTTTCTAAATTTTGAAAATCTATCTGATTCCGATTTGTCGATCTTTTACCTCAAAATTTTCGAACATTTTTCAAATTTCGTTTTTTTCTTTTTTTTTTGGTGGAACGGACTGGTTTTTGGTTATCTTCAAAAATTGCAATACACATCTTGTCCCCTGAAACCAAGAAAGATTAAAAAACACAACCAAGGTTGCTCAACACGTTTCAACAGCCAAGCTATCATCTTCAGAGAGATACTCTATCTCTCTGAAGATGATAGCTTGGCTGTCGAAACGCGTTAGAGGAACCTTTGTTGTGTTTTTTAATCTTTCTTGGTTTCAGGGAACCAGATTTGTATTTCAATTTTTTTTTTCTCGAAATTATTAGTTTAGCCTCAAAAATAATAGGAATTTTAAAATCTTAACTCAGGATTTTGAGAAAAATGAAAATTTTCAGGGAAAACACGATATTTAAAAAAAAACCAGCGACCTTTTTTCTAGTCTTTTTTTCTTTTTCATAAATATCAATTTTATTCGGAAAACTTTGCTTTTATCCAAAAAAATTGTATTTACCCATTCAACTTTTATTTTTTTTCTTAATTTATTTTTGTTTCTTCCATTTGCAAAACTTGCACTTGATTGTCCACTTTTTCTCTATTTCGACCTTTTTTTTTTTTAATTTAGAGAGGTTTTATTATATATATGTTCGATATTGTATTTTATAATTACCATTTTATCTAAATTTTGTATTATTTTAGCAAATTTTGTCCATAAAGAGTTGTGAACTTTTTCAGAAATTTTATGTTTTAATTTCGAACATTTTTTATATATTTTGGCATCTTATTTAACTTTTAGCTTAAATTTTGGACAAAAGTTATAAAAAAAACATTAAAATTTCAACGGAGGAATGACTTAAATTTTATTTTAAGTTAGCTGATTATGCCGCCCCCTTACGGTGCCGCCTGATGCGGTTGCCTCTTTGCATCACGCACGGCACGGCCCTGATTACACGAGTTACAAAATAAAGCAATGAGAATAGTATTAAAATGTACCAGATACACCAGGATTCAGTCTATGCTAATCCGTGAGTTCTTTAGCACTTACTTGTCGAAACATTTGTTAGCATTCGAGTTGGATATACAAAACTGACGAGATGTAAAAAGATCGAAACCGGTATTTGGTTTTAAAACTTCAAATCTAATAAATGTTCAAACCTTTCGGTCTGTGCATTAGTATGCTAAATTTGTTAAACTGATTTAGGATTGAAAAGTATTATTTGGTTCAAACACTGATATTCATTCATAAAATGAAAAACGATGCATTACCGGAATATTTCAAAAATCAGTTAACTGTAGTAAATGAAATACAACTTTATTCAACTAGGTCTGCCCTTAACTTTTATATTCCACCAATTCTAAAAAATGCTACAATGAGTAGCTTGTTTCATAAAGGTATCAATCAGTACAATCTTCTTCCTCAAAATCTCAAAAGATACTAACAGCGTTAAAATATTTGGAAAAAATATGAAAAATCTTATCAGACAAACATGGAGCATATTTTGCACCAACATTCTATAAATCCTTGATGGCGTTTTAATAATACTTTTAAGCAGATTAGGGTCAGATGGGGTGGTTTTAAAGCTCTCTAGAAACTTTTAACTAATGAAAATTATAGACTGCAATATCTAGATAAGTTAGTAAATCTTTTAACGCACTAACTAGCAGAATAAAAGTGTCAGGATATTTTATGTGAAAAGGTGCAAAAATTTCTAGAAATCAGTTTAGAGTTGCTTGGACATTATTTTAGTAAAAATTGTAAAATATAACGATACGTAAATTATTGATAAATACTCTTAATTTACCTCATATAAGTCGATAAATGGCATGGCCATTTGAAGTTATAAATGCTCATAGATGATGTGAGTTAGCATCTAAAATAGCCCTAAGAAATTCAGTGGAAAGGTGAAATTGAAAACACAATAATGATGTAATTGTGAACATCAATTAATGCACAGGAATAAGCCTTCTTTTAAAAGTTAAAATTTTCCGAACTATTAATCGACGCATGTCGAAAATTACTTCTACCAAAGTCACCTGAGATTTTGCGTCTACCGGAATTTGTCCCGTAGATGCTAGAAGTTTCCCAGATCGTCAATTAGACCTTATTTTTTTATCAAAATATATAAAGCAGAAAAATATCTGACTCCACTACCCAAACAGAAGATATTAATAGTTCATTACATGACAAAGTTCATCTGAAACAGTAAGAGCAGCTGCCCCATTGAACGCTATTAGAAATCATAGCACCTTCAAAATGGCTGTTCTCAATTACCCCAATATTTACGAATATCATTAATAGCAAAGGGATAATTGTAAACTGAATTTTTTGCGAAAATCCCGCAAAATTTGCATATTCAACAATATAAATTGCCATAAAACTTAACAAATTGTATCAATCATATAGATGCCCAAATTTCTTTTCATTATGAATACATGGAGCTTTAAACTTGAAGTTTCTAAAATCGTTTACAATTATAAATATTAAGTTTTAACCAAATACCATTTATAGTAGATGTGTAGTGGATCTCACCCTAAGAACTGAGCAAACCTGAAAATTTAGAAATATTTTTGTGTCTACTTTTTACGTGTCTTTTGAATTTTTAATTTTTATTTTTATATACAATGTACAATGATTTTACATAAATTTATAGAAAATAAGCATGCAAAATTATTGTTGTATATTTTAATATAATTCACTTCATGGATAACATATTAGATTATTTACTAAATAAAATATTTACTTACTTACTAAACAAAGAACAAGTTGGGATTTTGATAATCGGTGAAACTACACAAATCTCTGTTATAAAAGTACAAACTATTGATGAAAATAAATATTAATAAAATAATGCAGATGTAAATAACGATATATTGCATCAATAAACACTTTGTTGTCATGTTGATTCAAAACAGATTTCTGATTATTATGAAGAAAAGAAATCAACCTCTTTAAAATTGCATATATTCGATAAGAATCAAATTTACATCAAGCATGTAAATAATGTAATAGAATAAAAACTTTTTTTATTGAAACTCAATTTGTTAGGTTTTCATGTAGATGTTTCATTCTGGCAGCAATGGCATTAAAGAATATGAGAGGGGATACTGATTTTAGTGTTAGCATCCACTGACAGCACCATAATTGTGTTTGCAAAGCTTTTTTCAGGTCCATCAGATGGTTTCTCATTTCATTTACCTTTGTTATAAAGCACGAAGCTGCAAATTTAGAATTGGGTTTAAATCGGCTGACGTGTTACCGTACATCTACATCTAGTCTTCTCTATATATATGATATAACCAAAAATAAACATTGCTTGCAAAAATGCTAGCCATACTAAATCTGTATACCATTAAATTTTAACAATTTAACATTAATTTTTCTATTTTTATACATTACATTTCTATACTCTCATTAATTTTAAGAGAAAATGGACAAAAATGAGTAAACCCTGGTTTGATCACAAAAGCCTCGAGGTAAAATTATGTTGTTCCTTTTTAGGTAAAATATATTCACTTTTAAATGGGATGTTATTTTCTATATTACTTTTTTTTTCGTCATACTGTATATGATTAAAAAAGGTTTTTATTAAAAAAAAATATGTTAGAAGAAATATGCCAAAAACAGTAACTCCTGCTGTAAGACAAACGTTCCAAACTGAAAATTGTATGTAAAATTTAAATATGACATCAACATTCCACAATAGTTAATAGATATATCGGGTGTTCAAATGAAAAAAATCATGTACAGCTAAAAATAACTTTGGAATTGTGAAGCAAGTATTAGAAAGCATTGTTGTTTTTTATCTAAACGTGTAAGAAAACAATCCGCGGCAGCATTAACTTGGTATACATCGTAAAAACTAAATGTAAGCTTTAAAATTTAATAGCCCAGTTAGCTCGGTATTTCTTCCTTATAAAACAAGTTTTGGAAGCGTGAAATAGTATGCACGAACGTTTAGTAGCTGATAATAAAATCGTAAAATTACAAAGATAAGATAGTTAGACCATCATGCAGTATTACAAGAATTTTGCTTGCAATGAAAAGCGAATAGCGATAAGGCGGCGATGTTTTTTGTCTATAAAAGATCCAAATTTTGAAAGTTTGTAGGGTTGCGAAAAATGTTATTAGTTTTCTAAGGAAATATGATTATCTCTTGACAAACTATACATTTATACAGGGTGCCCCAACAAAAATCCAACGTTTTTTGGTATTTACTTAGATATAATAATTTCATTATTAAAGGAAAATCTAACTCCTTCCATTATTATAACAAAATGGTTTCAGTTTTATTATATTCTAAACACATTGCATTGTATTAGTTTAGATTCATAGCATTAACAGGGAAACTGCTTACTTCAAGTTGTGCTGAATTAAGCAATATTCTCGTAAGGGATTCGAACTACAAAAACATCGCTTTAATTTGATCCCTACTACCACGAAGCTGAATATACAGACAGTTCAGTTGGGTAAAGGTCAAGCTTATTGCTAATTAAATTTAGTTGTACAGATCGGGATCTTATTCAACATAATTTAATTAAAGTGCATTAAACCCTTTACACCATTGCTGGCACCATTTTAAAGACAATTTAATTATGTCAACATTTAACAGTAACACGCAAAACATAGAGGGTTGTATAGTTTTGTTGGCAAGGGTTTAATAGGATACAATTTCATTAGTAACGGACAAGTCTTGGTGAAATTCAGACAGCAAGATAAAAAACTAAAAATGATTTATTTGGGCCAATCGAATAACTTCATAGTGTTAATTATGAAATCCCATATTAGGAGACTTTTTATATTCAAATATTTTGGTCCAATTTAGAAAATATCTGCAAAATTTGCAGAACAATGACATAAATCATTCTTCTTGCAAAACAAGAAAAGTAGACAATTGGATACTACAGTAATTGTTGGAGATATGGTAGATCTATTAAAAATTATAAAATGGTGCAGGTGTAATACATTTAGTTGCAGCGAAATAGACATGACATCCGTAATTGACAAAACCGATGTTGCTAGATGTCATCTGATGTGTCAATGGGAAAATCAGTGGAACACTTTGTTATGATGATGTCATTTTTGTTTGTTATAGTGTTTTCAAAATTTAATCGTTTTGTAAAAACTAAAACGCCTGAAATTTTTTATTCCATGGTTATGTACAGGATGAGCGAAACTCTATGTCTCGGCGCTATTATAAGAAAAGGAAAAACGATTTAAGAAATCTGAAGAAAGATTCTTACGTTAAATTAAACAAGATCCATTTTAAGCTAATTTGCATATTTTTCCAGATTTGGAAACCAAAGTAATGACGTCATTGATTTTTTTTCTCCAGAAACATACCTATATATTTGAACATTTAAAAAGAGCTGATTTTTCTAAACAAATTTTGTACACATAAAAATTTGGTATCTTATTTCGTTAAAAAGTTATAAGCAAATTTATTGTAAAAAATATTTTATTAAAAATTCGCAATTACTACGATTTAATCAAACCGCCTTTGGAAACAAATCTATTTAATATTTTCAGGTTTGGAATAGCATGTTCGGGGTATCTCAGAGAGAATTCACCTGCTCTTCTAGGGTTCTTTTGAAATTCTCCTTAAACTAATAAATAATACAGAGTGAATAAGAAAGAACGGGCTAACGCAAAACTGGAGGAAATAGGCACCAAAATATTATGATTGAGCTCAACATGCCTCATACTAATGTGAATGGTTTAAGAAATACAGGGTGTTCAAAGTTTAAATTTTATTCTGAAATTTCTCGAGAATTGAAAAAGTGTTGGCGCTATAAATTTAATACTTTAATATAGTCATATCTACTCCTCAAACAAATCATAAAAAAATACATTGAAACCTTTAAATGGAAATATATAAAAAAACTTTTAGCTTTAGCGACTTAAACAAGAGTACCTTCTTTTTGTAGAATTGCTCGTTCTTTTGTACTATCTACTTGTTTTAAGTATAACTCAACAGATAAAAAAATATGTTATAATTCACCTAAATGATTATGTGAAATTAGCGCCCTCTAGGGGCAACGTCAATATCAATTTAAAATTCGTAATTCTCTCACCAAAAATCATAAAATTTCTAAATATTAAATTGATATTATCAAAACTTTCTCAATTATTAAAAAATTTCAGAACAAAATTTAAACTTTAAACGCCATGTATCTCTTAAACCAGCCATATTGGTATAAAGCATATTGAGCCCAATCGTAATATTTTGGTGTCTAGTATTTCCAATTTAGCGTTGGCCCATTCTTTCTAACTCACCTTGTATTTCTTTTATGTGAACATTTTTCAAAGTCAAACGGCAACAAAAAATTTGTTTGTTAACCATTAGTTCTATTATTGACAGATGCCACTATACTTTATTTTTTTTTGCATTTTCAGAGGCTATTTGTTTAAATCGTAGTAGTTACGAATTTTTGATAATATTCTTTTTTACAATGAAATATAACTTTTTAACCAAAACAGATATCAAATTTTTTTTCACAAAATTTGTTTAGAACAATTACTTCTTTTTAGATATTTAAAAATACATGTATGTTTATGGAAAAAAAGTTCAATGACGTCATTACTTTGGTTTCCAAATCTTGAAAAATATGCCGATTTGACTTAAAATGGACCTTATTTAATTCAATTTAATAATCTCTTTTCAGATTTCTTATATCGTTTTTCCTTTTCTTATAATAGAGCTGAAACATCGAGTTTCGCTCACCCTGTACAGTCTACTGTTTGAACAATAGTGCATTTCCAATTCAATATATCTTACATTTTCATTAAATCATTATGTAAAACTTTTGTATATTTACTGGTTTATTGTAGTCAATCATGGCTATTGTTTAGTCATATGAGTTTTAATAGTCATCCAAAATTGTTTGTCCTTCAGAAAGCATCGCTGCTCTACTAAGGACACTGATAATGCAAGATATTCAAGTGGGTTACCATGAGATTGACGCTTTTCTGGGCGCTTTTCTGACAAACATATATAGAGCAAACTTTAACTTATATCGGGTGCTTTTTTTTCACTAGGGAGGTTACGTTTATATGGAGTACCATTTATTATAAAAACAAACTGATTTTGTTGATGGGACTATCGGAGTTAAACTTTCTTTTAAAAATATCTTCAAGTTCTCCCACTTCAGGCTCTACCGGAAGTAGACATCAACTTTGTTATTTTAAATAGCAACACCGATATTTTATATTAATGTTAGGTAAAAAAATAAGGTGAATTTATATACACATGTTTATTTCTATCATTAATACTTTTAAAGATATTTCAATTTTTTGACCGAAATGACCGAAAAGAGTGTTATTTTGCCTCTTTGTGTCTTTTTATTAATTGCAGTAAAAAAATGAAATTTGGGTTGATGTCATGGAATATTATGGAGAGTCATCAGGTTTTGCATTTATTATACAGGGTGACGGAAATTTTATGATCTTTGTTGTATATATTTTATTGAAAAAAACTCTGTTTTTTTTAAATAGGAACTATGTGTTTTTTAATCATTTTTAAATTTTTGACATGAAAAAAAGAAAAGTTATATGCCTAATTTTTTAAAATTTTGCACCTTGACAGAGATATAATTCAAAATCAAAAATACATATACCTTTTTTTTCTTTAGTAGTAGTTTAGCAGTGACAACAAAATTTTGAAAAAAAAGCATAATAGCAAAGACCTACCTATTTTAGGCTAAATAAAATTCAAAAGATAACTGTACAAGGTTTTTGGTTAATTGTTAGAATACTTACTGAAAAATCTTTATGGAGCCACGAATTAAAGTTTCGTAAAAACGATTTGTTAAACAGACATCTCATTTTTGTAGTAATGAAAATCAACGAATGTTCAAAAAAACTGTCATTTATCTGTTATGCGGTTAGATTAGAACTCAGGATTTGTAAGCGTTAAATTTTATAATGAAAATCAAAATAAATTATCTAATGATTTTTTTAATCGTAAATAAATTTATCATTTGGCTAAAGTATACAGAAATATTTTGCAATGATATGTTGATGACGATGAGACATTGAGCCATATTTGGAAAATACATAAATGTACATTTGGTAAATACTATGAAGCGTATAGCGGTAAACTAGACAATGACTTTCTCGCCTATTTATTTAAGACCCAGTTTATTACGAACGATGATCCGCACGCGTGGCCGCCTCGCCCCCAAGATAAAACACCACTAGAATTTTTCTCTGGGCAAAGTGTTAAGGAGCACGTTTTTGCAACGACTACTCCATGACAAGAATATGGCTAGGAACCTTCTGATCTGCTTAAAAAGGTTACTTAATTCGAAATCTTAAAATATGCCTTTAAATGTATTGAAACAAAGGACCCTCATTGTTGTTCTTGTTGTAAATTTTTTGTCAATTATTTTATTTTCCTACTACTTATTATGATTCATTCTTTAAACTTTTATTGCCTACAGCTAATTACCTACTTGAAAAAAGGGATGTTTGATTTTTTTTTATTTTGAGATTTATGTAAAATACGGTGCAAAATTTTGAAATACAAGTAATGTAACTTTTTTCTTCTTTATAAGTAAAGAATCCAAAAATGATTAAAAAACGTATATTTCTATTTAAAAAAAATTATTTTAAATAAAACAAAAACAATAAAGATCATAAAATTTCTGTCATCTTGTATAATAAATGTAAAATTTGATTACGTTTTTATAGTCTCCTTAATATTCCATGACTTTAACCCAAATTTCATTTTTTTTCTGCGAATAATAAAAAAGATAGAAAGAATCAAAATAACCCTCTTCTCTGTCATTTTTTTCCAATAAATTAAAATATCTTTAAAATTATCAAGGGTAGCAATAAACATGTATACATAAACTCACCTCATTTTTTTAAGTAAAATTTAAATAAAATATAAAATATGGAAGTTGCTGTTTAAAATAGGATACTTAATATATATTTCGGAAGTAAGAGAGAGTTAAAAATATTTTTAAAAGGTAGTTTAGCCCCAATTAGGCCCATCGACAAAATCAGTTTGCCTTTATGATAAGTGATACTCCATATAATGGTAACCTCCCAACCTAAAAAAAAACACCCGGCATAAATTCAATAAAACTGAAGCAAAATATTTGTGACAAAATTCCTCAAAAAGTTCAATTGCCCTTTTAGACTTGTCACATTTTTGTTTTTGTACTTTCCCTTCTGCAGGGGATTGGACCTTTAACATGTTATATTAATTATTCTTTATGTCTTGTTCTCATTGGAAAAACATTGGGAAAAGCATTACAACGCAGAATGTCTTTTTAACTGAAATATACTAATTAATTAAAAAAAAATTGAGTTAGTTAACACAACTACCCTGCAGAGAAATACAATAAATAAATATAAAATGTGGGAAATTTGCTTTAGAAATTTTGTCACCATTCTGATGCACTTTTCTGAAGTCATCCCAGGTAAATAAGTTTCCACATACATACACAAATGATGTTACATAAATATAAGGCTGCACGTGTAATATACAAAGAAAAAAAAAATAAGGACTTTTGGAGACTGCCGAGAGAAGTAACAGCTAAAAACTAGGAAAAAACAATATCTATGTATACTGTAGTTCGAACCCACACTAGTAGACAAGTCAAAATATTGGAAATATTTTAACATAAATGCTGTCAAACTGGCCTGTCTTTTTATGACTGTACTTTGGATGATTGTAGTCGTGTGGAAATGAATCTAATATTTATTGATAATGAAATATACCTGTAAACCTTGCACTTTTTTTATTTATAGCAGGTAATGTTTAACAACTTATTGGCAGTGCCATTTAATAAGCATAAGAGTTTATTTTTAATATACAGTAAGTGTAAAAAGTATTCCTAGACCCAGCCATTTACATAAAAAGGACGAATTTTTACGGTTTGAATATATCTATTTCTTTAAAAAAACAATTGGGTCGAATACTCTATAGCCTTAGCACTTTATTTATTACACAAAAGAAAAAGAAAAACAAATTTTGAGTGCGAAAAAAAAATATTTACTTAAAAGTTATCCGAAAGTCCGCACAAAAAGTATTCGTACATTTCAAAAACTAGCAGATAAATATAAGAAATAGTAACAATTAATACTCCGCTGATATGCCTTTGGCGTAATAATGCCAGGAGTCCTCTTGGCACGGAACTAATTTAAAAGTGTAAGAAGGGGGCATCAGTGCCCATTCTTCTCGAAAAGATGTTTTCAATGGTTTTTTACCTGAAATTTGTTCCCCTCGAATTTTTTGTTAAGATAATCCTACATATGCTCTGTAAAATTAATATCGGGTAACTGAGAAGGTATCACAAGGCATTTTGGCTCATTAAAAAATATCCAACTCTTAGTATTCCGTGGTGTTTGCTTTGGACCGTTATCTTGTAAAAATATTTAATCATTATTAAAATACATTGTTGCTGCACTTGAAAGAAGCTTCTCCCTTAAGATGGTAATTTATTATTTGGGGTTGTTTGGGGTCCACAATGCAATTAATAAATGTAAGTTTTCCACCCCTTTGGTACTCATACAACTCCAAATATAAACAGAACCTCCACCATGTTTCATCGTAGGAATCAAATTTTCTATGTTAAGACTATATTAATAAGACAAATCACATTTGGGAACAGGTCATTTTTAAAGATGAATCTAAATTTAATCCTAATGGACGTCAAATGGTGTGGGGAAAAGGGAAAACGGGAAAACGGGAAAACGTAATATTGAACTTGGTAAAGCAAATTTAGTTCCTTCAATAAAACACGTTGTTGAATCTGTTTGAGTTGGGGATTGTATGGGTGGGAAAATTTGCAATTTTTGATGACATTATGGACCATAAACAACCCTAAAGAATGTATTACCATCCTGAAGACAAATCTTCTTTCAAGTGCAACAGCCATGAGTTTTCATAATAACTGGATATTTTTACAAGATAACGATCCAAAGCATACACCATGAAATATTAAGAGTTTGATACTTCTTAACACGCCAAAATGCCGTATAGAATCTTCTCCGGCATCTGATTTTAATGTTATAGGGCATTTGTGAGAATTTCTTAACAACAAAATTCAAAAATATCAAATTAAGAAATATTAAAATCTGTGTTTCGGGAAGAATGGGCACCGATACTCTCATCTTACACTTCTAAATTATTCACTTCTATGCCAAGAAGACTCCATCTCATTAATAAAGCTAAAGGCAGACCAATGGAGTAATATTTGTTACTTATTCTTGTATTTAAAAAATTATTTTTTTTTTAATTCCGTATTTGTTTTTCTTGGTCTAATAAATATAATGCTGTAACTACCGTGTCATTGAGCCAATTAGTTTTTTTTAAATAATTAAATATATTTAAACCGAGACAATTTGTTTTTTATGTGCATTACTACGTGTACGAATACTTTTTACATTCACTGTATTAGCATATATTATGTTATAAAACAGTACATTCTCGAACAATTGATTACTCCGCCTACGGCGTCGTGCTCAAACTTCGTTTTCGTGCGATATAAATATCATATCCGCTCTTGTTGTATAAACTAATGCAGTATTCACTCTTGCACTCTACAGCGATGTTACAATTAAATAATTAAACTATTAATCTAAGTAAAACACAAATTAATGCCCAATAGTTATTTTAATTTATAATAGGCGTATAGATATGTTTAAGATACAAATTAGACTAAAACCTAGACTACAAATTTATGCAGCCCTCCAGGCGTGTATAGTGAATCATAGGTAGCTGAAATACCAACAGTTGAAACACTGCCACCTAGCAAAGCGGTTGCTCTCTAGAAAAAAGATCCCAGAAGAAAGGATTCTAATGCACAGACCAATAGGTTTAAACATTTATTAGTTTCGAAGTTTGAAAACCAAATACCGGTTTCGATCTTGCTAGATCTCGTCACTTTGGTATATACAACTCGAATGCTAACAAATGTTTTGACAAGTAAATACTAAAGAATTCACGGACGTCAAGCTTGTGATTTCTTAGTACTACCGTCACCTATTGGTCCATAGAGAAACTATGGCCATTGTGTTAGAATCCTTGTCTTCTGGGAACTTTATCCTATAGAGCAACCGCTTCGCTAGGTGGCAGTGTTTTAACTGTTGGTAGTTCAGCTACCTATGATTCATAAGCATACACGCCTGGAGGGCTGCATGAATTTGTAATCTAAGTTGGATTCTACTTGCATACGACATTGTTGGCGATGGCCATAGTTTCTCTATGGATCAATAGGTGACGGTAGTACTAAGAAGTCACACGCTTGACGTCCGTGAATTCTTTAGTACTTATTTGTTGAAACATTTGTTAGAATTCGAGTTGGATATACCAAAACTGACGAGCTCTAACAAGATCGAAACCGGTATTTGGTTTCCAAACTTCGAATCTAATAAATGTTTAAACCTATTGGTCTGTGCATTAGAAGGATAGTATAGCTTAGTTGGTTACGGCTGTGTCTTTCGCTTACGTTGCTTCAGAGGTCGAAGGTTCAAACCCCGCTGAGATCAGGAATTTTTTACGTTCAAACTTAAGTTGCGTTAATGGTTTGTGTAGGTAGAAAACTTATGGTCTCGTGTCAGTATCATGCTAATTTGCATAACCAACGTGTTCTAATATTAACAGTGTAATACGCTGGTAAAGCATTATTTTGGCGCAAAACCATAAAAATACCCCATATCCAAAATCGCTCAACGCGCCTCAACTGACTTAAAAAAACGCAAGAGGGACAATCATTCTCACAGGACTAGGATATATCCACAATTTTAGTTATCGAACGAATAATTATAACTTAGATAGGGAGATGGCAGATGCTAAAGGTAAATAATGTTTATTTTAGTTAAAACTGAGTATCAGAAACAGGCAAAGGAAATTTCTTTATTTTATGTAAGAATATTTTTAAAAAAGCGCAAGAAAACAAATATAATGTAAATGTAATTTATGACTAGTTCTGAGAGGGATAAGAACAGCACAGCATAGGCTTTACCTTTCTAATATGTAGGCCAACGCAATTCACAATTTCCTCGCTGCGCTTTTATGTATTAGTGAATATTAAATAAACCTTGACAAGCTGCAGAAACCCTCTTTTATTCAACTTAATCAAAATGCTCTTCGGGGAAATCGGTGAAATTTGCGAAATAGTAGAGTAAGCCTCCACCGCTTTTGTGTAGTGGTAATGACTCAAAAAGCGAAGACAACGAAATTCATACGAATTCACGAATGATTTCTTGTACGCAGTGAAATTTCACAAAAGCCAACTTTGCGATCATTAAGGGAAAACCTTGAGAACTTGGGACAACATATTATTACGAAATTAAAGGCAGTTTACAGAAAATGGGAGCACCCTTCTTTACAAGGTTTTAATGATATATCCCGCTGGGAGACACAAAGGAATTTGCGGAGCTTTGTCTTTGATGGCAACCACATTAATTTATCCTGCTGTCCCTCTTTTAGCAATACGGGTTTATTAAAGATAACTTTTAAAAGGGATTGTCCAGAGTGAATTTGTTGAATGCCGTTAATGAAATAGGAAGTGTGGCAATATTTTTCGTGCATATGGTATGCAAATGCCCAAAAGATTTATGACGAATTAAATATTTTATACCTGAAAATTTTGTTAAAGACAAATATTTTCACATAATGTGTAGTCTGAAATTATAAGAAAAGCAAAAACAATTGATAAAACCCGTGAAAGTAACAAAACTGCAGAAAAACACCTTTTACTATAAGATAGGAACATCTATTCCGTCAAGAAAGAGAAAATATTGATGAAACATGCACAAATATATCTTTAAAAAATAGTTTTATGTCATAGCGGTCAGCAGCTTGCAATATATGACATTTATTTCTATAAAGTTTAAAACAAATGTTGACCAAGCTGACCTTTTCTTCTTACCAATGCCTTTAACTGAGTTTCGTTGCTATTGATAGGAACTATTGTATCGAAAATTATCGATAATAACGTTCAATAGTAACGTTATTTCTTAAAGAACGGTTTAATTATAGTAATTCGAACGTATAAACACACTGCTAACAATAGGACATCAGTGACGATGTACCGACTGATTCAAAACTATTTTGACAAACTTCGGGAGGTGATTGCTGGTTTCATTTTAAGCCGAAACATTGCTGTAAATAATGACCAAGTTTCGTTACGTACACAGTATTTTATAAAAAAATAGTAGGCTTTTAAGTAACATCTGATAAAATTTACTGAATGAAATAACCACATTATACCAGTTATTTTAAACATAGAAGTGAGGTTCAATTAAATTAAAAAGTACTATACCCAATATGTGAATAATTTAATTTTTTTTAAGTAAAAACAAAATAATGATGTACTCTTAAACCGTCCCTTATAGTAAGAAAAACACCAGAAATCTTATTATTTTAATATAAACAATGTTAGACATTGTAAAAAAAATTAACTGAAATGTGATAGTGGCGTCAAATACTTTTTATATTGAATATGAAAACAAAATTCCATACCGACGTCATTGACCAAATATTTTTTAGATAAATGTCTTTAATTTATATACCTTTCATGAAATAATGTTAAAAAGTTTCGGAGTCATATTTAAAAAAATATTAATTGTTTTTTATAATAGTTCAACATCTTTTATCTCCGTAAAGCAGCAGCCTAAGAATCATTCTTTATAGAAAGTTTTTGTCTTAAAATAATGCCAGCATCATTCGGCTAAAGTTATTCAACATATATTTGGATTCGTGTGTACAGTGGCCTAATTCGAGGGTGGTAAAAACTATTTATCTAATACGGTTTTTTACCATCCCAAAATTACGCAACTTATATCCAGAATTTATGGATTCAGAGAGGTGGTACACAAACGTATATTGGTGATTGAGAGAAGGAAAACTGGAGACGATATTATTTTTTTTATTTGGCTGTATAAAAATTTAAATGGTGAAGTCATGTTCGTTTTATCTTTTTGGACATTGAAAGTAAATTGTATAAAATAAAAACATACTAAGAAGCACTTTAAATGTAAAATGCATTCTCTAACCTTAAATTCATATAAAATCGAAAACTTGATTTCCCAATTATTTATTGTTAAGTTCGATTAATAATCCCACTGATCTCGTTTAAAAAGAATAAAAAAATAAAATGATTATTGTGTACTGCCCCAAAATAAGCACACATAAATATACAATTCTTGATCAAGCGCATAAAATAAAATATAACAGATTAAAAATAGAAAATAGTATATATTGAGATCGGTAAAAAGTATTGGAGAAGCTAGAACATCAAGGCTTCCGATAGAGGCTTTTCTGTTATAAAAGGAAACATTCTTTGGAAGTTTCATTTAATAACGTGCTTCGGAGACATGTCGTGTTTGTTTAACACCAACGAAGCAGTCTAACAGAAAATCAAAGAAAGTGACGTTTCATATGAACTCGTCAGTGTTTACAAAGATAGTTGATTTAAGTAACAAAAGATTCAGACAAACGAGAGGCAAATATCTGAACTGGAAAAACAAAAGATGCATATATTGAGTACATACTAATGAAAATGGTCTCTGATGAGTTCTTACCCCTTTCTGACGAAATTGCTGATGTAATGCACAAGCGTCCGGGAAACTTCTATATCACTGTGGCTATAATTATGGGGGAAAAAAGGACCACCCCCTATAAACGGAAGTCCAAGAATATAAGGCAAATCTTCCCCTCTAACACTTCCGACCTTCTGAAAATAAAAAATACTTTAGTACAGTGGTGATAAAATCCTATGTAAGTTATTTTTTTGGGTTTTAATTTGACTTTAAAGTGATAAGTGTTTAAGATTTAATATATTGTAAAAAGACACAAAAATATATCAAAATATATAGATATCCTGATATATATTTTTTTAGCCTAAAACTTTTTAACTTCTAAAAAAATAACATAAACAAACTGTTTGACATATAACGACGTAATATGACAGTGCGGTAGAAATTATGATTTACTTTAGCATGCAAAACATGTAGTGTACGTTTATTTAGCGGTAGCTAACATATTATTATATAGGGTGCTTCACTCTCATTGTCTATGTAATATATCAGAAATTACTTTACTATCGCATTTGCATAAACACTTTCAAATTGTTCAACTTTTTTAATTTGCTGCATCGCAAAACCACATAGTGCGCTGAGATATCCTTTAAACGGGAGATTTAATGTGGAGCCGCATCCCAAATGTTTACACCTGAAAAAAAAGTTGTAGCCCCCTTAAAAAAATCAAAACCATTTCAATATGTGACATTTCAAATAAAAATGTTGGGATCAAAATTTTGGTTTCCTTTTTCAAGATTTATTTGAGTTAAAGCTACTTTTTAGGCTCTATCATTTCATCTTTAGTTATTAATAAAGATCAGTAGTTATGTACCTCAAGATTATTTATTCTTGATAACGTCCTTTTCTTAGTCACTTAAATATAATTTTCAGATCATTATAGCCATTCTTCTTCCATTACGTTGGACTCTAGAGTAAAGGATCTCAGGAACAAATTAATTTTTTTCGTCAAAATAATGTTAATACATAAAGTATTGAGCCATGCTTTTGTTCACTAATCAAAAACTTTGGAACTCATTGCAACTCTTCTTTGCTAACAGTTTGTTCCATGCTGGTGTCAATAGTGTCGTCATCGGCTCTAGGATTTTTTCTGCAAAACCCACCATATTTGTTTAGATTGTCCTCACAACAAGTATTGGGTATTTCCTCGGTATTTTGTTTCATGTAATCGCTTAGACTTTTAGAATAAATAATTTTGAGAATTGCAAGGAATATTTGTGTCTTTTATAAAAAAATGAAAGGTAAAAAAATAGATCATCTTTTATAACTATAATAAAACCTACCTATAAAAGTTTTTAGTGTATTGTTATTAAGAAAATATTACTATAAAAAATCAAAGCTTTCATAGAGGGTGTTTACCAAAACCAGTTATTTTAAAAAGTAATCAATTACAAGCTCAAATAAGCTAGAATAAAAAAAAAATGCGTAATTCAAGACGAGTCAATATATGGATTTAAAAATAAAAAAGCAATTATGTTAATAAATCCATGAGAATGGAATGGGGATAACAACTAGTTATTTTATAAATCCAGAACTGACGTTTTGTGCGACAGTCTCATTTAGCAGCGTTATTCATGACATCTTTCGTTCCAGTTTATGATAATCTTTTTTGCAGTTGACAGATCGGTTTTAAATTATTCGCTACGTTATATGTGCAAACTCTAAGCTCCGTAGGCTCTATATAAATTCCTATTGTATTCCTAATGTATGTATCACAGAAGTATAAATCCTTTTGTTATTAAAAAGACCTTATTCATTGAAATCGTTGAATTTTAGAGAATACCCAAACCAATTGCAAATTTAAAGTAAATTTACAAATGTATTAAAAGAATTTAAAATAAAGCATTAACCTACATTTCACCACTTATAGCAGCGTAAAATTTAAATGATAAATTGTACGAGAAATCTGCAACAGTCGAAATAGTGTCAAGATAATCTGCATTATATAATATTTTCCTCAAAAAACTTGAAACCTTCGTCAGCTATTACAATGACAAACAATGACGAGGGTGTGACGTGGAAGATTACAAAATAAGACTTATTATTCAATATTAAATGTTCACTTCCTAGCAATATTCCCGATGTGAGACAAAATCATTCCTGTGATATTTACTATGAATTAATATACTCTTCTTAGTAGTTTTTCAGCTAGTTAAAATTGCGATTCATGTGTGAATATACAAGGTGGACCATAAGTAATGGTACACAGAGCAATGGTGGATTTTTCGAATAAAAATAATGTGATTTAGCTACATTTACCTTATACCAAAAGTTGATATTAACAGAGATAGAGGGTGTCAAATTTGAAAAAAAAAAAATTCGATTTTTTCGTATAATTATGTAATGAATTGTAATATAGCCACTAAATTTGACACAAGGGGGTTTCCTAAGTCGACAAACTCTAATTTACTAACATATTACCAATAGCTGATAGGGGGGCGCTACCTGCGCTATCCTGCATATTTTTAAATCCTCATAACTTGTTTGTGCAAGCACGTATATTAATTTTAAATGAGATATTTTATTTCCCCGTATTTTTTACGTAAAAAAGGTGTACTTTTTCAAAGTTGATACGGCCATGTCCAAAATATTTGCCTTTAAAGCTTGACTTGCCTTGGTTTTAAAATACTAAGATATTAAACTCTCGAAGTAGGCTTGAAAAAAAAGTAATCATAAGACAGCTTAAAACTAATTTATGTTAAATATTACTTTGCTAATGATATTATTACCTAAATTTTGAAAATCTCAATAAAGAGAATCCAAAAAATTAAGACGTAATTTATTTTCTAACATAGAGATATGAGATATGATCTCTGAGTCCGCACAAGAAATTTTTAATAGTTTGGGTGGTCAAAGCAGATATTTGGAGATGAATTTCAACAAAAGACAGCTAGATTTTTTATTGTGTTCAATCCCTTTACATGAAAAAGGTCATTTCCCACATACTTATTTTTGAAAATAAATATTGTTTTGGTATTTTATTTAAATTTGTTGTAGAAATTTAAAAAAATATGTGTAATATTAATGTCAGTAGAGTAATATTTAATGTAAACTATTTTAGAGTCAGTTTTATTACTTTTATTTGGAACTTACTGGGAAAAATTCACATTTACATAACTTAAAATAAACGTACGGCAAACTTTAAAGGCAAAAATCTTGAAAATGGTTGCTTGTATCAACATTTAGAAAGTATACCTTTTTTACGTAAGGAAGTGTAGATGAAGGCACAAAAAAGTTATGATGCTTTAGAATAATACAAGGTGGCGCAGGTGGCGCCCCCTATGAGTTACTGACAATCTGTTGGAAAATTACAATTTCTTGACCGAAGAAACCCCCCTATGCCAAATTTCTTGTCTATAGTTATGCGAAAAAATCACATTTTTTTTTTCAACTTCAACACCCTGTATTTCTGTTAATAACAACTTTTGGTATAAGGTAAATGTAGCTAAATCACGTTATTTTTATACGAAAAATCTACTCTTGCTCTATGTACCCTTACTTATGGCCCATCCTGTACATATAGAGTACGTTAATCATCCTTTTAAAAATAACTCATAATTCCAGGCAACAACGCGCTCCTAGTTAGCAACAAATTCGCTTAACACGCTCTTACCTCAACCACTCACACGTGTTGTCAAGACACCAGTATCTTTTCGAAATGCTCCTTTCAAAAGTCATATTTATTTAAATAATTTGTTTGTAAACGTAGAAAATCAACAAAGCCAAAATTTGGAAATATAATTCTGAAAGAAAAGCCCTTCATTCATCAACAGTAAATTCTTATCTATTTCCAGTAAGTCATTGATGTAATAAATATCGTATAGTAATTGCTTTTATAATAAATCGGTCTGTTCCAATATTTTAGGATCATCTGGAGCTCATTATCATTAAAGGCACTACATGTGTAATACATTTAATAATTTGGCTATTTAATTTATGCCTGTTTTGCATCTTAAAAGCTAACAGTTTCATTTATTTTATGTGGAATATGGCTGTCTTCCTACTTTCTCTCTTTATTTTCTATTTTATTATCAGATTCCTCCCGACCGTAAAAGCAGCAATGCTTACCCTTATAAAAATTATAATATCTATACAGGTTGAACCAAACTTGATTTCCACCATAAGGATCTCTTAAACTATTAGAGATCCAAGGAAGCTTAAATGGGTAACGTAGTGCAGAATTTAATGCCTAACAATATTCTGCTAAGAAAACAATTAAATTCCAATTCGTCTTGATTTTATTTAGAAAAAATTGAAAATTACCATTTTTAAAAATCAGCTGTAACTTCTTTATTTGAAGTCCGACTGAAAAAATTTAAAAACTTAATTGGTTTCTTTTAGAGGCCTTTTCATTGGTGTGCGTTAATTTTTTTTTTACATTCAACTGTTTCCAAGAAAATTATACCAATTTTGTTATTTTCAAACAACACCATATTGGATTTTACTATTTTCGAATTTAGTATATTTTTCTGATTAATTTGGCAAAGTTGGCAAAGTGAGTTAAATAAAGTAATTTATTATTTTCAAACAAAAAAATTATAGCAGGCGATACAAATGTCATAACTTTTAATGATAAAAACACAGTACCTCATTAGGTAATAATAATTATTAAAAAACTAAAAATATTGTAACCAACTGTGTAATATTGGAACAGTTATTAGTATAATCGTAACGTACATGCACCACTGCATAATTCTACGAAAACGTGTACATGTTCCAAAAATTTTGTTGTCAATTTTTGCAAAGATTTTTTAACATTGAATATTTATTTGTGTAACGTGAACTATCTAACAAACTAATATTGAAAATGATTCTCTTATTTATGCATATTATCCGTCTTAGAATACTTAACTTCTAAAGCAATCTAGAACGCACACTTGCGTGTGAGTAATGGGAAAGTCCGTCTGATATTTTTTTTTCTTTTTAACAATAATTATTTCTATTTTAGGGACAGCATTTTTTAAAATTAAGAGCTATAGCGATTGCATTGCCTACTATGATTCACTTTTTTTTAAATAATAAATTATTTTATTTAACCCTCTTTGCCATATTTGAAATATGCCATGAAAAGACATACGTCTAATTAATCAGAAAAATGTGCTGAAATCAAAAATGATGAAATTCAATATGGCGTCCATAAGAAATAACAAAGTTGACATAATTTTCTTGGAAACAGTTTGTTTCAGAAAAAAATAACCTACACCAATGAAAAGGCCTTGAAAATAGCTAACTGTGATTTTTGATTTTTTTCGAGTGGACTTTATATAAAAAAGTTACAGCTGATTATTAAAAATGGCGATTTTCACTTATTTTAAATAAAATCAAGACGAATTGGAATTTAATTGTTTTCTCAGAGAAATATTGTTAGACATTAAATTCTGCATTATTTTGCTCATTTAAGCTTCCTTGTCTCTCTAGTAGTATCCGAGTTCCGTGTAATGGAAATCAAATTTGGTTCAATCTATATACACAAATATATAGAACGTGGTGCCAGATATTTTTGCTACGAATGTTAAGACCACGAATAACTAACTTGTTAATAAAGATTGGGGGACACACATATGCTGTACTGTACGGGAGGGGAAGCGACGCGAAACAATGGTACCATTTAATATTCAATGTGTTTTAATGCAGTAACCCACACCTGCGGAAACAAAGCTGCAAAATTCAAAGGGATATTAGGTTTTCGTCGCTCTTCTTTCCGTACAATGCAACATTTTATGTGCACCAACCTTAAGCGGCCTCGATATTATTCGAGTGGTTTTCTTCCCCTCAACTACATCGCATTATTGAATATCAGCTCTTCTAATTATTGTTCTTATACGATAACAGTTTCTAAGAAAATATGGGCATACAAAATTTTGATATTCTTTTTTTTTTTAAACGTCGTCTTTTTTATCTTTCTTTAGTCGAAAACATACGATTATAATTAAATTTATGTAAACTTTCTCCGACGACCCAGTTTGGAAATATTTACATTTTTAATAATGAAAATTGATAATATTCTAAAGTATTTTTTGAAATAGGACTACTACGTGATGTGTAAATTCTTAAAACGTCACCTCACGACAGTCAGGTTTCCTTTCAAAATTGGCCCCCTCTTTCAGCATTTCTTCGCTTGGCAAAATATTCGACCTTTTCTAAAAATTTTAAAATTCAAATTTATAGAATTGGAGTGTTTCCCAAAATGTTTTCACTTCTCGAAATTTTTCGATATTTCTATAAAATTCCAACTTTTATATTTCTGCATTTTCATTTTCTCCTCAAAATTCTTCTTTTTGTTGTCAAAATTTCCATTTTTTCCGAAGTCTCTTTTTTTTCAAGCTTAATTTTATTATCAAAAATGCCTCCTTCTTCTCCAAATTTGGCTTCTTTTGAAAATTTCATATTTTTTAATTCTGTTATTTTTCTCAAATTTAAAGTCTTTTTCGTGAATCTCTTTTCAGAAAATTGATATTTTTCTTCAAATTTGTTTCTTTTATTTGTTTGTGCGCAAAATGTTGATTAGGATATTCTTAGTATTAATTGTTTCCTAAAGTTATTCCCAAAATTGGATGTTTATTTCTTAAGATTTGACTTGATATTAAAAAAGTTTTTTCCAAATTTTAAGATTTTCACTTTCCTCGTTTCGTAAAAAAAATTCTCTGGGAAATTTCATTCTTTTTTAAGACCGATCTTATAGTGGAAATTTAGAAATTATTTATATTTTGATTTTTAATTTCCGTTTTTCACAAAATACTAAATTTTATAAAATTATTTCTTTGAACTTATTCATAAAATTAGCCTATTTTTTTCGAGAACCCTACCGTATTCCCAAAATGGTTTTTTTTTGCCAAAATTTATTTAAAACTGCAAAATTTGACTTTTTCCCAAAATGTTTAATTTCAACTTAAAATTTCGTTTTCTTTCTGATTACGTCTTCTTTTTTCAAAATTCCAATTTTTCTGGAAATTTAGTGTTTTTTTCCAAATTC